>JASAUF010000360.1:1308500-2617000 GCA_030180095.1 Magnolia changhungtana
TAAGAAAAAAAGGGGGATGCCTATTGTCAACGGAAGCTTGTGCTGCATGAAGGAAGAGGAAATGATTGACCATCTCCTCCTCCACTGTCCGTTCATTACTTTTATTTGGTCTGATTTTCTGCAATGCTTTAGGATAAGTTGGTGCAATCCAGGTTCAGTTGATCTTCTTTTTTACGCTTGGTACGGTGTCAGTCTGGGTAAGGTGTTGAAGCGGTTGTGGAGAATGTCGATTTTGGCTATTTGGTGGGCCATGTGGATAGAGAGAAACAGCAGATGCTTTGACAACATCTCAAACCCAGTGGACAAGATTAGTTCAAATGCCAAACGCATGCTTGTACAGTGGGCAGCGACTGACGACAGATTCAAAGAATCTGATTTTCTCTTTTTATCGGCGTTGTAAGGTCCGACTTCTCAGCGGACTGGTTTTCTGTCTTTCTTTTGTTGTTGTTTTCGTTTTTCCTTTCTTCTTCTTTTCCCCTGTTCCCTTTTGTTTCTCTTCTCTGTTTGAATGAAATTTCTGTGACATTTCAAAAAAAAAGAAATACTTCTACAGGTGCAGTCCATTGTAAATAATTCGCACCATTAAGTTTGGTCTTTGTAATTTGAAGATTTATAGACTTGTATGAAAGCAGAAAACTACCCGTAGCATCATTTTTGACGTTCATATTTAAGGGAAAGAAGAGATCAAACATGCTTTGGAGAACTTGAACTCACCAAAAAATCATAGATCAATTATCACCCTCACTCACATATGGACCGATTGCTAACAAATACAAGAAGCCATTCCCTTTCTGATGTACGGCAATTAACCACTTGATCTAAAAGCTCGAACTGATAGAGCATGGCGAATCAATCCCTTTATCTCATAGCCCAGGCCCCACATCCCATGGGTTAGGACCTTGACCGAGCCCCCCCTCTTTGGCCCCACTTCACATGGGTTCCGCTTCACACGAGCCACCCGCCTCACATGGGCGGGGCCTGCCTCACACGGGCTGCCCACGCCGAGTGTCCCCCTGCATCCCACAGGCCACCCCACTCGAGCCCGGTGTGAAAATGCCCCTGCATTACTTTCATTCACAATCTCTACACCTGCACTTGATCTTGATATCTGACCATAGGTGCTCAAAAACACCCCTATGCTTAAGTTAGTCCATAACCTAGCCATATGCTTAAACTCTATGCTAACAAATCACTTTAAGTACTAAACAAAAGGAATAATGAGACAATAGAAACCATAATCCCCATTTGAAGTAGGCCACACTTGTGATCATTACCATCTATCATGGTCCGTCAACGAATCTAAACAAACTCCAATGTTTGGTAGATTCGAGACATTTCCACCAAAGCAGAAGCATGTCGAAAGTAACTTGTTCTTCAACTTGTTTCATTTTGTCTCCCTCTCGAAAATGAAAGAGTTTTGCTAAGCCTATCTGATTTGATAGGAACCACCTGCCTACAAAAAGGCCCTAAAATTTACCAATGAATTACTAGTATTCTAGTGGTCTACTGCAGTACCTTAGCATGCAGCTTGACACAGGTGGGAGTGGGCAAGGTCGTTTCTCCTTGCAGCTTGAAATGGCATCTTTAGCATGAATGACGATGAAGGAAAGAACGAAAGCACTAATGTTCTGGGCCATGAAGATTGAGTTTTGCGGGTCCAATCTTTGGAAGAGAACTATCGGGCTTGCAGAGTTTGATCTTCATTGACCAATGATTTGAAGGTCCTAGAGTGGGTGGATTCTGCCCCAAAATCAACGCTCCTATGTCCTGTAAACTATGTAACTTTGACATAGGCATGTGTGTTAGCGTCTGACATCAGTGCCAGATTTTAGTCTTGGTGGCTTCCAAAGCTTGTATTATGTACAAAGATTTATGTACACCTGAGGTGTATGTGTACACTAACAAATGTATTTATCCCATGATATTTCCTTTTCTGTCACGTAGACTGATTACTGCAGCTTCCTCTTATTTCATTATCCATGATAAGATAAACTGCTACTTGTCATCTAAATAGAATCAATTTGTAATGGAACTTATTGAAGACTGATGTTTATATTTTGCAGTTCATAAAGCATCTGATCAATCAGCTTTCCAGACACCAGTTTTTGAAAATAGCTTGCCAGCTGGAGAGAAAGACCATGCTTGGAGCGTATTCGCTGCTTAAAGTTATTGAATCAGAATTGCAAGGTTACTTGTCAGCTACGAGCGGTCGCGTGGTATGCAGCTACCTGGTTGTCATCATCCATAACATGATGTGTATTTTATTTGGATGGTTGTCCCATATTATTGTGTGATCAGCTGACCTGTCTGATACTTCATGCACTAGGCACAAAGTTCGCAAGTTCCCCCTTGTGGGCACCACGTAATAGTTGGGCTAACATTCAGTGTGGGGCATGATCGTGTTAACAAATGGTATTCATAAAATTGATCAGTGGCTTGTCTTTGTGCCATACAGCCAAAAGCTCAAGTATAACCCGCCATATCTTTGTGATTTGTACTCGGATAAAGGAGGAAGGTTGATGTCTTGTGGGCAACGATTGTAAAATTTTTGCCAACCTCCATTTAAAATATCAATCCAGAATTTCCAGGAGAAGGCTAAGATGATGATTATGATGATGATGGTTGTTCTCACATCATTTCAAATATCACTTATATGATGCCGATATATCATTCATCACATATATAATATGCGTTGTTTGAATTATCTCCGATATTATCGTTATCTCTAGCTTGGTGATACCAAAAACACTGGTAGCGATATCGATAAGACTGGTGGTATTAGAAATTCCAGGCATCAACAATGTATCACCAAGTATCACCAACATATCGATATTGCCAAGATTTTCAATTGTGTAAATTCTAGGTGTCGGTTTATTGCCAATGTATCGCCAATATTTTCAACTGTGTAAATTCTAGGTGATTCTTGTATCACAAGTGTATCGGTGATATTTCAATGATATTGCCAACATAGAGATATCACAGAAAGTTTGTTTATTAAAAAAAAAAAAAAATCTATTTTAAATTTTTTATGAGCACATTGTTGTATGCAGTTTTCAATTTGTCGTTGCTAATATCGATAATATCTCAATATTATCCCTATCACAACATGCGCGATATCAACACCACAATCTTTTGTTTCCTTTCTAGTTGTTGATGATTTCTTAGCAAAATATCGTGAGTTGTTGATATTTTGCAATATCGATGGATGTTTGGATGGGTAGATGGGATGGAGGGGATGGATGGGATGGTTAGACCATTTCTTACTGCGACACATGCTTTTAAGCCCCCATTAAATGGAAACTTATTGTGTCTACATTCTTTTTACAATTTTTTTTTTTTTTTTAAATTCCTAAATATGCAAATATGTGTATTTTAGCATCTCTTGAAGTTTCACTGAAAATTATATTGTTTTCCCAAATTTCCGATTATCAACGATATCATCGGCAATATCGATATTGTTTCTGTATCCCCAGCCAGTGAAACTTGTAGCGATACCGATACTTTGAACACTGATAATATGAAGGAAACCACACTGGTGCATCAAAACTGCCGTTTTGTCTTCTCTATGATTATGGTCATTTTCCTGTTGCGAAATCTCCAACTTTTTTAGGTTCTTATTTATGATTTCATAACATGTACAACTTTTTCCCTTTGTGAATAGCTATCATTATCCTAACGGAAAATCCTATCCACGCACTAGCCAAATAATGCCCATTTCTACAATATGTTTTATTGCTGTTTCCACAAGATGTATATGACTTTATGTTGAATTTTTATCTTCATAGGGTCGTTGTTTATCACTGATTCAAGCTGCATCAGAAGTACATGAGCAAGGAGCAGTCGATGATAGGGATACTTTTCTGCATGGTGTTAGAGATCTTTTAAGCATTCATTCAAGTAAGCTGCATTATCTTCTTGTTGAATCACGGAAAGATATCCAGCTTCAGTTTGCAGCTTACTAATGTCTGTCTTTATTTTCTAGATGGTCAAGGTGGTGTAGCAACGTATGTCTCAGCACCTGGCATTGTTCAGCAAGTATCTGGCTTGCATTCTGACTTGCTGTCTCTCCAGTCGGACCTGGAAAACTCCCTTCCAGAGGCCAGAAACAGATGCATTAATGAGCTGTGAGTGATCCTTCATTGTATATGGAAAACAAATGCTCAGTTTTAATGTTCACTCACCGTGTGAATGATTTTTCTTTATGAGTAGATTGACCACAAAATAAACGTTTAAAAGATATGCTAGTATTTCAAATTTCTTCTAAACTATTTTATGGGAAGTAGTGAAGTACATGATCCTGCTTTATTGTCCAGCAGCTTGATTTATCAATTTCTCATACTTGCAACATGCATAATCTAATGTGAGCTTTGCTAAGTGCACATGCGTGCTCAATAAAGTGTATGTGCATGCTACACGTGCCAACATGGCACCATATGTCCGCAGTCAAATCCATCCATATGAACAACACCACTATATTGATGGTCAAGAATCAGGTTGATCCACTTGGCAGGTGAGCCTCAGTTAGCAAAACAAATGCATGGCTCCTAAAAACTTGGCTGAAGTTTTCTAACTGTTTTCTTGAGAGCCACTTTCTGATATCAGGGCCCACATACAGAGTAGGCTAGATTTATTTTTGGAAAAAGATGAAGAAGGCCGGACTAACCTAATGGATGGATTGGATCCCACACCTGTGTCATGTTGGCACATGTGTGAACATGAGCTTTATTGCACACGCATGTTGGACCACCAAAGCTCATGTAATATTATATACAAAATAACTGTCACAGGCCAAGAAACCATCATCCTTTTTTATACTTTTGTTCTGTCATGTTCTCTTGTTGTTCAGTAAGAGTACTTCTCGGCTGATCACTATTTTTGTGGGATCTTATTTGGAGATTTTAGTGTAGAACTGCACTGTCCAATTCTTCTATTCTCTAGATACATATCATGGTTTCCACTGTGTATAGTTTGTTTCCTTCTTCACTTTTATGGTTCTTGGTTATGCATTGTATAATCATGTTCCTTTCTTGGTTTATGTATTCTCTGAAGCATGTTTCTCGTTCAATTATTTCATATAGATGTGTTTTCATTTTGTTTAGGATCGTATGTCTGATGAAGCATGTGGAGAAAAATGTACTGCCTCACCTCATAGTTCAGTAAGAAGGGGGAAACAAAGATTTTCTGATGCAGGACATGAAAATTAAATATGATATGCAAGATTTTAGGCTGTAGATCACACTAATTTTAGAACAATCACAAAAATTCCACATCCTGCATAAAGTCAAGCATTCAACAAAGGGGAATCTAAGAGGGTTCAAGCCTACACATGTTAGGGCTGGATCAGTTAAAAATTATGGGCCAAACAATGCTCAAAGGAGAGTAGATTCATCCACACATGCAAAGGATTATTCCTCAATCCAAGGGATTCACATGTTTCAATTCGGGAAAACCTAGGGTTGCAAAAGCGGAATAGAACTTGAGATTTAGGACTATCTAGGGTTAGGGTTAGAGAAATAAAGCGAAAGATGAGTGAAAAAGAGGAGAGAGAACTTGTAATCATTCCACACATGTGTACAACAGGCTGGCTTGACGCACGTGCATGGATTGTTGCCCGCACATGTGTGGGGCCCACGAACCCAAAAAGGGCCAACTAAGGGTTGGTCATCTAGGGATGGGCCACCCACACACCAAATTTCAGAGCGATCGGATGACTGGGTTGAGCACGGTGCTCCACCGAAGTTTCGGCCCTCCTGTAGGGCCTGATTCTGAAAATCTGCTGTAGAGAAGGATTGGCTGCAAAATAAAGGTGGATTTGAAGATTAGATGGCTGTAGGAGAGGATGAATATTGAGGGTAGGAGATGAGGGTGATTTGGGATGGGTGTGTGATGCAGGACATGAAATTCAAGTATGATGTGCAAGGATTCAAGCTTAGATCTTACCAATTCAGAAACAATTACACAAATTCCACATCCCATATAAAAAGTCCAAACATTCAATGAAAAGGGAATCTATGCGGGTCCAAGCCGACACAGGCTAGGGCTGGACCAATAAAAATTATAAGCCAAAAGATGTCAAAGGGAAATAGAAATCAACCACACATGCATAAGAATCAGTCCCTAATCCAAGGGATTCCCCAATTTCAATTCAAGGAACCCTAGGGTGAAAAAAAGGGGCAAATAAATTAGTGTTAATGCAAACTAAGGATAGAGTTTAGGAAATAGGAATGAAAAGAGGAAAATTTGACCCGGAAAAAGCTCTTGCGTGTAGATGGTGGTCCGAGGCTGACGCACGTGTGAGGGTGGGCTGGCCGCACATGTGATGGAAGCCCGCCTCCCCAAAGTGACACCTAGTCCTTGGTCAGCCAGGGGAGACCTCCAATTTCTCCAAGTTTGACGACGATCCGACGTAAGGTCAAAGCGTAGTGATCTGCCGAAGTTTTAGCCCTCCCACAGGTCCAGATTTTGAAAATTGGCTGTAGGTGGATGAATAGCTGCAAAATCTGAGAAATTCAAAACAATAATGATAATAGAAGATGAGAGATATGGATGGAAGAGGGTAGGCGCAGATGGGGATAGATGCGGCTTCGCACCACAGTATTTAGCCCTTTGAAGAAGGGAGGGCTTCACGCCCACTTTTGAATTCTTCCACAACTCACGAAGAGAGCAGAAAAATAAAGTAGGAATTTTTATTAAACTTGAATGAATGAAAAGAACTACAAGGGGTGCCTATTTATAGGGAAGACCCTATACCCCAAAAGCTCGCACCATGTGCGCAACCTATTACTTGGCGATGAAGTAAACTAAAATAAAAATCAAACAAAGAAATTTAAAGCGTTCACGATGTTCTAAATAATAACAATAAGCAAAACCTAAAATATGAAATCAATCCAACGAGTGGGCCGCGATCATGAGATCCCATGATGGGCTTTTCTTGACTATTGGGCTCACTTTTTTTGAACCAAAACTTGTCTTCTAGCTAGGAGGCCCTCCCTGGATGTCGTCATCGAGCCAGATCGATGGTGGCTTTTGCGTACATACTTGCGTAGGGGTGGTGGTGTGCGTGCGTGTGTAGGCAGCGTGTGGGCGTGCGTGTGCACGATGTCATCATCAACTCCCCGGCTGCGAAGATTTCGCCACTGGCGAAATAAAACTTCTGAACCGCTCTACGATGTCAGGATCAAGTCTCTGAAGTTCCTCCTCAGTGAGCCATGTGCTGTCTGAAGCTGGACGTGGCGTCCATTTAATTAGGTACTTCTGAAACCCGCCATCCGACGTGGAAACTATCTCATGGTCCAGGATATCCTCTATTTCCTCTCTGGGTGTGTGTAGGCTAGGTATGGGAGGCAGAGGCTGGGATGAAAAGTCGGGAAGAGCAATGTTGTCAAATTGCATATGCGATCCCGTGCGATTGCATATGCGTTCCCGTGCGATTGCATATGCGTGTGCGCATATGTGATCGCACAATCGCATATGCGGTCGCATATTTTATTTTATTTTATTTTTTTTTGCACTTTTTCAAAAAAATTCAGAAAAATCAGAAAAAATTCGAAAAAAATCAGAAAAATCATAATAAATTATTATATGTCATTGGGACATGAAATACATTTAATTTAAGTAAAAAATAAAAAATAAAACCAACCAATTACATACATATGAAGTTATGACTTATGAACAATGATAAATTTACAAATTATACTATAGTTAACTTGATAACTTCTTAAATCTTAACAAATAACAATTAAACATTTTACATCTAAATTTAACTAACATTTTGTTGATAACTTGATATCAAGTTATCAAGTATCAAGTATCAACAATCAACAAAATCAACATTAAGTCATCAACAGTTCAACACTTAGACTTATGAGTTATGACTTATGAGACAAGCGTTAAACAAAATTAAGAAGTTATGTATGTATTTATTATTTTATTTATCTAATCAATAATCATTATTCATTAATCATATACATTGATCTATCATCCATTGTGGCACATCATCACCAGGTCTGCCACCACCACCACCACCATCATCATCAGTCGAGTCATCTCCTTCTTCCACATACACTTCTTCTTCTTCCGTTTCTTCATCATCTGTACGTACTAATACTTCATCAACATCCAATGGTGGATGATCTTCTTCAGCCTGATCATCATTATCACCTTCTCCTTCTTCAATTTCATCAACGGGTTGACGGCTACTACTCGCCCCTCGGCTCCCCCTCGTCCTTCGCCTTCGAGTGGTACTACTACCTTCACCAGGCGTTGATCCATATGCGGCATCTTCAACTTGTGCCCATGTCAGGTCCTCTCCAGCAAATACCGGGTTTTCCGTTTCTACGAGCCACTCGTTATCTGCATCCAACTCATCTAAGCAGATAGGGTCAAAGAAACCGGGCTTTTCTTTCCTACTTTGGAATTGTTCTCGCAATTTTTGGTTGTATAGAACGAAAACCAAGTCGTTGAGCTTTTTTTGCTCAAGGCGATTCCTTTTCTTGGAATGAATCTGTAAGAAAGAAAACGCATTTAGCATTAGCTATTTAGGTAATGAATTTAGCTTACAAAAAAAACAATTAGTAAACAGTAAACACTAAACAGTCTAAAGACTCTAAACTTACCGCCTTGAACGTGCTCCAATTGCACTCGCAACCACTGGCAGAACAGGTGAGTCCAAGAATCTTCATAGCCAGCTTCTTTAAAGCTGGATCCTTCCTGTTCGGGTCCACTCCATAGGCAGCCCACCAGTCAGCTGAGAAAAACAGTTTAAGTATAGGTTAGAGTCTTAGTCTCTTAGAGACAGTTGACATACACTAACATTCATTCATATAAGTACTTACTGGGTAATTTCATTGTCCGATGTCTTATTACGATATCCCTTGAGAATATCCCTTCACTTTTTGTGTAGAAGTCCAACAAACTTGAGATCTTGTCCTGTTCTCATATATCTGGAATAATTCTTTCCAAGACATTAATAAATCCAACCATATGCACAGTTAGTGCTTCTGCTGGATCAGTAGAAGCGAATAAACAGGCTGGGTTAAGGATGTAAGCAGCCGAATACAATGGGGATGACATTTGGCTGCCCCATCTTCTATCTATAATTTCTAAAATTGGCCTGTAATCACAGTCTCTATAGTTAAAATGGTCCATGATCTTATTTTTCGCCCTCCATCGCATCATATATGTAGCCCATTGCGGGCTTCTCATCCCCGTCCACCAATCGCAACGTAGTGACTAAGGGCTTAGATGATTTTAACGCCTTTACCACTTGAGTCCAAAAACTTTGAGAAAGAATTGTTTGTTGAACTCGTTTCCTATCAGCCTTCCTTGACCAAGGCCCACTTGTAAAATCGGTCGACACTACAAAGCTTCTAAGTTCTGATTTCTTTGCATGTAGTCTTTGTAGTGTTAAAAAGGCTGTAGTGAAACGGGTGACTGCTAGACGTAGCAAGTTACCCCTAATGTGTTTTTTCATTCGACTGAGAAGAAGAGCATGTTTGTATATAAAAACCGTGATTCTTCTAGCCCTTGCAATCACATTTATAAATAATCTACCTATATCTTCTAACATGAGATCAATACAATGGGCCGCACAAGGGGTCCAAAATAAACGTCGCCTCTTTTCCACAAGAAGACGACCGACCATTACATACGAGGCTGCGTTATCTGTAATTACTTGTACAACGTAGTCCTCACCTATTTCTTCAACTACACTATCTAGTAAGTTAAACAAATATTCTCCTGTGTGTGAATGACCCGACGCATCCACTGACTTCAAGAACATCGTCCCAGCTGGACAATTTACTAAGAAGTTAATGAGAGATCGACCGGATCTATCGGTCCATCCATCGGCCATTAGTGTACAACCATATATTTTCCATGATTCCCTATATTCAGCTATGAAGGATTGTGTATATTCAACTTCAGTTCTAAGGCATGTCTCCCTCATTTCATGATATGAAGGAGGTTTAAGCCCAGGTCCAAATTGACCTATAGCCTCAATCATTACTTCAAAGCTTTTCGATTTAATGGCGTTGAAAGCAACGCCGGTTTGGTAAAACCACTTAGCAATATATTAAATTGTGGTTTTCCTATCTTTTTGTTTATTCCGGTTCTCTAAAGTTGTTTGAGTCGGCCCTTTCCCTCCACCCCTTTGGTCGACCACATCCTCGGGGTGTGGTCTACACCATCTATCTAAGGGTCCATGCCCTCGGGCTCTTTTCGATGGTTGTACTTGTGGTCTAGACCGGCCTGTCGAAGAAGGGGGAGTGGGACTAGCTTGAGCTTCATCGATATCTACTATATTTATATCTTCATATGCATCTTGTTCCATATATTCCTCTTGACGTAGGGCACTATTGTATTTCTTTCTTGATTGTTTTTCCATATACTCCACGATCTCCCTTCGGATTTCTGGAGTAATCTTGTCACATGCTTTTGAATTTGACCCGGGTAAATGTGCAAGGTGTTGCTTGTGCCTTGCAATGCCACCAGAACTCACAAATCCACATAAATCACATACTATGTGAGTCTTTTCGGTAGCACTACGGTAGTGCCCATACTTCCAACCCGGGTCATTTGACTTGAGCCACAAAGAGGAAGATTGGGAAGAAGACATTATGAATTTATGATGGGGTGGATGGTGTGTGTATTATATTAGCACTAAAAAGTAACTAGCTAGTAGCTAGCTATTAAGTATTAACTAGAAACTATAAAGTAAACTACAAATAAAAAGAAAACTATAACTTGGAGTTGGGAGTTGGGACTTAGGGTTAGGAGAGAGAGAGAGAGAGAGAGAGAGAGAGAGAGAGAGAGAGAGAGAGAGAGAGAGTTACACACTTACACTTACACTTACACTTACACACACACACACTTACACTTGTAGAAACTAGAAAGGGAGAAGAGAGAGAGAGAGAGAGAGAGAGAGAGAGAGAGAGTTACACTTACACACACACACTTACACTTGTAGAAACTAGAAAGGGAGAAGAAGAGAGAGAGAGAGAGAGATGAGTTACACACTTACACTTGAAGAAAGGGAGAAGAAGAGAGTTGTTTACACACTTACGCTTGTAGAAAGAGAAGGAGAGAGAGAGAGAGAGAGAGAGAGAGAGAGATTTACACAAATAAAATTAAAATAACAACTTTCAACTTCCAAAATTCCAAATTCTTGTCTAAGTTGTCTACTAGTCTTCTCTTCAATCTCTTCACCTTTGCCTCTTCACTTGAATATTGTATTTGTTCTTAATTCTTGAATTCTTGTTGTGCAAGGTGTTCCGTAACGGTAACAGTGGCCGTAACGGCCACCACCGTTACCGTTATGATACGGGCCGTAACGGCCGTTCTGACCAGTATCGACCGTTACGGCCATTTTTTATTTTTGAAAATGCACTGCGGTTACGGGACCGTTACGGGGCCGTTACGCACCTTTACGGGGCCGTTACGGCGCATTTTTCTGTAACGGCCGTTACGGCCGTTTCGACCCTGTAACGCGTAACGGTTATGACCGTTACCGTTACGTAACGGCCGTTACGGCCGTTACGTAACCGATTTGGAATACCATGTTGTTGTGACTTGTCACTTGTAACTTGTACTTGTAAGTTGTAAGTTGTAACTTACTAACTTGTAACTTCAAAGCCAAACTTTTAAGTTGCTATTTGCTAACAACTAACAAAGTAAAATGAATCAATTAACATTTAACAAACAAAATATTTTTTTTAAAAAAATGATAGAAATCAAAGAAGTTGTTAGAAACTTAGAAATTAGAAATTAGAATTAGAATTTAGAAACTTAGAAATTAGAATAGAAGTTAGAAGTTAGAACTTAGAAGAAGTGAAGAACTTGTGGAATGTGGATGGAGATTGGAGAGTGAGGAGTCTCTTGATTCTTGTCTTGAATCTTGATTCTTGAACAATGAATATGGATTGGTGGATTCTTGATTCTTGATTCTTGTAAGTTGTAAGTTGTAACCCTTCCTTGATTCTTGAATGTTGATTGTTGAAAGAAAAGAAAAGAAATATGGAAACTTGGAAATGGAATTGGATGGAGAGGAGTGGATGTATGTAACTTGTAAGTTGTAAGACTCTTAAAAATTAGAATGCATGTAAGATTGTAAGAATAAGAGATAGAGAATAGAGAGAGGAATGCTTAAAATGCATTTTTATAGAGAAAAAATCCGGATTTAAAAAAAAAAAAGGTCAAAAAATGGTCGATTGATCTATGTGAATATGCGATCGATATGCAATATCGATCGCATACATCATATCGATCGATATGCTATCGCATATGGAATATGCGATCGCATATGTGCAGGGTCGCATATGCCACTGCCGCATATGCGATCGCTGCAGAAATATGCGCATATGCGATCGCACATGACAACACTGGGGAAGAGGCCATGGATCAAAGGGTAAATCTGAGGAATCAGGATGGGTGGGTGAAGGGTTGGACAAAGTATCTGTGGGTCCCTGAAAAGCAACTAAATCTTCCACATTGAATGTGGAACTAATTCCCATAGAAGGTGAAAGATCTACTTCTACGCATTGAAATCGTTTCGCTTTATAAATTTGAAGGGCCCAGCGCTACGCGCGTGTAACTTACGAACGGCCCCTGGAGGGTACCGCTCGAGCCTGATGCGAACCATCACAGTCCCCAATATTGAATTATTTGAAACGTCTATGTTGGTCTGCAGAAAATTTGTAATATCCATTACTAGTAGTGATCTTTCGCCTGATTTCTTGATGCAATGAATGTATGTGATGTGTAAAAGACTTTGCAAACTCTGATGGCCTATGGGACAATGAGACGGGGATAAGATCAATAAGCTTTCCAGGCTTGTAACCAGTAACGACTTCAAAAGGACTTAGACCCGTGGACCAATTGACAGAACTATTGTATGCAAACTTGGCTATGGGTAGTACAGCGTCCCATGTCCTGATATGCTCCCCTACTAAACATCGAAGTAAACCACCTAGGCTCCTATTAACCACCTCAGTCTGGCCATTGGTTTGAGGGTGGTAGGCAGAAGAAAATTGGAGCCTAGTATTCATCATGTGCCATAGTGTCATCCAAAAGTAACTCATGAATCTCACGTCACGGTCAGACACTATGGTTTTTGGTAACCCATGCAGTTTGACGACCTCACTCAAGAACAACTTGGCAACATGAGATGCGTTGGAGGTCTTAGAACAAGGAATGAAGTTGGTCATTTTAGAGAAACGGTCCATGACAACAAATATGGAGTCATGCTTTCGAATAGTCTTGGGAAGTTTAAGCATGAAGTCCATACTGATGACTTGCCAAGGGATGAATGGGATTGGCAAAGGTGTATATAATCTTATATTTTGTTTCCTTTGCTTTGCCAGTTGACAACTACGACATTGCCCTATAATTTTGGCCACGTCCCGCTTGAGGCTTAGCCAATGAAATTTATCCTCCACTAGGGCAATGGTCTTGTCACGACTGAAATGACCCGCGACCCCTCTTAAATGTAACTCCCAGATAAGAAAATCGCGAAGGAAGGCGCGTGGTATGCACAAGCGGTCACTCCTAAACAAATATCCGTCCAAAATCAAATATTCATTGTTAGCTCCTGACGGACTCTCTAATAAAAACGCATACACAATCCCAAAATCTGGACACTCAGAATACTCTTCTTTGATGCACTCAAGACCCGTAACTTCAACACTGATGAAGTTGAGTAATGCGACTCGACGACTCAACGTGTTGGCAGGCTTATTCTCTACACCGGCTTTGTGCTTAAGCACAAAAGTGTACTCTTGAAGGAATTGAACTCACTTGGCTTGTCTGGGGCTTAATTTCTTCTGAGAGTTCAAGTATCTCAAGGCCTCGTGATATGAGAACAAGATGAATTCTTGCGGTAACAGGTAATGTCGCCAATGGTGTAGTGATTGCACTACTGCATAGAATTCCTTGTCATAGGTGGAATATCTTTGTTTCACCTCATTCTGTTTCTCACTAAAAAAGGCGACAAGGTGCCCTTCCTGATTAAGTACTCCTCCTATGCCGACTTCTGATGCGTCACATGCGACTTCAAATGCTTTTGAAAAATCTGGAAGTCGCGTGACTGGAGCTTTGGTCATCTTGACCTTTATCTCCTTGAAGGCCTTCGAGGCGGCCTTTGTCCATTGAAACTCTCCTTTTTTTATGCAGTCCGTAATGGGAGCCACAATGGAACTGAAGCCTTGAATGAACCGCCTATAAAAAGTGGCTAAGCTATGAAAGCTGCGCACTTCATGAATATTGCGGAGTTCAAGCCAATTAACGATGGCCTTGACCTTCTCGGGATCCGCTGATACGCCCTTAGCTGACACAATAAAACCTAAGAAGATCACACTACTATATAAGAATGCGCACTTCTTTAGGTTGGCGTACAACTTCTCGGCCCTAAGGATCCCACAAACCTGCCTCAAATGGTTGAGGTGTTACTCCTTAGTCATGCTATAAATCAAGATATCATCAAAGTATACAACCAGGAACTTCCCCATGAAGGGTCTCAACACTTGGGTCATCACACGCATGAAAGTGCTTGGGGCATTAGTTAACCCATAAGGTATAACTAGCCACTCATATAGTCCATCCTTCGTCTTGAAGGCCGTCTTCCACTCATCACCAGGGCGTATATGGATTTGGTGATACCCACTTTTGAGGTCAATTTTTGAGAAGATAGTAGCATTGGCCATCATATTTAGCATGTCATCAAGACGTGGTATGGGAAACCGATACTTGACTGTGATTTTGTTGATGGCCCTACTATCAACACACATCCTCCATGTGCTATCCTTATTAGGTGTAAGAAGGGCAGACACGACACATGGACTCATGCTCTCTCGAATGAAACCCTTCTCTAGGAGTTCATCAATTTGCCTCTTCAACTCAGCGTGCTCCTTTGGGTTAATTCTGTAATGCGGGAGGTTTGGTAGAGTCGCCCCAGGGATTAAATCAACGGCATGCTGTATATCCTTCATAGGAAGAAGCTCATTTAGTAGATCATCAGGAAAGACATTACGAAACTCATGTACTACCTGAATGGCCTTAGTGGGTAACTCTACGCTAGTTTCTGGTACACTCCCTAGCCACAAGGGCGTATATCTAGTTCGCCTCCGTCTCTCGCTTAAATTCTTGGCATTCAAAATATGGAGTGGTTTAGACTTGGACTTCGACTCCTTCACTTCTTTTGGGCCGCTCACACCACTCTGTGTGGTGAACTCTTTTCCAGTTGTATTCTTGGGTGGCAGAGGATTTAGCTTGACCTTCTTGCCCTCAAACCAGAATGTACACACATTTGAACGACCAAATATATTAACTTCCCTATCATAGAGCCACGGCCTACCTAGAACGATATGACCCACATCCATAGGAACAACATCACACCAAATTGTGTCTTTATATGATCCGAACTGAATAGGGACGAAAGCGGTGTGAGACTGGAATGGATGTTTCATTAACCCAGGAGACTCTATAGGGCTGAGGATTAACTTCCAGCTTCAAGCCTAAGCGACTCACAGTGCTAGTCGATACCACGTTGGCACAACTACCACTATCCACGATTATCTTACAGCTCTTTTCCCCACATTTTGCATAAGTGTAGAAGATCGTGTTGCGGCGCCAATCATCAGTGTTCTTGGCTTGAGCCAGGGCGCAACGCACAATTGCGAGGGTCACAGACTCTTGTGCTCCATCTTCCTCATCACTAGGGGTTTCAACTGGTTCATATTCCTCCTCACTATCACTCTCTGGGGGCACTACTTCTACTTGCCCATCAATAAGGAGTACTTTGGTGCCCTCTCTCGTGCCGCACTGGTGAGCAAAATGACCAAACCCCTGACACCTAAAACACCTAGTGGCCCTACTTCCACGTGACCTAGACCCGACAATCTCTTTACCCTTATCATCCTTAGGTCTGGGCTGAACATTAGGGGAAGGTTTGTTTTGGAATCCGGTAATGCAGGGGCGTTTTCACACTGGGCTCGAGTGGGGTCGCTTGTGGGATTCATGGGCACAGTCGGGGTGGGTGCGGCCCACGGAGGTCTCGTGTTCGAGATTCCTCACTAGGGGTGATTAATGTGCATTTCACACCGGGCTCGAGTGGGGTAGCCCATGGGATGCGGGGACACACTTGGGGTGGGTGGCCCATGTGATTTGGGGCCCACAAAGGGGGTTCCACCGAGGTCCTAAAAACCCATGAGATGCGGGGCCTGGGCTATGAGATAAAGGGATTAATTCGCCATACTCTAACAGTTCGAGCTTTTAGAGCAAGTGGTTAATTGTCCTGCATCATCCCGTGTTAGGTCTAGCCCCAGAGGGGCTGGCCTTAGCATCGGATTCGCGAAAGTCAAACCGCCTTCCCACAGATGCTTTAAGGTATTACTCGACATCTAACACTACTTGGTATAATTGTTCAATAGTGTCTATCTCTTTGGCGAGCAATTCTCTCTTGATGTCAAGACGGAGGCCCGTTTTGAAACGAGCAAGGGTAAGTACTGGGTCCTCATCAACCTCACAGCGGGTCGAGTATTCTTCAAACTTCTCGATATAGTCCACAACACTCATGGAACCCTGTGGAAGAGACTGCCACTCAATTAATCGTAAGCGATAAGAGAAAGGGAGGTACTTTTCTTTAAGCGTTTCTTTCATCTCTACTCAATGAACTATTGAGAGTTCCCTCGTTCTTTCTTTCTTTCGCTTAACCGTCGCCCAAAACCTCTTTGCTTGACCCACAAGCTTCATCTTGGCGAATCGGATTCGTCGAGCATCTGACATATCATACCACTCAAAATAGTGGTCCATATCTGCTAGCCAATCTAGAAAGGCTTTAAGGTCCAAGTGCCATCAAATGTAGGGGCATCTACACTAACTCCCTTGAGGAGTTGTGCATCTGGGCCATATTGATCATGATGTCCCTCACGAGGTGGGTGCACAGGTACGCGCCCATGACCAGCTCCTTGGCCGCCTCCATTCCTTGGTCTAACTTCTTGTACAACTGCTTGAGATTAGGCATTCTCCCCAGTGGTGGGGTTTACCCTGAATGAGGCCTCTATTTCTTCAAGGCGTTTATCTATGCGTTGTTCCAAGTGCTTATTCAAGGACTCAACCTGCTGGGCTAACTTGGCCATTTTTCTTGTAGTTGCTCCATGTTTAGTGTGGGGTGCAAACCGAAACCACGACATGTACGTGTGGGCATACATTGACTCGCTCAACCTAAGGACCTGCTATGACAATTATATGTGTCTAAAAACTAAATGACCGTACGAGACTCTATATGAAGGAGACTACACACCGTTACTAAAATTCAGCTATATATGATGGACTGAATGCATGAAGGACTCAAATAAACTAAACCTTAAATATGTGGTGAATTCCCCTACAAGAACCATAGGCTCTGATACCAAATTTGATGCAGGACATGAAATTCAAGTATGATGTGCAAGAATTCAGGCTTAGATCATACCAATTCAGAAACAATTACACAAATTCCACATCCCACATAAAAAGTCCAAACATTCAATGAAAAAGGAATTTATGCAGGTCCAGGCTGACACAGGCTAGGGCTGGACCAATAAAAATTATAAGCCAAATGATGTCAAAGGGAAATAGAAATCAACCACACATGCATAAGAATCAGTCCCTAATCAAAGGGATTCCCCAATTTCAATTCAAGGAACCCTATGGTGAAAAAAATTGGCAAATAAATTAGTACTAATGGAAACTAAGGCTAGGGTTTAGGAAATATGAATAAAAAGAGGAAAACCAGAGAAAAACTTGACCCGGAGAAAGCTCTTGTGTGCAGATGGTGGCCCGAGGTTGACGCACGTGTGCGGGTAGGCTGGCCGCACGTGTGATGGAAGCCCGCCCCCCCAAGTGACACCTAGGCCTTGGTTAGCCAGGGGAGACCTCCAATCCCTCCAAGTTTGACGACGATCCGACGTAAGGTCGAGGCGTAGTGCTCTGCTGAAATTTCAGCCCTCCCACAGGTCCAGATTTTGGAAATTGGCTGTAGGGGGATGAATAGCTGCAAAAGCTGAGAAATTCAAAACAATAATGATAATAGAAGATGAGAAATATGGATGGAAGAGGGTAGGGGCGAATAGGGATAGATGTGGCTTCGCACCACAGAAGTTAGCCCTTCGAAGAAGGGAGGGCTTCGCACCCACTTTTGAATTCTTCCACAACTCACGAAGAGAGCAGAAAAATAAAACAGGAATTTTTATTAAACTTGAATGAATGAAAAGAACTACAAGGGGTGCCTATTTATAGGGAAAACCCTATACCCCAAAAGCTCGCACCATGTGCGCAACCTATTACTTAGCGATGAAGTAAACTAAAATAAAAGTCAAACAAAGAAATCTAAAGCGTTCACGATGTTCTAAATAATAACAATAAGCAAAACCTAAAATATGAAATCAATTCGACGAGTGGGCCATGATCATGAGATCTCATGATGGGCTTTTCTTGACTATTGGGCCCACTTTTTTTAACCAAAACTTGTCTTCTAGCTAGGAAGTCCTCCCTGGACGTCGTCATCGAGTCAGATCGATGGTGGGGTCGTCATCGAGTCAGATCGATGGTGGGGTCCTCCTTCTGCGTACGTACGTGCGTAGGGGTAGTGGTGTGCGTGCGCGTGTAGGCGGCGTGCGTGTGCACGATGTCCTCATCAGTGTGGCTTCGCACCACGGTAGTTAGCTCTTCAAAGAAGGGAGGGTTTTGCACCCAATTAGATTTCCACAACTTAGAGAATTAGAAAAGCAGGAAAACGCAGAATTTTATTAATAATCTTCATTAAAAAAAAAAACCTACAAGGGGTTGTCTATTTATAAGAAAAACTTATACCCCAAAAGCTACACCATATGCACACCCTATTACTTAGAGACGAAGTAACAAAAGTAACAACTAATCAAAGCAATATAAACCGTCTATGATATTCCTAATAACAATAATAAACAAAACTCAAAGTACTTGATAATCTAGAGTAGTGGGCTACGATCATGAGATCCAATGGTGGGATCCACATAACGATCGGGCCCACTCCAAGGAACCAAAACACAGTCCTCAAACTAGGAGGCCTTCCCTGGACGTCGTCATCGATCCAGATCGATGGTGGGGCCCTCCTCTTCCTTCTGTATGTGTGTAGGGGGTGTGCGTGTGCGCGAGATGTCCCCATCGTTTTCCTAGTGACTATGTGATTGGAAATCCAAGTACATCAAGATCAAATTCAACAACCCCATGAATAAAGCACCAAGACATTAATTGCATGCGATTGGTTTAACTATGTGTGTAATCAATAACCAGATTATTATGTGCAATTAGTTGGCTAAGTGATGCCATCATTATTGTTAGGGACGGTTGCATTGTGAGGAGGGAGATTAGAAGCAATACAAGTGACAATGGGTGCTTCCAAAAAAGCAAAACGACCTTTTCCGCTTGTGAAAATGGAAACCAAAATTCCCTAGGTAAGGGCTATCAACTTCTCAAGCTATAACAATGATATTAACCATGACCAACTTGCCAATACACTAATTAAGTTCTTCTTTAGAGCTTAATACAATGTCTTCCAATTAGTCCCATGTTAAATATCATGTATGAGGAATTTATAGGCTACGTGACCCAAGACTTTACATGTTATACATCTGTTTTCAATTCTAACAAGTGGGAGCCATGCTTTAGTAATCCAGACCACCTTGGTCTTTTAATGCAAGGGCATTTTCACACCGGGCTTGAGTGGGGTGGCCTGTGGGATTCAAGGGCACACTCAGGGTGGGTGGCCCGTGTGAGGCGAGTGGCTCGTGTGAAGCGGAACCCATGCGAAGTGGGGCCCATGAGGGTGGTTCTGCTAAGAACCTAACACATGAGATGTGGGGCTTGGGCTATGAGATAAAGAGATTGATTCACCATGCTCATCAGTTCGAGCTTTTAGAGTAAGTGATTACTTGTCCTGCATCAAATTGGTATCAGAGCATGATATCTCGTGTTCGAGACTCCTCACCGGGGGTGATTAATGTAGGGGCATTTTCCCACCAGGCTCGAGTGAGGTGGCCTGTGGGATGCAGGGGCACACACAGGGTGGACGACCTATGTGAGGCAGGTGGCTCGTGTGAAGCGGCCCCCACCCGTGTGAGGCGAGTGGCTTGTGTGAAGCGGAAAGGGGGGGGGGGGGGGCGAGAACCTAACCCATGAGATGTGGGGCATGGGCAATGAGATAAAGGGATTGATTCACCATGCCCTATCAGTTCGAGCTTTTAGTACAAGTGGTTAATTGCCCTGCATCATCTTTTGCATCCCATCATGGATGAAACACGCCCAAAAGATCTCTGCAATAAGACAAGCTTAACTTTATGCTTTTCTGGCCTGCAAATAGATGACTATGAAGAGAAATACATTGCCTGTCCATGCTCAACTAGGAAAAAAGGCATGAGCATTTGGTGACTATTAAGAGTTGACAATAATTTTATATAAACTTTTTCTCATTTGAGAGGACGGAGCAGTCAACATGCAAGGACTGAAAAGTTATACTAAGAGAACCTCTGACAGCAACATAGGATAGTGATCTTAAATGTGTTCAATAAGATCTAGAAGAGAGGAGGTGAGGAGTAAAATATGTGCAAGAATTCAATTGCGGAACTTAGAAGGGGCAAGGCCATGATTATCAAGAGAGGAAGTGATCGAAGAAGGCAAGAGGAATCTTGGAAAAAAGGCTGGGGATATGTGATTAGAGATGGCTTCACATATGAAAAGAGTGCAAGAAAGTGCTTGGTAAATCTAAAGGCAGGAAAGGCACACATAAAAAGCATGTTGGTGGGTGAGGTCCAGTTGTAATAAGTAGCAGGGAAGTACAAACTTGGAAAACATATAAAATCATTACAATGAAGTAAAGAAATCAAAGAGGCTGAATCTTTGAATGAATTATAAGATATGTTAAGCACTATAGAGGGAGAGAAGAAATCTACAAATAACTTTTAAATAGAATAACTTGATCGGTCTCAGACCGTGTGGTGTGTTATCCTAGGATTTGGGTAAGGGATGTGATAGGGTACCCTTAATAAGGAGAGGCTGGGTATTATAGTAGGAAGTGTGGAAGAGACTTGTCTAAATCACAATTAATTTGGTTAATTAGTCTTATTGAGAAAATTTTGCTAACAAAAAACGCCGGATGAGTGGAGGAAAAGCATTGTGGTACCATTTTACAAGAAGATTGGAAATGCACCATATATCAACTATCATGGGATCAAACTCATTGAGTCCCAAGAAAAACTTTAGGGGGGGGGAGGAGGAACAACTTCATATTAGGGAGATCAGCAGTCTAAGCTATTTTTTTTTACTCAAACCATTGATGATGTTTACTGGGTCGAGGAAGAATCTGTATATGGTTTTGGTTTTTATAAATCTGGGGAGTACTTAGGGAGGTCAAGTGACAGGTAACGAGCAAAGGGGTCTTGGGAGCATTGTTCAAAGTATCCCTAATATTATCCGTATCTCCAGCTCGGCAATACCAATAACACTAGTAGTATAAAAAATTCCAGGTATCAACGAACTATCACTAAGTATTGCCAATGTATCGCCGATATTTTTTACTGTGTAAATTCTAGGTGTTGCTTGTATCGCCAATATATTAGTGATATTTTGATAATATTGCCAATGTGTCGATATCGCCAAAAATCTATTTATTAAAATAATTTCCATTTCAAAATTTTTTATTGGTGGATGGTTGTAATGCTGAAATGCATGTTTGTATGTGTGTATATGTATGCATGCATGGATGGATGGATGGATGTATGTGTGCATAAATTGAAGAATGGATGGACGGATGTGCGCACACACGCAAGTGTGTGCATGCATGGATGGATGGATGTATGAATCATACATGTGTGTTTGTATCTATGTGCATGCATGGATGAATGAATGAATCATGCATGCGTGTTTGTATGTATGTGTGTGCATGCATGGATGGATCCACCATTTCCCCTATGTTTCCCCAATTTTCCCCGAGTCAACGATACATGCTTTTAGGCCTTGTTAAAGGGAAATTATTATTTGATTCCTAAATATGCAAATATACGTCTTTTTCGCTATTATTGGATTCTTAAATATGCAAATATGTGTATTTTAGCATCTCCTAAATTATGATTGAGAAATTTCATCATTTTCTCCATGTATATCTCTAATGTTTCCCTGAGTTTACATGCTTTTAGACTGTCATTAAAAAGAGCTTATTATGTATGTGTCTTTTTTGCAATTATTTGATTCCTAAATATGCAAATATGTGTATTTTAGCATCTCTTGAAGTTTCATCGAGTAATTCCACCATTTCCTTGTTTCCCCTGATGTTTCCCTGAGTCAACCATATATTTCTGGGTATCAGTGACAATATTGGCAATATTGATATTAGTCAATGATACTATACTATGAACACTGCTTGGGAGTATTTATCAACATCATTAAATACATGTATGAGGGTATTACAAAACTAGGAATGACTTGTGGTGAGACTGATGAATTCCTAGTAGCAATATTTCTTGGTCTGTGGTTGACATTAAGCCAACACCTTTTTACACTTGCTATAGATGAATTAACTACTACCATCCAAGATGGGGTCTCTTGGTGTTTCTCGTTTGTGAATGGCATGATGTTGTTCAATGAGAGTAGAGAGAGGACATGCTAAATTGGAGATAAGCTCTAGAGACTAGAAATTAGCAAAACCAAGACAAATTAGTTAGAATGCAACTTTAGTATGTATAGAGGTGAGCTAAAATTGATAACCAAGAGATTACTCAAAGCAATTTGTTTCATTAAGTTGGCTCCATTATTTTGGAGAATAGGAGATTGATGCAGATGTTTTCAATAGAATTTGAACTGGGTGAATGAAGTAGAGATGTGTCTTTTCACTGTTGTGTGGTCACTCCATCCTATGAAACTTGGGGAAATTTATATAAGAAAGCTACTCGACCGGCTGTTGTATATCAGGCTAGTGTCAAACAACCACTTTCTCTAAAAGCTTGATTCATTAGGTGTATCGATGTATATCAAGGGACTTTAACACTCCCGCATGTGCGGGGTGGAACTCTGCACGGGAACGTACTGTGCAAGGGTGGAGGGACACTTACAACTCACACCATAAACGGCCTCCCGTGGGAGAATATATTAGGGAGGCATATTAGATACTCCTGGGATTCAAACTCATGACCTTCTACTCTGATAACATGTGACAACATGAGGAGAAATTGACCGTTGCAAAGATGGGGATGTTGAGATGGATATGTGGCGTGAAGGATAAAATTAAGAATCAGGTCATCCAAAGCAACCTATGGGTAGCCCAAATAAAAAAAATAATGCATAGCAGATCAAGATGGTTCAATCATGCACAACAAAGACCATAGGTGGCTCAAGTAAGGTGGGGAACATTGATTATGGTTAAAGGGCCTGGAAAGAGGATGAGAAGGACTCGGATCAAAGTGGTGAGAAGGGATACAAAAGGCTTGCTCACTTATTGAGGATAGGGTCTTAAATAGAAATTATTTGCAAGATAGAATTAGTAAATATAGCCCCAAATAGCTCAGATTAGGCTACGATGATTATGATCTTCGATCTTTTCGGATTACATAGCCTTTCTATGAAATGGGCCTTACTAGTTTTTCCTTTTTTTTTTTTTTTTTTTTTTTTTAATTATTATTTGTCTCTCTAAATGTGCTTATTCATGTCATAGAAGTGTGCTCCTCTCTATTTGTGTCTTGCAATTTGAATACTATTTGTGTGGCTCTCCTTCCCAAGTTTCTGGGAGGAAATTGGAAATTTGATTTCATGACTTCAAATTCATTGCTCGGTATTTATATACATAAGATTATGAGCTTTTGTACTGGTTTCGTAATTATTGTTGTTAGTTGATTTATAGCTGCATGAAGCAAGAAGGCAACAGATTCAGGTGCGGGAGCGGGGAAGCGTCTATTTCATAATGTAAACATCTATAAATAGGTAGAAAGTGAGAGTCGAGAGTGGCAATTTGAAGAGGGAGTGGCTTAGTTAGAAGGATCCTGCAGCTAACAGTTAATTTCTTTTACTGACAAATTAATCTTTTGAATATTAGGTAGGTTTCCTTTATTCAAACAAGTTAGGGTTGTGCTTCTTATTGGTATGGTTAGGTGCGCAAAGCTCTGTCGCAAATGTATTAAGTTTAACTTGAGCTATACCACAATTTTCATGCTCTCAACTTCGTGCCGGAGCACTTTGGAATTTAGATGGTTGGATAGTGTCTAAGCATGTTAGTTCCGTGACGTTTACAATACCTACTCTGAAAGACAATCAATTAACTATTAAATGTCACTGAATCCAAGGTTGAAACATTACCAGCTTACAAATCTGAAAGGCCTTGTGATTCACAAAATTTTTGTTACAATCTTCACAGTCAATATATGGTTCATGCATGATTTTATGAAA
This sequence comes from Magnolia changhungtana, assembly GCA_030180095.1. Taxonomy (NCBI): domain Eukaryota; kingdom Viridiplantae; phylum Streptophyta; class Magnoliopsida; order Magnoliales; family Magnoliaceae; genus Magnolia; species Magnolia changhungtana. Next base: position 1,332,939 of record JASAUF010000360.1, read on the forward strand.
ATTCCTTTTGTTAAAGCCAAATATTATCATCAAACCATAAATAGGTACGATTATATTCAAATTTATGTTCTGTTTTAATTGATCTGTATGTTTTACCAACTTAAATTAGGATGATCTACAGAGCCAGTAACCATCTCACAATATAACTTTGTTGTCTGGGCTTCTATAATCTTTTGATTTTGTTGCTAATGGTTATCATCTTGAGATGAAATCCTCAATTCAACACAATGTGTTGGTTTATTTTCCTTAGGTGCACACTCATTCAAAAGTTGCAGCAGCTGCTATTTGCATCATCAACAACTGCACAGCCAATTTTGACTCCTTGGGTACAAACTTTTCCTATACAATCGTACTACTTTGTATTTATGCTTGTGTTGCTTATACTAATTTCTATGTTACTCATATGTCTCATGACATCCTCTAGCTGTTCTGTTTTAAGTTGAGAATGATGAAAATTATCATCATATTGCTGATTCAATTTATTTAAAATTATACGATGGTACGTCGTCGTCGTCATCATCATCTAAACCTTATCCCAACCAATTGGGGTCAGCAACATGAATCCTTTTGAGCTGCATATTCATATTCATGTTGGATGTTTTGCCATAAGTTTGACTCCAACTGCCAACCTGACACAACCCTCCTTTATCTGGGCTGGGGACTGGCAATGAGATCATAAAACTCCCACAGGTGCAATGTAATAGACTATTACGTAGGTTGATTACAATCAAGTGCTATTTAAGAGGCTATTATATAGGTTGTTTACAATCAATGAGTTAATTATAGCATGGTATTTCTGAAAAAGAAAATGATTTCATCATAAGAATCAGCATGCAAGTGAAGATGAGGATATAAAAACAGTACTTACAGCAATGACATTTTATTAGAAACCGGAAGTAACCATTAAACAGAAGAACAAACCTTCGGATATGAAAAATTACAGAGGGAACATTCAGGTCGAATCCAAGATATAGATCTGAGAGGACATACCAAATCTCTTGAACATGGAAAGAAGTTAATTTAGGTTATGGTATGACCAGTGTTTTAAATATTGATGATATCAGCCAATATATCCCATGATATATCTTGTATCCCACCAGTGTGATACGAAACGCACAAGTAGTACGATATATCCCACATGTTCGATCTGGTGAGCATTTTAGAATTTCAATCCTTTTATTTTTTGTTAATCATGTTAAATTAGTGTCAAATTGTTACAAATCCATGACTTTTCATGTTTTGCATGAAAAATCATGGATTGGGAGCTTCGATTTCAAGATTTGGAGGAGACGGACCAAGTTGCGGAAAATTGAAAAAAATAAAAATTTCCCAATTTCTCGCAAATCGTTTTGCAATGTTTGTGTCTAAACATCAAATAAAACATGTTACCTAATCTAATAATTCTTCTTTTGCTCTTGAGTGTATTGCTTGTATTTCTACACACCTTCTTACATTTATAAATTATATGAATAGACATTAAATATACTTGCATCAATTCAGTTAGACAACGCATAGATTAGGACCCCATACAAAGAAAACCTATTATGTGTACTTGTTTTTTGTAATGTTTTAATTTATAAGTGTGTATTGATGTCTTTTTTAACAATCACCGAAGTTTCATTGAAAAATTCAACCATTCCAACAACAACGATACATTACACGATACAACCGATATATTCCATGCGATAACCGATACGTATCCATATCCCAAGAATGCGATACGTAACGCAATACCGATATTTCGAACACTGGGTATGACTAGAGATGACCTTCACTTCCACCCTCCCTACCTGCTCCCTAGGGTTATGCACTGTCATTCACTCTAATTTCCTTCATCCCAAAAATATCATCTTACCTAGCAAAATGTACTGGTAAAGAAGCAAATTTTAACATGTAAACCATAATATGGCATCTGTTTTCTAGGTATGTGCCCAGTGAATATACGTTTGGGAGGTTACAAGCTATATTGAGAAGAACACCAACAATCTTCACTATATGGATTTGAGTTAAAGTAGAATGAAACTTCAAATAAAACACAAGGCACACATATCATGTGAGCAACTCATTAATTGAGCTAGCAAGGGTCAAAACTGTTTCTACATTTCTGGCTGCGAATCCAAACACTCCCTTCAAGTGCCTGTTTGGTGCGTGGTATTAGGTGGAATTAGGCGGTATGGAATTGCATTTAGTCCCGTGCAAATTAAATATGACATTTGGAAATCACAGGAAGGATTGGATTAATCCCCATATTGTATGATCCAGAGCCAATAGTAGATGATACGTGGCTTTTGGTGGATTTTGAAATCCACTCCGTATGTGGGCCCCACATTGATGCATGTGTTTTATACGCGCTGTCCATCTATATGTGCCCTTTACAAGTAACATTCAAGTTGCATACGAGTACAGGTGACCGACATCAATTATGAAATGTGGTCCGTTGATTACAATTCCATGGTCCACCAAATGCATGCTTCACTTAACGTAGTGTATTTCCCAAGGGAGGAATTTGGTCCCAAATGTGGGATTGGACGGTGAAAATACCATGGTATTTCTAGACATGTAATCACTAATCATTGTGCAATAACGGTGTTAATTCCACCCAATGCAATCCCATACCATTTAATCCTGCGGTCCAGACAGAGTGCTTTTCTATTCATATAATATTTCAGTAAATTAATTTATTTTTTTCAAAAACTTCTTGTTGCTAGATCTCCACAGTTCCTTATGAGATTTGTTAGGACAGTAGTATACATATGTATGTAGGAGTTGTACATAGAGGTAAGATAGGCAGTAGTAGATTTTTCTTTATATGTTAAGATATGCTCAATATGGATGCCCGACTCATAGTCTTCTTATAGATTTTCAGGTTTTTATAATTGGAATAATCAAGCTTTCCACTATGTAACCCCTATTTTCACATGGTATCAAAGTGACTTTGGCTATTGATATTGTCTCCACTCTTCTCAGCATTATGTTCATCATCTTTGACATTTTTCTGATAATATATCTGTCAACACCATCGAATCTGCAAGTGTTATTAGCAATCTCTGAATCCTTTTAAGAACAGTATTGATACATAGACATATCATCTGCTGGCATTAATCTTATTTGGTTCATAGACGCATCCGCACCAGCATTGATCTTGTCATTGCTATTACACAATTGTTGTTAAATCACATATGTGATCATGTGCGATTGCATATGCATGTGCGCATATGCGATCGCACAATCGCATATGCGGTTGCACATTTTATTTTATTTTATTTTTTAATTTTTCAAAAAATTTAAAAAAAATAATCAGAAAAATAGGGATAAATTAAGAAAAAAATAAATAAATTATTATATGCCATTGGCCCTTGCAATACATTTAATTTAAGTAAAATAAAACCAATTACATAATGAATTAAATATTAAGTCATCATTCATCAACAATTCTACATTCTACAATATAGTTAACTTAACATTTAACAAATATGAAATATCAACATTCAACATTCAACACTACATCAACAATCAACATCAACACACTTAGTAAACAAAATGAAGAAGTTATTTATTTATTATTCGTCTAATCATATACTATGTACAATGATCTATTTGCCATTGTGGCATATCACCACCACCACCATCATCACCATCATTATCCGAGTTATCTCATTCTTCTACATACACTTCTTCTTCTTCCATTTTTTCATCATCTGTATGTACTAATACTTCATCAACATCCAATGGTGGATCTTCAGCTTGATCATTATCACCATCTCTTTCTTCCATCTCCTCAATATCTTCAACGGGTTGATGGCTACTACTCGCCCCCCGGCTCCCCACCATCCTTCGCCTTCGAGTGGTACCATCACTAGGTGTCGATCCATATGCGGCATCTTCAACTTGCGCCCATGTCAGGTCCTCTCCAGCAAATACTGGGTCCTCCGTCTCTACGAGCCACTCGTTATCTGCATCCAACTCATCTAAGCAGATAGGGTCAAAGAAACCAGGCTTTTCTTTTCTAGTTTGGAATCGTTCTTGCAATTTTTTATTATATTGAACGAAAACCAAGTCGTTGAGCTTTTTTTGCTCAAGGCGATTCCTTTTCTTAGTATGAATTTACATGAAAGAAAGCGCATTTGACATTAGCTATTTAGGTAATTAATTTAATTTAGGCCTTACACCAAAAAATTGAAGTTTACAATTAGTAAACTTACCGCGTCGAACATGCTCCAATTGCGCTCGCAACCACTGGCAAAACACGTGAGTCCAAGAATCCTCATAGCCAGCTTCTTTAGAGCTGGATCCTTCCTGTTCGGGTCCACTCCATAGGTAGCCCACCAGTTAGCTGAGAAAAATAGTTTAAGTAGGTTAGAGACACTTTGTAGAAAAACTATTTGTAAGACACTAAGACTGACATTCATAGTAGTACTTACTAGGTAATTTCATTGTCCGATGCCTGATTACGATATCCCTTGAGAGTATCCCCTCACTCTTTGTATAAAAGTCCAGCAAAGTTGAGATCTTGTCCTGTTCTTCTCTATCTGGAATCATTGATGCAGGACATGAAATTAAATATGACATGTAAGATTTCAAGCTTTAGATCATACCAATTTTAAACAATCACAAAATTCCATGTCCCACATACAATCAAACATTCAACAAGGGGAATCTATGCACATTTAGGGCTGGATCAAATAAAATTATAAACCAAACAATGCCCAAAGGAGTGTAAGATTCATCCACGCTTGCAAAGGATTGTTCCTCAATTCAAGAGATTCACCATGTTTCAATTCGGGAAAAGTCTAGGGTTTGCAAAAGTGGAAAAAAACTTAGAATTTGGGATTATCTAGGGTTAGGGTTAGGGATTTAAGGTGAGAGAGGAGAGAAGTAGAGGAGAGAGAAGAACTTGAGACAGTCCACATGTGTGGACAGTAGTCCAGCCTAGACGCACGTGCATGGGCCCTAGTCCGCACGTGTGTGGGGCCCATGAAACTGGAAACGGCCACCTGGGGTGTAGTCGGCCAGGGGTGGCCCACTCATACACCAAATCTCACGTCAATCTGATGTCCGGTTTGTGCGTGGTGTTCCGCTGAAGTTTTGGCCCCCCTGGAGGGCCAGAATCTGAAAATCTGCTGTAGAGGCGAGCTTGGGTACAAAAAGGGCTGGATTTGAAGATGGGATGGTTGTGGGAGATGATGGATGTGGAGTGTAGGAGATGGGGACGATTTCGGGTGGTTGTGGCTTCGCACCACAGTAGTTAGCCCTTCGAAGAAGGGAGGGTTTCACACCCAATTAGATTCTTCAACTCAGAGAACTAGAGAAGAAAAAAATACAGAATTTTATTCATAAACTTCAATGAAAAAAAACCTACACGGGTTTGCCTATTTATAAGAAAATCCTAAACCCCAAAAGTCACGCTATGTGCGCACACTATTACTTAAAGACGAAGTAGCAAAAATAACAATTATTCAATGCAATCAAAACCGTTCATAATGTTTCTAATAACGATAATAACTAAAACTCAAATCCTAGATCATCTAGGGTAGTGGGCCACGATCATGAGACCCAATGGAATCCTTATGACGATCAGGTCCACTCAAATGCTCCATAGCACGGCCCCCTAACTAAGAGGTCCTCCATAGATGTCGTCGATCCAGATCGATAGTAGGGCCTTCCTCCTTGAGTACGTGTAGGGCGGGGGGCGTGTGCATGCGCATGATGTCCCCATCAACTCTCCCCGGCTGCAAAGATTTAGCCATTGGCGAAACAAAACTCCTTAACAGCTCTAAGATGTCAGGATCAAGTCTCTGAAACTCCTCCTCAGTGAGCCACGCACTGTCTGAAGTTGAGCGTGACTTCCACTTGACCAGGAACTTTTGAAATCCGCCGTCCGACGTCAATACTATTTGATGGTCCAGAATATCCTCTATCTCCTCTTTGGATGTGGGAAGGGTAGGTATGGGAGGTAGAGGTTGGGAAGAGGCCATGGATCAAGGGAAAGGTCTGGGGAATCAGGATGGTTCGGTGAAAGGCTGGACAATGTATCAGTGGTCCCCTGAAATGCAATTAAATCTTCCACATTGAATGTGGAACTAATTCTCATGGAATGTGCGAGATCTACCACATACGCATTGAGACCGTTTCGTTTTATAATCAGCGCTATGCACGTGTAATTTACGAACGCCTCCCTGAGGGTATCGCTCTGGCCTGATGCGGACCATCACAAAGTCCCCTACATTGAATTCCTTGAATCATTTATGTTGGTTTGCAGAAATTTTGTAATTTTCATTACTAGTATTGATCTTTCGCGTGATTTCTTGATGCAATGAATGAATGTGATGTGCGAAAGACTTTGCAGACTCTGATGGCCTATGGGACAGGGACATAGGGACAAAATCAATAGGCTTTCTAGGCTTATAACCAGTAACGACTTCAAAAGGACTTAAACCTGTGGATCTATTAACAAAACTATTAAATGCAAACTCAATGATAGGTAGTGCAGTGTCCCACGTCCTGGTGTGTTCCCCCACTAAACACCTGAGCAAATTTCCTAGGCTCCTATTGACCACCTCAGTCTGACCATCGGTCTGAGGGTGGTAGGCAGAAGAAAATTGGAGCCTATTATTTATCATATGCCATAGTGTCTTCCAAAAATAACTCATGAATCGCACGTCACGATCAGACACTATGGTTTCAGGTAACCCATGAAGTTTGACGACCTCACTAAAGAACAACTTGGTAACATGAGATGCGTCAGAGGTCTTCGAACAAGGAATGAAGTGGGTCATTTTAGAAAAATGGTCCACGACAACAAATATGGAATCGTGTTTTCGAATAGTCTTAGAGAGCCTAAGCATGAAGTCCATACTGATGTCCTTCTAAGGGGCGAATGGAACTGGCAAAAGTGTTTATAGTCCCGTATTTTGCTTTTTCTGCTTTGCCAGTTAACAAGTATGACACTGCCCTATAATTTTGGCCATGTCTCGCTTGAGGCTTGGCCAATAGAATCTATCCTCTACTAGGGTAATGGTCTTGTCTCGACCAAAATGACCCTCGACCTCTCCTGAATGTAACTCCCGGACAAGAAAATTGCGGAGGGAGGTGCGATGTATGCACAAGCGGTCACTCCTAAACAAATATCCGTCCAAAATCAAGTACTCACTGCTAGCTCCTAACGAACTCCCTAACAACGATTCGTGCACAACTCCAAAATCTGGGCACTGAGAGTAATCTTCTTTGACACGCTCGAGGCCCGTGACTTCGATGCTTATGGAATTGAGTAACGCGACTCAACGACTCAATGCGTCGACATGCTTATTCTCTACATCGGCCTTGTGCTTAAGCACAAAAGTGTACTCTTAAAGGAACTGGACCCACTTGGCATGCCTAGGGTTTAATTTCTTCTGAGAGTTCAAATATCTCAAGGCCTCGTGATTTGATAACAAGACAAATTCTTACGGCAATAGATAATGACGCTAGTGACGCAATGATTGCGCTACCGCATGGAATTCTTTGTCATAGGTGGAGTAATTTTGTTTCGCCTCATTTAGTTTCTCACTAAGAAAAAGCGACAGGGTGCCCTTCCTGACTAAATACTCCTCCTATGCCGACTCCTGACGCGTAATGTGACTTCAAAAACTTTCGAAAAATCCGGAAGTCGCGTGACTGGAGCTTCGGTCATCCTGACCTTTATCTCCTTGAAAGTATTTGAGGCTGCCTTCATTCATTGAAACTCTCCTTTTTTATGCAATTCGTCATGGGAGCCATAATGAAATTGAAACCTCAAATGAACCACCTATAGAAGGTGGCCAAGCTGTGAAAGTTGCGCGCCTCGTGAATATTGCGGGGTTCTGGCCAATTGGCAATGGCTTTGACCTTCTCGGGATCCGCCGACACACTCTCAGTTGACACAACAAAACCTAAGAAGATAACACTACTAGACATAAACGCACACTTCTTTAGGTTGGTGTACAATTTCTCGGCTCTAAGGATCTCACAAACTTGCCTCAAATGGTTGAGGTGTTGCTCCTTGGTCATGCTATAAATCAAGATATCATCAAAATAGACGACTAGGAACTTTCCCATGAAAGGCCTCAACACTTGGGTCATCACAAGCATGAAGGTGTTTGGGGCATTAGTCAGCCCAAAAGGCATGACTAACCACTCGTATAGCCCATCCTTCGTCTTGAAGGCCGTCTTCCACTCATCACTAGGGCGTACATGGATTTGGTGATAACCACTTTTGAGGTCAATTTTCGAGAAAATAGTAGCGTTGACCATCATATCCAACATTTCATCAAGACGAGGTATGGGAAACCGGTACTTGACTGTGATTTTGTTGATGGCCCTACTATTAACTCACATCTTCCATGTGCCATCCTTATTAAGTGTAAGAAGGGCGGGCACGGCACACGGGCTCATGCTCTCTCGAATGAAACCCTTTTCTAGGAGCTCATCAATCTGTCTCTTCAACTTTGCATGCTCTTTTGGGTTCATTCTGCAATGAGGGAGGTTTGGTGGAGTCGCCCTAGGGACTAAATCAATGGCGTGCTGTATATCCCTCATGAGGGGAAGGTCATTCGGTAGATCCTCAAGAAAGACATCACGAAACTCATCCACTACCGGAATGGCCTCAATGGGTAACTCTACTCCAGTGCTACAAGGGCGTACACTATCGAGTTGGACTCAGTCTTTCGCTCAAAGTCTTTGCCATTTAAAATATGGAGAGGCTTAGACTTGGACTTCGACTCCTTCAATTCTTTTGAGCCGCTTGCACCACTCTTGGTGGTAGAATCCTTTCCAATTGTGTTCTTGGGTGGAAGTGGATTTAGCTTGACTTTCTTGCCCTCAAACTAGAATGTACACACATTCAAACGACCAAATATGGTGACATCCCTGTCATAGAGCCAGGGCCTACCTAGAATGATATGGCTAACATCTATGGGAACAACATCAGACTAAAGTGTGTCTTTATATGATCCAAACTGAATAGCAACAAGACAATGGTGTGAGACTGGAATGGAAGTTTCATCAACCCAAGACATTCTATAGGGTTGAGGATGGGCTTCAAGCTTCAAGCCCAAATGGCTCACAGTGTCAGTTGATGCCACGTTGGCACAACTACCACTATCCACGATCATCTTGTAGATCTTATCACCACATTTGTGTAAGTATAGAAGATCGTGTTGCGGCGCCAATCATCGGTATTCTTGGCTTGTGCGAAGGCACAACGCACAACTGCGAGGGTCGCAGAATCTTGCGCTCCCTCTTCCTCATCACTAGAGGTTTCTGCTGGCTCATATTCTTCCTCCTCACCGTCACTCTCTGGGGGCATTACTTCTACCTGCCCATCAATAATGAATACCTTGGTATCCTCTTTCGTGCCACACTGGTGGGCAAAGTAACCAAACCCCCGACATCTAAAACACCTAGTCGCCTCACTTTTGTGCGAGCTATATCCAACAACTCCTTTATCCTTATTATCCTTGGGGTTAGACTGAGAACTACTGGAAGGCTTGTATTGATATCCAGTGCTAGGCTTAGCCCCAGAAAGGTTGGCCTTAGCACCAGGATCACGCAACTCAAGCTGCCTTCCCACAGATGCTTTGAGATATTGCTCGATCTCCAATACTACTTGATACATCTATTCAAGAGTGTCTATGTCCTTGGCGAGCAACTCTCCCCTAATGTCAGAACAGAGGCCCATCTTAAATTGAGCAAAAGTGAGTACGGGATCCTCATTAACTTCACACCGGGTCAAGTACTCTTCGAACTTCTCAATGTATTCAGCCACACTCATGGAACCTTGTCGAAGAGACTGCCATTCTTCAACCAACCTCAAGTGATAGGAAAAAAGGGAGGTACTTTTCCTTAAGAGTTTCTTTCATTTCTCCCCAATGGACTATTGGGGGCTCCTTCGACTTTTCTTTCTTTCACTCCATAGTAACCCAAAACCTCTTTACTTGGCTCACAAGCTTCATCTTGGCAAATCGGACTCGACGAACATCCGACATGTCGTACCACTCAAAATAGTGGTCCATATCCGCCAACCAATTTAGAAAAGCTTTAGGGTCCAAGTGGCCATCAAACGTAGAGGCCTCTACTCTAACTCTCTGGAGGAATCGCGCATGTGGGTCATAGTGATCATGATGCCCCTCCAAGGTGTCCCAAAACGGTTACGTATCGGCCGATACGTAACGGTAACGGTGGTACCCGTTACGCGATACGGGGCCGTATCGGCCGAGTCCCTTTTTTGTACACGTAACGGTTGTTACAGGGCCGTTACGGGCCTTAAAAAATAGAAAATAAAATAAAATTACTGACCTTTTTTTTCTCTCTTTTCTTCTTCTTCTTCTTCTTCTTCTTCTTCCTCATTCTTCTTCTTCTTCTTCTTGTTCCTCATTCTTCTTCTTCTCAGAAGCGCATGGCTACACTTGCGCTATTATTTCTTCTTCTTCTTCTTCTTCTTCTTCTTCTCTCTCTCTCTCTCTCTCTCTCTCTCTCTCTTCTTTCCTCTCTTTTTCTTCTCTCTTCTCTCCCTCCCTTGGTTTCCCTCTCTCCCTCTCTCGGTTTCCCTCTCTCCACTCTTTTTTTTTTTTTTTTTTTCATTTTTCGAAGGCGTACCGCGCACCAGCTGGAGGTACGTGTTAGCTAAGACGAGCGCTGACAGTCCTCGAGCTTCGAGTTGTACGAACGGTTCAAAGGAGATCAAAGTTACGTGGGCTCCATAGTGATGTATTTGTTATATCTACACCGTTCATCTATTTTTAAATATCATTTTAGAGCATTAGCCAAAAAATGAATCGTATCCAAAGATCGTGTGGACCACACCAAAAATAGTAGCGAGATGATGATTTTCACCGTTAAAAAATTCGTAGACCCACCGTAACGTTTATTTTCCATCCAATCTGTTCCAAAGGAAAAAAAGGCCTGAATGAAGAGGAAAAACAAATTTCATATTGATCCAAAAGTTCTGTGATCCCAAAAAGGTTTCAATGGTGGACGTTCAATCCCCCACTGCTTTTTGCAGTGTGGTCCACTTGATAATTAGATCTGTATTATTTTTCGTGTCAAGCCTTAAGACGAGCTCGTCAAATGAATGGACGGTTTAGATATAACACATACCTCATGATGAGACCCATGGGACTTGCTTGCGTCAAATGAGTAGACTGGTATGCGTAACGCACGCTGAACAATTTTAATAAAATGTACGCGTGCCCCATGGGCCCCACCACATTGTATGTATTTTATCCATGCCGTCCATCCATTTTGCCAAATCATTTTAGGTTATGATTTAAAAAATTAGTAAGATCCAAATCTCAGGTGGACCACAGCACAGGAAACAGTGGTTATAGAATGCTCACCATTAAAAATTTCTTAGGGTCCACTGTAATATTTATTTTCCATCTAACCTGTTAATAGGGTCACACTAACGTGGATGAAGGGAAAACACACGTCAGTTTGATCTAAAACTTTTGTAGCCTCGATAAAGTTTTGATGATAGTCGTTTAATTATTATTGTTTCTTATGGTGCGGTCCACCTGATCTTTGGATCTGCCTCATTTTTGGGCTCATGCCCTAAAATTATTTGGCAAAATGGATGGACGGTGTGGATATAACACATTCATCACGAGTGGGGTCCAAAAAACTTTGACACTCGTGTGCTACACTTCACAATCTCAGTCCTACCTAATTCGGGCCCTGAAAAAATTGTACACGAGACATGTATTAACTTAAAATTTACCAATTAAATTGTGGATTGTAATTGCTAACTCAAAATGTCAAAATCAAATTGTTTAAATAGTTTTAATTGTTAATTTGTGGACGCTTATTTTTTAAAATAGGGCCTTTTGATTTTTTTTTCATGATCCGCTATCCAATAAATGTCCACCAATTCACAAGTGAGATAATACCAATAAATTGCATGAATGTGAGGCTGATTTGGGGCATGGATTGGTCCTCTAAGTCAGCCCCAAATTGGCAACACGATCTACCTGAATTTAATTTCATTTTTTAAAAGAACTATATGGAGAAATGATATCAACTTGTTAAGTATATAAATTGGATATTTGTAAAATTAAATATATGAATTTTGTAGTCAAATTCAGGTTATCTGGTTCATAAATTCATCAGACAGTCCGATACAACTTCTCACCAAAGAGTGGACCGTTACACCACCATAAACATGTTCCAATTTATAAATGAATGCATATTTGGAATGCTTAGAATATTCCGGATTTAATCCATATTTTTATATATTTTTTGGCAAAAAAAAAAAAAATTGTGCCGTTACAGGCCGTTACGCCCCCGTATCCGTATCGGTTTCGGAGAGCACCGTTACGCCAACCGATACCGATACGGGACACCTTGTGCCCCTCACGGGGTGGGTGCACGGATGCGCGCCTATAGCCAATTCCTTGGTCACCTCCATTCCTTTGTCTATCCTCCTGACCACCTACCCGAGATTAGGCATCTTCCCCAATGGTGGGGTTTGTTCGGGCGGAGGTCTCTAGTTGAGTAACGCATACATTAAGTTGTTCAAAGTGTTGGTCAATACGTTGTTCCAAGCGCTTACCCAAAGACTCAAACTGCTAGGTTATATTATTCATTGACTCTTGCAATTGCTCCATATTTAGTGTAGGGTGCAAGTCAAAACCACCACCAGTACGTGTGGGCATACAACTACTCACTCAACTCAAAAACCCTCTAATACAACTATATGCGTCTAAATGGGACTAAATGATCCTATAGTTTCTATATGAGGGAAACTACACAATGCTACTAAAATTCTAGCAACATAACTGCCCAAATAGTTTATTAACAAAAAATTCAGCCATGAAAATTGAGGATTTTTTGACAACAGAAAATTCAGCAGTGCATGTTGTGAATGATGGGTCCTAAACAGCCCTATATGATGAGACTTGATGCAAAATAGATGTGAATAGACTAAACCCTAAACATCCAATGCATTCCCCTATGAAAACCCTAAGCTCTGATGCCAAAGTTGATGCAGGACATGAAATTAAATATGACATGCAAGATTTCAAGCTTTAGATCATACTAATTTTAAATAATCACAAAATTCCACGTCTCACATACGATCAAACATTTATCAAGGGGAATCTACGGGGGTCCAAGCCTACACATGTTTAGGGCTGGATCAAATAAAATTATAAACCAAACAATGTCCAAAAGAGTGTAAGATTCATCCACGCTTGCAAAGGATTGTTCCCCAGTTCAAGAGATTCACCATGTTTCAATTTTGGGAAAGTCTAGGGTTTGCAAAAGTGGAAAAAAAAAACTTGGAATTTTGGATTATCTAGGGTTAGGGTTAGGAATTCAAGGCGAGAAAGGAGAAAAGTAGAGGAGAGAGAAGAACCTGAGACAGTCCACACATGTGGATAGCAGTCCAGCCTAGACGCACGTGCGTGGGCCCCTGTCCGCACATGTGTGGGACCCACGAAACTGGAAACGACCACCTAGGGTATGGTCGGCCAGGGGTGGTCCACTCACACTCCAAATCTCAGATCAATCCGTTGTCCGGTTTGTGCATGGTGCTCCGCTGAAGTTTCAGCCCCCCTAGAGGGCCAGAATCTGAAAATCTACTGTAGAGGCGAACTTGGGTACAAAAAGGGATGAATTTGAAGATGGGATGGGTGTGGAGTGTAGGAGGTGGGGACGATTTGAGATGGTTGTGACTTCGCACCACGGTAGTTAGCCCTTCAAAGAAGGGAAGGTTTCGCACTCAATTAGATTCTTCAACTCAGAACTAGAGAAGAAGAAAAAAACGCATAATTTTATTCATAAACTTCAATGGAAAAAAAAACCTACATGGGGTTGCCTATTTACAAGAAAACCCTAAACTCCAAAAGTCGTGTCATGTGCGCACACTATTACTTAAAGACGAAGTAACAAAAATAACAACTAATCGACGCAATCAAAACCGTTCATAATGTTTCTAATAACGATAATAACCAAAACTCAAAATCCTATATCATCTAGGGTAGTGGGCCACGATAATGAGACCCAATGGTGGAATCCCTATGATGATCAGGTCCACTCCAATGCTCCATAGCACGGCCCCCTAACTAAGAGGTCCTCCATAGATGTCGTCGTCGATCCAGATCGATAGTGGGGCCTTCCTCTTCCTTGAGTACATGCGTAGGGTGGGTGGCGTGCGCATGCGCATGATGTCCCCATCAATCATTCTTTCCAAGACATCAATAAATCCAACCATATGCATAGTAAGTGCTTCTGCCGGATCAGCAAAAGCGAATAAACAGGCTGGGTTAAGGATGTAAGCAGCCGAATACAATGGAGATGGCATTTGGCTGCCCCATGTTCTATATATAATATCTAAAATTGGCTTGTAATCACGGTCTCTATAATCTCCCTCTCCATCGGATCATATATGTAACCCATTGCAGGCTTCTCATCCTCGTTCACCAATCGTAACACAGTGACTAAGGGCTCGTAATCTTTTAGCGCCTTTACCACTTGTGTCCAAAAACTTTGCGAAAGGATTATTTGTTGAACTTATTTCCCTTTAGCGTACTTTGACCAAGGCCCACTTGTAAAATCGGTCGACACTACAAAGTTTCTAAGTTCTGATTTTTTTTACATGTAATCTTTGTAGTGTTAAAAAGGTTGTAGCGAAACGGGTGACTGCTGGACGTAGCAAGTTATCCCCAATGTGTTTTCTCATTCGACTGGAAAGAAGGGCATGTTTATATATAAAAATCGTGATTCTTCTAGCCATTCCAATCACACTTATAAATAACCTACCTATATCTTCTAACATAAAATCAACACAATGGGCCGCACAAGCGGTCCAAAATAAATGATGCCTCTTCTCCATAAGAAGACGTCCGGCCATTGCATACGAGGCTGCGTTGTCTGTAATTACTCGTATAACATATTCCTCACCTATTTCCTTAGCTACATTATCTAGTAAACTAAACAAGTATTCTCCTATGTGTGAATGGCCCGATGCATCCACGGACTTCAGGAACATTGTCCCAGCTGGACGATTTACCAAAAAGTTAATGAGAGACCGACTGGATCTATCGGTCCATCCATCGGCCATTAACGAACACCCATATGTTTTCCACGATTCCTTATATTCAGTTATGAAGGATCATGTATATTCAACTTCAATTTTCAAGCATGTCTCCCTCATTTCATGATATGAAGGAGGTTTAAGCCCAGGTCCAAATTGACTTATAGCCTCCTTTTTGGATTCATGCCCTAGAATAGCCTATCAAAATGGATGGACGATGTGGATAAAACACATATACCATGGTGGGCCCTACAGAGCCCTCGGCAAGACCGTCTATATCCGGCTACCCAATTGGCCTGCGCCCATAAAAATGACGCGACAGCAAGACTCGCTACCAAAGTGACATCACCAAGTTCTATGCGCCCCACCATGATGTTTGTGTTGTATCCACATCGTCCATCCATTTGGAGAGCATTTTAGGGCACGAGATAGAGAATGAGGTCGATCCAGAGTAGTATTGGACCCCACCACATAAAACAGTGGGAGAGTGACGCCCACTGTTGAAACCTTCCTAAGGTCCACCATGATGTTTATTTGAGATCCAACCTTTTCATAAGTTAACACAGACATGAAATAAGGGAAAAAAAAAAAACAAATATCAGCTTGATCGAAAACTTTTGTAGCCCTTAGAAGTCTTTAATGGTGGGTATCACTCTCCCCACTGTTTTCTGTGGTGGAGTCCACTGGAGCTTTGGATTTGAATCATTCTTTGTAGCTTGCCTTAAAATGATCTCTCCAAATGTATGGACAGTGTGGATATAACACATACATGATGGTGGGGCCCACATAACTTGGTGACGTCACTTCAGTAGTGAGTCTTGTTACTTAAACCTGTCAGTTGCTAATCCGCGTCCGTAAAAAAGGCATCGGAAGCCTTTTTTTCCGAAACCAAAGAGGGTTCTGGGCAGGACTAGAACCCTAAAACCCGAAAATCTCTCTTTTTCTCTCAAATACACTCCAATCTCCAGAGTTTTCAGATTATTAGCCGAAATCGAAGGGAATCAAAGATTTTTTCGCACTTACCTATGAACAGTGCACCGCTTCGATCGATTGTTCCACCAAATGCAACTTCTGATTAGACAATCTCTTCTACAGGTATTGAAATACACTCTCTTGAAAGTTTTTCCCTTTTTTTTAATGTATTTTTCGATTTTCTAGGGCTGTCCCGATTTGTTTTCTGATTTTTCCGACATTCCGGTTGCGAAGAAAATGTTAAAATCTCCGATAAAAATGGTAGAAGTGATAATATCTGTTGATATCGCACGATATTTTACAATATATCACACAATACACAACATTCTTTTGAATTTCTCGTATTTCAATGGCCTTCTGAGTCTCGCCATCGATACTGATAATATTGGTTGATAGTATCGATATTACAAACACTGCTTGGACATCTTCGTCCTCAACTGGGATAGTGAAATGCTCCTCTGGATCCGGATCAATAAAGTTTAGATTGAGAGTGGGATTAGGATCCGCATTGAATAGGTTAGCCCAGCCCCAAGAGGTTCCCCTAGCGCGAGAATGGGTGTTATTCCCCAAGGGGCGAGAATTGTTATTAGTGTTAAGGGGGACACTACTGTCTTGGGGTCCATATGCAACATATGGAGCGCCAGGTACATCACCCATAACTGGGCTAACCCTCACGGGTACCCCTGCTGTGGGGGGACCTGCAACGGTAATGTGTGGCTGGTCTGGGGCAGATTCTGGTTGCCAGATCTCCGTCGGAAGTCGGCGAGAACCAGATTCCAGCAACATTTGAAGAGCTGGGTAGGCAGTGTTGTCATCAATGGAGGGAGGAGGCAGCGGAGAAGCAATCAGAGGAGCAGCCATAGTGTCAGGATGAACTCGCCATTGGACATTTCTTGAACTCGGAGGCAAAGCTTGAATTGCCATTGAGGAACGGCAGGTTTGCCTGGAAGGGAGCCCATCAGGCACCATGGCTGGGGGCTGTTGGGTGGCTGAGGACAAAGGGCGGCTGCCATTAAAACCAGCAGATGTCAGGGAGGCAGCGGCCTTTGTAGCGTACAGAGGGCTTTCCTGTTGAGCAGCGACCACGGCAGTTGAGTCTTCTTCGATTTCATCTGGAGAAGCGATTCGGAGATCGAGCTTTGCCCTTGCTGCTCATATCAGATCGGCCGGTATATCTCGCAGCAGGTGGTTTGCGTTTTGCTGCACAATAACATCGCAAAGCATTTTGATTTTTGCATGTTGATCGCAGTTGTTGAAGAGCTCAACATCAAAGATGAAGTCATTGTGTTTCCGGCGACCATTGGCTTGCTGATCTTCAAGGCGCAGCAGGGCCTTTGCTGCTGCTACTGTCGACAGCGGGATAAAAGAAACATCAGATTGATTGCATAGGGCAATAATGGCATATCTGATTTTCTCTTCCTCTGTTGTGCAGAACCGGAAAGATGAATCTTCCGGCGAAGGGGCAGAAGGGGCTGCTCTCGCAGCTATGGCAGTTGAAGACCTGCTGCTCCTAGCTGAACCATGCCATCTGTTAGCCATGGAAACATTCGGTAGAAATTTGGGAATCAAGGGGAAGGAAGGGGAAGCACAGGGGAGAGAATAAGAAAGAGAGTAGGAGAGAATAAGAGAGAGAGTAGAGAATAAGAAAGTTAATTTCCCCCCATCAGATTGGTCCGATGGCGCAGCACGAAGAAATCATGCAGAGGTAAGTTAATTTTCAACAATGCGGGTGTGACCACTTGGGAAGACATGGGGCAGAAGGATAATGATACTAAAGCTGAATCTTGTCGCACTTGGAATCTAGCAAGGAGGTCTATGCAAGTGGTGGACCAAATCAGAGTGATTCCTACTGGGTCGAGGGAAGAATTGCATAACATATTCGAGCAAATGGAAGTCATTGACATAGAGGTAGGCAAGATCCTAGAAGTTAACCCTCAGCTCCCAAAAAAAATCATAAAGAGCAAGTCAGATCCTGGGCATTTTCGGCGATCAATCAGGATGGAGATGATAATAATAATCTCCAATGACAGTGCTCTCATGTACTGCAAGAAGTTTGGGGTCCTTTTGAAGGAGGCTGATCATTGGCAATCTGATCTGAAATATGATGTAAACACTATCCTAATTCAAGAATCTAAGTGGAAGAGCCCGACTGTGGAAAGATAACTGAGTGCTGGGGAAAACAAAACTTTGGCTGGGCAGTGGTGTTGCCATAGAATCGGCAGGAGGGATCATCACAGTTTGGGATCAAAATAAATCTAGATGCATGGACTCTAATACGGCCAGATTCTCATTCTCAGTCATGCTACGAGACACTGGGAATGGTTCAAAATGGATAATGTTGAACTTGTGTGGATCCACAGAGCAGAGTCTAAGGACAGCTCATTGATGCCAGTACTGTTTTTCACACCAAACCATCTTTTCTTGCCAAACAGAAGACTCTCTTCGTCCCATTCTCAAACCAATCCCCCACCTTTTTTCCCGTTTTCAAAAACTTTTTTTTTCTTTCAATGTCCTAAAAAATATCTTTCCATCCTATCCTTAGAAAATCTCTTTTATTCCTTTCTTCCCTTTTTATCTCTCTTTACCTCAGCCAATAAAATAAAATAAAATAATCCATGGCTTCTTCTCAAATCTCTTCTGCCTTTTCTTCCTCTGATTTTTCTGCTACTTTATTTCAGCCTCCTAGGCTATCTCTTTCAAATATCACCAATTTAGTTTCCATTAAATTGATAGACCACAGTTATCTTATATGCAAAAATCAGTTTATTCCTGGTTAGAAGGATCATGCAACTAACCTTTAGAAACACAATTTCCAAGAACTTGAGAGACTGGGGAGGAAACAACCCATCTCTCTACTAAGTGCCCCACTTGTTAGCCACATGGGCCAGCAACTATATTCAAGTGCCCCACATTTGTTACTGTCCCACATGGGAAACATCTCAACTGTCCATCTTAAAGCACCAAACAAGTGCCAATTTGCTACATATGCGACATGTGCCACCGCCCATCTTCAAGTACCCCATGTGTAAATGTGCCACATACGCAACCACCCATCTTTTTCAAGTTCCCCACATTTCTATGTGCCATATTTGCAACATTTTTCACCCCAATCTTCGAGTGGCCCATATGTGCCAATGTGACATTGTGCTGGTGTGCTACATGCGCCATATCTGCTAGTGTCCATCATAAAGTACTACATGTGTCATGTGCCACCTGTGCAACATATGCCACCGACCATCTTCAAGTGCCTCACATGTGCCAATATGCCACTTGTCCCACTGTTAATCTTCAAGCAGCCCACATATTCCACACATGCCAATATGCCAAATGTGCCATTGTCCATCTTCACACACCCTACAAGTGTCAATGACCCACATTTGCCAAATGTGGAACATGCCACTAAACATCTTCCATACGACACATTTGCCACCTTCCATCTTCAGTAAATTTCCATTGAAAAGTTCGTTTTGCCAAGCAACAAATTTAGAAATGGAGGAATATTTTTTGAGAAAATCTTGTTGAAAAACAGTAAGGGGAAATAGTTTTCTTCTCCCACAATTTCTTGAAAATGGACTTTCCTCGGAAATATCATTACATCCGTTTTTATTTTCACAAATTCAAATAGGCTCAACCTTGCACCTAAGCATTGTAGTTTTCGCCAAGTGGCAGAAGCTCTGAGGATCAATTGTAGACATCCATCAATCCCCTTGAGAACAACATGCTGTCCTTTAAAGTCCATCCCTTTTGGTCCCATAGATTGGTCAATGGGGTGAAACTGTGTTCAATGTATCGGAATCATTACAACTTTCATTGGCCAGGGATATGTAAACAATATCGATATCACCAATAATATCGTCTATAACAAAAAATGCAGGGAAACATGGGGAAAACAGTGGAATTTTTCAATGAAACTCCAAGAGATGCTAAAATACACATTTGCATATTTAGGAACCAAAAAATTGCAAAAAAAAAAAAAGATAATAAGTTTCCATTTAATGTGGGCCTAAAAGCATGTGCTGTTGTAAGAAATCAGTCCAACCATCCTATCAATCCCATCTATCCATCTAACCATCCAACCTTCCATCTAAACATCCATCGATATTTCAGAGTATCGACAAACATGATATTTCGCCAAAAAATCGTCAACAATTGGAAAGGAAACAGGGAACTTTGGTCTCGATATCGCCCATCTTGTGATAACGATAAGGTCGCGATATGATTGATATTATCATCAACAATTTGAATGTTGCATACAACCATGTGCCCATTAAAAAAAAAAATTTGAAATGAAATTTTTTTTAATGAACAGATTTTTGGTGATATCAATACATTGGCAATATTATTGAAATATTGTCGATACACTAGCAATACAAACGACACCTGGAATTTACACAGTAAAAATATTGGCGATATCGATGCATTGTTGTTACAAGCAATACCTGAAATTTACATAGTAAAAAGTATTGGTGATACATTGGCGATATCGATACATTGGCAATACTTAGCGATACATTGCGAATATCTGGAATTTCTGATAGTACCAGTGTTATCAGTATCGTTACCGGTGTTATCGGTATTGTCGAGCTAGAGATGCAAATAATATAGGGGATATTTCGATAATATTGGGGGTATTCTGAATAAAGCCATTTTGTACAGACATCACAATGCCCATCCACTGTATATGCACCGGATTTGACATAGTACAATTTCTTCCACTTGATCAAGCTGAGAGTGTTTATGCATTCTTTCAAGAGCTAGCAGTGTGTGTTGGAAACCCTTTTCAGTTAACCTCATACTAAACACACCACCATCTGGACCTAACCCTAGAGTCTTTTACGTGCTATGGACTCGAGATCAACCACTTTGCCACTGATCCTGCAACTTCATGAACAGTGTAGGTAGTCCTGTCGCGCTACGAAGGGTCTATTTGCACCGGCTGTCCCCGGACACATGGGATACCTCTTGCCCAAATACCCCTGGACTCAGCCTATTTGTTGGTAATGGCTCCCATATGGCTGTATCCATGAACACCATTGTGTTCTTGTATCACCCTGTCATGCATCTGTTTGCAGCTAACAGTGTCCAAGAGGCCCCTAGGATGCCTTGTGTTCTCTCCAATGGATTCATCTTATGTGTCATCTGTGACACCCACAACCTTTGGTCACCATTATGCTCTAGCCATGTGCCTTCACCCTCAGGCCTAAACCCAAGCCATATTCTGTTACACGAGGCACCCCTCTTGAAGCGTCATCATGTTCTTGTTCGAGTCATACACTTTGTAGGTACTGCTAAGTGTTAACCTAGACAATTCACCACCTTAGCATCTTGTTATAATCCCATTGGACCATCTACTATGTCACACCTGTGGCGCAGACCCTCAAATAGAACACCCTTGCGTTCTTTTTTGAGCCCTACTTGTTTCGTGGGCACTTAAGTAATTTCTGAGACACTCTTGTCAAGTAGCATTCCCTGCTCAAAGTTCCACTGGACTACAGATAACCCTGGACAGTTCATACCGTCCTATGAATATCCTAATTGGTTTGCAAACCCTTTTTAGAACCACTGTGTTATTTTTTGGGTCCTACATGCTTTGTACGCACTGAACAGAGTCTGAATCAATACTCCCGTGACCAGTTCCCTTTTTCTCCAATTCTCAACAGACTAAATATACACAATCAACTGTGCCCAATAACCTGTGACCCTCTGGGAGTAAGCCCTTTTCTAGAACACCGATGTTCCCAAATTATCTACTTTAGTTGATTTCACAGGGTTGCATCAATATGTGCACATCTCACCAGGGGCCCATTGATACAACAAATCATCTTTATGCTCTACAGCCTTGACGATATCCAATCATAGTCCATGATCACTCAATCACACATGATCAGCAACATCAGTATTCACATTGTACACCTTCACACAGGATATGCTTGGGTTCTCCATTTTAATCAAGGATTTCTCCATGAGATGGAACTTAATGGCTTGTGTTATGTCATGGCCATGAATGCTCGTCCTGGTAAATCAAGAAAACATCTAAGAGGGAAACTTATGCAATTCCATGGCTGATTACATAACATCAAACATGTGAAAAATCCCAAGTAAATCAATGCATGAAATTTTGTTATGGATGTGATCATTCCTTTTTCATCGAATGGAAGCCGAGTTTAAATAGTATTCTATTTCCCATCATATATGGCCTTTCAATTGAATCGCCATGTTTGATCCTATAAATATGGTTGTGGTCACGGGTAGAACATCACACCATACACTGCTATGGTGCTCTTTCCAATAGAATAACCAACAACACATTGCTAAAAAAAAACATGAGCTTGTATGCTTTAGGATGTCTTTCACACTTCAGTTGCAGTCCGTTGACCATCTATTCAGAAACGACATTCCCACTGCTGTCAGTATCGGTGAACTTCTTGCGACCTTTACCTGTTATGAGTACACTTCCCCCAATCTTCTTCATCTTTCTCCATTTGGGGATGCAAGCTAAGGTTTATGTGCTTTTGCATATTAGGGGTAGTTAGCGGTCATATTTATTGAGAATGGGCATTTCTTTTAAGAATTTCTTTGCTTATCATGATTTTTCAGAAGAACTTATTGATTATTTGTTTTCAAAGTATCATGTGTAGGATCATTTGCATTTGAATTTCGTTCCATTCCTCTGTTAAGCCTTGAGACCTATCCATGCTAATTTCCCATCAGATAGTTGAGATTATGGCATGGCTTCTCACAGAGGTTGTCTTTGTGCCAATGATAACAGACTACCTACTTTTTTCTTATCCTCGACTATGTACAACTCCCAACCAACTGCAATTGTAATTCGATGCCATATTTCATTTTATTGAGATTTCTTCTGCCCTTTCGTTCTTGAGCTCTTCCCTGTTACTTCATGCTGCATTTATGGATTTTGTCCATTCAAAATCCAATGTTTTTGACCGTCCAATTTTTGAAATTACCAGCCGCTGATGAAGGAGCTCGCAGAAATGGAAAGGGTTAATGCACAACTCTCTGCTGCAGTTGAAGAAGTGACACGAGAGCATCGAGAAAAGGCTGAGGTAATCTTTCTCGGTTTCATTTCTTGGACTTAAATGGCAAATTGCTTTTCGCGTCACAAAAACATCTGCTGTGCTGTCAGTTTCCTGAGCAACTTCCACAACCAGATGTGCATACCTGACAGCCCAGTTACTGCAGAGGGATTATCGGGCCCTAAGCCTCAATGGATGTATGTATGGTTTGCTGAGAGAAAGGGTTCCGGACATAGACACAAGGTTCAGTTATCTGAACCTTTGATATGATAGGCCCACCGTGGCTGGGAGATGCTCTAAAGATCTGCCAGATTGGAATATGATAACCTCAAATCTTTGAGCTATATTCCTTGAATATAGGCTGCTGCTAACAACCATTTGTGGGCCACTGGTTGAAGGTTTAGCATCTTCCAATCTGAATGTAGTTCCAGCATCCTCAGTTGACAGATGAGTAGCCTGGATCACCATACAACATGTACAGAATCCTACTGTTCATCCTTACAAATGCTAAGGCTCACATCCTGTTAAGTCTTAATTACTAGCTGTTTTTATTGACAATATTCTCTAAATGAGCACAATAAAAATAATAATGCCGACCACAAAAGGACTTTCCTTCTATGCTGTCTCCTTCCAAGTAAATCATGTTTATGATATCTGGTAACATGACCTCTTGGGTTTGCAATAAATCCACTGCAGATTGTCAAACACCATCCACATGAGGTAGGGCGAGAGCGGCAGGTCTTTGTTGATTTCTTCTGCAATCCTGATCGTCTGAGGAATCAAGTTAAAGAACTTACTGCCCGAGTGAATGCTCTGCAAGTTTAGTGATGTCTATTGTTTCCAACACATGCGAATGCTTCTCAGGGCCACTTGCGGTAAGAATGCCAAAGTTTCTGTAATTGATTGTAGGATGGTGATTGTTGAATTGTAACTTAAGTCACATTATTGTCTGTGGCTGGATTCAACCGGACAAGTCTAGTCAATATATTGTATTGAGAGTCATCATTCAATCCAGCTTTCTGTTTGTATTGCTGACTTCAGGAGAACTCCCTGATTGGAAGTTTGAGAAAGGTAGAGTAGCAATTCCGCAGAACTCTTGTTGGGTTCCGGTTCCCAAACCATCTATACGTGATTGGATTTGATATCATTTGAGAGATTTTTTCATATAGCACCCTTCCGTCTCAAAGACAACTTCCTTGTGCATTTTCCTAAATAACACCCTATTTTTCATATTCGGTAAAAAAAAAAAAAAAACCACCCTTTTGTTAACATCCATCAGCAGAACTGGATGAAACCATGTCAGAGCATTATAGTTGACCATTCACCATGGAAAGACCTTTTACCCCTGGTTTGTGAGAGGGTTAGGTTGGGGTTGGGGTTATGGGAATTTGGGAGAGGGGTAACATTGTCATTTTTAAAAAAGATTTTACTAACCTAACCATGGTTGTTTTTCTCTCTAAAAAGTTAATGGCAGGGTGGTTTTTTAACACATTTGGAAAACAAGAGGTTTTATTTGGGAACACACATAAGGGAGGGTCTCTGTCTTTGGGCTGAAAGGGAGGGTGCTGTATGTTAAAACCTCTTTTGCTAACTAATGATTTTTATAGAGAACACCCAAGAATCTGTAAATGGAAAAGACATCCATGTCCCTGTGATCTCCCATCTGCATGGGAATGGGATGAATTGTTGGAGGAGGAATTTCGCACCTGCAGCTGCTTTTCTATCTTCTAATGTAACTCATTTGTAGCATCTAACACTAGTAGATTTTCGATTTTGTAGAGGTCACCTGTGGCATATGTGTATACCCTTGGACCGATAAGCACCCTTTTACACCTGAGCTAATTCATAGTCTAAGGCGCTGTTTGGAACAATTGGGGGAATGCAAACATTGACAGTCTGTGGAACAACACTTTGAATGTCAGCATGTATCTCATTACAGTGGCCCACACATACACATGCACATCCATGCTGCCATTTGAGGTACTTTGGGATTTTTGGAAAACTTGGGCTCTAAGTTTCAAAGTGCAGCCATTAAAGAAAACTTAAGGCAAGCTAATATGTGCAAGGAAAGTCTGCGTAGGATTCGGCTTCTATGATAGGATAGGGGATCCAAGTCTATAAATCAGAGAGACATTTGGCCCTCCCCATCCAAGCTCAAAACCTGTGCAAGTACCCAACTTGAGGGAGAATTGGGTAGGTGAGTCAAGAGCACCTGAACGTGCAGGGATGCGAGAGAAATAATCAAAGCCATTCATCATCAAGTTTGACTGCCTAGAGCGCGTGCATCATTGATCGGCATTGGCTCAAGGTATGTGGCTCATCCCACTTTTAGTTCGTGATTTTCTAGTTGATTGCATTGCATATGTACATGTTTCACGATCCTAGTTATGGAATCTCAACTGTCGATTAGTTTCCATGAAAGTTAAACATGTGATTTCAGGGCCTACTTCTAGTTTATTTGATTTCATGAAAATTTAACATAGTTTCAGGGCCTACTTCTAGTTCATGATTTTCTAGTTGATGACATTGCTTATATACATGTTTCATGATGCTAATTTGGTTCCATGAAAAGTTAAGATGCATTATTTTATCAGATCATAGGTCTGAAACCATCCATATGCATATTTGTGATCAATTGTGAAGAAAACCACGAGATTATCTCTCACCTGTTCAATGATATTGGGATCATGTAATTCAAACACCTATCCGTATATTTGGTCTCGAATAATGGATCTAGTGTCTTTATCTATATTGAATTTCCATTGTTGTTGTTTACACACATTTTTGGCACACCGACGAGGACGAATAGGAGGTCAACACCACGGGTTGGATAGTAGCAGAATCATATTGCAACTGAAGATATGTTTCACCATCTTTTCTTTAGCGTATGTCTTCTGTTATTAATGCGGTGGCACAAAACCATACACTTGTCTTTACGAGTCCTTACTCTTACCCCGGTGGTAGACTTACAAGAGTTTCAACGTCAGATCAAGGTTTCAAATACCCATAGGTGGTGAAATCCCACTACACCGTGAGTGTGTCTCGGGTGGGTATGCGTGGGAAAAAATGCTTTAGGGGATCAAAATGTCAAATGACGAGTGGTCGTGATTTGTGTGACATTTGAACAAGGCAGCGTACCCACCACATCTATAAAAGTCCTACATAGGTAAGGATCCTATCACAGATCTGGATATGATATGCTCGACAAAGCCGTCTTTCACAATCCTTTCAAAATAGGAGTTCTAGGAGACGTTCAGAGCTCTCGCGGATATTATGAAGGTTCTGAAAATCCAAAGATCAAACTAATATCTGAGCAGATTGGCACCAATAGAACGGACTAATATTGAAGCAGATCGGAATCAACAGAATGGAATATCACAATTTGGTGGATCCAGTCCCACCAGCTCTTTGAATATTCAAGGGCATGTCAGGAGAAGGGTGGAGATGGTTCTGATTGAGCCAGATCTCAATGTAACAGTATCCTGAAGATCTCTTTAATAGGGGAGCATTTACATAAAACGGAGATCTAAAAACAGTTTCAGATTTACAGAAACTCCATATGGAAAGACTACAAGCCATAGATACAAAGGATTGTAGACCATCACAGAAACCTAGCAAGGGTTTTGCCACCTCAACAACTTATAAAAGGAGAGTGCGATGAAGAACTCGAGGCTCACGCCAAACACAATCTATCTTTCTTTACATTTATCTTAACATAACCTAGTTTAACCTTAGGCTTAGCATAGATCGCTACTGTCTAGCGATGCTACAGTACAGAGTGAATTAACTATCCACAACCTTACATTGTTGGATCCTAATCAACCGAGTTCTTAATCAGGCAATCATCATTCTAGACACATCCTCCTGACCATCTTGCCTAGATCGTCCGTTCAAATGAATGGATTAGGTATTTATATCTTTGTTTTCTCTATCTACTTTTACTTTGTTGATTGTAATGAGCTTTATTGATAAATTAATAAAAACGGCATTGTTTTAACCTTTTTAGATTATTTGTTTATCTTAATTCTTTTGAGAAATACATTGCTTGCAATTATTGGTGAAAGAAAAGTTCTTAATTGTTTGGCAAAAAGAATCCATCAAGAAGGACCAAGCCCTACTCTATCACAACTCGTCTGGTTACTATTACAACCTGTAGTTGAGAGAGCGGCTGTATCCTGAATCCAATCTTAATTGGTCCATCTCAGTGCAGGGGCACCAATGTTCAATCAAACATTGAATCGAGTACAATTCTGACATGCCTGGAATTCCTAATCACACACGTTAATCCAATAATGCTCTTGTTTCGATTCTTTTGTAGCATGGAAACCGTATATAGCACGTTAACCGATGATATGAGGTACGTGCTATTAACCTCGTGATGCCAGAGAAATATAGGCGTCTTGGACTCCTGCAGTCCCCTACTATGATTCTATTAAGCAGATGGGGATACGGTTGATTCGTGGTTAATGTGTTCAAATCTCCACCATCTATTAGGATCTTTTGATGGTCAGATTTTGATCTGTAGGTTTCTGCATGATTGACAATGCCAAACAATCCAATCTTTTCTGCTTTGGATGGTATGTATCTGACCTGTATCATACAAAATATTAAAACTTGGACCGTCCAACTGGATGCATGAATTGTTGGATCTAGCACGTCCAGTGAAACGGATTTTTGTTTTTTTTTTTTTTTTTTTGTTTTCCCAGACATATTCAGGTCGTTCCATATGCTGGACTTTTACTGTCAGATCTGGACCGTTTGATCAGTGCTTTAGGTCAGATCTGGATCATCCATTTCTGGGCCTGGTAGGTCAGATCTAGACTGTCTATTTATGGGCCATATTTGTCAGATCTAGCCCAACTGTTTGGTCACCATGAAATTTAGATCTAGACTGTCCATTTACCAACGTAGTTCCTCTGAATGGGACTATAGTTTTGAAACCACCGATCACTAGATCTTGTTGTAGAATTTTGTGGGTTGGTACGCATCATATTTCAACCTTGCTTGATATAGAGGTTGCACGCTACGCCTATGAACTTGATCAGTGAATCTTGACCACCCATGGTTTCTGTGATCATTCCAGCAGATCATGTTCAAATCAATGCATGTATGTGCAATGTCAGTTAATGAGAAACCCAAGGATGGTAGATCTGAATCGCTGTAATCCACTCACCTGAAAATCTCCTGGCTATAGAATTGTCTTAAGGTGATAAAAACCTTGTATTAAAGTTGATTGGATTGGATGAATGTGGACGGTAGTGAGAGCTCAAGTATACATGCTCGTAAACTCTTTATAACTGGTTCTGATCATATCAATGATGATCAAGATCTGAGGTTTGAGCATTGGTGTGACAATAACAAAGTGGCTCCATCAATATGAAATCAAGGGCTTCATGGACCACATTAAAGTGTTTCTAGTGCAGGACTGATAATGATAGAATACTTCCACCCACCTCTCATGAAAAGATAGAATCGACTCAAAGGTGCGATTGTTTTGTTTCAAATAAAGCGACTAGCATAGGACATTTTATTATTCACCTCAATCTAGGTGAGCTTGTTGGCGTAAAGGTTCGCAATCTATTAATTCCAAGGTGTACTATATAGATAATCTTATGAGGCAATACAGGGCTCACCATTGAGTGGACCAGCGTGTCATAATTTTGATTTAAAGGAGTTGTGACTAGAGTTGTACACGAGTTGAACCGAGTCGAGCTTGGCACTACTCGGATAGGTCCTCAAGCCTGACTGGCCATCTCGGCTCGGGCTAGTTCAAGCCAAGTTCAAGCCTGTGCAGTATTTTCTCAAACATATGGAGTGCACCTTCAGCTTCTCGCGGTATGTAAAACAACAGTAGCAGTTTATAGGCATTTCATCAAACGCTCAATAGGTAGCATCAAAATCAAGATGCAAGGGTATTTGTTTCATATTCATACCTTCCTCGTCACCGGCCGATACTTCGTTGAGTCATTTCATCAAACACTCGGTGAACAATGTCAATATCAAAATAACCAAGTCACCGAACTGGTTTGATCTGAGTTCGATTCGAGTAGCGGTTCGATCCAAGTCAATTCGAGCTCGAACAAGCTTGAAATTTCAAGCTTCAAAAATCAGCTTGACTTGGCTCGAACTCAGTTTCAAACCGAGTTGAATCGATCTTTTTCGAGTCGATTCGAGCGAGTTAACCGAGCTAACTCGGTTTGTGTACAACTCTAGTTGTGATGATACACTGCGTCGCTCTTTAAGGGTATTAATGAGAATACTCTAGTTTATTGCTTTAAATCTCAAAGCTTAAATCATATGAGTTTCTCTTCTTTCTTTCTTTTTCTTTTCTTTTCTTTTCTTTTCTTTTTTTATTTTATTATTATTATTATTATATTATTATTATTATTATTATTATTATTATTATTATTATTATTATTATTGTTATGGACATCTTGCTATAGCTGGAAAATTGGTAATAAAACCTTCAATATTTATAGTGGGTCCTATTTTGAAAAATGTGTAACCTATTTCTAGGGGGGAAAAAAAAATGCACACCATAGTCTAACCTAGAAATGGTTAACACACTGTATTAAATTAAAGACACATCTAGATGCGGCCATAGCGTAAACAGATTCTAGTAACAAATCAGTGTCTTTAATTTCTATGCAAATGATAAAAGTTTTTGTAAGAAACCTATCCTATAAAGATAAAGGAAAAAAAAATTTAAGTGTACAGAACACAAATCGTCTTTAGCAAACCTACCCTCAAACTAACAGATATGGTTTTTTTTTTTTTTCTCATTCTTCATGTAATGATATCAAATATTCAACATTTAACTCTTAATTAAAATATCAGATGAATAAGTACATCAATTTGTTAATATGGA
Source organism: Magnolia changhungtana (assembly GCA_030180095.1). Lineage (NCBI taxonomy): Eukaryota > Viridiplantae > Streptophyta > Magnoliopsida > Magnoliales > Magnoliaceae > Magnolia > Magnolia changhungtana. The sequence goes on from JASAUF010000360.1 coordinate 1,362,859, forward strand.
CGTACCAATATCCTTGTATTTTTATTTTTTTTTTCATTTTTCTTTATTGTTATTACTAAAATAAGGCATAAATATTCGCCTTACTCCCTTCCCTTTAATATGTATATTAACATCAATCCCATCCTCATCACTTCCCTTTCCAAGGCCCTTTCCAATCACCCATCCACCTAATTTTTGCACCGATATCCTAACATGATCCAAAATAATAAATGTATGGAGTGGTCAACATAGCCTGTCTCACGATTATCTTAATTGAACACATCATGGGTCTAATTAAAGAAGAGAAGAGGTTGATGGTGACTACATTAAAAGAAATAAGGAAGCGAGTATATTTTTATTATTTTTTGTATCCATTAAAATCTTAATCTTCCTTGCCAAGCAACTCTATTTTTGTGATGTAAATGCTGGTTATGATGGAAAAGAAGTGCTCAAATGCACTTAGACTACAACTTGGGCCAGTTAGTCGATCTAGAAGGTTCATTAGGTTCACTGTGCATTTCATGGGCTATCATGCAAACATCACACTTTGATAAATATTAACCATTTGATTAATGGATTTTAATATGGATGACCGAGATCATTTCCCTTCTTCTTCTTTTTCCTTTTTTTTTTGAAAGGATTTCCATAAAAATATGATCAAAACGATCATCTGATCCATCAATTTGTTAGTACTCATCGTGGATTGTTTATGATTATAAATAATCACTTTTGTCGGGCAATTACGGATTGGAAAAGGATGGATATAGAAAAAAAAAAAAAAAAAAAGACTAAATAAAGCATAGGTTGGATCATTCAATCCGTGCTAGTTTTGCATCACTCCATGAAATGTGTTGTGGAGTTTATAGACAATTCAAATCCTTCGATTGGATTGTCGAATTGAACTAACGCAACAAGGAGCACCGTGGCTATAGCTTACTAAAAGCAATGGAACATTTCTCATATGTAGTAAGGATAACTTGTTAAAAGCGAGCGGATTCGATAACCTAGCTAGAGAACCATGTTAGGGGTTCTGTGGGGCCCACCGTGATGTATATGCTTTATCTATGCCATCCATCCATTTTAACAAATCATTTAATGGCATGATCTGAATAAGGAGGCAGATTGAAGGCTCAAGTGGACCACACCATAGGAAGCAGAGGGTATTGAATTCCTGCCGTTGAAAACTTTCTAGGGCCCACCGTGATGTTTATCTTACATCCAACCTGTTCATAAGGTCACATAAACCCTAATGAAGGGAAAAGATAAATATAAGCTTGATCCAAAACTTCTTTGCCGCCCAAGAAGTTTTCAAGATAGGCTTTCAATCCTCCCTGCTTCTTGTGGAGTAGTCAACTTAAGCCTACAATCTTCCTCCTTTTTGGGCTCATGTCCTAAAATGATCAAAATGGATGGATGGCATGGATAAAACATATACATCACGGTGGGCCCCACCGGGTCAGGCCCTGTCCGGACCGTCCGTCTCTATCTAGGTCCTGGTGGTGCGAGTACCCAATCCACGCAAGTTATAAGTGGGGATTGCAATGGGCCAGGCGGGGGTTGGACGGTCTTGGACCCGAAAAGAAAATGAGCTCTAGGAGCAGAGCAGTAGAACATTTCTCGCATAGAGATAACTTGTGATAAGCAAACGTAGAGAGAGAGAGAGAGAGAGAGAGAGAGATTATTAGAATGTTACTGCCCAATATCGAGTTCACGTAAGTAGAAGAAGTAAGATGATAAAGGTTTAATAGCAGAGTTGATGCTTCAAACCATTTTTCATTTTTCTTCCGTTACGAAATTTAAGTAATTAGAATGTTACTGCCCAAGATAGAGTTCACGTAAGCATCAGCCCACGACAGCCATCACTCTGCCAAGCATACTACTAAAATGGGTGGGTCGACTCAAAATTAAGCTGAGTCAACTTGACTCAACCAGATTTCAAAGAGTGACTCACTCAGGAATCATATGACTTAGTTGTTGCCCTTTTTTTCATCATCATAATCCAAGTCTTGTCCCAATTAATTGGGGCGGTTATATGATTCTTTAATTTTAAGCACCCCATCCTCATGGTGGAGCTCATTTAATGCATAGATGGGATGGCATAAACACTGATTATACCCATATTTGGTGTCCTGACATGGACAAATGGGAAGTCGCCATGTGTTGACATTACGGATTTGGTACTCACGAAAATCCTAATTGCGCTTGAAGATATGTTCGATAAATTTAGTGATACACATTCTATTATTAATTCAATAACACAGACTCTTATGCATGCCTTTAAAGAGAGTGAACTACACATGCCATGTGGCTATGATTAGCGAGTCAATTCATGTGGTAGCGTGCTCGACACATTTATAAAGACCCGTTGAGAGAGTGAATCCTATCACGGATATACTTATGATATAATTGGTAAGGCCGTCTCTTACAGTCCTTCTAAAATTTTAGATTTTTCCAGATACGTTCGAAGAATTTGCGAAAGCTTCGAAGATCTCGAATGGCAGAAGATCATACTGATATCCAAGCGAATTCGATTGTGGTTTGAACCCAAATCAGGAGAGAGTGAACACTGAGCAGATCGGGTCCCAAGGTGTACAATAATCGGTATTAAGAGAGTGGGAGAGCTTGATGAAATATCTAATCCAACCCGTTCGATAACAGATCAGGATCAGGTGGATCCAGTCCATCTTACCCCTCCGACAGTCCAATTAGTAAGAAGAGAGAGTTCAAGGTGAATGCAGGAAATAGTTCCATTAAGTCATATAGATGCATGATCATGATTAATTTGAGGTTCAGGATCAGCAGTAGAGGTTCCCCTAATTGATCTCGAACCCAATTAGTGAGTCATGAAGATCTCCCATAAGGGAATCAACTACAAAAAGAAGATCTGAGAAGCCAGCTGTTTCGGATCTATCTAGAGACCTTTTTATTAGAGATGCATGCTAACAACACGGAAGATCTAGGATCGGTAAGGAAACCCAATGAGGGTTTAGTCACCTCGATAAACTATAAAAGTAGCATGTGAAGAAGAGCTTGAGGCCCAACGCCAAACACATCTATCTACTTTTACAATTTATCTTTAGTCTATTTTTACTTTTATCTTAGTATAAATTGTTATTGTCCAACATCAACCGCTATAGTACCATAAAATTAAATGTCCACAACCCTAAGTTGTTGGATTTCGATCAATTGAGTTCTTACTAAGGCAATCACACCTATCTGGTCACATCCTGCTAACCATTCGCCACAATCATCTATTCCTACGGACAAATCAGGTATTTATCTCTCATTTGTTTATTTCTCTAAATTATTTTCGATATTTTGTTAATTGTATGGGTTATGTATTCAATTAATGAAATTAACATTGTTTAGCCTTTCTTTTATTTATTTGTTCGTTTTAATTCTTTTGGAGAATTTATTATTTTTACTGGTGAAAGAACAAGTCCTTAGACGCAAGGCAAAAAGAATCCAGTAGGAAGGACGAACCCCTACCCTTTCGCAAATCGCTTGATCGTTGATCACAACCAGTGGTTGAGAGGATAGTTGGATCCTGTGTGCGGTCTTTAATGAATCTAACTCAAGGGCACCAACGTTCAATCAAACATTGAGACGAATACGACTCTGGCATGCCCACACTTTTTAACAGCACACGAAATCTAAATATATACCATCAATTACATGCGTGGCCTCATGTTTGATTGAATTGACCAACATACACAACACCTTGGCGTTACATAAGCAATGGTGAATAAATAGGTGAAAAGGTCAGTGAATAACTTTATAATGCTGGTGAATAAGTTGGTTCAGATGCTCACAAAGTTGTGTACTAAGGTAGATAGTTTGTACATAGTTTGTCAAACTCTCTTTTGAATATAAACTAAGAAATGAGTCACATGTACTTGAAAATACAATTGTTGGATACTATTTTTGGTAAAAGGAAGCCTATCTTACTAAAAGGGTTGGATATTTTATCTCTAATACAGTGCAAGCAAGAATATCATGCCCTGTGCACATGCTTCACATGTATGACCATCTACGTTCGGGTATGCACATGTGCTACCATCAATCTTTATATGCCTTTATAAACACCCCACCCATAGAAGGAGACTTGATCACAACAAGTTTGAGATAAATGGTTTCTAAATTCCCAAAACCATACCCCAAATCCTACCCAAAATCTAACACAAAACTAGGCCCAAATCCAAGTCCAAATTTTAGCCGGAAGCCATACCTGAACCCTATAAGAAACCAATTATGCCTGACCCTAAGGAACCCAAATCGCAATTAGAGCCGATGCCAGTTGGGTTGTGCTATGCAATAAACACCACTCTGAGCTCTGCCCTGACCCAAGGAAAGTTTTCCTCTCAAAGCGAGAGTCGGGCTCCCAATCTCCCCAAAATCCCCTCAATTCTTCTCTTATTACCTTCTCCACCATCCCATTAGCCAATATGAGAGTGCCATGTGGTACCTAAACTCCCTCATCCAATCACAAGCACCTACTTAGTATGTTTGCCCCTCATTTCAACCCAAATCACTCTTTTGTCACCACCTCATCTATCAAAGATGATCTACCCCTCTCATTTCCACATGTCAAAAGCACAATATTCCTAAGCTAATACCACAACCCACCTGCAAACCACAAGCGCGAGAGCCCGAAGTTGGTTGTGGGTGTGAACCCAGCATTCACAGCCTCGCATGTGCCATGTGTCAGTGTGCATACATGCAACGAAACACCTCACATGCTACCATCCATCTTAAGCTCCCCACAAGTTCCACCACTCTCTATTCTATGAGTTTTATAAACATGATACAATATAGCTAGTTCAAGACAGCATGACCTATATAAGTTTTTTAAGATGGCTTGTGCAGTACACAACTTTTGTGAGCATCCAAACAACCCCCAAGTTCATTCCAAGGATTCATAGAGGAAGCAACCTCTTGGAAATAAAAGCTGAAAGCCATTTGTAATGAATTTACATTTTATGAGATGTTCACTATAAAAATGATTGTTAAGAAGGTAAAGGATGTCCGGCACCCATACCTTAATGGACGCAGAAGCAACCTTAGAATGAGTCAAACAAACAATAGAGAAAGTAAAAGAACAAGCAAACATAAAGATTTTAACACTGAGGTCTTGGTATCGATTCCCTAGTGGGTGGCTAATAGTGAAGTGTGAACTGAAAATGGGTGTACTGTAACACCCCGAACTTTTCAATACCCTAGTATTGAAAGTTCTCGAGCGACCATGAAGTGTAACTTGATATGTACATATAGGGGTGTACACAAACCAGGCTAGCTCGATTAGCTCGCTCGACCCGGCCCAAAAAAGCCTGACTTAGCCTAACCCGAAACTGAGTTCGGGTCAGGACGAGCCAATTTTCTAGGCCCGAAACTGAGTTCAGGCCGAGTTTGGATACGTCCCAGTTCGGACCGACTCGGTCCAAAACCCGACTCAACCAGACCCGGTCGAGTGTGTGTGTGTGTGTGTGTGTGTGTATTAACCTAACCATACCCGTCCCTTTCCCCTTTCGCTTTCTGAGATCGCCCGACCCCACCAAACCCTGCTCCCTCTCTCCTTACCCGACGGCCCGACCCCACCAAATCTCTCTCTCTCTCTCTCTCTCTCTCTCTCTCTCTCTCGTCTCTAATCTCTCTTTCTCTCTTGTTGGAGGCAAGTGACGCCGTCCGACCACAGTCCGGCGCCCCCTCGATACCCTCACTCTCTAATCTCTCTCTCTCGTCAGACCACGGTCAGGCGCCCCTCTTGACACACTCACTCACTCACTCTCTCTCTCTCTCTCTCTCTCTCTCTCTCTCTCTCTCTCTCTCTCTCTCTCGTCCAACCAGTGCGAAATCGTTTGTCCGACCAGGCAACTACAGTCCGCCGCCCTACTCGACGCTCTCACGGTCTCACCTCTCTAATCTCACTCTCTCTCTCTCATCCGACCAAGGTATGATCTCTCTCTCTCTCTCTCTCTTAAATGGATATAAATTTCCCTTTTTTTTAATGGGTTTTGTGCAATTTATTGAATGGATTTGATTTATGTTATTTGGCTAGAAATAGGTTGTTGAGTTTGATGGGATTGATAGAATGGTTATGGGTTTGAATTTCTATTACATATAAGCAGAGCTATGGTTAAGGCAATCTGAACTATTTATCTCATGGGTCCTGTTGCGAATGGCGTGCTCTTGAAAAATATAAGGTCCTTTGTGAAATTGTGACTAGTGTGGATTGCTGATCACGTTTGTTGTAGTGATTGACTATGGATTGCTCTTAAAAAAAAGTTCATTCTTCAAATTATTTCTCTTAATGTGGCCCACTCGAAGGTTCGAAATTGGCCCGAACTCACCCGATTGCTGCCGGGCCAGGTTCGGGCTGGAGATGTTGGCCCGGTGACCAGGCCGGGCCGGGTTCGGGCCTGGTGCGGCTGTTGAACAGGCCTAGACGGGCTAAGGCCAGTTCGACTCGGCCTGACCCATTACACCCCTACGTACATATGTACGATGCCAATCCAACTATCCTAACCTTACATCTAATCTCCAACGTAAATCTGACCATTGGAAACGATTGTCGTCCAAGGATCAAGCCATTTGACCGTTGATTTTAAGACAAAATCATCCATCATGTGATTCGATATAAGTACCTTCCCTTCAATGAATTAGGGGAATAACTCCTCCGTAATGATCTAGATATGAATCCGTTTGTCAAATTATTTAGAAAGGCACGTATAACTAGGTAGAACCGTTAGGCTTTACAAAACTCTTATATCAAGGTAAAAGTGACCCAATTCCTCAAATCTACACCATCCAATCTAATGGGTTACCACCTGATTTTAACATTTAGGCCATCAGCCCACTAATTCGATCTGTGCTTTGATCTAAAACAGACCCTAGGGCCTTTTCCACCGTTCATATCCAGATTCAGAATGATCTGACCATTAGATCAATGGAAAAGCCACAATTAAGAATCAAAATTTAAACTGTGGCCCACCCGAACTTTGGATCTGCCTGACCTTTGGCCAGGGGTTCCATTTGGACCCGAAGAATCAGAGGAACGAGGCGGATCCACACACATCATCACTGTAGACCGCAATCCAAGTAGTGCATGTGCACATCAGGTGCACACACGCGCCGCACCGAACCGGGAACCCAGTCAAACCGGGCTTGACCCGCAAACCGGGAACGCAGACCGAACGAAGGGCATTTTGTTGGGAGTATTGGGGGCCACAAATCACGACCGTCATGGATGATCTGAACTGTCCATTCTACTCTTGAGAGAATTCAACCAGACCCATGCCGTCCATGTGCATCCACGCACACACACGAGTTCACAGAGACATGTGAATGTGACACTACATCGACTGACAGTGTGGCCCACCAAAAACTCGGATCCACTTCATATCTCGACTCATGACCTAACTCGGACCTACGAAACAAATGAACGATCCTGATTTCTCGAAAAATCATCATAAGTGGGCCCCACTGACTACAGCAAGGAGCCGAAATCGCTCCTTCCACAAACGGCGAAGAAAACGGACGCAGTCTGACTTCCACTCGGAACCTGACTTTGATCCGAGCCGTCCAAGATTCATCAAAAGGTTTTTCGATCCCCTTCACGACATCCAAAAGGAAGGAAGGTCGGCATTCCGACCTCTAGCGCGAAAGAACCGTACCGCACCGCAAGTGAAGCAGCTGACGGTTAATCCAAGTAGGCCACCACTCCAACCAATCTGGAGAATCCAAACGGCCCAAACCCCTCCAAGAGACACTCCGAACCTTACCACGAAAATAAATTAGAAAAATCTAACATGAAGACGCTCCCACACCTTTCATACGCAATCCGTTTTTCTCTACTGCGAAAACAAGTTATGTAAAGACTCACCGTTTTTCTTGCTGCGTAACAAAGCTTCGGGATACCTATAAAGAGGGTATGCAGCGTCGAACCAAGAAAAGAAGAAAACGTGAGAGAGAAAGAGGGCAATGGCCAGCCCTGCTGGACGTATCAGCAGGAAAAAGGAGAAGAAAGAAAGAAAAGAAAGGAGAGAGAGAGAGAGAGAGAGAGAGAGAGAGAGAGAGAGAGAGAGAGAGAGAAGAAAGAGAAAGAAAAGAAAAGGGGAATGAGGAAAGAAATGAGAAAACGAGAGGAAGTGAGAAAGATCTAACCCGCTGAATCGAGTCGACTCGGTTGGGTCTAGCCAGGCAGGGATTTTGTTTTCCCAATCCCTCGTGTGGCTCTCCAAAGAAAATGGAAAGAAAGAAGGAATAAAGGAATAAACAAGAAGAAGAAGAAGAGAGAGAGACCGGCCACCCACGCTAAACAACCCACTGACGGTGAATTGAAGTACAGGTAGGCCACGACCAAGCTCTTCCTCTTTAACTTCCGTTCTCCTTTCCCTTCCAATGCCTCAACCTAAAACCGATCTAAGAAAGTAGTTCGAATCAAACCTAACCGTTCAATTTCTTAATGACATATTTAAAGTTTAATCCTTCAACACAACCAAGTTCAAGGAAGAGTCAAAACACTTAAGATGAGGGTTTTATATCCTTTAAGCTTACATTAATTTAAGTTATTATATTTATCTTGCCTATATGTTACTATGAATTCTCCCTGCAATTATATGGTTACCTTAAATTATTTGCCCTTTTAAGTTACAGTGTAATATTAATTACAAGTGATCTTTATGAATTTATGTGGGGCAATGAATACAAACCTTGTCTTTGCCTATACTAATTTTATTGAGTTAGCCCTTGCTACTCTTCTCTTTATTGAGTTGGTCATTACCACTCTTCTCTTTATCGAGTTGGTCATTACCACTCTCCTTTTGTTGAGTTAGTCATTGCTACTCTCCTTATTATTGAGTTGGCCATTGTCACTCTCCTCCTTGTTAAGCTAGCTATTACTACTCTCCTCTATATTTTATTACCCTTGTGCTATTTATCTTAAAGGCTTAGGCATGTGTCTTGATATTCCAAAACTCTCATGATTTAATGGATTTTTCCTTTAGTACAATTACTATGTTAGGTATCTCACCTTTAACGGTCGAATAAACATCGTAGACGTAATGCGTTTTCGGTAGCGGCCCCTAAGGCGACACGTAATTCCATGTTTTATGGGTAATGGTGTACAAATCGACGTAAGTAATTCACAATGTGTGTTACGTTACTTCCGAGATTGTATGTCGTAAATAGTCACTCCATGAACAAATCGTGTCACTTAATTCATCCTATCATGTGTTGTGTTGATCTTGGGATAACCGCATAAAACCATGTTCAACATGGGACACGCTGACGAATCTCCGTAGTATGGGATGCGGGGTGAGTCGGATAACTCTAATCATATTCCACATTGTAGCGATCGCTAAGTATGATGAACCGCGTATACTTTACTAAGCATACATCTCATGTAGATTGTTTGTGCATATTGATACCTCTTGTAGTTGTAGAGTACGAGACGTATCAGAACCTTTACATTGCTTTTATGAATCTCTTAAATTACTGTTAATTTTAAAGGATGACCATCACTATGAGTAGGGCATTGACCCTCTCCAACCGTACAGATGATGCAGGTGACATACAGATTGAAGACCTAGAGGACAATCTCCCTATGAAAGATTATGCTGAAAGAATAAGAAGATAGTTTTATGATTTAGTTTTATACCTCCGCTGTGAACTCAATAAATGTAATAAACTCCCATTGAGAGGGCATTTGATTATTCTTTTACTCTGATAAAATGATCAATACAATTGATTTTATTCTTGTGAATCTTACCTTCAGAAATGTATCTGGATGTGATCTAAATGAAAAGATCAAAAAAAATAATAATAATAAATAAATACGATGCGATTTTCAAAGCATCAGAGAGAAAGAGAGAGATTTTACATGAAAAACCCTCGTAGTAAAAAACAATAGCACGAAGCGACGATCAATCCATCATAATCAGAAGAATACAAGATATGGAACAATTTATAATAAAAATCCTAGCTTTCCCCTTCAAACCCTAGAAAATTTGTGCTAGCCTTTATAAAGTCTCTAACGTTACCCTAATCGCATCTATGGACGCACTTATATACTACCATACAGAATTAGGAAACAAGGCCTGCACTTATGCAAAAAACTTACGTGCCTGTTTGGTCTACCCAACTAGACCTTTGGTTGACTGAAAACTTCAGAATGTGCTTCAGTTGACCTGACTAGACCTTCGGTTGACCGAACACATCACAGCGTGCAATGGTTGATCGAAACATATCTCAATTAAACGGAGAAAGAAAGTTACACCAGATTAAAGACACTTGATCAACAATCTTCACATGGCTTTAATCCTCCAGTTCCACTGCTCCAAGTTACTATCACCATCTATAATAATATTTAATGGTAACACTATCATCATCGTTTCTTGTGCACACTCCATCTTTATTTCTTTTTTACGAAGCCTAGAGAAGTCAAGTAAAACTTAAACTTTTCTGCGGTACAACTTTCATAAGCATGTCTGTTGAATTCTCACTGGTGTGAATCTTCTCAAGAATAACACTGCCTTCCTCTAATATTTGTCGGATAAAATGATGATGTACATCAATGTGTTTAGTCCAGGAGTAATACACCGATTTCTTTGCCAAATTGATAGCGCTCCCGTTATCACAATGCACAAGCACGACTTCCTGTTGAAGCCCCAACTCATTCGTCATCCATTTCAATCAAATAGTTTCCTTGAATGCTTTCGTCATTGCCATATATTCGGCTTTGGTTGTGAAAAGTACAATCACAAACTGAAGCTTTAACATTCAACTAATAACTCCACCCACTAACACAAACAAGTAACCGAAAGTCAACCTTATATTATCCTCATTCCTTGCATAATCCGCATCCATATAACCGAAAAATCTCTCCTCGGAATTTTCAAATGTCAAAACATAATCCGTTCGTACCTCATATGTACCGAAGTAATCATTTCACTGTCTCTCAATTCTGTTTGCCGAGGTTTGACATGTATCTGCTCAAAACATCAACCGCATATAAAATATCTGATCTAGTACAGACCATGACATATATAAGATTGTCAACTGCGCTTGCATAGGACACACGAGACATGTACCACTTTTCTTCATATGACAAAGGACATTATTCTGAAGAAAAATGAAAGTGAGCAACGTAAGGTGTGCTAACCAGTTTAGCCATTTTCAGTCCAAACTTGATTTTAAAAAAATCTTCTCAAGATACTCCTCCTAAGACAACCATAGTATGTTTCTTTTCCTATCTCTATGTATTTCAATGTCGGGAATCTTCTTTGCAGCCCCTAGATATTTCATCTCAAATGTTCTGAATAACTGAGCCTTCAATATGTTGATTTCAAACATGTTACGGCTGATAATAAACATATTATCAACATACAACACCAAAATAATGAATTCATTGTCACTCAATGATCTAAAATAGACACATTAATCGAATTCACTTTTGATAAACTGCTGAATCAACATGAAAGAATCAAATTTCTTATACCACTACCTAAACGACTGTTTCAGACTGTACAATGACATCTTTAACATGTAAACCATATTCTCATTTCCCTGCACCTCGAACCCTTCAGGTTGCTATATATAGATATGCCCTTCTAGTTCCCCATGTAGAAACGCAATCTTCACATCTAACTGTTTCAATTTCAAATTGTATTGGACAAACAAAGCAATACAAATCTGATAGATATTTACTTTTCTACTTGCACGAATATTTCACTGAAGTCAACAATATCCTTTTGAGCATTACCATTTGCTATCAAGGTATGTTTCAGCCAACCATTGCACGCTGTAATGTGTTTGGTCAATTGAAGACCCAATTAGGTCGACTGAAGCATGCTATGATGTTTTCGATCAACTGAAGGTTCAATGGGTCGATCAAATAGGCACGTAAGTGTAGGTCTTGTTTCCTAATTCTATACAATAGTATATAAGAATGTTTGTAGATGTGATTAGAGTAATACTAGAGATGCTCTAAAGGCTAGCACAAATTTTATAAGGTTTGAAGGAAAAAGCTAAAGTTTCGATTAAACTAAGAAAAAAAGCTGCACCAGATTAAAGACACTCAATTAACAAATGATTTCTTAATGACACTTCATTCAACCTTCTCAACCAGTAAACCAGTAGACGTAGATGAGCCATAGCCAAAGAATAACCAGTAGACGTAGATGAGCCGTAGCCAAAGAATCACATCAATTAGACAATACAATTGAACATCAGAGGATTTGTCGGTCACGATCATCCAAATGGTTCATGTTTCGACTACAAATCACCAATTGTATAATACAAGCTGCTCTCCCAAATCCAAATCGGCAAACAGTATCATATTTCTCCATAAAGAGGAATGGTCATGAATAAAAGACTTGACGACTCTCACATAGACTCATTTAGCCTGAGTCAAACTGGAGTTGAATAGGCCTAACTCGCCCGACTTGGAGTTGACTCATGGCATTGAACCAGATCGGACACTACTAAATCCAAGTCAACGTGAACGAGTTGCTTGGGACTCGTCCAAGTCTTAAAACCATGGGAATGATCATGCCATGTCTAAGAACAGTGCATGTTTACTTCATATCACTTGAGAGGGATGACAAGAGATGCTAATCCCATGAGCATATGTGTTTATCAAAACCATAGCTCAAAAACTCAAACTTCATCCTCGAGTCCTACTGAATTTAAGATCTATACAATGAAAGACAAATTTTCAAGTTTCTCCGAGTTCTTTTAAGGTTTCTTTTTATTTTATTTTTCCAAGTTTTTTCAAGTCTCCATAATCTTTCAGGTTTATTATTACACATTACTCCATTTCTCTATTTATAATATATTTTCATGTTTTTCAAATATTAAGTCTCCACTTTCAAGACTTTAGGTTCCAATCGAGTGGAGTCAAAGACTCGGATCATGAGTAAAAAACCAATCTATTAAAATCTAATTTTCAATGCCCAAATGTGAGTTCCAGGAATGTATATTTGCTGTTCTTATTTGTTGATTTTAGAGACCTTTTGAGTGGGTGTTTTCCTCTCTTTTCTTTCTTTTTTTTTTTTATTAAGGTAACACTACCAGGGATTGAATCCTGGATCACTCACACACACTACAGTGTCTCCACGGCTCAACTGCTCATCTAACAAGCAGGAGACACCTTTGAGTGGATGTCACCAACCAATTTTTCCCAGGGTTCCGGTATGCAAAAATTCAGATTCTCTCCGGCGTCTTTTCATTAGTTTTTTCCAGTTAAACTAGAGAAAAATAGATTGTTTAAAACATTTAAACATATCTATTTACAAGAAAGAATCGATTGGAAACCATAAAGTGGAACTAGTCACTTGAATAAATTCGATTTCAAATAGACTTTGATGAGATGATTCATTGAATTCTTTTGAATCTAATCGACCTGAGATATGGGCCCAATCAAATCTAGTGGAGTTTCTCTGTATGCTTTCTATTTACTTCTCATTTTTTAATTTATGCATTTATTTTTTCTTCTACATTTTAAATTATTACTAACTTTTTTAGTTTGGTAACGAGTTTTTGGCCCAGTCTTCGAGTGAACCTGACCTGATGGACTCTCAAGCGGAGACTTTGGTTTGCTTTTTTTTATGTTTGGAAATAAAATTATTCCCAGCAAATAATATATGAAATGAGAAACAAACTCATCACTTGTTATAAAAAAAATAATTTAAAAATTAAAAAATTAAAAAAACTACAAGACCCTGTTTGGCAGACGCCTGAAGATGAGTTCAACTCATTATAGTTAACAGTGATTATGCATTCAAGATCAAGATCTCTAATACATAATCACTTCAGCTAGAATGAGTGTCTAATACAATAATCACTGTTAACTAGAATGAGTTGAAACTCATTTTCAGGCATCTACCAGACGGGGACTTTCCATTTATATCAAATCCATCTTGAAGATTACAACAACAGTGCCTAGTGTTGCCCCAAGAACCGGTGCATGCATATCCCATGCCATCCAAAGATTGATGGGTGGGAGTTCAAAATGCATTTCATAATGGGATTTTTTAACTCCCATTTTTATATACATGTTTGGATTCCTGCCTGTTAAATTTGGAATTAGATTCTTAAAATTCCAGTTTTGAATTACATGTTTGGATTCCTGCCCATCATATTTGCATGGTGTGAGATGTGTGTACATTATACACAAATGTTTGCCCTTTTCTGAAACAAGATAAAAAAAACCAAGTTGGGAACACATTCTTATGACCCTTTTCGAGTATACTGCTTACATTTGCTCACACGACAAGGTAAAGGAAAGGATTCATAAGGAAAATGAAGAACAATTACTAAGGGAACAAATGATTTTTTTAAAAACAAATTGATATAATACATAGCAAAAACCGGAACTAACAAAAACAAGAGAAATTAGCTCTCCACCTGATCAATGCCTAAATGCTACCCACAATTTTCTGAGCTGAACGGTTAGCTCGGCTCTCTTCCCATGACAAGAAATCCAAACTCATATGACGAAATACCTGTCTAAGTGAAAACTCCCATCTCCATTAAGCAGCTCTTGCAACCATTAGCATTATTCATAACAGATTTAGATGCGGATGATTGATGCATTTGTTCTGTCTGGATCTCCATGGTAGTTAAGCTCTACAAAGGTACCTCCACCAATGCCCTTAGCAAGTCTCCCAGGATTCACGCAAATGCATCTCGCATTCTCAGCAGCATCACTTGTTTCTCCAAGGGACAATACCTGCCATGACATTCGAGCTTCTATCGTTTATCTGAATAAGAAGGCCCCTCCTAGAGAGATCAAGGCCGACATGATTTTGGGCCCAAAAAGACTAATGGTTATTTACCTTGACGAAAGGACCAAGATCTGAAGGGAGGATGAGAATATTAGGAATAGAAGTGATCTGGAGAGCTTCAGGAGCAAGTGAAAGATCCAAAGGAATGCCTGGTGCAGGTGGATATAGAGGATAAAAGCTGTTGAAACAAAAAAAGTATTTTTTTTGGATTTAGTTGCAACTAATTATCACATTATATTATATTAGTTCCTCCCTGATAGTGATGAAGATATACCTGCGCTGGCTCAATACATGAGTTGCAAGTCGCCCCATGCGATCACGATCACTGGATGATCCATCAGACGGTATTCGGGAAATCTCCTCGCTGCTAAGCTGTTTCAGAATATCCACAGTGCAACAACCTACCATGACCTGGAAGTAGATACTGTTAGATGGATGTCAAAGAAAGTAAACATGAAATACTTGCAATGGGTGGCAATGGGCCAGGTTTGGACCGAGCCAGGCTATGCCCCTGCCCAGCCGTTGAGCTCCAAGACCCAAGCCCCCGCATGGGCCTAGAAGCAAGCCCAAGAACCAGCCCAAAAATTTTTAGCTGGGCCTGGCCCGACCCAACTCAGCCCGAAAATTGGTAAAATCCCTATTTTCGACTTGAATGTTCCTGATCTGTGCATTGATAAAGTGGGCCGCATGTGCACAAAGAAATAGACACCTAGAGAAGAAATTAACAGTCTATGTTCAAGATACATGGGTTGCCTAATCAATGATGAAAATTGCACATTTATAGGACATAAGAAATGTACATTCAAAGTCGGGCTGGGTCGAGCCATGCATGCTAGGATGTTAGAGTTTTCAAAACACAACAGACAATGAAAGAAATTTTCAAAGGTCCAGATTTGATATATTAGCCCTAGGGATCACCACTTAGACATTATCATGTTTCTACCAAAAAACAAAAACAAAAGTCAGAGAATTCTGAGTTTAGAATTCCAACTTTATTCTAATTTGAATATGGGATGAAAAGGAGTGGGTAGGTGACTTCCATTTTATTTTATTTTTGAAGATTGTTACTTCCACTTTATTGAATTGAATTATTACAAATTCAATTCAATCAAGCATCCAAACACAGCTCTACCCAAGATCAAACCCACATAACTAACTTCTCACAATGAATTCCACCAAACAAATTACTACTGTAAGAATAGTGGTGACAACAAGGTATTCAGTAGCGATAATAGTGGTGGTAACAGCCACTGCTGTTACCATTACAATGCAGGATGTAACGGCATTATAGTCTTTTTCTTTTTTCTTTTTTTTGGAAAAAACAAAAACAGCCTATAACGGCTATTATGGCCCCTTACAAGATGGTACAAGGCCATAACAGGCAGTTACAGGCCATTTTTCGGTAATGGCCGTTACAGCCTCCTAACACTGACCACCATCACAGTTATGTGATGGCCATTGCCATCACATAACCATTTTTGCACTCTGTAGTTACAGTAATGACAGGCATGCTAAGTATACTTGAGATAGATATACGGTCACCCACAGGATTTCTCTACCGCATAAGCGACCATGCAAACAACATGTAGAAGGCACTTAATAGAAAAACATTCCTTCGATGTTGCATTTAAAAGCATGTGCGAGAGCAAGAATATAGACTGTAGAAAATCCATTTTGATTATACGAATATCATAAAGGTCTCTAATACATACCTCGTTTCCATTGAAAAGTCCTGGATTTGCAAGACAAGTTATCTAGAAAACAAAAGGCAAAATTGAGCTTTATTAAGCCAATCAATGTTTGAGGGAAAATAAAAAAAAATAAAAATAAAACTAGTAGGTTCTCAATGGTACAAATTCAATTTTTGAATCTAACAGAAAGCATAGTTACTTGATGTCGAAGATCTTCGGGTATATGGAGATCAAATGCAGGCTGCAAAACCAAACATCTCAATTTGAATACTGATATTTCATGATGAAGATATTATTTGCAAAGCAACTTCAAGGTTGAAAATGTATAGAAACATATACGACAAGTCCAGCAAGAATAGCACCTGAGGGAAAACAAAGTCATGGTTAGCATCACGTGTCGATGGCATGAGAATCACACGGGCAGCATTGCCCATATACTCAGCATAATCTTGCAACTGCATGATAAGATCTAAAAGGGTAAGAAAGCCAAATGTTTGCCTGGAAAAAGAAGTAAAACAGTAGGTAAAGGATTTGTGCACACAGTATGCACTGAGAGTTGGTGCACACTGCACCCCACTTGCACTATTCAAAAGTGGTGAGCAGGAATCCAACACATTTCAAACTGAAACTTGAAATTGCACGCATATTGAAATGAGTTGGGTTCCCACCAACTCCAACTGAGGGTGCACCGCTACTAAAGTCAGGCCAAAAACAGTACAATTCATGTAACAGGGACAACAAACCCTAGTGAGTATTTCCACACGAAAAATTTCATCAAAGCTTTGGTTGACAGTTCCTCTCTTTATATCTGGATGTTCTGAATCAAGAAATGGACCCAGCTGCCAAAAGTTTCAAAGCAGTTAAACAAATGGAACTTCTATAGTCCATGGACAGAGACATCATATAAAACATGAAGCAGTGAACTATTTCATGTTCTTACCAGCACGAGTAGTTGCGGCTGCTTTCTTCTTGCACGTGCAAGAATTTCTTCTAAAGGCTCAAATAGCAGGTTATCAGTTGTAGTGAAAGGACCGGCTGCAATAACCTGCATGAAGTTCCTGAAGCTTGTTCAAATACAAGAGAACAGCAAGGAACAGTAAGAAAATTGCGGACCTAGCAGATTGCTTTCTAAAGTACAAGGGAGTCATTCAAGTAACCATCATAGAGTAACCATCATGCCTTAAACTGATGAAGAAAAAGATGCTGCAGTGAAAGGGTACCAGTTAAATACACCAGCCAATATGGATGTCCTCATGGATTGGGATTGGTTGTGCATTTTCAGAGGAACCAATCCAGTAAGCATTTTGGGTGGTTTAGGAAGCGACAACCACATTAGGCCTTTTTTCCCACTTTTCCACCCCAAACCACGGGTGGGATACGAAGCATGCACTACCATTCTTATCTCACTTGCAATTTGGGATGAGGGCATCTAATTCCAATCTGCCACCATAAAGACAAGACCGAAAACATAAAACATCCAAATGTTAGTCATACACACCAACGATAGTTCTCCAGACATGGAAGGAATAGTTGGTTGAAATTCCTTGTCCAGTGCTTGCTTCTTAGCAGGCGGCAAATCCGTATTAGGGGTAACCAACAAAGGAAGAGAATCCACCACTTTCGACGCAATGAAACAGTGTCCACTAGGATTGTGTCCCTCAATGCCAATCACCTACAAAGGTCGCTATTGTAAGAATATACCAATAACCAGACTGCAATGAATTTAAGGGTGCATTTAGATGCTCAGTTGCAGCTATTTAATTAAATAAAGAGGAAATCAACAAAATCGATGTGGGACCATTTTAATTCATAAAGACAACTGCAATGTGCTTCAAGTGGGACTTGAAACAATCTGAATTGCTATCTGGGGACAGTCCCTTAAAGAAAACAGAGTGGACAGGTCCTGCTTAGGTTATTTCAACTTTGTTAAATTGGATATAACAAATCAATTCAAATGAGCATCCAAACAAAGCCTAACATGTACATCATAAGCCATACAATATCCAGATTTACCTGACCCGGAAACAAGGAAAAGCGGTTTAACTTCTGGAAGTCAAGACGCACGCGTTGCCCTCCAGAATGCTCAACACTGTCATAAGATGAAATTACAATTAACAGCATAACTGAAAAATCCCATCACCAAGTGACTGTGGCAATTCAATACTTAAAATGGATTGCAACTACAAAGGCACGTAAATTGACCCGTGAGTGAATGACAGTAGTCTGTACCTGCCTTGTAACAAGATGGACTTTTCATTCAGATGACCTTCTCCATCGCAACAAACCATGCCGACCACAAACACACTTTTCTGAAATGTATGATCCATCAGAGGATTAGAATATAGAAGTGTAGAAAATCAGATTTATCATCATTGCAGCTGAACTTTAATAAATACAGGAAAAAAAAAAAAAAAAAACAGAAACTGCTAACTGCCATTGTCTAAACAGAATTATAGCAATAATCCAACCTTTTAGCATCCTTAGCATGGTTTGCAAGCACTCTGAATCAAAACCAGGTAGAAGCCATTCCATTGGATCAGGCAATTCCAAGTTCATTTTGAATTGACATAAATTGTATACTCTAAATATTAAAATTTCCAAAATTAAGAAAAAATAGAAAACAGGAAAATATCGAAAACACCCAGTAACCATGAAGGATGGGTCCATTTTATGGTGATCTAAGCCAGACATGTGTCTCTTCATGGTCCAAAATATACCCCATACAATGATCCCAATCATCTGACTAGTAGATTTCTTCATTAAATGTGGATTTTTGTACCCCTTTTAGCCACCCACTAATAAAACACTAATCAGATGGTTAGGATTGTCTATTAGAAGAAATTTTACGACTGGACTAGACCGACAATGAGGTTCACTAGATGAACAGTCCAAATCACTCAAAGATCAACTTACTCAAAGGTTGCTAAGGTTACAGATAGCACTAGACATTTTTTTTTTATTCTTCTAAAAGTTAGCAAAATCAACCCATCCATTGACTCAGCTACCAATTCAACAATTCAGCATGGGAAGCAACCACAATTCCTACCAGTTCTTGGGGAGTCAGGCCAACTTAAAAGGTAATGTCCCATCCAATGTAGAAAGTCAATTTTGTAAACTATTTCACTTGGCTTTCAATGACATTAAACAGTTGCATGTCATTATTCAGCAAAGATAAAATACCAGCGATAGAAACTGGAATCACCTGTGAAGCCAACGTAGCATCAGTTAGTTCCCCATAGAGTCCTGATGCAACAAACGCCATCGTATGCCTTTGAATGCGAGCTTCGAGGGAATTAAACTAACCAAGAAACCCACTCATTCAGACAAAGTAAGCTATGCAGCAACAAAATTTATAATAATAATAATAATAATAATGCTACTGCAGTTGTGGTCAATTACCCTATCTTCAATCCTGTCACGCATGAAACGGCAGCCTGGTTCAGGCATTGATTGGTGAAATTGCAAGGAACATCTTTTGCTTGGCCGAACCCTTCTAATAACATCATCTTCCATGCTTTCAACATCTTGCTCTCTTGCTTCATCGTCTGTGGCTGGATTATTGAATGAGAACTGTAACACAAACTTATTTGTCCGTTGTCCAAAAGGGGTCAGATGATTATTCATGTGTCTTGATGATGAAGGCCTCCCATTTGTTCCCTGTGTTGAGTTCAATTGTTCTGAATCTGGTCGTTCGTATTCTTTCATTGGGGTGTCGAAAGAACCCACTTGGGTATCTTCATGATTGTCATTTAGAATCCTACATGACCAAATACATTCACAAACTATGACCAATTAACTGCTAAAAAAAAGGTCTTGCATATGAGCATTGAAGAAGCAAGATCTTACGGATGATTTCACGTTTCAAATCCCAAATTATCCATGAAAATTTAGAAAGACAAAATACAAAGAAGTTGAATCAGATGCTCACATGTCAACATCATTACTAGAGTAAATGTGTAAATTGGTTTCTTCTTTGATAATGCTGTCCTTCTGTTCATTTTGTAGGTGCGATAGGAAACCGTCCATGTCATCATTTTGTACCATGGATCCATTTAGTTGCCTGAAAGCACATCGTAAGTCATCAAATAGAATCCGCAAAACCCAACATCAATTCCAAATTATTGTATAAAAAAATAAAAATAAATAAGTTTGTTCAAGTCATCAACCAATAAAATAAGAAGGATTACAATGCTCAACCTGGATTACTAAAATTTTCATTTGGACCAGATCCGTACATGAGGGATCCTCTTTTCAATGATCTAGATCGTTCATCTTGCAGGTTTCAGTGGATGGAGCAGTGGACCCAACAAAGCTCCAAACAATCCAAGCCATCCAATTGGTAAATTTTACGGTAGTTCGTGAGACCCACAATCCAGAGACTATTAGCAATACCTATCCTTAACCATCAATTTTGAGGTCAATGATCAGATGGCAACAATTGTCCAATGGGCAGTATTTTTCATAGCAACAGCCATCCATGGTGGGGCCCACCCAGTGAGAAGTTTCAATCGCTGAAATGTTGGCGCCATGAAATGGCTAGTTATCTGTGAGGAAATATCTAGCCAGTGACAATTGACCATATGCGTCCTTAGCCATCAATTTGCAGGTCAATCAGATGGCAACAACTGTCCAGTGACCACTAGTGATATCTAACCTTAAACCATACATTTGCAAGAGCAGCAGGACAGAGATTAGATGGTAACAATCTATGCAGTAACCATTTACCATGAGCATCCTTAACCATCCATTTGCAGGAGAGCAGGACAACAATTAGATGGTAACAATGTTCCCAGTGACCATTCACCATATCTATCCTTACCCATTGATTTACAGGCCAAAGGTCAAAGCAATAATTGTCCAATGGGCAATTTTTTTCATAGCCACACCCATCCATGGTCGGGCCCAACAGATGAGCAGTTTTCATTACTGAAAGGTGGGCACCATGAAGAGGCCAGTTATCCATGATGACAATATCTACCCAGCAGCAATTGGCGATATCCATAACCATTGATTTGCAGACCAACGATCAGATGGAAACAATCCATTCCATGACCGTTAGCCATGTCTGTCCTTGACCAATGATTTGCAGACCAATGATCAAAAGATGGCAACCATCTGTCCAATAACTGTTAGCCACGTGTGTGACTTGGCTGGGACCCCAAAACCAGCAATTTGGGTGGTGTTAGTGCACTAATTGGTGCACCTTATTTGTCAATCATGTGAGTCCATGTGTCATGTAGTCGGTTGATCCCGTGGAAGTTGAAGACCGAAGAAACAAAAGGACGTGAAGCATCAAGGAGCAAAAAACAAGTATACGAGGTGCCTTGGTGACCCTAACCCTTGACCTATAACAACCTAAATCTTTAGATGATCCTAACGCTAATAGGAAAACGTTGTGTGATCATCACTTAGCCTTAGGAGCCTTAGGGCCTGTTTGGCCAGGCGGATTAAGAGGGATTAGGAGGGATGGGATGGTAAAATCCCGGGATATGCCAAACGAGCCAAACAGACCCAATGAACTTGTCCCGGGATATAACAAACCCATGGATCTTAAACCAATCCACTAACATCACCATCATTACCTTAAAATTGATCTCATCCCTCCTAATCGCATTCAATCGTGCCTGGGGCATGTTTGGTTGGACGGATTGGAAGGGATTGGAAGGTAAAATCCCGAGATATGTCGGGCATGCCAAACAGACTCAGTGAACTTGTCCCAGGATATAGCAATCCCATGGATCTTAAACCAATCCACTGACACCACCGTCATTACCTTAAAATCCATCCCATCCCTCCTAATCCCATGGGATCCGTCTGGCCAAACAGGCCCTTATTGAAACATGATAAGATAGGCTATAAGAGGTCTCAAGTTGCTGAAAATCTAAATTGCCTGAACCAACAATCTTGGTGGTGTGCTCGAGCAAAGCTCGATCGATCGAGTCGATTGACCAAACATGGCCGAAAACATCCAGCAAGCAACTGGCCTAGATATGAATTAGTTCGGGCGCTCGAGACACAAGCTCGATTGATCGAGGAATTTTTTATTACTCTTGAGCGATTGAGCTCGATCGATTGAACATGGCAAAAAGAGTCCAGCGAGTTCACTAGACCATTTTCAGCCAAGCTTGATCAATCAAAGGCTAAGCTTGATTGATCGAATCTAGCCGTTGGAGATCCGTTAGAGCATTTCGTTATAAATATTGCTTCGAATCTTTGGGCAAATTGAGGGATTTTGGTGCAAATAGAAATTAGGTGTTTTCCCACTCATACCACACATCCTAAACCACTATCCAAAGAGTTTCATGCCAATCTTATTATGATCCTTCACTCGAATAAGCATTCCATACTCTTATTCTAAGATGTGGATGAACTCTCACCTTTCTAAGAATTAGACACTATGCTTATAGTTAAATCCTTATTTAAACTCTCTAGAAGACCCTTCTAGGTGAATCCCCTAGGCATTACAACTTTCCATTAGTTGTAGGAGATTCTACCCATCCTCTTATCACCTTGGCCACTTCAAAGGAACACTACATGTAAGGTATCTGATCTTGGAGCTAAAACCTTAGCAAATCATCGGCATCATGATTGGGGGAGCAAAGGGGAGTTGATTGAAGTATGGACAGCATCGATCAAGCAACCCAAAACGGTGCATCAATAGGGCTCAATTCAACAAGTGCCCAATAGAATAATAATCCAGTGACATACATGTTACACATGCAACTCTTGAAAGGATTTTAAATGTAATCCAAGCTCTCAACGTAGATTTCAAACCCCCTCTTTGAGGGGATTTGAAACCCCCAGTTACTTTATGGTGCCAAACAACCAGGGGATTTGAAATCCCCTCAAATCCCCCCAAAGCCACGATGCCAAACGGCCCCTAAGAGTTTGAATGCCAAATTCGACTAGGTTCTTGTATAGGACCTTAGTTTTTGTGTAGGACCTAAATCAAGTCCTTGTGTAGGCCACCAGACAAGGGCGTGTACGTGTTAGTCTCCTGTAGGAGCCTCCGGCGGGAGTAAACGTAAGTCTTTGGATTATTACCGAGGTTCGTGGCAAGCCTATAGAAAACCATGTAAATCGCCGAAGGAGCCAGTCCTTGTGTAGGATTGTACAAGTTAAAGGTAAACCTGATTTAAAACCTCATATAGTAAAATCCGGTACTCATGGGTTGAGTGCGTCCACCGGAGTCAAGGAATGCCAAATCGGTTACGTATCGGCCGTATCGGCCGATACGTAACGGTAACGGCGACGGCCGATACGCGATTCGGGGTCGTATCGGCCGTTACTGTTTTTTGTACCCGTATCGGCCGATACGGGACCGTTACGGGGCGTAACGGCCGTTACGGGCCGTTACGCCCGTAACGGCCAGATCGGCCGAAAAACGTTAACTTTTTTTTAATGGTTGTTTTGTTGTATTAATCATGCCATATGATGTGTTAATCATAGTAGAACATGTTAATGTGCATTTTACAGATTTGGGGTGCCATTTTATATTTTTTTTATATTTTTTTCTATTTACGCATTTATTTTGGCCGTTTTTTTGAAAATTCGAAAAATCATTTTTTAATGATTCTTTTGCTGTTTTAATGATGCCATATGATGTGTTAATCATAGTAGAACATGTCAATGTGCATTTTACAGATTTGGGGTGCTATTTTATATTTTTTTATATTTTTTTCTATTTACGCATTTATTTTGGGCCTTTTTTTGAAAATTCAAAAAATCATTTTTTAATGATTCTTTTGCTGTTTTAATGATGCCATATGATGTGTTAATCATAGTAGAACATGTTAATGTGCATTTTACAGATTTGGGGTGCCATTTTATATTTTTTTATATTTTTTTCTATTTACGCATTTATTTTGGCCCTTTTTTTGAAAATTCGAAAAATCATTTTTTAATAATTCTTTTGCTGTTTTAATGATGCCATATGATGTGTTAATCATAGTAGAACATGTTAATGTGCATTTACATATTTGGGGTGCCATTTTATATTTTTTAAATATTTTTTTCTATTTACGCATGAATTTTGGCCCCTTTTTTTAAAATTCGAAAAATCAATTTTTAATAGTTGTTTTGTTGTTTTAATGATGCCATATGATGTGTTAATCATAGTAGAACATGTTAATGTGCATTTTACAAATTTTGAGTGCTATTTTATATTTTTTTTATATTTTTTTCTATTTACGCATTTATTTTGGGCCTTTTTTTGAAAATTCGAAAAATCATTTTTTAATGATTCTTTCGCTGTTTTAATGATGTCATATGATGTGTTAATCATAGTAAAACATGTTAATGTGCATTTTACATATTTGGGGTGCAATTTTATTTTATTTTTTAATTTTTTCGATTTACGCATTTATTTTGGCCCTTTTTTTGAAAATTCGAAAAATCATTTTTTAATGATTCTTTTGCTGTTTTAATGATGTCATATGATGTGTTAATTATAGTAGAACATGTTAATGTGTATTTTACATATTTGAGGTACCATTTTATATTTTTTAAAATATTTTTTTCTATTTACACATGAATTTTGGCCTTCAAAAATAATTACAAATACCTAAATGTAAGATATTTTCATATTACATTCATTGTAATATATCTATCATTGATAGTAGATAGTTAGAAAATGAAATATATGAATTTTGTAGTCAAATTCAGGTTATCTGGTTCATAAATTCATCAGACAGTCCGATACAACTTCTCACCAAAGAGTGGACCGTTACACCACCATAAACATGTTCCAATTTATAAATGAATGCATATTTGGAATGCTTATAATATTCCGGATTTAATCCATATTTTTTCATATTTTTTTGGTAAAAAAAAAAAAAAATTTTACCGTACATAGTCAAGCGTTACTCCCAAATATTGCGTTACGCCCAGATCCGTATCGGTTTCGGAGGGCACCGTTACGCCAACCGATACCGATACGGGACACCTTGCCGGGAGTGGCATAGGGAAACCAAACCATTATATATGCCTGTGTTTGAGATTGTCTTTGAACACTTGTTTAATTATACTTATGTGATTGTTTAGATGAATTATATGCATGCACGATTAGATAAATGCTACGTGTTGATAGTTAGCAGATACCACATATACATGTACACTATCTTATATAGACTAGTTGCACCCCCCCCCCCCAGACGTAGCCTTCATTCTATAGCTCTGTCAAACTTCTGCGTGTCGTGGTAAACTATTCTGCGCAATTTCAACTGGTACCCTGACCGTGGGGCATACCTCTATGTTTGTGTTTATATCTACAACATCCATCCATTTAACCAACTCATTTTATGGCATGAGCCCAAAAATGAAGCATATACAAATCTCAGGTGGACCATACTGCAGGAAACAGTGGTGAATGACTATTTGAAAACTTTTTATAAGCCACAAAAGTTTTGGATCAAGCTGATATTTGTGTTTTCCCTTCATCCAGGTTGATGTGACCTTTTCAACAGGTTCGATGGCAAATCAACATTACAGTGGGCCCAATGAAAATTTTAACAGCGGGTGTTCAATAACCACCGTTTCCTGTGGTGTGGTCCACCTGAGATTTGTATCTCCTTCATTTTTGGCCTCATACCATAAAATGAGTTGGCAAAATGGAGGGACAGCATAGATATACAAGGCATACATTGAGGTCGGTCCCACGGTCAGGGTACCACCCAAATCGCTGATTCCAGGGTCCCAACCAAATCGCATCCGTTAGCCACATCCATCCTTAACCATTGATTTGCAGGCCAAAGTTCAGATGGCAACAATTGTCCGATGGGCAATGTTTTCCCTCACAGCAACGCCCATCTATGGTAGTGCCCATCAGATGAGTGGTTCCAATCACTGGAAAGGCGGGCCCCATGAAAATGCAGCAATAAAATTTTCGAATCGTAAGATTCAAACAAAAGATTTTAAAATGAGTATATCTTTTTTTCTTGATGATGATCCAAAAAAGGGGGAAAAACCCATTATTCGGGTGAAATCGAAGGAGAAGGCGAGAAGCAAGATACCTGTTGAGATAGTAAATCTCCCAGCTAGAGACGATATCGGAAGGGCTGAGTTTGTAATTTATGCAGAAAGAGAGGCCTAAAATTAAACGAGAGAGAAAAACAATGGGTATTATTCAGTCAAAGTGAAAACGCAGAAAGGGAAGGAGAATAAGACTGACATTTTTGGAGGATCTGTTCTTCTTCTTCCAGAGAGAAGCCGCTCTTCTCGAACTCCGCCTTTATCTCTTCTTCCATCTCGAGTTAGGGTTTGATTTGACTCAGTGAGTCGGAGAGAGAGCGGGAGCGAGTGTGGGTGTGTCGGAGAAGAAAGAAAGAAAGAAATGGCGGGAGATGGGTTTTCCCGCCAATATATGTAGAGATTAGGAGCGGATTAGGTGCAGCCCCGGCCTCACAGAACACGGTGCGGCCCTGACTGTGGGGCCCACCTTGATGTATATATTGTATATCCATTCCGTCCATCCGTGTTAAAATATCATTTCAGTGCATGATAATAAAAATAAATCAGATCCAAATATCAGGTGGGCCATACAACAGGAAAATGTTATGGTTGAGTGTTAAAAACTTCTCGTAGGCCACAGAAGTTTTGGATCAAGCTGATATTTTTTTCACCCTTCATCCAGGTTTGTTTGATATTATCAATATGTTGGAAGGAAAATAAATATTATATTAGCAATTAAGATGGACCCTAGGAGGATTTTAATGGTGGACGTTCAATTGCCACTATTTCCATTGTTATGGACCACCTGAGATTTTTACTTATTGTTTTCCATTATCATGCATAAAAGAGGCTGAAAAAACGGATGGACGGCGTGGATATGCAATACAAACATTAATGCCCGCCCCACGATCAGGGTCTCATCGTGTTGGCTAATGTCCGGCCGCACCTAATCCTTCTCCCGTAGGTAGAGTTGTGTGGGGTACACAGAGAATTCCGTGACAAATCCACTCCATCCATATGTTTTTAAAGGCCACAATGGGACATTATTATAAAATAAGTCAGATCTGAGACTCATGTGGACCCCACAAACTAATCAATGAGAATAACAACGTCCACCGTTGAAACCGAACAAATATCATCCTGACACAGAACTTCTGTCATCACCAAGCGTTCAATCCTCACTGTTTCGTGTGGTATAGATCACATGCGTTTTGGATCTGTCTAATTTTTAAAATCCTGTCCTATTTAGGTCTTTCAAGACAGATGGACGGAGTGGATTTTCCACAGACATCTCTATAGACCCCACACAGCCCCGGGCACAAAGATAGCTCTGTGTCCGTGGTCACAGGCAATCCGCTCTCTGGAGATTGGGCGTTGTCTGATAAGGTGTGCGTTTATCATAAATTAGTAAGTGTGTCAACAATAAATAGACGGCGGATTAGAGAGCCCGGTGTAACAGCCCAGTGGGTGAGTCCCTGACCGTGGGGCCCACCTCAATGTATCTTCTGTATATCCACGCTGTCCATTCGTTTTTAGAACTCATTTTAGGAAATGGACCTAAACCTTAAGCAGGTCCAAATCTCAGGTGGACCACACTATAGGAAACAGTGGTGATTGACTATTAAAAACCTTTTATGGACCACATAAGTTGTGGGTGACGATGATACTTGTGTTTTTCTTTCATCAAGGTCTGTGTAACCTTATCAATAGGTTGGATGGCAAATAAACATTACGGTGGACCTTAGGACGTTTTTAATGGTAGGCGTTCAATGACTTCTTGTTCCTATGATGCAGTCCACCTGAGATTTGTATCTGCTTGCTTTTTTAGAATCATAAGGTAAAATGATCTAGCAAAACCGATGGAGGGCGTGGATATACAATACATACATCGAGGTGGGCCCCACAGTCAGGGACTCGCCCAATCGGCGCGAGGGGTAGATGGTCAACGTTGGAATTCTGTGTGAGAATGGAGACCGTCCAAACGTGGATCTCTTTACGGATGGAGGATGAAGTACGTCGTGGTAATTAAAATGGATGGATGGGTCTAGCAATCTATCTCATTTCTTCCTGTTGGATTTGAACGGCTGACGATTTTCCTTTCTATCTCCATTTTGCTGGACAATTGAATGGCTAGGATTATCCGGTGCGCCATTTGCGATATTATCAACATAAAAATTGGATCTCCGGTTTAGATCATCTCAGTTGGTATGCGTGTGTGCCACGTGTAAGATGGAAAATATTGGGCCGTTAAGTTAGGAGTGGTAATGGGCTGGGTTAACGTTCCATCAATCCCAGTTTTTGTTAAACGAGCTAAGAAGTCGAACCTGAGTCCAAGCTGTTTGCTAGACGGATGGGGAAGCGGATTGCGTCCGGCTCCGGCGTCTCTGGCAAGGAACGGGCAGATCTGTGTGGGGCGCCACTGTGATGTATCTGTTTATTCACTTAGTTCATCCATTCTTTCAGAGTATTTTAAAGTATGAACCTAAAAATGATTTGCTATATCAATTATGACATAG
The DNA here is from genome assembly GCA_030180095.1 of Magnolia changhungtana. Lineage (NCBI taxonomy): Eukaryota > Viridiplantae > Streptophyta > Magnoliopsida > Magnoliales > Magnoliaceae > Magnolia > Magnolia changhungtana. Next base: position 1,391,776 of record JASAUF010000360.1, read on the forward strand.
TTTAGTGAGATATAATTCATCATCATTTGCACCTTTCTTCTTTGATGCCTATTGGGATTGTGATCCAAGAAGCTTGCATATGAGTAATTAAACTACGACGGTCTAATTAACCATTTTGTCTGCAGTTCTTGAACTTATTTATGAATTTCCTTATTATCTTCTTTGTTGTGCTCGATGACCTTACTTTGGACATGAATGTTCTACAAGATTGGAATGTGAGCTTTTAGAGATATGTACATACATACATACATACATACATGTGTGTATGTCAATACACACATACATAATAGAGAAGTGCTCTCTTGAGAACAAGGTTTCTTGGGAACTTTATGAGAACGTTTAACACGTGATGTAGGCATAAATTTTGAATAATCCATTGAATGGGTCACTTCATGAAACCCCTGAGACTAACTTTTGGCCTGATTCAAAACTCTTGTGGACCATAGCAAAGTGAGAGGAAATCAAGGATAAGGATTTTCACTTTGTTATGGCCCACCAAATTTTTAGATCAAGCAAAAAAGTTAGCCCTGCTGGTTCTATAAAATAGTTCATTTAGTGGACCATTCAGATTTTGTGCCAACATTACTTATTAAAAGTTTAGGCAGAATTCCCATGAGAACAAGTTCACAAGAGAGCATTTTTATATATAAATACACACACACATATTTATAAATACATATATATACATATACATATACACATATATGTACACAAACATATTTTTGTATGTATATATGTATATGTGTGTGTATACATACATATACATACATACATATGTGTGTGTGGAAGCAAGTTTTTTATGATTTGCCTTATTTTGATCGGTTTGGTATGACTTATTTGATTCATGCCCTAATTGAAATCTAGTTTTTCCAACAAGTCACAACTTCTTTTTATATGTATGTGCAAGTGTATTATTATGCATTATATATGTGTGTGTGTGTGTGTGTGTACACACACACACATAAATAATACATGCATGCACGAGACACATATAAAAATAAAAAAGTGACTCATAATAATCAGTTGTCGAAGTCAATAAGTGTTCAAGTTATTTATTTGAATAAATTGAAATTTTTCTTATTAAATGATAATGATGTGTTTCAAATATTGAAATTCTTGATCAATGGATAAATAATATTATGATTTTTGTTAAATAAGATATCAAAGTGAATGATTGATTTATTCCATATAAGAAATCATCATAGAAATTCATTTAGTAACACTGATTCCTTTTTTTTAATTATATCTCACGAATGAGACAATTAGTTGAATGTCGTAAAATTAGTTCATATAAGTTTATTAATATTTTCTTTCGATCAAATAATTTGACTTTTAATTTTTGAACAATCCACATCACTTTTTATCAAATTATAACAAAAGATTTCCTTTTATGTAGAAAAGACCCAAATTAATAATTATTATTTTACATATGAACAATTTCTTGATATCCTGTTTATTCATAACATGCACACATATCACAATTAATGATTCCAATTTGGAAGTATCACTTACAAAAAATTAAAATTATTTATTTATCAATGGGATTGGTAGACATTTATTGTATAGTTGAAAATGAAAAACATCAAATGGTCAAATAAACAGGTGCTCATGAATAGATTCTCAGTATGGCTAAACCATTATAGTTTTGGGACTATGATTTGGAGACAATAGTTCAATATTATTTAAATTCATTACCCAGTATTGAATAACTCCTCAATAAAAGAGGTTGAAGTTGACTGTAACAAGTCAAGCACTATAGCTAAGATACATATATATGAACTAAACATTGGATCTTAGTTATGTTTTAGTGCTCCAAACCAGTTATCTGATGTGCCGTATTATATTTGATAATACCTACAAATGACTTTCATATCATGGTATTTTACCCATTTAATCAATGACCACTCTTTTCATTTGTCTTCCTAATTATTATTTTAATGTGTCCATGGATCATATATTTATAATATTCCACTCTTAAATGTTTTTAAGTCATACACCATTAATGATTTAAATCACCAAACATGACCCTAAATACAACGGATATAGTGGCCATATATTCACCTCAATATATGTAAACCTCAACGTCTTTATCTTCCCTTAAAGGGCTTAGACCTTTGTGGTCACATAATAGATAGATACACAATAGTGACTTATAATGATACACATCCCAATATTACACTCACACGGCACATGTTTCAATATCCAGCCACTCCATCTGGTGGGCCCCAACATGAATGTGCCCTGATAAAAAAATTCAGCTGGTTTGACCATCACGCCCCCACGTGAAATAATGGTCAACCAAAGCAAGACTCTTAACATACTACATAGCTATTCATGTTCAAAATACACATGTATCCCACCTGACAAACTTGACCGTCTTACTTTCTAGCAATGATATATGAGACATGTGTTCACTTGAAAAACCATTTAGATCACACACACAAGTACAACATGCAAGAGATTGGGTTCAATCATTTGGATGGGAGTAAATGGAGGTAAATTGGGGCAATTGGGAATAAATGCAAAGTAAATTGGCATTTGAGGTGTGTTTTGATGGGAGTAAATGCATGGAATAAAATGAAATGGGGGGTAAATTGGCTTGCAAAGGAAAGTAAATGGGGGTGAAAGAAAAATAAATGGGGTGAAAGGTCTTTTTGAGCTCCCTTGGAAAGTCGTGCAAGTACACAAAAAGTGTCTCTACGCACATGTCCGTCATACATGTGACACACTAATGATACTCCAAAAGAAAAAAAAAAATCAATTATTGGCTACATCACTAAAACCACACCAATAGAATGATACAATCAGTCTAGAGGCTGGCAATCTAAATGGGCGATTAAAAATATTAGTAAGTTGTTTGTTTGTGATCCTTATATTTGTGGCTCACCCAAGGCTTAAAATTTCCACGTTTTTTGCTAAAGTATATATTTTAATGGCCTTATTACAATCATTTTATTAAATATCACATATTTACACTATTTTAGGATATCAAATATGCTCCTATGAATATATTTAAAAATTTTCACTCAATCCAATTCCCCTCATTCATCACCCTCATTCAAACAAGATATTTGAATTTCAAATGCCTTTCACTTACTTCCATCTAAATACAACTAAGAAAGTCATTTACTCTCAATTTATTTACTTCCAATTCCATTCTCCATTTACTTCTAAGTAAAAGTTCCCAACTGAGCCTTATCATGAGTAAGTCAATCAACACCCCTAGCAGACATCAACAATGGTATATACAATTACAACATGGAGTTATTTGACACTCCAATAGGATGTGATGATCCATACACATGCAATTAGATTCCCACATGTGGCACAACAATAAACTCAAAGTAAATAGTCCACATTGTTGGACTTACTAGATATGAGTCAGAATCATCCTAAATTATGATTAATGGAAAATTATTAGCTAGATGTGGACTTTAAATACTTGATATTAGCCATTAATTACCTAATCTGTCAGTCTAGAAGATATACAAAATTATTTCAGTGAAGTTATTGCTTTTATCCCATCTAAAACATAGTCTGCCATTTTGATTCTCCCAAAATAAATGCCGTGTGTAAATTGTTGAATGCATGTGTATAAAAAAAATCAAACTCCATAGATTATGAAACACTTTCCCCCACTGTTACCTATATATAGTTGTTATGTGTAACGCCCTGTGCGTTTTCATACTCGGTGTTACCATTAAAATCTAAATTAGCATATGGTATGAATATACACAGTTAACCTATGTTATTCACTATCGTTGGATAGGTGATAATCCGCCCATTTCAACAGTTAACTCTGATGAGAGACCATTACATCATCAGGTAAATTTATTTTTAGGATTTTAATCATTTTAAAAGATAAATCAAATCATTCATTGGATTTTCAATTTCCCATAGGACAACACAAAACTAAATTTCAATAATCAAAACATCAAATTTTCAAACCTAATTGTTAATTCAAAATAAATCAATAACCGTACATTAAGATCCACAGAAATAGTTTAAGGAAGAATAAAAATAAATAATGTATATGGAAAAGAAAATAAAACATCTTTTAAAGAAAGAACAACCAAACATAAACATTTTGTGATTAAAAATATAAAAATAATAAACTTAATAATAATAATAATAATAATGTTATTAAAAATAGGATGATAATATTCAATATCATAAATGCATATTAGTTTATCTGATCGCTAATCAAACCATTGACTTCCATCTAAGTGGGCCTAGAACATTTTTACCATTGACATTCAAATTCAGAATGATCTAATTATCGGATCGATGTGATCGACACCTCAAGACCATAAGTTTCGATTGATATGGCCCACTCAAACTTTGGATCTACTTGATATTGAGTCAGAGGTCCCTATTGGACATGTAACATCGAATGGTTGGAGTGATTGGAGTATACATCAATGTGGGCTCCACCGAACTGTGTGTGTACGAGATGTGTATACACTCACTGTGCACTAAATCTATCAATATAGTTTGACTGACTCGACGAAACAAAGAAAAAGAGATATTTCCCTCTTTTCCCACCGGAGCGATGTTTGAACGAAAGCCATCTGTTTGTGTCAACGGTGGCCGACCATCCATGACCCACTTTCATCATCCAAGCCATCCATCGTGATACACTCGTGGATCTGACCAAAACCCCATTACCAGTTTAGGTTACAACTCATGCAGGAACAAATAGATTCAAGCGCAAGAAATCAGGATTTGAACGGAGGATGTCCGCTGCCCTGATCGGTAGGCCACCTTCATCAACCACATGATTGATCTGAATCGTCCATCTTCTTACCCTAGTAAATTCGACCGAAACCCAGGTGGTTCCCTGCGGATGCAGATGAGTGGTTGTACGAAATCCGACACAGATAGGGATGGTGTGCGACGCTTTTTCGAAAATGGAAAGACTTTTGTTTCTCTCTCTTCTTAGCTGGCATCACGTGCATCCTCCCCTTACATCATAGCCCTCCACATAAACGGATCTCAGCTATGCAACACATGCCAACTTTAGGGCTTCCAACACAACAAAAAAGCCGCTACATGTTAAAACCAAAACTCGCTAAGTGAGAACACTAATGACAGCACATCTAGTAGGTCCCACAATGTTCTAGGATCAAATCCACACCATCTATAGATACCAGATCAGCAGATTAACCGACTATAGAGAATCCGCCATTATAGAGGAGATCATCTTCTCCGTTCAACCGTGGATACCCATCACTAGTGATGAGGCCCATTCTTTGATTAGGGTCATCCATATGGAGGACCATGATGCCAGAAGATCAACCATCACCTCCGGTTGCAGCCATGCAAGCTGAATTCAGTAATATTGTCATTAAGACTTAACAAATAACACCACTAAGATCATAACTAATCCGACGATTAGTTGGGTTCGAATCATCTAGAAAGGGGTTAATAAAGCCTATAAAAGGCTGCCTTTTAGGGCAACCCTTTCCGAAAAAAGAAAGCCAGAAAGAGAGGTTAGGTGCACCGTTTCTTCCTTTCGCATTTGTCGACTCAGACCGAGTCATGAGTCTTTCCGAGTCTGAGCCGAGTCCCATGCCTCGGGTCCTCCTAGCAGAAAGAAAGAAAGAAGAGAAGAAGCAGGAGAAGAAGAAAAGAAGGAGAGAAAGGATGAGAAGATAGAAGAGAGGAGGAATGACGCTAGTCATTCCTTGGATCGTTGTCGAGTCAAGTCGACTCGACTAGCTGAGTTGAATCGGGTCGGGTTGAAGCCAGTCTTCCAACGCTACTAATGGAACTTCAGCAGATGGAAGAAAGAGAAAGAGAGAGAATCAGACAAAAAGAGAGAGGAGACATGCGCCATTCTCCACAGCTACATCGAGCCGAGTCGTGACTCTGTTGAGTCATGTGCGGGCTAACTCCAGATCCCCTCTGGTCGAGCAATGAGTGAGATGGGAAGAAGCAGAAGGAAGACAAAGGAAGGAAAAAGAAAAGAAGAGGATCAGAGAGAGTGAGAGAAGAAATGGCGAGCGAGTCAGTGACTCGCTGACTCGAGTCGATCAGATGTGAGTCTCGATATGGGCCTGGTCATGCCGAATCAAGCTTAACTAGTATTGGGCTAGCTAGACTCTAGCAAGAAGGAGAGGTATCATTTTATTATTTTATTTAGAATAATATTTATAATAATTATTATTATTATCATTAAAAAAATTTAGTATGGCTCGAATCATTATTATTAGGTATTAAAATTATTTATCATTATTATATAATATTTTCATTTCCATTTTGGGTTAGTATAATTATTAATATTAGTTTTTATTAAAAATTTATTTTATCATTATTAATTTTATTATTATTTATAGCATTTATTAAACTCTTATTTTTATTAGATATTGTTAGAAAATTAATTCTAATTCGCATATTATCATTAGTAATATTATTTTATTCTTTACGCAAAAGTTAGAGTTCAAATTCTAAAACCTACACTTAGATCTAGATTGTTAGATAAAGCCATAAAATCTACATAATCTAAACCTTAAGCTTAATCTTAACCATATAAATTTTGTTGCATTGTAATCTAACCACTCAAAGTATTCTAATTTTATTCAATTTTGATCCTAGGGTACGTACAACTATCTCTAGCATTACCAGGAGACGGACCAACTCTTGAAAGGTGAGAATCACCCTTAAAGCTTTTCTACATCTTGATAATTAACTTGCTCATTCATCTTTGTTCATTTACTTTATTGATTGCTAAATGTGGTTCATTGCTCTTGTTGATTTTGATTCCTTATGATGATTGCTAAATTGGACTTAAATCAAATATTTGAATATGCAATAAGATCTAAATACCTCTATTGTGATTTAAAATGAATGTTTTAGATATGCATGTGCTATATCGATATTATATATGATTTAATTTGTCATTCATGATCACTTGATAGAATGATTGGAGGTTCTAGAACTAGTGGTCATTTTGTCTAATAAATTAAATGAAACATTTGACATGGACTTATCATCTTATGAATCGTTTATTGCCTAAATGACTTTTGGGATAATCTTTTTTATCACATCTTTAGGATGAATAGTTTGCCTTATGCAGCATGATGTAATATTTGCCCTATGTGGCTTTAATGAACCATCTTCATATAACCTTGCGATGGTAAGTTCCACTTGTAGAATTATAATTGGTCACTAGTTGAGTAGGTTACTTTTAAACATCTTATTTGTTAGTCTTATGAGCCAGGGATGATGGAATAGAACACTATGCCTAAGTTGTCGGCCTATACGAGGTGACAAACCTCCCATAGTGACCTTTGAGCTTTCTTAAAACGGTTGTTTGAAATTGAAATAATAATAATAGTTGGGCTAATCATGCATATTCATGGCATATGGACTTTACTGGGTGGTTGATATAAGACGTGGAGTTTTCTTGGGTCACTACAGGCTGTACCATAGAGTATTTTATCTGGTGATCCTAAGTTTTCATTGTGTGCATTCAACTTCCATGGACTGTCCTTTTTGCATGGACTTTTTTGGGTGTCTAGTTCCTTGAACGTACATAGAATACTCTTCCAAGAAGCTAGGCCACCTTGGGTGTTCTCTTTACATGGTCTTTTCCGGATGGCTAGTCCTCCTTAAGGCATACCTTCAAGTACTTTTCTGGGTGGCTAGTTTTCCTTGAGTGACTTTTTACCAGCTGGATGTGCAACCTCAAGTCTGTGAGCATGTACATGCATCCATGCATTTAAATAAGAATATCTTGGTGGAATTTATTCAATATATGCGTATTTGATGAACTTTGTATTATGATGATCATTTCAATATGTACATTGTAGATTGTTCATGATAATTATGTTTAACTATCTAGATGATATGATAAATCTTGGGGGTTATGCCTCACTGGAATAGTCATTGACGCTATCAAACCGTAAACAGTGTGCAAGAGATGCAGGGGGTGCACATGTTGGTGTTCGGGTGGAATAGGAGAAGCCAGACGATCTTGCGACTCCCTATTATTGATTTCATTTGTATTTAAGTTGTACTATCATGTATTATTAAAACTTAAGATATTAGTTTGTATAAGTTTTCGGGTAGCCATTTGAATATTTAGTTATGTATATTTGGACTCCCTCTTATACTTGATTTGTTTCTATTCCGCTAAAACGGTTAACTCTGACAAAGAAAAAAATGTTCGTAAAATTTGAGCCATCGTTAAAGGTTAACACTCAGGTTTTTAGAAAGCGAGTAGTGTACTCAGGTTTCAGGAACCGGGGTGTTACATTATGCATGTGTCCTTCTTTATTTAAAAATAAAACAATTTTCAAAGTTTGCAATGTTTTAGGGCAATGTACTGTACTACCCTTTCTCTCATGCAATAATGCAAAAATCTCACATAAACATAACGCTAAAAATATCACTCTTTTTCATCCATTATCATTTCTTTCTTTAGATCTTGATGCTTGTTGATTTCTTATTTCAATGTCAATTTTATTTTTGTCTCTCTGTTTCCTTCTCCTCTTTGGAAATCTTTTGATTTTTTTTTCATTGAAGAATCACCTTGCAGATTTTGTGTGCATGTCAGTTTCTATTTATTTCATTCATCTACTTGCTTTTGTATAAGATAGTTATTAAGAACTCGATCTTTATGCCTCACTTGCATGAGATATGAATTGTTTATCTTTTAAACCATAGCGTTGATGGTATGCATGCTGAAAACCAATAGGGATGGTTGATTATTGCCACTTATCGAGTGGGTTTTGAATGCTGAACAAATCAATAATGGTGTTTGATATGTAACAACCCTTGAATTAAAACGGTGGTCATTTGACCATTATTTTTCTTTTTTGGCATGTGGCATATCCATGGTAGGACCTATAGATGATTGCTTGTAATCCCGTAGTAGGATTAAGTGCTTGATGGTGCAAAGTATACTTTGATTTTCATTTTGTACACCTAAGGTACATTTTTTAGTGATTCAAACGTTGGTCTATTGGAATCACATGTAGATAGGCTATGCCCTAAAATTCTCTTTGATGGGAAGATCCAATGCTTTTGATTTGTGACCGAAAAATATATAACCATTCACTTTTAACTAAATAAATCCTTAAGATTAGTAGCTATAGTCTTTAAATCTGAAGATTCTTGGCCATGGTCTACCCATAATGGAGCCAATAGTTTGAAATATTAAACAGTGGTTCCCACTTAAAAAAACAAAAAACTGAAAGTCCAAAGTGGACTTTACATGTCTTTGGGAGAAGGATCATATATATTTTCTTTTGCTTATTTACACCTACAAACACATCTTTATGTATATGTGCATGTGCATGCTCGGACACATACGTATGCATACTTGATATGAGAAATACATTAAGGCACAGAGTGAGCACTGAGTGTCTCTACACACATTTATCTTCCGCCATTAAGTATGGTGGGTTAGAAGTTTACACGCATTTCAAAGTATAGGTTTTCAGGTGCCTATTTGAAATAAATGGTAAGATTTCCTCCTATCATCATTGGATGACGGGAGATGTACGTAGACATTCAATGCACAGTTTGTGCATGCTACTTTTTCCCTAGATGTATGTATGTATCTTAACCTTTGGGATAATAGCGAATGAGCTCCCTTCCTTTATTTTTTTGGCATCTCAACTTCCTCTCCACCAAGTAATATAAAAATATGATTAATATCCAATCATCATTATTTGCCAATATTAACATTTCCATGCTAGAAGCAATCATCATTATACTTATACCAATATCATTTGTTGATCTTTATCGGCGGTCACTGCTGGTATAATCCTAGATAAAAGCTATTACTATTGTCCTATATAAAAAAATATTAACTAAATCCATGATTAAAAGACATTGTTGGGATCATCGAGCCCTTTTCCAAAATTAATAAGTTGTTAGAGTTAGATATTTGTTAGGAAGAGAAGAGGATTGCAAGTGGATGAAAGTTTTCATTGAATTTGATATTTAAAATTGGTTGCTTTAATATAAATAGGAAACTCACATTACTTAGAGTTATATTTGAGTTAATTTGATTTGGTATGTAGTCAAGTATGCATTTGGTTGCACCAAATAATATGAAATTTCATTATATTAATTTAGTGTAACCAAATGCACCCTAAGATGGTCAGTATGCAAGTTAAATTGCTTTAGGTTTGTAAGGTTTTTATAGGAATATGTAATTTAGTTAGTATTACTTTTGTATACATGAATAAATGTGTTGTAACGAGATTTGTTTGGGTTGAATAAAAGAATATTTTAACTTCTTCTACCTTTGTGAGAGTGACTTAATATGATCTTCTTTCTCTCACATAACTTTGTTTTTGGTGTTCCTTGTAGAAAGTTGTCTAAGATTATTTGAGGTAATGATTAAGATACATCTTTTTTATAGTCTTCCATTCCTCTTGTTAGAAATCAAACTTTAAACTAATAATTTCATACCAACATACATTGAAGAAAAAGCTAGCAAAGGGGTATGACTCTAAGCCCAAGTTATCTCTAGTAATTTGCAATTATATACTTTGGAACCTTATTCCATGAGCCTTCTACCTAACATGTTATTTCCGTTCTTGTGTTGGAAGCTCTTTACACCTTCCTAGGCATTCACACTTCATTATGTATTGAAAATAGGGGTGCTACTTGACACAACCTCAAGAGGACCCAACCTATAACCAATCGAACCTAATTCCAACATGAAGTGCCCAACCAAAATTCCTCTATGCTCGACCTAGACCTACCAAAATGCATGTGATTATTCATAGTCTGACCCGCATATGCTTAAATCAGGTTGCCATTTTCTAACTCAAACTTGACCCACCCACATATATATGCTCAAATTGTTGCGTAGCACGCCAACAACGCAGTGAACCGAGATCCAATCTCCAGTCTCACCTACAAACGATAAACAGAAAGAAATATAATTCAGAAGTAGAATCAAGGCATACCAAACAAACCACAAGACAAGTATATGTGGAAAAACCCCAAACAAGGGTAAAAAAAACCACAGGTGCAAACTTCCATCATGAAGAAAACGAGATTACAAGCAATATACTAACATTTTCCCTTTAAATGTATAGAGAAAACCCTTTGCCCACACCTTAGAATACCTTTTGCATACCCTAGAATAAACCCTAGGACCCCTATTTATAGTTTAGGCAACTTCCCTTTTCGCATCTCTGCGAAACCGACTCAAATTTCCGCAGTCTGTATCAAATCTGCAAAACGAATCTGCGTAACCCAACTAGTCGAGCAGGCTGCTCGACTAGTCAAGCGGACCCTCGACTGGTCAAGCAGGTGCCTCGACCGATCGAGTCGAGCCAGCCCTCGACTGGTCGAGTGGACCACTCAACCGGTCAAGTAGGGCACTCAACCGGTCAAGTAGGGCACTCAACTAGTCGAGCGGCCCTGTCCAGATGTGGCTCCACATCTCAACAATCTCTCACTTTGAGACACATCACCATAAACCTTCGTCTTCTACATCCGAAGTGCACCACCTCCCCGCCTTCAAGCTTGAAGACCAATCAAAGCTGAATAGAGCTTCAGTTTCTCCCGTGTGATCACCTTGGCCAGCATATTCGTAGGATTCTCACTTGTATGAATCTTCTCCAGATCAATCGATCCATCTTGCAGTAACGAATGTATGAAGTGATATCTGATGTCAATATGCTTGGTCCTTGAATGAAAGGTTGAATACTTAGCCAAGTGTATTGCACTCTGATTGTCACTGTACAGCTTACAATCTGCTTGCTTCTAATCCAACTCTTCCATGAAACCTTGTATCCACATTATCTCCTTACACGCTTCTGTAGATGCAACATATTCTGCTTTTGTCATACTGATAAGTACTATCTTCTGTAACTGAGACACCCAACTGACTGCAGTACTACCTAGAGTAAAGACATAACCTGTAGTGCTTCTTCTGCTATCGATATCTCCTGCCAAATCTGAATCTACGTAGCCTTGTAGCTTGATTTTCGATCCACCATAGCATAACCCTATATCTACATTCCTACCAGGTATCTGAGGATCCACTTCACAGCTTCCCAATGTTCCTCCCGAGGTTGTTCATGAACCTGCTAATAACTCCCACTGCTTGAGAAATATCTGGCCTCGTGCTCACCATAGCATACATGAGACTCCCAATAGCTGACGCGTATGAGACTTGGCCATGTAGTCTCGTTCCTCCCTTACTCCTTAGAAAGCTTGAAGTGGTTGGCTAATGAAGTGCTAACCGGCTTAGCACCTCCCATATTGAATTGATCAAGTACCTTGGCTATATACTCTGCCTGTGACAAAACCAGTTTCTTATTTTCCCTATCACGCTTTATCCTCATGCTTAGGATTTATTTTACAGCTCTTAAATCCTTCATTTCAAATTTTCTAGACAGTTGACTTTTGAGATCTGAGATGTCCTTCATGCTTGATCCGTCCACAAGCATATCATCAACGTATAAAAGAAAGATGATGTATATGTATCAAACTTCTTCAAATAGCAACAGTGGTATGCATAACATCTCCTATAATCGTTTCCCGACATGAAATTGTTGAACTTCTTGTACCACTGCCTCGAAGCCTACTTCAGGCCATATAGACTCTTCTTTAGTCTACACACCTTGTTCTCCTTTCCTGGTACCATGTATCCTATCGGCTGATGCATATATATATCTCTTATTCAAGGTCTCCATGAAGAAAGGTTGTCTTAACATCTAACTGCTCTAGATGTAAGTCCTCTGTAGGCACTATACTTAAGACCATACGAATCGTAGATATTTTCACTACCAGTGAAAATATTTCAGTGAAATCAATACTTGCCTTTTGTTGAAACCCTTTCACAACTAATTTAGCCTTGTACCGTTTCGAACCATCGTGCTCCTCCTTCAGTCTGTAAACCCACTTGTTATGAAGAGCTTTCTTACCCTTAGGTAGAGTGACTAGCTCCCATGTATGATTTGACTCAAGAGAGTCCATCTCATCATCCATGGCCTGCTCCCACTTAACCCATGTATCTGACTGTAATACCTCTTCAAAACACTCTGGTTCACCATTATCTATCAGCAGTAGATAATGTAAGGAGGATGAGTTTCAGACCGTGGGTCTCCTCTTCTGAGTAGACCTTCTCACAACCGGTGTTGCGGCTCTGCCTCATAATGCTCTTGTGCATGATCATCCTGTGGTGCTGTAACACCCGTGTCTGGTAACTTTTTCAACTCTATGAATTCTTTCTCATCGGCCTTGTTTTGCTGCACATTATCCTTATGCATCACTTTTTCATTGAAGACTATATCTTAATTTACTTTTGATGATTTTTCTATTTTCTATATCCCAAAACTTGTAGCCAAAATTATGCTACCCGCATCTTATAAACGTGCACCTTCTGGACTTCGCATCCAGCTTATTTTTATGCTCTGCATCAATGTGAACATATGAAGTGCAACCAAACACTTTGAGATGTGCAAGGTTCACTTCCTTCTCAGTCCACGTTTCTTCGGTTGCCCACCATCCAATGGTACTGAAGGACTTATATTGATGAGATATGTGGCAGTATTTACCGTATCTGCTTAAAACGTCTTGGGTAACCGTGCATGTAACCTTATGCTCCTGGTGCGCTCAAGGATGGTCCTGTTAATGCGCTCAGCCACACTGTTCTGTTGCGGTATCCCTAAATCATTTTCTAATGTTTGATTCCATTTGCTGCACAATACTACTCAAACCTCTTATTACAGTACTCTCCCCTATTATTTGATCCGAGACATTTTACTGTTTTACCTGTCGTATTTTCTACCATAACTTCCACTTCTTAAATACATCAAATACATCAGATTTATGTTTTAAGAAATAAACCCACAGTTTTCTACTAGCATCATCAATAAAAGAAACAAAATAATGTGAGCCACCAAGAGATGATACATGTGCCGGTCCCCACACATCAGTGTGTACAAGCTCCAACAGATGCATCTTTGGAACGTGTCCTGTTTTCTTGAAGTTCATCCTCTTTTGCTTGCCATACAAGCAGTCCTCGCAGAATTTCAAGTCAATAGACTTCAGCCCTAGTAGTTTTCCTTTTGACAATAAAACTTTCATCCATTTCTCATTCATATGTCTCAGCCTCTGATGCCATAACTGCTCATTCACACCAGTTAATGCAACTGCGAGTGAACTATACGATCCTGAAGTCATGCACAAAGTACTTTCCTTTTTGCCTCGAGATATCACCAAGGCACCTTTCATGATCTTCCAGGAATCACTAGTAAAGGTCATCACATATCTGGTATCGATTAACTGTCCCATTAAGATCAAGTTCCGTTTCAAACTCGGTACATGTCTGACATCCTTAAATTTCAAAATTGTTCCATCTTTTTTATTTATATGAACATCTCCCTTTCCAACAATACTGTATGGCTCATCATCACCCAGGTAGACTCTCCCGAAGTCACCTAACATATAATCACACAGAACTTCCTTACACGAAGTGGCATGAAATGAAGTACCCAAGTCTATGACCCAAGATTCATTCCTAGCATCAAGAGACAAGATTAATGCCCTTGTGTCACTCTCCTCAGATAGATTCACTGAATCATTCCCGCCTTGAGAGCTTCCCTTTTATTTCTTAAGCGCTCTGCAATCACGTTTCATGTGCCTCTTCTTGCCGCAATGCCAACACCCATTTTTGTCTTTTGGTCCCTTGGACTTCTTCATCGACTTAGAACATCCGTGTTTATTGCCTCCTTTATTCAGCGATCTTCCTCTTCCTTCAACATTTAGAGCAGTGAAGACCGCTTTAGTTGAAGTAGGAATATGCCAATATGTCCTAGAGGAGGGTAAATAGGATTTTTTAAAGTTTTTATGGCTTATTTAAAATCCTATTGCACTAACCCTAACAACATGCTCATATTAGGATTACTTAAAAGTAACTGTAACGCCCTAAAAATCGGGGGTCGACCAAAGCCTAACTCCTGAGTTCTAACGCATCACTTATGCAACATAGATTATGATGATTATTATGAGTGCATTCGAACATGAGTGAGATTAAACTAAAACAACATATCATACTCCAAGGATGACTAAATTAAGCAAGCGGAAGACTGCGATAGATATATAAAGTATATAAGTGATTTTAAATCCCCAAAGTATGAATATATAACAGGGCTGAATATATACATGTTTTGTATTAAACTATATAAAATACCAAAATGTAAAGTGTTCAACTAAATCATATATCTCTGTAATCCCGTCGAATCAGAATAAGGTCTACATAAACTCACCTGATAACTGCATGTATGAGAGCTCTTCCTCATCATTGTAGAAGTCTGGCTTGGCCTCATACGTCATGCCAAAATTTACATCTAAGACAGAGTCTGGTTGGTGTTTAAAACACCGTCCCAGAACGTGGGAGTGAGTGATCAACTCAGTGAAGCTATAAGGTAAATGTTAACATGTTATCAATTCAATCAAGCAATACAATCAAACATCCCTAAGTACTCTGATTAATGCAAACATGATATGTATTAATGATGCATGCCCTCGCCTGACTCCCTCTGCGATCTTCCTCTTACGGTCACGGCATGCACCCCTTCCTTTGTGCTTAACACCAACGCCAAAGGCACATGCAAGGCGGTGCATGAGCGTGATTACCGAGTTCTTATTAGACCTTTTCATACAGCAGGATTAGGAAGCTAAGGTACCTCCCTTATATCATTTTCCAAACAATGATCCATTCTAGGGTCGTCAGTCCTAGCTAGTCTCATACGATGTTGCAGTTGCAGGTCGCTACAAAGGGCTCGTCACCTCATTGCAGGCCTAGCTTATACTATAATTGCTATGGAAAGGCTTGTCGCCTCAGCGTAGTCTCAGAGTATGCTCGAGGTCACTATGAATGGCTCATCACCTAGTCGTAAGCCGAGAGCTTGAATACAGTGTCCCATACCACCGTATTCGGCTCACGATCTTAGGTTGCTTACTGGTCACTACGGGTGGGCTCGTCACCCCAGCGTAGGCCGACAACTCGACCACAGTCTCCCATACCACTATGTCCGGCTCATGAGTCTTAGCGGATCGAGGTACCAAGGTTAACGGGTTTTGCATTGGTAAGTTGGTACCTTAGATTTAGGCAGTAGCATCCATATATGGTGAACATACATCAGGTCAATCGGGTTACTTAACGAGCTCGACTGGTACGAGCGTACATCGAGTTGATCGACATGAAGTGCTTAAGCACTCCGTGTGGCCTAACCACTGTCGACAACCAAAGTATGGCTCGGATTCATCGAACACGTCTTGTGTGGCAAAACAACATCATCCACTAACTCGAAAATCATTACCGATCGCCTGGACTACGTTGTAATCCCAAATACACTCCAAGCAATTGTATACACATGTAGTAGCCAAAGATAGCATGTTACAACTAAAATCAAAGATAATTCTCATTTGAGCACTTTAACAAACACATAGTGTACATGTTAGCATACATAGGCATTTCAACAATAAATCACATAGTAATAAGATATGTTACATAAAGGAAACTCTAACTATGTATAAGGGGATTGAGAATCCTATCTCAACACCCTCATTAGGTACATCACATAAGCATTTTCTCATTCAGGCAATTTACCAAAACTTAGACTACACATATTACATACATGTAATAAATTAGTTAAAACACATATCATAGCAAATCCTTCCACATCGAAGTTGCCACACGTACAACCATCATGTATCCTCAAATATAAATCATGGCGAGCATAAATCCCAATTCCATACTCATTCACACATTTCAACAAACACATGGAATGCATTATAAATCAACATAGTTTATATATATACATAATACACGGAAACCCTCGTATCTAAGCACATGTGATAGCAATCAAGTCAGTCATAAATCATTACTAACAGTGAAAACCTTGAAAACTATGGCGTAAACATTTATAGTCTGCACCTTTCACCAATAAACAAGTATCGAACTCAGTTTGTATGTCAAGTCTTTGTCTACGGCACAACGGCCACCTATAGCATGAAATAGGTTAGCTATTTCACCACTTACACTATTTAAAACTCTAAAACAAATTAGGGTTAGGATTTCTTACCTAAGAACGGAGTTGAAATCGCCGGGATAGCGATTTAAAAAGGCTGATTCAGCCTGTGGAGCGGTAGGGATGAATCCCTATAACAAACCCTCACTCTCTCTCTCTCTCTTACTCTTTTTTTCCTTCTCTTTTCTCTCTTCTCTCTCTTAGGGTTTTCTAAATTTGTATGGAATGAGAGAGAGAGAGAGAGAGGGTTTAAGGGGCTTATATAGGCCCAAAACTGATGGGAATGGCCCCAGGGCCAAGGTGTACTTAGGTTATAGCCAAGAAGTGGCTGTGTCAGTCTAACGAAGTACTTCTAGTGGCCCCTTTTCTACGTGCAATCGGACTTAAGCTCTCTAACATTATATCTAGGTCGAGTTAAGGTTTCGGTCCGATTCGATTTACAGATCGACCGCGGAGGACCGGTTTCAGTTTAACGGTCATCGGTGTTCGATCAGGGCCACAAGTACACAGACATGTGTTGAAAATTTTTCCTGATCTGAGGGTGTAATTGGGTCAGATTCTGACGGACTGAAAGCTTATATTTGGCTCACAAGCGAATGACCTAAATCACTTAAATTTGAGTTCAATTTCTAAAGGTATTCATGTTTCTCACACACTTTGCTCCGGGCTCAAGTTGTGCATTTTTGGGCACTATCTGGATTTGATTTCTGAGATAGTTGTCAAGCCCAGTGAGGCGGTTATAACTGTATAGTTTCGCGGTAATTGAATTTTCGACGCGCGGTCTAGGTCCAATACGGAGTTTCAATGCGCTCCCAAGAGCAACTGAGTTTAGAGATTGATCCTAGGTTTCACGGTAATGTAGCATTAACGATTCTACAAGTTTTGGGTTTTGTAGTTCATATTGAAAGTGGTTCAAGGTAATTTTATAAATTATTTAGTTTAGTACTTAACTAAATCATGCCCTAATTACGACAGAATAAGGTCCTAGGGCAGTTCTACGTCCCTTTCTAGCACTTTTAATTAGTATATTATTTTAATTATTTTTTTAATAGTTTATCATCAAGTCTACTTCATCTCTACCAAATTTCATTAGATTTTGTATTGTAGAAAAATTCTAGAAGAAGCAGTTGTCTAAACAAATAGTTTTTCAGGGAGTTATCACAATGACCTATATTTAACTATATTAAATATTTTATTATATTTTTACTTATTTTTATATAAAACTAGACTCATTGAGCTTCAATCTAGCTTTTAAATCACCTAAAACGGAGTTATATTGAGGGAGATATGACTTTTTGAAGTCGGATGAAAAAAATTAGAGAAAAGCATAGAAACAGGCTTCCTACCACTATGGCCTCACTGGTGCCATGAGGCCGCCACCACGGCGAATGCCATCGCTACTTGCTGGACAGTTTGGGGGTGGTTTCACCATCTGATATTTGAAATAAGTATATTTTACAAACCAGAATGAGTTATTTAACGTGCAATATTTAATTTTGG
This sequence comes from Magnolia changhungtana, assembly GCA_030180095.1. Taxonomy (NCBI): domain Eukaryota; kingdom Viridiplantae; phylum Streptophyta; class Magnoliopsida; order Magnoliales; family Magnoliaceae; genus Magnolia; species Magnolia changhungtana. The sequence continues at coordinate 1,410,291 of JASAUF010000360.1, forward strand.
GGTAGGAGAAGCTGCTCTATCCAAATAACTTATTTGTTTTATGAGATTCCAAAAGGTTAATGGTCAAAAGCCTATTTTATTTATTTATTTACTATTTATAGTAAATTTTAATTTCATTATTGTTCTTCATCATTTAAACTTTAAGATTAGTGTTTAATATGAAAGTACTTGAAAAAATTTGAAGAATAAGGTGGTGAAAGGTGAGATTTTGAAGGAAATGTGAGATTTTGAAGGAAATGGGTTAAAAAGGGATTTGAGGCTTTAAAATTGAGTTCTGAGAAGTCAATTAAGGTGTTATGATCGACTCATTGCCTAAGGATGTCTAACTCTAGGTTGGCAAAAATTCGAGGCATTACAGTAACTCTACTAGCTTTCAAGCTCGGTAGAGGATCCAATCACAAACTATTTAAGAAGTGAACAATATGCAAACTAGTTTATGATGGATATGACTGTGTATGTGTGTGAGATGTGAGCTCAAATATTCAGATATGAAAATATTATAGTAAATCACACAATCAGAAGAATAGCAATCTCAAACACAATCATTTTTATAGTGGTTTGACTACTTGTCTACTCCACTCCCAGTAACCGCACTCAACCCTTGAGTGTACCAGATTTTACTAAGGAGGTTTCACAGCGGTTCACCACAAACTTAAGGTTTTAAATCAGGTTCACCTTCAACCTTTACAACTTACACAAAGGCTAACTGTTTATGCTCTCACGAGCAAGGGTCAACACAACGCACTCACTTTTAGGCACACTAGCCAAGGATCTTCCATAAGACCCTAACTGAGGTTTCACATGGTTTACCTCGAATCTAAAGTTTTAGATAGGTTCACCTTCGACCAGAAGTTTATGCTCTCCATAGAGCAAGGGTCAACACTACGTACTCACCACATACACTCCTGCCAGAGGCCTCCTATGAGGGCTTGCAAGGGTGAGAAACACTTTAAACCTAATCCCAAAAAGGAATGATCACAAGTGTCCTCTGGACTCTAATAACTTACAAATAAGTGGATGAGTCTCATTCAGCATGTTGACGAAGATCTCCTCCTTGTTGATGAAAAATCTTCGGCTTCCTTGATCCGCAACACATGATGTACCAATACGAGGCTTCAGGTTGGGTTAAGGTTAAGTCGGAATCCTATTCTATGAGATAGTTTCTTATAAGGAAGATAGAGTGATTCCGATTATGCATTCAAGGCATCCCAGCTTAATGATTTTCCATTAAGGTAGTAGCTGGAGGATCCTTGAATGCGGAAGTTCATTCCCCAATCCACTCTATTGAATATCAATGATGAGGGTAGATTAGAGGATGAACTTCCCTGAGAGAAAGGGCTTTAGGTATATGATTTAATGTAAAACACTCAAAAGCACTCTCTACTTTCTCTACCAGCAACAATAGACAAGTCCTCTTTATATAGGCAAAAGGTTTCAACGGATATAAAACAGTCACATTTATGACAGAGTTCGATATCATCGAGCGTGTACTCTCAATTGCATCGACTTGCCACTTGATGACACAAACTCAAATGTCATACGCTTTTGACACCTTTTGTCAGCTGGTTGATGGAATCGAAGCACAAGTGGATGTCATCGGATTTCGAACTCCGATATCATCGGCACTAGTGTCGATTCATCGACACTTGAAAAATGAGAGAGACTTGCTATAAAATATTTCAGGTTTTTAAGAATGATCGAGGGACCTTCGAGATCATCGGAATTTAAATATCGATGATATTGATACGGTGTTAATGCATTGATAAATCTAAGCGATTCTTGTTTAAGCTTGCTGGACAGTTTCTGTCCCTGTTCAATGTCATCGAAACTATACCAATATCATCGATATTTGAATATCGATTCTATCGAGTGACCCCCGATCATAGATAAACCATCCTGAAATATTTTGCTGAAAAAATAAGCGCCCATCATCGATAACATCGAAAGCCTTCCGATATCATCGAGATTTGAACTTCGATGGTATCGAGAAGGGCTTCGATATATCGATGCACATGTGATTTTCTTAAGTAAAAATAGGGGCACCAGAGATCTGTCTGTCGATATTATCGAGTTACCTTCGATGGACTCGAGATTCAATTATTGATGATATCGATAGGTATATCGATACATCGATAAATCCGTCCAGAGATATATGTGGTTGCTTGACGTATTTTGTCCTCATTTCGATAATACCGTTTAAGCATCGAGGACATCGACAACACAAGTCAATCATATCGAGGTGTGTATCGATAAAATCAATAAAGCAAGAAAACTTAGAGAATTTTTTTTATTTTGAAAAAGTTTTCTTAACTTAAAAACCTTATAATGTTCTAGTTTTGTTTTAAGGGTTTTATATACCTGGTGTTTTGGGACATGGGATGTGAAGCTTAGATTTACTTGTGGTGAGCTTGCACACATCCGGTTGAGGCAGAAGTTTTGAATTGATCTTCCTATTAGGCTCTGTAGTCTAGCTAACTCAACACTCATGCTAATTAACAAACCAGGGCACTTTCAATCTCCCCCTTTGTCAATTATATGACAAAATACCAAAATACCTTAGAATAGTATCTAGACAAACACATCCTAAATTGTGTGTAGATGCATTTTACACAATTTTACAATTTCTAATGAAACCATGTACACAACCAGTAGCTGCTCTCCCTTACAACATTCTTCCCTTATCTTGGTGCAGCTACTCCCCCTAACACCTGTAACACCATTCAAGCAGACATACAATTTTCTGTTCGGGGTGTTTGAATTGTTCTCCCTCTTTTTGTCAGTCATTGACAAAAAAATAGCAGTTGATATTGACTGAAGTTTGAAGTATTTGGGAGAACCAACATATAATAAAGATTAAACCAGTTTTAAGCATACATCATTTTCAGACAGTATGGATGCATATCAGACCAAATAAAGTAGTGATAAAGGTAGATAAAGTAATCATGACAATCACATGTACTCCATATCAAACACTAGATAAACCAGGGAACCTATGAGACATAATCATGGCAGTAAAAATAGTGAATTATAACATCCATATCCAAGGAAAACATCCAACATTTATATTGCCTCAGACAGCAGTAGATTAACAGCTATCCTAAAAAAAAATCACAAAGCCCTTTTAAGGGCACCCAAAAATAACCATAAGTATTTAGCCCATAAGCATATACAACCAAAAAAATGTTTAGCCTGTGCAGGTTAGTGAGCTATCACATACACTTATGAGAGCGCAGAACATCCAAAAAGATATTAATGTTCATACGCAGTAATGAGAGTGAAGTGTATGTGATAGCACCCAGAGACCAGTACTTATGGAGCCGAGGAAGATGGTGCCGTATTGTCTCGGCGACAGGTGAACAGCTCGACCAACTGTTTTACTGTTTGCTGCACTCCTTGGACCATCCGTTCTAAAATGGTAAGTCTCTCGTGCACTGAGTAGACATCCCTCTGAATTGCCCTAATCCTGTCCAATTTGAATCGTTTGACATACCCGGGCGTTGAAGTTGACGTTGCTGGATCGGGTCCAAAAGGTTCATCTCTGGCCATCTCAGTCCATTCGGTGGGAGCGACACCAACATCTCCTTCTTCTTGAGTACCTTCCTCTAGGTCCTCAGGGTACTTGTGGAACTTTAAGTCCATTTTGCGAATGTTGTTTTTATTAAAGATTTGGAGAGGAAGAACCGGATCAGTGGTCGTTGGGAAGCCGATGACATTGCATACCATGTTTATGATCCAGGGATAGGGCAGATGGAGGTCCCTGGATGTATGAACGACGTTTACCAACTGATAGACAAGTAGAGTCGGAAGACAGATCATTATTCCTTTGGCGATTGAGTACACTAGCATGGTCATAAAACTGGTGAGATCGGACCGGTTGGTACTTCTGGGATATATATATTAGTGAAGATACCATGCACGACTCGAAATCTTGGTTCCATGTACCTAGATTTTAACGCATTCCCTTGATACTAAGGGATGTCCCTACCATGACAGAGGTACTTAGTCACCATGGACCGAATTTCAACATTTTCGATGTCCATTTCAGGGAGACCCTCCGGTGCCATTGTTAGTCGAAGGATATTTGCCATTGTAACAGGCGTGATCAGCACCTCATCACCATCTAGAGAGACCTTGATAGAAGGAGGATCAGACATGGGTGAGTAACACGCAGCAAGGAAGTTGCGTGTTCGTTCGAGTTGGCATGGCCCACCGAAATTTAGAACAGGTAACCAATCAATTGCAGCAAACATGGATTCGAGATTGTATGGTTTTAGACAATCCCTGTCTACCTTTCTCTCGTGAATGAGCTTTCTCCTCGTATATTTTGTTGGACGTGGATTTAAGCTAGCCGGAGGAGGTGCCGGAGTTTCAGACTGGGACCCACCACGTGAAGTTTGTCGAGATCTCTGACGAGTGGGGGTCCCACGTTCGGGAACACTTGCCTTTTCCTTTGAGGCAAGGGTCTTTCGTCGAGAGGGTCTGGACGACTCCCTAGGACCCGACACCGTTTCTTTGTCCCTGCCCATAAAAACAGATTTGGGAAGAACGGACAAAATTTCACTTTTAAAGAAACTGAAAAATACTCGATCAAAAAGCAAGATAGACTCTGGAATGGAAGGAATGGAAGGATAATACCAGTTTTTGAGGAGCTTCTAGGACCCACCGATGAACTTCCGGCTGAGGGTTTGAGTAGAAAAAAAAAACGGAAAGCTTTTTCAAAAAAATAAAATTTTTCGCTCGACCGCCTTTTATCGAGCGGCAGTCTTCAATTTTATCGAACTTACTTTTAATTATATCGATGATCCTCATTCGATGTTATTGATAATAGCTTCAATAATAGTCTCGATCATGTGACTTTCCACATTCTGAAGAGATGTCGATGATATCGATAGTTGATCGATTTGATCGACGAATGCTCATGAATTATCGACAAACATCAAAGTTGAATGTTTTCAATTTTCAGCTTTCAGACAATCTTTCATATATACTTTTATATGTAAATTTATCAATAGTATACACAGCAAAATTTTGTGCAAGCATTGTACATATCAAAATTATAAACACTTGACTGTTTATATACAAAAAGATTGAGGAGAGGAACCTCAGATATATCATTTAGAGCTTTAGCAAAATTGCATCTTTTCAGCAACTATCCAGATCTAGATGTAAGATCAGAACAGGTTTTTCCAAGCTCAATGGTTCTGAGCATATGGATCTATCTTTCCTTTCCCTGTAATGACATAGCAATGGTTATTTGTGCGAGAACCCTTCATCACTGGTTTTCCTGAGAGGTCTAAGATCTCGCATTATTCTTTGTTGAATGTAACCGCATGCTCATTGTCACATATTTGAGAGATGCTTAGAAGATTGTATGTTAATCCTTTTATGTAAAAAGCATTCTCCTTTTTGAGAGAATTTATTCCTTTGATAATTCTTTATCCAATTACCTTAGCAGTGCTTCCATCTCCATAGGCGACTATCCCATCACTAAGATCTGAATAGTTAGAAAGAAGGGATTTGTCACCCGTGACATGTCTTGAGCAACTGCTATCCAGGTACCACTTAGTATCATTGCCTGTTATATGATTTGAGTGAATAATGAGGCAGTGATTCTTTTCTTTTAGAACCCATTTTGTGACAGGAATTTTTACTGTGGTAGATTTTGTTTTCTTCTTTAATTCAGCCACTTGATTCACTACTTCCTTCATTCTGTTAGTCATTCTAGGTGGTGATCAATGTGTGTTTCTTTTATTCATATTCCTCAGTGGACTCCTGACATTTTGTATTTCTCTGGTTGGTTTGAATTTTCCAGTATGCTTTTTACCAAAGTTATATTAAGTCCTCCTAGACGATATGCATTCAAACTTGTAATGTCCAGAATCACCACATTTATGACAAACAAGAGTGTTTCTTGTGTTGCTTCCTGAAGCAGCAGATTTTTCAGCCAATGATGCTGTTTTTCCAGATTTTGATTTAAACTTATCATATCCTAAGCCACTCTTGTCCTTTCCAAGTCTTCCCATACCTAAAAGTTTTTCTAGCTTCTCACTACTTTGGGAAAACTTATAGTTTAGCTTAACAATTTTTCTGGATTCTTCTAAATCAAATAGGAGTGTATGATTCTCATTTTGAAGGAACATGTTTTTATCTTTTAATTGCTCAACCTTTTTGTTTAGTTTTTCAGACTCTGTTTTAAGGAAGGTGTTGATTCTTTCAAGTCTGTCATTATCTGAATGATATTGTTGTAAATCATTGATTAGATGTGTATTAATTTCTAGAGTTTTATCCAAGTCTTTTTGCAGCAATTCCTTTTTGTTTTCAGATATACAAAGTCTTTTAAGGATATTTATGCTATGAATGTAGAGTTGATTATAAGCATATTGTAGTTTATCCTTTTCTTCTTCTTCTTCTTCTTCTCCAATTTCCTCATTATCAGATGGAAATGATTCGGTGGCTTGTTGTACTTCCTTATTTTCAGATTCCGTGGGAGTGATTGGAGTGGTGGAGCCATAAGAATTTTCAAGGATTTTTTGTCACCATCGCTCTCTGAGTCACTAGATTCTGAGTTTGACTCTTCCGTATCATCCTATGTGGCAGCCATTACCTTGCCCTTAGTTTTTCTGTTTGGGCATTCAGTAGACAGATGTCCATACTTCTGACATGCATAACATTGTGGTTCTATGACCTTTTTACCAAATTTGTCTGTAGAAGGTTTGTTGTCCATCTTCTTTCCTCTAGTAGGACGGCCATGATTCTTCTGAAAGAATTTTCTAAATCTTTGTGCCAGCAAAGCCACTTCCTCATCTTCATCATCCTTTTCACTTCCACTATCTTCATTCATTGTTTTCTTTGAAGTTTTTAGGACAGTTGTTTTGGATTTTTGGGTTTGTTTGAAGTGTAGTTCAAAAGTTTGTAGGGAACTTACCAGTTCGTCTACTTTCATTTCATCAATATTCCTACATTCTTCAATAGTTGTTACTTTGGGATTACACCGTTCTGGCAGTGATCTCAGTACGTATTTTCTTACAGATTTTTGGAACCAAAACTTTTTCTCCCAATCCACCCATGGAGTTGCAAATGATATTCAACTTTGTGAAGAACTCCATGAAGGTCTCATGCTCTTCCATTCTGAGACCTTCGAACTGTGAGGTCAGTAGTTGCAGTTTGGACCTCTTCACAGTACTTGTGCCTTCATGGGTTGTTTTCGATAGATCTCAAGCTTCTTTGGATGTCCCACACATACTTATTTGATTGAATATATCTTGGGACACGGCACAGTAGATGGCGTTCATAGCCTTTACTTCAGCAGTCTGTTTTTCTTTATCGAACATCATCCACTTTTCTTTAGATTTGGGTTTTGTGATAGTTGTGCCACTATCAAGTACAATTTGTTCAGATGGTGGCACATTTCCACTTTCAACTATATCCCAAACATCATAATCCAAAGATCTCAGAAAGTAGTGCATTTTAGCCTTCCAGTATGCATAATTTAAGTCATCAAATACTGGAGGCCTAGTGACTGATGAGCCCTCCCCTTTCGCCATATTCCAAACTTTAGTCAAGATCATTCTCTAGGTAGTGAAGCCCTTAAAGAGAGACCTGCTTTGATACCAATTGAAATAGTGGTGAAGACCGCTTTAGTTGAAGTAGGAATATACCAATATGTCCTAGAGGGGGGGTGGTGAATAGGATTTTTTAAAGTTTTTATGGTTTATTTAAAATCCTATTGCACTAACCCTAACAACATGCTCATATTAGGATTGCTCAAAAGTAACTCTACTGGCTTCCGAGTCTGGTAGAGGATCCAATCACAAACTATTTAAAAAGTGAACATTATGCAAACTAGTTTATGATGGATATGACTGTGTATGTGTGTGAGGTGTGAGCTCAGATATTTAGATATAAAAATATTAAAGTAAATTATACAATCAGAAGAATAGCAATCTCAAACACAGTCATTTTTATAGTGGTTCTACTACTTGTCTACTCCACTCCCGGTAACCGCACTCAACCCTTGAGTGTACCAGATTTTACTAAGGAGGTTTCACAACGGTTCACCTTAAACCTAAAGTTTTAAATCAGGTTCACCTTCAACCTTTACAACCTACACTGAGGCTGACTGTTTATGCTCTCACTAGCAAGGGTCAACACAACGCACCCACTTTTAGGCACACTGGATCTTCCATAAGACCCTAGCTGAGGTTTCACATGGTTTACCTCGAACCTAAGGTTTTAGACAGGTTCACCTTCAACCTAAAGTTTATGCTCTCCATAGAGCAAGGGTCAACACTAGTACCCACCATGTACACTCCCACTGGAGGCCTCCTACGAGGGCTTGCAAGGGTGAGAAATACTTTAGATCAATCCCAAAAAGGAATGATCACAAGTGTCCTCTGGACTCTAATAACTTACAAATAAGTGGATGAGTCTCATTCAGTACGTTAACGAAGATCTCCTCCTTGTTGATAAAGAATCTTCAGCTTCCTTGATCTGCAACATAGATGATGTACCAATATAAGGCTTCGGGTTGGGTCAAGGTTAAGACGAAATCCTACTCTATAAGATGTTTTCTTATAAGGAAGATAGAGTGATTCTAATTTTGCATTTAAGGCATCCCAGCTTACTGATTTGCCATTAAGGTAGTAGCTGGAGGATCGTTGAATGCGGAAGTTCATTCCCCAATCTACTCTATTGAATATCATTGATGAGGGTGGATTGGAGGATGAACTTCCCTGAGAGAAAGGGCTTTGGGTATATGATCTAAGGTAAAACACTCAAAAGCACTCTCTAATTTTTCTACCAGCAACAATAGACAAGTCCTCTTTATATAGGCAAAGGTTTCAACGGATATAAAACGATCACATTTATGACAGAGTTCGATATCATCGAGTAGGGTCGATATCATCGAGTGTGTACTCTCGATTGCATCGACTTGCCGCTTGATGACACAAACTCAAATGTCATATGCTTTTGACACCTTTTGCTAGCTGGTCGATGGAATCGAAACACAAGTCGATGTCATTAGATTTCGAACTCCGATATCATTGAGACTAGTGTCGATTCATCGACACTTGAAAATGAGAGAGACTTGCTATAAAATATTTCAGGTTTTCAAGAATGATCAAGGGACCTTCAAGATCATCGGAATTTGAATGTCGATAATATCAATACGGTGTCGATACATCGATAAATCCAAGTGATTTTTGTTTAAGCTTGCTGGACAGTTTCTGTCCCTGTTCGATGTCATCGAAACCATACCGATATCATCGATATTTGAATATCGATTCTATCGAGTGACCCCCGATCATAGATAAACCATCCTGAAATATTTTGTTGGAAAATTAGGTGCCTATCACCAATAACATCGAGAGCCTTCCGATATCATCGAGATTTGAACTTCGATGGCATCAAGAAGGGCTCCGATATATCGATGCACATGTGATTTTCTTAAGTAAAAATAGGGGTATTGGAGATCTATCTATCGATATTATTGAGTTACCTTCGATGGACTCGAGATTTAATTATAGATGATATCGATAAGTATATCGATACATCGATAAATCCGTCTAGAGATATATGTGGTTGTTGGACGTATTTTGTCCTCATTTCGATGATATCGTTTAAGCATCGAGGACATCGACAGCATAGGTCAATCATATCGAGGTGTGTATCGATAAAATTGACAAAGTAAGAAAATTTAGAGAATTTTTTAATTTTGAAAAAGTTTTCTTAACTTAAAACCCTATAATGTTCTAGTTTTGTTTTAAAGGTTTTATATACCTGGTGTTTTGGGACATAGGATGTGAGGCTTAGATTTACCTGTGGCGAGCTTACACACATCCGGTTGAGGCAAACGCTTTGAATTGATCTTCCTATGAGGCTCTGCGGTCTAGCTGACTCAACACTCACGCTAATTGATAAACCAGGACACTTTCAATAGACACCCGTACACACCATGGAAATAACTGAACCGGCCGACTATATTGTGGTGTCCAGATCAGGCAGTATCTCAGGAGAGATTATTTTCTTAAAATGAATTAAAATATTTTTAGTTGTCCAAAAATCTTGAAATTTTACAGAGAGGTGGCCCACTCATGGTAGGACCCACCTATAAATATTTGGGGCTAATGGACCCTTATGTACACCATGGCAAGGGCTAGACCGGCCCACTACGTTGGGACGTCTAGGTCAGTCCAATTTTCTGGATAGACTGCTTTATTTAAATTAATTAAAATATTTCTAGATATCCAAAAATCCTAAAATTTTATAGGGGTGTGGCCCACCCATGGAAGTGTCACCCTAAAAAATTTCAGACCCAACGGACATTTGAGCTGACCGTGGTGTGGCTTGGAGTGGCCAATCAGGCAGGGATGCCCAGGGTGGGGCGTTCAGCCTGAGCTAGCCGTCCAGCCTGCTTCATGGGCCCACCTTGATGTGTTGTATCTCCCGTCATCCATCCATGTGGGGTCCTTAGGGGATTGATCATCCCCCCTTTTTTGGTATTCAATTGGGGCCCATTGGGTGGATTTTTGGGCCAGATACCACGAGCCCACAGAGCTTCCTACACATGGGATATCCCTGCCTTAGGCTACTGCTGGGCCTGCACTCCAACGGCACGACCCACTTGATATATGAGTTATATGCCCCCCCTCTCATCTGGTGGGACCCACTGTTATGTATGTGATCTATCAGGAATTTCATCTACTATAAAATAATTTTTGTTGTTGGATTCCAACCAACCCAGAAAAATGGGTGGGCTAGAATTTGACAATGAGCCCAATAATTATTGCTTATAAATGTTATTTTGGGGTAGTATAGCCCACTAGATTTAAGGAGGATTTAAGTCAGTTATCTTACTATTTTAATTTTATTTTTGGGCTTAATTAGTGCATGATTGAAAGTCCATTCCAATTGGATTCTTCTTTGGCTAGTCTTCTAGTTAATTAATGGGCCTTATAGCCTTGGTTGGGCTGGAACTTTTGATAGGCCCATTGGACCCTTAGGTCCTATATTTACCATACTATTGTGATGGGTCTTATGGGCCAAATACTCAAGTAGTTGGTCCCTTGCTTGCCCACTATAATAACCCATACTTGAGCCAAGATATGAGGCCCAACTTGTGTTAAATATAAGGATTTCCCATATGTTGGGATAATAGGCTGCCTATTAGGCCCACCACAATGAGTGAACCTATGACCCTTATGGTTGGACCCTAACCTTGCTTAAGGGCCCACCAGGTTGCCTATATATTGGGCTTAGTGTATGGCCCATTAGACCACACATTGCTTGGGCCTTAGACCTTACTTTATTTGCGTAGCGGGCTACCTTTTGGGACCCAGTTGAGGTTGGATGTCCTCCTGGATGATCCTAAGGTAAGCCCATGGGTTTCTCTATGGATGGTTAAAGGCTCACCATAGACCCTAGGCCATTTATTGAGGCTAAATATGGATGTATATGGAGCCTACCTCAACGTCTATTGGTCCAGGCCATTCAAGCCTTAGATCGCCCGATCATGGAAGCACTCTTTGCCTTGGGTTGCTACTGGACTCATAATCCAGTAGCCGGTCCACTTGATCTTTTCATGATATATACACATTCTCCATCTGGTGGGGTTCCTCGTGAGTATAGTTAGCCTTCATGAGATTATTTCCACATAGTTAACTAATTCCTGGACCTTAGCAGGTCCAGGAAGTCAAACGGGCCAAAAGTTTATCAAAGGGCCTTAGATGTACAATTTTATGGTTAAAGCTTTATTTGGCTATGGAGCCCACCAGATTGAGAACTTGTGTACGTGTTACACGCTTATGTTTTCTTATAATCTTTGGGCTTAATCAATGCATTCTTTTGGGTCACCTTTAGTGATCACATGAGGACCCCATCTTAGATCAGATTTTTGGGGCATCCCATGGCCCCAGAGTGGGTTGAGAAGTCCCAGCTTGGCCCAACCATATATTGGGCCGACTTCCACCATTTTGATGGACTTGTGGGCTGAGATAATGATAGTATTGGGCTCTTGGTTGCCCACTTAAACTGCTAGTTATTAGGCTGATGTAGTTGGGCCCATTTCATCCAAACTTAAACTTATTTTCTTTGGGTCATAAATTATGTACACGGGCTACCCACCAAGTCCAACTTAATGCATAGATTCTATGGTCATTGGGAATTGAGCCTTGGGCCTTAATTCCCCTCCTAGAGCCCATGTTGTTAAAAGTGGTATTATATCTTTTTTTATAGTCTATTATGAGGAATATATGTATGTGGTTACCTTTATTTTTTTTTATCTTAAATATAGGCCTTAGGTCTTCTATCCATATAGTTCATGGTTGATATGCCTTTTTGGGGAATGGTAGTTAAATATCCCCATTATAGACCCCTTTAGGCTCGGTTGTATTTAAGAGTGATTGGATAATCATCTTAGACTCTTGTTGGGCTCATTTCTATAATACTTAGACCTGTAGGTTATATACTTAGCCTCGTGGGCTACCCCAGGTAAATGGGCCCCCACTAGAAGTTGGATTCCTTAAGGATATTGTCTAAGTACCTAGTCTTGGTTCCTTCTTGGATATGAGGAATACAATATACATTGTATATCACCATATAGTGCGATTAAATTCATCCTCATGACCCATGTACATCATTGTATGCTTGATTGACACTATGTGTGTGTGGTCATATTGTGCCATTGGGCATTGCATGTTACCTTCTCCGAGGGACATAGTATTCCCTCTTAAGCGCTTGGATGCTTGGAATTGATGCATAGTTGATTGTGTGATTCATGCATTTGGCATTGCATAACATATGAGCATTATCGTCCTTGCTTCATTAGGACTGTAGCCTCCATAGATACATAGTGGATGGCCATGTCTAGACACCGAAAATGTTACTTGAGCATACCGAGTTTATAGGATGCCCATGGATGAAATTCTCAAAACTTTCATGGTACCAAGGATCTGCTCAATGTCATGACCGGGTGGAATATATGAGCGCACGAGGGCCTTATACTGTTAGGCCGCGACTCCTATTGTCGTGTAGTCAGTTAGATAGGGGTGTGGCCTTACTCGCCTGATGTAAGGAGGCATTGTTAGTCTAAGTCTGACCAGCTCGTGAATGAGTCTGCTACCGTCAGGCCTTGCTGGTGATTGCTTATCCAAAGGCGGGTAGTGAGGTCTCTTTTGCTCGTTTGACTGTGCGAGGTTTGTAGAGCGGCAGTCATCAAGTAATGTAATAGACTCTGGTGATTTCCTTATGATGGAAATGTACTTGATATGTAGATTGAATATGAGCATTGGCATTACTTCGTATTACATTTGCATCAGCTGTGTAAGCCTCATATTGCATTGTATTCATGTTAAGCCTTGGCATGGCGCCCAGTACTCATTGTATTACAGTACTCATTGCGTTATATAGCCTTGGTATGACTTCCTACATTATTGTACTACCTTGGTATAGCTTCTTGCGTTCATGACAGCCCTGGTAAGGCTAGTGGTATTGGCTTTGATCATGTTTCCTTGCTGTATCCCCTATTATTCTTCTGTACAGTATTATCACACACCTTTACCACCCCTTAAGCTTCTATAAGCTTATGCACGATTGATGTGTGCAGGGGATCCTAGGCATGTGTCATAGCGGCAGATCTTGGAGTATAGTTAAGCTTGAGGACTCCAGTGTTGCTGACCTTTATCTCAATTTCTATTATCTTATGTATGTCCTTTGGGACCTTATGTAACCTTGTAAAAGTTCAAATTTTGAGTGAATTTTATGATGTATGCCTTGTTATTCTCAAATATACTTGTTGTGATCTTGGGTATGCTTGTATTGGAAATGATTATATGATCATGAAAATCCTTCTTGTAGGATCCCAAGATTGGAACCTGCCTCAGGAGTCGAGAATGGGGTACTATAGAAGCTGTTGCGGCCAGAACCGGCCATCGGGTTCCTTGTGAATCCAATTACCGAGTCTAAGGCGTGACACCGCGGTCATACAGGTCAAATTCTGGTTACTCATGACCCGTAGATTTTGTTTGCGGTCATCCTTAAATCCCGTCATGCTAAGTTGACCCGGATCGACTTGAAACCTATGCCATTGCGACCGCATCAACGTCGCGGTTCCAATGCTGCGTCTCATGCATGAATCCAACGTGTACATCTTGAGATATTAACCGCACCATTCTTGGCCATTCATCTTATATGTGGGACCCACATAGACCCATGGGCACTTTTCCCCATGTGAGGACCCCACCTAGTGCTCTCTTTTCTATGATAGCTACTCCTAGCTTAGCCATCATTACTCCTCTTTTCAAAACTCATCATGGGCTTCTTTTTCTCTTTTATAGAGAGCAATCATGGGATTTCCTCTCTATTCCAAGCAAATCCCTCTTCCCTAAGCTACCCATTCTCCCAAACTAATCATCACTTTGCTAGAACCCTTCCATCCCTCTCTTTCTTCTCTCATTTCTCTCTTCTCCCTTTCTTGCATGGTGGAAATGTCCACCACTCCTCCATTTTTCCAGCAACTTCTCCTCCATCTCTCTCTCAATCCCACCATCTTCACACCATCTCCTCCATTAGAACACCACCCTTGGAGCTTTGAAGCTAGTACCTTGAAGGAGTGGGTGGATCTTAAAGGTGGGTGTTACCTATTGAAGCTTCTCTCTTCTTTCCTTTTACATCTCTTTTTTATCATACTTGGGAGTATGTAGGACCCACCAATCAATGGTGGAGGTCCTACATGGCTCCATGAAGTGAGGCCAAAGGCCCACCACATGCATGCACTTTTCCATGGTGGGCCATTCTCCATGGACCCACCATAATGGATTTCCTCCTTGAATCTAGATTATTTGGCTCATTTAGACCTGAGATGCATGGTGGGGATGACATCCCTACCTCAGAATTTCTTGGATTTATATAGATTACATGCATGCATGTAGATGTATGGTGTGGATGCATTGGTTGAGGGTTCATAGTATCGGAACCCTTCCCTTTGGCCGTGATATCTCTCTCTCCCTATTTTTCTCTCTATTTCTTCCTCTCTTGCTACTGATGTTGGTGGCCCACTGATGTGATCAGAAAATCCTAGATCCACCAGAATTTTTGGGGATGTTCAGGCCCACCTTATGGACGTCCCGGCCCACCCTGACATGCATGGGTTGGATGGCCCTTAAACCTTGAATTTTTTAGAGATCTTTGCAAGGTGATGGGTCTGAAATTTTTATGGTCCATCTAGGTGGACCCCACTTGTATTATTTGGGCATAAATCCCTCTGGATATTTTTCTATGGGTTGAAAATGGACAGCATATGTTGCTGTCCATATTTCAAGCCCATTTGCTGCATAGTTTTTGGGCATTGTTTTAGGCCAGCTTGTGGAGCTTTTCTCCCTGATTTCTTTTAGGGTTTTCTGAGGTGTGGACCCCACCTTGATGTAAGATGGAGCCCACACCCTCTATTCCCTGATTGAGACCTATGGGATGGGCCAAAGAGGGCTGGACGTCCAGAAATTTCTGGATAGTCCAGCAGAGTTGCATGTTAGAAATGGACCTATTACACCTTGGTTTTGGAAAAGTGGGCCACTCTAGTGGGCTCCACTTGCTGTCCATATATGGGATCATCAAATCTACCAAATTTTCCCTTGGTTTAATAAGCCTAAGCCCACCCCATGAGGTACTAAAGATGGGGACAACAACAATTTCAGCAACAGATTTTTCAGAAACACCTTGTTGTCCATAAATGAGTTAAATAAAATACTTTTATTGTCCCAAAAATTTTAAAATTTTTCAAAGAGGTGTGCCACCTATGGTATGACCTACCTGCACAATTTTAGTACCAATGGACCCCATTTGGGCATCCAAAAGGGTAGGCCAACATAGTGGATTGCCAGAAATTTCTGTTGTGCAGTCCAGCAGCATAGTCCCATAAAAATAAAATTTTAAAAATATTTTCTCAAAAGGTGGGCCATATTTCTAGGTCCCACCTTACTATAGGCTTGATGAGGGACCTTGGGTCCAAATTTCAGAAATTTTGGAGGCCTAAAACCCACCCATTTGGATGGCCCAAATTCAGGACAGTTATATTTCCAACAATATTTCACCCTAGACAGATTGTAATTCCAAAATTTATTAAAATACTTTTGAGCATCCAAAAATTATGAAAATTTATATGGAGATGGCCCACCTATGGTGGGACCCATCTACAAATTTTTGGGGCCAATGGACCCCTATGCACACCGTAGCAAGGGCCGGACTGGCCCGCCACATTGGGACATTCGGGATGATCAAAATTTTGGGCAGGCTGTTTTCTGTAAATTAATTAAAATACTTCTGAGTGTAAAAAAATCCTGATATTTTGTGAGTGTGTGGTCCACCCATGGAAGCATCACCCTGCAAAATTTCAAAGCCATCAGGCCCTTGTACTGCCCGCGGTACGGCCTGGAGTGGCCCACCAGGCATGGACGCCCAGGCTAGGCTGTCTAGCCTTTGCTAGCCGTCCAGCCTGCTTTATGGGCCCATGTAGATGCATTGTATATCCGATCGTCCATCCATGTGGGGTACTTAGGGGACTTGATCATCTTCCCCTTTGGTGGTTTCCAATTGGGGCCCATTTGGATGAGATTTTGGGCTAAATACCCGGGTCCATAGGGCTGCCTACACATGAGGCATCCCTGTCTTGGGTTGCTGCTGGGCCTGCACTCCAACGGCATGGCCTACTTGATATATGAGTTGTATGTCCCCCTCTCATCTGGTGGGACCCACTATTATGTATATGGGCTATCAGAAATTTCATATACTATAAAATAATTTTTGTTGTTGGATTTCAACCAAACCAGAAAATGGGTGGGTTGGAATTTGGCAATGAGCCCAATAATTGTTGCCTATAAATGTTTGTTTTGGGGTAGTATGGCCCACTAGATTTGAGGAGGATTTAGATCAGTTATCTTACCCTTTTTTATAGTATTATTGAGTGTAATTAGGGCCCATATGAGGCCCACCCAAGCAGTTGAGTTTTAATGGAATGTTGCATGTGATTGAAAGACTAGTTCCTTAAGCCTTGTGCACTAAATTCTTTTATATAGGCCCATTGATCTTGGGCCTATATTCTCCTATCTATTGTGATGGATTTAAGGGCTATAATATGCAAGTAGTTGGGCGCTTGCCTACCCACTAAGTTGACCCTGTACTTGGGCCAAAAAGTGGGGCCCAACTCACTTGGTAAAGTATGAAATTTGCCCATGAGGATGAATTACTGGGCTGCCCATAAAGTCCACCACAATATATGGATTCATGACCTTTATAGTTGGGCCTAAACCTTACTTGAGGGCCCACCATATTGCCTATGAGTTGGGCTTTATGTATAGCCCATTAGGCAACGCATTGCTTTGGCCTTAGACCTTACTTTACATACATAGCAGGCTACCTTTTGGGACCCAGTTGGGGTTAGATGTCCTCCTTGGTGGCCCTAAGGTAGGCCCCTAAGGCCCTTATAGGTGGTTGAAGGCCCACCTTGGACCTTGTTAGGCCCGTTTTCTTTTTGAGGCCTTAGGACTCGCCTAGCTTGTGGGTCATTCCAAACTGTTGGGCTCCCACTAAGAGAACTTCATTCTCCTTAGAGTACCTGTCAATATATATCTTTTCATTGTCCCTCCTTAGGAAGGAGGAATACATATTCTACAGGTAGCGCACTTACGTCGTTGTGACCCATACGCATCATTTGTGTGAATTGATTGCATTGTATGATGGTCATAGAGGGACGGAGTTTCTCCCATTGTGCACGCCGAGTACCTGAAGTTTGTGTATGATCTGTATGTGTGACTCATGCATTGGCATCACATTTTATGATGATACCGCCCCTTGCTTCATCAGGGCTGTAGCCTCCACAGATACATCGTGGATGACCATGTTTAGATACCGGAAGTGTTACTTGAGCATACCGGGTGCATAAGATGCCCATGGGTGAAATTCCTAAAACTTCCATGGTACCAAGGATCTGCTCCAATGTCGTGACCAGGTGAAATATATGAGCACACGAGGGCCTTATACCGTTAGGCCATGATTCCTATTGTCGTGTAGTCGGTTGGATAGGAGTGTAGCCTTACTCGCCTGATGTAAGAAGGCATTGCTAGGCTGAGTTTGATCAACTCGTGAATGAGTCCACTACCGTCGGGCCTTGCTGGTGATTGGTTGTCCACAAGTGGGTAATGAGGTCTCTTACACTTATTTGATTGTATGGGATCTGTAAAGCGGCTGTCATCCAGTAGTGTAATGGAACCCCGGTGATTTCCTTATGATTGGAAACGTACTTGATATGTGGATTGGATATGAGCACTAGCACAACTCGCATCGCATTCGCATCGGCTGTATAAGCCCCTTTATGCATCGCCTTGGTATGACGCCCAGTACTCATTGCATCGTATTCATGATAAGCCTTGGTAAGGTTAGTGATATTATCATTGAGTATGTTCCTCTTCTTGTTCTTCTATGCACTATTATCACACACCTTCACCACCCTCTAAGCTTCTATAAGCTTATGCATGACTGATGCGTGTAGGTGATCCTAGGTGGGTGTCGTAGCAACAAAGCTTGGAGTAGAGTTGAGCTTAAAGACTCTAGTGTTGCTGACTTTTCTCTCCTTTTCTATTATCTTATGTATGTCCTTGTGGACCTTATGAAAGTTGTAAAAGTTCAAATTCATAGTGGATTTTGTGATGTGTGCCTTGTTATTCTCAGATATACTTGTTGTGATCTTGGGTATGCTCGTATTGAAAATGATTATATTGTTATGAAAATCCTCCTTGTAGGATCCCAGGATCGGAACCTACCTCAGGAGCCAAGAATGGGGTACTATGGAGGCTTTTGCGGCCAGAACCGGCCATCGGGTTCCCTGTAAGTCTGATTACCGAGTCTGGGGTGTGACACAAGCAATATACTAACATTTTCCCCTTAGATGTATTGTAACGCCCTGAAAATCGGAGGTCGAGCATAAACTCTACTCCCGAGTTCCAACGCATCACTTATGCAACAAAATGAATGATGATTGAATGTGATCGGTATTAGTGCAATGAACATGAGTGAGATTAAGCCAAAACAGGATATCATACTCCGCAGACTTAAATTTGCAAGCGGAAGACTGTGATAGATAGATAAAATATATAAACTGTGGTGAGTCTCCAGAGTGTGATAAAGTTACCAGGTTAAATAATTACAAGTATAATTTTAAATTATACCAAGTTGTGTAGTGTGATCTAGTCACATCCCTCGTCCAGACAATCAAGGCACGACTCTCACGAAGCCGCCAGTAAAACATCATATACGAGGAAGCATTCTCGTCGCCATAGAAGTCCGGGTCCGACTCCGTAAGTAGCTGCCGCATCCGCAATCGACAAAGTCCGGTGGGTGTTTGGAACACCGTCCCGTATCGTGGGAGTGAGTGATCAACTCAAAGGGAACAATAAAGCATAGGTTAACATGTTATCAATTCAAAAGCAAGAATGATAAAGCAAGACAATCAAACAATTTTAACTACTCTTATTTAATGCAAGTATGAAATGACATGATGTATGCCCTGCCTAAACCACCCTCATGCGACATCATCTTACGTTCGCGAACGCGTCCATCCCTCAAGGTGCTCCACATCTACCAGTGCACATGCAAGGCGATGATGAGCATGATTACCGAGTAATTATTAGTTCATTTCAAATGAAAGATTGGGAAACTAAGGTACCTCTCTTGATCATTCCCAAACATGATCCAGTCGTCACCCTAGTTAATCTCATACGATATTATGGTTTGAGAGCCGTAGAAGAAAGGCATCACAAAGGGCTGTCACCCATCAAGCATGGATACAGATCTCACCGTATGTGGCTCAATTGTCGGCCGTCACCGAATACAGTGTCTCACCGTACTCGACTCAATCGCTAGCCGTGCCGGTTCGAATACGATCTCACCGTACTCGGCTCAACTCATGCTCTAGTTGCTTTGTGAAGGGCTCATCGCCAATCACAGACCTTAGAGTATACTCGAAGACACTACTTGAGGACTCGTCGCCCATCAAAGCACGAATACAGTCTCACCGTGCATTTCGGCTCTCACCGTAGGTGTCGACAGCCTCGAATATAGTGTCTCATACCACCATAATCGGCTCACGAGTCGGTTGCTCACTGGTCACTACGGGAGGCACATGGCCTCAAAGATAGGCCGACAAAATCGACCACGGTGTCCCATACCACCATGCCCACTCATGAGTCTTAATGATCGAGGTACCATGGTTAACGGGATTTCACCTGTAAGTTTGGTACCCTAGGTTGCAGAAGGCCCAAACATGGTGAATATACATAAGACAGATCGGGTTGCTTGACGAGCTCGGCTAGCTCGAGCGCACAACAAGTTGAACGATATGAAGCGCATAAGCACTTTGTGTGGCCAACCACTATCGTCAACCGCAGTATGACTCGGGTTCGTCGAACACATCTCACGTGGCAAATGGATCATAGCCACAAATCCAATTCTGGTACCGATTGTCTGGACTATAATCATAGCCCCAAATACAATCAATTCCTAACCATAGCATGTGAAGTACAGCATGATAACATGATAATTTAAGAACACTAGCAATCATGTTATAAAGCATGTCATAAAGCATATTAATAAACAAGTTACAAAGCATGTTCAAAAGCATGTTGTAAAGCACTATACAAATAGGGATACAAATACATATATTTCATAAGTGAGTGGTTAGAGTAAACAACCACATGGAGGGTATCATACATGACTCTAAGATAGTTGAGAACCCCATCTCGGCACCTATCTAAGGTACTAACACTTAAGCACTTACACTCACAAGCAATTTCACCAACACTTGGAATGCACTAATTCAACATACATGACGTATGTTAGAGGAAAGTGCACTAGGGTTGTCCCTTTACCAAACTAGTATTTTATACGTATATATCATATTCATACAAAGAAATAATCATGATAATTACATCAGCAAAATTTATACGCATGGGGTATTTTCTAGGATACCCAATTTCGACATACATAGCGTTTACAAGGGAACTTGTATTACGGCGATTCCTTTCGCCAAGAAATTATTTTATGCGCATATAATATATTTATACAACAATTAATCATGACAAACACCTCGCTAAAATATACATGTATACAGTACTTCTTACAATACCTTATTTCTACATACATAGTGTTTATTAGTAAACATGTATTTAGGCGAATCCTTTCGCCAAATAAGTATTTTATCCATACGTCATATATCCATACGACAAATAAACATGTCAAACACATTTTCATAAAAAATACGTATACGGTATTTTATACGAATACCTAGAGTATGTGAAATTCCAAATTCTACAATTTTAATCGAAACAGAAAACGGAAAGCACTTTGTACATGTGCAATTACATACAGATCATGAATCTACCATTATCTGACATTGAAAGTGTTGAAAACCGCAACCTATACACCTAAAGTCCTCACCTTTTGTCGTAGAAACGTAACGGAGTTGATAGGTTCGCTAAGCTTCCGTATACGGGAGTTTGGCAACCTAGAGAACGAAACAGGTTAGCTATTTCATAACCTACAACCTATACAACCCTAAAACAAGTTAGGGTTAGGGTTTCTTACCTAGAAACGATGCCGAAATCGCCGGGAAAGCGATAAGAATCAGGCGGTGGAGCCCGAATAGCGGCAGGGAACAGCAGCAGGGAGTTCCTCCCACACTTTCTCTCTCTTTTCTCTCTCTCAAATCCAAATTCGTATGGCTGAAATGGGAGAGGGTTTAAGGTCCTTATATAGCCTAAAAATTTACCGAAATAGACTCCTGTTCAAAGTATACTTAGGTTATAACCAAAGCGGGACTTTTTCAGCTCAACGGAGGACTTCTGGCTGGCCTCCTTGAGCCAAAGGTCAGACTTAAGCTCACTAACGCTGGATCTACGTTCTATTAAGTTTTCGTTTCGATCGAGATTCTAGATCACGCGTGGCGGACCGTGGTTCAACGGTCGCCACGGATCTCGATCGGAGATTCCGAGTACATGTAAATGTGTATGAAATTTTTCCTAATCCGAGGGTGTAATTTGGTCGATCTCGACGATCCGGTTGTTTAAACCGATCCGCAAACGAGTCTCGACATTACTATTCAAGATATTTATTTTTAAAGAAAACAAGTGTTTTCACACTCTCTCGCTCCGACTCAAGCTTAACAAACCGTGGGACACTATCCGGATTTGATTTGAGATGGTTGTCAAGCCCAGTGAGGCGGTCCTAATTCCTTAACTTCGTATTATTCGGACTCCCAACGTGCGGTCCAGATCCGATACGGAGTTTCGAGATGCTTCCGAGAGTAGCCGGGTAATGAGATTGATCCTAGATTTCAGGGTAACTTAGCGTCAATGATTTTACAAGTTTTGGATCTTGCAGATCGTATTTAAAACGATTCAAATGGATTTCGTAGCTAATCTAGTTTAGCACTTAGTTAACTTTGTTAAATTTCTAAAGGATTTAATCCTAAGTGATTTCCGTCTGAGGTAGTATTTAGTCCTTTGCAGTTTGTATCTAAAGTGATCCAAGTTATACTACTTAGCTAGTTTAAGATAGTGTCTAGGGCGAAAGTGCTTTGAAAAATTGAAAGAACAAGGTAGTAAAGGGTGGGATTTGTGAAGGAAATGGGTTAAGGAGCGATTTTAGACTGTGGGATTCAGTTCTGACAAGTTAATAAAGTGTTAAGATCGACCCATCGCCTAAGGACGTCTAATCCCAGGTTGGGAAAAATCCGGAATGTTACATGTATAGAGAAATCCCTTTGCCCACACCTTAGAATACCTTTTGCATGCCCTAGAATAAACCCTAGGACCCTTATTTATAGTTTAGGCAACTTCCCTTTCGCACCTCTGTGAAATTGACTTAAATTCTGCAGTCCATATCAAATTCGTAAAACGAATCTGCGTAACCTCGACTGGTCGAGCGGACCCTCAACTGGTTGAGCAAGGGCCTCGATCGATCGAGCACCGTGGACCCAAAAAATCTGATGCTCGCTAGACTTTGAATCAAGCCAGCCCTTGACTGGTCAAGTGGGCCACTCGACCGGTAGAGCAGAGAACTCGATTGGTCAAGCGAACTTGTCCAGATGTGGCTCCACATCTCAACACAAATTAGGTTGGCATTTTCCAACTCGAACTTAATCCACCTGCATAAGCTCAAATTAGGTTGGCATTTTCCAACTCAAACCTTACCCAAGGACCTTGACAACCTGACATGAACTTGGGTTAGGTTAATCGGATTATGTTTGACTTGAACCCAAGTTGCAACCCAAATTAGGAATCCTCACTTTCTTGCTCTTCCGCAAATTCGCTCATTTAATAGATCACACATTACACATTAAGGTTTAGAGTATTTAAGTTAGTGTTGAAGTATGATTTAGGTTTTAGTTGAGTAATATTGGGTAAGTTAGTAGCTACTTGAGAATGTATGTTTACAGGATAACGATGTGTGGGAAATATCCATGCAGGGATTATAAAAAATGAGGACCTACTACTTAATCTCGTACATTATAATCAGGTCTAAAAATATGATGAAAGTTTAAAATACATATAATTCATTAGAATGCAGACTAATGTGTTACAATTCACTTAATGTAGTAATTCAGGAAAACTAAACGTTTATTCACCTTATCATGGGTTCTAATGATATGTTTCACACCAGATGGTGTAGTCGAAGATAGTCCATACTTTGTTGTACCTTTGTACCAATGACATGTTGAGATATATAAGTTCTAAAAGATCCCAACAATGATATGAACTTTGGGATTGGCAAATTTCAACCCAAATATATCTGCATCTTTTAGTTGAGCTGCTCAAAGGTGAAATCAAGTACACCTTGTAGCTTGTCCACCAAAGTAACTAGGTGTGATTTTGGCTCTTAGACATCAATTATATTTTACTATGAGATTAGCTTTGTATGGGATGTTTAGTTGGGTATAATTCTTAACTCGTAGAAATCAAAAGCTTTATAACGAATACCAATCACCTAAGATCAATCTCATAAAAGATTGAAAAAATTTAGGGAAGGAAGTTGTAATTTTTTTTTTTTAATTTCTTATCTGATTTCCTTAATCCTTATTTATATGTGGGAGCTCTATCTTTAAACCAATGAGATTACCTTAATTGTAAAAAAAAAAAATGTGAATTGGTCATATTGGACTAATGTGATGATTCGTTATAATACTTTTATAGCATTTGATAATAAAATAATGAGCACCAGTAACAACTGTTGATTAGTGAGATGTGAGGTCTGAAAACACTTCTATCTCAATGCATCTTTTATTTTATTGAATTGACATTTTTCTTGATGTTGAGTTTTGGATACTATATAACAGCTAAGGATAATAAACAAATGAATCATCATCATAATTTTAGTACATGTTACGAGACAATAGCAAATATTCAAATCTTAGTTAGTAAATGTTCCAAAGCAAAATTTTAATATTTTTCCATTCTCTTGTTTTTATAGATCCATAATATAATTGTTGAGAAGTCTATTGAATAGGTGATTTGGCTCAATCTATGGTTCGGCTATTGTATTTAAAATATAAGCATTTTTTATAAATAAAACATTTATTTTCGTGGATTAATTCTCTCCTCCTCGTACAATAACAATGTGCAAGCGTGATAATTATCACCGCTATTAATTTGTGAGATTTGAAGCACTGATGGTTAATTTTCACCAATTTTCTTTAAAAATAATTTATTTTCTATTTGATCTTCATATTTATGTTCTTATAAGATTGTTCTTAGCAATACTCTTAACATCAAGCTTCTTTTTTTTTTTTTTTCTTTTTTTTTTTTTTTTTCTGTGTCTCAAGCAAAGTTAGATCTTGTATTCCAACTGATAGCTTTTAAACCGCTATAGGTGAGGTTTTTATTAACACCAATGATTTCAAAGAAAAATGTGGAAGAAGTCTTCGTAATTTCCATCATGATATTCTCACTAAAATACTTCTAAGACTCTCTTAAGTCTCTTTTAAGATGTGGATGTATATGTAAATATGTATACAGTCTAATTAGTTCTTCATCTTTCTTAAGCTTGTATATAGATCAATTGAAAAATAACCTTGTATTTATTGTCCAAACTAATTCACGTGGATGTAAAAGTTCATTGGAATTAGTTTTCATAGACACTAATGGGCTAGAAAAGGATGTGAAAATAAGAAAGATGATAGTGGTTTATCTTTGTGGTGACAGTCTTCATATGATCGCTCCATGTAATAGTTGGCCTATTTGTGACTCGAGACCTTGCAACCCTTCCACACCCTATTCCATCTTCTATGAAATCTAATTATAGTTTTAGATTCATACATAACATTCTTCGAGTCTTTGTAACCCTCTTGACATCCTATATACATACAAATAATCTTAATTTTTAGTAAGTAATATATTTAAATAGGAACCATAAATTCGACAGTCTATTTGGAATTGTTATTTGCTAAATATGCAATTTTTGAGCAATTTCTAAGTGCTTGAGCATCATCCATCACACTTGACCAGAGTATCAAGGATTTCCTCCTTTATCTTCTCTTACTGTGGCCATTGTTGTACAAACTCACAGGACAAATTTCATTTTCAACAAATTTTTTGTCCAATTTCTCCATAGATTTTTAATATTTGAGATTTTACTTTATATATCATCAAAAAATCTAGCAAAAAAATAAAAAAACATTTATTTTAAAATAATAAACACACGCACATATACACATATGCAATAAAAATGTACTTTGAAGTCAACCTCATGGGAAACTTCCCATGAGGTCGAGTTATGGGCCCCACCATGATCTATGTTAGACATCCACCCCATCAATTAGATGCCCCCTTCCATGGTGGGCCACATGCCTAAAAGCAAGCCAATCCATGACTTAGGTGGGCCACACCACAAACAACAGTTGAGAATATCCACCTATTAAAACCTTCATGGTTGTTTGTAGGGTTCATTAAGAAGTGATTTAGACATCCGACTCATCTATTATGTGTGTCCCACTTTGATGAGGGGTCACACCAAATTTCAGTCATTTTAAAAACTTAGGTGGGCCCCATCAAGTGCTTTTAGATGTTTTAGGTATGTATTCACACGGTTTCAAATGGTATGACCCACTTAAGCTCCGGATACACCTGATTTTTAGGATGTCTGCAACCTAGAGGGTACCCATCAAATGCACAGTGTGGATGGTAAACCCCCCCCCCCCCCCCCCCACACACACACACACACGCACACGCATGCATATATGTATGCGCGTGTACACACACACACGCATACATATATACCTATTTACTGTAAACACCCCACCCCTAGGCAAACAAGCTGGTGAAGTTGGACCAAGTCAACTCCACCTAACCCTCATTTAAGCTAAACCCAATCCAAAACCCTAACCCAAACTCGTCAACTCAACTCGGTTGATGCCCGAAATCAAACCTAAACCTACCTCAAGAACTCTAAACCCTAAAAACCAAAAAGCCTGAGTCAACTCACCAAGTTAACCCACCAAGTCAACCCATCAAATCAACTAACCCAATCAGCTTACCCAGTGTCATGCCCCAGACTCGGTAACCGGACTCGCAAGGAACCCGATGGTCGGTTCTGGCCGCAACAGCCTCCGTAGTACCCTATTCTCGGCTCCTGAGGCAGGTTCCGATCCTGGGATCCTACAAGGAGGATTTTCATAACAGTATAATCATTACCAATATGAGCATACCCAAGATCACAATAAGTAAATATGAGAATAACAAAGGCATACATCACAAAATTCACTAAGAATTTGAGCTTTTATAAGCTTACATAAGGTCCAAAAGGACATACATAAGATAATAGAAGAAAGAAAGGAAGTCTGCAACACTGGGTCCTCAAGCTCAGATCTAATCCAAACTCTGCCACTGCGATGCCTACCTAGGAACTCTTGCACGCATCAATCGTGCATAAGCTTATAGAAAGCTTAGAGGGTAGTGAAGGTGTGTGATAATAGTGCACAGAAGAATAATAGGAGATACGGGAAAGAAGCATGATCAAAGTCAACACCACCAGCCTTACCAGGGCTGTCATGAACGCAAGAAGCTATACCAAGGCAGTACAATAATGCAGGAAGCATACCAAGGCTATATAATGCAATGAATACTGTAATGCAATGAGTACTGGGCGCCATGTCAAGGCGATGCAATATGAGGCTTACACAGCCAATGCAAATGTAATATGAAGTAATGTCAATACTCATATCCAATCCACATATCAAGTACATTTCCATTATAAGGAAATCACTGGGGTCCATTACACTGCTGGCTGACTGCCACTCTATAAACCCCGCACAGTCAAATGAGTGTAAGAGACCTCACTACCCGCTTGTGGACAGCCAATCACTAGCAAGGCCTGACGGTAGTGGACCCATTCACGAGCTGGTCAGACTCAGCCTAGTAATGCCCTCTTACATTAGGCGAGTAAGGCCATACCCCTATCCAACCGACTACATGACAGTGGGAGTCACGGCCCAATGGTATAAGGCCCTCGTGTGCTCGTATATTTTACCCGGTCACGGTGCTGGAGCAGATCCTTGGTACAATGAAAGTTTTAAAATTTTTACCATGGGCATCCTATGCACCCGCTATGCTCAAGTAATATTCTCGGTGTCCAAACATGGCCATCCACGATGTATCTGTAGAGGTTACAGCCCTGATGAAGCAAAGGCAATAATGTTCATATGTTATGCAATGCTATATGCATGAATCACACAATCAACCATGCATCAATTCCAAGCATCCAACGTACTCAAGAGGGAATACTACGTCCCTTGAAGAAGGTAACATGTAATGCCCAATGACACACTATGACCATACACACACAGTGGTTCAGTGTCAACCAAGCATACAATGATGTACATGGGTTGTGAGGATGAATTTAATCACACTATATGGCGATATACAATATATATTACATTCCTCCTATCCAAGAAGTGACCAAGATTAGGTACTTAGACAATATCCTTAAGGAAATCCAACTTCTAGTGGGGGCCCATTTACTTGGGGTAGCCCACGAGACTAAGTATACAATCTACGGGTCCAAGTAATATAGAAATGAGCCTAGTAAGAGTCTAAGAAGAGTATCCAATCACTCTTAAATACAACCGGGCCTAGAGGGGTCCATAATGGGGACATTTAACCACCATTCCCCAAAAAGGCATATTAACCATGAACTATATGGATAAAAGGCCTAAGACCTACATTTAAGATAAAAATAAAGGTAACTACATACATATATTCCTCATAATAGGCCATAAAAAGATATAATACCACTTTTAACAACATGAGCTCCAAGAAGGAAATTGAGGCCTAAGGCTCAATTCCCAATGGCCATAGAATCCATGCATTAAGTTGGACTTGGCGGGCAGCCCGCGTACATAATATACGGCCTAAAAATAAGTTTAAGTTTGGATGATGAAATAGGCCCAACTACATCAGCCCAATAACTAGCAATTTAAGTGGGCAACCAAGGGCCCAATACGATCCTTATCTTAGCCCACAAGTCCATTAAAATGGTGGAAGTTGGCCAAATATATGGTTGGGCCAAGCTGGGATGTCCCAACCTACTCTAGGCTCATGGGATGCCCCAAAAATCTGATCTAAGGTGGGGTCCTTATGTGATCACTAAAGGTGACCCAAAAGAATGCACTGATTAAGCCCAAAGATTATAAGAAAATACAAGCATGCAACACGTACACAAGTTCTCAATATGGTGAGTGCGTATATATTATGAAAAGATCAAGTGGGTTTGTTACTGGATTGTGAGTCCAATAGCAACCCAAGGCAGAGAGTACATCCACAATCGGGAGATCCAAGGCTTGGATAGCCTGGACTAAACATGCATTAAGGTAGGTTCCACATATATACACATTGAGCCTTAAACAAATGGCCTAGGGTCTATGGTGGGCCTTTAACCATTCATAGAGAAACCCATGGGCCTACTTAGGATCACCCAGGAGGACATCCAACCTCAACTGGTTCCCAAGAGGTAGCCCGCCACTACTCGAACATGAACTAAGGCCCAGGGCCTAAGGCAATCCATGGCCTAGTGGGCTTATACTCAAAACCCAACACATAAACAATATGGTGGCTCTCAAGCAAGGTTGGGCCCAACCATAAAGATTATGAGTCCACTCATTATGGTGGGCCTAATGGTCAGCCCATTATTCTAACATATGGGTGATCCTTATATTTAAAACAAGTAAGTTGGGCCTCACATCTCGGCCCAAGTATGGTTTACTTTAATGGGCACGCAAGGGCCCAACTACCTAAGTATTTTGGCCTATAAAACCCATCACAATAGTGTATTAAATATAGGCCCAAAGGTTAGGGGTCTATCAAGGAAGTTTCAAGACATTGGGCCTAGGAAACCTAACAACCAACTATGAATATTGTTCTAATAAAACCCATTTAAGGTGGGCCTTAAGAGTGTACTAATTAAGCCCAAAAATTCAATCAAATAGGGCAAGATATATGTAATAATATCCCCAAATATGGTAGGCCATGCTACCTCAAAACATACATTTGTGGGTAGCAACCTTGGGCCAAATGCTGAAATTCCAGCCCACCCACTATCTGGGCTAGATGGAAATTCAATAAAATTTATTTATAGTATATTTATTTCTCTAATGGCCCACACACATCACTATAAGCCCCACTGGATGAGAAGGGAAAATATGCAATACATATATTTAAGTGGGTCATGTCGTTGGTATGCAAGCCCAGCAGTAGCCTAAGGTGGGGATATCCAATGTGTAGGCAGCCCTATGGGCCCGGGGTATCTGGCCCAAAAATCCACCCAATGGGCCCTAAATTGAATATTAAAAAAATGGAAGATGATTAATCCCCTAAGGACCCCACGTGGATGGGTGGTGGGATATACAACACATCAAGGTGGGCCCACGAAGCAGGCTAGACACTCCAGCCTGGGCGTCCTTGCCAAGCTGGCCACTCCCAGCCGCATCACGGCCAGATCAAATGTTCGTTGGGTCTGAAATTTTACAGAGTGATACTTCCATAGGTGAGACACACCCCCACAATTTCAGAATTTTTAGATATTCTTAAGCATTTTAATTAATTTAAACAAAACAGTCTGTCTAAAAAATCGGACAGACCTGTACGTCCCAACGTGGTGGGCCAGTCTGGCCCTCGCCACGATGTACACAGGAGTCCATTGGCCCTGAAATTTGGTAGGTGGGTCCTAACATGGGTATACCACATCCCCACAAAATTTTTGAATTTTTGGACATGTAGATATATTTTAATTCATTTAAAGAAATCAATCTGTCTAGAAAATTGAACGGATCTGGACACCATATTATAGTGGGCCGGTCCAGCCACCACCATGGTGTGTACAGGCATCCATTGGCCCCAAAATTTTGTAGGTGGGTCCTACCATGGGTGGGCCACCTCCCTGTAAAATTTTAAAATTTTTAGACACCCAAAAGTATTTTAATAAATTTTAGAATTCCAACCTATCCAGGGTGGAAAGTTGCTGGAACAGTGCAGGAAATCCAGACTGTCCACTTCACTTGGGCCACACCTTTGACACCTCCATCAAGATCAGGTGGGGCTAAAATTTGGGGAACAATAAGATGAGATCCCCACCTTTCAGAAAAACATATTTGATGGGTACAAAAGGTCCCTAAATCAGTCCCAAATTCAAGCCCAAAGTCCAACAAAAATTTGTCCAGAAATTTCTGGACAGCAATACATGCATGGAATAAAATAAATGTATGGACCTATTAAGGAAGGGATTGGCCCATAAATTGGATGTCATGGCCCACCCTAGTGGACCCCATAATTGCCCAGAATAAACCCCTAAATTTCAACCCTTACAAGAACATTTAAGGTGGCAAAAAGGGGTATCTAAACCATGGTGTAGGTTGAGTATAGATGTCCCTTCCCTATTGGGTTTTTCTGGGCAATCCAGGCCCACTAAGTGGACCACACATAATATCAGCAGATTACTAATAAAAGAAAGAGAAGGAAGAACATCCGGCTATCAGGGGAGGGCTCCGCCGCTATCAAGCCGTCCCCACACAATCACAACCACAAATAATAATATAAACACATTGTATAACATAGAACTTATGATGCATGGCCTAGATCTTTGAAATGAGTGGTTGGGATGCCATCCCAGCCATATGTAAGAGCCTAGATGACCCATCATACCTAGAAAAATATGAAAAATCCCCATGCAAGGGGTCCATCAAGGGAAGAATCCCATGCATGAACATGCATGTACAATGTAGGCCTCATGGCCACATCTAGATAGTTGTGTAGGATCTCTACCATTAATTGGTGGGTCTTACACATCCAAATGAGAGAGAGGAAAGAGATTACATGAGAAAGAAAGAGCTGCATGAAAAAGAGAAAAGATTTACGTGATGAAGAAAGCACCCACCTAGATCAATATTGAAACTTACATCACCATCATCTAGAGGCTCCAAGCAATATAGATCAATGGCTAAGATCAAGTGAGAAGGGGTAGATGAGGAGATATTTTAGGGAGAAGGGGCTGGAATGGAGGGAAGATGGGCTGGAGAAATGTAGGGAAATTGCTAGGGAAGAAGAGAAGAGAGAGAGAGAGAAATGAGAGAGAAAGAGAGAGAGAGAGAGAGAGAGAGAGACTTTTAAGACTTGTAATGATGAGCTCTCTCTCTCCTACGCAATGATGGTGGCCTATGGTGATATTAACAAGGCTTAGGGTAATAGCCTTTTTAGAAATCTCAGCCTAGGGTGAAATGATGGCATGGGAAAATGTGCAACCCATGGTGGGGTCCACCAATCATGAAATCAATGGCCCATGTCGATCAATGCTCATAACTTGAGTTGTACATATGGGATTAACACATGGGACGCGACGTCAGAATCATCGCAACGAGACGGACATAATGGCATAGGTCTTGGGTCAATCCGAGTCGGGTTTACGTGACCGAACTTAAGGATGACCGCAAACACTACCCGAGGATCGCGGGTCGCCGAAATTTGACCGGTAGGACCATGAGACCAAAATGAACGGAATGCATACTCACACACACGTATGCACACATGTAAACTAGGGTCGGATCTCACACCTAGTCAACTCAGCTAGTTAAATCAAGTTCTAAACCAACCCTCATTCAAGCCCATTCAAAATTTAGAATCCCATCAATGCAACACCAACAGGAACAAAGCCTCCACACATACAAGGGATCCCCCTGCCAAAATAGGAGATTTTGTGTGGCTCTGGCGACACCCTAGGTGTTGCCAACCACGTGACAGGTCTCATATCTTGACAAGGGCCTAGTACGTGTGGTTTCTCTCATTTTTGCGAGGCCTAAACATGTTGTAATGTAAATTGACTTCAATATCCCTCCGTAACACCTAGAATTACTATTTATGTTATTTAATCTAACTATCGAGATCATGTCATGTGACAATCTCAAATTCAGACCCTTCAAGCCACTTTCAACCCTACACTTGCCCTTAATTACCAGAAAACTGGGCTAAAGGGCTTTAAATAGCCCCCTTCCCTTCCCATTTCAATACACATCTTCACTCACTAAAACCCATAAGCTTCTCATACCCCTTAGCTATCTTAGCCATTCAATCTCTCTACCGAGGAGAGGGAAAGAGCTATAGGAGAGAGAGTCTAACCCAGGTTAGTCCAGTCTAGCCCAAAACCCTAGTTACCAGATAAACTAAAGTCTCAATCTAAGCCACTCGATCTAATCCTTACGACACTACCGTCCATCTTATTGTTCAACTTTCAATCAACTTCATCCATTTTTATATAAGTATTATGCAACATCTATTCTCTTCTCCACTCCCTTGCTTATCCAACCCATAGTATTACATTACATAACATTGTGCACTTAATCAATTACGAGCGTATGCTCTATAGCTTACCAATAATCGGATCTTACCCATCAGAAACTCTGGTTGATCAATTTTCTCTTTGGTAAATGAAAAAGTCAAGGCGAATTTATCCAGCTAGAACTACAGCTTGTCATAGGCATTGCATTCACACTACATTCCACGTGCATCCTTACATACATAACACTCAACACCCCATCAATTCCAACATATGCTCCACGACTCACCAAATCAATTGGATCTCACCCATAAAAAACTTGGGCTAGTTGGTTTACGCTTTTTACAAGTGGAAAAGTCAATGTAATTTATCCAACCTAAGCTATAGTTTGTCATAGGCGTGGCATCTAACATAGCATTGTAAACACCATGTATCATTGGTGTGCAAGAACTAATCCAAATCCTCAATGATTCATGAGATCTTGTGAAGTAGAGACCATACGTTTGTAGAGTAGGTGCCTAATATCTTTCCTCTTTGTAACCATGATTCCTGACTTAGAATATTTAGTTATAGATAAAGGAGTCATTTTAGGACATGAAGTCTTCAAATTCCCTATCTTAACATTTTTATAGGATCTAGCCAACTATGGAATTGAATTAATTGGCTAGTGGTGACTCCAGTCAAATATAACCATTTTGAACCACTCTTAAACTCCAGTTTAAGCCCTGCATAAGCATGATTTTCCTCCACGCAAATCCTAACGTCCACACTTATATACACACACACACATGTGTGTGTGTACGCTTATTCATCTTTGATGGATCTAAGATTCAATGGTCTGCAGGAGCCGAGTTAATTATTATCTCCTTAAGTGAGAAAAGGGAAGACTACACTTTTCGGTTCGAGTTCGAATGCACGAACAATCAAGCAAAATACGAAGCCCTGATCATTGGACTTAAAACTTTGATGGAATTTGGAGCCAGGAATTTAGAAAGTCATTGGAGACTCATAGTTGGTAATTAACCAATTGGTTATTAAGTGTTAAATTATGCATATTTATCCCCAATTCCACACTACTTTTCTATAAATTTCATTGTTAAATTAATCTAATTAAGTGTGTTTTTCTTGTTGTAGATGATTGAAGGAAGTTCACAATAATTTAATTTAATTATGATGATTTAGAACTTCAAGAAAACTAAGTCCCAACAGTTAAGATTACGAAAGAACCAAGTTTTGAAACAAGAAAACTCTAAAAATCAAAACAAAAAAATTACACTCATTGTTGATCCATCAATAAAGTCATCAATCGATTGACAGACAAGATGGATCAATCGAATAAATTCATAATTTATGCTAAAACTCATTGGACATTTTTTAGACTTGTCCATTGTTCGACAACTAGGGATCGAAATTTTTACTAGAAGTTTTTTTACGGCTTCGATCGATCGATGGACAAGGTTCAATTGATTGACAGAGTTTCAAATTTTGAAAATCAGTTAGTGGGCATTTTTAGCAAACATCGATCAATTGATCAACAAAGGCGATTTTTGCAAATTTCCAAGTTGGTGCGGGATTTCTCCATAAAAAAGGCTTTCAAGACATTACAGAGCATCTAAAGATGAATGAGAGAGGAGCTCAACAGTATAGCAAACTTACCAAATTTTTTACTTTCTTAGTTCCAGATTTCTATTTTTCAGTTTTTGAGATGATTTTGATTAGCTACTCTCTTGGCTAAGGCTAAGGGGTGAATCTTTTGATTAGTTCTAGATGTTCTAGTTTATGAATTCAAGTACAATGTTTTGCATAACATATTTTGATTGATTAGGTTTGAACAAAGCTTATTATTTTAGTTAATCCTACAATCCATTGTCAACCCGGGGCACATTGGATGCTTAGAATTATCTAAGATTGATTAACTTAGTTTTTTGGGAAAGTGTTGATCCATAAAATCCCTTGATCTATTGTAGACTACAAGTATGGTAGGTGCTCTGGATTCCATGCGATCAATTACTTTGTTCTTCATGAGATTACTGATTACTTGATATTTATATATCTTATATTGGTGAATTAATGATGCTTTAACTTTTTTTTTTATCTTCCAATTGGAGAGAATCTTCATTAAACTCCAATTGCATTATAGAATTGAATCAATGAACTAGACAATGTGAATTGATTAGAAGTGGAACCCTGGATCCTTAGTTGTTCTTATTATTATTTTTACCTAATTCTATTTTGCTGGATTAATTATGTAAGTTCTAGTTATGTTTAAGAACCATTGTTCATACAGTCCATGTGGATCTACCTTGGTCTTACCGAGATTATTACTACATCGTAGTCCTACACTTGGGGTTGGCAAACAAGTTTTTGGCACCATTTTCAGGGAATGTAATGATTTTGAACACTTAGGTTTGGGGTTTTTTATTTGCTAGGATAAGTTTTCGTTGCGTTTTTAGGTTAGGATTTTTCTGCATTTTTAGAATGCTAACATTGGTTTTATGTTTTCTATTTTGTAGGAATTTCTAACCTAGCTCGACATTTCGAGTACTGTCCTTCTAACTTTCTCTCTTTACATTGCTGTAGAAGTTTTGTTTCTAATTCTTTTTCTTTCTATAAGTAGAAGTATAATTAGGGTTTGTCATGTTCATGATCGATTGGATATGCGATAATTTGAATAGACTTCTAAGAGACAGGATATCGGTTGAGGGACTTACTTACCGATCACCGAGTTAGAAAATAACGAGAAATTTCTGAATTACCTAGAACTATGGCTGAGAACGAGTCACAACAAGACGAGAATGAGGTAAACAATGTTCCATTCGTTAGGAAATTGCATGACTACTTGCAACCTACAAGGGCTAGCATGCTGTCTTGTATAGTTTTTTTGCTAAATACTAGAAACATAGATTTTAAATTGGACATAATTCAATTAAATCCCAAGTTCCATGGGCTAGACTCTGAGAGTCCATACTTGTACCGTAAAGAATTGGATGAGATTGTGGCTACTTTGCACTACGTCTTTGAATACATGATTAGACTGAAGTTGTTCCCATTCTCTTTAAAGGAGAGGGCTAAGTCATGGCTTCACTCATTGAGACCAGGATCCACTGGGACATGGGCTGAGATGACCCGTGAGTTCATTAAAAAGTTTCTCTCGGTTCATAAAGCTAACACCATGAGAACAAATATCATGAACTTTTCATAAAAAGATGGTGAAACGTTCTTCCAATGTTGGGAGTGGTTCAAAGAATTACTACTCGCGTGCCCACACCATGGCTCTAAATATATGGTGAGTCATTGGCTTTTTCTACGATGGCTTGAGCTCAAACTTGCGCCAATTCATAGAGATGATGTGCAATGACGAGTTTATGAGCAAGGATCATGATGAGGCATAGGATTATTTCAAAATGTTGTATGTGAATGCCCAATCATGAGATACCTCAAACAAATTAAATAATACCAAGTTACCTTAGGCTAAAGAGAAAGAAGGAATTTATGTTCTAAAAGAGGAATATATAAACATGAATATAGTCAGTTTCACACGTAAGGTAGATGTTATGAAACTTACGAAAGTGGAATCAGTTAAAGCCAGCGAAACCACTGAAAATGCATGTGGTATTTGTTCAAGCAATGCGCATTCAACATAGAATTATCCAATGATTCCTGCATTTTAGAAAGTATTACATGAGTAAGCTAATGCCATGAACGCTTCTTAGTGACCTTTCAGTGCTCCCATGTTAACATATACACTCCTGACTGATGGAATCATCCTAACTTCAGTTGGAGGAATGGACCAACTATGAATATTGGGCCTCCCACTAGTACACCACAAGTGCCCCTACCAAAAAGGACCATTGAGAATACGTTGAATGCATTCATGCAAAGCTAATGCAATTCAATCATACCACCATTCAGGCTATCGATGAGCTAAAAATGTCGATTGCTAGAATGAAACACACCTAAACATTAGGGAGAAATGGACATTTTCAACCCACCCTTAGCGTAATCTGGAAAGACAGTTTGAACTGAGTGACTCCAATTCTTTCGACCAATATGTTGAATATGTTAAGTCCATCACCACTCTTTGAAATGAAAAAGTGATTTAAAAGGACATTTCAACAAAGGTTAAAAAACCCAAGGACTCAAACAAACCTAAGGGTGATGATGAACCTAGCATTGTTCCACATAATAGAGTCGAAGCATGAGTACAAGCCCGTGGCCCCATTCTCCCAAAGGCTAATCTCACCATAACCTCTAGGCAACACTTAGGATATTTTTAGGATTTTAAGAAAGCAAAGATTAGCATTTCCCTATTAGATATGTTTAAATAAGTTTGCTCATACACCATATTTCTAAATGATTTATGTATGGTTAAGCGCAAGAAAAATATATATAAGAAAGTCTTCTTAATCGAGCAAGTAAGGGCCATATTAAGTCATAAAACTCACCCGAAATATAAAGATCTGGATAACCCTACCATCTTGTGTGTTTGGGGGAACGCATAAGCACACAAATGTGAATATAGGATAGCAATCCAATAGCACCAAGCAAACACAAAGAGAACACATGGATTTTAATGTGGAAAAACCCTTGCGAGAAAAAACCATGGCACAAAGCGACAGATAATCACTATGAAAATAGAAATTACAAAGAGAAAAGATGTTACACGATTCGAACAACCTCGAATCTCACCCTTGTTATACCCCTTTGAAACCCTAAGATGATTTAGAAGCCTTTAGAATTCCTTAGAATACCTCCCAATCTCGTTTACACCCATATATATAGCCCATGGGAGAATCCCAAACAAAATCAGAAACAAATCTCCCAAATCTGGCGGATCCGCAAAATATGTGCAAAATAGTTTGATGTCATCGAACACCCTTCGATGTCATCGATACTTAAACCTTCGATGACATCGAACAACTACCAAAACTGTCCAGCGCCAAAACATGGATTTTTCTAAAATCTTCGATTGCTTGACGCAACTTCGATTGCATCAAACACATCTTCGATGTCATCGAACACTTCTCGATGTCATAAAAAATGACACTAATATGTCCAGCAACCAGCAGAGGAGATTCGAAAAATACTCGATGGCATTGAAGCCTACTTGATGACATCGAACCTGGCATCGACAGAGTGTTAATATTACAGATTTAAGACACCTATCAACAACATTGTGCATCATTGGAAATTTTTGGATTGAACAAGCATTGCTAGACTTAGGGGTGAGTATGAACCTTATATACCCTACTTGGTATACGAGCAACTAGGGCTTGGTGAATTATAACCCACCAAGACAGTATTACAATTGGCTGATAATGCAAGGTCATTTTCACACCGGGCTTGGGTGGGGTAGCCCGTGGGATGCGGGGACACACTCGGGGTGGGCGGCCCATGTGATTTGGGGCCCTCGAGAGGGGTTCAGTTGAGGTCCTAACCAATGAGGTGTGGGGCCTGGGCTATAAGATAAAGGGATTAAGTCATCATACTCTAACACTTTGAAATTTTAGAGCAAGTGGTTAGTTATCCTGCATCAAATTGGTATCAGAGCGAGAGGTCTCATGTTCGAGACTCCTCACCAGGGGTGATTAATGCGGGGGCATTTTCACACCGGGCTCGGGTGGGGTAGCCCGTGGGATGTGGGGACACACTCGGGCTAGGTGACCCATGTGATTTGGGGCCTGCTATGATTATGGACATAATGAATGCCTTGCGTGATTCTCCCCCCGTGACCTCTACCAGTTCTAAACTTCTACCATCCATTGTGGAAGCATCGAAAATTTTAGATTCTATGGAGAGGACACAAATCTCTAAAAATTTGTTTGAAGCTTCTCCATCTCTTTGATTTTTTCAGACCGAAGTACACAATCACTAGGAAGATCCGATTTGATTAACCATTGTCCATATCAAAATATAAGGAGGTGTGTTACGGAACATGAACAAACCAATGTCATCTCTTTATGTCCTTTTAATACATGTGGTGGCTACTTTCCGACTGAAAAAAATCCACTGTAAAATTCTACAGTATGGTTTTCATTGGCTTTTAAAGTTAATAGACACCCATGTATATTGCAAAGCATGATTATGGATGATAATGATGCGAGATTTGTTGAGGAATTTGTTAATCTTGCTTATTGCCATCCCTCTAGAAGACCATACATTTCAGGATTGATCTCCTAGTCTAACTGAGGTTTAGTTAAAAGTAGAGTATATTGGGTTTGCTTGTTTTTGCCATTGTTTTTAGCTCGACAATGTGAATAATTCTCTTAGTCGGATGGAGAAGTCGTTTATGCTTCCTTAATAGTTTTTCTCTCTCAGGTACCTTCTCACCCATTCTTCTTTATTTTTGTTCAACGCTCATTTTCATTATTCATTATAATCTTCTTCAACATTGAGGACAATGTGGAATTTAGGTTAGGGGTGGGATCCTTGTGGAATTCATGAGTTTTTTGTTATCTTGAACCTTATTTGGGCGAATTTTCAAAATTTTTGAAAAATTGATTTTCTGTGTAAAAGCATGAATTCGAAAAAAGACCGAATTTTAAAATGATAAGGCACATAGTGATTTTAATTTTGAAGCATAGAAACTAGTTAATTGTGGATTTCAAAATAGGTCCCTTTCATAAATTTTATAGTATAAAATTTTAAACATTAATTGAGTCCAAATTTCACAATTCACATCTAACTTACATTGTTAAGGCTAAGCTGGATATTGTATTGTTATCATGATGATTGATTTGAAAGTAATAGGAACCAAGCCTGATTAACCTTGTGAAAAAAATGTGGAAAAAAAATGAAATTGAAAAGTACATTAAAAAAGGGCTACATGTGAATGAAAAAGAAGGAATATAAAAAGAAAAAAGTATTGGGAAAAAAAATTAAAAAATGAAGAGTATAAAAAGAAAAGAAGAAGAAGAAGACAACGTGAAAGCCAACAATTGTATAGAGAGAAAAAGAATATTGAAAATATTGAAAGGAATCAATGTCTTTGGTTGATCTGACCACTTCTAGTGATTATTAATATTAACTTAACAATGGAGAACTAAATCCTTATTGGTGAGTCGGTGACAAGTTAGAATTCATTGAGCAATCTAGGAACTCATTATTTGGAATTTGTTTTTGTTAGTTGATTGATGCTCTGGAACTCAAGTTAATTGTTTAACTAATTACATTATAAGCTATATGGACTTTATTTTGAGAACATTGTGCCTTTGAATTATATAATTTGAAAAACTTGGAATACACAAGGACCATTCTTTTGAAAAAATTTTGGCTTTGGATCTTAATTTTATTTTCGCAATTTTTGCTCGAGGACTATCAAAATGTTAGTTAGGGTGTGTGTTGATTGCTAAATTATGCATATTTATCCCAAATTCAACAATACTTTTCTATGGATTTCATTGTTAAATCAATCTAATTGTGTTTTTCTTATTATAGATGATTCAAGGAAGTTCAAAAGAATTCAAGTCAATTGCAATGATTTAGAGATTCAAGGAAACCAAGTCCCAACAGTTAGGATTGTAAAGGAACCAAGTTTTGAAATCAAGAAACTCTAAAGATCAAAACATCAAATTACAACCATTGTGGATCGATCAATAGATGGGACAGATCAATCGAAGGAATTCATAATTTATCATAAAACTCGTTGGGCATTTTTTAAACCTATTGATCAATCGATTGAGAATCCCCTAAAATTTTCATAGAATGCTTGCTGGAAGTTTTTTAACACCATCAATCAATCGATGGCCAAGGTTCGATCTATTGATAGAGTTTCGAAAATTGAAAATCATTTGTTGGACGTTTTTGGCAATCATTGATCGATCGACACATCGATCAACAAAGGTTGTTTTTTGCAATTTTTTGCGAATTTCCAAGTCGGTGCAGGATTTCTCTATAAAAAGGAGACTTTTAAGACGTTCCATAACATCAAGAGACGAAGGAGAGAGCTCAAGGGTGGAGCAAATCTACGATGGATTTTTTGCTTTCTTAGTTTTAGATTTATGTTTTTGTGTTTTTGAGATGTCTTTGGTTAACTAATTTCTTAGCTAAGGCTAAGGGGTGAAGCTTTTGATTAATTCTAGATGTTCTAGTTTATGGATTCAAGTACAATGTTTTGAATGATGATTTTTGATTGAATATGTTTAAATGAAGCTTCTTATTTTAGTTAATCCCTTGATTCATTGTCGACTCCAAGCACATTGGATGCTTAGAAATCTTTAAGATTGATTATCTTGATTTTTTGAGAAAGTGTTGATTTGTAAAATCCCATCATCTATCATAGACTATGGGCATAGTAGATGATTTGGATTCCCTACGATCAATTACTTCATTCTTCATGAGAGAACTAGTCAATTGATTTTCATATATCTCATATTTGTGAATTAATTAGGGTTTAGGTTTTAGGATAACTATTTTTATCTTTCGATAGGAGAATCTTCATTTAACTCTAATTGCATTATAGGTTTGAATCGATGAACTAGATGTTGTGAATTGATTAGAAGTGGTAACCTTAATCCTTAGTTGTTCATAATTATTATTTTTCCCAAATTTTATTTTGTTGGATTAATTACTTAAGTTATAGTTTAGTTATACTTGTGTTTGAGAACCATTGTTCATACAGTCCCTGTAGATCGACCTCAGTCTCACCGAGATTATTACTGCTTCACAACCCTACACTTGGAATTGGTGAACACTGGTCGGCCTATACAAGTGCTCAAGTTAGGCAATGATGCCCTATTACAGGATGAATGTGCAGTTGATGATCGATTTTGATGATGTTGTCTTGAAATACATACATTGGGAGCAAAACACCAATATAAACGAAATGACACACATTGCGTTATGGCTCAGGTTACCAGATGGTTTAACCAAGAGGCTCCTGACCCTCCAAAAATGATTACTCCCAGTATCACAACAAAAAGTAATGACAGTCAAGATTATTTCTTTAAAGACTTCAGAAGATGAAAGAAGGACACCAATAATTTGTTACTTGACAAGTCCAAGTAACATGACTGATTGAACCATTAAGAGAATCACGCCTCATTATTTGCTTTTAAATGAAAATTACCATAAAAAAGTGGTTGATGGACTGCTATTAAAGTGTTTGGGAACAGATGAGGCCATGATCGTTGTGAGCAAAGTGCATGAAGGTATATGTGGAGCCCATCAAGCAGGATAAAAGATAAGATGGCTCATATAGTGAAATGACTATTATTGGCTAGCTATATTGAAATATTGTATGAAATATATGAAAGAGTGTTAGGACTGTCAGAAATAGGGTCTATTACAGCACGTGACAGCATCTGAGTTTCATCCGATCGTCAAGCCATGGTTGTTTCATGGATGGGTTATAGATCTTATAAGAAAAACTTATCTGCCATCGTTAGAGCAACACAATTTCACTATCGTCGCAATTGATTACTTTGCTAAATGGGTTGAAGCACGACCGATGAGAGGAACTGGTCAGACAAAGATCATTGATTTTATTAAAGAGCATATTCTTCATTAATTTAGTGTTCCCAAAACTATCATAGTCAATAGAGGAGCTGCATTCATGGGTGCCTAAATATATGCTCTTGCTAATGCTTATAAGTTTAAGCTAGGTAACGCTACTCGAAAATCGGGGTCGAGCATAAACTCAACTCCCGAGTTCCGAACATCACTTATGCAACAAAATGAATGATGATTGAATGTTGATAAGTATTCGTGCATTGAACATGAGTGAGATTAAGCCAAAACAAAGATATCATACTCCGAGACACAGTTAAATTGCAAGCGGAAGACGATGATAAATAGATAAAATATATAAACTGTGATGAGTCTCCGAGTGTGATAACATTACTAGGTTAAATAAGTACAAGTACATTTAAAATATACCAAATGTGTAAGTGTAATATCTTCTATCCCAAGTACCATAGCCCGTCACGCAAGATCAGTGTCTTCGAGACCCATCGAGAGTTACATGATAGGAGAACTCCTCCTCATCACCATAGAAGTAGTCCTCCGCTTCATAAGCATCGTCATCATCCGAAATTTAACAAACTGGTTGGTGTGTACAACATCGTCCGTAACATGGGAGTGAGTGATCAACTCAAGTGGAAAATGAAGCAGGTTAACATGTTATCAATTCAATCAAGCAAGAATGATAAAGTAGTACAAATCAAACAATTCTAACTACTCTTATTAAGTGCGAGAATGAAATGACATGATGTCGTATGCCCTTGCCAAACCACCCTCATGCGACATCATCTTACGTCGCGAATGCTTAACTCTCTCGGTGCGCCACATCTACTAAGCACATGCGGTGCGATGATGATCATGAATCGAGTTATTATTAGTCCATTTCAAATAAAGATTGGGAAACTAAGGTACCTCCCTTATATCATTCCCAAACATGATCCATTCTAGGTCGTCACCCTAGTTAATCTCATACGATATTATGGTTTGAGAGGCATAGCGAAGGCATCGCAAAGGGCTCGTCACCGTCAAAGACAGTCTGAGATCTCACCATATGTGGCTCAATTGCTTGCCGTACCGAGTACAGGTCTCACCGATCATCTATTTACTAATCACTAGCCGTCGGCTCAGTACGGGGTCTCACCGTACTCGGCTCAACTCATACTTCTAGTTGCGTGAAAGACTCGTCGCCAATCACAGACCCTTGGAGTATACTCGAAGATACTACGGAGGACTCGTTCAAGTCTCACCGTATTTCGGCTCTCGCCGTAAGTATCGACAACTCGAATA
Organism: Magnolia changhungtana; assembly: GCA_030180095.1. Lineage (NCBI taxonomy): Eukaryota > Viridiplantae > Streptophyta > Magnoliopsida > Magnoliales > Magnoliaceae > Magnolia > Magnolia changhungtana. The sequence goes on from JASAUF010000360.1 coordinate 1,453,890, forward strand.
TAGTGTCCCATACCACCATAATCGGCTCACGAGTCGGTTGCTCATCGGTCACTACGGGAGGCACGTCCATCCCTGGGCCAGCGTAGGCCGACACCGACCACGGTGTCCCATACCACCTTAGGCTCATGAGTCTTAGCGGATCGAGGTACCATGGTTAAAAGGGATTTCATTGGTAAGTTTGGTACCCAGGTTAAGCAGAGGCGACCAAACATGGTGAACATACATTAGACAAATCGGGTTACTTGACGAGCTCGGCTAGCTCAAGCGTACAACAAGTTGAACGACATGAAATGCATAAGCACTTCTCGTGGCCAACCACTATCACCAACCGAAGTACGACTCGGGTTCGTCGAACACATCTCACGTGGCAAATGGATCATAGCCACAAATCCAATTCGGTGCCATTGTCCTGACTATAATCATAGCCCCAAACACAATCAAGTGCGAGATAGATAAAGCGATAGTGGATCAAGATTCAACACATACAATCAAGGTCCGGTATTATCCGTTTAGGGTGTGGAGGTACAGACGCACTCGTTGCTCTGCTCCCCCATCACCCATGACGGATCATACAACGTAAATATAAATTTAAACACATGCATTACATAGTTATAATCATAAAGCAGTTGAGCATGTTATGAATCGCAACACAAGCATGAGTTTATACATGTTCAATTCCTAATCACACAACAATCCAAGGAGATCCTACACATAGTTAAAAGAGGTTGAGAATCATATCTCAACACCCTTATACATTACAATTTGCTAACTACTACTCATTCAGACATTTTAAGAAACACTTAAACAAACATGCATCAACATACATGATGCATGTCGATCACATAGGCGTTAGGCCAAATCCTTTCACTAGGGAGTTGCCCCAATCATAACACGCGTACACCCACGACGGATAGTCATGGCAAGCAGGAATCTAAGTTTCATATTCATTCAGTCATTTCCACAAACACTTGGGCCACACATTTTAGCATATATGGTGTCTATTGGCCGTGGCGTGATTTAGGGCAAATCCTTTCGTCAAAAGGATATTGCCAATACAACAATCATGAATCCATGACAATTAGTCATGGCGAGCACGAATGAGGATTCTATACTCATTTAGTCATTTTCACAAACACTTAGAATACACTATTACAACATACATGGTGTATGTTATTAAAACATGTATTAGGGCTATCCCTTAGCCAAGTGGGTATTTTATCCATGTATAATATATTACTACAGCAAATAATCATGATAAATTCATCTCCCAATATTTATACGTATACAGTATTTTCTAGAATACGCATTTTCAACATACATAGTCTATACAAGCAAACATGTATTACGGCGATTACCTTCGCCAAGCAAATGTTTTATACGCACATAATATATTTATACGACAATTAATTATGACAAACACATCACTAAAATATACATGTATACGGTACTTCTTACAATACCGTATTTCTACATACATAGTGTTTATTAGTAAACATATATTTAGGTGAATCCTTTCGCCAAATAAGTATTTTATCCATACGTCATATACCCATACGTCAAATAAACATGTCAAACAAATTTCCAAAAAAAATACGTATACGGTATTTTATACGAATACCTAGAGTATGTGAATTTCCAAATTCTACAATTCTAATCGAAAGCGAAAAACGGAAAGCATTTTGTACATGTGCAATTGCATGCTGAGATCATGAATCTATCATTATCCGACATTGAAAGCGTTGAAAACCATAACCTATACACCTAAAGTCCGTACCTTTTGTCGTAGAATCGTAATCGAGTCGATGGATGGATTAAGCTTTCAGATACCATAGTTTGGTAACCTATAACATACTTTCGGTTAGTTATTTCATAACCTTATTTTTCCGAGTCGTTATATTCACCTAAACTTTAAGATTTGTTTCTAACATGAAAGCACTTAAACAAGTTTGAAGGATAAGATAGTGAGAGATGAGATTTGTGAAGGAAAATGAGGTTTTCAGGAAAATGGTTTGAAGAAGAAATTTGAGACCTTTAAATTGAGTGTTTGAGAAGTTAATCAGGTGTTAGGATTGACCCATTGCTGAAGGACGTCTAATTCCAAGTTGGCAAAAATCCGGGGTGTTACATCTATTTTATGACGTATTGTGCTTAGGCCAATTGGCAGGCCGAGTCGACCAATAAGATTTTAAAAAATATGATCAAGCGAATGACAGAAGATCACACACAGACGTGGCATATGACATTGCCCGAAGTACTTCGGGCATACCAAATGTCCTAGAAAATGAACATATGGATCACGTTATTCACCTTGACATATGTACATGACCGTGTACAACCCATAAAGGTGAACATTGCTTCACTTATGGCAGCATTTCAGAATCAGTTATGTCACGACCCAAACTTGAAAACCGGGCTCACAAAATTCCCGATCGCCGAATCCGGCGCCAACAACCTCCGTAGTATTTTCGGCTCCTAGCACCCATATACCAGGTTCCGATCCTGGGATCTTATAAGGAGGATTTTCAGCATGAATTTCTTTCATAACAAGCATAACCATAAGCATAACTCACGAACAATAACCAGAACTCCATCACAAAATCCACCATGATAAAAAACTTTAAGGTACAATGCGCATAAAGGAAAATATAATGATAATCATAATAGAAACTCTTGCAGGTCGACTATACACTCCTGCTCCTGCTAAGCTACGGTTGTGTCCTGGCGTCACCTACACGCATCAATCGTGCATAAGCTTATAGAAAGCTTAGAGGGTGGTGAGAGTGTGTGCGCAATATAAGCGTGCTTAGAATGCAATATCAGAGTAATGCAGAATATACTGGTAAATTTATGAATGCTATCAGTCGTACTAAGGCTATGCGATACAAAGCATAAATAATATCAGCCACATCAAGGCCATGCGATGCAAGGCATGAATGCTATTGACCGTACCAAGGTCATACGATGCAAGGCTTACATAGCCAATGTCATTTGCAAGATGCATCTCAGTATACCAATCCACATATCAATCCAGCTCATCTCTGAAGTATCATATATCAATACAGTTCTCTTTGGATAATCACCAGGGTCTAGTACACTATACACCACATTACCGCCCTACACTGGCCGCACAACCGTGTAAGCAGAAGAGACCTCACTATCCGCCTGGTTAATAATCAGCCAATATTTATCCGGCACGTCGATAGCGGACTCATTTACGAGCTGATCATACTCAGCCTAGCAATTACCTCCTCCCCTTGGGCGGGTAAGGCCACACCCTCTTCCAATCGACCACGATATAGTGGGAGATGCAGCCTCCTGGTATTCAGCCCTCGTGCGCTCATGCATCCACTCGGTCTATGCATTGGAGCATCTTCCGGTACTGTCAGGTTTAGGGACTTTCACCTAAGGACATCCTTCGTGCCCCATGTAAAGAAAAGATTTTCGGTGTCTAAACTTGTCATCCATGATACGCCTGTGAAGGCTATGGCCCTGATGTCGCTAGGGAGTACAGCAATCACAACACACAATGCAAGATGCATGAGTCATACAGTCCAATCATGCATCAATCCTGCGCATACCGTGCGCTCATGTGAGATGACTTCGCCTATCAGGGAGTCCCATAAACAACCTACCATATGGCATATGCAATGGTCAATCACATCTCATAACAAATATGTAAATGATGCATATGAGCATGTATCACGATGCTATGTTATCAGGTACTCATAATCGGTATCGATAACTGGCCTATATATAATGCGAGGTCCATAGATGGACAGTCGATTTAAACTATAACATAAAGATCGGTACTCAACTAAGGATATACCAAATTCGATAGCACGGATCCCTCCGTCCACGATAATGATGAACTCTCCTCATACCAAGGTTGGGCCTAGATGGCCTACCTATAAACCTATGGATCCAGAAAGGGTTCTTTCTCCATATTATTATATAGCCCACTAGATGCCCTAGGGGCCCAAATGAGTCGTAGACGGACTCCAAGATTAAAAAGAAATAGTCTTACAAGCAACCAATGGGGGTCCAACATCTTGGGTTAACCCAATACGAATAGATGGACCATGTAAACATCAATGGGCCCCAATGATTTGGGTTAACCCACTTAGAAAATAATGAGAATGGGCCTAACAAGGCATAAGGGAAGGTCACAATTAGACATTTAACCATCATTGCCCATCAATGTGGACATTTAACCAACATTACTCCCAAGGGGTGGCCCACATAGAGCCTAACATATAGTGGGCCCATGGCCTCACACAAGGGCCTCATACACAATATAAAGGGGCTAATGTACACCACGATGGGCCTTACTCATGGGCCACATATACATCACATTGGGCCTCACATATGGGCCTCATACACAACATAAAGGGGCTAATGTACACTACGATGGGCCTTACACATGGGCCACATATATATCACATTGGACCTCACATATTGGCCTCACACACATCATATTAGGCCTCACATATGGGCCTCATACATATCTGATTGGGCCTCACATATGGGCCTCATACACATCAGATTGGGCCTCACTCATGGGCCTCATACACATCAAATTGGGCCTCACATATGGGCGATAATTACATCACATTAGGCGTCATATATATCACTATGTGGGGTCTACAAAGTGGACGACGCTGATGAAACACGCACATCACGCGGGGGCCACGTGGAAGGATAGTGTGAATATACAACACATCATAAGGCGGGCCCCACCCATCCAACTTATGGACGGTGCAGATAACGCACATACATCATGGTGCATCCTACTCAGCTGGCAGATGGACGGCGTGGAGAAAAACATACATCATGGTGCTTCCCACCCAGCACACCATCCAAATGGACAGTGTGGATACAAAATACATAAATCAAGGTGGGTCCCACCTGCCCACACGTGTCACACGTGTGGGGTGGGCCCACACCTCAAAATAGATGGACGGTGTATATAAAACACATACATCATGGTGGTGGGGTCCACATCCCTAAACGGACGGACGGTTTGGATATAACACAACCTCATGATCAGTCTCAGCTTAATGGAGGTGAGGATATAGGACATATACATTAAGGTGGGTCCCATCCCACACGTGCAGCACATGCGGGGTGGGCCCCACACACGCTAAATGGATGGACAGTATAACACATACCTCATGTACGGACCCACAGAACTTGCTAACGTCAACAACAGTGGGACCCACCATCCTTGTTGGATGGACGGTGTGGGTCCAACACATGCATCACAGGTGGGTCCCACGTGCACGTGGCCCACCTGGCTATAGATAGAGCTAATATTTGTCATTTCCTTCATCCAGACCTGTCCAGAAGTACTGGACAGCAAGGTGGGCTCCACAGACTGGATGCTCGAAAAATCTAGACAGCCTGGATTTTTGCTAAATACAATAGGTGGGCCACACACCTCATCATCACCATAAAAATGAAAGAGAGAGAGAGAGAGGGAGAAACAGGTGATGAAGGGACCTCGCTACTATGGGTCCCTCATTACATGCATCATACACAAATTTGGACAGCAACATAACATAAAAATCTGAGGTGGGGACACTATCCCCACCATATAAATTAAGGGTCTAGATGACCCTTAAAGGCATGGAGTAAAGAAAAACCCATCATGGTGGGGTCCATGGAGAATGGACCCTCCATGACTCATGCATGCATGCAAGAAGATCGGCCAAAGGCCACATAAAGGGGATCATGGAGGATCTCCACTATGGATTGGTGGGTTCTTTTAATCCCCAAGCAAATGAAAGAAAAAAAAAAATCTAAAAGAGGGGATGAAATCTAGATCTAAAGTGCACCCACCTTCAAATCTAGGGCTTCTTCTTCCACCAATGGCTTCCAATGCTCTATGGGGACAAGATTCAATGGTTGAGATGGCCTCTTTATGGTTAAATTGGGAAGATTAGGGAGAGGAAGTGGCTGGAATTTTTTTTGGGAGTTCATGGCTTCTCTTGCAAGCAATGGAGGAAATGGGAAATGAATGAGAGAGAGAGATAAGAGAGAGAGGGAGTAGCTTAGGTAGACAATAAGTGGTTTTGGGAAGAGGTGTGGCTAGGGTCATTATGACTTGTGTAAGAGGCATGCCCTCATGGGGAAGAGAAAGGGATCATGGACTAGGGTGGCTAGGGTATGGTAGGTAGGTAGGTTAGGGTGATGATTGCTTGCTAGGGAATAATCATATTTAGGATAGGTGGGTCCCATAATCACTCGATCAATGGGCGAAATCATGTGTGGCCCACATCTTATGATCTAGATGTCGGATTGGCGTATGAGACACGGCGTTGGAACCGTGGCGACGGCGCGGTCGCAATGACACAGGTCTCGGGCTGGGTCGCCTCAGGTTTATAGGATATGACTTAGGGTCAGGCCAAATAAAATCTACAGGTCGTGGGTCGCCAGAATTCGACCGAGAGGATCGTGGGATCCTACGGAGCGGAATGGACACTAGGACATGGGCCTGACAAGTTAACTTCTCAAGAATTCACTAAAACAATGTTAATAGACTTAGAAGAGTTCGACAATACTAAATTGCAGGCCCTTGAATCATTATAAGTACATAAGTAAATGTTGCCAAGGCTTATAGTATGAAAGTGAAAGGGAAATCTTTCACTGAAGGAGAGTTGGTTTAGAATGAAATTGCAGTTTTACTGTTATAAGTAAAACTTGGTTATATGACTAATGTCTTAGAGGGGGTGAACAAGACTTTTTAAAATTTTAAATGAGTAAACAACAATCACTCACTTCTAATTACTCATACAAACCAATAAAAACAAGGAGTGAATATATCAAATCTTCAATAGTGAAACATCATGTAGGCATTCTGTCAAACATGTTTGATGCAGTGAAGATAGTTATTCATATCATTCAGCAAAATAGAATAGTTATAAATATAAATCATTCAGCCCATTGTGCACGATGTATAGTGGTTCGACTACGTACCTACTATACTCTTGCTATCTTACTCTCTAATAAAGTGTACTGGATTTCACTATCAAATGGTTTTAAATCAATTTTACCATAAATATTTACAACCTACACAAGGTATACACGTTTTACACATCCATCAATGGCTTACATAAGGTCTTGGTGAGTTCAGATTTCAAACTCAATCAAGACGCCTTACACAAGGATGACAAAGATGTATCTCTCATCGGAGGCTTACATAAGGACTTGGTGGGTTTAACTGGTAAAACTTTGAAACCCAATCCTACACAAGGATCGATTTTTAGAAAAATAGACTCAAAATAACTTTCTTACCTAAAGTGGATGAGCCTCCTTGAAGCGCCTTTGTTGAAGAGCTTCCGTAATCACGAAAACATCTTCAGCTCCCTTGAACCACAACCTTGATATATATGTGCATTTGCTAATGCTGAGGTATGGGTAAAAGGTAGGTGAATCCTAACTCAAGATGATGAGTCGTTCAAGTATAGGGTTAGGATTTCTAAGGAAAAGCATTCAATACCTTTTAGCACAAGAGATTTACCATTAAAGATGAGTGCTAGGGCATTAATGAATGTTGGAGTTCATATTTCAATCCGAGCTTTGAATGCTCATTAAATATACTTTTATCACAAGGATTGAACGATGAACTCCATGAAGAAAAGAGCTTGGGAGAAGTGTTTTTAACTATGGAATCACACACTTACAAGGCTCTCTCTATTTCTCACCGATTTGTAAGGAAACCTAAGAATCAATTTTATAGAATGATTGCAACGGGTGAAAACGGCAAAAAATGGCTAGTTGTCGATGACACTGACATAAATTTGAAAATTGACTCTTACTGCTGGACAGTTTTTTGTACCTTCGGTGGCACTGAATGTGCTTTTTGGTTGAATTAAATTAGAGTTTGGTTGCAACTGAATTTGGGGTTCTGCACGCTATCCTGATTTTGTAAAGTTCAATGTCACTGAGTGTCACCTTCAGTGGCACCGAATTTAACATCTAGTTATAGCCAAATTAGGCATTTTTTGTTATCTCTTTAAGGCTTAGTTCGGTGCACTAAGTGTTGCTTTCTGTGGCACCGAAGGTGCACTCGGTGGGATCGAATTTCCCATTCGATTGCAGTCGAATTTCACGCTTTGCTTATTGTCTACTTTAAGCATTATTCAGTGGCACCAAAGGTATATTCGGTGCAACTGAATAACCTTGAAATGTATTCCTTTCATTCATTTCTTCCTTAGTCTTTGGGAGATAGTTTTCGAAGGTTTTCCTATAGGGTTTTGGGGATTTTTGAGTTTTTGAGGGTTAGCACCACGACACACCTATGTTTACCTTTCTTTGGCCTTTTGCACTTTGGTCTCTTCAAGTCTTCAAGTCTTTGTTCTTCACAGGGCCTGTCTAGATTTGACATATGTAATTTACAAACTTATACATTTACATGGAAAACCATATTGCCCATCAACATTGGCACTAGGAGCCATAAGTTCAAAAAAGTGACCACTTAACGTAAAAAAGGTATTGCGAGGAGTAGCTTATTTACTACAAGATTTAAGCACTTAAGAAAGTAAAAATTCAATTAACGATCATTATTTAAAGAAATATTTTCCTAAGCTTTGGGAATCCATGTAAAAAATGAGGAGAATCAACTAAGTAGTAGGCTAATAGTAAAGAACAATAAAAATGGAATAAGAAGATAATGTGTAAAAAGGAGTAATTTTATCCCCTTAAATCGGCCTTACATGACATCAAGCTATTACAAATTTATTTTCTATAAAAAGAACATCTAAAAGATATTTAACAAAATAGAGAGAAAAAGAAGAAGAGGGACAATTATTTTGATCTCTGGCCAATTGTACTCTGGGAGGGGAGAAGTTATTCATTCTAAATAGAATCCAAGTCGTTAAGCTTCGGCAACCGCCCGTGGATAACATGTTCTTTCCATATCTCTCCCACCATGCAAACCACAATAAGAACACCAAAAGACATGACAATGGCTAGACAAAGGTGAGAGGAGGAAGAGAATAATGCAAGTTGAGTGCTGAACCAACAACACCAAGGGTCTCTATTTATAGAGAGTCATGACCATCAAAGCTTTCTCTATGCCATTAATGACAAACGATTTCCAATGCCAGAGGCTACACATAATTACCAAGTGCGAACCCCATGTCACCACGTATCATTCGTCGAATGATCGGTATAATCAAAATGTCGCAGAGTCCTTTCACATTCTCTAAATGTAAAGTGACAAGGGGGCACTATTACACCTGACCTGTCGCAGTCCACGTTACTTAATAAGATGCTGCCACATATTGACACTCATATACAAATGACATAGAAAATCGTACTCACACTATGAAAGAGCCATAAGCACTTAGCCACCAGTGATACGTAGTGTGCCAAAAGCAAGTTGGCTTAAAACCGTATGCAAGTCCGCAATAGAAAATGCAGATATCATTTGTATGACATATGACTGTCACAAGTACGAAATGTGCGGATCAAAGTGTACATAAAAAGTTTCCAAAGCCCTACCTACTTCTCGATAGGGTATTTCTCATAATCTAGTTCACGACGGCATGGCTATCCTAAATTATAAATATATCCATGAAAGAAGAAAAAAATTTCTTAGGACGATCAATATTTTCTCAGAGGTAGTACATGATCGGAGCAATTAACAAAAAGTGCATATGAAATTAGAAGCATGCCGAATCACGATGGCACCATACAACAATAAAATCAAATCCTACTAGAAAACTGCCAAAGTGCAATCAAGGATTCATGTGAAAACTTATGCAAGGTCACCGCATCTTAAAAGCTTAGAAAAATAACATTAAAAAAAGAGCTCCAGGCACTCGCCAAATAATTAATCTCTTTATAACGTAATGTTGTATATCTTTAGTTTATCTTGGATATTCCACATATTTCACTTCTGTCCAGTTCCACTGAAGCAAATCCGGAATCATTGATTTAGATTTTCTACTGTCCAAGGCTATTGCCGCAATACGTGCTAGAAGTAAGTTAAATATCCACGACCACTATTATCGGATCCCGATCATTAAGTCCTTACTTGACAGACTATCAAACACATCCTGTTGACTTCACACCACGACTGTCTCATGACCATCTGATACGTTTTTCATGACTATTTTGCTAGCACTAACAACCATAGGTGTTTATTTTCTTTTCTGCTTAGTTGTGTGTGTGTGTTTTTTTTTCCCGTTGATTATACTAGTCTTCTATACAAATCAATAAAATTAGTGATCAACCTTATTTTTTTAAAACCTGCACACCTATTATTAATTCACCAACAAACCTAATACACCGTCACCACTGAAAGAAAAGTCTTTAACTCAAGGCTAAAATATCCCATTTTGAAGGACTAATTTTCTCATTATAAAATCGCTTGATTGCTATAATAATTGATGGCTGAATTTATATCAATCTTCATATATTTGATCATAATTCGACTAGTTTGGTACCTCAGGTCACAAGCGTTTAATCAATTTAAATTAAATACGACTCCAACACACATGACACTATCTCTAATCTCACATGCTTGACCAAATTTGGGCCATTCATGACCCGACCATGTGTTTAGATTGAACAACAACACCTTGCACGGTTCAAAGTGGCAAACATATATGCAAATTTGTCTATCAATTACATGGGCTTGATCTTGTAAACACTAGACTACATTACTTAGTTTAAATATGGTCCAAATACTTCATGTTATACCCAACCGGTATCAACAGTCAATATCTAATCCTAAAAGCAAGACTTGAACCGACAAGAGCCTAACCCAATCTGACCTAAACCTGACACATTGAGAATGCTACGTTCGTAAACACCAAATATGGTCATCTGATTGGTTCTTTATAATCATTTTCTCACGTTAACCCATCCAACGACTGAACCAGCACCATTACAGGCTGCACCATATACACCTATGTGCCTCACTTGATGAATTGGGGTTACCACACAAGTGCCACTTTAAACTCGTCCTGCGTGTGGGATTTGACACCATCAACTCGCAAAGCTAGCAGCCACTACATTTGGGATGCACCTGTTACAAATAGCCTGTGTAACAAAAGGGCTTCGTGAGAAATCCACTCTCTCCATCCATTATGCCAGCTACGGCTAAACATCTGGGGCAAAAAAATAGGCATTTCAATACTCAAGTGAGCCACGTTAATTAACAAAAAGAAAGAAAAAGCAAGGAATGAAAGCCCACCATCAAAACATTCTTGAGGCAACAGTAGTTTTCAATCAGATTGATGCATGTTTTTTCCTCTTCACCCACATGGCATATAAACAGTCAGATTACTACATGAACTTACTCTAATAGGATGGTAAGTGGGTCCACCGTGATTTTTGTGAGAAATCAATCCTATTTATCTGTTTTGCTAGATCATGTTAGGACATGGCCAAAATGAGGCACATCTAAAACTTAAATAGGCTTTAGGATAAGAAAAGTAGGTAGGTAAATGCCTACCATTGAAAACTTCCCTTGTCCATGCCATCCATACCGTTTATTAGTTCGTTCCTAATGCATGAACTAAAAAAACAAAAATATTAGCCTGATCCAAGCTTATGGGGCCTCACGAATGTTTCAATGGTGGACGTTTACTCTTCACCATTTCTTTCGTGTGGTATGGCCCATTTGAGTTTTAGATCGGTCTATTTTTGAGCCTAAGTACTAGTATTATCTGGTAAAATAGATGGAGTGGATTTCTCACCGACATCACAGTGGCCACCACCTAATTTCCTATCAGGCTTTTGCAGGTAATCACGTCCTATGAATATAGAAAGGGTATTAGGAAGGTTTTCTATGGTATGATTTTTCATCCATAATTTTCTTATGTTGCAGTATACTTGGGTTTTCAATCTATAAAATATGACTACGTGTTGAGTAACATGTCAGGGTATTGAGCAAACTCTGTGAGGCCCACAATTGATACATGTGTCTCATCCAGGTCCATAAGCTATCCAAAGCTCAAGTGGACCAAAAAAGCAATAGAAATAATGACATTTACAACCTTCTTAAGCTCACAATTATGTTTATTTGTAATCCAACCTCCTGCCATACAGTCATTGAGATTGTTTATTTGTAATCCAACCTCCTCTTAAGGCCATGCAGTGGGTTGAAAGTCGGGCGGGTTCAACCCAGCCGACCCTTGACCGACCCAACATTGGGTTGGGCTTGGGCAAGATGTATCAGGTTTGATCTCGGGCTTGGGCTATACAAACACCAACCTGATAAAACTTGGGTCTGGCTCGGATTGAGGTCTCGAGTTGCTCGCCCCAACCTGAACCCCATCGATATATAAGTTCGCTATAAATTAAAATATGTGTTGAAGGCACAAGAAATTCCAATGCTCTCATGTTTCACTACTCTACATCATTTCCGATGCGATTTCTCTCTCCTAGATAGATTGGGTGCTACATAACATGACTTTTAAAGTAGTTATCTTATATTTTAGCTTGTTTGTTTAGGAAAAATAAAGTTTTTTTACAATAAATAACTACATATATAATTAATAAAATTATAGGTACAAAAAATAAAACTTGTATTAAAAATATAATATACTAATGTAATAACAAAAATATTAGCATATACTTAGCCCACTTGGGTTGGGTTAGGGTTGATGACGACCCATCCCTCTGGACTTACAGCTTTAATACAGACATCGAGTGACGAAAAGCAAAAATATCCACTTGATCCTGTTCAGTGGCTCCCAGGAAGTTTTCAACGTTGGCATTCAATTCCCATAGTTTGCTGTGATGCCGTCCACTTGAGCTTTGAATATAATTCAATTTTGTCCTAAAATGATATAGAAAAATGGATGGACGACGTGGATAAAATACATACACCACGACAGGGCCTACAGAGTGTACAGTATTCAATCTGCGTCCCACACGGACACTGTGGTGGGCCACAGATCCTTTTAGTCGGCCTTCCTGCAACAGGGGTTGTAGGAAATTGGCATTCCTGGATGAGATTTCCTGAAAGGGCTGAACTCTACTCAGTCCCAGCCCATCCCGCCGCAGCACAAACCCTTCCAAATAAACGCAGCCCGCCAAATGAGAGCCGTTGGAAGACTGGCCACCACCCCTGCGGGCCCCACCACCACCAAACAAGCCCTCCTCCTCTCCTCCTCCTCCTCCTTCTCCTCCTCCTCCTCCTTCTCCTCCTCCTCAGGCAGCAGCGGCAGAGGCAGAGGCAGAGGCAGAGGCTTCTCTCCACCCTCCATCCCTCAGCCCCCTGGAAAGGTGGGCCGCACCGATCCCGATGCCAGCGCCGAATCCGACCCGTTATTCCCTCCCGGCGTTGGCCATGGCCGCGGCAAGCCCATCTCTTACACCCCAGTTATCAATTCCTTCTCTTCGTGGATCGCTCCCACCAATCCTTCCGCCGGCCGCGGCCGATCCCTACCGTCCGTTTCCTCTCCGCAACCGCAGCAGCCCGCCACAGATCCCCCTTCCAAGAAACCAATTTTCTTCCGCCGCGAAGACAATGATTCCGAACCTGCCCTGAATTTCGGCACCATAAAAGAAGGTATTCTCCCACAGATACTCCAGTCGGGCCTACCCGGAGCGGGCCGTGGAATGCCTGCGAAGCCTTCAGATTCAGACACTCGTGTTCGCGAAGAGAATCGCCACCTTCGCCAACGGCCACAGGCCACGGGCCCTACAAGGGGCAGGCTGCAGCCAGGTTCTCCCAGCCCGCCCCGGCCGAGTCCTCGGGAGGTGGGTGATAGGGCATTTATGAGGCCTGAAGATGGTGGGAGGGGAAGAGGAGGGCGTGGGCGAGGTAGAGGCGGGAGAGGAATGCGTGATTTTAGAGGGAGAGGCGGTAGAGGTGGGGCCCGGCGGTTCGGAGATGCGGAAATTGATGATGCTGGTACTGGGCTTTACCTCGGCGACAATGCTGATGGGGATAAGCTGGTGCAGAGGTTGGGAGATGAGAATATGAATAAGCTGATTGAAGGGTTCGCAGAGATGAGCAGCAGTGTGTTGCCATCGCCAATGGATGAGAAGTATTTGGATGCCGTCGATACGAATTTCCTGGTAAGTTTTATCTGAATAATTGGATTAATGAGTGGCTTTGGTAAAGAGGATTGGTGAGGCCTGCCTTTCGCTGTTCGGTTGGACCGTACATATCTGGGCCACACCTATGAAATAATATGGGGACAAGTCCGAATTGGATCCAGATTTTATTTTGGGCAAGCATTCCGAATAGGTAGGGCCCACCTTTCAGTGATCTGGACCATTTATCCTGTGGGCCCTACTGCTGATGGATGATGTTTTGTAGGGCACAAATCTTGGAGAATCCTAGCCATCCAATCACTGGCCTGAGCCCATAGCTGACTATAGAATGTTACCGTTGGTTGATATGCGATTGAAATTGCCCACCAATCAGATGGCTGGATGGTTCTGTGTGGAAATTTTTGTCTATCTCCCATCCATGGTGGGACCCACTAGATGGGCAGTCCCGATAATGGAAGAGTGGGCCCTGCCCTGTACAAACTAAGGTGCTGTTAGTTCAGCTTGAGCATCACTATCTTTGATGAACTTGGTCTTGATTTCTTTTGATTTTTTGCGAGTTAATGGTTTTGATAAATCTGATATTATTTTTTTGTAAGGCAATTGGATCTTAATTTGTTTTGACTTTAGTTTGATTAGATGGAAGGAGTGGTTTCAATGCATTGGGTCTTGATATGTTTTGATTTTGGGGATGTAGATAGAGTTTGAACCGGAGTATTTGATGGAGGAGTTTGGTACAAATCCAGATATCGACGAGAAACCGCCAATTCCTCTTAGGGATGCTTTAGAAAAGATGAAGCCATTCCTGATGGCATATGAGGGGATACAAAGTCAAGAGGAGTGGGAGGTATGTGCATTGGTTTTTTCTAATTTCCTAGTTCATAATTAGCATACATCGCTGTTCTATTGCCAAATCAGAGTTATGATGCTTTCAAAATGGTAAGTGGATTGACAATGTGAGATAATCTTAGAAATCACCTTGCTTTCAATCCACTCTAGTTTTCTTTTTCAACTCAAGCTGAATGATTGAAACATGTTCTACATTTTAAGTAAACTCCCAAACATCTATTATGTATTTTATTATAGAGAGCTTTACTAAGCCAGCCCATGTGTGCAATAAAGCTCATGTACATGCCACACAAGTGTGAGCATGGCAAATAGGTGCGAGATCCAATCCATCCATCGGGTTGGTTGATTGCTTGCCTCCAAGTGCAGAGGTTCGTAAGTAATATCCCGTGAATACAGGGTCGATCCCACGGGGAGATTAATTGCGAGAAGGAGAAAATCAAATGCAAAACAAACTAAGTAATAAAAACTAAACTGATGATTTGATTTTCGGATTTTTGAATGGATGTAATTCAACTGAATTAAAATAACACCCAAGCTTCAAAGTTCCACACATAGGTTAATGTTCCAAAATCATGATGGCTTGAATAACACAACTAGGATCTGAGCACTATGGTCAGCCTAATCGGAAAATAAAATAATTTAAACTTAAAAAAAAAATGATATAAAAGATTAGAAAATCATGGATTTGCACCATTGATATATATTCTCAAGCGCCAGTGATTTTAAGAATTCAATATCAATGAGATAATGAAAATCAAAGAAATATAATAGGTTAAGAACCTCAACTATCTAGGAAATCTAATTGATCTAGGGTAAGCCTATCCATCAATGTAGATCTCATATGATGGAAACATATAGATCTCACAAGAGGATAAAAAACAAAACCTAAACAATAGATAACATGTATGCACCATTCTTCTCATCATTAAAATAATCAATCATTATAACTTAAAGAATTATTAAACCCATGTGTTTCCCTTCTAGCTTGGGTTAGAAGGAATTTAGAAAAACATAATTAAATTGCAGAAATAAAAAATAAGAAGAAAGAAATAAATGCAAATAGAAAAGATCTAAAAAAAACAACTTATAGAACTTTTATAAAATTAAAAACTCTTTAAAAACCCTAATTCTTACTTTGGGACACCTTGAATGATGCTTAGGAATGCCCTAGGAAGCCCTATTTATAAGTGGGGAACTCCAATTTTCGTACAAAATTGGAAAACTCTAGAAACCGCCTCAAATTTACGCAGTTTTTCAAAATAGACTTCTTGCTGCACAGTTTATTTAAAATAGATTTCCTGCTGTGCAGTTTCCCAAAATATATTTCAGAGCTTCAGAATACACTTTTTCAGGACGATTTCAGGATTCTTCACTTCAAATAGACTTCGAGAGGAAGGGATAAAGTGGTGTCAAAGATCTAGGGCATTGTGGTTAAAAGGAGATAAAAATACAGTCTTTTCATGCCATTGCTAGTGCTAGAGCGCGCACTAGCAAGATCAAAGTTTTGACGGAAGACGGAGTGAGGCTAGAGGGGAAGGATAATATTTGCGGTCCTATCGTGGAGTTTTACATGAATCTTTTGTCTAAAGACGCATGGCATCGTCCTCCGCTTGATGATCTAAGTTTTAATGGTATTTCGGCTGATAAGGCGGATTCCTTGGAGCAACCTTTCACAGAGGAAGAAGTGAAGAAAGCAATGGTAGAATTGGGAGGTGATAAAGCCCCGGGTCCAGACGGTTTTCCATTAGCGTTCTATCAAAAATTTTGGGAGTTGGTTAGGGGAGATGTGCTTTGCTTTATGAATGAATTTTTTGAAAAAGGTTTTATCACAATAGAAATGGGGGCTATCTTTATAGCTTTGATTCTTAAGAAGGATGGGGCCGAAAGCCTTAAAGACTTTCACCCCATTTGTTTGCTTGGTGGTCCATATAAGATTCTGGTGAAGGTGTTGGCTTCTAGATTCCGTTTGGTGTTGGGGGATATAATTTTGGAGTCTCAATGAGCTTTTGTGGATGAGAGACAGATTATCGACGGGTCCTTACTAGCTTAACAACTATATAGATTCTTGTAAGAGAAGAGGGGAAAGAGGAGTAGTTTGCAAACTTGATATTGAAAAAGCTTATGATCATGTGGATTGGGCCTTCCTTGATTACATGTTGGGAAGGTTGTTGTGGGGCCAAATGGAGAGCTTGGATTCAAACATGTGTTAGATCGACAAAATTTTCGATTCTAGTCAATGGCTTGCCAAATGGTTTCTTTTTTGCTTCTAGAGGGCTTCAACAAGGTGATCCACTATCTCCTTATTTTTTTCTTACTGTAATGGAGGCGCTTAACAAAATGTTAGAAAGAGGTGAAGAGATAGGCTTGGTGGAAGGTTTTAGGGTGGATAGATCAAATTTTCAGGTATCTCACCTCCGGTATGCGGATGATACACCTTTTTTTTTTGCAAGGCAGATGAGTTCAAAGTGCAAAATCTCCAGTCGATCATAGTTAGTTTCGAGGCGGTTTCCGATTTGAAGGTGAACATTAACAGAAGTGAGATTCTTGGAGTTGGCCTTTCTAAAGAAGAGATTCAATTTTTTGCATCTACTTTTTGGTTGCAGGGAGGGGATTTTTCTGATCACATATCTTGGGCTTCTGTTATGCATTGGCAAGTCGGCTAGACATTTGTGGGATAAAGTCATTGAATGATGTGAGAGGAAGATGTCCAACCGGAAATCAATTTGTCTTTCTAGAGAGAGAGAGAGAGAGGGAGAGAGAGAGAGAGAGAGAGAGAGAGAGAGAGGGGGGGGGGGATGACTTTGGTTCAAGCGTTGATGTCTAATCTACTAGTTTACTTTATGTTGCTTTTCAATTGTCCAAAGTCGGTTTTAAATGTTTTGGAAACACACATGAGGGATTTTTGGTGAAAAGGGTTAGAGGAGAATCACAAGTTTCACCCGTTGAAATGGGAAGATGTGTGCAAATTGCGGGATCAAGGAGGAACAGGATTTGAGAAAGTTGAGATGAATCTAGCATTGCTAGGGAAATGTGTGTGGAGGTTTGGAGTTGAAGGGGGAGCTAAATGGAGGGTTTTGATAGGAAAGAAATATGGGCTAGATGATTCTGGGTGGTGGACCAAGTCTTCTTCGTTGTACCGTGCTTCTTATTTATGGAGGTCGGTGGCGTCCTTAAAGCAAAATGTTTGGGAAGGGATATGCTTAGAGGGGGGGAATGGGGAAAAGATTCGGTTCTGGGAGGATAAATGGCTTGGTGACATCCCTTTGTGCTACCTTCCCTAGATTAGCAGGGATAGCAAAGGAAGAAAATATGAAGGTTAGTTGTTGTTTCTCTTGGAATGGTGACAAAGCTATATGGGCCCCTAAATGTAGGAGCTTGAGTCATGAAGAAATTCAAGATTTGGCTTCGCTCTTGTAGTGTTTGGAAAAGGCTTCTCTGGTTGCCTCGAGCATGGATTCTTTAAGATGGTTTAAAGATAAATTAGGTAAATTCTTTGTCAAATCTTTCGATTGGGTTTTAAGCAAAGAGCGGGTAAACACAGGGATATCTTTGACAACATATGTTTGGCAATATGGTGCTCCATTTAAGGTGGCGGTCTTTGGGGTGCTAGTTGGCAGTAATAAGGTGCTCGCTATCGACAATCTCTGCAAAAGGAATATGGTTCTTCTGAATGCTTGCCTGTTCTGTTTGCAAGATGCGGAATCAGTGAATCATTTGTTCTTTCACTGTTCTTTTGTTAGGGAGGTGTGGGGCTCTGTTTTTCAGATCTTTGGAGTATTATGCGTGCTTCCGGGTTCTATAAATGTTTTTCTTTTATCATGGCATGGAGGAGGAATAGGGAAGTTAGAGAAAAGGATTTGGAGGTTGTCTTCTTTAGCGGTGTTGTGGACTATATGGTTGGAAAGAAATGGTCTTCTTTATCATCTTTCAAAAAAAAATAAAATAAAATAAAAAATCTTAGATCCCCACCTCAAACAAAAGAAAAAAAGAAAGAAGAGAAGAAGATGTAGTATGTAACAAGGATATCATAATCAAATCACGTATGCTTTGCTACCATGTATCTTTTGATGAGGAGAAAGAAAAGAAGAAAAGAGAGGAAGAAAAATAAAAGAAAGAAGAGAGAGTTAGGGTTTGGATGTCTTCACTTTCTCATGTCTTATTTAAAGAGATTTTTTAATATTTACAATAATGCTATTCGTAACAAAAGCAGGAATACCCAGCATCTCCTACAACTAAACTTACGTAAAATAGGCTAGATAAAGAGAGCTAAATGCATGGAAATAGGCTGAGTGATGGTCCGTAACACCCTCCTTCAACTTGTAAGTCAGAGATGTGACTCCTCTCCGTAACCCTATCACCTTGTATAGAGACGAGTTCTTTACCCACCTTTCCTTCCTGGAGGCTATGCTTGGTAGTACTTCTCTCCAAAATCTTCCTTCTTTCATCCCGAGCCTCCACAACCATTTGCCTAGAAGAGTTTGATTCATTTGCGTAAAGTTTATTACACCAGCTCCTCCCTCGTATGGTTTGCAAACCTCATCATTCCTTGATAGGTGAAATTTGTGCTTCACCTCCGCTCCTTGCCACAAGAAGTTCCTTCTCAACCGCTCTAGTCTATCAATTACTAAAGCTGGACATCCAAAGAGTGACATAAAGTATATTGGTAGATTCGACACAACTACCTTATCAATGACAACTTGCTCCCTAATGATAGACATTTGCTTTTCCACCTAGATAGCTTCCTTTAAGCCCTGTTGATCATCTTATCCCAAGAGTGTTTGGTGGGTTTTTCCAATGCACAAAGGAAGCCCCAAATATGGTGATGAAAGAGACCCTTCCTTGCACCAAAAAATCTTCGCAAGATGGCTACCTCATCCTATATGTGCACACCTCAAACTGCTCACTCTTGGAAATGTTGACTCAAACCTGATAACACCTCAAAGCATCTCACCAACTTTCTCAAATTGTCCACCTTTTCAACTTCTTCATCACAAAAGAGAATAGTGTCATCAACAAACTATAGGTGGGAGATCGAGATAGAAAAACTTCCCACCTCAAAACCTTTAATCAAACCCACTATTTGTCCTTTGGTGAGCATCTTAGCGCATCAACTACCACCATAAATAGGAAGGGGGTAAGTGGATCCCCTTGCCTTAGGCCTCTCGAAGCTTGGAAGTATCCTTTAGGGGAGCCGTTCGCCAATATTGAGAATCTTGCTGACTTAACATATTCTTTCATCCAACTCCATTTTTTTTACTGCAACCCAGTCTCCCCTACATGTAATCGAGGAAAACCCAATCTACTTGGTCATACACCTTTTCAATATCAAATTTGTAGACAATCCCATTCTTCCCCTACTTATGCTTCGCATCCAAGCACTAACTGGCAATTAGGGCACTATCTAATATTTGCCTCCCCACAATAAATGCACCTTGGTTCTCTGAGATTACCTTGTCCAAGACTGCCCGAAACCTTGTCGCTAAAATTTTTGTGAGAATTTTACATGGCCCTTAACTAATTGGGCAAAAGTTGTATAGATGTTCCGACCCTTATATTTTTTGAATGAGTGCTATGAATGAAACTCCAAGTTCTATCCCCTCTCTCAAACGTCTTCAATAAAGTTGAATAAGTCTTCCTTAACTAAATCCCAATTTTTTTAAGTAAAAAAGCCATCGGGGGAAACCATCCGATCTAAGAGCTTTATCCCCTCTTAAAGAGTCCACAACTGCCTTAACCTCATCCATTGAAATTGTCATCTCAAGACTTTTTGCTTCTGCCATTGACAAACTAGTTGAAGATAGGTTATCCAATCTCTGTCTTTCCCATCCCTCATCAGACAACAATTTTTCATAGAATTCTACAATCGTGTTGCATATCTGCAATTTGTCTTCTATCCTCCTATCTTCCACCAATACACTATGGATCCCATTGTTTCTTGCATGTGCACTTGCAATACTATTGAAGATTTTTATTTTTATTTTTGTTTTTATCCCATTCTTTCAGCCATGTTGCTGTTGCCTCCATTTTATATCCTTTTTAAAGATTCAACTAATGGAATCCTGGGATAGTTTAACTCTTGTTGTCATCTCTTCTGCCGTTAGTTCGCCGCTTTCTTCCTTCACATATATAGCTTGAATTTCTTGCAATATGGCATTAGTTTCAACTTCCCTTGCCCCCAAAACTTCCTTTTCCAAACACGGTTCTTGCCTTTGAGTAGCTTCATCTTTTTATATAATCTTAACCTTGCAAATCCTTCAACTTGGAATGAATGCCACCATCCCTTCACAAGATCCGAAAACCCTTTAACCTTGAGACACATTAGTTGAATCTAAAAATCCTCAATTGTCCTCATCCACTTTCGAAACTATCGGAAAATGATATGATATAGGTCTAGGAAGCCTCTTCGTGTAACGAGAGAGTATATATATAACCAATGTTCAAAATATCGGTATCGCGTAATGTATTACACCCTTGGGATACAACTACATATCAATTATCGCATGGGATATATCATTTGTATTGCATAATTTATCACACTTTTTTGGAAAACATGGGGAAACATTGGGAATATGGTTGAATTTTTCAATGAAACTTCAGGTATTGTTAAAAAAGGCCTTAATACACACTTTTAAATCATAACATCTAAAAAAAGTGCACATAATAAGTTTCCTTTGTATAGGGTGCTAAGCATTCGCTATCTAATTGAACTAAGGCAATTATATTCAAATATAATGCATAACATTTATAAATGTATTAAGTCATGTATATCCACATCGTCCATCTGTTTTGCCACCTTAATTTATGGCACCATCCTAAAAATGAAGCAGATTCAATTATCAAGTGGACCATGCCATAGGAAACAATATTGATTGAAGGCCCTACCATTAAAACGTTCTTAGGGATCACCTTAATATTTCATAGTGTTTATTTACCATCCAATCTGTTGATAAGTTCACATAAGCCTGAATGAAAGGAAAAAACAAACATTAGATTGATCCAGAAATTTTGTGGCCCATTAATAGTCAATCACCACCTTTTCCTTTGGTATGGTCCACCTGATAATTGGATGTGCTTCATTTTCGGAGAATGCACAAATGATTTGGAAAAATGCATCAATGACATGGATACAAAATACATACATTAAGGTGGGCCCCACATTAAGGGCTGCACCAGTCTTGGGCGTCCTGGGTTACTCCTAATCCTCTCTCCAATTCCCGGCGTTGACATCTTTACTTTTTGATAGGTCTTGGCTCAAAAGATGAGGTAGATTGTGTGGGCCCCATGCATTGTATCCATGTCGTCCATTCATTTTTTGAATCATTTTAAAGCCCAAGCCAAAAAAATGGGGCAGATCCAAAGATCAAGTGGACCACATCATGGGAAACAATGAGAATAATGATGGCACCATTGAAACCATTGTTTTCTTTGGCGTGGTCCACTTGAGCTTTGTCTCTGCCCCATTTTTTGGCCCATAGGCTAGAATGATTTGAAGAAATAAATGGGCGGAGTAGATATAACACATACATCATTGTGGAGCCCATAGAGTTCCCGTAATAAAATAATGTCGAGATGTGCTGGTGTAATTCCATTGGTTTCAAATAGAGGACGTACGTAATATGGTGGGACCTTGACTGTGAGGCCACCTTGATGTAATATGGTGTATCTACACTGTCAATACATTTTCATAGAGCAGTTTAGGGTATGGGCCAAAAAATGAGGCAAATCCAAATTTGAGGTGGACCACACCATATAAAAAAGTGGTCATTGAATGCCCATCATTAAAATTTTTTGGGGGTCTACAAAAGTTTTAGATCAAGCTAATATTTTTGTTTTCCCTTCATCCATGTTTGTCAGACCTTATCAATAGATTGGATGGCAAATAAACATCACGGTGGGCCCTAGGAAAGCTTCAATGGTGGATATCATTGCCACCACGGCTTCATGTGGTGTGGTCGAGCCTTATATCTGCCAACTTTTTGGGCTCATGCCCCAAAATGACCTATCAAAATGGATGGACAGTGTGGATCAAACACATATCATGGTGGGCCTTACAGAGCCCCTGATAGGACCGTCCGTCTCCAAGGCTCCCAATCCACGCCGGACGCGGATTTCCTGCGAAAGCCACAGGAAGTTCTTGCGCTGGGATACTAGGTAGGTCCCACTGTGATTTTTGTGAGAAATCCATCCCGTCCATCCATTTTGCGAACTCATTTTAGGACGTGACAAAAAATGAGGTGGATTCAAAACTCAAGTGGGCCATATGAGAGGGAAAACTGGGGAAAAAGTTTCCTACTGTTGAAACTTTCTTGGGCTTCATCTTGATGTTTATATGCCATCCAAACCGTTTATGAGGTCATTCCCACTAGGATGAAGTGACTTGTCCTGATACGAAACTTCTGTGGCCATAAAAATGTTTCAACGGTGGTCACTGAATCCCTATTGTTTCCTCTTGTACGACCCACCTGAGTTTTGGATCCACCTCATTTTCGGTTGCATGTCCTAAAATGAGCTTGCAAAACAGATGGACGTGGAAGATTTCTCACAAACATCATGGTGGGCCCCACCTAGCATTCTAGCGCAGAAACTTCATGCGCAAAAGGCTTTCGCACGAAATCCGCGTCCATCCACGCTCGATCAAGAAGGGCTCAGAAGCCATTTTTGGAAGCAGAGCGGGTTTTGGCCTTTCAGAACCCTAAAACCCTAAATTCTCTCCCAAATCTCCGGATTTCTCTGGATTTTTTGACATTATCTTTCGAAATCACCTGCGTTTTGCGTTTTCAAGTAATGATTTATTCGAAGAAAGAAAAAAAGGGAATCAAATATTTTGTTTGCATCAACCTATGAACGACGCGCTTCGATTCGAATGGCCCACCAAATGCAGCTTCCAATCAGGGCAATCTCTTCTATAGGCATGGAAATCCACCCTGTTGAAACTTTCTCTCTCTCTCTCTCTCTCTCTCTCTCTCTCTCTCTCTCTCTTTCCGTTTTTTTTTTTTTTTTCTAGATATTTACTCACAAAAAAAAATTTCTTGGTCTCTTCCGACGGGTTTCATATTGCTGGATTGCGATACCGATAATATTGGTCGATAGTATTGATATTGCGAACACTGTATATATCCACCCAATCCGTGGAAACCAAAAATCTATTGAGCTTTGACATTATGGGTCTATCCCGACTGTTGCTCCCCATGAACTTGACATCACCCATCAGAATGTACACCATCTCGAAAAATCTCTCGAGCTTCTCGTTATATGCCCTCACCTCTCAAAATGGAATCTAACTACATTAAAGTCACCTCCCACCACCCATGGCATCTGCCACCTGTTCCGAGTCGAATCTAACTCCTCCCAAAATGCTGACCTTGGAACTAGAAGTAAAAATACCCACCTCGCTCCTGATGTGACCCTTTTCAGCAACACTGACATTGAAAATTTCCCACACCATGTATCCTCCTTAACCTTACACCTTTGAATCCCACATAACTACCAAACACCCTGCTGCACTGTCTACATCCAACGACACTCATTCCTTTTCTTTAACTCTCCAAACAGAATTTATAAACTTTCTATCCATTGTTTGCATTTTGTATCCTACAAGACTACCTCCATCCATGTCCCTTTGGGCCTTTGCCTTACCCATTTAGAGCCTCCGACTTGTACCAACTCACTCCTAACCGGCAGGGTTCTTGTTCTCTGTTGCACATGACCAAACCATCTATTTACTTCCTCTCATCTTATTACCCGTTGGTGCTACTCCTAAGTTTCCTTGAATTCATTCATTTCTAATTCTATCCTTCCTCGTCTTGTCACCCATCCATCTCAACATCCTCATTCCAGCTACACATCCTATGAACATGTTATACCTTAGCTGCCCAACATTCTGTCCATAAAGCATGGCTGATCTTATAGCTATCCTATATGATTTCCATTTAGTTTGAGTGGTACACGACGATCACATAAAACTCTAGATCCATTTAAATTACCATTCATATCAATGTAACCGGCCTAAATTACATGTTCATGGCAGTTATAAGCTTCCTTTACAATCGCACTTAAGTTTCAAGAAGCCACAACTAACAGCGTATTGGCTCTCACAATCCTTTAGAGGTTGTTTGGTTCATGGAAATCCAGCCCTTGGGAAAATGATCAAGGGGTTGAATGTGTGTCAAGGTCTTGGGAAAGGTGGCCTTGGGAATCCAATTCCGAAAGGTTGGCTACAATTATACTTTCGAAAAGGATAGAAAGGCCTCTTCTCTCCTAACAACTCTTTCCCATTATTCAAACACAAATTGGATTCCTGAGAATAGCTTTCCCCACCATAGGCAGAATCTCTTGCTCTTGGAATCTATTTCCGGAAACAGTTCACAACCCTTTTTATGATTCCTAGGAGCAAGGTATTCCGTAACAGTAACGGTGGTCATAACGGCCACCACCGCTACCTTTATGATATGGGTTGTAATGGCTATTACAACCCCCCTAACGGCTGTTCCAGTTTTTTTCTTTCTTCTTATTCTTCCTTTTTAAAAAAAAAAAAAAAAATTATTTATTTATTTATTTTTTTAATTTTTAAAATTTAAATATTGAAAAAAAATCCAAAAAACCTGTATTTTCCTCGTAACATTGAAAAAAAAATAATTCGAAAAACCTATATTGCCCCATAACAGACCATTATGAGGTTGTTACATCCTTTATAGGGGGCGTAATGGGCCCGTTAACAACGGTTACAGGCCATTTAATTAATTTTTTTTTTTTCCATAATGGTTGTTACAACCATTATGACCCTGTAATGTGTAACGGTTGCCAACTTTACCTTTACGTAACGGCCTTTACGGCACACCATGCCTAGGAGCCAAACGACCTATTACAATCTTGCTTCAGTTTAAAGAATCCAAGGCTAAATGCTTATTGGCGCTCATAATATCTCTTATAGTTTTGTTTGAGCAAGCTTTGAAATGGAAAAAGAAGAAAGCAAACCGAATAGGGAAACTAAACTAAAGAGGCTGAATGGACAAACCCTACTCAATAGGCCATCATATAGACAACCTAATTAGGGGGATTAGGCTTGTACGATTATACAAGGCCTGGCATCTCATATGCAGTTTGCATATACTTGTGACTTTGGTTTCAATTAGACATCATTAATCAAACTAGTTTGCTTAGAAAGTTGTTGATGTGATAATGACATGATTTGGTTTAAATACAAGTGGGTTGGCTTTCGTTAAATGATAATTAATAACTTGTTCTAAACATGTTTTTACTTGAAAAAATGAAGCATGTTTTAGGCACTTATATATATATAAATATATTTTAAAACTATTTATCATAATTTTCCTATTTTTTAATTAAAAAATAGAAGGATCTTGTAGCTTACGCTACGTGCTATAGAGGGCTGAACACTATGCAATACACTATGCGACATTTAAAACATTGCCTAGACTAACCACCCCATGTTATTATTTTTTCCGATTGAACCCATTGACGTCTCTGCATGATAGAAAACAACAAAAGGCCACTAGATTTTTATGACGTTTCCAATTATTCCATGTTCTTTGGTTAGACTTTTATGATAGTTCACCAATGCTAAATGGTGGTGATTCTGTAACCATGCACAAAAAATGGTTCTATGGCAATCCAGACTATTGATGGAGCATAAAACAAAATTTACAATAAGAATATGATCATAGTCTTCTGATTTTACCCTTGGGATATGGACCAGTCACTACTTTAACCATCCATAAGTTGATGAATGGTTTAGATTGTTTGATCAGTGTTATTTTTGATATTTCTATTGGCAATGTGCCCCACGGTTTGGATGGTTTGGATAGCCATACATGGGCAACACATGTTAGGAGATCTGGTCACCATCATTTTCAAAATGGTGGTGAACTATTGTAGGAATTCCCTCTTATTCATATGGTAACTGACTCCAGTGGACTGCTACATGTATTGCTGTTTTTACATGGGTATGTAGCCATAGGACCAGTTACATTTCAACGGTCCGAACCATCTATGTGATGGGACTCAGCGTGGATTGGGAGTATACCAATGATTGTTTTCCGTGTTTCAGAATACAGTTAACCAACATGTCAACTAATCAATTACGATAAATTGGATTGGATTTTGCACCAAAAAAAGACTCATATTGGAATACTTAACCCTTTGATCATTTAACTCTTTTCCTTTGATTATTGACCGTCCCCTTTTAGACTTTGTTTTGTGAGCCATTGATCGGATCTTCTAATCTATAAGATCTTTTGGCACCACTCATAGATGGTGGTTTCCATCTTATTAATGGTTTGGATCATTACAGCATGAGCTTAGATCCAATAGCTGGTTTCAATATAAAGAATAGCAATACTTTGGATGTATTGTAGAGAACCTCCCTACTCAAGATCCTCATTGTCTTTCCACTTCTGAGAGTTGATTGCTGTCTTACCTGCCAAATTGCGAACATGTTAGACTTGGCCGCATCAGTCTCCTTCAACTTCTTAACAGCCTTATTCTCACCTGAATGCCGCAAATGCATTGTTAGCGTTGGATCTTTTTATAAGAATGATGCTCAATTATCATTATTATTTGTTGTCATACAACATAATACTGATCGGGTGACTTAATGATAGAAAATTGACTTTGGTGATTTGGGTGTTCTTGGGAAATAAGGTGATATCATGGTTCAATGAGAAGTAAGAAGAATAATGTTTCAAGGTTAAATATCATGGTTCAAGAAGAAGTAAGAAGAATAATGTTTCAAGGTTAAATATTATGGTTCAAGAAGAAGTAAGAAGAATAATGTTTCAAGGTTTAAGTGCAAAAACAGAATGTTGGAAAATGGAGAATTCAGGAGCTGAGCTAATTATGACATAGTGTAATGTTTATCTTTTAATTTAGATTGCTGTTTTGAACTGTGACATCAGTGCGCTACAGATTTTACAGAATTCAGAAATCAAGGTTGCCTGTCACTTTGTTTAAGAAACAAGTGCTACATAGAAGCCGAAGCGAAATGTTGGACATACCTTTAGCTCTTATATACCTTTTTGTTTTGTTTTGTTTGTTTGTTTGTTTGTTTGTTTGGTTTTTTTTTTTTTTTTTTTTTTTTTTTTTCATAAATGGTTTTAGCTCTTCTACACTTCACGAAATGATTTTCTAGCTATGGGTATGCTGTTTAGCCTTTTCTAATACGGAATAATGGTTCCATCAAACATAAGAAACACATCGTGTAATTGCTTAGAATTTCCTTTGTATTGCTGGGAGTACGATTACCATCGTTGAACCCTTGTCCTTGCGACAAAGCTGCAAAGCTCCGATCATCAAGACAGAAAGGTTGGTATAGTTTCCTTTGCATTGAAATTGCTCAATACTTAAGACATGGTTTTGGAAAATTCTTTACAGTAAATGTTGTTTGCTTCTAACCTAACAAATTAGTGCAACTTATATTCCATGTAATTTACACTATCAGATGAAAATTAATGAATTCCTTGCTATGGGATATGACTTGGTTATGGCTATTTCTTTCCTTTTGAGTGGACAATTTCTAGTTCAGAACAAGGGGAGGATTCTGTGGTCTGCATATTCATTTCTATTTGCTATTCTATTGGACTCATGTGTCGATTCTGAAGGCATCTCTCTCTTTTTTTTTTCCTCCTAATTTCTTGCTTTCTGTATCAGGAAATTATGAAAGATACGATGGAAAAGGTACCATATTTGAAACAGATTATTGATATGTATGCCGGGCCTGATAGAGTAACTGCAAAGGAACAACAAGAGGAGTTAGAAAGAATAGCAAAAACTCTACCTGATAACGTACCTTCCTCTGTGAAGAGATTCACTGATCGTGCTCTTCTTTCTCTACAGGTTTGTTCTCTTCCGCGTGTAATTTCAGATTTTGTATTAATTGACATCATGTGTTTTTTTTTTTTTTTTTTTAATATTTTTAGATCTTTCAAATAGAGTATTTTACTAGTGCCATGGACTGGTTAATTATGGTTACAGATCTCCCAAGCAGATCTGTATATCGCTAAAACACCACCTGTGTATGATCCTCTATGTTCTTTGTGATTAATTATTCTAGTTACAACATTATCATGCCATTGTTTAGATTGGGAAGATGAAGATAGTTTATCATATATTAACTACTCTATAGTTTTGTTTTGAACGTTTTAGGAACATCACAAATTTATAGTAATGGGTGGGAGGTGGTGTTCACTGTGCAGACATGCTATCTTAGGGGGGGCCAAAAAAAAAAAAAAAAAAAGAAAAGAAAAGAAAAGAAAAGAAAAAAAGAAAGATAAAAAAGAAACAATTCTGGGAACAAGATGGAGTTGATTTCTAGGCAGGTCATCTAAAGGCAGGAATTCTGTAATTTTCTTTTGCGAGGAAATGTGCAATGGTCGCGTAGGTCTGCTTAATCCTAGATGAGTGGCTATATGGGAGATGCTTGCCTATGAAGTGATGTGGGAATTACGGAAAGAGGAATTGCAGAATTTTTTTAATGACAAATGTGCTCCGGTGGATTCTCTTAAGGTGAGGATCTATTTCATGAGTTTGGAGTGGGCCATGTCCAGTTCATCATTTAAATGGGTCCCTCCCCTCGAGATCCTTTTCTTTCGCAGGATGACTTTTAGTTTGTTTCTAGTATGTTTTGATTGCAGGGGTCATTTTTCTTTTGGAGATGATTGCTCATCATCTCTTATTTTTGCTTTTTTTTTTTTCAACAAGATTTTAGTTGCCATTAAAAATAAAAATCTTGACCTAACAACTGTACATGTGGGGCCCTCTTGGTATCCAAATTATTCATATGGTGGGACCCATGTTGTATGAGAGATACCCTTATCCTAACGGTTCAATTTGGCCTCCATTAAAAGTGGACCACAGGTGGTAATTCTCCAACTTTCTGGATGAGTTGGAATTTTGTGGCAAGTGCCCCCTTTGCTATTATCTGGGGATTATGGTTGGAAAGAAATGGAAGAATCTATGACAATGTAGTGGGCCAATGCAAAAAGATTAGAGTGGTTGTGAACTATGTTTTTAATCGAGCTCTTGTTAAGGAAGAACCTTTGTCTTTGTTATGGATTGGAAAGCAATTGTTGCAAGTGATTTTAAAAAGCCAAATTTCTCGGTGCGGTCCTCCTGTTTGATCTTGTCCTGGTCTGAGAATTCTGGTACAATCGCACTGGCCATGTGTGGTCCTATGGAGCTCCTCCCAAAATCACGGCTTTCACGTGGCATGTTGGTGGGAAGAGGATTCTTATAGTTGACAACCTGTGCAAAAGAGTTATGGTGCAGCTGAATGTCTCCCCTTTGCCTTAATGACGCGGAGTGGGTGGATCACTTATTCATTGCCCCTTTTCTAGGGTTGTTTGGTCCGATACTCTTCTCTCTTCGAATGTTTCCTGGGGAATGCCGAGCTTGATCGAGAGCCTTTTATGTTCTTGGCATGTCGGTGGAGGTGGGTGTATGGGTAGATCCAGATGGAGGGTCACCTTGCTAGTTGTTCTTAGTCCATCTGGGGTGGGGGAGTATTGATCCAATTAAGTGAGAAAGGGAGGAATGCCATTTCTCCATTTGTGGTAACGAATAATTGCAGATTTGGCCTAACATCTGTAGCTCCATTTGTGATGCAGGGACATGTGATGACCTAATCCTAGATGCATGTATAATCAGGTTAAAGAATGTTCAAATAAATACACCAATTAATTAACCGTTTCCAGTCAAAGGAATTAGGTAAATTTCAAAACAAAGATGAGGTCATTCCGTCAGGATCATGCCCCTTAGCATAAAATCACGTAAACAATAAAAAGGGAGGACCTAGGGATACGGGAATATCCCAGATCTAGTATAAGTCAGTCCACAGTTAAGTTTGGATCTGATTCTACTGACTAACCATCCATCTTTTTCGTTCAAATTAGAAAGAGGATATTCAGAGAGGAACGAAATGGGTGAAGAATGAAGGGTTTAAGATGAAGAAAGTACAAGTCCTTTTGTTGTCAAAAGAAAAGAAAGAGGATGATTCTTACCTTTTCCTGCACCTCGAAGATCTAGAAAGAAGGAAACCTGAAATCGGGGTGGAATCCTCAACACCCAAGGGCCAATCCTGAAACCCTAATCTCTTGAATAAAGAGGGAAAAAAGAGACGAATTTCTATTCATTCAATAATAACGAAAATAGGGTTTCTCACAACATATATATAAGTTATGGAAAAAGTAAAAATGCACTAAAGCCTCTGAAAATAAGAAAAATAACAAAAAAACATGAAAAGTAAAGAAAGTGCAATAAAGTCCTTGAAATAAGGAAAATAACCAAAACGCCTAAAACTAAAACACTCGTATGGTAGGGTGTGAAATCCGACCCATGGATCTATGGTGAGGGTGCGGTCATGCCGTTCCTGAACTCATAGCGCGTCAGAAAATGGGTCCATCAATGTCCATCCACATCAACTCCTCTGCTCCGATACTCTGTCGGCGACGCCTCCTCCTCTGGTACACTCTAAAGGGTGCACCACTGATGTCCGCATCAATTTGCTTCCTTGAACATATGCTTGACTCTCCATGTGTTGAATCCTTAGTTGCATGAACCTTCTAACTAGGTGTTGCTCCTGCTTCGAATCGTGTTACTCAAGCTCCCTCTCTCACTGCCCACGTATCTATACTTGAAAACATTTTCATACAAATGCTTCCCTTCTCCTCCACCTGGATCTATTGCTGCTAATAATGCAGGGGCATTTTCACACCGGGCTTGAGTGGGGTTGCCTGTGGGATGCAGGGGCACACTTGGGGTGGGCGGAGCCCACCGGGGAGGTCTCGTGTTCGAGACTCCTCACCGGGGGTGATTAATGCAGGGGCATTTCACATGTGGGCTCGATACACTCGAGGGGGCGGGCTGTGTAAGGCGGTACCTGGGGTGTGGGATGTGGGGATACACTCGAGGTGGGCGGTTCCTGATGTGTTCTGGGTTTTTCAAAATGGCGTAGATATTCCCATTTTTCCTGATTTTTGGGGAACCCTTGGAACATTTTTGAGGGGGGGGGGATGATGGGTGGGGAGGTCCAAAACCCATGAGATGCACGGGGCCGGACGTTTTTGCATGGTTTGAGATAAAATGAATAATTCGATGCCATACTCTAGATCTACTCGAGCTTTTAGAGCAAGTGGTTAATTGTCCCGTATCAAATTGCATGTAGTCGGCCGGTTGGAATCGGACCAAACCGACCGATCCAAGCTCGGGGGTCTTGTGTTCGAGACTCGGTACCCATGTGATTTGGGGCCCCCAGGGGGGGGGGGTGATTACTGAGGTCCTAACCCATGAGATGTGGGGGCATTTTTCACGATTCCAAGTGGTTAATTGGTATCGAGTGGGGTCTCGTGTTCGAGACTCCTTATCGGGGGTGATTAATGCAGGGGCATTTTCACACCGGCTCGAGTGGGGTCGCCTGTGAGATGTAGGGGCACACTCGGGGTGGGCGGGGCCCACGGGGGAGGTCTCATGTTCGAGACTCCTCACCGGGGGTGATTAATGCGCATTTCATACTGGGCTCGAGTGGGGTAGCCTATGGGATGTGGGGACACACTCGGGGTGGGCGGCCTGTGTGAGGCGGTACGCATGTGATTTTGGGCCCACGAGGGGGGTTTGGCCGAAGTCCTAACCCATGAGATGTGGGGCTTGGGCTATGAGATAAAATGATTAATTCGCCATACTCTAACAGTTCGGGCTTTTAGAGCAAGTGGTTAATTGTCCTGCATCAATATCTCTAGCGTGTAGCTGATCATAACAATGATAATCTTACTATTTGAAAGCCAACCCTAAGTTATTGGGAGACAGGGTTAGATGATGATGATATTTCGGCAGGAATATGCATGACGGACTAAGCTCGTGGTTGGCTCATGCTAGTGATCTAATAGCTTTCTGAAAATTCGAAGCGAATACAGCGTTTCTTAGATTTAACTTTAGAAGTTAGTATGTTTCTGTGATGCAGGACAATTAACCACTTACTCTAAAAGCTCGAACTGTTAGAGTATGACGAATTAATCCCTTTATCTCATAGCCCAGGCCCCACATCTCATGGGTTTTAAGACCTCGGCCGAACCCCCTTCGTGGGCCCCAAATCACATGGGCCGTCCACCTTGAGTGTGTCCCCGCATCCCACGGGCTACCCCACTCGAGCCTGGTATGAAACGCGCATTAATCACCCCTGGTGAGGAGTCTCGAACACGAGACCTCCTCGTGGGTCGCACCCACCCCGAGTGTGCCCCTGCATCTCACAAGCGACCCCACTCGAGCCCAGTGTGAAAATGCCCTTGCATTAATCACCCCCGGTGAGGAGTCTCAAACCCGAGACCTCCGGCTCTGATACCAATTTGATGCAGGACAATTAACCACTTTCTTTAAAAGCTTGAACTGTTAGAGTATAGCGAATTAATCCCTTTATCTCATAGCCCAGGCCCCACATCTCATGGATTTTAAGACCTCGGCCGAACCCCCTTCGTGGGCCCCAAATCACATGGGCCGTCCACCCCGAGTGTGTCCTCGCATCCCACGGGCTACCCCACTCGAGCCCGGTGTGAAATGCGCATTAATCACCCCTGGTGAGGAGTCTCGAACACAAGACCTCCTCGTGGGCCGCACCCACCCCGAGTGTGCCCCTGCATCTCACAAGCGACTCCACTCGAGCCCAGTGTGAAAATGCCCCTGCATTATTTTGCTTTCAAAAACTTTATTTTTTAGTTCTTGGAATTATGTTCATAAAAAATGTATCTCAATATTTTGTATCATGCGAGATACGAGCATGCTTCCATGCTATGTAAGACATGAACACTCATGCATGTTTGCATATTATCATTATAGAACTCTGCTTGGGTGCAACACAACGGCTAGTCCTGAGCCTGGGTAAATGGGAGTTGATCTCATCAGGCAGCTGGTTTTAAAGCTTTTGCCAAGCACTCGTGAGAAAATCTGACCCCAAATAGCAGGATAAGGCTATGATGATGGCGATGATGCTGTACTTGTAAAATGAGGTCGCAACTCGCAAGCATCTATGAATAAGTAAACAATTCCTTGGTTACAAATCTTGTCCTGTACTAATGGATAAACTGGGTATCCATTAGTACTTCTGTTTCAATTATACTATTTTTACCAACGGAAAATAATGATATAATCTTATGTGTCTGAAATGGGATTTATACTTTAGTACGTGGAATAACCATGAAGTTCTTGAAAAAAAAAATCATCTTTGGGAACTTAATGGGAGCCTGGAAAAATCGTGACTTCTATTTGCTAACAAACTTACTGTTTGGTTGTTGGGGAATTCATTCCTGGGTTTTTATGTTAGTACAGTATTTCTTGGAATAATGATTAAATTCTGTTTCCAGCCTTG
This sequence comes from Magnolia changhungtana, assembly GCA_030180095.1. Lineage (NCBI taxonomy): Eukaryota > Viridiplantae > Streptophyta > Magnoliopsida > Magnoliales > Magnoliaceae > Magnolia > Magnolia changhungtana. Next base: position 1,488,121 of record JASAUF010000360.1, read on the forward strand.
ATAAAGGGTGGAATGGTGGAAAAAGATTCATGCAGCTGACCTCAATTAGTTGGGACGAGGCTTAGATGATGATGAATTAATACACCGAGTTTTTTAGGAAATCTGGGATAAAGCCCTGTTTAGTAGAATGCCCAAAAATGAGTTCATCTCATTTTAGTTAGCAGTAATGATCTATTAGAGATCTTGGTCTCTAATACATAATTTCCATTAACATGAATTCATCATGTGCTAGAGATAAAGATCTCTAATTCATAATTACCATTAAGTAAAATGAGATGAATTCATTTTTAGGTGTGTACCAAACAGGATGCCTAAAATCCTGTTTTAATTTCCCAGGTTTCCATTCCCTAGCTAAAATCTGGGGCAAGTTTTCGAGGAAAAGCTGGGGGAATGTAAAAACCGACAAAAAATTGAATGAAACTTGTTATTTACTTAAAAACAGAGGAATTAATAGGCTGAGAAATATAAAGACCAGCAACCAAACATGCCCCGAAGAAGCATTTTGGTCTTAAACTTTAGTCTGTCATAGCCAGATGGGAAGGAAAATAAAGAGAGAGCCTGTCGAACCTGTCCAGGGATTCCAACGGTAATCAAGTCTGTCATGGCCAGATGGGAAGGAAACTAAAGAGAGAGCCCGTTGAACCTCTCCAGGGAGTCCAACGGTAATAAATCATTTCAATGTATCAGATCGAAATCTTACTGCTGTAAGTGCAAATTGAGACAAGGATTTTACCTTAGTTATAGATATTCTTAATTCGAGAGGATGGACATTTACTAGTCAATTCTATCTATATCTCTCTTACTATGCAAATCCTGGTTTACAGACACCAATATGCTCATAGTCTAGACATGCTGTAGTCATATATGCAACATGGGGAATGCTAATATGGCTTTTTCCACATCTTTATTTCATTGCACTGAGTTCCCATGGGAACACCACATGGTACATCATACACATCCAAATCGATCATCTGGCAGGCTCCACCATATGCAGGCCATCACCCAAAAGATGAGGCCAGTCGGATGATGTTAACTGCTAGACCAGAAAGAGGCCTTAAAGTGGGTGGTGGTCATTTATTCCTTACAAGAGTTTAGTAGTTCTTAGTAGCCTGACATTTTCCCTGTGCCTCATCAATCACATGGATTGCAGGTGAGCAGTCCAGATCTTATAAGGGTAGGTTTTGAAAAAGAAAAAACAAAAACAAAGTACATCAGATTAACCTAATACCTGATTTCTTCCCCACAATTATCATGCAGAGCAATCCAGGGTGGGGTTTCGACAAGAAATATCAGTTCATGGATAAGCTGGTGCGGGATGTTTCTCAGCAATACAAATAGCACACAAGGTCTTCGTCGATGTAATATTCAGAGAAAATCTTCACCGTCCTCTCGACATGCAGGGCAGTATGGAGGGTTCTGAAGAAGCTGACATCGAGAATAAGGGCCAAACATAATAATCTCATCTGTAGTATTTTCTTTAATTTTTTAATTTGAATATGCTTTTTATATCATTTTGCGAGGAAATCAGCATTTTCCTTCACTATGGTAATTTCTAGAGGTGCAGTGGTTTTCACTGGAGCTGTGGGGAGATTTTTTGTTGGGTTTCTGTTGATGAAAATGCTTGGGGAGAATCAGTTTTTGTGTCTGGCTTGTATTAGGGTTAGTCTGCATGCAGGATTTAGGATTTTTTGGGGGTGGTTTGGCTACTTTGAAAGTAGCATCTCTCTCTCTCTCTCTCTCTCTCTCAACAGAATTTCGTTTTCAAATAAATCTGTTTTGGGAAAATTCTTTCTTATAAAATCTGATCCAATCTGATAAGATTGGATGTGCCAAACAATACTTTCTCTAATCAAATCTCATCCAATCTGATAAGATCGGATCTGCCAAACAGTATGATAATGTTTGATTTTGGGACTATTTGGGGGTTTTTTTAAATTTGTCTGTTTGCATTGCCATGCAAAAATCATTGCATCTCCATTTATATTTGCCAGCATCCACCCAGAAGATTCGACCTTGGATTGGAACACATGTTAAAACTCACCCTAATCAGAGATCTGCACATTCATGCTTGTGATAATGAGAAATACTGATGAATATTTCAACTTCTGGAGGAAAATGAGGATCTGATGGATGGAATTATTCATCCATTTTGGGCTGTATGTACTACGGCAACGGGTGAAACATGGGAGACTGGGAGGGAATTAAATACAAGCAAGGCATCGAGATTAATTCGTTTATGGACTTATAATTATGATGTATTCCATCATTTATGGATCTAGGATTTACAATGTTGTTTTCTACCAAAACTAGCTTTACAATGATTCAGCTCAGAATAATTTGGGAGGAGCAGGAGTGCTCTAGCTAGGGGTGAAAATCTGGTCTGCATATGAAATCCAACTCACTGAGTTAGGTCCAAGTCAAAAACATGGATTGATCAACTACAACTTCAAAGTAGACCTGACCTGGGCCACATAAGAGCTCACTATTTAATGGGTTGGATTTGGGCCACACAAAATAAGCCAGCCCGGGCCCACCTTGATCTCAGACCTACCTTTAAAATTCCTTTAGTTAAAATAATCAAGGCAATTAACTAAAACTAGGGAAATTGGCACTTGAGTTGAGAACAAGAGGGGCAGGGGTGCATTCAAATGAAATGGGATTGCGTACTGAGTAAACTGGCCCACCGTGAATATATGTGGTTTATCCACGCCGTCCATCTGTTTTTCCAGCTTATTTTAGGGGCTGAGCCCAAAATTGAAGCATATTCAAAGCTCAAGTGGACCATAACACAGGAAACAGTGGGAATAATAATTTCCACCGTTGAAATCTTCCTAGGGCGCACAGTAGTGTTTATTTGTCATCCAACCTGTTCATAAGATCACACAGACATGGATGAAGGGAAAGCACAAATATCAGCTTGATTCAAAACTTCTGTGGCCCCCATGAGCTTTTCAACGTTAGACGTTCAATTCACTGTTTCCTGTGGTGTGGTCCACTTGAGGGTTGGACATGCTTCATTTTTGGACCCAAGGCCTAAAATTATCTTGTAAAATGGATGGATAGAGTGGATAAAATACATAAATCACGGTAGGCCCCACAGTTTACTCAGTACGCAATCTGCTTCCCATTCAAATTAGGGCCGTAGATGGGTCAGATACTGGAAGATACTATTTAGATATTTTCGAAAGAAGTCGGATATCCGACTAATAATCTAATAAAAAAAGAAAATAAAAGATAAGCTAAATACATAATAAAATTAACAAAACTACTTAAAAAAGTGGAAAAAGATTTTTCATAATAAAATTAGCTAATATTAAGCAAAAAATCCTAAAGCATCTAAAAAGAAAACTTATCAATTGTTAGTCAACATATCAATGTTGACATCTATGCCAATGTTAGTGAAGATCATAAATTAAGTATATTATAATTATATTTATTTTTTGAATGAACTATAAAAATGCCCTAAGGTAATCGGGTACCATATCCGCATTTTTACAATTTTATGGCCCACTCGTGTTTTAGATCTGCCGGTTGTTTGGGCTGATGTTCTGATATGAGGCAGCATGACAGATGTATGTATGGTTATTATGCAATCATCACGGTGGAACCCACGTAGCATTTAGGACCATTTTGCAGGCAACTTGTGAGCACAAAGTGAGGTGGGAGCGTTCTACTCCTGCACGAAAAAGGAGTGGGTAGGAGATGGTAAAATGTAAGCCGTCCATTTATGTGACTAAAATTCATGCTGTCCGTTTATAAGCATGCAGACTCGTAATTCTAGAAATACTATAAATCTGAAACGCGGATTAGATACTGACAGGTTGAGTAGCCAGACTCGCTACTGAAGTGACGTCACCAAATTCCGTGGAGCCCACCATGATGTATGTGTTGTATCCACACGGTCCATCCACTTGGAGATATCATTTTATAGGATGAGACAAAGAATGAGTCAGATACAAAGCTTGAGTGGACCCACCACAGAAAAAAGTGGAGAGAGTGACGCCCACCATTAAAAATTTCTAAGGGCCACGAAAGTTTTCGATCAAGCTGAAATTTATTTTTTCCGTTCTTTCATGTCTTTTTTAACTTATAAACAGGTTGGATCTCAGATAAACATCACAGTAGACCTTAGAAAGGTTTCAACGGTGGGCATCCCTCTCCCCACTGTTTTCTATGGTGGGGTCCACTGCAGATTTGGATCTGACTCATTCTTCGTCTCATGACTTAAAATGATCTCTCCAAATGGATGGACAGTGTAGATACAGCACATACATCATGGTGGGCCCCACAGAACTTGGTGACGTCAGTTCAGTAGCCAGTCTGGTTAGTATCTAATCCGCGTCCAGATTTATAAGGTAAATCTTACTGATCGTCTAGCAGAATCTCAAACGCCACGGCTCTCGTAAAATTAATTGCATGGGCAGAAATGTCCTTAGCTAATTGCATTATGTGTACTACATGTATAAAAGCTTACGTGGAGAGAATGTAAAAGGATGCTTAACAGAAGTATTTGTTAAATAAATTATTAGAAATTAGATAAATTTGTTGTACATTATCCCTTGGATTCTGCCCACATGCTCGGTAGGGGATATCTGTTTTGGCTCGACCTGTGTCTGATTCAGTTTGATAAAAATTTGGGTGGAATCTCAGGTTGTATGATGTAAAGTTTTGACCGTTTTCAGTTTGATCAAAAAGTGCAGTTGAGTTGGTTTGGTCAGACTAAAGGTTACATCTGGTTTGACCAAACATGTTACGTATATTAGCACAAATCGAGGTATTTAAGCTCTAATGCAATTAGGGCTTGGTGAGATTGAAACGAGAGTTTTCTCCTATTGACGAGGGTTTTTCTTCAATTATAAGTATTTTCTCTCTAAGGGAAAGGATTTCGCGAGGTGAGAGAGTTCTAAATGCTTGTAAGGGCTTGAGAATGGATTTTCTCAAGGGATTAGGGTTTTCCCAAGTACACATTGTAAAGAGAGATTTGAGTTTTGTCTATAATCAAAGAAGGTAAGTAGTATAATCTCTAAGGCTTTGATTATAATGGATTTCCGTCCTTTTGTGTCGTGGTTTTTTCTCGCAAGAGTTTTTCACATAAAATATCTATTGTTTTGTGGTTGCTTGTTTTATTATGTGGTTATTCTACTTTATTCAATTAGTTTATCTCTGTTGAACGTGCCTTCGTAAAGCACACAGATTAACGGTGGTATTTGTTAGTGCACTGATTTTTGCATCCGGTTTGTCAATTACATGAGTCATTGTGTTATGTAGTTGGTTAAGCCTTTGGAAAGTGAAGAACGAAGACAAAAGCGAAGCTGAAGTATAAAGGAAGCAAAAACAGGTAAATGAGGTACCTTGATGACCCTAACCCTTGACCTAAAACAACCTATATACCTATAGATGATCTTGACCTAATAAGAATACCTAATTAATAATCCCTTAGCCTTAGGAGAATAAAAAAAACATGATAAATAAAACTAGAAGAAGTGCGAAGATACTATGTAAAAGATAGCCCAAAATAACATATTTTGATTGATCTTCAATGGCATTGAGCTACCATCAACGTGCCTTCGATGGCATCGAGCTATCATCGACGCGATTTCGATGGCATCGAAGGCCTGCTCGATTGTATCGATCGAGAGTCAGAACTGTCCGACAACTATATGATATATTTTCTGATTCTCTCGATGGCATTAAGGTCCCTTCAATGACATCGAACGGTAAGTCTCGATGACATCGAAAGATACCTCAATGACATCAATTGAGAGTTAGAATTGTCCAGCAAGAAATTGTATTTTTTCTCTAACTTTCTCAATGACATCGAAGACTTGTTCGATGTCATCAAAACTGAGTTTCGATGACATCGAAAATGGTCCAGACATGTCCAACAAGAAAACAACATAAATATCTGGATTGTCTGATGGCATTGAGGAACCATTCGATGACATCGAAAGAGACATTTTCTGCCTAATTTTTTACCATTGAAGCTCGAACCTTTTATAAAGGACAATCGGTTCTTGGGTATTTGTTGAGTGTGAAATATTGCATATTTCTCCCTATTTATACCTTGGTTTTATAAACATGATAGTGCTTAATCGATTTAATTATTCATATTTTCATGTGCGAGGTGATTTCAAGAGCTTAAGGTGAAATTCATGCCAAAAGGAACATTTATGCTCAAAAGATTACTAAATGAAGATTTGGAAGTCATTAATAAAGAATTCACTTACCAAAAATCCAAGAAAACCAAGTGAGGAATGAAGAGAATCAAAGATTTAAAGTGAAGAAAAATAATCCTGAAATTGTCCTCAAAAAACATATTCTGAAACTCTGAGTCCATTTTGGCTGCACAGAGTAAAGTCTATTTTGGAAAACTGTGCAAAGTGAAATCTATTTTGAAAAATTGTGAAGAGTGCGTAAATTTGAGGCGTTTTCTAGATTTTTCCAACTCGGTGTGAAAGTTGGAGTTCCACAACTATAAATAGGGCTTCCTAGGATGCTCCAATGCATCTTCTAGGGTTTGGAAATGTCTTAAGGAGCATAACATAAGGGTGGAGCAACTGTTAAAGAGTTTTTATTCTTTTTAGTTTATTTGTCATGCTTTATTTAAGAGATTTGGTTTCAATCATGTCTATGGTTGGCTAAACCTCTTAACTAGGGCTAAGAGGTGAAACTTGTAGCGTGTTGGGATGTTTATTTTGCTTTGATTCTTGTTCTTATTGAACTTCATTGATTTATACTTTAATATTAAGAGAATATTTTCAGTTTTCTATGATTTATTGTGACTCAAATTACAATAGATGCTGTGATAGCTTTGGATATCTTCTTTTCTTGTTTTGAGATAATGAGATTGGTAAATCCCGTTGTTCACCATCGTCGATCTCCTGGGCATGGTAGGGTGATGGAATCCCTTCCAATCTTCACAATTCTCCTCCATTGAGAATTAAGTAAATGAAAAGTTCAGATTTGATTTAAATTGCTTTATCTTCCAATTGGATAGGATATGACTTCAATTCCAATCGTGTTTATTGAATCAAGCAAGGTAGCTATGAGTGGATCCTTAGCGCTCTAGTTCCCACTTTTAAATTCATAAGTTTTAATCAACATTATTCACCATTACTCTCAATTATTCAGATTTCAATTTAGATCTTTTTCTAGTTCTAGTTATTTTCAGAATACGTACAAGTTTAGTCTTTGGGGTTGTAAATAATATTTTGATGGGTTTTTGGAGCAACATGAGGTAGGGTGATTTCATATTCATATCCCTCATCCCTAGCATATATTCCATGGTGTTCTAAGCACTTCCTTGAGATTTACACTCATATGAGGATTCCAACATCTACATTGAAGATGTTCTTGAACCCTTCCATTTTCTATAGATTGGACTTAAGCAATTTTGGTAAACCATTGTCCAAATCGTCTAGAAGACCCATCTAGTTGAATCCCCTAGGAAACTAGTTGTAGGAGATTCAACCAACCTCATACCACCTTGGTCACCTCGGAGGAGTATCATATGCAAGGTGGTTGATCGTGGAGTTGAAGCCTTGGAAAAGTAGTGACATCATGATCGGAGGAGCATTAGGGAATTGATTGAAGCACGGGAGAACGACGATCAAGCTACCCAAGAAGGCGGTACAAAATGGGCTCAATCTAACAAGTTATCATTTTAGGAGTTCATGTTTTACTATATTTCCTAGTGTAGGATTGATGGTAAGAGTTTGTAAACCCAAACTCGAACCAGGTTCTTGTGTAGGACATTGGCCTTTGTGTAGGGCCTAAACTTCTGGGGTTCTTGTGTAAGACCTTGGCTCAGGAGTAGAGCCTAAATTTCTGGGTTCTTGTGTAGGCTCAGGAGTAGAGCCTAAATTTTAGAGTTCTTATGTAGGACCTTGGCTCTTGCGTAGGGCCTAAATATCTAGGTTCTTGTTTAGGACCTTGGCTCGGGAGTAAAACCTAAATTTTGAGCAGCCAAATCGGTAAATGGGTGATTTCTCTGTTTATATTTGATCTCTATTATGTCCCGCAAAAAGCAATGAAAGGTTGTGCCATGGCTGATCATCCTTTCGACCTGGAGAACAAATTCTCCCGAGCATACTTGATATATATTATGTGCAACTCACATTAAGAATGTTAATCTTCGATGGGTCGAGAACACATGATATGTCCAGGGTTGGGGTAATTTGATTGCTCCTAATGGGAATCAGAAGGAATTCATGTTCTAATTAGAATTTAATTTCACTAATAATCAGGTTAAATATGAAGCTATGATAATCGGTTTGGAATTGTTATTGGAACTGGGTGCAAAAATAGTGACCGTTATAGGAGATTTGCAATTGGTGATAAACTAAATGGCAGGACTATTTAAATGCATTAGCACATCTCTACTGTCATACTACGCCTTGTGATCCGATTGCTCGACCTATTTGAAGAGGTTGAATTATTGTATGTTATTAGGGAATTGTAACGCCCTGAAAATCGAGGGTCGAGCAGAAGCTCGGCTCCCGAGTTCCAACGCATCACTTATGCAACATAGATAATGATGATTGTATGTTGTTCATATTAGTGCATTAAACATGAATGAGATTTTACCAAAACAACAGATCATACTCCACAGACAGTTAAATTATGCAAGCGGAAGACTGTGATAGATATATAAAATATATAAACTGTCGTAAGTCTCCAGAGTGTGAGCATGTTACTAGGTTAAATATATGTCTGTATACTCTAAAAATGAACAAAATGGATATACAAGGGTGTTCCAAAAGTACAAATTAACAAGTGGAATGACATCTAATTATCAACCCTGTAATTCCTTTGATCAGAACATGGCTCACATGAACCCGCCTGAAAGTAGCATATAGGAGAAACTCTCCTCATCATCATAAAAGTCAGGCTCCGCTTCACGAGCATCGCCATCATCTGAAACTACAACATGGTCTGGTTGGTGTGTACAACACCGTCCCGTAACGTGGGAGTGAGTAGCTAACTTAGTGGAACAATAAAGCACAGGTTAACATGTTATCAATTCAATCAAGCAGTAAATCACACATCCCTAAGTACTCTTGTTAATGCAAGAATGGTATGCATGTATGATGCATGCCCTCGCCTGCGCTCCCTCAGCAACTCCTTCTTACGTTCGCAGTTGCCATACTCCCTCAGTGCTTGACCATCAATGCCAAACGCACACGTATGTGGTGCATAAACGTGATTACCAAGTTCTTTATTAGTCATTTTCATATAGCAGGATTGAGAAACTAAGGTACCTCCCTTATATCACTTCCCAAACAAGGATCCATTCTAGGGTCGTCAGTCCTAGTACATCTCATATGATGATATAGTTCTAGGTCATTGTAAAGGGCTCGTCGCCTTATCAATGCAGGCCTAGTTATACTCTAGTTACTACGGAGAGGCTCGTCGCCTTAACGCAGGTTCAGAGTATGCTCGAGGTCACTACACCAATGCGTCATTCGGGGTTGATGCAATTACAACACCCCTTCAGATATTGTTCAACCAACAGGTATCAGAGTACGCAGCGGTGGTTTTGTTTGATAATGGCCCACACGAGGCTCACGCACAACTCGTCTTCTAATCAGTATAGGCTGACAGCTCGAATACAGTGTCCCATACCACTGTATTCGGCTCACGAGTCTGGTTGCTCACTGGTCACTACAGGGAGGCTCATCACCACAGCGTAGGCCGACAGCTCGACCACGGTGTCCCATACCACCATGTTCGGCTCATTTGTCTTAGCGGATCACGGTACTAAGGTTAATAGGGATTTCACTGGTGAGTTTGGTACCCTAGGTTCAAGCAGTAGCGTCCAAACATGGTTAACATACATCGGCCAATCAGGTTATTTGACGAGCTTAACTAGCACGAGCGCACATCGAATTGATCGACATGAAGTGCATATGCACTCCGTGTGGCCTAACCACTGTCGTCAACCGATATACAACTCGGATTCGTCAAGCACGTCTCATGTGGCGAAATAATGTCAGCTACTACTTCAAGGCTTGTTACTGATTGCTGGACTATACAATAGCCCCAAACACAATCAATCTCAACAAACTAGCATATGAGATAATCGAGTAGTAATGAATACATATTTCAAATCATACAATCAGTTGAGCATGTGATGAAGTACAACATAAACATGAATTTGTACATATTCAATTCACAAACAAATGGATATCTAACCATGACATAAATGGAGGAAAACATACACATCATTAGAGTAGTTGAGAATCCTATCTCAACACCCAATTAAAGAGCAACCAACCAGTATTTACTCGTACAGACATTTTTACATACACTTAATCTACACATTACATCATACATGGTATGTAGTAGTTAGAATACGTATTAGGACAAGTCCTTTCGTCAAAGGATTGCCGCCTATATACCAATCACATACCCACGATGGTTAGTCGTGGCGTACGTTAATACATAGTCTATACTCACTTAGACATTTTCACAAACACTTAGGTTACACGTGTATATACACGACGTATTTTAATATAACATGTATTAGGCTAATCCGTTCACCCAGAAGTTGATACATATGCATCTAGCATACATAGACAACGATTAATCATGGCAAGCACAAATCCGTATTTCATATATATATGGTATTTTCTACAAATACGAGGAATACAGTATATTCAACATAGTTAACGTATAACTGAAAGAAGAAACGGACAACACTTTGTACATGTGAAATAGCATCCACGTCAGTAATCTATCATTAACTGACATTGAAAGTCTTGAAAACTATAACCTATACGTTTAAAGTCCGCACCTTACGCCGTTAAATAAGTTTAGAACTCAGTTTGTATACCGAGTCTTCGTCTACGGTAGAATGACAACCTATAGCATGAAATAAGTTAGCTATTTCATCACTTACGCTATTTGGAACTCTAGAACAGGTTAGGTTTAGGTTTTCTTACTTAAGAACGGGATCGGTATCGCCGGAAGAGCGACACGGTAGTCGTAGATTGAATCCCAGGAAGAAATCCTAAGTTTCTCTCTTTCTCTCTCTTTCCTTCTCTCTCTCTCTCTCTCTCTCTCTCTCTTTTCTTTCTAAGGTTTAGAAAATTCGTATGGGTTATGAGAGAAAGGGTTTAAGGTCCTTTTATAGGCCCAGAACTTCCAAAAATAGGCCCAGGGCCAAGGTATACTTAGGTTATGTCCAAAGCCCATCTGTTCTGGCTTAAAGGAGCACTTTCGGAGCTCCCCTTGAGCCAAAGGTCGGACTTAAGCTCCCTTATGTTGGATCTAGGTCGACCTAAGTTTTCAGTCCGATCGGATTCGCAGATCGACCGCGGTGAGCCAATTTCAGTTCAACGATCCACGATCATCGATCAGGGCCACAAGTACACTGCCATGTGTATGAATTTTTTCCTGATTCGAGGGTGTAATTGGGTCAGATTCTGACGGTCTGAATCCTTATATTTGGCCCACAAGCGACAGGTCTCAGATTACTTAAATTAGATTTAATTTCTAAAGAAATCCACGTTTTCTCACACACTTAACTCCGGGCTCAAGCGAATAGCCCCAGGACACAATCTGGATTTGATCTTCGAGATAGTTATCAAGCCCAACAAGGCGGTCTTAATTATATAAATTCGTATTAATCGGACTTTCGACGTGAGGTCCAGATCCGATACGGAGTTTCGTAATGCCCCCGAGGGCAACTGGGTAAGGAGATTGATCCTAAGTTTTAGGGTATTGTAGCGGTAAGGATTCTACACGTTTTGAGTCTTGTAGATCGTATTTAAAGTGATCAGTGCGAATTTCGCAAGCAAACTAGTGTGGCACTAGTTAAAACTCGCCTAATTTCTAAAGGATTTTGCCTTAAATGATTTCTGGCTGAGGTGGTACTCGGATCTTTATAGTTTGTATAGAAGGTGATTCAAGCTATTAATACTTAATTAAATTATATCCTAATCACGGCAGAATAAGGTCCTAGGGCAGTCCTATACCCAAGGACGTCCATTGCCAAGCTAGGAAAAATTCGGGGTGTTATAGGAATGTAATGCGGACACCAACGAAATGACACAGTTAGTTGTAGGACTTGATGCCTTGGGGGGGTCGGCCAAGTAGCCGATCACAATCCAAAAGAGATAATTGCCCTCTATTTTTTAGAGAGAGAGAGAGAGAGAGAGAGAGAGAGAGAGTACAATGGAAATCTGACAGGCAAAAATAGAGGTTGACGATTAGAGGTCTCCTGTTATGGGTTATTTGTAGAGTCCTCATACCAGGACTGATAGAAATGTATGAAGATTGTCCACGAATTACGTAATTATTGACAGCGACCTGTACTGAAAGGGGGCCGATGGAGTTTTGTTTCGGTGCTTGTCAAAGAAAGAAGCTATACTAGCCATGAAAGAGGTCTACGAAGGGACTTATGGGGCCCACCAGGCTAGTAGAAAGATGAAACTTACACTCCGATGTTATGGATATTTTTGGCTGAGGATGATGGCAGATTGCATCCAATATGCAAAGGGTCATGAAGCTTGCCAATGAATACACTGGCTTAGCATGTGCCTGCGACTGAGATCCATCCTATAATAAATCCATGGTCATTTTGAGGATGGGCGAATGATTTAATCAGTCAAATTCACCCTCATTCGACCCGTATGGACTCATTTATCATCATAGCGACCGACTACTTCACAAAGTGGGTAGAAGCAAAACCCATGATGGGAAATAACCACTGAGAAATTATTGAGTTTATTAAAACCAACATTATCCATCATTTTAGGATACCAGAGTCCATTACCATGGACTAAGGTTCGGTGTTCTTGGCCAAGAAAATGTGGGCAATGGCCGACAGATACAACATAAAAATCCTGCACTTGACCTCGTACTATGCCCAGGCTAATGGCCAGGCCGAAGCTAACAACAAGGTAATCAAGAACATCTTGAGGAAAATGATCTGATAAAATTTTCGAGAATGACATACCAAATTGTCTGAGGAACTCTGGGCCTACAAAACATCACCTTGCACCAGTACTGGGGTAAGTCTATTTGTGTTAACTTATGGACATGATGTGGTTATGCCCCTAGAAATCACAATACCGTTACTACGAACTACATAACAGACCAAGTTAACTCCTCTGGAGTTCATAGAGGCAATGTCGGCCGAACTCGAGGGACTAGATGAGGTCTGTATAAGGGCCTTAGATTCGATCATGGCCAACAAAGTGGCCATAACGCTCGCATATAACAAAAAGGTGAAAGGAAAGTCTTTCGGAGTAGATGATACAGTTTGAAAAATGGTATTACCAATTGGTCAGAATGATCGATCCTTAGGCAAGAAGTGGTCACCCACTTGGGAAGACCTAATATGTCATTAAGCAGGTCCTCAAGGGAGGAGCCTATGTCCTGAGGGACATGGACAGGAAGATTGTAAGGGCTCCTATAAATGGTTGATTCTTAAAACCCCTCTTCTCTTCATCGTGGGAAGTTGTAAAAAATTAAATCGAGTAGAGTTAGAAAAACAAATAGTTCATTCGAATAAAAGCCCTGGAATGAGGGTCAATTGATTACAAAATAATAAAAAACACAAGGCGAAAGAAAAGATTTGGCACATTGGACGATCGAGCTATAAATAGGCCGATTTGAGCTCTTCAAACCTTTTGGCGGTCGATGCTTTTACCTCCACCACTATCTTTCGCCTCTCGGCCCATGAGGCATGTTGGCTCACGAGCTCTGTAGAGGAGCAATCGATCAATGTGAAACACCTGTTAAGTACCGCATACTCCAAATCAGCCAACTTCCTTTTGGCTTCACTGGATTCTGCATGGTCCCGATAGAGTGCTATTTGAGACTCGATGAACGCGACCACCTCCTTATTATCTGGTCAATCACAGTTTGAATAAAGCTGATGGGTCTCGACCAAATCGGCAGACAGATTGTTGCACGCGATTTTCATTGATCGCAACATCTCCTTATTAAAGTGCTGTTCGCGAGTCTAGTACAGTTGGTTCTTCCAAGCTGCTTCATGGCGGGCCAACAGAGCTCTGGATTCAGTGCCAAGGGTTGACAAATGCGATAGTGAAGCAGTGCAACGTTCAAAGTCTCAGTCACCCATGGAGCATTCTTCTCCAAGTTGTCAGAGTTCCGAAAGAATGTTTAGAACCTCTTGTTGTGGCTTGCGATCTTCAGGAAGCTCAGTGGCATCCCTGAGGAACGGATAAGGGTCATGTAAAAAGGAAGAGTGAGAATGTCTTGAGCCCTTCTGTGAAGATTTCTTCCATAATTTTGATCGATAGAGAAGAGAAATTCATAATTGTTGAAGTAGTGGCGGTAGAATTCCTGGTTCGAGTTCGCTCATGATGCATTTTGAATCCTAAGGAGTGCTTTTATAGATTGAAAATTCAGCAATTAATGTGCATTAGATAAGGTGTGACGGTTGGGAACCTAAAACCAACTGCCGTCATGTCGATTTGTTTCCTAGATCATGGGGAATGTAGAGAAATTAATGGGATCCCCTTGAAAAACGTGGCACCGTTACTGGAGCTGAGTCAATGCATGCATGTAAAGAGGAAAATGGAAAATGGCTAAATACTGTGCGGCTGTAGGGCAGCACATGGGTTTGATCGATGGGTAAGTTACCTTCAAGCATCTTTTGGATAAACACTCAAGCAACAGTATTGGAATAGAGATGCATCTGGTGTCTTAAGCAAAACGAGTCAATTTTATTGATTATTTATTGCTTTACAGGTCATTGGCTGCATTATAACAGAAAGAAAATAGAAATAAAAGCCTAAAGGAGGTCGAGTGTCTTAGATCTTCATCTCCTCAAACTCCTTGAGGAGAGCCTGCATCTTCGCTTCATTCTTTTCCTTAGATGAAGCCCAACTAATCTCTTCTTCGATGACGTGTGGCAAGAGATGGAGCAACCGATCAACACGAAGGGTGCTCAAAGAAACTGCATCTTTGGCTGCTTTCTTGGCACTAGAGCTTGCCTTCGATCTTGCCTGATATAGGGAGATCTATTCATCCAGGAATGCGAGGTCTTATGGGACGACCGTCTCCTTGGCAAAGTAGGTGCCTTCTCGCTCTTCCAATTCCTCCATTAGCCCATTTTGGTAGGACTGCAATATTCTTAGTATAGTGAGATTGAACTGGTGTGTTTGGACACATTGCAACTGCTCATACCAAGCTAACTTTGTTTGCCACTCATCATTAAAGAATCTTCTTTGGCCGTGGTTTGCCGTAGGAGGTATTTTTAATTCACTTGATTAGTAAAAGTTAGTTCGCAATATCAATCCCCCATGGCGTACAGATGCTTTAGCTCTTGAACAAGCTTCCTGAGTGCAACATCTGATTAGACCGTGGACGAAGCATGTATTGCGAAACCATTGGCATCAAACAGTAGGCTGGAATGGGAATACTCCTTTAGACCCCGTTGGAAAATTTCTTGCAAGTAAGATTCAACACCTGTAGTAAGGGAGGAAGAATTGAAAGTCACTGTGATAGGACAAGTTTGTAAGAAAGTGATGACATGGAAATGGAGCGGGAATCGGATGATGTTTAAATCAGCATTCCTGGCAGCCATGACATGGGGTGATCATGTCGATGAAATCGCTACACATTCATATTAATTAGGAATGTGCAACGGTTGAATCACAAAGTTCAAAAAATAACCCACGTTTCACCAAACGCGGCGGACAGGTCAACCAGTAGTTACAAGCAACAAATGCGAAGGAAAAGTAAAGAGGCAATAAGTGGTAAAAAATGGCTGGACGGCTGTTTATACATGAAAATAGTATGCTTACATCTCAAAAATAGAAAGCTACAAAACATTGTAAGGATTCTTTCACCACCCCCAATTTCCCCTTTGCCATTTGCAGTGTAGACTCCTTGATTGCCGACCGAGGAAGTTGGCCGATATCCACTGTATGGGAGTGCACATTAGCGGCCAATTGGAGAACTTCCTTTTTGTGCTGGAGGTACTCCGTGTGCTTTCCCACAAGCTCTTGCTTTAATGCTATCAATTTTGGATCTTCTACAATTTCAGTCTCACACTGTAAAATGAGCTGGCAAAATGGATGGACATCATGAATAAAACACATGCTTTATGGCCTATATTGGATGGGTCACTACGATTCTTAGTCCAAAAGTAAATAAATTATGAGCCTTATACACTTAGTGCCATGGTATGATAACTCTCGGTATTATACACTTTTTTTTAAAAATTTTATCTATGCACCCACGATAAGGTGGAATTTCACTGACAATGGTACTGGAACCATGACCTCGTGTTGAAACTCTTTTAAGTCTACCCCTAAGGCATGAGTAAGGATCCAAAGGTATTCGGACACTAAATTCAAATGACAGAGAAACAAGCATCCACGACTCAAAAGACTAGGATCAGCAAACCAATCCCATTTTGGAATTGTAACTTGGCCGCATTAGGTTTCACAATTTTTACGGTTAAATTTAAGTTTATGCAGTCTGCGTATCAAGTGTCATACAATTCCAGAATACAAGTCAGGCATGTAAGGTAGCGGATTGCGTGTCATCCGGGTAACACTTTAGTGGGTGTTGGGCCCCACCTTGATGATGTCTATATCCAGGCGGTCCATCCGTTTTTTCAGTCCACGTTGGTACCTGGTTCCAAACATTAACCAGATCCAAATCTCAGTGGACTACACAGAAGCAGTGGCCAGTGAACGCCCACCAATAAAAACTACCTAGGGCGCACCATAAGCATATCCTTGGGGGTGTTTGGCGCATGGTACTGGGAAGGATTAGGTGGGATGGGATTAAAAAAACATAAGGGCGTGTTTGGGCAGTGGGATTAGAAGGGATTAGGTGGGATGGGATTCATCTGGTCCTGTGCCAATTCCACTCCATGTTTGGGAAGAATGTAAAAGCTTGGCACTA
Organism: Magnolia changhungtana; assembly: GCA_030180095.1. NCBI lineage: Eukaryota > Viridiplantae > Streptophyta > Magnoliopsida > Magnoliales > Magnoliaceae > Magnolia > Magnolia changhungtana. Next base: position 1,505,014 of record JASAUF010000360.1, read on the forward strand.
GATTAGATGGAATTGCATTGGGTCCTGTGCCAATTTCACTCCTGTTAGCAAGTTGTGTAGGTCCCACCATGATATGTGGGCTATATCCACACCATCCACCCATTTTTCGAGATTATTTTAGAGCATGGGCCAAAAAATCAGGTAAATCTAAAGCTCAAGTGGACCCCACCATAGAAAGCAACGGGGATTGAATACTTACCGTTGAAAACTTCTTTGGGGCCACGTAATTTTTTGGATCTACCTCAGTTTTAGGCCCATGCCATAAAATGAGGTTACAAAACAAATGAACGGTTTAGATATAACACATGTGTGTTATTCTCAGTATTTTCAAATTATGGTGGGTATATCCATTCAATGTACCACCATATTACCAACAAAGCATGGCATTAATCTTATCCCACGGCAGCAGGGACAATCTCTGCCGTGGGTAATAATTATGTTTTTGGAAACCCATCCCACCTAATCCTTTCTAATTCCACCACCAAACATGCCTTAATTATTACATAGGGTAGGGATTGTCCGGGTTAAGCTTAATTCCACGCTATGTTTGTGATACGGTGGTACGTTGAATGGATATACCCACCATCATTTGAAATTGAGAAATTTACGACTGTGGACCCCACCTTTTACCCAACGGTTTTTTTGAAACAATACAAACTTAGAATACGCGGTTGGACCTTCTCGTACGGTCTCAACATTTCAGGACGAAAATACCCCTCCGTTTGGCGTAAAAACAGTTCGGTACTCCCCGTGCCACCAGCTAACGGCGGATGGTCGGTCATCTGTGGGCCCCACCATGATGTATTCTTTTCATCCATGCCGTCCATATACTTTTTCAGATGATTTTATGATATGAGACCAAAAAATGAGGTATATCCAAATCTCAAGTGTACCACATTACAGGAAACAGTGTTGAATGAGCGTCATCCATTATAAACCATTAGGGGGCCATAAAAGTTTCGGATGAAGCCGATTTTTGGTTTTTACCTTAATCTAGGACTGTATGAACTAATCAATGATTTCTTGTGAAATAAACATTCATTGGGCCTTAGGAGAATTTTAATTGTCAATATCCAATCAATATTATCTTCTTGTGGTGTGGTCCACCGAGATTTATATCCCTCTCATTTTTCGGAGTAAGCCCTAAAATGAAGCTGTAAAAATGGATGAACGGAATGGATGAAACACATACATCATGGTAGGGCTCAATGAACACCGACCACAATGACCATTGGATGGTGGTAGGGTGAGTAGCCAATCCGTTTTTGCATTTCCTAGCTTTCATTAGTTGCTTTTACTCCCTTAACGAAAAACCTCCTCAACATAACAACATTTCACTCCCTTTCAACTATAAACCAACGTATGGAGGTTATTCTTTACATTTTTCTCATCGAACTCTCCATGAATCATCTAGATATCATCATTCTACGTTTTACGTTTGTCATTTTTTGTCTTGGCTAGGGTTACGTGAAATCCCACGAAGTGGCTGCACTTGCAATCCTTGGAAAGGTTCAAAATATTCTGTCACTCCAAAGCACCTCTCTTCAACCTACATTACTGTACTATGGTAGTTGGTGGTATAGATTTTTTTTTTTTTTTAAATGCTCCAAGAGTACAATTGCATTGCATGCGAAGTTCGGTCAATTCCATGTGTTAGGCTTACTCAAATTCATGTGTTAGGCTTAGTTAATTTTATGCTTTGATCTGTCAAATCCATGTGAAACTCATTGAATTCCATTTAAAGCCCACTCAATTCCATGTTAGGGCTCGATTGATCTCATGCTATGCTCATTTGAAATTCATGTTTATTCACAAGTAATTTTATGCTAGGATTGCTCAATTTAATGTTTGCCTAACTTAATTTCATGGTAGATAAGATAAAGTCAATTTAATGTTTGCCCTGATAAATTTCATGCTAGGATCACTCAATTTAATGTTTGCCCAGCTTAATTTCATGCTAGATAAGATAAGGTCAATTTAATATTTGCCTTGATAAATTTCATGCTAGGATCACTCAATTTAATGTTTGCCCAGCTTAATTTCATGGTAGATAAGATAAGGTCAATTTATTGTTTGCCTCAATCAATTTCATAGTAGGATCGCTTAATTTAATGGTTGCCTAGCTCAATTTAATGGTAGATAAGGTCAATTTAATGTTTGCATCGATAAATTTTATGCTAGGATAGCATAATTTAATGTTTGCCTAGCTCAATATCATGCTATGCTTGCTCGATTTAATTTTTGCCCCGCCCAATATCATGCTATGTTTGCTCGATTTAATGTTTGCCCCGCTGAATATCATGCTATGTTTACTCAATTTAATGTTTGCCCCGCTAAATATCATGCTATGTTTGCTCGATTCAATGTTTGCCCCACTAAATATCATACTACGCTCGCTCGATTTAATATTTGCCCAGCTCAATATCATACTATGCTCGCTCGAAATATTGTTTGTCTAGCTCAATATGATGTTATGCTCGCTTGATTCAATGTTTGCTTGCATCCTATATTTATAGTTTGTACCGCTCAATTTTCTGGTTGCCCTGTTCAATTTCTAATTTGCGTTGTTGATTTTTCGGATTTCTTCATTGAATTTTGTCATTTTTGCTCTAATCAATTTCTACTTTGTCCCACTCAATTTTCATGTTTGCCCTGCTGATTTTCATGTTTGCCTTGCCAAATTTCATGTTTGCCCAGCTGATTTTTTAGTTTGCCTCATTTGTTATTCATGTTTCACCCGTTGATTTTCTAGTTTGCCCATTGAGTTTCATGTTTCCCTGATTTTCTAGTTTGCCCAAACTCAATTTCATGTTTCCCGTGATTTTCATGTTTCCTCATTGTTTTCTATTTGCCCCACTAATTTTCTAAGTTGGCCGCCGATTTTCGACTTTACCCTTTGAATTTCTAGTTTGCCCATTGAAATTTCATACTTCCCTCGATCAATTCTTAGTTTGCATTGATCAAGTTCCATGCATGCCTCACTCAATGTAATGATAGCTAGTGTCACAAAATTAAACGAGCACCATATGAAATCATTCGTAACGTTGAACGCCTAATCCGTACAAGCTCTAGTTGTTTATTTCATGGTAGCGCGGTGAATTTACTGATGGACTTATTTGATGGTAGCTAAGGTCAATTTAATGCAAGTTGATGCGCATGTGTTAGACTTAATCAATTTCATGCGTTAGACTTATTGAATTTTATGCGTTGATGGGGATTACATACATTTGATTAAATGTTTGCTTGCATAACTTATTTTATAGTTTGCCCCGGTAAATTTCATGCTATGGTCGTTGAATTTCATGTTTACCTCCCTCAATTTCATGTTTGCCCTCCTGAATATCATGCTTACCCCCCTACTGAATTTCATATTTGCCCTGCTTAATTTGTACATTGTCTCGCGCATTTTTCCAGCTTACTCTTTATTTCCTTAAGATTTGTATCATTGTTATATATAAGGGAAAGCGAGTTTTCGGTATTCTACTATTTAATTGAGTTTTGTCTTATGGCAAGCTTCCGTTGATTAACGTTTTATTGATAAGTTGTCATTGTATTGATTTCCAGATTATGGCTACGAGAATCATCTCTTGCTATGGCGGGAGTTAGAATGTGAAAACAAGCAATGGATGTACAAGAATGGAAGTACGAAAACTATTTCGCTAGATGTTGATACTACGTACGAGGAACTTCTATCCAGAATATACAAGATTATTAAGAGTACACCAACAGATTGTGATATTCGGATGAAAGTTTTGTATCCCTGCTCCAATAAATCAATCCCTCCAACCGTACTTGAGGACGACGATGACGTGAAAGAGTTCCTGGCAACACAGTTGGAGCATTCGAAAAAGTTTATCCCTTTGGTCATCGAGACAATCCAACACATAAATATGACAACACACGTTGACAGTGTGGCAGAAGAGCATGGCGTGGAATTTGAATATAAGCCAAATCCATTACAAGTAGGAGGAACAAATGATCTACTGCCCGAACCGCCCCAAACATCAAAATTTGTTAGTGTCCAAGTTAGTGATGCACGTGACCTTGACCTCATTTGTGATTACATGGCACCGCCTCTAGCAACAATAGCAGATTTGCCGTCATCATCTCTACAGAAGATACACCAATCCTGAAAACAACATCCTACATCCAGACCTTCCCGAAACATCAAACTTCAACACCCGCCAACTTCCGGTGCCCTTTGATGATGCTGCATTCACCAATGCAGCAATGCTGGAATATACGGATTTGTTAAGTGAATCGATCGAGATAGCGAAAGGGCAAACATTCAAGGACAAGAGTCGGTGCCAGCATGTTTTGAGCCTATTTGCCCTTCAAAATAAATTTCAGTACAGGGTACTGTACTCAAATTCTAGGAGATTTACGGTTGTATGCTTCGAAAATAGATGTGAATGGAGGGTTCATGCATCACGCGTTGGTGATTGAGGATTTTCAAGATACGGACTTATACGCAAATCACACGTGTGGCATGTCATGGATGAGGAGTGATCACCGCAAGCAAGCAAAGTAAGTTAGCATGTGATTTGGTTGTTAACCGCATCGAGCAACGCCTGGGGTTGAGGCCACATGATATTATCTTCGCCATGAAAGAGAAGTATAATATTGTTATCAGTTATAGGAAAGCATGGGCAGCCAGGGAGCTTGCAATCAATCAGGTTATGGGGTCTTATGAAGACTCCTACAATCAACTCCCCTTGTATTTGCATGAGTTGAGGACGGTCAACCTAGGGACAGTGACTCGCTTCGCGTGTTAACAAAGAGACTTTCAGGTTCGAAAGATGTTTTGTTGCGCTCGGTCAATGTGTTAGAAGTTTTCAAAATTCATTGCGGAGGGTATTAGCCATTGACGGGACACACCTAAAGGGCAAATACAAGGGTGTTCTATTCATCGCCACGGCCTTAGATGGGGACAACCATATATTTCCAGTTGCTTTTGGCATTGGGGAATCAGAGAACGGTAGTAGTTGGAATTGGTTCCTTACTTACCTTAGCGATGCGATAGGGTCTCTGGAGGATCTTGTTATTATATCTGATCGACATAAAGGTTTACTGAAAGAGGTTCCCCAAGTCTTCCCACGTGCAATTCATGGCTACTGTGCGTATCATATCTACAGAAACTTGGTGGACACCTTTAAAGACAAGTCATTGGAGATGTACTTCTGGCGGGCAGTGAAGACATGTAGGGTGGCTGAATTTGAGAAATTAATGCATGATATCGAAATGGCCAATCCCACAGTACATGCATGGTTGAAGAAATTGGATACGAGAGATGGGCATCTTCGCATTTTCCAGGAAAAAGATTCAACTTGGTTACTACAAACATTTCTGAGTGTGTTAATGCCCTCTTCAAAGAAGCACGCGAATACCCCATTACGAAATTGATAGAAGGGGTTAGATTGAAGATACAAGAGTTGTTTTATAAGAGGAGAGAATCTGCGGCATCATTTGTAGGGCCATTGACTCCATGGGCGGAGCAACAATTAAGGGATCTTGTGCAGAAGGCGCGAGATGTTCGCTGTCATCCTATTTCTCGAAATGAGTATTATGTTATGGGAGATTATAATGATACAGTCAAGCTCAGTGAGTTTTCGTGTACATGTCGCGAGTTTGACGTGAAGGGGTACCCTTGTATGCATGTCCTGTCAGCATGTATAAACTATAATCTCTTTCATTACTCATACTGCTCCCCATTCTACACGGTGCAAAATTACATAGCTACGTATAACGAATCGGTCTACCCAGTATGTGACAAGAGTGAGTGGGAAGAAATTTCAGTGGGCTTTAAGGAGTATTGTGCGCAAATTAAACCCCCAGGACAAAGGAGGTCAATTTGGAAGACCCAAAAGCTTAGAATTCCATCTCGTGGAGAGAAATCAAATACAACAAAGTGTGGGCGATGCAAACAAAGCGGGCATAATGCCGAAAGTGCAAGTTTCCCATACCGAAAAATAGCATACTTTGTAATTTATTTTGTTTTTGATGTATAGCATACTTTGTAAATGAATGAACTTTTTACCTTGTCTCACTGTATTTTTCGTCTTGTCCGTTTGACTCGTCGAAAAGGAAAATGTACATGGAAATCAATGCAAAGCAATCGCGCATATACGAGAATAAGCAAAAGCTCAAACATGTCTGGTAGACAAGAACTTCACAGGCATAGAAGGGAACTCCTTGGCCCACTCATTTTCAGCGGGGCCTCGCTCAATTTCTACGTTTGTCGAAAAAGGAAATAACCTTCCGAGTCCAAATAGCAGATGTGATATCCATCTTATTCAAATCTTCTAATCAAATGTTAAACACGTAAAAAACAACAAGTACGAAAATTTCATCACATTGAACACTGACAATGACAACAAGGAGTGGAAAGACAAACACATCCATATTTAACGTACCTATTCATCCACACTGTTGTTGGCATTCTGCGCAACATCAACTACAAATTATATCTAATCATATTATGAACTCTATACTATCTGGGCTATTTTAAGAAGCACTTGTTGGACTGCTGATCTGTGTATGAAGGCGAATATTTAGAGACTCATATTCATATGTATCCAATGTTCGAAGGCCGAATCATGAATGAAGCACTATATTTCAGATGATGGCTTCCAAACGATGTAGGGAACAAGAATGGGTCAGATCATTCAAAGAATGCAATCCCCAATATAAAGTCCAAAATGAAATTAGAGAAAATGAATCCAGAAAATAAATAAAAACCAATATGATTTGTCCAGTTGATATAGTAGGTCAAACAAGATCACATGGTTCTTAATCCAATCCACTGACACCACCATCAATCCCCTTAAGTAGCTGTTTTCTAGTTTGCCCCGCCCATATTTTTGTTTGCCCATTGTTTTGCTAGTTTACCCATTGATATTTCACTTGCCCATTGTTTTTCTAGTTTGCTCCGCTGATATTGCAGTTTACCCCGCTGTTTTGCTAGTTTGCCCCGCTGTTTTTCTAGTTTGTCCCGCTGATATTTCAATTTGCCCCGCTGTTTTTTAGTTTGCCCCACGATATTCGGTTGCTGCATTGTTTTTCTAGTTTTCCCATTGTTTTTCTAGTTTGCCCTACATTGATATTTTAGTTTGCCCCTCAGTTTTTCTAGTTTGCCCCATTGATATTTCGATTTGCCTCATTGTTTTTCTAGTTTGCCACTGATATTCCATTTGCCCACGATATTTCGGTTGCATTGTCAAGGCAAGGATTAGAAGGGATTGGAAGTTAAATCCCAAGATTGGTCCTGAGTGCCAAACATATGTGGTGACCTAATCCTCCCATGGATCTTAAGACAATCCGACAACACTATCATTACCTTTAAATCCCATCCAATCCACCCTAATCCGATCAAATTTGCCTGGGACATGTTTGGTTGAGGGATTGAAAGGGATGGGAAGGTTTAATCCCCATATTGGTCGGGCGTGCCAAACAGACTCTATATAGCGATCCGGGATGGTTTACACGAATAAAACATATACGTCACGATTAGCCCCATAAAGTCTTAATGCAACCATCCATCTCTTGCTAAGTCCGATGGAAGTAATACCCAAGCCATGTCCATAAGTGTTCTAGATAGTTTGATGCGGTAGCTTGTTCAAAATAAAATGACCTATATAGTAAAAATAGTTTTCTAGTCCCTCATTTATCATTTCCTTGTAATATCCGAGCAGATCTGATTGTCCGATTACTTCTCCCCTCCGTGAAGTCGAGTTTCAATTCCATGCATTTCACAGACAGTTCCCCTCATTTCATGGTCAAATTTATTCATTGCACGATAATTTCTATAAATTCACGGTAATTTCCCTTCAGTTCACAGTGTGTACTGAATGCCATCAGCTTAAAAATTAAAATTTAACATAATATATATATTACAATTTAATAAAAATTAAAAAAAAAAGTCGGGGTCGACCCCAACTCGCTAGACATTTACCCGGTCGACCCCATTTTGGCACATTATACCTAAGTGGGGTCGACCGGGTTACTACCCTGGCCGACCGGTAAATGAGTACTGATGAGTTAATGACTAGGCACGACCCGGTCGACCCCGACTTTTTGACAACATTGGTCACATTGACAACATTGGTCACGATTTTGACAACATTGGTCACATGACTCACATCACTTGCATTTGACTATAATGATGATTTTGCTGCATTGTTTGTTTCCACAAATCATGCTTAAAATGGTGGTTTTATAGTGTGAAAATGGAAGGATTATATATAACATTACCTCCATCCTTTGCAAGTGTAATTGACTCTCGATATACGAGCCATAATCTATGTTTAAACAAACACTGAGAAATGGTAATGATGGCTCCTTTGCATTTCATATGAAATTGGAAAATCAAACATGCATTGGGGAGAAAACATTCTAATTGAAGAGGGAGAGTTTGAACAAGAATCGCTTTTTCTAGTTTGCCCCGCAGATATTTCACTTTGCCTCGCTGTTTTTCTAGTTTGCCCCGCTGATGTTTCACTTTGCCTCGCTGTTCTTCTAGTTTGCCCCGCCGATATTTCACTTTGCCCCGCTGTTTTTCTAGTTTGCCCCATTGATATTTTGATTTGCCCGCCTTTTTTAGTTTGCCCGTGATATTTCGATTTGCCCATTGCGTTTTCAAGTTTGCCCATTGATATTCCGTTTGTCTCATTGTTTTTCTAGTTTGCCCTGGCCGATATTTCGGTTGTCCCGCCATTTTTCTAGTTTGCCCTCATTGATATTCCGCTTTGCTCATTGTTTTCTAATGCCCATTGATATTTCGATTTGTCTCATTGTTTTTCTAGTTTGCCCCGCTGATATTCCAGTTTGCCCCGCTGTTTTTCTAGTTTGCCCCGCTGATATTTCACTTTGCCTCGCTGTTTCTCTAGTTTGCCCCGCTGGTCTTCTACCATTGTACTAAGTAAACTCCGCTGGGCCCACATTGAATGTATGTAGTTTATCCACCCCGTCCATCCGTTTTTCCAACATACTTTTGCGGTTTAGCCCAAAATTGAAGCATATCAAAAGATCAATTGGATCATACCATGGGAAACAGCGGGGCATAATGATTCTCACCGTTGAAACCATAGTGGGATACAAGATATATTTTTCTTATAAAATGTTTTTAAATCCATCGGTGCAGGCAATGAAGAAGATGCCGTTATCTCCAAGCCATCATGTAGGTGTGAATGAAGACGAACCTTCTTTTGCAACTTAGAGCTCCACATGCGGACTTTGAATTTCTAGAGAAAAATACCCCTTCTTTTTGCTCAACTCACTGCTGCTGCTTGTCAGCGTAGCTTTCACTCCCCTTGATGGAAAAAAACGAGCAGGTGCTTCCCCTGTCAGCCCTATCTATATATGCATTCTAAAATGCCTCCTTATATTGTAAAAAGAAATTATCCATATTCGATGTTACGTGCATAATAAGGGTGACATCTGGTTAATCAACACCGCGTGCAACTAGATCAGAAGTCACAATAATACGACCTTTAGTTCTACAACTCTCTAGAAGGATTCCACAAACCGATTGCATGAACTTAATTGAAAGTTCAAATATACCCTTTAGTTCTCATCAATGGGCAATCATACCTTTCCTAATGTTTTCCGGTGCCTATCTGTCCGTATGCGAAGATGCAGGCACTGTAACCTATAAAGGCAGATTTGATCACTAGCAAACACTTTGGGACTCCAAAAAATAAAATTACATAGTTCATTTCAAAGTTTGAGTGAACAAATCCAACTTCACAATTTCACATTGAGTAGAAATTGGGAAATCGCCTTTTCTTTTAGTGTACTTTGTAAACATTATCTGAAATTATTTGGTAATGTCGATGTATTAAAGTTGTCAGGAAGGAACATATGCACACCATTGAAATCCATCAACACCAGATATGTAAATGAAATTGAGAACATGCAACATAACATGAAGTGCATAAATAAATTTCACGTTAACACCATATATAGTAATCAAAATAAGATCCCCAAGTTTGGGCACTAAAATCAACATCCCTTCATCAGTCAAAGTAAAATTCACCCCATGATTTAAAGAAACAGTTTGAGAATATGAATTTTTATAGCTTGGCTTACCAAAAGATACGATGCACAAGCCATCATTCTGTGTAAATCTAGTCTAGTCGACGGACCGCCACCCGGTGGAGCAACATCATCACGCCGGCAGGTGATTGTGGCAATAAGGTTATCAATTTTACGCTCGACCCGATTGATACTATTCTGGATGGCCGCAGAAAACCGCTCCAATCGTGACATCCGTCTATCCTGCTCATCCATGTGCCTAACAATATATGCCCGGCGGTTGCGGTACGGCATCCTTCGACTGGTACGACCATATGGTTGTCCTGCCTCCTCACGTTGCTCTCCCTCCGTGGGATATTCGGTGTCGGCTGCCTCTGTCTCAGCAGCGTCCGTCTCTGCAGCCTCTGTCTCCGCTGCCTCTTCTTCTGTCTCTCCCATCAAAACTTCACTGCGCCTCACTGATGCCGATGCCCCTTTGTTCCCCACTTTCATGCGCTTGATGTTGTTTTCTGTAAACATTCTCACGGGTGCGGGTCACAAGTGGGCACGACCCTACATGACGGGAGAGTAAACATAGAAGGTGTGGGAATGGAATGGCATCCCTTCTCGTGGTCGCTATGTTGTCGGCGATCATTTGAGTAATGATTGTGGGCAGACAGAGAGGAATACCATGACAGATGCTGTATAGAATGTCTAACATATACGAAGTAATATCGACTTTGTTCGACTCCCTCGGATAAACATTTGTGCAAAAGATATTGTGTAGCACCTTATACTTGAATTCCATGTGTGATGATCTCAGTGCATTACTCTTATTCCACGGAACATCCTGACCGTTACAAAAAAACTTCGTCATTGCTAACCGTACAGTTGGGTCATCGATGTCGTGATCAGTTAATCCTCGAGATGTGACAGGAATCCCCAAAAGATGTGCAACTACCCCAGTATCAATGGTGACAGAGTTCTCTCCAATGGTCACCTGAAAGGAAGGAGGGTGCAATACCGGAGAGTGACAATATGATAGAAATATGAGAACCTGCTCATTTTGAACCGTCCCTCTAAAATCTAAGATCTTACTCCACCCAACATTTTCCAAAATCTCAATAATTCCAAACCGCTGGATGGACGCTCGGTTGATTTTTTTTTCGTATACAATTTTTCGAACACGGAATTTTTTGTACAGGTTCGCAGGCAGAGGAGGAACCTGCTGGATAACTTGTTCCGGATGGGAGTCCTGAATTGGAGCACTCGTCTGAGTACGAGCTCGCCTAGCCGGCGACTCGATTGGAGAGGTCCGTTCCTCTGACTGTTCCTGTCTACGTCTGGATCGAATTTTTTGACTAGCTCCCCTGGATGACTCTCCAAGTATAGGCTTTTTCCCTTTATCCTTTGCCATTATCTGTAGTGATGATATTGTCTGTTTCAAAAAAAAAAAAATCATAAGTGAACTCGAAATTATGTCGATATATACCTGTCCTAATCATGATTTGTAATCGAATAGTGAACTAATGTACTGTTTTTACGGTTTAACTCAAAGAAAAAACACTAATCTGAGTGAGCATTTAAAGTAAAATTTTATCAAGCGGGAGATGAGAATGGGTGTTAAAAAAGTGCATGCAATTGCACAACATCAACGACTGTTTGTAAAAAAAGGCGGTGTTTAAGCCTCAAACATCCCTTCAAAGGGTGAATCCAAACGGGCCCTTAGGAGACTAAAGCCAACGCTGCACAGTCCTTTGCCACCCCTATTCCACAAATGCTCTTAAACGGGATAGTGAAAAGGTCAATTAAAAAAATATTCTAGATTTTGCTCTTAAACGGGATAGTGAAAAGGTCAAGTTGGAACCAGGCCATATGATAACCAGTGGCAGGTCTGGTCGGGCACACCCGATTGGAAGATAAAGGATCCATCATCCCTCCTTTGGCATGATCAGGATGTCACTTGACCATAGTGGGATACACTGTTATATGTAACCTTTAACAGTAATAGTAGGGGAGTTGACTGTCAAGAGAATATAAATTTCAGGTGGACCAAACCACAGAAAAACAATAGTGATTTGATATCCACCATTAAAATCCTCCTAAGCCCACTGCATCTTGTTTATTTGACATCCAATCAGTTGATTAGGTCATGACCCAGATGAAGGGAAAAAAACAAAGATCAGCTTGATCCAAAACTTTTATGGCCCCCTAAAAGTTGTTAATGGTCGAAGTTCATTCAACACTGTTTTCTGTAATGTGGTCCACTTTAGATTGGAATATATCTCAGTTTTGGACTCATTCCATAAAATCATCTATAAAAATAGATGGACGGCATGGATGAAACACATACATCATGGTGGGGCCCATGAGCACCGACCAGCAGCCATTGACTGGTGGCAGGGGGAGTAGCCAATCCGTTTCCACAGCGGACTCATATGGGAGCTTCTTATCAGGTGGGCCCACACCGAGCTCAAGTGAATCACACCACAAAAGACAAATAGAGAGGAATATGACCAGATACAAAGAACACAGACTTACCGAGATCGTATTAGGAGAAATCGCCCAAAGATTAAGTGCAACTTGGCGGGAGAAATCCGCTGGAGATGAAGTTGTGGGAAGCTTAGAGAAGGAGTCCAAATAAACGTCCTGATGGTGTAATAACTGCCGTTTGGTGAAAGCAGTTATTGCATTTTTTTTTTTGAAAACCACAATGCATCGATATATCGACATGTTGTCGATATATCGACAACATGTCGATATATCGTCAGGATCCTTTTTATAATATTTCGCTTCTGGAGACTTACAGTCCTAATTCGATTTTATCGACATACCGTCGATATATCGAAAAGTATCCCATCGATATATCGATAATATGTCGATACATCGTTCAAATCTTGTCATCAACATTGGATATTATCGTCAAATTGACGATCTACTCGATCACTTATAACGATTACATCGATCATGTGCAGATTACATCGATAACTTACGTCGATTATATCGACAATATGTCGATCCCATCGGCTACACATTTTTCGACATTCTGTCGACAATATATCGATATATCGATAAGTTACACTATCGATATATCGAGATATCAGCGATATATCGATAAATTAGAAATTTGAACCAACTCTTGCTGGACAATTCCAAACCAAATTCGATATTATCACCATGTTTTCGATATATCGATATACTGTACTGTCGATATATCGACATCATGTAGATATATCGATGAAGTACGTAAATTCGGGGATTACTTGCTGGACAAATGGCGACCGAATTCGATATTATCGACATGTTTTCGATATATCGATTTTCATATCTCGTCGATATATCGACGTTATGTCGATATATCGATGAAAAACAAAATTCCCTCGAATACTTGCTGGACAAATGGCGACCGAATTCGATATTATCGATACGTTTTCGATATATCGATTTCAATATCTCATCGATATATCGACGTTGTGTCGATATATCGATGAAAAACCAACTTCCCTAGAGTACTTGCTGGACAAATGGCGACCGAATTCGATATTATCGACATGTTTTCGATTTATCGATAACTTATGTCGATACAATCGATGATATATCGATATAATCGATAACTTATGTCTATACAATCGACGATATGAAGGTTAAATCGACGGTACATCTGATATTGCGATAAGTCGATGGAATCTACATTATGTCGATATATCGATGCCAGTTATCGATTAGATCGTTGATCTGTCGATTATATCAAGGATTGCTACTTGCTATAGTTTCATTTTTTTTTAAAAAATCTTTTTTATTTTCTTGGATTTGTTTGTTGTACACACCCATGTCAGTACACTTCCTCTATTATACAAAAAATGAGGTATTTCCTGATCTCAATTGGACCACATTACAGGAAACAGTGTTTAATGAACATGATTTGTGGAAACCACCATTTTAAGCATGATTTGTGGAAACAAACAATGCAGCAAAATCATCATTATAATCAAATGCAAGTGATGTGAGTCATGTGACCAATGTTGTCAAAATCGTTATCGTATTGCAAATCGTAGTAGGGTTGAATTGTATCGAATTACAAATCTTATCGTAAATCATTTTTTTTTTCTTCCCAAAATAGAAAACTAAAAATGACCCTTACAATCCTATTAAAGATCCTCATAGAACCTTTATACACACACACACACACACACTCCAACAAATCAAGCCCATTCATACATGGAATCTATGTACTGTTACATTGTTACTGGACATGGATGATTTTCTTGGGCCTACTATGGTTTCAACGGTGAAAATCATTATGCCCCGCTGTTTCCCATGGTATGATCCAATTGATCTTTTGATATACTTCAATTTCGGGCTAAACCACTACAATAAGTTAGGAAAACGGATGGACAATGGGCAACCGAAAAACAGTGGGGTAAACTAGAAAAACGGCGAGGCAAACTAAAATATCAGCGGGGCAAACTAGAAAAATAGCGGGTCAAGCTGAAATATCAGCGGGACAAACTAGAAAAACAGCGAGACAAAGTGAAATATCAGCGGGGCAAACTACAAAAACAGCGAGGCAAAGTGAAATATCAGCGAGATAAATTAGAAAAACAGCAAGACAAAGTGAAATATCGGCGGGACAAACTAGAAAAACAGCGAGACAAAGTGAATTATTAGCGGGGCAAACTAAGATGGGGACATGTACTGGGTGTCAAGAAATCCCAATTCGTAACCGTTCCCTATTAGTTTATTAAGTAACATATGCTAGCACAAGTCTTTCTCAATATCATTCATTTTGGCACTTGATTTTTTCATATCAATTAATTGGTGGACATGAACATGTTATTTCATTAGTAAGTAAATGAGTTCCTCACTATATATGTAAAATATTAGCGGGGCAAACATGAGATCAGCGGGGCAAACATGAAATCAGCAGGGCAAACTCGAAAATCATTATGCCCACTGTTTCCAGTGGTATGATCCACTTGATATTTTGGTATGCTTCAATTTGAGGCTCAACACCTTAAATTAGAAAGAAAAATAGATGGACGGCGTATATATACTATAGGAAACAGATTGGCTATTTCTACCACCACCATGATGGCTAGTGTTGGTGTTCATGGGCCCCATCATGATGTATGTGTTTCATCCATGCCGTCCATCTATTTTTATAGATCATTTTATGGTATTATACAAAAAATGAGGTATATCCTGATCTCAATTGGACCACATTACAGGAAACAATGTTTAATGAACATCGGCCATCAAAAACTTTTTGGGGGCCATAAAAAGTATTGGATCAAGATGATCTTTGCTTTTAGCCTTCATCTGGGTCTTTATGACCTAATAAACAGATTAGATTTCAGATAAACACTACAGTGGACCTCAGGAGGATTTAAATGATGGATATCCAATCACTACTGTTTTCCTGTAGTGTGGTACATCTAAGATTTAGATCCCTCTTATTTTTAGGATAAACCTCTAAAATGATCTGTAAAAATGGATGAACGGAAACGATGAAACACATTGTGATTGGTGGGGCCCCTGAGCAGACCACCACCGACCATTGTGGTGGTGTGGGCCCAACTGAGTGTCAGATATACCTGTGGTGCGTGATTTCTTCCCTGGACCGACCATTTTCAAAAGAAGACAGAATGCTGATATAGGGAGCCCACAAAATGAGTTGCAAAAGAAGGTTTGTCTTCTTTCATAAAACCGTCTGGCGGAAAGGTGGGGTCCACTTCTCTAATTTTCTCATTCAGATTTGATGTAGAGCGGATCGCAGACAGTTTCATGGCTAGGATGGATCAGAAAAGGCACGGTCGGCGACAGAAGTGATCCAGACCATCGGACCTTAAATCGGGCGTATCTCACAATCCGGAATAAGTTAGCTGACGTAAAATATATGATTTTGAGTAGAACGAGCTACTTTAGCCAACCAACCCAGATATACAGGGTTACGACCCTCTAATTGCGAAAGAACCCTAAATCGACGGTCGTTTCCCTGTTTTAATTTCGTTTTTGCTATTAATTGTAAGTTTTAGTTTGATTATAACTCTTCATCCGTCGGGCTTTAGGAGTTGCACGCAACGTGAAAAGAGCTTAGAATAATTAGGAGAACGGTTTGGGGATGCCAAATAGGACACTTACTATTATTGGCCGAAAACCTTGCGCACTAATAGACATCACCCCGCTGATATTTATAGTAAGTCGCGAATTCTAGGAGTTTTAGTTGTAGTTTGATTTTGATTACTTTCCTATTGCTTGGTATCCCTATTTAAAGGGTTGTGAACTCATTTTTTTTCAAGAATTAAACAGTTTCGATGTTATTAGAAATGATTTCTATTTTCTCGCTTTCTTTCCTCGTGGATTAGAAGTCTCTGTGAGGAGTCCAGAGAAGCTCCGTGGATTCGGAGTATTTCTCGTCATCACGTTCATTCATGCGTCAAAATTCCTCATAGAACCTTGCGCACTAGTGGACCATACCATAAGGAATTATGATAATTTAGAACATCAGGGGCAAACTGGGGGCAAATTGGAATATCACGGTAAATGGAATATCACGGGCAAACGGAAAAAAAATGGGCAAACTAACGTAATATTAGCGGGCAAACGAGAAAAAACAATGGGCAAAGCTGGAATATCAGTGAGGCAACCGGAATATCAATGGGCAAACTAGAAAAACAATGGGCAAACCGAATATCAGTGAGGCAAATTAGAAAAACGGCGGGCAAATGAAATATCATGGGTAAACTAGAAAAACAATGGCAACCGGAATATCAGTGGGCAAAATAGAAAAACAATGGAAAACGGAATATCGGGTGACTAGAAAAACAATGGAAAATGGAATATCAATGGGCAAACTAGAAAAATGGCGAGGCAAACCGAATATATCAACTAGAAAAACAATGGCAAATCGGAATATCAGTGGGGCAAACTTGAAAAACTAATGGGCAAATGAAATATCGGGCAACTAGAAAAGCAGTGAGCAAACCGAAATATCATGGGCAAACTAGAAAACAATGGCAAAGCTGGAATATCATGGGCAAACTAAAAACGGCAATGGGGCAAATCAAATATCAGGGCAAACTAGAAAAACAATGGGCAAATCGGAATATCGGGCAAACTAGAAAAATGGGGGGCAAATGAAATATCGGAGGGCAAACTAGAAAAACGGTGGGCAAACCGAAATATCGGGCAAACTAGAAAAATAGCGGCAAATGGAATATCACGGGCAAACTAGAAAAACAATGAGGGCATATTGGAATATCACGGAGGCAACCGGAATATCAACAGGGCAAACTAGAAAAACAACGAGGCAAACTGGAATATCAGCGGGGCAAACTAAAAAAACAAGGGCAAATGGAAAAACAGCTAGGCAAATAGGAAAATATGAGCGGGGCAAACTGATGGTGGTGTCAGTTGATTGGTTGGTGCTCAACCCTAACCCAACCTAAGGTTCCTATACCTCAACCCTAGCCCAACCCAACCCAACCCAACCCAATCTCGGGTTGGGAATTCTCAACCCAAGCCCAACCCGAGGGGGCTCGGTCGGGTATATACATGTTAATATTTTCGTTATTACATTAGTTTATTATATATCAATATAGGACTTATTTTCTGTATTTATAATTTTATTAATTATATATGTGACTATTCATTATAAACAACTTCATTTTTTCCTTTAAAAAACAAGCTTAAATATAAGACAACTACTCCTTTACAAGTCATGTAGCATAGCATGGTGTCTATTTAGGAGAGAGAGATCTGGCATATCTTGTTAGCTTGAGTCCCTTGGAAATGACATGGAGAAATGAGACTCGACATCACTAGTGTGCCTTCGACACAAACGATCCACACTCAATTATAATTTTTAAGTAACTTTTATATTGATCGGGTTCGGGTTGGGTCGGGTAACCCGAGCCCAACCCAAGATTTATTGGGTTGGTGTTTGTATAGCCCAAGCTTAAGGCAGACTGAAATATCTGCCCGAGCCCAACCCAATGTCGGGTCGGTCGGGTTGAACCCGCCCAACTTTCAGCAGTAAGCCCGGATAGTATGCTATACATCTTAACTTACATTTCCTGTGAATATGCAAAAAATCTTCAAAGTATGCTATCCACCAAAATTACAAAGTATGATATACATCAAAACTTATAAAGTATGCTATACATCATGACGTACAATGTATATTCAACAATGTATACAACATCTTTCCAAAATTCTGCCCATGCCATGGACAAATTTCATCTACAAAGTAGAGACAAACAATCGTACGCTATTGACTTCCTCCAATCGGCGGTGAATTTTTGCATGTCTATTCCCGCCAAGGTGAGACCGCTACACAAAATGTCGATGTATTTCATTACGAATATACCACAGTCATAACCATTGTCCGCTTCGTAGCAGATTCATCGACTCTAACGGTCCACTTCTTCCCTTCAAGCGCAGCAGTGTTGTCTCCAAAGTGGCATGGAAGAGAATGGGAAGCGCATCAGTCATCTTCTTCATCTTTTGCTTGTACTTGGCGATAAATTGCGTGCACAAGCTATCGACAACAACAATTTCTCTTGCTCTGGGGTAGATGACTAACGAAACCAATGTGAATTTTGTGATTGATGGGCGCATGGACATTCATCATTGTCAAAATAATATATTAGAAAAATGATAGAAGACATAATAGTAAGAGATGATGCTCTATGACAAGTGCATTACCCGTTCATAACACCAGATTGCCTTGGCGCATGGTTTATCCTGGTGCTTAGCAATTGCATAGGCCGTACTCATCTGACCTAATAGCTCGGCCCGTTCTGACGCCGATTTGGAGTCCCGATATGCAATCAAAACAGGCAAACACCCCTCAAGGCTTTGCTGTTATAAACATGATGAAAGTTCAATACATGTAAGAAAATTAAATTTTTAAACAGATTACAGATTAACGTAATAAACAGTTACCGTAAAATACGTGGGACAGAACTTGCAAATCGATGATATCTTTGTTGAAAGGTCGTTCTCCCTTTTCTCAAGGAACTCGATGTATGTGTCAATAGCCTAATCAATGGGATAGTAGAATGTTAGTCGTAGATTAAAATAACACATAATTACATGTCAATCAATGCATACAGAGAATAAATTAGTAATGCTTACCTTGCTATCAACCCACGCATCCTTCAGCCATATCGTACTGAACCATTTCCCCGCTGCCATGCCCTTGTTTGCTTCATACCACTCCTTTGCCTCTTTCACCTCTGTGCGGATAGTATCTGAAAGGATCCATCTCGTAGAGGAAATGGTACCGGAGAAGTTGCAAAAGCTGTTACTTGCTCGGGTTCAGGAACTGGCCCAGGAGTTGTATCGAATGCAGACAAGGACAAGTACGGAGATATCTTGTAATATGACGGCTTTGGAATCCTTTTGGTTCTCCTTTCATAAACGGGTTGCGAAGTGGACCTCAACTCCTCAACCTCCTCCTCCATTACAAAACATCCCTCTCTGTACGACTACCTTCCTTCTCCTTATTAAACTCCTCCCTCTCATTAGCTAACTTTTCCCTCTCCTCAAAAAAATAATTCCTTCTCCATCCTCAATGCTCTTTTTCTTTCAAGTAACATATTTTCTTTTTCATCAATCATTGTTTCTTTCCATCTCATCCCTTCCCTCTCTCTTCTCAATTCGCTCCTCTCCTTCTTCAATTCCTCTCTCTCCTCTTTAACTCCTCCCTCTCAATCCGAAATTCCTCAATAAAAATAACATTCTTCACAACACCCCCACTTGGTATACCCTCACTCGGTCCCTCTTCCTCCACACCTTTCTCTTCATTATCATCTGACTCATCATCATCATCCTCCCTATGATCAATCTCGTTACCCTCCTCATCTTCTTCTTGAGTTTCAGTGAGCTACAAAATGTATAGATGGATATGTCAGAGTAAGGATAAATTTACTAAATGTAGAAAAAAAAAATAGTTCAACCTGTATAACATCTCACCTGAAAACTATCACGCACCGAACGAACGGCATCCGTTTCCCATTCACGTAGGGTTGGTTCTAATTTCATCACTACCGAAGTCTGCAAAAGAATAAGGAGTAATGTTAAATATAAAATTGATAAGGTTGTCAAGTTAAGCAAAGTAATTGCTGGACATATATAAACTTACAGATTTACTCTGGACAATAGCATGTATTCTGTTGTACCTCCAACACTTCCAGCCTCGATATTGAATGAAGCGTGGAATTTGATGGGGAACGTACGAAACAACACACTCTTGTAGGGTGGTAGTATCTCTACTGCCCATACCGCTAGAATGAAATTGCACCAGGTTAAAAATTCTAAGATGACTACAGAGGGAAAACATATACAGAAGAAAATGTGTTCTTACTTGTAGAGGAAGGACGCAACCACATACAGTGTACCGAGGGGAACTTGATGCGGCAAGGGCAAATTCGATTCCTTGCAACATTGTAAGGTATCCCAAGCTACCCCAAGGATACATATAGAAATCCTCTAACGAGTCCACTAAGTGCATATAATCCATATTGCACATGGTTTTCGGTTCGGTTCCCCTAAGAAAGCACTCCACAACTAGAAGTAGGGCAACCTTCACGACGTCCTCATGCTTATTGGTATCAACTAGTCTATCAAACACGCCCATTAGGTGCTTCTTTAGTACTGGATATTCTTTAAAGTATTTGTCTCGTAGTGTACGCGTAGTGTTCCCTTTCTTGGGTACGGTAAGATCTCCAGTCTTAAGACCGGTGATAAGGGCGAAGTCCATCTCGGAAAACTGCAATCGCCTCCCTTTGATTTCAAATACTGAATCACCTTTGTATCTTAGTAAAAGTAGGTGAAATATAGCCCCTATAAAACTGAAGGATGTAACGTGCAATAAAAAGGCGAAAGGGGATTGCCTAAATAGATTTAGGCGACTATCATGCATCTCCACTCCACCTTTGACCCTGTCAAACCACCATGTCAATGTACACCTACATGTTGGCTTGAAGTTGTCAGGAATTTTCATTTTACTGCAGAGATGATTTTAAATACATATCAAACATAAAATTCACAAAGTAAAACATCGTATATAAAATCGACGGGCATGATACAAATTAAGCGAGTGGTAAACTAGAATATCGGTGGGGCATGCTAGAAAGTTAGCAGACAAACTAGAAAATCAAACGGGGCAAACTAGATATTCAGCGGGGCAAGGTAAAAGCTCAGCGGGGTAAACATGAAAATCAGCGGGGCAAGCTAGAAAGTCAGCGGGGTAATTCTTATAAACGTATCCAATGTTCAAATGGAACACACCAAATGAAATTTGGAATTGAACTGCTAATGTTGATCATTTCTTAGGGGCCACAAAAGTTTTGGATCAAGCTTATAATTGTATATTCTATTAATCCAAGTCTGTATGATCTTATGTCTAGGTTTGATAATGAACAAACATACATCACTGTTGGGCCGACTGATTGCCCCGCTGATTTTAGTGTTTGCCCCGCTGATTCTCATCAAGATATACCAATTTATACATCACAACATAGACATACCTTGCCACATGCCCTTAATTACCTTCAAAGGAAAATACCTTTGATTATAAGTTACAGCTCAAGAAAGTTGTAATATGCATGATACACATGAGCCAAAGATATTGAAGGATCAATTAGCTACAATCGGCTACAATAGGCTCGCCGCTTAGACAACTAGCATTGAGCAATCGGCTACAAGGATCACTCAATGAGGTGTTCATAAGTTTCCTCGTTAGTACAAGGTTACGTAGCTTATTGGTGCAAGGTTGTATAGCTTAGTCAACGTAGCACATCACAACATTATGTAGCTTTGTCAGCATAAAAGATAGGGAACACTTGCCTTTATTCGGCCAGCATAGGCACATGGCCGTATGACTGGGAGTCAAGGCATGTATCTGTTCAAGTTTGTAGCTTTTACAAGTGTTAGACCCCACATCATGTTATATACAAGGAGACATAGACATACCTTGGCACATGCACTTAATTACATTAGAGAACTAGATATTCAAATGAGGCAAACTAAAAGATCAATGGGGGTAAACTAGATATTCAAGAAGGCAAACTAGAAATTCAAATGGGTCAAATTGTAAAATCAGCGGGCAAGCATGAAATAGAGCGGGGAAACTAGAAAACGAAGCGGGCAAACATGAAAATGAGCGGGCAAACTAGACAAGAAGCGGGGCAAACTTAAAAATAATTTCATGGAACACACCAAATGAAATTTGGAATTCCACTTCTAATGTTGATCATTTCTTGGGGGCCACGAAGTTTTGAATGAAGCTTATAATTCTCTTTAGAGTATTGATCCATGTCTGTATGATCTTATCAATAGGTTTGATAACAAACAAACATCACTGTTGGGCCCACCATAGTTTCAACGGTGAAAATCATTATGGCCCGCTGTTTCCCATGGTATGATCCAATTGATCTTTTGATATGCTTCAATTTGGGGCTAAACCGCTAAAATTAGTTGGAAAAACGGATGGACAGCGTGGATATACTCCATACATTCAAAATGGGCCCAACTGAGTTTATGTAGTACAATGGTAGTACGCAATCCGATTACGCAATATTTTGATTCATCTAACCATAGACTAGAGCCACTTTTGATTCTGCAATATTTTGTTCATTAATCACCTCGCATTCTTTCATTTCCATGTAAAGATCATTTCCTTCCGGGTTGGATGACCATGATTTAATAACGAACCATTCTAATTTGTTGATAGTTGATAATATTAGTTGATAGTTTTGTGAAAGATTCTTTGTGAAAGGTTTCATTCACGCCTAATCCATGTCCAATAGACCTTGTCGTTCGAGAATTCTTAATTCATGAGTTGTAGGGAGGGACTTATGTCACCAAAAACATAGACTAAAGCAAGTGTTGAATTCAAAGTTGGTGTTAAAGAGTACAAATTGACTTATTATACTCGAATATGAAACCAAAGATACCGAGATCTTAGCAAAGATTAGGGTAACTCCTCAACCCGGAGTTCCACCGAGGAAGCTGTGGGCTGTGCAGTAGTCGCCGAGTATTCTACTAGTACATGGACAACTTTGTGGATCGATAGACTTACCGGCCTTGATCGTTATTAAAGGACGATGTTACCACATCGAGCCGTGCTGGGGAGGAAAGTCAATTTATTGCTTATGTAGTTTACCCTTTAGACCTTTTTGAAGAAGGTTCTCATTACTAACATGTTTACTTCCATTGTAGGTAATGTATTTGGGTTCAAAGCCCTACGAGCTCTACGTCTGGAGGATCTGCGAATTCCTACTGCTTATGTCAAAACTTTCCAAGAACCGCCCCATGGCATCCAAGTTGAGAGAGATAAATTGAACAAGTATGGTTGTCCACTATTGGGATGTACTATTAAACCAAAATTGAGGTTATCCACCAAGAACTACGGTGGGGCGGTTTATGAATGTCTCCGTGGTGGACTTGATTTTACCAAGGATGATGAGAAGGTGAACTCCCAACAATTTATGCGTTGGAGAGACCGTTTCTTATTTTATGGCGAAACAATTTATAAAACGCAGGCCGAAACAAGTGAAATCAAAGGATATTACTTGAATGCTACTGCAGGTAGCTAACTGGAAAACCAATGGGGCAAACTACAAAATCAGCGGGGGAAACTGGAAAATCAGCGGGGCAAACTAGAAACTCAGCGGGGCAAACTAGAAACTCGACGGGCAAACTGGAAAATCAGTGGAGGAAACTAGAAAATCAGCGAGGCAAACTAGAAAAATCAGCGGGGCAAACTAGAAAATCAGCGGGGCAAACTAGAAAATCAGCGGGGCAAACTGAAAAATCAGCGGGGGAAACTACAAAATCAGCGGGGCAAACATGAAAAAGATCGGGGCTAGCTTAACAAATAATTTCGTGGCTTTAGCCGAAAAATCTAAACATATCCAATGTTCAAATGGACCACACCACGGGGATATTTTGAATTGAACTTCTAATGTTGATAATTTCTTAGGGGCCACAAAAGTTTTGGATAAGCTTATAATTGTGTTTTCTATTAATCCATATCTGTATTATCTTATGATTAGGTTTGATAACAAACAAACATCACTGTTTGTTGGGCCCACTAAAGTTTCAACAGTGGAAATCATTATGCCCTGCTATTTCCTGTGGTATGATTCACTTGATCTTTTGATATGCTTCAATTTGGGGCTAAACCGCTAAAATTAGATGGAAAAACGGATGGACAGCGTGGATATACTACATACATTCAATGTGGGCGGCCCAACTCAGTTTACTTAGTACAATGGGAGCGAACTAAAAAATCAGCGAGCTAAATTAAAAAATCAGCGGGGCAAACATGAAATTCAGTGGGGCAAACTAGACAATCAGCGGGGCAAACATGAAATTGAGCGACTGTTTGCTAGAAAGTCAGCAGGGCAAACTAGAAAATCGGCAGGATAAGCATGAAATTGAGGTGGGGCAAACTAGAAATTCAGTCGGGCAAACTGGAAATTCATTATGACCACTGTTTCTCGTGGTATGGTCCACTTGATCTTTTGTTATGCTTCAATTTGGGGCTCAACACTCTGTGTGTGTGTGTGTGTGTGTCTGTGTATATATATATATATACACATACACACACACACACGAACGGGTGGGCATGCATGCACATGTGTCGTGTGTATATATACGCATATGTGGGAAAAACGGTTCTATATGGTTGAGCTCATGTGAACTACCAATGAGGTCGAGTTGTGTGAGCCCTATCATGAAGTATGTCAAAAATCTACCCATCAGTCAGATGCACCATTCCATGGTGGGCCTAGAGCTTAAAAATCAAGTTAATTCGTGACTTTTGTAGGCCACACCACGTACAAAACTTGAGAGGGGTTACCTTCCATTAAAACATTCATATTTATGTTTTTGGGCCCACCAAGACGTATTTAACAAATCCAGCCCATCCATAATGTGTGTCCCACTTGGATGAGTGGTCAGACCAAGATTCAAACACATCCAAATTTCAAGTGGGCCCCACCAAGTAATTTTATATGTTTTAGGCATGTCTTCACGTGATTTTAGATGGTATGGCCCACCTGAGTTCCGAAGAGGACTGATTTTTTTGCTATCCCATAATTTAAAGGGGACCCATCAAGTTCACGGTGATGATGTTCGACATACATCATGGTGGGGCCCACACAGGTCGACCTCGTGGGGAGTTCCCATGAGCTCGATCGTATAGAACCTTTTCCTCTACTAAAAAAGAAATTACATACATTCAATGTGGGGCCAACTGAGTTTAAAATATACCTTGGCTGCGTGCTTTCTTCCCTGGACCGACCATTTTGAGAAGAAGACAAAATGCGATTGAGGGGGGCCCACAAAAAGGGTTTTTTGGGGTCTTTCTACCGGAAACACAGGAGTAAAGGGGGTGAAAGCAACGGCAGTGAAAGCAACGACAGTGAAAGCAACCGTGGAAAGGGAGAGGAAACGCAAGCAGTGGAAATGGGGAGGAAAAAATAAAGCAGTGGAAATGGCAGAGTAAAAGCCGCAGCCGTGAAAGGAGGGGTATTTTCGTCCTGAAATGTTGAGTCCGTACAAGGAGGTCCAAACGCGTATTCTAAGTTTGTATTGTTTCAAAAAAATCGTTGGATAAAAGGTGGGGTCCACAGTCGTAAATTTCTCTTTGAAATTATTGAGAATAACATATGTGTTATATCTAAAATGATGGTACATTGAATGGATATACCCACCATCATTTAAAAGTAATGAGACTAACACATATGTGCTATATCCAAACCGTTCATTTGTTTTGTATACTGGGATGGGCTTAAAAATGAGGCAGATTCAAAACTTATGTGGCCCCAAAGAAGTTTTCAATGGTAGGTATTCAATCCCTACTGCTTTATATGGTGGGGTCCACTTGAGCCTTAGATCTACCTAATTTTTTGGTCCATTCTCTAAAATGATCTCGAAAAATGGGTGGACGGTGTGGATATAGCCCACGCATCATGGTGGACCTACACAACTTGCTAACATTGAGTGGAATTGGCACATAACCCGGTGCAATTCCATCTAATCTAATTCCAAACTTTCCATTGTAACGCCCTGAAATTCGAGGGTCGAGTAGCAACTCAACTCTCGAGTTCCAGATCATCACTTATGCAACATAGATGATGAAGATTGAATGTTGTCTGTGTCAGTGCAATAAACATGAGTGAAATTATACCAAAACAGTAATTCATACTCCAGATCAATTGTATAAAGGCAAGCAGAAGACTGAAATTGTATATATAAGGTATATAAGGAAACAAAACCATCATGATCTCCAGAGTATGAACACTAACTGAGTATCCATATACATGTATTGTTTCTGAATCAAAAAGTCAAAATACAGCTAAAAGATAGACCCTGAAATCCCCGCGATCTAGCCGGCCTAAGCAAAGCCGTCAGAGTACTGCATGTATGAGAACTTATCCTGGTCCTCATCCTAGTCGGGCTCCGCCTCCTGAATCGACGTATCATCTATACCTGAGACAGAGTCTGGTTGGTGTGTACAACACCGTCCCGTAACGTGGGAGTGAGTAGCTAACTTAGTGGAACAATAAAGCATAGGTTAACATGTTATCAATTCAGTCAAGCAGTAATGATAAAGCAGTACAATCAAACAATCCTAACTACTATTATTAAATGCAAGTATGAAATGACATGATGAATGCCCTTGCCAAACCACCCTCATGCGACACCATCTTACGTTCGCGAATGCGTTCATCCCTCAGTGCTCCACATCTACCAGGCACATGCAGTGCGATGATGAGCATGATTATCGAGTAGTTATTATTCCATTTCAAACAACAGTATTGGGAAACTAAGGTACCTCCCTTGTATAATTCCCAAACATGATCCATTATAAGGTCGTCAATCCTAGTTAAGCTCATACGATGGTGTGTTTCTAGGTCGCTGCAAAGGCTGCCAGGGTTGTTACGCCCAAAGGTTACACCACTCCCCCATCACCATTTTAACGGTTCATCACTATACAGATACAGACCTAGTTCATACTCAATATACTGCGGCAACACTCGTCGCCTCACTGCAAATTCAGAGTATGCCCGAGGTCACTACAAGGGGCTGCCAGGGCTGTTACGCACAAAGGTTACACCGCTCCCCCATCACCTTATCAATGTAGGCCGACAGCACGAATATAGTGTCCTATACCACTATAATCGGCTCACGAGTCTGATTTCTCACTGGTCACATGGGGATGCACGTGGCTCCAGCGTAGGACTACAGCTCGACCACGGTGTCCCATACCACCATGCCCAGCTCATGAGTCTTAGCGGATCGAGGTACCATGGTTAACGGGATTCTACTGGTAAGTTTGGTACACTAGGTTCAAGCAGTAGCGACCAAACATGGTGAACATACATTAGATATATCGGGTTACTTGACGAGCTTGACTAGCTCGAGCGCACAATCAGCTGAACGACATGAAGTGCATAAGCACTTCGCGTGGCCAAACCACTATCGTCAACTGACGTACGACTCGGGTTCGTCAAACACATCCTACGTGGCGAAATGAATCTCAACCACGATCTCAAGTCTGGTACCGATTGTCTGGACTATAAACATAGTCCCAAACTCAATCAATCCTTATTCATAGCATGTGGAGTAAAGCATAATAAACAAAGTAATTTAATTATGTTAACAAGTATGTCATAAAGCATGTTATAAAGCACTACACAAATAGGAATACAAACACATATATTGCACAAGTAAGCTGTTTAAGTAAACAACCACATAGAGGAAATCATACATGTCTTTAAGGTAGTTGAGAATCCCATCTCAACACCTACCTAAGGCACCCTCATTCAAACACTTACTCTCACAAGCATTCCATAAACACTTAGAATCCACAATTTCAACATAGTGTATGTTAGCAAAACATGTATTAGGGCGAGTCCTTCCGCCAAGCAAGTATTTTACGCACATACGATATATTCATACAACAATTAATCATGTTAAACACATTTTCAAAATATATACGTATACGGTACTTTCTACAATACACTATTTCTATATACATAGTGTATATTAGCATAACATGTATTAGGGCGAATCCTTTCGCCAAATAAGTATTTTATCCATATATCATATATTCATACAACAAATAATCATGGCAAACACATTTCTAAAATTTATACGTATACGGCATTTTCTACGAATACCTAAAATATGTAAAATTCCATATTTCACATATTTAATCGAAATAGGAAACAAATAGCACTTTGTACATGTGTAATTGCATGTAGATCATGAATCTATCATTATCTGACATTGAAAGCATTGAAAACCGTAACCTATACACCTAAAGTCCTCACCTTATACCGTAGAATCGCAACGGATCAGCTAGGTTTGCCAAGCTTCCGTATTCGGCAGTTTGGTAGCCTAAAGAATGAAATAGGTTAGCTATTTCATAACCTACAACCTACACACCCCAAAACAGATTAGGGTTAGGGTTTTCTTACCTCAAAATGAAGTCGGTATCACTGAGAAAGCCGCAAGAACGGAGTGGTGGAGCTTGTGTAGCGGCAGGGAACGGTAATAGGGAGGTTCTCCCACTTCTCTCACTCTTTCTCTCTTTTCTCACTTCTCTCTCTAGGGTTTCTCTCAAATTCATATGGCTGTGAGAGAGAGGATTCTAAGGTCCTTATATAGTCTAAAAGTAGACTTGTGGACAAGGTATACTTAGGTTATAACCAAAGCAGCATTGTTTCAGCTCAACGGAGGATTTCTGGCGGGCCTCCTTGAGCCAAAGGTCGGACTTAAGCTCATCAACCTTGGATCCAGGTAAAGTTAAGTTTTCATTTCAGTCGGATTCCCAGATCACGCGTGGCGGACCAGTTTTAGTTCAACGGTCAACGGATCCCGATCCGAAATTCCAAGTACATGGATATGTTTATGAAATTTTTACTGATCCGAGGGTGTATTTGGGTCAGATTCCCACGGTCTGGCTGCTTACAAATTGACCGTAAGTAACAAGTCTGAGATCACTATTCAAGATATTTATTTTGTAAAGAAAACAAGTGTTTTTACACTCCCTCACTCCGGACTCAAGCGAACAGCCGTAGGACACTGGGTGGATTTGATTTCCGAGATAGTTGTCAAGCCCAGCGAGGAGGTCCTAAGTCCTTAACCTTGTATTATTCGGACTCCCGATGTGCAGTCTAGACCTGATACGAAGTTTCAATGTGCTCCCGAGAGCATACGGGTAATGAGTTTGATCCTAGATTTTAGGGTAACATAGCGTCAATGATTCTACAAGTTTTGGGCCTTGTAGATCGTATTTAAAGCGATTCAAACGGATTTCATGGCTACTCTAGTTTAGCACTTAGTTAACTTTGTCAAATTTCTAAAGGATTTAATCCTAAGTGATTTCTGGTCGAGGTAGTACTCGAGCCATCGTACGAAAATTTTCGAGTCATTACAATCTACCCCCCTTAAACAAAAATTTCATCCTCGAAATTTGTACCTTTTCGTATTCCTTGAGGATCTGAGGGTAGTTCTATCTGACCTCGGCCCCAAGTAGCTTCCTCCTCTGAATGATGCGTCCATAGTACCTTCACAAGTGGAATGACCTTGCTACGCAGTACCTGCTCCTTCCTGTCAAGTATACGCGTCGGGCGCAGCTCATATGTAGCATCCTCGCTCAACTGTACCTGCTCCCAGCTGATAATGTGTGAAGGATCAGGAACGTACTTCTTTAGCATAGATACATGAAATACGTTATGTACAGCCGCAAGTGGTGTGGGCAAAGCGAGACGATATGCCACAGCACCCACTCGATCAAGGATATGAAATGGACCTCGGTGTGAGCTTCCCCTTCTTCCCAAACCAAAGGACTCCCTTCATAGGGGAAACTCGGAGGAATACATGATCTCCGACCTCGAACTCAAGCGGTCACTGCTTCGTATCGGCATAACTCTTCTGCCTGCTATGCACTGTAAGAAGTCGACGTCTAATAATGTCGACCTTTTCTGTGGTCGCTTGTACCAACTCTTGGCCAATCAGACTACGCTCGCCAACCTCAGCCCAACAATGCGGTGCTCTGCAAGGACGACCATACAGGGCCTCATATGGTGCCATACCAATACTCGCCTGGAAGCTGTTGTTGTAGGCGAACTCTGTATAAGGAAGATAGTCATCCCAACTGTCCTTGAAGTCCAACACACATGCTCGTAACATATCCTCCAGAATCTGATTCACCCCACTCCGCGCCGTCGGTCGAGGATGAAACGCCGTACTGAACTTCAACTTCACACCCATCGCTTCCTGGATACGAGTCCAGAAGATAGATGTGAACCGAGTGTCTCTGTCCGACACGATCTCTAAAGGAACTCTATGCAGACGGACGATCTCTCTGATGTACAATCTAGCCAGCTCGTCTGCAGAGTTCGTGCCTCTGATAGGGAGGAAATGAGCCGCTTTGGTCAACCGGTCCACAGTCACCCAAATGGAATCGTGTCCCTTCTCGTCTTTGGCAACCATGATATGAAATCCATGGAGATGAAGTCCCACTTTCACTCTACTATGGGCATGGGCTGAAGCAGTCCAGGAGGTCGGTGATGTTCTGCCTTGACCTGCTGGCATGTCAGACAACGAGAAATGAACTCAGCGATGTGGGCCTTCATATTATCCCACCAATACGACCGTCTCATATCCTGGTACATCTTCGTGCTACCAGGATGCATCGTAAGCTTCGAGTTATGGGCAGACTTGAGAAACTCATGTCTCAAGTCAGGCACGTCGGAACGCATAGGCGGCCACGGAATCGTAGACCTCCATCTGAATCAACTCTCCACTTGGAGTCCTCGACGTCACTAGCTTGCTCTTGAAGCTTAGACAACCACACATTGCCCTTCTGGGCCTCAACGATCCTGTCATCAATAAGTGGTCGCACTCGAACGTGGGCAACACACTCAAATGGCTCCTCCATGGTGAGTCTCTGCTCGAAGTCCCGCACGAACTCAACCATGTCCCACTCTGTTATCATCAACGGAGCCGCAAATGCTACAGCCTTCTTATGGCTCAATGTGTCTGCCACAAGGTTCGCCTTGCCCGGATGGTAGGAAACCTCGAACTTGAAGTCCTTCAAGGTTTCCATCCATCAGCGCTGCCTCATATTCAAGTCTCGCTGCGTGAATATGTACTTAAGACTCTTGTGGTTGCAAAAAAGCTCGAACTCCTCTCCGTAGAGGTAATATCTCCAGAGCTTTAATGCAAAGATGACAGCTGCCAACTCCAGGTAATGTATAGGGTAATTCTCCTCGTGCTTCCTTAATTGTCTCGAGGCATATGCAATCATCCTGTCCTTCTACATAAGGACACAACCCAAACCAATGCGAGACACGTCAGTGTATATCGTGTACTTCACCCCTTGCTCTGGCAATACTAGCACAGGGGCGGACGTCAACATGTCCTTCAGCTCCTTGAAAGGTGCTTTCGCCTTCTCATTCTAGGCGAACTTTAGATCCTTCCGTGTCAATTGAGACAACGGCCTGACAATCTTCGAGAAATCCCTAATGAAGCGTATATAATACCCTGCCAGACCAAGGAAACTCCTCACCTCGGTAACCGAGCTAGGCTGCTGCCAATCCTGAACCACGGCTACCTTAGCAAGGTCCACTGCTATCCCATCCTTGGACACCATATGTCCGAGAAACTTGACTTCCTCCTGCCAGAAGTCGCACTTCTTATACTGCGCGAACAACTGATTCTTCTTCATTGTATCCAACACCGCTCTCAGGTGTTCCTCGTGCTCCTCCCGACTCGTAGAGTATATCAGAATGTCATCAATAAAGACGATGATGAATCGGTATAGGAATGGCCGAAATACCCAATTCATCAGGTCTATGAACACGGCCGGTGCGTTTGTAAGACCGAACGACATCACTAGAAACTCGTAGTGCCCAAAGCATGTCCTGAAAGCCGTCTTCTGCACGTCCTCATCTCTGACGCGCAACTGATGATACCCTGACTGCAGATCAATCTTCAAAAAATACTTCGTCCCCTTCAACTGATCAAATAGATCATCTACACTGGGCAAAGCATACTTGTTCTTCACCGTGACCTGGTTCAACCTACAGTAATCAATACATAACCGTAGCGACCCGTCCTTCTTCTTCACAAATAGTACAGGGGCTTCCCAAGGAGACACACTAGGTCGTATGAAACCCTTCTTTACTAGCTCGTCAATCTGCCTCCGCAGTTCCTCCATCTCACATGGAGGCATACGATAAGTCGGCAATGAGATAGGTGTCGCACCAGGCGTAAGATCAATGGTGAAATCGATCTCGCTCCGAGGAGGCAAACCAGGAATCATCTTAAACACATCTGTAAACTCCCGAACCACCAGTGTATCTTCTAATATCGGACCATCAATCGGCGCTAATAAGGTAGTATAACACTCAACACGGCAGGGCTAATTGACCTGCACTGGAAACATGAAAGCTGTGCCGTCAGATCCATAGGCCGTCACGACCTGAGCATCATAATCTATCTCAACCTTCATCTTCGTGAGCCAGTTCATACCGAGAATAATGTTGTAATGCCATAGTGGAGCAACAATGAGGTTGATGAGCACTGTTCTGCTACCCAAATCCACGGAGCAACCCTCACATATCCGTGCGACATCCGAAAAAGTTCCAGTGGCTGTAGTGAGCCTCATTCCCTTTGTGGGAGTAGTACGTAAAGCTAGACGCTTAACTGCCCCATATGAAATAATAGAAGTAGTGGACCCAGTGTCCACCAACAAGGAGACGGAAGTACAGTGAATGTGAGCCGTACCCTCAAAAGCCGTCGGGGCCATAATCGATGTCTCAGGTGCCTCGGCAACAAGCGTATGTACTCGAGCCTGCTGTTGACGGTTCGGCTGTGGAACCAAGGGCCGTTGAGGTGGCCTGAAGCGTGATACAAGAGGTCAGAAGGAAGGATGAGCAGGGGTAGTCTGTAGAGGTGGAGCTGATATGGCCTGAGGGTGAGGGCGATCCAGCCTCATCAGCGGCACTCTTTCTCTTACCCATCAGAGAGAGGATGGTGGAGATGGAGAAAATAGCCGTAATGACTCCAAAACGGGCCATGGAAAATGAAGGAAAAAGAGAGAAGGGGCTGGAAATGTGGGTTCTTCATAGATTTGGGTCCAAACAGACGTTGTAGGGGCCCAAAAGATAGGGATTTAAGAAAGAAAATGGAGAGATCAGGTGGGTGAGGAATCTCACACGATTTTTGAGCTTCAAAGGGGCGTGTGGGAGCCCAAATGAGAGAAACAGAGAGGGAAGGGAGAGAAAGACTGCTGTGGACGATGGGAATGGGTAGGTCGTGGTCGAAATCAGTAGGGAGGACGATTGGAAGGGTGATTTTGAAGAGAAACAACAAGTTAGGAGAGAGAAAATGGCTTGGAGGGGGTTTGTGAAGGAAGTAGGGTTTTGGGAGAGTGAAATGGGACGGAAGCTAGGTCAGTGGGTGTATTAGACCACCAAAGGCGATCAGCCCGAGCCGCGGGCCCGGCCCAGCACAGAAACTGGCGAGGCCTCGCCGACCGGGCGAGGGCGTCGCCGACCAACTTTCCAATTTTTGAGGGCCCGCCCCATGGGCGTGGTCCTCTAGTCCCCTAGGCCCCAAAAAACCCTAGGTCCCACCCTGGGTACTCCTAGATTGATGTAGGTAGGCCCCCCACCTCGATTCGCTCAATTTTGGGTAGTTTCGGCCACTTTCAGACACATACTTGAATTTACAGATGTTTAACTGCTGGGATGAGGTGTATTGTGATCTAGACACGTCAATAGATGGTCTAGAAGTGATTTAGGATCGACTCGTGTGGTCAGGATCGAGTACGAACTCGATCAAAATGCTCGTTTTCGATGAACTTCGCCAAATGGCGAAATCGGGAATTCCTAGGACTGTTTCTATATTTTTCTCGTACCCTCCTAAGTCAAAGTGTTAGCGTACGTCGTGGGAACATAACTCAGGTCCAGTTTAATCAAAATCATGCTCTGATACCAACTTGTAACGCCCTGAAATTCGAGGGTCGAGTAGCAACTCGACTCTCGAGTTCTAGATCATCACTTATGCAATATAGATGATGAAGATTGAATGTTGTCTGTGTCAGTGCAATAAACATGAGTGAAATTATACCAAAATAGTAATTCATACTCCAGATCAATTGTGTAAAGGCAAGCGGACGACTGAAATTGTATATATAAGGTATGTAAGGAAACAAAACCGTTATGATCTCCAGAGTATGAACACTAACTGAGTATCCATATACATGTATTGTTTCTGAATTAAAATGTCAAAATACAACTAAAATATGGACCCTGAAA
Source organism: Magnolia changhungtana (assembly GCA_030180095.1). Classification (NCBI taxonomy): domain Eukaryota; kingdom Viridiplantae; phylum Streptophyta; class Magnoliopsida; order Magnoliales; family Magnoliaceae; genus Magnolia; species Magnolia changhungtana. The sequence goes on from JASAUF010000360.1 coordinate 1,539,378, forward strand.
TCCCCCAGATCTAGTCGGTCTAAGCAAAGCCGTCAGAGTACTGCATGTAAGAGAACTCGTCCTGGTCCTCATCGTAGTCGGGCTTCGCCTCCTGAATCGACGTATCATCTATACTTGAGACAGAGTCTGGTTGGTGTGTACAACACCGTCCCATAACGTGGGAGTGAGTAGCTAACTCAGTGGAACAATAAAGCATAGGTTAACATGTTATCAATTCAGTCAAGCAGTAATGATAAAGCAGTACAATCAAATAATCCTAACTACTATTATTAAATGCAAGTATGAAATGACATGATGAATGCCTTTGCCAAACCACCCTAATGCGACACCATCTTACGTTTGTGAATGCGTTCATCCCTCAGTGCTCCACAACTACCAGGCACATGCAGTGCGATGATGAGCATGATTACTGAGTAGTTATTAGTCAATTTTAAACAACAGTATTGGGAAACTAAGGTACCTCCCTTGTATCATTCCCAAACAAGATCTATTATAAGGTCGTCAATCCTAGTTAAGCTCATACAATAGTGCGTTTCTAGGTCGCTGCAAAGGCTGCCAGGGTTGTTACGCCCAAAGGTTACACCACTCTCCCATCACCCTTTTAACGGTTGATCACTATATAGATATAGGCCTAGTTCATACTCAATACACTGCGGCAATACTCATCGCCTCACCGTAAATTCAGAGTATGCTCGAGGTCACTACAAAGGGATGCCAGGGCTGTTACGCACAAAGGTTACACCGCTCCCCAATCACCTTATCAATGTATGCCGATAGCACGAATATAGTGTCCCATACCACTATAATCGGCTCACGAGTCTGGTTGCTTACTGGTCACTACGGGGAGGCACGTGGCCCCAACGTAGGCTGACAGCTCGACCACGGTGTCCCATACGACCATGCCCGGCTCATGAGTCTTAGCGAATCGAGGTACCATGGTTAACGGGATTCCACTGATAAGTTTGGTACCCTAAGTTTAAGCAGTAGCGACCAAACATGGTGAACATACATTAGACATATCGGGTTACTTGACGAGCTTGACTATCTCGATCACACAATCAGCTGAACGACATGAAGTACATAAGCACTTCGCGTGGCCTAACCACTATTGCCAACTGACGTACGACTCGAGTTCGTCAAACACATCCTACGTGGCAAAATGAATCTCAACCACGATCTCAAGTCTCGTACCGATTGTCTGGACTATAAACATAGTCCCAAACTCAATCAATCCTTATTCATAACATGTAGAGTAAAGCATAATAAACAAAGTAATTTAAGCATGTTAACAAGTATGTCATAAAACATGTTATCAAGCACTAACAAATAGGAATACAAACACATATATTGCACAAGTAAGCTGTTTAAGTAAACAACCACATAGAGGAAATCATACATGTCTCTAAGGTGGTTGAAAATCCCATCTCAACACCAGCTAAGGCACCCTCATTTAAACACTTACTCTCACAAGCATTTCCACAAACACTTAGAATCCACAATTACATACTTAGTGTATGTTAGCAAAACATGTATTAGGGTGAGTCCTTTCGCCAAGCAAGTATTTTACGCACATATGATATATTCATACAACAATTAATCATGTCAAACATATTTCCAAAATATATACGTATACGGTACTTTCTACAATACACTATTTCTACATACATAGTGTATATTAGCATAACATGTATTAGGGCGAATCCTTTCACCAAATAAGTATTTTATCCATATATCATATATTCATACAACAAATAATCATGGCAAACACATTTTCAAAATTTATACGTATACGGTATTTTCTATGAATACCTAGAAATGTGAAATTCCATATTTCACATATTTAATCGAAATAGGAAACAAACAGCACTTTGTACATGTGCAATTGCATGCAGATCATGAATCTATCATTATCTGACATTGAAAGCGTTGAAAACCGTAACCTATACACCTAAAGTCCTCACCTTATACCGTAGAATCGCAACGGATCAGCTAGGTTTGCCAAGCTTCCGTATTCGGCAGTTTGGTAGCCTAAAGAATGAAATAGGTTAGCTATTTCATAACCTACAACCTACACACCCCAAAACAGATTAGGGTTAGGGTTTTCTTACCTCAAAATGAAGTCGGTATCGCCGGGAAAGCGGCAAGAGCGGAGTGGTGGAGCTTGTGTAGTGGCAGGGAACGGTAATAGGGAGGTTCTCCTACTTCTCTCACTCTTTCTCTCTCTTTTCTCACTTCTCTCTCTAGGGTTTCTCTCAAATTCGTATGGCTGTGAGAGAGAGGATTCTAAGGTCCTTATATAGCCTAAAAACTCTCTAAAGTAGACTTGTGGACAAGGTATACTTAGGTTATAACTAAAGCAGCATTGTTTCAGCTCAACGGAGGATTTCTGGCAGGCCTCCTTAGCCAAAGGTCGGACTTAAGCTCATCAACCTTGGATCCAGGTAAAGTTAAGTTTCGTTTCAGTCAGATTCCCAGATTACGCGTGGGGGACCAGTTTCAGTTAAACGGTCAACGGATCCCGATCCAAAATTCCAAGTACATGGATATGTTTATAAAATTTTTCCTGATCCGAGGGTGTATTTAGGTCGAATTCTGACGGTCAGGTTGCTTACAAATTGACTGCAAGTAACAAGTCTGAGATCACTATTCAAGATATTTATTTTGTAAAGAAAATAAGTGTTTTCACACTCCCTCGCTCCGGACTCAAGCGAACAGCCGTAGGACACTGGGTGGATTTGATTTCTGAGGTAGTTGTCAAGCCCAGTGAGGCGGTCTTAAGTCCTTAACCTCGTATTATTCGGACTCCCAATGTGTGGTCCAGACCTGATATGGAGTTTCAATATGCTCCCGAGAGCAGACGGGTAATGAGTTTGATCCTAGATTTTAGGGTAACCTAGCGTCAATGATTCTATAAGTTTTGGGCCTTGTAGATCGTATTTAAAGTGATTTAAACGGATTTCATAGCTACTCTAGTTTAGCACTTAGTTAACTTTGTTAAAATTTTAAAGGATTTAATCCTAAGTGATTTCTGCTCGAGGTAGTACTCTAGCTATCATACGGAAATTTTCGAGTCGTTACAATCTACCCCCCTTAAACAAAAATTTCATCCTCGAAATTTGTACCTTTTCGTATTCCTCGAGGATCTGAGGGTAGTTCTTTCTAACCTCGGCCTCAATCTCCCAAGTAGCTTCTTCTTCTGAATGATGCGTCCATAATACCTTCACAAGTAAAATGACCTTGCTACGCAGCACCTACTCTTTCCTGTCAAGTATACGCGTCGGGCGCAGCTCATATGTAGCATCCTCGCTCAACTGTACCTGCTCCCAGCTGATAATGTGTGAAGGATTAGGAACATACTTCTTCAGCATAGATACATGAAATACGTTATGTATAGCCGCAAGTGGTGTGGGCAAAGCGAGACGATATGCCACAGCACCCACTCGATCAAGGATCTGAAATGGACCTCGGTGTGAGCTTCCCCTTCTTCCCAAACCGAAGGACTCCCTTCATAGGGAAAACTCGGAGGAATACATGATCTTCGACCTCGAACTCATGCGGTCACTTCCTCGTATCGGTGTAGCTCTTCTGCCTGCTCTGCGCTGTAAGAAGTCGACGTCTGATAATGTCGACCTTCTCTGTGGTCGCCTGTACCAACTCTGGGCCAATCAGACTACGCTTGCCAACCTCAGTCCAACAATGCGGTGCTCTGCAAGGACGACCATACAGGGCCTCATATGGCGCCATACCAATACTCGCCTAGAAGCTGTTGTTGTAGGCGAACTCTGCATAAGGAAGATAATCATCCCAACTGTCTTTGAAGTCCAATACACATGCTCGCAACATATCCTCCAGAATCTGATTCACCCACTCCGTCTGCCCGTCAGTCTGAGGATGAAACGCCGTACTGAACTTTAACTTCACACCCATCGCTTCCTTGATACGAGTCCAGAAGATAGATGTGAATCGAGTGTCTCTGTCCGACATGATCTCTAAAGGAACTCCATGCAGACGAAAGATCTCTCTGATGTACATTCTAGCCAGCTCGTCTGCAGAGTTCGTGACTCTGATAGGGAGAAAATGGGCCGATTTGGTCAACCGGTCCACAATCACCCAAATGGAATCGTGTCCCTTCCTCGTCTTTGGCAACCCTGATATGAAATCCATGGAGATGAAGTCCTACTTTCACTCTGCTATGGGCATGGGCTGAAGCAGTCCAGGAGGTCGGTGATGTTCTGCCTTGACCTGCTGGCACGTAGACAACGAGAAACGAACTCAGCGATGTGGGCCTTCATATTATCCCAACAATACGACCGTCTCATATCCTGGTACATCTTCGTGCTACCAGGATGCATCGTAAGCTTCGAGTTATGGGTAGACTTGAGAAGCTCATGTCTCAAGTCAGGCATGTCAGGAACGCATAGGCGGCCATGGAATCGTAGACCCCCATTTGAATCAACTCTCCACTCGGAGTCCCCGACGTCGCTAGCTTGCTCTCGAAGCTTAGACAACCGTACATCGCCCTTCTGGGCTTCAACGATCCTGTCATCAACAAGTGGTCGCACCCGAACGTGCGCAACATACTCCAATGGCTCCTCCATGGTGAGTCTCTGCTCAAAGTCCCACACGAACTCAACCATGTCCCACTCTGCTATCATCAACGGAGCCGCAAATGCTATAGCCTTCTTGCGGCTTAATGCGTCTGCCATAGGGTTCGCCTTGCCCGAATGGTAGGAAACCTCAAACTTGAAGTCCTTCAAGGTTTCCATCCATCGGCGTTACCTCATATTCAAGTCTCGCTGCGGGAATATATACTTAAGGCTCTTGTGGTTGCAGAAAAGCTCGAACTCCTCTCCGTAGAGGTAATGTCTCCAGAGCTTCAATGCAAAGATGACAACTGCCAACTCCAGGTGGTGTGTAGGGTAATTCTCCTCATGCTTCCTTAATTGTCTCGAGGCATACGCAATCACCCTGTCCTTCTGCATAAGGACACAACCCAAACCAATGCGAGACGCGTCAGTGTATATCGTGTACTTCACCCCTTGCTCTGGCAATACTAGCACAGGGGCGGATGTCAACCTGTCCTTCAGCTCCTTGAAAGGTGCTTCTGCCTTCTCATTCCAGGCGAACTTTAGATCCTTCCGTGTTAACTAAGACAACGGCCTGACAATCTTCGAGAAATCCCCAATGAAGCGTCTATAATACCCTACCAGACCAAGGAAACTCCTCACCTTGGTAACTGAGCCAGGCTGCTGCCAATCCTGAACCACGGCTACCTTAGCAAGGTCCACTGCTATCCCATCCTTGGAAACCATATGTCCGAGGAACTTGACTTCCTCCTGCCAGAAGTCGCACTTCTTATACTGCGCGAACAACTGGTTCTTCTTCAATGAATCCAACACCGCTCTCAGGTGTTCCTTGTGCTCCTCCCGATTCGTAGAGTATATCAGAATGTCATCAATAAAGACGATGACGAATCGGTATAGGAATGGCCGAAGTACCCAATTCATCAGGTCCATGAACACGGCCGGTGCATTTGTAAGACTGAACGACATCACTATAAACTCGTAGTGCCCAAAGCATGTCCTGAAAGCCATCTTCTACACGTCCTCATCTCTGACGCGCAACTGATGATACCCTTACTGCAGATCAATCTTCAAAAAATACTTCGCCGCCTTCAACTGATCAAACAGATCATCTATCCTGGGTAAAGGATACTTGTTCTTCACCGTGACCTGGTTCAACCTACGGTAATTAATACATAACCGTAGTGACCCGTCCTTCTTCTTCACAAATAGTACAGGGGCTCCCCAAGGAGACACACTAGGTCATATGAAACCCTTCTCTACTAGCTCATCAATCTGCCTCCGCTGTTCCTCCATCTCACATGGAGGCATACGATAAGTTGGCAATGAGATAGGTGTCGCACTAGGCGTAAGATCAATGGTGAAATCGATCTCGCTCCGAGGAGGCAAACCAGAAATCATCTTAAACACATCTGTAAACTCCCGAACCACCAGTGTATCTTCTAATATCGGACCATCAATTAGCGCTAATAAGGCAGTATAACACTCAACACGGCAGGGCCAGCTAACCTGCACTGGAAACGTGAAAGCTGTGCCGTCAGATCCATAGGCCGTCACAACCCGAGCATCATAATCTATCTCAACCTTCATCTTCGTGAGCCAGTTCATACCGAGAATAATGTCGTAATGCCATAGTGGAGCAACAATGAGGTCGATGAGCACTGTTCTACTACCCAAATCCACGGAGCAACCCTCACATATCCGTGCGACATCCGAAAAAGTCCCAGTGGCTGTAGTGAGTCTCATTCCCTTCGTGGGAGTAGTACGTAAAGCTAGACGCTTAACTGCTCCATATGAAATAATAGAAGTAATGGACCCGGTGTTCACCAACAAGGAGACGGAAGTACCGTGAATGTGAGCCGGACCCTCAAAAGCCGTCGGGGCCATAATCGACGTCTCAGGTGCCTTGGCAATAAGCGTATGTACTTGAGCCTGCTGCTGACAGTTCGGCTGTGGAACCAAGGGCCGTTGAGGTGGCCTGAAGCGTGATACAAGAGGTCAGAAGGAAGGATGAGCAGGGGCAGTCTGTAGAGGTGGAGCTGATATGGCCTGAGGGTGAGGGCGATCAGCCTCATCAGCGGCACTCTTTCTCTTACCCATCAGAGAGAGGATGACAGAGATGGAGAAAATGGCCGTAATGACTCCAAAAAGGGCCATGGAAAATGAAGGAAAAAGAGAGAAGGGGCTAGAAATGTGGGTTCTCCATGGATTTGGGTCCCAACAAACGTTGTAGGAGCCCAAAAGATAGGGATTTAAGAAAGAAAATGGAGAGATCAGGTGGGTGAGGAAGCTCACACAATTTTTGAGCTTTAAAGGGGCGTGTGGGAGTTTAAATGAGAGAAACGGAGAGGGAAGGGAGAGAAAGACTGCTGTGGACGATGGGAATGGGTAGGTTGTGGTCGAAATCAGTAAGGAGGACGATTGAAAGGGTGATTTTGAAGAGAAATAGCAAGTTAGGAGAGAGAAAATGGCTTGGAGGGGAGGTTTGTGAAGGAAGTAGGGTTTTAGGAGAGTGAAATGGGATGGGAGCTAGGTCAGGGGGTGTATTAGACCACCAAGGCGATCAGCCCGAGCCGCGGGCCCAGCCCAGCCCAGAAATTGGGGAGGCCTAGCCGACCGGGCAAGGGCCTCGCCGACCAACTTTTCAATTTTTGAGGGCCTGCCCCATGGGCGTGGTCCTCTAGTCCCCTAGGCCCCAAAAAACCCTAGGTCCCACCCTGGGTACTCCTAGATTGATGTAGGTAGGCCCCCAACCCCGATTCGCTCAATTTCAGGTAGTTTCGGCCACTTTCAGACACATACTTGAATTTACAGATGTTTAACTGCTGGGATAAGGTGTATTGTGATCTAGACACGTCAATAGATAGTCTAGAAGGAATTTGGGATCGATTTGTGTGGTCAGGATCGAGTACGAACTCGATCAAAACGCTCGTTTTCGATGAACTTCGCCAAATGGTGAAATCGGGAATTCCTAGGACTGTTTCTATATTTTTCTCACACCTTCCTATGTCAAAGTGTTAGCGTACATCGTGGGAATATAACTCAGGTCTGGTTTAATCAAAATCATGCTCTGATACCAACTTGTAACGCCCTGAAATTCGAGGGTCGAGTAGCAACTCGACTCTCGAGTTCCAGATCATCACTTATGCAATATAGATGATGAAGATTGAATGTTGTCTGTGTCAGTACAATAAACATGAGTGAAATTATGCCAAAACAGTAATTCATACTCCAGATGAATTGTGTAAAGGCAAGCGGAAGACTGAAATTGTATATATAAGGTATGTAAGGAAACAAAACCATCCTAATCTCCAGAGTATGAACACTAACTGAGTATCCATATACATGTATTGTTTCTGAATCAAAAGGTCAAAATACAACTAAAAGATAGACCCTGAAATCCCCCCAATCCAGTCGGTCTAAGCAAAGCTGTCAGAGTACTGCATGTATGAGAACTCGTCCTGGTCCTCATCGTAGTCGGGCTCCGCCTCCTGAATCGACTTATCATCTATACCTGAGACAGAGTCTGGTTGGTGTGTACAACACCGTCCCGTAACGTGGGAGTGAGTAGCTAACTCAGTAGAACAATAAAGCATAGGTTAACATGTTATCAATTCAGTCAAGCAGTAATGATAAAGCAGTACAATTAAACAATCCTAAGTACTCTTATTAAATGCAAGTATGAAATGACATGATGAATGCCCTTGCCAAAATACCCTAATGCGACACCATCTTACGTTCGCGAATGCGTTCATCCCTCAGTGCTCCACATCTACCAGGCACATGCAGTACGATGATGAGCATGATTACCGAGTAGTTATTAGTCCATTTTAAACAACAGTATTGGGAAACTAAGGTACCTCCCTTGTATCATTCCAAACATGATCCATTATAGGGTCGTCAATCCTAGTTAAGCTCATACGATGGTGTGTTTCTAGGTCGCTGCAAAGGCTGCCAGGGTTGTTACGCCCAAAGGTTACACCACTCCCCCATCACCCTTTTAACGGTTCATCACTATACAGATACAGGCCTAGTTCATACTCAATACACTGCGGCAACACTTGTCGCCTCACCGCAAATTCAGAGTATGCTCGAGGTCACTACAAAGGGCTGCCAGGGATGTTACGCACAAAGGTTACACCGCTCCCCCATCACCTTATCAATGTAGGCTGACAGCACGAATATAGTGTCTTATACTATTATAATCGGCTCACGAGTCTGGTTGCTCACTGGTCACTACGGGGAGGCACGTGGCCCCAGCGTAGGCCGACAGCTCGACCACGGTGTCCCATACCACCATGCCCAGCTCATGAGTCTTAGCGGATTGAGGTACCATGGTTAACGGGATTCCACTGGTAAGTTTGGTACCCTAGGTTCAAGCAGTAGCGAGCAAACATGGTGAACATACATTAGACATATCAGGTTACTTAACGAGCTTGACTAGCTCGAGCACACAATCAGTTGAACGACATGAAGTGCAGAAGCACTTCGCGTGACCTAACCACTATCGCCAACTGACGTACGACTCGGGTTCGTCAAACACATCCTACGTGGCGAAATGAATCTCAACCACGATCTTAAGTCTGGTACCGATTGTCTAGACTATAAACATAGTCCCAAACTCAATCAATCCTTATTCATAGCATGTGGAGTAAAGTATAATAAACAAAGTAATTTAGGCATGTTAACAAGTATGTCATAAAGCATGTTATAAAGCACTACACAAATAGGAATACAAACACATATTGCACAAGTAAGCGGTTTAAGTAAACAACCACATAGAGGAAATCATACATGTCTCTAAGGTAGTTGAGAATCCCATCTCAACACCTACTTAAGGCACCCTCATTCAAACACTTACTCTCACAAGCATTTCCACAAACACTTAGAATCCACAATTTCAACATACTTAGTGTATGTTAGCAAAACATGTATTAGGGCGAGCCCTTCCACCAAGCAAGTATTTTACATACATATGATATATCCATACAACAATTAATCATGTCAAACACATTTCCAAAATATATACGTATACGGTACTTTCTACAATACGCTATTTCTACATACATAGTGTGTATTAGCATAACATGTATTAGGGCGAATCCTTTCACCAAATAAGTATTTTATCCATATATCATATATTTATACAACAAATAATTATGGCAAACACGTTTTCAAAATTTATACGTATACGGTATTTTCTACGAATACCTAGAATATGTGAAATTCCATATTTCACATATTTAATCGAAATAGGAAACAAACAACACTTTTTACATATGCAATTGCATGCAGATCATGAATCTATCATTATCTGACATTGAAAGCATTGAAAACCATAACCTATACACCTAAAGTCCTCACCTTATACTGTAGAATCGCAACGGATCAACTAGGTTTGCCAAGCTTCCGTATTCGGCAGTTTGGTAGCCTAAAGAATGAAATAGGTTAGCTATTTCATAACCTTCAACCTACACACCCCAAAACAGATTAGGGTTAGGGTTTTCTTACCTCAAAATGAAGTCGGTATCGCCGGGAAAGCTGCAAGAACGGAGCGGTGGAGCTTGTGTAGCGGCAGGGAACGGTAATAGGGAGGTTCTCCCACTTCTCTCACTCTTTCTCTCTCTTTTCTCACTTCTCTCTCTAGGGTTTCTCTCAAATTCGTATAGCTGTGAGAGAGAGGATTCTAAGGTCCTTATATAACCTAAAAACTCTCCAAAGTAGACTTGTGGACAAGGTATACTTAGGTTATAAACAAAGCAGCATTGTTTCAGCTCAATGAAGGATTTCTGGCGGGCCTCCTTGAGCCAAAGGTCGGACTTAAGCTCATCAACCTTGGATCCAGGTAAAGTTAAGTTTTCGTTTCAGTCGGATTCCCAAATCACGCATGGTGGACCAATTTCAGTTCAACGGTCAGCGGATCCCTATCCGAAATTCCAAGTACATGGATATGTTTATGAAATTTTTCCTGATCTGAGGGTGTATTTGGGTCAGATTCTGACGGTCTGGCTGCTTACAAATTGACCGCAAGTAACAAGTCTGAGATCACTATTCAAGATATTTATTTTGTAAAGAAAATAAGTGTTTTTACACTCCCTCGATCCGGACTCAAGCGAAAAGCCGTAGGACATTGGCTAGATTTGATTTCAGATATGGTTGTTAAGCCCAGCGAGGCGGTCCTAAGTCCTTAACCTCGTATTATTCAGACTCCCGATGTGCGGTCCAGACCTGATACAGAGTTTCAATGTGCTCCCGAGAGCAGATGGGTAATGAGTTTGATCCTAGATTTTATGGTAACCTAGTGTCAATGATTCTACAAGTTTTGGGCCTTATAGATTGTATTTAAAGCGATTCAAACGGATTTCATGGCTACTCTAGTTTAGCACTTAGTTAACTTTGTCAAATTTCTAAAGGATTTAATCCTAAGTGATTTCTGGTCGAGGTAGTACTCGAGCCATCGTACGAAAATTTTTGAGTCGTTACATCCATTCTCTTCGAACATTGAGTGGAATTGGCATGGAACCAAATGCTAATCCTTCCCAATACCATGTGCCGAACGCCCCCTGTGCATGGTATCAGATGGGATTAGGTGAGAGGGGATTCAAAAAAACATAATTATTATATATGGGAGGGATTGTCCCCTGTTACCATGTTACCATGGGATAAGCTTAATTTCATGATGTTTGTAATATGGTGGTACATTGAATAGATATATCCACCATCATTTAAAACTATTAAGAATAACACGTGTTATATCTAAATCGTTCATCTGTTTTATGACCTCATTTTATGGCATGGGTCTAAAAATGAGGCAAATCCAAAACTTATGTGGCCCTAAAGAAGTTTTCAGCGGTAGGTATTCAATCCCCACCGCTTTTTATGGTGGGGTCCACTTGAGATTTAGATCTACTTGATTTTTTAGCTCATGCTCTAAAATGATCTCGTAAAATGGGTGGACGATGTAGATATAGCCCACACATCATGGTGGGACCTACACAACTTGCTAACATTGAGTGGAATTGGCATGCGACCAATGTAATTCCAAGCTTTCCAGTCTTCCCAAACATTGAGTGAAATTGGTACGGTACCAAATGCAATTCCATCCCACCTAATCCCATCTAATACCATGCGCCAGACGCCCCCACCCGTTTGGCTGGGTGGATTGAAAGGGATTGAATGGTATCAGGGTGGATGACATGGATTTCTAGGTAATGATGGTGTTGTCAGTGGTTTGTCTTGAGATACATGGGATTGCTATATCCTTGGATTGCTATATCCAGTCTGTTTGGCACGGCTGGCCAATCCTAGGATTGAAACTTCCTATCCCATCCAATCCCTCGAACTAAACAGTCTCAGGCAAATTTAAATGGATTAAGGTGGATTGGATGGTGTAGACACCCCACCCAGGATAACATCTTGAGAAAGCTAAGATAATCCGAGAACCATGATCATATCCTAAACCTAACCCTAATCCTAACCTGAGCCATTAGGAGCCATTATTCAAGCTAGACCATGTCCAAAATCAACCCATTTCTTCGGTCATTTTCGGGTAACAATCGAGCCAATTTTGAGCCAAATATCCAAAACGGACTTTGTTTCACTCTCAGACCCAAAAAAGGACCCACCGCGCCAATTTCGGGAGAAATTGTACCCAAGGTGGTAGTTTGACTATTGCCGATGGTAATCAAACTACCGCTTCCTCTAAAAAAATGTGCGCGGAGCCAACCATACGAGCTTCGGACCAAACTTAGCCTGGACGGTAGTTGGACTACCGTCGGCGGTACCCGAAGTACCGCCACTTGCGGCCCGCGTGTAGACATCTGGGGACAGCTGTCCCAGCATCCAAAAGTCAACTTTCTCCTAAAATTACCCCCTAATTCGAGCTTATTTACCCTTTTACCAACCCCATTGGCCAATGAGAGTACGCCATGTGGCGTCTCTCTCCTTCCAACCAATTAACACTTGCCATTTCAGCATTCAACCCTCCAAAAGCCAAAAATTACCATAAAGCCATTGGAGAAGGCTATTCTCATCCAACACACCACAACCAAGAGAGGAAGAGAGAGAGAGAGAGAGAGAGAGAGAGAGAGAGAGAGAGAGAGCTCCCAAACCCTAAAAGTTCTGAGTTTTTCAGCTATACCCTAACCCTCCTCTCAACCCTTCTAGCTCATAAACTTAGCCTGGATTAGTCATGGTTCGGTTCATGTCATAGGCCACTTAAGATTAAGCCAAAGATCCACCATCATGTAAGCATTTATCATGACATCTATTTCCTTCTCAACCTCCCTGCTCTTCTAGATCTCTAGTGAACGTATGGTCTGTGACCTACCGTACACCGGATCCTGTCACATCAGAAATTTCTAGTGATCTAGTCCACTCTTCTTTACCTTTTTACATAAGCATCATCACATCCGCTTTCTAGGCACACCATTAGATGTATGCTCTGTGGTTTGCCGAAAATCTCGGATCTCGCTACATCAGAAATCCGTGTGTATGCCTAGTCCCATCTCGACCACATCATCCATCATCCCTTGAGATTGTTTTACCACACTAAGTAAAGACCATACATTTGTACGGGCAGAGAGGATGCCTAACCTCTTCCCTCTTTGTAACCGAGGTCCCTTACCCATAATCTCAGACCGCAGACCAGGAGTCAATTTAAGGAAGGGGAGTCTTAGGGCTTCCCCAACCTTACGATTTTGTGGTTCTAGTCGACTGCTGGATTATGAAAATTTTCGGCTAGTGGCGACTCCAACATCCATACTTAGCCTAATCATCCACCACAATAATTTACACCGCCAAATCAGTGTGAGCGCCGATTTTTAGTGTCTACAGAATGGTGACTCTGCTGGGGATTTGCTAGCTCGCACTAGCTGAGACCCGACTCGAAAACGTGTGGTATTCCAATCTCAAGGGACATTCATCATTGCATTCATAAAAATAAAAAAAATATCTTTGGCTTACACTTGTTTGGGCATCAATCTTAGCCACGACCACTCAATCTCATGCACCTATGACAACCCATGAAAAAGAGCGGCGTAGCTCTGCCGCGCCTCTGGCAAGCATCATCAAGACGGCAGACGGCCGCCGCCGACACCTCCAGCAGCTCCCACAGACCCACAGGCCAATACAACCACGCAAGAGTTACTACTTCGAGCAATGTAAGAATTATTGCTTCGCCTAATGCCAGGCGCCATACTGGACAGACAGGCAACACAACATAGTGCTCAAAACAATTTAACCCCACAACCTCCCTTTGCTTCCTCCCTTCCTCCTCCAGCAAATCCTATTCTACCCTTCCCTACAGAATCAACACAAGATCACCAACATCCTCTTCCTAGTAGGAGATCTGGTCAATTTCAAGGAGATCTGGTCATTGTCAGCTTACGTTGGACGGTGGCGGACAATGACTGCTAGAATGAAAGTACCCATTGATGACGAGGAGAAAATCTACATGATAATCCACTTGGCAAACCCGAGTATCTCTGGATACCTTGTCTCGTATCCATATGCCAACTTTACCCAACTCATCTGCGTTGGGGAACAAGTTGAAGCCGAAATAAGGGCTGGGACAATCTCTCCCTAGTGGCCTCATCAGGCCTCCCCAGTACAACGGATAGTGGAAGGAAGGCTTACTGGATACGAGAATGGTAACAGAAGTATTCCTGACCTCCATCCAACAGAAGAAGATAATCTTGTCGCCTCTACCCAAGGTGCTCAATTCGCTCTTCAAGAAAGATAATGGCAACAACAAAAGTAAAGGGAGATTCCTCGGTACCCCGATCATGGTCAGCAGATGAGGATGACCCGGGAACCTAGGCAGTTTACACCGATAGCCCAAACTTACAGTGAGATACTAGCTATGCTAGTCTAAAGGCAAATACTTACTCCGCTACTGCCTAGGTCCCCACCAAGCCCTCTGCTGCCAAACTATAATGAGAATGCGTATTGTGCATACCACCAATTCTGAGGCCACACAACGGACCGTTGTTTCACCCTGAAACATGTGGTCCAAGATCTAATTGATAACCAAAAGGATTGTGATTACCCCTTCTGTTGCTGCCACCACTAGCTACATCCTCCAGAATTCCCTGCCATCGTATAAAGTATGCTCCAATTCATCAGGAACCCCTACTAACAATATCAGTTAAGGAGAGACACCCCCGGTCAATCCAGTCTAATGCATCCATTCAATCACTGTCAGCCTAACAATAATACCCCTAAGTCTACAAGGGGCACACCTTATTAGTCCAATCTATTCGCTCTCAAATGCGCAAGGGGCATCTCCAGTTGGTCCAATCTCCATTCCCCCAAGTCAACAAGGAGCACACCCTGCCAGTCCAATCTCTTCGCTCTCAAATATGCAAGGGGCATGTCTATCCAGTCCAATCTCCATGCCCCTAAGTCTACAGGAGCCACCATCGATCAATCTAGTCCATACATCCTTTGCCTCACAAGGGGCACCACCTGCATATCCAGCCCATACTCCAACCCTCATGATCCAAGAAAATGCTCATTCTCCGATCAAGTAAAATCAGGGCCCAACTTCAATCATGTGGTAACTTTCCAAGAAGGACATTCTGGTACTCAAAAGGATTTACCTAGCTCTGCTCAGTCTTCGATCCTTCAAGAGAAGAGTTTAGGATGAGTGGTTCCCACCTCTAGGAGAAAGGTCGAGGAAGAGATTAACATTGAGATCTTGATTAGCCTCAAAGCACTAACCATCACTTTTCAGGTCTTTGACATCACAACTTCATTTCATCTCCTCGCTAATCGGTCTTAGATCCATAAAGTCAAGGCTCTCTCTTCAACTCTTCATCAAAAGGCTAAGTACATGTTCAGGGACAAGGCGTTGACCATTCTGGATGATCCCGAACAAACCTTTCTGATAAAATCAGTCGACCATCAAGAGCTAGATATCCTGATCATAGACATACAATGCTCCGATGAGGATATCCTAAACCATAGTCTTGAGTTCGAGACTGTGAATTGCATGCCTCTCGCATGTCCCATCGGATCAAACTATGTCTTCCCTTCAGTCGAGCACCAACATTTTTATTATCAACTTGAATATCAAGAGAATGCAGGCATGAGAGGACTGGAATATTTGCCTCTTATGGGTGAGATAGCAAAGCACACATGTATCGAGGGAGAGGAAAGTTGGTAAGAGGATGATGATCCCTTCATCCACACTTCAATCAAATCCATCAGAGAAGGGATCATCTATCCGGTGGGCGAGCTAAGATCCACTGTGGAGGATCAAATGACCAAAGTGAGCCCAACTGGGCTATTTGGAAATGGCTCGGGTAAGGGGCAAGAATTTTCCCTGATTGATTGGACCACAGTCTGGGTCCCACCTGAGCAGGAAGAATCCAAAGACTCACAATGCATCGGGGATGAGCTAAGGAAAGTGACATCCAACACCAACTCAGAGCCCAATCCCAAACTCGTTACGACATTTGGACACGATAATGAGGGCTCACCTACTGATCCGTCTGGCTCTGCCTCCTAAGGGGAGGGAGTGCAGGGCAATCGCTGGTTCACAATCCCCAAGATGGCACAATAAAAGAAAATAATGTTAAGTCGAATCAGGCAATCCTTGATTCACATCGCCGTCTTTCTAAAAAAAAAAAAATCAGAAAATTCTTAAAAAGTCAAAAACACTGGATATTTCCAAAACACCAAAAAAAATCATATACTTCTCAAAAATAAAAAAAAATCAAAAAATTTTAAAAGGCCAAAAACATTAGATATTTTCGAAATGCTAAAAAATTCAGATACTTGTCAAAATCCAAAAACAACAGAAATTTCTCAAAACACAAAAAACAATAGAAAATCTTTCAAAGTTCACAAGCAATAATGAGCCAAATGTGTTTGTTACAACACCCGAGTTCAAAGTCAACTCATATGATTTCGATCTAGAGTTGACTTCAAACTCATGGGTTTAAACGAAGCCCAGGATGGGAAAAATGATGATCCAACTCTCAAGCTAGAGGTTCCCTTAGAAAGCTCAAAACAAAGACCAATGTCGTCACGGATGATTTTGAAGATGTGAACTTGGGATCCCTTAAGCTCCTTAGAACAGTACGCATTAAGAGATCCTTGCCTCCTAAATACAAGCAGACAATGACAGAATTCCTGAGACTCAGGGCTATCTAACTTTGGGTTCTCCTATGAAGCCTTACCCAAATCAAATGAAGAGCTAATCATACACCATCTCCTACGAAGCCAGAGGTCAAGCCCATCAAACAAAGTTGTCAAGATCATGTCTGAAGTCTACGATGGAGTCCTACTGATGAATGATAAAGATAAGTTATTACAGCATGTCAGGAAATGCTTCAAATATTCAAATCTTGCATAACAGATCCATGTGCATGCTTCGAGTCTTTATGACCTGACAACACTCTAGCCCTTCTTCATTATGGGGTGTGGACATCATCGAAAGAATGAACCCAAAGGCATCCGATGGTCATGAGTATATTCTTGTGTCAGACAAATGCGGGCGGCGACAACATCCTACATCATCGGTAAGAATGAAAAAGAAGTCAAGGAAAAGAATTGGTGGTAAGCTCGATGCAACCACCTACATCTTGCAAACATAGACCAATGACAAGCAAGTCTGAAAGAAAGGTTAGCAACATGGTAATCATGCACATCTTATCATTGCACCTACTAGATCCAGGGGGTAACTCCAGGCCATTAAGACGGTCCGCTAATCATCCGCGAGGTTCTTTCGAGAGGTGCCCTTCGTCTCACCATCATTAGTGGCAAAGATCTTCTAGAGCCCATCAACGCTGAGAACGTGACTATCTATCATGGGTAATCCTACCTGACTATGTCAACAACCACAATCGTAAAGTTAAAGTCAAACGACGAAATGTTAGCATCCTGAGGTACATTCCATTATCATTCTTTCCCTCCAATAAGTGTTCCAAAAATAAAGGGTTAAAAAAAAAAGAAGAACAAAAAAA
Organism: Magnolia changhungtana; assembly: GCA_030180095.1. Taxonomy (NCBI): domain Eukaryota; kingdom Viridiplantae; phylum Streptophyta; class Magnoliopsida; order Magnoliales; family Magnoliaceae; genus Magnolia; species Magnolia changhungtana. Next base: position 1,556,932 of record JASAUF010000360.1, read on the forward strand.
AAGATAAAGAAAAAAAATTGGACGAATAAAGTGCGTAGTCCAAAAAAAGAAAAATAAAAGAAAAAAGAAGAAAAAAGAAGAGTTAAACTCAATGAGTGAGAACACAATTCACCAACCCATTTCTTCTCAGGATAGTTTAACCCAATGTCAACAGCTTCACGATCGTAATTGAAAACAAAGTCAGACAGCTCACCAGTCGGCCGACAATGAATGGAGTCTAGCCACTCGCCTTTATACAAGAAAAAGAGAAATCAAAAGAAAAGTAATGTGCCTGAGCAAAATGGGCGAGGTGAAAACCCGAAAGGGCACCTTGAGTAAAAACAGCGGGCATGTAGCAGACTTGGTGAAAACCTGAAAAGGCACCAAGGGTAAAAAGAGTACAGCTGCCAAGGGGCTGGCAAGAGCAAAAACTCGGGACATGGTGAAAATCCGAAAGGATGCCATGGGCAAAAATGACGAGAAAGCCGGTCGTGGTGAAAACCTGAAAAGGCGCTACGAGCAAAAATGGCTAAAAAAAAATAGAAAATAAAAAGTACAAGAACAGGAGAAGTCAAGGCAACAAGCAAAGTGAAGAAGCACAAGAAAAAGATAAATCCCGGATCAGAATTCTGTCAGACTCTAGCCAAATCCAAGGGGCATAATCCTAGTATGCACTACTCTCAGTTTATCGGGATCCCTAGTAAACAACTCAGAATACCGGATTCGACGTGGGCTAAGTTCAATATTCTGATTCCACCATCCAGGCACAAGCTCAAACGCAAGCAAACACTGACAAATTTGGCACAAAAAATTCCTTTAAAATATCTTTTTTACAAGTACATTATTTTTCTTCCTTTATAAAAAAAGAAAAAAACAAAATCATTCATGCATATATAGGACAAGCAGCCAACAAAGTCAGGGATCCACAAAGTCAAGTTCAAAGCCCAAGAGGCCCACATTTCAAAGCCCTAGAGGCCCACAAGTTCAAAGTCCACAAGGCCCACATGTCCAAATTAGGCCCATGTTCCCTAATTGTCCCATTAATTCATTAGTGGAGGCCATTTGGCTACACAATCCAGACCGTACAATAAAACTCGGACGACGACACCCTCTCGCGAGATCGGACGGATGTTTCAAAAAAAAATAATTTTAAAATATCTTCAAATAAAAACCGTTAGCCCCGCCGCTCATCAATGGAGGCAACACGACTATTTACATAACTTGTACAATAAAAGCCAGACGACGACGCCCTCCCGCGAGATCGGATGGATGTTTCAAAAAAAAATTCAAAATATCTTAAAAAAAAACCATTAACCCCGCCAGCTCATCAGTGGAGGCAACACGACTGTTTACTTATACAAATAAAAACCAAACGACGACGCCCACCCGCGAGATCGAATGGATATCTTTTTCAAAAATTCAAAAATATCTTCAAATAAAATCCCTAAGGAGTCTAGTTTCGAAAAGGATAGTTTTCAAACAAAAAGTTTTCAAAAATGCACGTGACACGCAGTACACTGAGGAATCTTCCATATTCTCTAATTGCGATTATTGCAAATAGCTAAATAAGATTCGATCTCTCCCGGTTTCCCCGGAGGATGATCGAATCTGTACATGATACATGTACGATTGACCCGATCTTTATATCCAGACAGTTGTACGAATGTTAGTAGAAGTAAGTGGATCTATCTCTAGAAAGAATAATCAAACTCAAAGTGACAACAATACATTGTAACCAAAGTATCAGATACCTAGTCCGGGATGTTCCCAAAATTTGATCGAGTCCAAGTCGGCGTAGTGATTTCCCTGTAAGGCCGCACCAACGCGTAGGGCAGCTAACCACTTTGACGATCAAATGGATCGAATACTCCTACGGTGATTGCGTAACAAAGGAACGACATACCAAATAGTACGGGAATCTTCGTAAAGCCGCACCAACGCACAGAGGCCCTACTTTCAGACTTACCCTCCAATGCTATTAACAATCTGACGTGAAAGGATTGTGATTGGTGACCTGTAAAGCCACGACAAATGCGCAGGGGACAATCACAACGTTTTTCTCAACCCTCGTGATATGTGCAAGTCATCTTTTTTCAAACGATCAACTGACAATGATATAATGGCAAGCAACAAATTTGAATCACTATCCTTTCTGACCAGAAGGGTGGAGTGTCCACTCGCTTTGGCCCTCAGTTGCTCGTAACCTCGGCCAAAGAGTGACATCTGTAGACACCCCACCCAGGATAACATCTTGAGAAAGCTAAGACAATCCGGGAACCATGATCATATCCTAAACTTAACCCTAATCCTAACCTGAGCCATTACGAGCCATCATTCAAGCCAGACCATGTCCAAAATTGACCCATTTCTTAGGTCATTTTCGGGTAACAATCGAGCCAATTTCGAGCCATTTTGAGCCAAATATCCAAAACAGACTTTGTTTCACTCTCAGGACCCAAAAACGGACCCACCGGCTAAATTTTGGGAGAAACTGTACCGGAGGTGGTAGTTTGACTACCGTTGGCGGTAGTCAAAATACCGCTTCCTCTCAAAAAATGTGCGTGGAGCCAGCTACATGAGCTTCAGACCAAACCTAGCCCGAACAGTAGTTGGACTACTGCCGGCGGTACCCAAAGTACCGTCACTTGCGGCCCACATGTAGACATCTGGGGACAGCTGTCCCAGCATCCGAAAGTCAACTTTCTCCTAAAATTATCCCTCAATTCGAGCTTATTTACCCTTTTACCAACCCCATTGGCCAATGAGAGTGCGCCATGTGGCTTATCTCTCCTTCCAACCAATCAACACTAGCCATTTTAGCATTCAACCCTCCCAAAGTAAAAAATTACCATAAAGCCATTGGAGAAGGCTATAAATAGCCTTCTCCTCTTCTCATTCCAACACACCACAACCGAGAGAGAGAGAGAGAGAGAGAGAGAGAGAGAGAGAGAGAGAAGGAGCTCCCAAACCCTAAAAGTTCTGATTTTTTCAGCCATACCTTAACCCTCCTCTCAAGTACCCTTCCAGCTCATAAACCTAGCCTGGATTAGTCATGGTTTGGTTCATGTCATAGCCCACTTAAGATCAAGCCAAAGATCCACCATCATGCAAGCATTTATCATGACATCTATTCCCTTCTCAACCCCCCTGCTAACCTAGATCTCTAGTGAACGTATGCTTTATAACCTGTCTTACACCGAATCCGGTCACATCAGAAATTTTCAGTGATCTAGTCCACTTTTCTTTACCTTTTTATATAAGCATCATCACATCAGCTTTCTAGGCACACCATTGGATGTATACTCTGTGGTTTGTCGAAAATCTCGGATCCCCGCTACATCAGAAATCTGCGTGTGTGCCTAGTCCCATCTCGACCACATCATCTATCATCCCTTGAGATTGTTTTACCACACTAAGTAGAGACCGTACATTTGTACGGGCAGAGAGGATGCCTGACCTCTTCCCTCTTTGTAACCGAGGTCCCTTACCCATAATCTCGGACCGCAGACCAGGAGTCAATTTAAGGAAGGGGAGTTTTAAGACTTCCCCAACCTTGCTAAATTCGTAGTTCTAGCCGACCGCGGGATTATGAAAATTTTCAGCTAGTGGCGACTCCAACATCCATACTTAGCCTAATCATCCACCACAAAAATTTACACCGCCAAATCAGTGTGGGCGCCGATTTCCAGTGTCTATAGATGAGATTTAAAGGTAATGATGGTGTTGTCAGTGGATTGTCTTAAGACCCATGAGTTTGGGATCAAATCATCGACTCTGTTTGGTACGCCCGGCCAATCCTGAGATTTAACTTCCAATCCCTTCCAATACCATCCAATCCCTTCTAATCCCTTCTAATCCAACCGGCCATGTTTGGCTGGTTGGATTAGAAAGGATTAGGTGGGATGGGGTTCAAAAAACATAATTATTACCCATCACAATGATTGTCCCCCGGTGCCATGGGATAAGATTAATGCCATGCTTTGTTAGTAATACGGTGGTATATTGAATGGATATACCCACCATCATTTGAAATTACTGAGAATAACACACATGTGTTATATCTAAACCGTTCATTTGTTTTGTAACCTCATTTTATGGCATGGGCCTAAAAATGAGGTAGATCCAAAACTTATGTGGCCCCAATCCCCATTTCTTTCTAGGGTGGGGTCCACTTGAGCTTTAGATTTACTTGATTTTTTGGCCCATGCTCTAAAATAATCTCAAAAAATGGGTGGACACTGTGGATATAGCCCGCACACATCATGGTGGGACCTACACAACTTGCTAACATTGAGTGAAATTGGCATGGGATCAATGCAATTCCATCTTCTAATTCTAAGCTTTTCCAATCTTCCCAGACATTGAGTGGATTTGCCCAAACACGCCCTTGGTGTTTATTTTCCATCCAACTCATTGATAAGTCCAACCAGACCCCTGGGTAAGGGAAACTACACACATCAGCTTGATGCAAAAACTAATGTAACCTGTAAAAAGCTTTCAATGGTCATTCGATCACCAACTTTTGCAGTGTAGTCCAATGGAGATTTGTACCTGCTTAAGTTTTGGAATAACATATTAGAATGGGCTAAAAAATGGATAGGTACAATCGATATACAACACGTTAATCGAGGTGGGCCCACACTTTAAGCGTGACATACGTTAAAATTGTTACACGGTGACACGTAATCCGCTCTCGACGTGAAAGCTGCGTGTTTGAATTATTACTATTTTCAACTTTAGGTCATATCACCGTGAGTGCGGATGCATTGTCGGCTCTTAAGGCATAATAAAATTTAGCGCCGTCGCTTTTCACTGGTCCACACCACTGCGAATTCGGAGCCTTATCACAAACACAGAAAAAAAAGAAGGCGAAGTTGTTGCTACGTGATTGGGTCACACATTTAATGCAGATTGCGTCCTACCCCGCACCGCTCCAGCTGGGAACAGGCACAGGAGCTTTGAGCGGCCACCGTGACGATGGGTTTTATCGGCATTGTCCATCCAATTTTTTCTTATCAGTTAAAATATTATCTCAAAAATGAGGCAATGAACGCTTAAGTGGACCACACCACACATTCTCACCGTTGAAACTTTTTTAGGGACCACCGTGATATTTATTTGCCTTCCAACCCCTTTATGAAGTTACATGAACATGGACGGAGAGAAAACACAAATATTAGCTCGATCCAAAACTTAAATGGCCTTGAGAAGTTTTGAATGGTAAAAGTTTAATACCCATGTTGTGGTTTACCTGTATCTTGTATTTGCATCAAAAAATATATATATATATATATATATATATATATATATATATATATATATATATATATATATATGGAAAATGTACCATGCGCTCGAGCGTAAAGTGGTCATCTGTGAGGTCGAGCTGTGTGGGCCCCACCGTGATGCCGTTCGAAGATCCACACCGTCCACCAGATGCGCGAGCCCAGGGTGGGCCCACACGACCCAAAATCAGCGTTCCATGTAACTCAGGTAGGCCATACCATTGGCAAACATAAGTATACACGCAAAAACATGTAAATGCACTTGGTGGGCCCCACCTGAGTTGTGGATACCACCTGAAACTTGGTCTAAAATTATATTCAAGTGGGACACACATGATGGACGGTTTGATCATCAAAAAATGTCTCGAAAGGTCCCCAAAAATGGTTTTGAATGTTTCAATGGTGCACGGCCCCTCTCAACTTCTGTACGTGGTGTGGCCCACAAAAGTCACGGATTGACTTGATTTTCAGCCGTGTGGGTCCCCTCTAGAATGGTGCATCTGGTGGACGGTGTGGATTTTCGAACGACATCACGGTGGGGCCCACACCAGCTCGACCTCACGGACGACCGCTTTACGCTCGAGCTTATAGTACCTTTTCCCATATATATATATATATATATATATATATATATATATATATATATATATATATATATATATATATATATATATATATATATATATATATGGGATAAGAAGGAAAAATGGATGAACGGTGTGGATATAATCCATATACCATGGTGGCCACTCAAAGCTCTTGCCCGTTCTCGGCTGGAGTAAAAGTGGTGACAACATTAGTGATGATGTTATTTTGTGAATAGGCCACGTCATCACATACTACATGTAAAGTATAGGTACTGATAAAATTAGTGATGACGTGGATCAATCACAATTAATGAAAAATAGATTTTTCTTGTTTGTGACAAGTAGATGATCCAGATGTGGATGATACAAGGTCACAAAACTCCAATTTTCACTATAATTTGCGTTAATTTTACACTCTTAGTCAAGTTTTACAAATTATTGAAGAGCATGAGACAAAAAATGAGGCACATCCAAAAGCCAAGTAGACTATACCACAAAAAGCAGCCGAGATTGAACGGTTACCCTTAAAGCCTTCCTAAGGATATGTATCGTTTGTTTCCCATCTAACCTCTATTCATAAGGTCACAAATTAGCTTGATTAGAGCCTTCCATGGCCCCAAATAACTTTTCAAAGTAGGTATCCAATTCCTACTATTTCTGTAGTGTGGCCCACTCCAGCCATGAATCTGCCTTATTTTTTATCTAATGCCCTAAAATGGCATGAAAAAATAAATGGAGAAAGTGTGTGCGTAGAGGTGGGCATCAAGTTGAGTCGGACCGAGTTAGGTCCAACTTGACTCGATTCGGTATTGTCAAAACCCTGACCCAAACTTGATCTGACTCGGGACCAAGTCCAGTGGGCCTGACTCGATTCGAATCGGATCTTAAGTGGACTGATCTGAACCGAGTCTGACTCGGTGAGAGATACCGAGTCGGATTAAGTTGGCTATGATTTGGATCGGGTAAAAAACCATTGAAAATTTTCTTGGCCCCACGGTCTGGTTCGACTCGACTCGATGCCCACATCCTACCTCTAGTGACTCGCATGGGAACATTACTGATTGGACCAGCTACAATAAGGGCATTTGCATGGTGGGGCTCATCTGAGCGCGGCCTCATCACACACGAGCCAGGCTAAGCGCACCACACCCGATCCGAGCAGAGTCCACAACTGGCTAGGACACACCACAATCCACAGCGGGTCAGGCCGTATCGCATCCGAGCGGCCTTACGCACCCGCGTTAGGCCAAGTGCACCAACCCAATCCGAGTAGAGTCCACAATAGGCCAGGATGCACCACAGTCTGCAGCAGGCTAGGCCACACCACACCCGCACCAGGCCAGGCGCACCAAACTGATCCGAGCAAGGCTGGACGCACCATGGCGGGCTACGCTGATTCCAACTCGGCCTGAATGCGACAAAGTGGGCTAGGTCGATCAGAGCCATCCATTTTAAGTATAATAATAATAATAACAACAACAACAACAACAATAATAATAAATTCCTGAAAAATTGAGCTCGAGAATGGGCTGGGTGGCTGGATCGGTGTTGCTGTGCGGACGGGTGGAAGAGAGAGAGTGAGAGAGAGAAGGAGAGGAGGAGGAGCTCAAATTCGGACGGGTGCCGGAGTAGGGGATGCCGGGATTGGGTTGGGTGGGTGGCCGGCTGCTAGGTTTAGGGGCTTATGGTAGAGAGGGAAATTGTTTTTTTTTTTTTTTTTTTTGGTTTTGTATATATAGTACCCAATTACCAGTCCTAGTGGGGTTTCGGATCGGATCGAGTCTAACCAGATCAGATTTAGGATCGAGTCGGGTCGGGATTTGGATCCGGGTGGGTCTACTCGATCTGAACCTGACTATGGCATTCAGCTCAGGTCAAGTCGGATCCCTGAGTTGAGTCGGGTCTTGCCCACCTCTGTGTATGTGTCTCATAAAAGAAATGTGTTGTACCCCACACCTTAGAATGTCTTGACATGAAATTTACATGTGCACATTTAATTTATTCCTGATACCTCACTGCCAGTCCATTTTTAAGATCATTCTAATACATGAGCACAAAAAATGCGGAATCAAAGCTAAAGTGGATCAAACCATACAAAGCAGTAGGAATTAATGCTACCATGAGAACTCCTGGGGGCAACAGAAGACTCGAGCTTATATTCGTGTTTTATCATCATTAAGGAATATCTAGAAAATAAGCCACACGGTTGGTCCTAGAAAATCATCAATGGTATTTTGTTCAATACTCACTGCAGGCAATATAGAAAAATTCGGCCTTTTTTAAAAGAAAAGAAAAAAAAAGAAAAAGAAAGCTTGTTAGTACACCCAGTCAGTTCACGCGTCACTGTTAGCCACCCCAATAGGGAATCTATGGAAACGGATTGGCTACTCCCCCTGACACCAGCTCCGTGGCTGATGGTCGGTGCTCTGTGGGCCCCACCATGATGTATGTGTTTCATCCATTCCATTCATCCATTTGTACAGATCATTTTATTGCTTGATACTAAAAAATATAGGGATATAAATCTCAGGTGGACCACACCTCATGAAAACAATAGTGATTGGATATCAACCATTAAAATCCTCCTGAGGCCCATTATACTGTTTATTTGACATCCAATCTGTTGATTAGGTCATACAGGCCCAGATGAAGAGAAAAAACAAATATCAGCTTGATCCAAAACTTTTATGGCCCCCAAAATGTTTTTAATGGTCGACCCTCATTCAACACTGTTTCCTGTAATGTGGTCCACTTGAGATCTGAATATACCTCAATTTTGGATTCACATTGTAAAATGATCTGTAAAAACAGATGGATGGCATAGATGAAACTAATACATCATGGTTGGGCCCACATAGCACCGACCATCAGCCATTGGCTGGTGTCGGGGGGAGTAGCCAATCCGTTCCCGGAATCTATACCAAAACCACAGTGTTGAAACCATGCATCTTTCCCTCAGTCTACCACTTGAGCTATATGGCGTCCCAGAGAGATTGACTCATAGGAAATGACGTGTACCAATGAGAAGCGACGGCACCGAAATCGCCCGTGCCTTCAACACTGACGATCCGCACTAGGTTCCTATTAAAGAACTTCCCACGAAAGGCTTTTTCCGGAAATCGGCGTCCACCCTGCACTCTCTTCCTCACATCAGTTACTCCACCAGATGGCCGACTCATCTCCTCTCCTCTCCCGGGTCAACTCGTCCGAGCCCGAAGCTCATCCAGTGCTGCATAAAGGTCCACCTACCCTCGATGATGCGATCGAGCAGTGCGTCGGCAGCTTCGGCCTGACCCAGCTAATCCAAGCCGTCCTCGTGTCGTTCTCATGGGTCTTCGACGCCCAACAGACGTTCATCAACATCTTCACCGATGCACAGCCATCGTGGCATTGCATACGTGCAAATGACATGGAATGCCTGTCGGCTGCCACTCCATGCGAGCTACCAAAGCATGCATGGGCTTGGGACCAGCCTGCAAGCACATCGATTATCTCTCAGTGGGACCTGATGTGCTCGAACCCACTCATCTCTGGGCTCCCAGCATCTTCCTTCTTTGCAGGCTGCCTTGCCGGTGGTTTCCTTCTTTCGACACTCGCTGACTCATTACTCGGCCGCAAGAAAATGCTCCTTCTCTCGTGTCTCAGCATTTCAGTCACTGGCGCACTGACCGTGGCCTCACCCAACTTGTGGGCCTACTCGGCCTTGCGGTTCATCAGCGGCTGTGGCCGCGCGACGATCAGCACGTGCGCACTCGTGCTGTCGACTGAGATTGTTGGGAAGCGGTGGCGGGGTGAGGTGGGCATCTTTGGATTCTTTTGTTCCATGCTTGGATTCTTATCCTTACCCGCCATGGCCTACCTAGCTAGTGGAACCTCATGGTGGACCCTCTATCTGTGTACGTCGGTCCCCGTGATCTTTTACTGCATAGCCGTCCATTTCCTTGTACATGAGTCCCCAAGATGGCTCTTCGTGCGTGGACGCAAGGACGAAGCTATCCAAACCCTTCGAAGCATCGCTTTATCAAATGGCAAGATATTGCTTTCCAGCTTCTCTGAAGTGGCTGTCGAAGAGGAGTCGTGGAATGCTGACATATACTCGGCGATGAAGATATTGTGGGAGAAGAAGTGGGCATTTCGGCGGTTATTGATGGTTATGGTGGTTGGTTTCGGAGTAGGCATGGTCTACTACGGGATGCCGCTTGGCCTTGGCAACTTGAATTTCAACCTCTATCTGAGTGTCGCGTTCAATGCATTATCGGAACTTCCGTCAGCCTTACTGGCGCTCTTCCTGATAGGGAGGATGAATCGGCGGAGTGCGGTCCTGGTATTCACTATCTTAAGCGGGTTGTGCAGTGTCCTGATTTGCATGGTGATAGATGGCGGCGATATGAAGGAGGTGCAGATGGGGCTGGAGCTGGTGTCGTTCTTCAGCGCCTGCACTGCATTCAACATAGTTTTGATATATACCCTTGAATTGTTCCCAACAAGCGTACGGAGCTCAGCGCTGTCGATGGTGCGGCAGACTATTGCGCTCAGTGGCGTGATTAGCCCCTTGCTGGTGATGGCTGGTAGGCATCAAGGGTCGTTGTCATTTGGGGTGTTTGGGGTGGTGATTGGAGGGTGTGGATTGTTTGTGATGGGTTTGCCAGAGACAAGAGGTGGGCCATCTTGTGATACAATGGAGGAAGAAGAGAAGAAGGAGATTCTTGCTTTCAGTGGAGATAATGCATAAAAAAAAAAAAAACTCGTCTTAGTGTGCTTTGCTAAGCGCACGTGCGTGTGTGATAAATCTCATTTACAAGCCTTACATGTGCTTACTGCTTACTGGTAACGTTTGACTGAATTTTTATTAAGAGTAATTACTCCTTTATACAAAATACGATGTCAAGAATAGCAAAACCAGGAATGAAATATACAGTCAAATATCTTAAATATAGTCTAAATATACTGTTAGAGACTAAGAGCCTACAATCAAAGCAATAATAATATCCATCACTAACACTTACATAGTATGATAGGTCCAATATCCAATCCATCCAAAAAAAGGAAGCAAAACATTGATTCGCTTGTTCAAGAATCAGATTGATCCACTAGTCAGGTGTGCCACGGTTTGCAAAACAAGAAAAACTACGGTTCGAACCCATACATCAGTTTCCAATAAGTGGGCCCAGATGCTGAGTGGAGCAGATTTATTTTCGGGTAAGCATGTAGAAGGTCGTACCAACATGATAGATGGATTGGATCTTGGATCTATGTGCCAAGCAGAGGATCCAGATTCAATAAGGAAAGTTTTATGTGGTGCGGTGGAGTTCAAATCTGGAAGGATTTGGTTGAAGGCAACGTGATGGCAGAGGCACGTACACGTGGCAGTGAGATGTATTGATTGTGGCCTTCCATCGAGTGGGCTCAATCAGTGATGGATCATGTATCAAAAATCACAACAATTGAAAAAGCTTGTCCTGTTTTTCTCAAATTACCTTAACGAATGTTTAGCCATTTTCCATCTCAAATTGTTGTTGGGCGCCGATTAGGTGAGGGTCGCGGTTTGGCTGATGACCCAACACCAGCTAGCTTGCTGGTGTCAAAGCTTTGTGAGCCACCATGGTGTATTTGTTCTATCGATGCCTACATTCATTTTGTGTGCGCAATTTAGGTGAGCCCAAAATTGAAGTATATCCAAAGCACAGGTGGTTCACATCAAAGAAAACAGTGGGAACAATGACTTATATTGTTGAAACCTTCCTGGAGCCTACAATAACGGTTATTTGTCATCCAACCTGTTCATAAGGTCCCACCAACATGGATGAAGGGAAAACACAAATATCACCTTAATCCTTTTTTGTGGTGTACTCACTTCAACTTTGGATATGCTTCATTCTTGGGCTCATGACTGAAAATGAGCTTGCAAAATGGATGGACGAACATCATGGTTGGGCCTATAGAGCTTTGACACCAGCTTGATCTCCCACCTTTCATACCATGCCACGGTTCGAGTAATATTCTGGGGTTCTTAGTGAACAGTCGGGCTCCTGATAACACATATGAGAACCCATGCACATGGATGCATGATTATCAAGCCTTTATTAATCCATATTCAAACAAAAGTATTGGTAAAGCTAGATTACCACAATTGTAGTATGAGTCAAGTGTATAGAAACCACATGGCTTGTCGCCAGAGTCCTTAATCCATTTAGAGTTCGTTATCTGGTGTTCAATATCATCATAAATGAAAATGAAATTGCTAAGGATTTATGAGAACAACTTAAGACGGCATAACTCATGAATTAAAAAATTTCAAGGATTTACATATCAACCAAGAAGGTCACTACCGTGAGCACACTATTTCCAAATCAATACGATTTTTGGGTTGTAACCCAATCATTGATAGTAGGCTCGTCACCTCCATCAGTGATCAAGACTCATTGTAAGGCTCGCACACCTACACAATTCAGAGACAACATAGACATAGTATCACATATCACCATGCCTAACCCATGAGCTATGACGAGTAGCTCACTGAATCAGTGGTACAAATGGCTATGAATGGTGACTATATATAAATGGTAATCATGGTATTCTAGATTCCATAAGATGTTTGATAATATTCATAGAATAACGATTATCCCTAAATTGAACTAATTTGGTGGATAGAGTGAATATTGATTAGACCGGCCTTGGGTGCACAACAGCCTATGAGTAGCCCAAGCTAGAGTCAATCAACCGTGTTCCACCTCAATCGATTGAGCAAATCTGGGACAACCAAACCTAATGAAGGTGGTCCATAATTTTCAACTATTTTCAAGGATTAATCCAAAGCAATACAAATTCATAAATTTCTAATTATGTTCATAAGTACAATTTAACAATATTCAAACATAATTCTTACTTAGGCATTTAACCAAACAATTGGTGTGCTAAACACCCAATTTCACATATACATAAAATTATGCCTAAATAAATATCAATTACATACAACTCAACACACGTAGCATATCAATCACAATTATATAATAATTTTACCATTTTAATACATATAATTTCAATTAAAACATAAAATTCACCAACTAGAACCACTAGGGATTGATAAAAGCTAACTTAAAAGAATAGTTCTCACCTTAGGATATGATTTTACGCACTAACAATGACTAAGATCTAGAATCTTAAGAAAACTCTAAAATCCTATATAAATTTTAAACAAAATTTAATTAAAACAAATAAAACATGATTTCGGATTCCTGAATCGATTATATGGAATAGACTCACCTTTGCTTATTAATAAAATGTGATCGGATTAAAGAAATGGCGGCAGAATCGATGAGTTCCAAAAAACCTAAGAAAAACCATTAGGAAACTCTATTTTTCTAACCTTAAAATGGAATTCACATATATAGGTTTTCTTGAAAAATTGAGGTGACTCACACAACTCACACTCGTATATCTTGATCTAGTTTGTACGATTTGGGGTACTATCTCGGATGGGGAAGGTCAAGCCCACTAACGCGAACGTTTTCCTACAGTTTCAAAATCATTGGCCCACCAACAAGCGGTGTAGAGCTCTTTTAGGCATTTCGGCCATTTGTAAGCTAATTGTAGACACTGAAAATCGGTGCCTACGCAAGTTTGTATGCTTTTATGACGTTTGGAGGGTGGGGAGGTAGCAGGCTGATTTATGGATGCTGGAGTCGCCACTAGCCGATTAATCTCAGAATCCCGCAGTCGGCTAGAACCCGTGGAATATGTAAGGTGGGAGAAATCCGAAGATTCTCCTACCTTAGATTGACTCTTGGTCTACGATCCGGGATTCCGAGTAAGGGACCTCGGTTACAAAGAGGAAAGGTGTTTAGGCACCCTCTCTGCCCGTACGATTGTATGGTCTCTATTTTGTGTGGTAAAATAATCTCAATAGATGATATATGCTGTGGTCGAGATGGGACTAGGCACACACGCGGATTTTTGATGCAGCAAGATCCGAGATTTCGGCAAGCGACAGAGCATACGTCCGACAGCGTATCTAGAAGGCGGATGTAATGATTGTCATGTAAAAAAAGGTAAAGAAAAGTGGACTAGGTCACTAGGAATTTCTGATGTGACAAGATTTGTAGTACGAAAGTCATATAACATACATTCACTAGAGATCTAGAGAAGCAGGGGGGTTGAGAAGGGACTAGATGTCATGATGGTGAATGCTTGTATGAGATGATTCGATCTTTGGCTTAAACTCGGATAGGCTAAAACATGGACCAAACCATGACCAATCTGGGCTATGCTTAGGGATTGGAAAAGTTAAGAGGAAAGGCTAGGGGGTAGCTAAAAGATCAGAACTTGGAGGTTTGGGAGCTCATTCCCTTTCCTTCACTCTTTTCCTCTCTCTCTCCCTCTCTCTTTCTCTCTCTCTCTATCTCTTTCTCTTTCTTTCTCTCCCTCTTGGATGTTGATGTGTTGTTGTGAAAATGTGAAGAGGAGAGGGCTATTTATAGCCTTCTCCGATGGTCTTATGGTAAATATGAGGTTTAGGAGGGGTGAAAGTTGATGTGGCAAGTTGTGAGTGGTTGAGGGGAGAGAAACGCCACGTGACGCACTTCCATTGACTATTGAGATTGGTAAAATAGTAAATAAGGTCGGATAAGGGGGTAATTCCTGGAGAAAGTTGACTTTCGGACGCTGGGACAATTGTCCTCAGAAGATGACACGCGGGCCGCGAGCGGCGGCACTCCAAGTACCGCTGGTGGTAGCAAACTACTGTCGGCGGTAGTTGAACTACCGTCCGGCATGGACTCGGGCCGAGCTCAAGCGTGTGGGTTTGTTTGGTGCACTAGTTCATCCAATAGTCCCCCTTTTAGACTTTTGGAGTTCAGATATGTGGGTTCGGGGTTTGGGTAATGGGCTTAGGTCAGGATTTGGGTGCAGATACAGTTATGATTCTTGAACTGTCTTAGCCTCTTCAAGTTGTTAGCCTTGGTGGGGTGTCTACACTGATTTATGGAATAAGATTTTGTAGATCTATGTAATAGGCTTGTAGTGTGCATGTTCAGGTATAAGATGTAACTTACAAGATACATTTGTTTTAATGTCTAAGGGCATTTGGTTGAATGAGGACGGTTCTCATGTCGCAAGGGTTATTTAGACAATTCAACTCATAAACATGGGGAAATTAATATCTATGCCATTGGTTAAGTAAGTTCTTGATGCAGAACGAGTCGCGGACAGTTTCATGGCCAAGATGGATCAGAAAAGGCCTGGTCGACAACAGAAGTGATCCGGACCATCGGACCTTAGATCGAGCGTATCTCGCAATCCGGAATGAGTTACCTGACGTAAAATATATGATTTTGGGGTAGAACGAGCTACTTAAGACAACCAACCCAGCTACTCCGGGTTGCCTAGAATTGCAAAAAACCCCTGGATCGATGGTTGTTTCCCTGTTTTAATTTCGTTTTTACTATAAATAGTAAGTTTTGGTTTGATTATGACTCTTCATCCGTCGGGCTTAGGAGTTGCGCCCAATGTAAAAGAGCTTAGAATAATTAGGAGAATGGTTTGGTGAAGCCAAATAGGATACTTACTATTTTTAGCCGAAAACCTTGCGCACTAGTAGACATTATGACCGCCTATAAATAGTAAGTTTACTATTTATAGTAAGTCATGATTTTTAGGAGTTTTAGTTGTAGTTTGAATCTAATTTTTTCCCATTGCTTGGTACCCCTATTTAAGGGGTTGTGAACTCATTTTTAATAATTCATTAATCAATTTCAAATTTATTAGAATTTATTTATATTTTCTTCTTCCTTTCCTCATGGATTCGAGAAGTCTCTATGAGGAGCCCAGAGAAGTTCTGTGGATTCGCAATAGTTACATCCTGAGGAAGACGGTGCTCAACCTCACGTTGTAATGTCTCAGAAAATCCCGTACAAAGACCCGAGTACCACCTCAGGCAGAAATCACTTAGGATCAAATCCTTTAGAAATTAGACAAAGTTAACCAAGTGCTAAACTAGATTAGCCATGAAATCCACTTGAATCACTTTAAATACGATCTGCAAGACCCAAAACTTGTAGAATCATTGATGCTGGGTTACCCTAAAATCTAGGATCAAACTCATTACCCGACTGCTCTCGGGGGCACATTGAATCCCTGTATTAGATCTGGACCGCACATCGAAAGTCCGAATAATGCGAGGTTTTAGGACCGCCTAGCTGGGCTTAACAACTATCTTGGAAATCAAATCCAGATAGTGTCCCACGACTATTCGCTTGAGCTCGGAGTGAGGAGTGTGAGAAAACCTGGTTTTCTTTAGAAATTAAATCAAATTTAAGTAACCTGAGACTTGATGTTTAATGGCCAAATATAAGCAATCAGACCATTGGAATCTGACCCAAATACACCCTCGGATCAGGAAATATTTCCCATACATGTCTGTGTACTTATAACCCTGATCGAGTTTCGGTGGCCGTTGAATTGAAACTGGTCCGCCACATGTGATCTGAGAACCCGATTGGAATAAAAACTTAACTCGACCTAGATCCATAGTCTGTGAGCTTAAGTCCGACCTTTGGCTCAAGGGGGGCTCCAGAAGTGCTCCGTTGAGCTGAAACAAATCCACTTTGGACATAACCTAAGTATACCTTGACCCTGGGTCTATTTTGGTGATGTTTTAGGCTATATAAGGACCTTAAACACTCTCTCATTCAGCCCATACGAATTTGAGAAAACCCTAGGAGAGAGAAGAGAGAAAAGAGAGAGAAAGTGTGAGAGAAGTGAGAGGATCTCCCTGATACTCTACCCTGTCGCTATCTAAGCTTAACCATCCTGATCTAATCGCTTTTCCAGCGATTCCGACTTCATTTCTAGGTAAGAAAATCCTAACCCTAATCTGATTTAGGGTTTCAACTGATTCAATTAGCGAAATAGCTAACACTACTTATGCTTTAGGTCGTTATATTGTCGTGAAAGAAGACTTAGCATTCCTATCAAATTTATTACGCTTCTACGGCGTAAGGTGTGGACTTTAGACGTATAGGTTATGGTTTTCAACACTTTCAATGTCAGATAATGATAGATTCATGATCTGGGTGTAATTGTACATGCACAAACCGATGTTTGTTTTATGTTTCGGTTGCGTATACCATTTATGATGTATTATGTATTCTGTATAATTGTAGAAAATACTGTATACGTACAAATTTTGAAAGTATGTTAGCCATGATTAATCACTGTATGAACATGCTGTATATATGTATAATACTTACTCGGCGAAAGGATTTGCCCTAATACATGTTTTTACTAATATACGCTATGTATGTTAAAAGAGTATGTATTTTAAGTGTTTGTGAAAATGTTTGTAAGAGTAAGTACTTAGTTGATTGTACTTTAGGTAGGTGTTGAGATAAGATTCTTAACTAACGTAGAGATGTATATGATTTCCTCCATGTTGGTTGTTTAATTTAACCGCTTACTTATAAAATTTATGTGTTTGTATTTCCTGTTTATTTTGTGCTTTATAACATGTTGTATGACATGCTTGTTAACATGCTTGAATTACTTTGTTTATTCTGCTTTACTCTACATGCTTCTGGTCAAGGATTGATTGTGTTTGGGGCTATGATTAGAGTCCAGGCAATCGGAAACGGAAATGAATGCGTGGCTGAGATTCATTTGCCATGCGAGATGTGTTTGACGAACCTGAGTCATACTTCGGTTGGCGACAGTGGTTAGACCACGTGAAGCGCTTATACACTTCATGTCGTTCGGTTGATTGTGCGCTCGTGCTAGTCTTACTCGTCAAGTAACCCGATCTGTCTAATGTATGTTTACCATGTTTGGACGCTTCTGTTTGAAACTAAGGTACCAAGCTTACCAGTGGAATCCCATTAACCGTGGTACATCGATCCACTAAGACTCATGAGCTGGGCAAGGTGGTATGGGACACCGTAGTCGAGCTGTCGGCCTACGCTGGGGCTATGTGCTTCCCTGTAGTGACCAGTGGCAACCCAGACTCGTGAGCCGATTATGGTGGTATGGGACACCATATTCGAGCTGTCGGCCTTCACTAATAAGGTGATGGAGGAGTGGTGCAACGATTCTGTGTAACAGCCCTGACAGCCCTTTATAGTGACCTCGAGAGCACTCTGAGTCTACATAGAGGCGATGACCCTTTCGTATAAATAAGAGTACAAACTAGGCCTGTATTGATAAGGTGATGAGAGAGTGGTGTAACGATTCCGTATAACAACCCTGACAGCCCTTGCAGTGACCTAGAAACACACCATCGTATGAGATGAACTGGACTGACGACCCTAGAATGGATCATATTTGTGAATGATATAAGGGAGGTACCCTAGTTTCCCAATACTGTTGTTTGAAATGAACTAATAACAACTTGGTAATCATGCTCATCATCGCATTGCATGTGCTTGGAAGATGTGGAGCACTGAGGGATGAATGCATGCCGCAGACGTAAGATGGTGCCGTATGAGGGTGGTTAGGCGAGGGGCATGCATCACGACTGCATTTCATACTTGCATTAATAAGAGTACTTAAGATGGTTGATTATACTGCTTTATCATTATTGCTTGATTGATTTGATAACATGTTAACTTATGCTTTATTGTTCCACTGAGTTAGCTACTCACTCCCCCGTTTCGGGACGATGTTCTGGACACCCACCAGACTCTGTCTTAGACGCAGGTACCGACGATTCACAGGAGGCTGAGCCTAATTATTATGATGATCAGGATGAGTTTTCCTTCATGCAGTTCTCCGACGGCTTTGCTCAGGCAATCCGAATTTATGGGACTACTGGGCTATCACGACAGTTGGACTATTCTTTTGACATTTTGTTTTTGATTCAGTACATGTATATGATGACTCAACGAAGTAATTATACTCTGGAGACAGATCGAGATCGTTTTATTTTTATACACATTTATATATATCTTTCAGTCTTCCGCTTGCATTTTATACATTGATCTGGAGTATGGATTACTGTTTTGGTATAATCTCACTCATGTTTATTGCACTAACATAGACAACATTCAATCATCATCCTCTATGTTGCATAAGTGATGTTTTGGAACTAGAGAGTTGAGTTGCTACTCGACCCTCGAATTTCAGGGCGTTACAAGTTGGTATCAAAGCATGATTTGGATTAAACTGGACCTGTGTTTTGGTCTCATGACGTACGCTCTGCATTTCGACTTAGGAGGGTTCGAAAATAATGTTGAAACAGTCTTAGGCACCCTAGTTTTGTCCAACGGCAAAGTTCACTGAAAACGATGGTTGTAATTGAGTCTGTACTCTACCCTGGTCACACGGGTCGACCTTAAAACACTTCTAGACCGTCAAATGATGGGTCTAGATCACAATCCACCTAATCCCAGCAGTTGAAAATTGGTAAAATACCATTATGTATAAGAACATACTCGGAATGACCCGAAACGACTCGAAATGGAGTCGAGGGCCACACGATGCAATCCGGGGGGACCCACGATAGACCCGGGGTGTCATTGCCACCTTTGGAGGGGGGTGGCCACCGTCCTATCACGGCGGCACTGCGGTCAGTCCAGAGGACCACGGCGGCGCCGCACCTACCGCGGTCGACCGCGGTCCCCTTGGGCCCGGCTAGTCGGGCCGGTGTGGGTCGGCATCGGGCCGACCCCTAGGTACGTGTGGGGCCTACGAAATTTCGTGGGGACCCTTATATGTGGTCTGTTTTGCCCCTTTTCTCACTTCCCACCCTTCCAAGCCCTCATTTCTCTTTCAACTTGCAGTTTTCTCTCTCAAATCTCCCTCCCAATCGCCCAATCCATCATTTTCGGCTACAACCCATCCATTTCCATCGTCTATAGCACTCCCTACCTCCCTACCCTCTCTATTCTCTCTCATTTGGGCTCTTACATGCCCCATTTGTAGCTAAAATTGTGCACACTCCCTACCCCACTCCATCCTTCCATTTTTCTTCTCAAATCCCTGTTCTTTGGGCCCTAACAACCCCTCTTGAGGCTCAAACCCGTGGTGGATCAGCAACTCTAGCCCTTTCTCTCTCTTTTCATCACTTTTCGTTGCTTTCCATGGCCCTATTTGAGTTTGTTGCGGCTATTTTCTCCATCTCCATCATCTTTTCTCTCATGGGAAAGAGGAAGAGCGCCGTGGATGAAGTCGGGCCTAGTCGCCCAATTCGTCCAAGGAGAAGGACTGACGCCGGGGCTAGTACAAGTGCCGTCTGTGAGCATAGGTCGAAGCGGGACCTAGATCCCCAAGTTCCCATCGAAAGAGTGCTACTGATAGGCTTTGAGCACGGTCGGTTTGGTGGCCACAGGGTTATACTTGAAGCTCACGTAGAAGAGAGGCTGTTTGGACTACACCCAATTATAGACCGCTTGGTAGACGTTGAGTGGGGTCATATGTTCGAAGGTAAGACTCATGCATGTGAGAATACGGTTCGGACTTTCTACGCTCACATCCGAGACCCATCGCTTGATCCTCTCCAGTTCATTGTTCTTATTAGGGGGCGGAATTATATGATCATTGTGGATGTGGTGTCCCGGGTTATGGGAATCCCACGCGGCGAGGTTCTTGCCAATGAGAATTATTTTAATAGTGTGCGAGAAAGAGATCGTCGTACGCGATACCTTTGTGGCCGACTGGTTCCCTGGAAGCGAGGTAATTGTCTTTCATCGTCGGAGTTAACTGATGATTTTTGCTTGCTTCATTACATTTTCACATATAACGTGTATCCACGGTGGGGCAACCGTACGGAGTGTACTCGGTTGATGGTAGACTTCCCATACAAAGTTGGACATGGGGACAAGCTGTGCCTGCCCACCTTCACCCTACTACAGATAGTCCCGACCGTACGCTCCGTTAGGAATGATATTTCACTCCCGTTCGGCTGATTGATATGTAAGATGGCTCGAGAGGTCGGTTATAGACTTAATATGGATAAAATTGCGCCGGTTCGGGTCATAAGCGAAGCTACGCTTAACAACATGAGGATCGGCCCTTGACAATGCCAACCCGACTCGACGAGTATGGGGATGAGTCTGATAGTAGGGGGAGGAAAGTATTGATCTAGAGGAGGAGAGCGAGGAAAGAAGTGGTGATGAGATAGAGGAAGAACAAGAAGAAGAGGAGGCTCAGGCAACTGATGAGAGCCCTCCTTCTGCCACCTAGGAGCGTAGTGGTGAACGGGTTACTATGGAAGCCTGTTTGGCTCAACTTGAGGAGGGCCAATTTGCCTTGAAGCAGGAGATTCAGGAGGCCTGAGTCGAAGCAAGATAAAAGCTTGAGGAGAACGAGGCCTTCATGAAGTGAAAATTCAGTAAAGTGTCCCGCACCTTGAGGGCCATCTTATATTGCCTACAGGATAAGGGCGCTCCTCCTCCATCACCAGACTCGGATGCCTAGCCATCCATACTGTTGTCGTGTAGTTTGCTTGGGTTAACATTTTAAGGGTGTTTATGTTTTCATGTTGATGGGTACAGTAGTTAGTAGTATGTTTTAAGTGTTTGAGCTTTTGTTGTAGTAGCTCATATGCATCTTCTGTCATAATTCATGTAACTTGTATTCCATGTATTATGACAAATTTTGGTGAATGAAATATATACAGTCTCTTTTGCTATAAAGTGTGTGGAATGCTTAAATGATTGTGTTTTGTGTTGCTATGCTTCATCTCACATATGTTACACCCTATGTTGTATAGGGCATGCCACGAAAATATATGCAGAGCACGGTACACCTCCTACTCACTGATACGATGGACCAGACTCCTTCATACGGAGATGGTCATACGGACCCTGGCTTGGGCCCGGATAATGAGACAAGACCTACGTCTCAGCCTTCCATTGGTCCTACAACTGGACTGCCACCTTTTACACCACCGGTTCACGAGCAGAACCGGGCATCCTCTTCGACACAGTAGGAGCCACAGGCTGCTCCACCTACTGATAGGTTTGAGCAGTTGATGATGATGATGCATCAGCAGCAGATGCAGCAGCAACAGCAGAAACTTATGACCACTATTGCAGGGGCTTTATCTCAGGGTGGAAGTGCGACTCCACCTTCACCATCTACATGTCCTGCTGTGACTATAGAACCTCCTGCTCAGGCTGAGGATGTACCTACACCCACACCTGCTGCGCACCCTATAGGGGACGTGGGTACTCACGGTTTTCTAGAGCGATTCCAGCGCTTGAGGCCTCCTACTTTCACAGGTTCTCACAGACCCGAGTAGGTTGAATACTGGTTAGACCACATCTCCAAGATGCTACGGATGCTCCATTGTACGGAGCAGGAGCAGGTTGAGCTGGCCACCTTCATGTTTGAGAAGGAGGATAACTTATGGTGGGACAGTGTCCTACGGGCTGTGGTAGTTGGATATGCATGGTCATGGGCGGCTTTCGAGTTCCGTTCTCATGAGAAATACTACCCTCAGACCTACCAACATGAGAGGGAGAATGAGTTCCTACGCCTCAGGCAGGGAGGCATGACAGTTACGGAGTACGAGTATCGATTCACTGAGTTGGGCCGTTTTGTTCCGACTATACTTGCTGATGAGCAGATGCGGATTAGATGTTTTTCTGAGGGCTTGCGACCAGACATTCGGTCGAAAATGTGCTGCGTCAGTATACCCTCCTATGCCGAGCTGATACATATGTCTATGAGGGCAGAGCAGGATGTTGATTGGCTGACACATTCTCGCGGTGCTATGGTTAAGAGACCTCGACCAGATATTCAGAGCAGGCCTTTTCTCGGTACGAGGCCTCGCATCGACTCTCTCCCTAGGACCATGGCGCCAGTAGTTCCGATGAGGCATCTAGGTGTGACCTGTACATATTGCGGGAGACCGGGTCACCCTGCAGAGAGCTGCTTTGCTCGGATGAGGGATAACTGGTTTTCTCCACAGCAGAGGATTGATCGCCCTCGCCCACAGGCTATATCAGCTCCACCTCTACGGACTACACCTACACATCTATCCTTCAGACCTCCTGCACCCCGTTTTAGGCCGCCACAGTGACCTATGGCGCCTTAACTTAACCAACCTCAGCAGGCACACATTCATGCACTGACAGCGGAGGAACCAGAGATAACACCTTCAGCCCCTATGGCCTTCGAGGTCACTGCACATGTCCAAGGTATTCCTGTCTTCTTATTGGTGGACATTGGGTCCACTACCTCTATGATCTCATGCACGGTAGTCAAGCGACTGGGTTTGATTACTGCTCCTATGAGAGGAGTGAGGGTCATCACTGCCACAGGGACTTTCTCTGATGTTACTAGTATGTGTGAGGGTTACCTGATAGACTTGGGTGGTAAAACGATATTAGTCGACCTGATCGTCGTTCCCCTATTCCATTATGACGTCATTTTCAGTATGGACTGGCTCACTAAGATGCGAGTAGAGATTGATTGCGAGACTAGGATGGTTACAGCCCACGGACCTGAGGGCACGACTTTTACTTTTCCTGTTCAGGTTAGTCATGCTTCTCGGTTATGGTGTGTCACTTCTTCATTGGAGGCTACTGATGTTCCAACGCTTGTGGATATGCCTGTAGTTTAGGCTTTTGCGGACGTGTTTGAACCGATTCCTAGGTTGCCTCCTTAGCGTGAGATCGACTTCACCATTGATCTTGTGCTTGGTACGACACCCATTTTATTACCGAAGTATCGTATGCCTCCATGTGAGATGGAGGAATTGAGGAAACAGATTGATGGACTAGTAGAGAAGGGCTTTATACGACCCAGTGTGTCTCCTTGTGGAGCACCTGTGTTGTTTGTTAAGAAGAAGGACGGGTCGCTACAATTATGTATTGATTACCGTAGGTTGAACCAGTTGACCTTGAAGAACAAATATCCTTTGCCCAGGATAAACGACCTGTTTGACCAGTTGAAGGGGGCAAAGTATTTCTCGAAGATCGATTTATAGTCAGGGTACCATCAGTTGCACGTCAGGGATGAAGACGTGCATAAGACGACCTTTAGGACCTATTTTGGGCATTACGAATTCCTTGTGATATCGTTCGGTCTCATGAACGCACCGGCCGTGTTCATGGACTTGATGAACCGGGTATTTCTGTCATTCCTATACCGATTCATCATCATGTTTATCGATGACATCCTGATATACTCCACGAGTCAGGAAGAGCATGAGGAACATTTACAAGCAGTCTTGGATACTCTAAGGAAGAACCAGTTGTTCGCGCAGTATAAGAAGTGCGACTTTTGGCAGGAGGAAGTCAAGTTCCTGGGACATGTGGTGTCCAAGGAAGGGATAGCAGTGGACCTGGCTAAGGTAGTCGCAGTTCAGGACTAGAAGTAGCTGGTTCAGTCACTAAGGTGAGGAGTTTTCTGGGCCTGGCAAGCTATTACCGACGATTCATTCAAGACTTCTCGAAGATAGCCAGATCATTGTCACAGTTGACATGAAAGGATCTGAAGTTCTCCTGGAATGAGAAGGCGGAAGCAACTTTTCAGGAGCTGAAGGACAGACTGACGTCTGCCCCTGTGTTAGTATTGCTAGAGCAAGGGGTTAAGTACACTTTATATACTGACGCGTCTCGCGTTGGTTTGGGCTGTGTCCTTATGCAGAAGGACGAGGTGATTGCGTATACCTCGAGACAATTAAGGAAATATGAGGAGAATTACCCTACACATGACCTTGAGTTGGCAGCGGTTATATTCGCATTGAAGCTCTGGAGACATTACCTCTACGGAGAGGAGTTCGAGCTTTTCTGTGACCACAAGAGCCTTAAGTATATATTCACTCAGCGAGACTTGAATATGAGGCAGCGCCGATGGATGAAGACCTTGAAGGACTTCAAGTTCGAGGTTTCCTACCATCCTGGCAAGGCCAATATTGTGGTAGATGCTTGAGCCGCAAGAAGGCCATCATATTTGCAGCTTCGCTGATGATAGCAGAGTGAGATATACTAGGGTTCGTGCCAGACTTCGAGCAAAAGCTCACGGTGGAGGAACCATTTGAGTGTTTCGCACACGTTCGGGTGCGGCTACTTATTGATGACCCGATTATCGAGGCCCAGAAGGGCGACGTGCGGCTCTCTGAGCTTCGAGAGCAAGCTAGTGATGATGTGGACTCCGAGTGGAGAGTTGGCATAGATGGGGGCCTACGATACCGTGACCGCCTATGCGTCCCAGATATTCAGGACTTGAGACAGGAGCTTCTCAAGACAGCTCACGGTTTGAAGCTTGTGATGTATCCTGGTAGCACGAAGATGTATCAAGATATGAAGAGGTCGTATTGGTGGGACGATATGAAGACCCACATCGCAGAGTATGTTTCACGTTGTCTCACGTGTCAACAGGTCAAGGCCGAGCATCGCCGACCTCCTGGACTCCTTCAACCCATGCCCATATCTGAATGGAAGTGGGACTTCATCTCTACGGACTTCATCTCGGGGCTGCCGAAGACGAGAAAGGGTTATGACTCTATTTAGGTGATCGTGGATCGATTAACCAAATCGGCTCATTTTCTCCCTATTAGAGTGACGAACTTCGCAGATGACTTGGCTAGGTTGTACATCAGAGAGATAGTCTATCTGCATAGAGTTCGCTTAGAGATCGTATCGGACCGCGACACGCGATTCACATCTATCTTCTGGACTCGTATCCACGAAACGATGGATGTGAAGCTGAAGTTCAGTACTGCGTTTCGCCCTCAGACTGACGGGCAGACAGAGCGGGTGAATCAGATTTTGAAGGACATGTTACGGGCCTGTGTCTTAGATTTCAAGGATAGTTGGGATGACTGTCTTCCTTATGCAGAGTTCGCGTACAACAACAACTTTCAGGTGAGTATTGGTATGACTCCATATGAGGCCTTGTATGGTCATCCTTACAGAGTGCCGCATTGTTGGGCTGAGGTTACGAGCGCAGCTTGATTGGCCCGAAATTAGTACAGGTGACCTCGGAGAAGATCAACATTATCAGGCGTCGACTCCTGATGGCACAGAGTAGACAGAAGAGTTATGTCGATACGAGGCGGCGACCACTTGAGTTTGAGGTTGGAGATCACGTATTCCTCAAAGTTTCCCCTATGAAGGGAGTTCCTTGGTTTGGGAAGAAGGGGAAGCTTACACCGTGGTTTATCAGGCCATTTCAGATACTTGACCGAGTGGGTGTGGTGGCATATCGTCTCGCTTTGCCCATACCACTCGCGGGCGTGCACAACGTATTTCATGTATCTATGCTGAAGAAATACGTTCCTGATCCTTCACATATCATCCATTGGGAGCAGGTGCAGTTGAGAGATGATGCTACATATGTACTGCGTCCGACGCGTATCCTAGATAGGAAGGAGCAGGTGTTGTGCAGTAAAGTGATTCCACTCGTGAAGTTACTTTACGCATTATACAGAGGAAGAAGCTACCTAGGAAACAGAAGCCGAGATCTGAAAGAACTACCCTCAGCTTTTTGAGGAGTACGAAAAGGTACTAATTTTGAGGATGAAATTTTTCATTAAGGGGGGTAGATTTTAATGTCTCGAAAAATCCCGTACAGAGACCCGAGTACCACCTCAGGCCGAAATCACTTAGGATCAAATCCTTTAGAAATTAGACAAAGTTAACTAAGTGGTAAACTAGATTAGCCATGAAATCCACTTGAATCACTTTAAATACGATCTGCAAGACCCAAAACTTGTAGAATCATTGACGATAGGTTACCCTAAAATCTAGGATCAAACTCATTACCCGACTGCTCTCGGGAGCACATTGAATCCCTATATCAGATCTGGACCGCACATCGAAAGTCTGAATATTGCGTGGTTATAGAATTAGGACTGCCTTGCTGGGCTTGACAACCATCTCGGAAATCAAATCCAGATAGTGTCCCACGACTATTCGCTTGAGCTCGGAGCGAGGAGTGTGAGAAAACCTGGTTTTCTTTAGAAATTAAATCAAATTTAAGTAATCTGAGACTTGATGTTTGCGGGCCAAATATAAGCAATCAGACCATCAGAATCTGACCCAAATACACCCTCGGATCAGGAAACATTTCCCATACATGTCTATGTACTTGTAACCCTGATCGAGTTTCGGTGACCATTGAATTGAAACTGGTCCACTACGTGTGATCTGAGAGCCCGATTGGAATAAAAACTTAACTCAACCTAGATCCATAGTCTGTGAGCTTAAGTCCGACCTTTGGCTTAAGGGGGGGCTCCAGAAGTGCTCCGTTGAGCTGAAACAGATCCACTTTGGACATAACCTAAGTATACCTTGACCCTGGGTCTATTTTGGTGATGTTTTAGGCTATATAAGGACCTTAAACACTCTCTCATTCAGCCCATACGAATTTGAGAAAACCCTAGGAGAGAGAAGGGAGAAAAGAGAGAGAAAGTGTGAGAGAAGTGGGAGGATCTCCCTGATACTCTACCTTGTCGCTATCTAAGCTTAACCATCCTAATCTAATCGCTTCCCTGGCAATTCCGACTTCATTTCTAGGTAAGAAAATCCTAACCCTAATCTGATTTAGGGTTTCAACTGATTCAATTAGCGAAATAGCTAACACTACTTATGCTTTAGGTCGTTATACTGTCGTGAAAGAAGACTTAGCATTCCTATCCAATTTATTACGCTTCTACGGCGTAAGGTGCGGACTTTAGGTCGTTATACTGTCGTGAAAGAAGACTTAGCATTCCTATCAAATTTATTACGCTTCTACGGCGTAAGGTGCGGACTTTAGACGTATAGGTTATGGTTTTCAACGCTTTCAATGTCAGATAATGATAGATTCATGATCTGGGTGTAATTGTACATGCACAAACCGATGTTTGTTTTACGTTTCGGTTGCGTATACCATTTATAATGTATTGTGTATTCTGTATAATTGTAGAAAATACCATATACATACAAATTTTGAAAGTATGTTAGCCATGATTAATCATTGTATGAACATGCTATATATATGTATAATACTTACTCGGCAAAAGGATTCGCCCTAATACATGTTTTTGCTAGTACACGCTATGTATTTTAAAAGAGTGTATTCTAAGTGTTTGTGAAAATGTTTGTAAGAGTAAGTACTTAGTTGATTGTGCTTTAGGTAGGTGTTAAGATAGGATTGTCAACTAACGTAGAGATGTATATGATTTCCTCCATGTTGGTTGTTTAATTTAACCGCTTACTTATAAAATTTATGTATTTATATTTCCTGTTTATTTTGTGCTTTATAACTTGTTGTATGACATGCTTGTTAACATGCTTGAATTACTTTATTTATTCTGCTTTACTCTACATGCTTCTAGTCAAGGATTGATTGTGTTTGGGGCTATGATTAGAGTCTGGGCAATCGGAAACGGAAATGAATGCGTGGCTGAGATTCATTCGTCATGTGAGATGTGTTCGACGAACCCGAGTCGTACTTCAGTTGGCGACAGTGGTTAGGCCACCCGAAGTGCTTATGCACTTCATGTCGTTTGGCTGGTTGTGCGCTCGTGCTAGTCTGACTCATCAAGTAACCTGATCTGTCTAATGTATGTTCACCATATTTGGACACTTCTGTTTGAACCTAAGGTATCAACCTTACTAGTGGAATCCCGTTAACCGTGGTACCTCGATCCGCTAAGACTTATGAGCCGAGCATGGTGGTATGGGACACCGTGGTCGAGCTGTCGGCCTACACTGGGGCCATGTGCCTCCCCGTAGTGACCAGTGAGCAACCCAGACTTGTGAGCCGATTACGGTGGTATGGGACAACATATTCGAGTTGTCGGCCTACACTGATAAGGTGATGGGGGAGTGGTGCAACAATTTCGTGTAACAACCCTGACAGCCCTTTGTAGTGACCTCGAGAGTACTCTGAGTCTACGTGGAGGCGACGATCCTTCGGTAGAAATAAGAGTACAAACTAGGCCTGTATTGATAAGGTGATGGGGGAGTGGTGTAATGATTCCGTATAACAGCCCTGGTAGCCCTTGCAGTGACCTAGAAACACACCATCGTATGAGATGAACTAGGACTAACGACCCTAGAATGGATCATGTTTGGGAATGATATAAGGTAGGTACCCTAGTTTTCCAATACTGCTGTTTGAAATGAACTAATAACAACTCGGTAATCATGCTCATCATCGCATTGCATGTGCTTGGAAGATGTGGAGCACTGAGGGATGAACGCATGCCGCGGACGTAAGATGGTGCCGTATGAGGGTGGATGCATGCATCACGACTGCATTTCAGACTTGCATTAACAAGAGTACTTAAGATGATTGTACTGCCACTACGCCAAAATCGCGAATTTGCGACGGACGAAATCCGTCGTAAAACCAAATAAACGGCGGATTTCGTCCGTCGCTGGTCCGTCATTGCCATCGGGTCGTTTTTGTTTCCGACGGATAAAATCCGTCGTTGAATCTACGACGGATAAGGTCCGTTGCATATTACCGACGGATAAAATCTGTCGCAAAAAATAAAAAATCTGTCGCTGAAATGCGGAAAAAACCATCGAATTATTCGTCATTTAAAATATTGGATGAGGTCAGTGACGGACAACGCATGGTCTTGTTTTGAAATTAGCGACGGATTTAGTCCGTCGCTAAAATATCTGCGAATTAAAAAAATTTGTCAGATTTGTTTGTATTTTTTTTTGAATCTTACACCTGATAGTCATTCAAAAAATAATTCAAACAATCATAATCAATTAATGATTAAACATGTGCATGCACGTTTCACTCATTTAACATTCATCAAGACTATAATCAACACAGTACCAATAAAACAGTTAACGGTGTATTTAATGTTTTCAGACTATAAATGCATATGTCATAGGCAAAACCATACATCAGTTGGGACTGAAAGTAGCTACAACATCTCCTAGGTAAATCACAGCCATAAAACAGAATATGAGACCAGTCGGCAATAGGGCAGGCATGCTTTGATGCTCTTCAACACCTGAGAACCACAATAGAAGCCTCTGCTAATTCTTTTAACTTCAACATTCCAACTACCAGAGCAAACATGCAACAATGAGGATAACATCCAAATACACAAACCATACAGTAAATACAGGTGAAAAGAAAAAAAAAAAAAACACAAAAAGTGACCATGCCAAATACACATCCAACATAGTCCTTGTCTAAAGCTCGCTTTTTAACAATGCTATGGAAATACCCACATCAACTATATTATGCAAATGCCCATGGCCACATATAAAACCCATTCCAACTAATAAGCATTGCCACATTTATGTATAGATGAGTACTCTTATCATAGAAATATACTCAAGTCTGAGAAAATCCATGCTCGAAAATCATGCTTACCTGAACAAACTTAAATTTCTACCAATAGACATCAATAGCCCCTGTAGCCTCTCACTCTTAACCAATGGCTAAGAACATGCCCTTAGCTCTACATCCTTGGTGAGATCACCACTCGCCTTCAGCTCTACATCTATGATGAGGATATATAAACATTAGATTGAAAGAAGTGGTGATTGAACTCATCATTAAAAGAATCAGGTGTTTGGTCTATCAAAATGTTCTGTTTGAAAGCAAGTAAACATTAAAAATGCACCCATTTCCAATCATGCCTTTCATCAAAGCTAGAAACAAAATGGATGGCTTATCCTATCCATTTTCATCGAAGCCCATCCAAGCAAACAAGTCCTAAATGAATTTGGGGCTAGCCCAACTTCCCTCACTTTGGAAGACTTCCAACTCCAAATTACACAACAATCCTAATAAATTGATATGCAATTGAACCGAGCATCCAAACACGTAAAAAACTTAATAGCAAACCTAAGCCCATATGCTCGAAACACCCAACACCAAAATTCCACCCATCCATTAATAACTAAACAACTCAACCTATGTGAAAGTGCCAATCCCATCATTACAATTTTGCACATCATAGCATAGAGAGTTGTAGAAAGTGCCCGTGGCTAGATAAGCATCACTGTCATTTTTCATTAAAAATGAAAAAAGAAAATGAGACAAAACTTCAGCTACTTATCGTCTACTAATGTCTTCCCATGTATGGGATTCTTTATCCAGCCACAAGTAAAAGGCGTATTATATCTCTCCCCTTTCACCCTGAGGTTGAATCGATAAGCTTGTTCACTTCATCCCGAAAATGAGAAGAAATTTGGTATTTTATAAGACTAACTACTAAAAGAGACCGAGAATCGAGACAACAGTTTGTCGAGCCCACACACAAGTGACAGTCGCCCATCCACATAAAGAACACGTGCCAATATGGCACACTAGTGCAAGATCCAAGCTATCCATCGTGGGCGCACTTGTTTAGATCGAACTAGGTTGTTCCACTGTGTCACCAAAGTGTACAAAACAAATGGATGGCTAGAAAAAATAAAATTAAATTTGTTTTAGCCAAGCATTTCTTTTGTTAACTGTTGCTCATCTGAGTGAAATGGCCTTATTTTGGCTAGAATATCTAAACTGTGTCGCATACCTAATGAAAATCTTATATCCTGTATATGTGTGCCACATTGCCATGTGCGCCTACATGTGGATGGGAAAGGCTTCACGCAGGTGTGGGAGTAGCAACTTCTAGAGACAATATACCAGAACTTGTGAAAGAAACCATGCAACAACTAATAAGATTTTATTTGAATACTGAGGGCCTTGTTGCATATCTTTTGAAAGCAACCAATATAACTTTCAAGAATAACTGAAGAAGAAAAACCAACAACATTTTCAGAACTTCATTCAGGCGCATCGGTTTTTATCTTGAGTGACCACTCATCAAATCCATGCCATGGGTTGTTCTCAAGATTGTTATCTGCAATGTTCTACAAATAGAAAGATCTAAGATTTTGGATTAACAACGTACAACAAGATAGTACAACTGTGTGCATCCAAACAAATCATTCATGACAAGAATAAAAGCAAACTTTCTTTTCAAGTACAAACCAAAACAGTTTAATAAAGAGAGAAGAGAGCAACCGTCTAAAAGAAAGGGTTTTATGAAACAATGTAAGCGGCCATTACATAACTACTTTTTAATACCTTGGTCTTTACATGCCATATTCTCTTTCATAATTTCCTAAAGAGGAATGATTTAGTGGGTAATAAGTGTATAGAAACCTTCCCATACATGGTAACATTTGGCTTCATGAGCATGTCACTTACTTGGACCATCCATTAGGTCCAACCCATTCTTCTTCCACTACTATGCACAAAAGATTACAAACATTCCCTAATTCAACTTACTAAGAATCGAAGAAGTGGACAGAGCCATTTCCATGTGAAGATCAAATTGTAGTAGAACTAATGGATAGTGTTTGAAGCTCACCCGAATTAACATTGGGTTTGTAAGAAACCAATCTCACCCACAACTCGTTTGGGACTGCCCATTTAATAAATCCAAAAATCATTGATAGATAGTGGTTCACAAGATCTGTTTTTAATTTATAGATTTAAAAATAAATAAATAAATAAACGACTAAAAGGCAACTTAAGCAGTTGAGGAAGCATCTGGGATTAAGTGTCCACTATATGCTACATGGTTTTGAGAATCTGGGAAATTAAAAATATATAATAAAAAAAAATTAAAAGAATACTAAATAATGAAGAGTTACTTGACAAATTTGTGGGTAAAAGAACAAAAGAGGAGAGAAAAAAAGATCGGATGAAGGCTTACCTTTGATGCGTGGATCAGATTTAGTACCAATAAGCTCCCTTCATGTCTTCAGATGAAGACTTTTTCTCTATACAGCACGTAGTCAAAACCAAAAATCATAAAGAAATCTAAGTTCCACTACTACATAAGGACCTTCCTATGAAAAGTACCCTTCTGTGGGGTTATGAATTTCTCTACAAATATTTGATTTTTTTTTTTCTAGTGCCATTTCAAGGCTCCAAGAGCCCACAAAGATAGATGCTTCCAGTTGAGAGAAGGTGATGGTGGAAAATCATGCTTGCAATAAATGTTAAAGAAATGAGGTGTTCTCCCAAATACAAACAATTACCCAAGAATAAAATGAGAAAATACATAACTAAAGACAAAGATCTCAAAAGTAAAGTGACAATTACAAGTCTGCCTCTAAGGGAGATGTATAGAATTTGCAGACATGTCTACTTAATTAAGATGAGCTCATTATTCTACCAGAACATTTGGAGAAGTCATCTTTCTTCCCAACTTAATCAATTAGGAGCACAGATTGGATATCACTATACATGCCATTAACAAATATATAGTTTTAACTCAAGATGACTGACTGGTGGTTAACATATCATGTTACTAGATTACGTAGTAAGCACTTCATTACTCAGCATAAGAACAAGTCCATATGTGTTATCATATATTACCTTCCTTTACCTCTGGAAGATACTTGGCAAGTCGGTATTTCTGTAAGTTACGACCACATACAAAACTATTAGGTATCAAATGGCATTGGAACTGATTCAATATTAAAGATCTAGGTAATTCATGAGAAGCTGAATACATAAAGTAATCGAGTGTGATAGCAGCTGAATGAATTGTTAAGATACAATAATTCATGGAAAAAAAAACTGAAAATACCTGTAGGTGGCTTTTTACATGATAGATTGTCGAAGAACCCTGAACATTCATTACTTTCAATATACCCTTAAGAGTTGCCTCTGCACTTCATACTGACCTGTGTGAGATGAAAAATGCCTTGTGTGTGTGTGCATTACTTGAAGTTGTGCACTCGCAAATACCCTCAACAACGAGCAAGATGACAGTGGTTAAACCCTCATAAGAGGGATCATCATTCACTGACCTTACTTGACAAAAAAGGAAAAAAGGAAATAGGAAAAATTATATGCTCACTCTCGGCCCCATCAAGCTTGTTAACAGCTTCCACAAACTGCTCATAAACACTCTCATAACCGATGGATCCTGGGTTGTTTTTGCTGGAAAACAATCAACCTTATAAGTAGGAAACAACGTTTAAAAAAAAAAAAAAAAAAAGAAAAAAAGAAAAAAGCCCATGCAATAGCAATGTGTCTCCACAAAAGTGTAACTAATCTTTCTCCAACTTTTTGTAGCCAAAGTAGATATCTTAGGAAGTAAGGAAGGTAGCAGCTAGTAGTTCTATTGTTCACCTCCCATCTTTGTACAAGCCTAACAAGGTAAAGTTCACAAGCATATGCCACATCAAAGAAATAATCAGGTTTCTATTTAGCCATAACCCCAAGAATGGTGAATAAACATAGATCATAGTAGACATTTATCATATTGTTTGATGTTTGATTTAGACATTTCAAAATCCAAAAATATAATCCGAACCCGCCACTCCAAAGACACGATTACCACAATTGATTCTTTCGCAACTAGAAAGGTGAAGTACTTCAATGCAAAATTCAAATTACCCAAACAAATAGGTCAAGGATCTTGTCCCGTAAACTTCAGAATCCTTTTTGTAGGCTACAAGTGTTTGCTTCTATGCATGAAATACAAATACAAAAAATGCAACAACTTTGAAGTCCAAGAAACTATGGCTATAGACAAAACTCCACCTCAATCTATACTTCTCATGTGTGAGCATTTCATGCAAAAGTTGTAACCAATTTTGCAAATCCTGCGCATATCAATGATGCTATAACTGTTAACTGAGCTTATAGAGAATATTATGTTTACAATACATCAGTAGATGCAACAATATGATGGAATGTAAAAGGAAAGATTAAAATCAAAAGTAGGACCTACAATTTGGATGGTTTGATATTGAGTCATACATGCATAAGAACCATCATACTCGTACTATAGAATCACCATTTTTCCTCACAAAACAAACCCAAGTGACAAATAGCATCTACATTTTAAAGCATAGTTCTAAAACTCACTAACTCAAATCGAAACTCGTCCTATTGATAAGGTTGAGCAAGAAGTGGGTGCTTGCAATCGGGAGGCCATCCAATCTGAATGTCTACAATGTGTGCAATCTTGTGCCAATCATCGCCTTTCTCCTTCTCGCATCCCTTCTGTAAATGGAGACAGCCATAGATTTGTAGACATTCAAAGTTTGTTAAGTTGCAACCTGGATGGCAAACACTCCACTTACATTGGTTGCACCACATTTCTAGCACAAAAATGAAAGTTTGCAAAGAAAATAACTATTGATTGACATTTAATGTAAGGTTATCGCTTACACGATAAAGGTGTCGGCTCGATTTTTAGTTCAACAACCAGCTGCCCTTTATTCGTTTTCCTACAACTATACGAGGATAGCACATGTGCTGCTAGGCCCCTTCTCCATCTCATTTGTTCGAGTCCTACCTGCATTCATTGATGAAATTATGGTGTTTAAATGTTCTGTTTGCCCAATAAATATCTCTCAAATTCATACTCACAATGAAATCAGGGAGGGGACAACTAGTTTTATGGGATTAAAACAAGCCACACACATATACAGATTAAATCGGTCAATTATTTCTTTCTCCAAACTTTCAAAATGAATTAAATGGATCTATTAACTGCTATATTAACAAAGCTAGGAAGACTAGCTAATCCAATTCAATGTCTATATGAAACGAAAGCCGACCAATTAAAATTCACAAATGATCATATGCAACTAGGATGCTCTGGTCCAATAGATCATATTTCACAAATGATCAAATGGTGTAACTTTTGGGCAATAGCCCTCACTATGGAGATGGTGGGTGTGGTGCCAAAAATGTTGGGTTCTAGTATGAGTCATATAAAATGTCAAACACCCACATCAATTAGCCAATATTTGAACCATGCTTACCAGATGCCAAAAGAAGAAATGATAAGTTGATAGAGCAGAGACAACTTACGGTTGATTCTTCCATGGGCACTATGTGAATGAACACAACCAAAATACACAAACTAGGAAAACCAAATCCTATTGACATGGCTATGAAAACCACGAAGACGTAATATTTTACCTGTTCATTTCCAAACCACAGTCTAATATTCTTTTTTCCTATCCTCCATCCATGATTAGTCCCATCATATAAACTGTTTGGATGATTGAAACATGACCTGGGATTCCAAAAAAAAAAAAAAAGAAGTCTTTAAAATATACTTCTACATATAAACTGTTTGGATTGTTGAAACATGACCCAGATCAAAAGAATTGTCTCTGAACTACACGACTAGGTCCAATGGTAACCACTAACAAGTGCCAATAAACCTCTATTCTTTCTATATAACAGTGACCCACTTGATTAGACCAAGCCATTTGCCTGGAACAGGGCTTGGATTTCAAGCTTGATCCCAGTCCTCGGCCAAGTTTAAGGGCCCAGGATGTCACCCAGGAGATATGTATATAAACAAATTCTTCCCTTGTAAATCGGCTAGGAGAGCCCATACAAATGCAACTTGCATGAAGGTTCATTGGCTGTTTGAATTGTGAAAGAAACAAGAAATAATGATATGAAAAAGTGGGTTGAAATGAACCTGAATATATCATCTGGGTGCCTTGATTGTGAGAGGAATAACATATTACAATACAAAGAGGAGGTCAAAATGAACTGATCTTTATTCACACTCCTTTCCTCCAAACATTTAATCCTTACCTCGCAAAGGAACTTCTACCTGGATATATTCTTGATCTTCCTGCATGTTATTTTTAGGAGGACAAGCAAACCTTCGTCGGGTTTCACTTGATAAAACCCATCCTTGCTCATGTACAAGTGACTACATGCGTATGGCATGGTTTTCGTAAGTTGCATAGCAGAGAACCATGGTGAGAACGTATCTTTTCTCATAGATTGATCAGAGAAAAGATTAAGAATGCTCACACCCAAGCTTCAAGAACGCAACTACAGCAGTCCATCACCAACGGAAAACCAACATGAATTACGGATCTAGCAGAAGGGGCATTTGGAAAATTTAGCGCATTCCTGAATTGAAGAGAAAAGGCAGTTTTGCAATTTGCAAGAGTCAGCTTGGTAATTTCTGCGAAATAAGGCATGCAGTAAAATTTTTAAAAAAAATAAAATAAAATAAAATAAAAAATTGGTAAAAGGATTTAAGAGATTTTGTTGGATTTAAAAGGTAAAGAGATGCTTATTACTTACCGGAAGAATCGAATGAATCTTCGTCGGTTTGGCTTATGGTCTTCTCTTTGGATGAAAATATTCTTGGAAGAAAAGACTGCAAGCATCATGTATATATATATATATATATATATATATATATATATATATATATAAATTAATTAATTAATTTTAAAAAAAAAACCCTACCGTTTCAAAATGAAAATAAAAGAAGCAGACGAGATTCTTCTTCCGCCAACCAAGAAATGTTCCAGAAAATTGGATTCTCAGGAATTAGAATCTAAGAAAAAACAAAAGCCCTCTGAAATTAGAATCTAACAAACAATAGAGGATATACCTTCCTGAAGGTCATCTCTAAAATCTCTCCTCCTTTCAATGGAGAATGAAAAGTCTAAACTTTAAATACAATCGACACCCCAAAACTTGAAACACATTATTCATGCATAAAAGATCGTAAGAAGAATTTCCAATGAAGAGATGGGAATTGGAGAACACCCAATTTGAACAAGTTACTTTTAAGCGGAAAATACGAGTTAAAAAAAAAAAAAAAGGAATCCTTTCAAGGTGCCTCAGATACAAGCCCTGCAACCACAAGGCATTAAGAGGAAAAAAAACCATTAAAAAAGACCAAATAAAATTATAAATGCAATAGATTTCACAGACTTCACAGCATAGACAACAACTCAAACCAATTACATAAAGTAGGAAAATGATGTGTGTGTGTGTGTGTGTGTGTGTGTGTGTATATATTCATGAAAGAAACTCTAGTTCCACCAATCATAAAATGCTCCAAACTGCTTATTTTGAAATGGATAAACAATTTTGGAAGATGTGGTTGGTCAAGTTCAAAATGGATATTTGGTGCGATTCTGCTTTGGTAGTGTATGGAGCTATTCTGCAACAAGAGCCATTTTATCGACAAAAGGTTATTCCAATTGCAAGAAAGAACCAACATAGACTTTCTTTTAGAGATTAGAACAAAGAGTGACAAATGCCCAGGATCATCTCATAGGAATTGCAAGGCAAAAAAATACCTTTCTGCAAATTCTATCAGGCGTCTCGCCAAGTTTTAGATTTTGAGGTTCCAAGTAGCACACATTACAAACAATAGCCCATGATGTCATAAGATGGAGCAAATGCATTGTAAATGATTGCCTATAAGCAAATAGCTCAATGAAAGACAATAAGAATGCAGAATATAGATTTAACATGGACAACCTAAATAACTGCTTGTTCGGCTAATTTCATTGATCCTTATGTTTTGAAGATCCATACTGTTTGGTTTTGAAAAAATCGATTCTGAGATAGTTGCATTGCCACGCCCATTATGTAATGCAAGATGTTTAACCAATCCATTTCAAAAACAATGGGCCCATATCGTTAATACACATGAAAGTCTCCAATTCATTTTTTTTTCCAAGTTTCCTATTGTTTTTTATTTTCACTTGCTTCTTCATTTCAACCGAGGAAGTTCTAAAACTCTTTTTATATTTATATATAGGCCTATTTTGGGGATAAAAACACAAATTTAAATGAGATTGATGAATCAAAGTAGAATGAACCATTTTTTGGAAAATTTAATGGGAGAAAAAAAAGTGGGTGAAATGAAAGTCTATCAGCTGATACAGGGGAACATAACGATTCCCATCCAATAGTCATATTTAAAAATAATAATATGAAGAAGACAGGAAATACAGCCCCCCATATCCAGATCAATAATCATGGCTTTCTGGAATACAAGTTCAGCAGTGAACGTGGGCCAGGTTGGATGTTTTGGCTAGAGCTTAAGGCCCATGGGCAAATGGGCCCACAAGAGTTTTGAGGCCTGATAATTAATTGGACTAGAACAAAGCTCGGATAATATAGCAACGCCATAAGGTTATGCACTTGGCTATCATCCTCGCCTAGATGGTTTGACAGCAGGATCTGCCATGAAAAACAACAACGATGAGAATGACAACAACAATGATGATGATGAATGATAAGGCATAAGTAGATGTGAAGCATGCACCGAAAAGTGCTTTTTCGCACCAAGGATCTGAAGTGTAGAAGCAGGGCACTTAGCTAGATTCGTAAGACTTCCAGCATGGGAAATCAAATGGGCACCAACAACTTCACCAAGAATGATATCATGTATTTTAAAATTTTTTTTTAAAGATAATCAGTTCATGCATTTAGCACAAGATCTGACGCTGAGGAATGCTATGAAATTTATGAAAATGCCATCAAAGATTTTTTTTAATTTAAAAAAAAAAAAACAAAAAAAAAAAAAAACCTGAAACTATTGAAACTATAAACAATACATCAACATCACAATCCATCCTTTGGCTGATTGTTGGGTTTTAGAAAGGAAAAGGAAATCAATCTCCTCAATCCTTGTCTCTCGCAAATAAGAGAAACCATCACATATGAGGAAATTGATTTCATTTTCTCAGTTAATTATTTCCACCAATCCAAACAGCCCCTAATGGAATGGATGTGATAGAAAGTTCAATCGGAATATGTACCTGGAACTCAATGTGCTTGGGATTTTCTAGAACATACAACTAGTGATTGCCACCAACTTTTCTAGAACATAAAAGGAGCCACTTTTTGTAGTTAATGAGAGTCTCACCATGGCCCTGTTCCAAGAATTATCTGCACTGAACTAAGCAAGGACAATATCCCCCTTCTTAGGATTAAAAGCACCAATGATAGGAGGATCTTGGAGGGTCAATGAGCTAGTTGATGCTGAATAACAGCCACTTTCTGCTCTCCAATTGTTTGGATATAGAACTTGCCACCGCCCAGTACCTCAGTAACCACCACCTGAAAGTAAAAATCAGAAGGCAAGTCAATTATCCACCTAGAGAAATAAAACAAGGCATCACTCAAGCGAAAATCACATCGCACCTTAAGCACTTCCTTCGTTTGGTCTCAAACCATCGATGACCCATTAGTAGCTTCCGTCCTTTAACATGATTTTCCCAAATCGCAATAAATATGTGTCAAAAGAAAGCACGAGTGAGTGAGCAAGCTCGGCATCGACTTTCTAAATCACAAAACACCTTAAGCACTAACCTTCAATCTCTAGTTTTTTGCAGACTGCTCAGCCTTTGCCAGTAGGTGAGCATTAGGAACCACAGCCATGTTGGTCTTTGATTCCCATAAAGAACCCAAGAAGGTTCCAGTTCTATCAATCAAGTTTCAACTTCAATCTGCACAAAATTACAGAAATTTAACAGCACTGAACATGAAGTAAAATAGAAAACACCGAGGCAGAACATGGTACCTCTACATCCCTCTGCAAGATCTTTCTTCTCATGAAGGCAATTGCTTCATCTGAGAAAGGCTCATCGCGGCCGGGGCATCTAACACCAAAGAAGGAGAATGCAATGTTGCAAGTTTCCTTGGGGATCAAGAATTTAAACCGATGACCACTAAGGACGTAATCCACAACAAGGTAGCCTTCTACTCCGTTGCAAGAAGAAGGGCAAGAAATCTTTAGCTTTTTTTTTGGAGATGCTCGAAAATATATATTTTTAGCAAGTTCAAGGAACAATTTTATTCGAGAAGAGATCATTTTATAGAACCAAACATGATAGAAAGTACAAGGAAACAAGAAGGTTCAGCTTTCTGACCGTCACAGTCCGTTACGTGCATGACTAGCTGCAGCTCTGCTCTTCACTTGTTGCACAAAAAGAAAGAAAGAAAAAAAGAAAAAAAAGAAAGAAAAAAAAGACAATACAGTGTGAATTTTAAAGACAAACATAAACGAATTGTATGCCGGATCATGTCAATGCATCTTACATTTGTATCAAGCCCAAAGATGAGACAAGGCAAGGCCAACAATACTGACACGAAAACATACAACACTCTTCATCCAACGCAAGAATTCCCCTCCAAACTTATAGACCGCAACCAACAATTCCTCCAAATAAGCACTCTTCATCCATTTCGGGAACCATCCCAACACAGTAATGCAAGTCATCCAAACAGACTACACAACTCTTCCAATCCGCACCCATCACATCACAAGATCCAATTACTCTACAATGCGGACTGCAACCAACAATTAATCCAAACAGTACATCATAGAATCCTCTATTCACCAACCATCACAAAGACAATGACACTTGTGCACTTCACCAATTAAATGATATGGCCCTCAAGACCAAAGGTAAGCAATCAAAGGTGTAGCCAATCAAATAGTCCAAAATGTAAGGTCGCATTTTAGATGCACCGTGAACCAAAAACTACACCTATTTAATCAATTTATTTTGAGTTAATGCATGCCTCAATTGAAACTGATCGCTACAAAACAGAGAGTAACTGCACATATTTCCTATTTCCATAGAAAAATTCCTACATTGCCAAAAAACACATCTGATTGCTCTCTTGCTATTTAAATTGCCCTTATTTTTTTCCAAACATCAAAATTCGAAAAGACAATAAGAAGAGGACAACAAGAAGAGGATAAGTCCTTGGGACAACCAGTCTTCAACAGCTTGCATGCATTCATCAGGAACATTTGTATAAAATGTCTTCCTCACTTTAGCTTGAGCTCTAAATTGCAATTCTGTTACTTTCACTTTGTACGTGCACTACTCCCTTGTCAACGGTAGGAAACAACATTTTTTTAAAAGCCCGAATGTCCGAATTCAATTTACTGAGCATCCAAACACCCCAATTTCGAGCCAAATCACAAATAACAATGTTCAAGATTGCATGGTTGATGACAAGTCGACCTCTCAAATCTATATTGGTAGAGATGTTTCTCGACACAATAAATTGCTACTCATCGAGACGAAAGCAGATAAAGCCCAACATCATGCTTTTCAAAAATAAAGATTGTCCTATTTTCTCCAAAAATCGAAGGGCCTAGGCACATGGATACCGATTAGGTTTCTACCGAAGATGGAGCCAACATCTTGACATATTGTAATGCACACTATCGCTTTTTCTCTTCGCTTTTCTCAGCCGCAAAAGAGGCAACAGGTAAATAAATACATTGAAATGCTCGAAAAACTCAATCGATTTTAAATCACACGGTTGATGTCAAAGTGAATCGAACCGCAAATTAGGCAATAGATCATAGATTTTTCCAGAATTCCGATTACAAAACCAAAAGAAAATCAAGATTGACATATGGTAATGCACACTACAGCCATTATACAACAGATGCCATGTTCGAGGTACACTTTACAACACAAAGAAGGCTTTCAGACGTGACAGGTTTGGTCGATGGTTTAGTGAATGAGGCCATTACAAATCAAAACAGTACTTGAGATTTCATTGGCCAAAATCTACAAAAATTTGGGGGAAAACAGAAACTGAGTAAGAAAAATCAGGGAAATGTGGATTCAAACCTTATGGATGGACTGAATGCAATCCCTCAGCGTACGGACCAGATCCATACTCCAGCCGATCCACACCTGCGAAATCCGATCGTCAGAAGCTCGATCAAATCAATGGCTCGCTGTTTCTGGTGAAGGGAGGGAGAGAGGGGAATAGAGAGAGAGAGAGAGAGAGAGAGAGAAAGAGAGATCGGGCGAATGGCAGTGAGGGAGTGGGAGACAGATGGGCGGAGAGGGATTGAGAGGATCGAGACGGTTTGCATCCTCTTTCTTGACCTTGGCCTTGTAGATGTATGACATCCTCATGCCGCAAGAGAAAGCAGTGGAAAAAAACCCTTGTGCCCTTTCAACATTTTCGCTCAGAGGGTTTTGCCAAGAGAGAAACAGGTGGAAAAAAACCCTAGAAGATGCAGACCACGAATTACCTGGTTGTTCTCGTTGAGGCTCTCTTCGTCGAGCTCCGAGTTGGAGAGGAAGAGGGAGAGAGAGAATGGGAGACTGATCGAGATCGAGAGAGATCAAGAGGGAGGGAGAGGGGCTGAAACAGGGACTGGTTAGGGCCGGCGCCCAAACCAGTCCTCAACTCTTGAGAGAGGGACGCGGATTAGCGACTGAGGTTTGAGTAGGCTCGCTACTGAAGTGACGTCACCAAGTTATGTGGGCCCCACTATGATGTATGTTTTGTATCCACACCATCCATTCATTTTGAGAGGTCATTTTAGGGTATGATGCAAAGAATGAGGCAGATCTAAGGCTGGAGTGGACCCCACCACAGAAAACAGTGGAGAGAGTGACGCCCACCGTTTAATCCGTCCCAAGGTCCACCATACCGTTTATTTGAGATCCAACCTGTTCATGCGTTAAAGAAGACATGAAAGAAGGGAAAACACAAATATTAGCTTGATCGAAAACTTTCGTGGCCCTTAGAAATTTTTATTGGTGGCGTCACTCTCTCCCTACTGTTTTCTGTGGTGGGGTCCACTCGAGCTTTTGATCTGACTCATTCTTTGGATTATGCCCTAATATGATCTCTCCGAGTGAATGGATGGTGTAGATATAAAATATACATCATGGTGGGGCCCATAGAAGTTGGTGATGTACCTTCAGTGGCGAGTCTCGCTACTCAACCTGTTAGTATCTAATCCGCACCCTTGAGAGAGGGGGCTGGGTGACGTGATCAAGTTTTGTGGGTCATA
The DNA here is from genome assembly GCA_030180095.1 of Magnolia changhungtana. Lineage (NCBI taxonomy): Eukaryota > Viridiplantae > Streptophyta > Magnoliopsida > Magnoliales > Magnoliaceae > Magnolia > Magnolia changhungtana. The sequence continues at coordinate 1,600,278 of JASAUF010000360.1, forward strand.
TCATGATATATGTGTTATATCCAAACCGTCCATCCACATGGCAATCTCGTCGTAAGGCTTGAGACAAAAAATCAGTTAGATTTAACTATCAACTGGACCACACGATCAAAAGCATGTAGGGGATTGAACGTCTACCATTGAAACCCTTTTGAGGGTCACAAAAGTTTTGGATCAACAAGAAATTTGTTTTTCCTCTTCATCCAGGTCTTTGTGACCTTATGAACAGATTGGATGGAAAATTTACCTTATGGTGGGCCCTACGAATTTTTTAACGGTGAAAATCACCACCCATGCTGGTACTTGTGGTGCGGTCCATTTAATCTTTGGAAATGAATCATTTTGGAATAATTCTCCAAATTGATCTCGAAAAATGGATGAACGGTGTGAGTTGATCTCAAATTTTCAGTAAATCCAAAACTCAAGTGGACCATGCCACACGAAACAACGTGGAATAATGATTTCCACCATTAATACCTTCCTTGGGCCCAAAGTAACATTTATTTGCCATCCAACCTATTCATAATATCAAATATATATAAATGAAGAGAAAACAAAAACATCAGCTTGATCCAAAACTTCTATGGCCACCAAGAATTTTTCAATGGTAGAGGTTCAATCACACTATTTTCTGCGGTGTGGTCCACTTGAGCTTTGGATATGCTTTTTTTTTTTGTTCTTTAGACCTCAAATTATCTGTTAACGTGGATAAACGGAATGGATAAAATAAATAAATAGCAGTGGATCCCACAAAGTTTACTTTGGTAAAGGTAATGACTAACTCACTTAAATCTAGAGGGGTTTCCTTAAAACATTCATAATCATATATTGGGCTTGCCTTAATGTGATTCACATATCCAACCCACTCATTATGTGTGTCCCACTTGGATGAGGGGTCACACCAAGTTTTAGCCACATCCAAAACTCATGTGAACCCCACCATGTGTTTTTATATTTTTTATGATGTCTTGACATGGTTTTAGATGGTATGGTCCACCTGAGTTTCATTTACGGATAATTTTTGAGACATCTCATAACCTAAAGGGGACACATTAAATGCACGGTGTTGATGTTCGACACACATCATGATGGGGCCCATAAAACTTATTAACATCAATTCGTAAGTTCTCGCAAGGATAATAAGTTGGGTCACAATTTTGACAATAATATTTAGACCATTTTATATGTATAGTCCATTCACTCTATTTTATTGATCAATACGCTCAATTTGACTAGTTACTCACCCCAATCAAGCTAGCTACATGTGAGAAAGATACTAGGGATACAAGATTGATCAACAATTTGTGTGAAATTTGATTTAAGCATATGAAGTTATTTACTCTTCATTCTGGACTAATTCGATTGTCCAAAAACTGTTAAGTGTTCAATTAGTGGATGTGCCTAATAATCTATTAAAAAATATTTTTTCACAGATAAATATCAATTTCCATTTAAAAATTACATTTGTTTTCAAAATGTATATTTTTTTACTCTTAATTTTTCTTTGAAAACTTTTAACAAAATATCATTTTTATTATAAAATATTTTAAAAAGTAAATTAAAATACAAATTCTGAATTTTTATTTTCAAAATATCTTAAATTTTCACAATTTTTAATTTTTTTTCCCAAAAATTCCAAAATGCCAATTTTTTTACCTCAAAAGCATCATGCTGTCTTCAACTTTTCAATTTTTTTTAAAATTATATATATTCAAAATCTTAGTGTTTTAATAAAAACTTTTTCTTTTAATTTCGAATTTTGAACATTTTCAATTATTTTTCAAAATCACAAAAAATTTCAACTTATTTATTTTTCGTTTCAAAATATTCGGTTTTTTATAAAGTATCGATTTTTTAATATCATTTTATTTCAAAAATTTTCAATTCTTTTTCACTTCTCCATTTTTTTAAAAGCATTTTATTCAAACTCGTCAATTTTTATTGAACTTCACAAATTTTTATTTTTATTTTTCAAATTTCAAACTCTCATTTTCATTTTTAAAATATTTTCATTTTTCAACATTGTGAAAATTTTCACATTTTTAAAAATATTTTTAATTCATTTTCAGGATATTATTTTTTCTCAAAATCAAATGCTTTTTTTTTTTTTTTTTTCAAATTTATCAACTTTATTAAATATTCTTTTTTGTTCCCACAAAATAGATTTTTATTAAATCACGATTTTTATTTTTTCAAAATCTAATTTTTTTCTCAAACATTGTTAAATTTTTTAAACTTCTCAATATTCTTTTTCATGTAATATTACAAATCATTTAAATATTAGTTTTAAATTAAAAAATAAAAATTAAAATTCCACTCGTTTAATATAAAAACAAAATAAATTTTCTTTTTGCATTCAATCAATTGTTAAAAAATAATCTTAGATACAAATATGTACAATTAAACCACCGAAATTCTATTAAAAAACAATTTTTAGACTACAAAAAAAGTTAATGTTCCACCACTTTCTAAAAAAAATGAAAAAAAGAAAAATGTGAAGGCAAGTCCTTTTACGACGGACATGATCCGTCGCAAAATCAACTGAAAAGGGCGCCATTCGGTATTTTGGGTGGGAATCTGTTACTGTTCATTATCCGTCGCCAAATCAAACTTTGCGACGGATTTTGTCCGTCGCCTAGTTACGACGGACAAAATCCGTCGCAAATACGTCGTAAATTAGATATTAGCGACGGATTTTGGTCCGTCGCTAAAGTCCGCGACGTTCCGACTACGGATATTTGAAAAAGTCGAGGTTAGCGACGGACCTTTTCCGTTAGCGACGGATTAAATCCGTCGTTAAACCAAGAGATTTAGTGTGCTTTATCATTACTGCTTGACTGATTTGATAACATGTTAACTTATGCTTTATTGTTTCACTGAGTTAGCTACTCACTCCCACGTTATGGGACGATGTTCTGGACACCCACCAGACTCTGTCTTAGATGCAGGTACCGGCGATTCACAGGAGGCTGAGCCTGATTATTATGATGATCAGGATGAGTTTTCCTTCATGTAGTTCTCCAGCGGCTTTGCTTGGGCAATCCGGATTTATGGGACTACTGGGCTATCACGACAGTTGGACTATTCTTTTGACATTTTGTTTTTGATTCAGTACATGTATATGATGACTCAACGAAGTAATTATACTCTGGAGACAGATCGAGATCGTTTTGTTTTTATACATATCTATATATGTTTTTCAGTCTTCCGCTTGCGTTTTATACATTGATCTGGAGTATGGATTACTGTTTTGGTATAATCTCACTCATGTTTATTGTACTAACATAGACAACATTCAATCATCATCCTCTATGTTGCATAAGTGATGTTTTGGAACTCAAGAGTTGAGTTGCTACTCGACCCTCGAATTTCAGGGCATTACACACGTCCTCCCCTACGTCAGTTTGGTATCAAAGTGAGGTTTCTCCTCGGATCGATGGCTTCTAACTATGGGTCGGGTAACAATCCCATGGGCGGTGATCCATGGAATTTACCTTTAACGGTGGCAGCTTTCGAAGTAGTGTAACAGAGAATCGGCAAGCCATGCAAGGGCTGTAGGCTTTCATCGACCGCATAACGGATCTCTTGGCGGAAAACCTAAGGCAATTCCGTGTTCCTGGTGGTAATCCTCCACCGCCAATTGCTGAAACTCGTAATCACTCTGATTGCAGGATAGTACCGGTAGTGCATCCAAGGGTCATTCCTAAGGAAGGGGGATCTAGTGAGGAGGAAATCGATGACATAATCTTCCAATACCCTAGACATGGTGGCGATCGAGTAAATCGAACGGATCGAGAATTCAAGAAGCAGGTTGATATTCCTAACTTCAATGACCAACTACACATTAAGGATTTTCTCGATTGACTTTATGAAGTTAAGCGATTTTTTGACTATATGGACATCCCTGAAGCAAAGAAGGTCAAGCTTGTGGCCTATAAGTTGAAAGGAGGAGCTTCAGCTTAGTGGGAACAACTGCAACTCGCGCGAACCAGGCATATGAAAGTACCAATCCACACCTGGCAGTGGATGAAGAAGCTACTACATGCCCGATTCCTCCCTAGTGATTATAATCAGGTATTATTCCAACAATACCATCATTATCGACAGAGTAGTCGGTCGGTGAGTGAATACGTAGAAGAATTTTACCGCCTTGCGGCCCATAATGATTTGATCGAGACTGAATCGTAGCAAGTTGCCCAATCAACGGTGGATTGCATATGACTATCCAGGATTGGGTCTAGATGCAGTCCATCTGGATGATGAATGATGCGATCAAGTTGGCTACTCGGGTAGAAGTGTAACTTGAACGTCCTAACACACGGACCTATCCTACTGTAAGGATCCCTATGATAGGTCTGCACCAAGGAACTGTACAACCCAAAGGGAAGGAGGCTGTAGGAATACACACTTAACCTCTTAGTCTGAGAACCGAGATCAGGGAAACAACAAGCTAGACCCCAAAGGGGCGTATCGACTGCTGCTGGTCTAAGTAGAATTCCGAACCCTTATGCTCGGCTAAGGCTCGATAACTGCTATCGTTGTGGCCAATCGGGCCACCTATCAAATACTTGTCCCCAGTGAAAAGTAGTAAACCTCGCCATCAATGATAGTAGTGCTGATAATGCTTATGAAGATCTAGATATTGAAGAACAGGAACATACTACCGAGGACGAGGCAAAAGATTTAGGTTGGGTTTAGCAAGATCACAACGAGTCACTCGTCGTGAGGCGACTATTATATGCGCCAAGAAAAAAAGTGCATCCACAACGGCATAACATCTTCCGCACTAGGTGTACGGTGAATCGAAAGATTAGTGACGTGATTATTGACAGTGGGAGTAGCGAGAACATCGTCTCCAAGATCATGGTGGAAAAATCATAATTGAAAATGGAGCATCATCCCTCTCCTTATACAATCGGTTGGATCAAGAAGGTCAGCGAAATAAAGGTAACCGAATGGTGTACCATATCCTTTTTAATTGGCAAACATTATAAGGATGAAGTAGTATGTGATGTGGTTGACATGGAAGCATGTCACATACTACTCGATCGGCCCTGGCAATCTGACTATGACGCCACTTATAAAGGGCGAGCTAACATATATATCTTTATCAAGGATAGCTGGAAGACCATATTGGTCCCTATGGATCCAGAGGGACCACCTGAAACTTCTAAAGTATAGGGCCGTTTTCTCTTAACCATATGGGACTTCATGGAAGAATCCAAAGAATAGGACAGACTTATGCATTAATTGTAAAAGGGGAAGAACTCGAACCTACCATCATCCCTGAAAGACTAAGGCCCCTACTACATGAATTCAAATAAATCTAGCTCGATGACCTTCCCGATAGGTTATCCCCCATGAGAGATATCCAACACCATATCGACTTTGTCCCTGGGTCCAGTTTACTTAATCATCCTTATTATCGAATGAGTCCGAATGAGTGCGAGATTTTGCAGGGACAAGTAGAGGAGTTGATTCGTAAGGGTCTTATTCGAGAAAGCATGAGTCCATGTGCTATACCAGATCTATTAACTCTAAAGAAAGATGAGAGTTGGCGCATGTGTGTTAACAGTCGAGTCATCAAAAAAATTACCATAAAATACAGGTTTCTTATACCATGATTGGACGATATGTTGGAGATGTTAGAGGGTGCAAAAATATTCTCTAAATTGGACCTAAGGAGTGGCTACCATCATATTCGAATACGGTCGGGTGATGAGTGGAAAATGGCCTTTAAGTCCAAGGAAAGATTATACGAATGGATGGTCATGCCCATCGGTCTTTCGAATGCGCCTAACACATTTATGAGATTAATGAACCAAGTTCTGAAATCTTTTATTGGGCGGTTCATTGTGGTTTATTTCGATGATATTTTGATATATAGTCAAGACAAAACCACCCATATGGAACACCTCAAGAAGGTCCTTCAAGTGCTCACTAAAAATAAACTGTATCTCAATTTAAAAAAGTGCAGCTTCATGACTGATAGCCTATTGTTTCTGGATTTTGTCGTAACATTCATGGACATTCGGGTGGATAAGGAAAAGGTGAAGGCAATCAGAGAATGGTCGGTTCCCACAAATATTCACGAAGTACGAAGTTTTCATGGACTGGCGACATTCTATCGTCGGTTCGTGAAAAATTTCAGTTCCATTGTGTCACCAATCACAGATTGCATGAAGAAAGGGCAGTTTCAGTGGACTGACGAAGCCGATAGGAGCTTTGCTGAAATCAAGCGCAGATTATCCACAATCCCAGTTCTTGTACTTCCCAACTTCGACAAACTGTTTGAAGTCGAATGTGATGCCTCATATGTCGGAATTGGGGGAGTTTTGTCTCAAAAAGGTAGGCCGGTAGCCTTTTACAGTGAGAAACTTAGCGATGCACGTAAGAAGTGGTCTACATATGAGATCGAGTTATACACGGTGGTTTAGGCACTGCGACATTGGCGACATTATTTGATTTAGAGAGAATTCATACTTTACACGGACCATCAAGCTTTTAAATTCATTAATAGTTAAGCTAACATTAACCGTGTATATGCTAGATGGATCTCGTTTTTGTAGAAATTCACGTTCGTACTAAAATACAGGTCAGGACACCAGAACAAAGTAGTTGATGCACTGAGTCACCGTGTAACTTTGTTAGTCCCTATGAGCAATGAAGTTGTCGGGTTCGAGCGCCTCAAAGACATATACGCCGATGATGATGACTTCAAGGACGCATGAGTTAGATGCCAAGAAGGTCACCCCGGTGACTTACATATGCAAGACAGGTTCCTTTTCAAGGGAAATCGACTGTGCATCCCAAACATTTCGCTAAGGGAACAGATAATCCAAGAGTTACATGGAGGTGGCCTTAGTGGACACCTTGGGCGAGACAAGACGCGAGCTCTTGTGGAAGAACGGTATTATTGGCTATAATTGGTACGTGATGTGGGAAAGGCAGTCCAACGTTATTATATTTGTTAGACCTCCAAGGGGCAATCTCATAATACGGGCCTTTACACCTCGTTACCCGTGCCTGACGGCCCTTGGCAGGATTTATCTATAGACTTCATGCTTGGTCTCCCATGAACATAACGCGGCATGGATTTGGTGTTCGTGGTAGTAGATCGTTTCTCTAAGATGGCACACTTATTCCATGCAAGAAGACTCTCAATGCAACACGTGGCAAATCTATTCTTCAGAGAAATTGTGCGGCTACACAGGGTTCCCAAGACTATTACTTTTAACCATGACACGAAGTTCATAAGCCACTTTTGACGGAATTTGTGGACTCGATTTGATACACGACTTCAGTTCAGCAGCACCTACCACCCACAGACTGACGGTCAAACTGAGGTTGTGAATCGCACATTGGGAAACCTCCTTCAATGCATTTCATGAGAAAAACTGAAGCAGTGGGATTTGGCTTTATCTCAAGCGGAGTTTGCATTCAACAACATGGTGAACTGCTCAACAGGAAAATCCTCATTCCAGATTATTTACGGACGAGTACCTCGCCACACACTAGATTTGGTCCCTCTGCCCAAGCTCCCAGGCATGAGCATTGCAGTAGAACATATGGCTGACAAGATCATGGGCATTCATGAGGAGGTACATACCAAGCTACATGCCTCGAACGAAATGTACAAGGAGCAAGCGGACAAGCATCGGCGATAAAAAGTGTTCGAGGTGGGCGAGTAAGTAATAGTCCATCTGCGCAAAGAACGATTTCTGACAAGAACGTACAACAAGTTGAAGAATAAAAAGATTGGACCGGTATCAATCATCTGAAAGATCAATGACAATGCTTATGTTGTTGATCTTCCAGATGACATGGCGATCTCACGGACTTCCAACGCCGTGGACCTGACCGAGTATCATGAACCAGCGCAGGATGAGAACTAGAGGACGAGTTCTTTTGAAGTGGAGGGGACTGATGTAGAGCGGGTCACGGACAGTTTCATGGCTAAGATGGATCAGAAAAGGCTCGGTCGATGACAGAAGTGATCCGGACTGTCAGACCATTACTCACATGACATAAAGTTACCTGACGTAAAATATATGATTTTGGGGTAGAACGAGCTACTTTAGCCAAACAACCACTCACATGACATGCTTAAAAGTTTGAAATTGCATCCAATGTCCTTTTAAAACATAAAGTTAATGACTCTCCAAAGACTAATGGCGTGGGTGTAATTCCCTTATCTACTCGGTCTCTATATTATAATGATCATGCTCTTAATCTTTGATTTTCTAAGAATGACTATGACTTTAGGCATTAATTGTAACGCCTCGTACTTTCCAGGACTCGAACGTTACCATTAAAAAAAATGAGAAAGTAAATAGAAGTGACCTGTAACCACAGATGAAGCCAACCGCCCATGAAACGAATTAAAATCAATTTAATCCTTGTTTCTCAAAAACTTATAACTTAAAACTGTAAAAGGAAATTATTCCGTGTGGTCCACAAATACAGGTAATCCACCTTAAATTTGGGACCAAGGCCTAGTAAGAACTTACAGGCGTAAACGATGCCACTGACAGGAAATGAAATAAAATTTGGCCTTAAAAGGAAGAGAATGATAATAATAGAAATAATTAAATATTTAATGATATAAAATCATGAGATGATAGTCCTAATGTCCTGCAAAGTGGGACCCACACATGACTAAAAATGCATACATATGTGGGGGAAATAATGACAATGATAATAATAATAGTAATAATGATAATAATAATAGTAAGAATAATAATAATAATGGTAATAATAATAATAATAATAATAATAATAATAATAATAATAATAATAATAAATATTAAAGGTAGTATTACATGATATTTAGTGTTATAAAATCATAACAGGTCATATATCCGTAATCTGACCATTGATTCTAGCTTAAATAGTTCCTAGGACCCTTTTAGCCGTCGACGTCTGATTTTAGAATAATTCGACCCTCAGATCAAGGTAGACCCACGACTGAACCCTCCAATCGGTTAGCATGGCCCACCTAAGCTTTGAGGTCTGCCTAGTTTTGGTCAGAGGCCTTGATTAAGGCCTCCTAGGAGGATGGAGGATGTGGATCATCGATTTGAAACCAGTCAGGCTAGCAGATCTCAAAAACTTGTAGTTAAATACTAAGAATTCTAATTAAAACATTTTGTGACCCACTTATTTACATAACCCGGACGTCAGTTTGAGGGCATCTCAACCGTCCAAACCCGGTTTCCACCTCAGTAAAGAAAACCATGTCCGATTTTAGCTCCCACCCACTAGATTTGGAGACAGCCTTATTTAGAACAAATTCAGACTGTGTATTACCAATCCAACGACTCTAAGGAGAGCTGGGGTTGATGATAGGGTTGAGAAAAAGAGACTACCCATCCATTTCCTACGACTGTAACCAAAAACTGACCGCCACCTTCAAACCCGCGAACCCACCAACCCAATCTCCTCAAAGCTTCGATGAAGCTTATCTGCAAGATTCCTAGGGTCCCTCAGGACCGTTTGTAAGGAGTGGATTGGAGGTAGGAGTAGTGCTATCGAAAACACCATTGGTGATAGCCATCTTCTTCCTCGCCATTCCTCTGCGCCGGTTCGTCTTGAGTTAGGGCGAGTTCGGGGCAGGCTGGAGCTATTGTTGGCTAAGATTGAAAGAAAGAAAGAAATGAGAAAGGAAATGGAAGGAGGAAGAATGAAAGAAGAAAGAAGTAGAGTAAGTGGTGCGACTGTTGCACCGCACTAACGCGACCCGACTCATTCGAGTTTAGGACGAGTTTGAGCCAAGTCCAGGTTGAGTGAGATAGAGCCTGTTGGGTTTAGGCCATGTCTGAGTTGTGTCCAGGCTCGGTGAAGGGCAGAGGAAAGAGAGAGGAAGACTGGGGATGGTTTGGTTGCATTAGCTCAAATTGAGCCAGCCTGACCCGCTGCCGAGATCACTAAGTTGGGCCTGGGTTCAGTCCTGCTGCTGTTGGCCAGAGGGAGAGAAGAGAAAGAGGAAGGAATGAGAGAGAGAGAGAGAGAGAGTTGGGTCGTTGATGGTTACCGAGTCAACTCGGTTGAAACCGAGTCCAGTAGGACAGGGTAGTGCGTGGGGCCTGGACCTGGCCTTGCCGAGATCAGGTTGGGTCGATTCGCGCAGAGTAAGGTATGTCCAACTAATTGAGTGAGCTTTCATAGGTCCATTAAATAAAGGACTAAAGCTATAGGATTGTTATCATAATCATGGTGGTATGATCCCATTGCAAATGAGCCTAGATGGCTAAGGTAATTAATGAATGAGGACGTGCATATTCCTCACAACATTAAAAGGTGAGTTAACACTCCTTTCCCATGCTAGACTCATTTTAATGTGTTAGTACCACTGTTACCTCTGCCTTGTGAGAATTGATAAATAAATTGTGCTCAACCTAGGTATTATAAACGAAATTGTAGTTATCAAATAAGTAGAATTTCGCTTAACTCTCTTAAATACTATTCTTAAAGATAGATCATAGTATATACTATCATGACTAGATTCGTTAATGGTAGCTATTATTATCATTATCATTAGAAAATATTATCATTTTCATTATGTGATTAGTATAATCCTTGTTAATATGATTATTAGTGTTAATACTCGTTATATTATCTTATTACTGTTACTTGCATTATTTAGGAGATTATTACTCATTATAAGAATAATAGATAATATCGGTATATTTATGGACTCGTGCACCATCATTGCTAAAATGTGAGCTAATATAAAACATAACACTAATGTTAATAAACACTTTATAATTACATCAGAACCCTAAAAATCCTAAAAATCTAAGTCTTAGACTAAACTCTAGAATAAAACCCTAAGTCCTACATCAGAACCCTAAAAACAAGTAATCCAAACCCTAGGTCATATTAACCTTGACCATAAATACTTTGTAGAAACCTGATCTCATATACAACTTCACAATCCATGGTAGGATTCAATCCTAAGGGTGCACGTGCTTCCTAGCAACACGAGTTGGCGATTCGATACATGAGGTGATGATTCTTTCCCTTGAGCTTTCCATTTTCCCATTAGCTTAAGTTATAGTTTTTATCTAAATTATAATTGATATTTCCATTTTATAATCACATGTGTTAATTATCAAAATTGAATTGCTATATTACATGCTTAATATTCATCCTGTATATTTGTTCATACTTGTGGATTATTTATGGATTGCTTATGAAACTTAAACTGGTACATCAGTGGGAAACCCCACCTATAAGTGTACACCCATACTTGGGATGTAACTCGACTGGTTATGATTGTAATGGACCTTTGGCTTAGGGGTTATTAAATGGTGGTTTAAGTTGACCATTGATATGGGCCTACCATCTAAGGTTGTTGTGTCCAATGGTTTTCAAGGATGGTCTTTTATCGTATGGTTTTGATACTCGCCCTATGTGGCTTATTTTGATATCTGCCTATGTGGCTTGTTTCTATCGCCGTATGTGGCTTTATTTTGGTATTTGCCCTATATGGGTTCAATATTTTATTTCGTGCAATCATGAGATGGTAAGCCCCATATATTGTAATATATTGCCCACTAGTCGACAGGTTTCCATTAAACATCCTAAGATGGTAGCCTCATGGGCCGGGGATGGTGGTAATGGGACACTATGCCCGAGCCGTCGGCCTACCCTGGGCCATGTGCTCCCTGTAGTGACATTTGAGCTTATTTAAATTGGCTGGTTGTAACTGGACTAATAATGGTTTGGCTAATCATGCATCCATGACATATTGACGATAACGGGTGGCTAATTATGAATGCTGTAGCACGTGCCCTAGAGTTATTGGGGTATTCGTTTCGCTAGCTCCCAGACCACCGACTATCGACCCCTGTTCCGACTGGATAATTTTCCTAGGTCGATGATTGCATGGGTGACGAGCCCAAGTCTGACTGGATGTGCATCCCTAGGTCGATGTGCATTAATGCATCCATACATTTAAAAAGATTGCATCATGTGTTGTTTTAATTGCCTTGTTGTTTTATAATTATGCTTACTTAATGCGGCCGTGTGTAATCTTGAGGGAAATTTACACTGAGTTGGCCACTCATCCATCAAATATATAACCGTACAGGTAGAACAGGTGGCCTAGGTGACATTTAGTTTTAGATTGGTGAGGAACTGAGTATAAGTGCCAGAGGTGTATGACTGTATTGACATGAGGCACTGCGTGATCTTGCGACTCAGATTTTATATGCATTTTGTTATCTCTCTTGTATAAACTATGAAATCCATGTATTATTAATTCAGAGACATTGGTTTGTATAAGTCATTATGGGTGACTTCTTGTACATCCTAAATGTAAATGAAATCTTCCATTATGTATGATTTGTCCATTCTACGCTCATATGCTTACTCTGGTAATTAAAAAAAATATATACATGAATTTGACCATCCGTTAAGGTTAACACTTGGGTCCTGAAAACATGGGGCGTTACATTAATGCTGTTTTAGGGTTCAGATTGCCATTATAGATCTCTTGATCTTGGAAATCCATAGATTGGTCAAAATTTTCCATATACCAACGATTATTTTAAGCCATGATCTTGAATATGCATGTATTTAAGATGTTATTTGGACAAGAAAGTTGTTCTTTTCCTCTAGATCCTTAATATACATAGACTTTTTTTTTTTGAAATTTCTAATTGAATGTGTTCACAGTTACAAAAGCGTCAACTCTTTCTTGCCTGTTATATGGTGCTTGCTCCTCAGGAGAAGAAATGAATTGTGGATATGGCCCAAGTACTTTCAAGCTCTTGTAAATGAAATCAGCTGCTCCTAAGGCATCTTCTTCTAAGAGGAAATCCAAGGATGGAGATGAAGATGGTTTAAAGAAGAGAAAACCAAAGAAGAAAAAGGATCCTAATGCACCAAAGAGAGCTATGTATGCTTTCATGTTCTTCTCACAAGCTGAAAGAGATGTACGTTGTTTTTGGTATGTCATGCTGGTTTTTGCTTCTTATTACCTTTAAAAGTTTTTGGTATGCCATATATGTGCTTTTCTATTGTGTATACTTACCTTCTCAAATAGGTTGGTTCATGCAGGGCTTTAAAGAAATGGGTATATTTAGAAATTGATGTGTGCATTGATCAACGCACACATCAATTTTTAAATATACCCATTTCTCTAAAGCCCTGAATGAACCAACCTATTTGAGAAGGTATCATCCAAATTTGATGGATGATATATATTTCAATTTTTTTTCCAATTTATGATAATCGCCGACGGCTAAAAACCGTCGAAAACGCCGACGGTTTTGGCCGTCGCACTTACCTTCTTAAAAGCCAACGGTTTTGACCATCGACAACGCCGACGGTTTTTGCCGTCGAAAATGCCGACGGTTTTTGCCGTCGCCCTTACTGTCGGGAACGCTGATGGTTTTAGCCGTCGAAAACACCGATGGTTTTTATCCGTCGGCGAGCAACGCCGACACACCCTTTGTCGACGGACCTTGCGACTGCTAAAAGTTGTCGGGGAATGTCAAAAACCGTCGACATTGCCCTGTTTTTTGGTAGTGGAGAGTGTTTGTGTGAGTGAGGAAAATCTTGATGCTTGTAGGGTTGGTATTTCCTCAACCAAACCAGTGGCTACTATAAAACCTCCACCAAATCCACCCATGCTAAGAATCAGAGGTAAGAATGATATATTTTCCCTTCAATTAAGCAACCTTGTGTAGATTTCTCATCATTAATGTTGTTTTTCTTGATTTTGATTTAGGAATTGGTGGTTTTACCCAAATTCCCAAATCCTAAGATCTCAATGAATGGAAATCTCCTCTTAAGGTGCAGATTATTATCCTTAGGTGGCCAAGTACCAATTTTAGGATAAATTTAATGATTGTAAATGTTAGAGTGATGTGCATGAGTAATTTGGTGAAACTCTAGCTAGGAACCTACACGTTAGGTTCACCAACTTGCTTGCAATGATGAATTTTTATTTAATTATTTTTCAACATGTTTGGGCATGAAATTGGTATTGCATGTTCTTCATCACATTTAATTTTTGCATTATCTACCCTATAACATGTATAATTGCATTATTTCTTATTGTATTTTTGTACTATGAGAGAGAGGTGTTGTCCTTGGACTCTTAAGTAATCTAACACCACACACACACACGTCTAACTTGTGATATTAAGAGTAGTTGTATTCATTTTAACAACCTGAAATCTTATGTTAGATGTATTATACGCATGATTCTACTTGTACTAGAAGATGAACTTATAATTGCTAGAAGTGTTATTGAATGCAACCCATTTTCTGGGTTGGTCAGAGAATCGAGATTTATGAAGGTGGTTCCATTGGTTGGACCATCCTGTGACTAGACTGACTAATTTGGGCAGATGCGAATAGGCGACGGTAGTGGGACTACATGGGTTGCTTCGCCTGATGTCGTGCGTTACGTGCTCGCCTGAACTTAGACAGTTTAGTCCACTGACTGACCAACCATGTTTGTTAACCATGTCTACTCATGCCTGTATAGAACCTGGAACACTCCTTACCCACTGAAGCCCAATGAAGCCCATTGACAACTGTTAGAAACGGATCCACTGTCTCGTGAGCCAGGCATGGTGGAATGGGACACTGTCTGAGTTGTTGGCCTACGCTGGGGTGACGAGCCTCCCCATAGTGACTGTGAGTGATCTCGCTTCCCAGCACTCCCTAAGTGCTTGCAATCGGAGGTGAAGACTCCGTTGGGATCAAGGGTCGCAAATGGATGAGGGCATTGATATCGTCGGGGTGTACCAGTTTTTCCAACCTGCTAGATGAATAAAATTAACTAAAAACTTGACTAATACATTATTCATGCATCGCATTAGCTAGAATTTAGCGACTCGGCAGTTGATGTCACAATGAGGGAGTGTTGGTCATGCGCGACTGTGAGACGAAGTCGCTCGAGGGATGTTGTGGGTGAGGTCATGCATCATACATAACTCATGCATACGCATTAACAAAGACTAGTTAGTGATTTATGAATTTATGCTTTTCATTAAATTCATCATGAAATTATTATTTAATGTAACTTATGGCTAATGGCACCTACTGCGTTAGCTACTCACTCCCACTCTGGGATGGTGTTTTAAAATTCCAACCAGACACGCCATTAGATGCAGGTGAGGCGGAGCTCGACGAGCTGAACGGGGTGAGCATGGATGAGGAAGAGCTTCCTTGCTTCCAGACTTTCAGCGGATCCTTCTAGTATGAGTTCAGGATATCGCGGGGTATGGGCCAGGGTTCTAGTCATTTTGGGTCATGTATGGGTGGGACTAGTTCCCTATTTAGATGATTTTAGATTTGTGGTTTAGATATTTTTATATTTAGTGGCACTTGATATTGCTTTATTGCTTACTTATGCTTCATGCCTTGCTAAACTTTCTATTGTTTATGAGATCATCCAAATGTAATTAAAATTTTAAGCCCATTAGGGCACCGGTGGCACCTAGGAATTCGGGAGCCAAGTTCCTACACGACCCCTGAAAACCCGGGGTGTTAAAGAAAGGTACACACACTGTCTCACCCCTAAACCTGTAAGTGCTATGTTTTCTAGCTCCTATGATTGTTAAATTTTGTAGTGCCAAAACCTCTTGGAATCTATATCTTGTGTAGCTCATCTACATATTCAAGATCATGTATCTCGTGTATAAGAACAAAGGTCTTTACCTCAAGAACTTCAAATGCAAGATCAAGAGATATACAAGTTCAAGTTTAAGTATAACACCAAGTGTTAGTTCAATCTTTCAAGCTTCATCCATGTCAAGCAAAGTTCTTTACCTTGGTACTTAAAACTCAAGATGAAATACAAGTTACGTATCTCAAGTTCAAGCTTCAAAGCGTTTCAAATTCAAGCTTCAAAGAGTTACAAGTTCAAGCTTCATCACACTTTAAGATGTCATGCTTCATGTACGTCTATCAACCGAAGTAAAAGATGTTTCAATGTTCAAACATCGCTTATAAGGTATGAATGACCCTAGATTGACCATAAGTTAGGTCATAATAATTACATACTTTAATTGGGTCACTTTATAAGTATATAGGCTATTTCTCGACTAGTCTTAGCCTATGTTTGACTAGTCTTAGTACTAGCTTGACCAGTTCAAGAAATTCCTCGACCAGTCCAAGATTTGTTACTTATTTTCAGAATTTTTTGTTGGATCTTCGACCATTCCTAGAGACTGCTCGACCAATTGAGTGAACAGTGCTCGACCAGTCGAGTAGCCTCGACTCAAAGTCCAGCAACTAAAATGGGTCCCACACGACCAGTCGAAAGCAGGGTTCGACCGGTTGTGCAGGCCACTCGACCGGTCGTGGATGCCACTCGACCAGTCGTGGAATAGTTTTATCTTATCGCGCCCGAATTTTCAATAGTTTGTTGGCCTTTCGACCAGTCGAGCTGTCCCTTGGACTAGTCGAGTGAACAGTTTTTGCACTTATAAATAGAGCACGTTTTTCAGAGTTTTTCATTCAATTAAAGCAAAATCAAGACACCACTCTGAGAGATAAGTTAGTGATATTCTTAATCTATTTAGTGCTCATTTAATATTATCTTTAATTAGCTTTTTGTATTTGATTTTGTGTTCTATATTCCAATCTTATTTGAAGAAGGGATTTTTGTTTTCCCCTTTCTTGGAATCAAAATCAAATCAAGCTTGCCCAAATTGATTTAATCATTTAGAACTTAGAACCTTTTCATAAGTGAGTATGAACATTGAACATCTATGTTGAATATCTACTTCAAATCGGTTCTACGGGGCTGCATTAAAAGGAGAATATCCAGATAAGTATTTTACAGTTTTGTAAATCTCTTTCTTTTAGTTTATTTGAGATTGTGCTAGAAAAATCTCTTTTTTTTTGGTTTGTCTGAGGTGATCCAGAAAACTCAGAGTGTTGGATTTTTTGAATTATGTAAGCCTACTTGAAAGACACAATCGTGAAGGTTTTAGGTGAACCTTAAAAAACCTATTGCATAGTGAATGCTAATATCCACTGTGTGAGGATATTAGGAGTGGAGTAGTTGTGTGGCTATTTTTCTAAACAGTTGATGTACACACAAGTGAACCACTATAATTTCTGGTCTTGTGGTAATTGATTGATTGTGACATTGTGTGAATGTTGTACTTTCCTTTTATGCAATTGTGGAAGAATGTTGTAATTTCTTTTTATGCGAGTGTGGGAATGTTGTAATAGCTTAGTTTAATTCTTTGCTATTTATTTATTTATTTATTTATTCTTCTGTATCAGTTTGAGATTTTGATACATAGACCTTTCTAGGAATCAGGTTGTCCTACCATAAACCATTGGTTTTTGGTGTAAGGTTGTCCTTAGAATAACATCTCTATCAACCTCTCAATACTTGTACATTTGAGGTTGTAATTCATTTCTGCATTATGAGATTGTTTAATTGTTATCTTTATTTATATTATTTAATTCCTCATTTAAGTTTTTAATTTGACATAGTCCTATTCCCCCCCCCCCACTAGGACTTTAGCTCGGCCTTTTCAAGTGGTATTAGAGCCTAATAGCTCATTTTATTATTTTTTTTGTTAGATTAATTTCTTGAGCTAATCGATTTGAGCTTTTTAAGATATCAAATTTTGATAGCCTTTTAGTCACTAGGCCTCCACCATTTGATGGCTCCAATTATGCCTATTAGAAAGCCAGAATGAAGATTTTCTTGAAATCCATAGATGAGAGCGTGTGGCAAGACAATGACCAATTGGACCCCTCTTACCACTAAAGTAACTGGCACTGATGGATCTAAAACGATAAAAGTCTCACCTTATTTTCCTTGGTCCGCTCTTCAGAAAAGTGAGAGTACTGCTAATGCAAAGGCTTTAAATACAATTACTTACGCACTATCACCGGATGAATTCAAAAGAATTATATCATGTGATATTGTAAAGCAAGCCTGAGATATTTTAGAAGTGACACACGAGGGAACAACAATTGTCAAGAAATCTAAAGTCCAAATCCTCACAACCAAATTTGAGGAAATAAGTATGGAAGAAAGTGAAACTTTCATGGACTTCTATACAAGATTGAATGACATTGTCAACTCTATGTGGGGTCTTGGTGATAGAATCCTAGAAAGTAAAGTCTGTACAAAGATACTATGCTCACTCCCTAAACGGTTCAATTCAAAGGTGACTTAATCTAGGAACTTCGTGATACAGATAATATGAGGGTAGAAGAATTAGTTGGTTCCTTACAGACCTATGAGTTAAACTTTAAAGCTCCTAAAGGTAAATCCATCGCCCTTAAATCTTCTAAAGTTATTTCTCAAGAAAATAACAATTCTAATTTAGAAAATTTTGAAGATGATATGACCCTTTTAGCTAAAAAGTTTTACAAAATTTTTAAAAGTAAAAAGAGGGTCAATTTTCAAAAACCTGTTAAAAAGAAAAGATCTAGATCTAAAACTTGGAAATCTTTAAAAGACAGCCAATGTTACAACTGCCATGAATATGGGCATCTAGCAAATAAATGTCCTAAAAAGGATAAACCGAGAAAGAAATGTATGTTAGCTACATGGGTTGAATCTTCCTGCTCTGAAGCTTCTTCTCAGTCAGAAGATTTTGAAACCGAGTCGGCTAATGATGTTAAAGCTCTAATGACTCTAGCCAAATTCACTTTTTCAGATAACAATGATTCAACCAGTGAAGAAAATCTGAATAGTGATCATGAAAATGAAGAAGATCTTCAAGATGCTTATAATGTCTTATACAAGGAAACTTGCAAAATTGCTGTAAAGCTAAAACTTCAAAAAGAAAAGTTTTCAGGACTTAAAGAAAATTTTGATAATCTAGTCTTAGAATAATCATACATTTCAGATTGTTTTGAAAAAAACTAAATGCAATTTAGATTTCAAAACCTCCCTTGTTGAAAACCTAAAATCTGAAAATGAAAAGTTAAAACTAGAAGTCTCTTTACTTTTGAGTTTAAAAGACACATGGAGGTATGCCCAAGGTGATCCTAAGTTGGAAAAACTCTTATCTGAATCCGGAAATTGTGGCGATCGATCTGGATTGGGTTATGACAAAAGTATTCCTCCCAAACATAAGAATACTCCACTCACATTTGGGAAAGGAGAGTCTTCTAACTCAAAAGGGAGAAGTCTAAATCAAAATTATTCTAAAGATGATAAATCTTTTTAAACCCTAAAACCTAAAAGCGACCACCTCGACTATAAAAATCAGAATCGTAATCCATTAGCTAAGAAAATTGTTGATTTACTTAAGAAGCTCTTAAAATCTAACTCAATGGGTCGGTCTTATAACAACTACAAACATAAGAAGACCAAATATACTCCTAAACCGAAGACTGTAATGAAATGGGTCCCAATGTTACTTGCTTGGTTGCCCAACCGATTTCAAAGCTTCGAGCCTTCAAAGTGGTACCTAGACAGTAGATGCTCCAGACACATGTGTAAGGCTCATATCCTAGTCCATATTGTTCCGTTGACTCCCGCGATCCTTCCCATCAAATTCCAGCAACTCACGACCTATGATCGACGTTTGCGCGTGACCCTAAGTCGTATCAAGTAGATTTGAGTCGACTTAATCTAAAACTTGTACCATTGTGACCGCATTGTCGCCGCGTCTTATGCACCGATCCGATACCCTGGCTAGGAGATGTGGACCCATGTTCAATTCAAGGAAAAATATCGCGCGTTTGCAAACTCAAGAAAATCTCTACAACATGTCCCATCAATCTATCAATCAATCAATCAAAGTACACCCATACTTTTTTTTCTCCCCAAGTCAAGCAACCACCAAGTCAACTCTCAAGTCAAGTACAACTATCACTTCATATCCATCACCTCTCTTACAACTACCCATTCCCTCTCTTTCTCTTCACATTTTTCAAGCAACAAAGAGCAAAAAAAAAGTGCACGTCCAAGCCTTTCTAAGAGAGGAAAGTGTATTTTGTGTGGCCCACTTCCCACCTTAAAATCCTTCATCTTAGCCATTCATTTCTCATCATCTTCCATCAAAGTGAGACACAAGGAGATCAGCGTTTTATCGGACCAAGAAGATTGAACGGTGGGTGCTTATAGGCTTAGATTTAATGCTTTGATGATGGGCCAAGTGAGGCCTACCGATTGATGGTATGGATCTCACTTTGGACCGTAGATGTGGCTGATGGCCCACCTTGATTCTCATGATCATTCCACGATGGGGCTCCATGGACCCTATCATGATGTTTATTTTCCTTGCATGAATAGAGGTCATCTAGACCTTCCATTTTGGTGGAGAAGGAATCTCCACCATTGATTTTTGATTTGGTGGGCCCACATGTATTGGGACCCACTTAATGTACGATTGAGTATAAGGGAGGGCTTATAGTGGTGGAGCCCTACATCACACGTCTCTCTCTCTCTCTCTCTCTCTCTCTCTCTCTCTCCCCCTCTCTTTCATTTTTTTAGTGATAATGTGGCCGTGTGGCCCACCTACGTGGACCCACCTTGATGCAACTGTCCATTTATCTGGACATGCACCCATCTGTTGTGTTGATAGTAGCAAGTTCTGTGGGTATGTATCATGAGGTATGTGTATGGGACCCACCCCACATGTGGGGCTACACCATGATGTAAGGGTTTTATACCCACGCCGTCCATCAGAAGTGGGACCCACATGAGGCACGTGTGGGGTCCATACCATCCATCTGGGATTGTGAGACCCACTGTGAGATGTGTGTTTTCACACATGCCATCTTAACCTCCTGGACGCTGGGCATTTAAAAAGGAAAAATAAAAATATCAGTTTGATTCAAAATTTTGGGTGGACTACTCATGCAGGCCCCACCTTGATGTATGGATCCAATCCACACCGTCCATTCTATTTTCCAACCCATTTTAGGCGTTGAGCTGAAAAATGAGGCTAATCCGATTATCAAGCAGGCCATACCATAGAAAACTATGATTTATACCATTCAAGGCTATTAGGACCCACATTGATGTTTTGATTTACCAAAGCATACCCAATATTGGGCTCACTGGATCTGTCCCGAGTCCGGGAACCTAGTGGGCGGATTGGATCGCCCTGATGTGGGCCCCACTTATGAAATTCCTTTGAAATACAAAAAAATAGCAAACAGAAGACGCCACAGAATTTGCGCCCGTAGGATCCAGAGAATGGCACGCCCGCCCATTGCTTGGACATTGGGTCCGTGGGTCCCACTACAGGTCCCACCATGATGTGTGTGGTACATCAACACCATGCATTTTGATGGGGCTTCTTAGGGTAGTGGGCCCTTCAAAAAAATCAGTCGTATATGAACTCAGGTGGCCCACACAGCAGGAAACAATGTTGATTGAACGTTTGTCATTGAAACCCTTTTGGGTATCATAGAAGTTTTGGATCATTATGAAATTTGTTTTTCCTTTTCATCTAGGTCCGTGTGACCTTATCAACAGATTGGATGGCATAAAAACGTTATGGTGGGCCTCACGTGGGACCCACTGATGTAAGTGTTTTAACCACACCGTCCCCACGTGTAGAGTGGGATGGCTGGTGTACCTCACTCCAACTGCATAGCTGCTGCTGTAGTGGCATCACCAAGTTCTGTGGGTCCCACCTACTTCATCCACGCCGTCCATCTATGGGACCCACCATGATGCATGTGTTGCATCTAAGCCATCCAACCATTTTGAAAGCTTATTTTAAGGCTTGAGTTAAAAAATGAGGCAGATCCAGTATCAAGTGGACCACATAGCAAAAGCAGTGGGGATTGAGTGTCTGCCATTGAAACCTTTGTTGTCACAAAAGTTTTGGATCATTAGGAAATTTGTTTTTCCTCTTAATTCAGGTCTGTGTGACCTTATGATCAGATTGGGTAGAAAATACAAGTTATGGTGGGCCTTGAGAGTTTTAAATAGTGGAAATCATTCTCACCACTGTTATTTGGAGTGCGGTCCGGCTGATCTTTTGATATGATTCATATATATATATATATATATATCCAGCTGATCTTTTGATATGATTTATATATATATATATATATATATATATATATATATATATATATATAAGGTCATATGATTAGGCCCGTCTTGATGTATTTGTGGCCGTCCGTTGAGGCCCAACTTGGTATATATATAAGGCCCATGTGATTGGGCCCATCTTGATGTATTTGTGGCCCGTTGTTGAGGCCCACTTGGTATATATATGAGGCTCATTTGATTAGGCCCATCCGTTGAGGTCCACCTCGATATATATGAGACCCATGTTATGAGGCCCATTTGATGTATTGGAGGCCCATGGGTCGAGGCCCAATAAGATTACATAAGGCCCATTATAATGTGTTTCCACCGTGATTTATGTGTTGACCTTTATAGCGAGTTGATGCCCACATTGTAAGTACAATGATGGTTAAATGTCTGCATTGTAACTCTCCCTAGGGCCCATTGATAGGCCCATACTTGTTGTGTAGGCCGTCTAGGCCCATCTGCGTTGTAAGGATAATTCATTACTTTATAACATGCTTAGTATAATTTCATGATTCATACCCATTCGCATCATATGTATGCTAGATATGAGTAGTGACTGATCATAACATATGCCATTGGGCAGATTATTTATGGGACTCACTGATAGAAGTTACCCACATGAGCGCGTGGTATGCGCAGGATTATTGCATGACTGGACAGTGTCCTTCATGCATCTTGCATTTGTATATCTTAATCATTATACGCCCTAGCGACATCAGGGCCGTGGCTCCATAGGCACATCGTGGATGGCCGTATCCGATACTGAAAATACTTGGTTCTAGCACTGTGGGCACTTAGGATGTCCTTAGGCGAAAGTCCTAGAATCTTTTTGGTACCAAGAGATGCTCCAACGTCTAGACCGAGTGGATACATGAGCACCCAAGTGCCGAATACCATTAGGTCGCGTCTCCCACTGTGTCGTGGTTAGTTGAAAGGGGGTGTGGCCTTATCTGCTTGAGTGAGGGGGTTATAAGCTAGGCTGAGTTTGACCAGCTCACAAATGAGTCTGCTATCGATGAGCAGGGTAGGTATTGACAAACTACTGCTCAGGCGGATAGTATGGTCTCTTCCACTTGCTGAGCTGTACGGCTAGGGAGGTGGCAGTTAGTGTGAAGTATATTAAACCCCGGTGATATCCCAGAGAGGAACTGTACTGATATATGTACTTGATAAGGACTGACATACTTGCTTTGTATCTTGCATATGACATTTGGCTACATAGGCCTCGTATCGCATGGTCTTGGTATGGCTGATAGCATTCACGCATTGCATCGCATAGCGTTGGTATGACTGATAGTATTCATGGACTTACCCGCATATTTTTGTATTACTCTGATATTGTATACTTGGCACTCGCCTTGCGCACACACTTACACCACCCTCAAAGCTTTTGTAAGCTTATGCATGACCGTTGTGTGCAGGTGTCATTGGATCGCAGCAGCGCTGAGGCAGGAGCGCGCATTGGATCATTTTGGAGCTTTTTGATCACCATGTATTTCCCTTTCCGCATTGTACTTAAAGTTTTTGATATAGTGGATATTGGTGATGTTGTTTGTGTGACTTGGTTATGCTTGTGGTTATGTTCCATTACAAAAAAAAATCATACTAAAAATCCTCCTTGTAGGATCCCAGGATTGAAAATCTGGCATATGAGCACCGGGATCCGAGAATAGGGCACTACGGAGGCTGTCGGCACAGGATTCGGCGATCGAAAAATTTTGTGAGCCCATTTTTCGAGTTTGGGGTATGATAACATGACTGGTGACAAAGGTCTGTTCACCAATCTTAAAGACATGACTGATGGTTCAGTCACATTCGGTGATGGTAACAACTGCAGAATTGTTGGCCAAGGTACGGTTCAACTCTTTAATCTCCCTCTATTTGAGAATGTTTTATATGTAGAAGGGTTAAAATATAATTTATTAAGCATCTCTCAAATATGCGATAAAAATCATAGTGTAAACTTTACTAACCAAGGTTGTGAAATTCTAAATAAAAATGGTTCTTTAATATTGACTAGTCGCAGAACTTTTGAAAACTGCTATATTATGTGTGATTCAAGCTCATCTAATCTATCGTGCTTCATGGTCTATACTAATGAGACCGAATTATGGCATAAGCACCTCGGACATGTACACTACCGCAACTTGTATAGATTAAGCAAAAGAGAGTTGGTAAGAGGTTTACCCAAAATACAGAAAGTAGACAAAATATGTGGTGAATGCCAGATTGACAAATAAATCAGGAATACTCACAAAAAGGTGAACTCCAATGCCACATCTAAACCACTCGAACTTCTTCACATGGATCTCATTGGACCAACTAGAACGGAGAGTCAAGGTGGTAAGAAGTACTTCTGGTAATTGTTGATAACTTTACTAGGTATACTTTGGTAGTCTTCTTGAGAGAGAAATCAGAAACTCTCGATGAAGTAAAGAGGGTACTTAAACGTATCCAAACGAAAAAAGAATCACAAGTCTCTAAGATCTGTAGTGATTATGTATCAGAATTTGAAAATAGTGGTTTTGAGAAATTTTGTTGCAATTAGGGAATATCACATGAATTCTTTGCACATAAAACACCCCAATAAAATGGTATAGTGGAAAGGAAAAATAGAGTGCTTTAAGAAATAACAAATGTAATGTTAAATAGTATGAAGCTTCCTAAAAATCTTTGGGTTGAAGCAGTTAATACAGCTTGCTATATAATTAACCGCGTTTATACTAGAAAATCAAATGGTAAAACGGCTTATGAAATGTGGTTTGATAAGAAGCTTACTATCAAATACTTTCGAGTTTTTGGCAGCAAGTGCTACATCTTACGTGATCGAGAAAATCTGGGTAAGTTTGACACCAAAAGTGATGAAGGGATATTTTTAGGGTATGCTCTAAATAGTCGAGCATATCGGGTTCTTAACAAGAGGACTGGTGTATGTTGAACAACCAATGGTTTTTGAAGACCCTAAACATGTTAATCATGTTTATCGCTTAAAAAAGGCACTTTACGGTTTGAAACAAGCTCCCAGGACATGGTATGAAAAGTTGACTAAATTTCTACTAAGTCATAACTTTATAATGGGAAGTGTTGATAAAACATTGTTTGTAAAGAAACATAATGATCACATACTAATAGTGCAAATATATGTTGATGATATTATCTATGGATCTACCTGTGGTAACATGACTGTTGAGTTTACAGATCTTATGAAGTCTAAATTTGAAATGAGTATGGTTGGAGAACTAAATTATTTCCTAGGGTTGCAAGTCAAACAACTACCTGATGGTTTCTTTATCTCTCAAACTAAATATGCTCTAAACTTAGTTAAAAAGTTTGGATTTGAGAGTGGGAAAATTTTTGATTCTCCAATGAGTACTACTTTAAAACTCTCAAAGGACTCTACAGGTAAGAGTGTGGATGCTAAGCTGTATCACAGTATGATAGGTAGTTTGCTTTATTTAACTGCGAGCTGACCTGATATTGCTTTTTGCGTAGGTATTTGTGCTAGATATCAATCTGAACCTAAAGAGTCACATCTAATTGCTGTTAAACGGATTATGCGATATGTCTCTAGTTCAACAAATCTTGGTCTCTAGTATCCACATGATACTAGTGTGTAATTAGCTGGTTACACGGATGCTGATTGGGCTGATAACATTGATGATAAAAAATCAACCAGTGGTGGTTGTTTCTATGCAGGGAACTGTTTAGTTTCTTGGCTAAGCAAGAAACAAAGTTCTGTATCACTTTCAACAGCTGAAGTTAAATACATTACTGCAGGTAATGCATGCACTCAGCTTGTATGGATGAAAAGAATGATAAGCGATTATAGAATTGCACAAGATTCTATGGTCTTATATTGTGATAATTCAATCATAATTAATATCTCTAAAAATCCAATCCAGCATTCACGAACCAAGCACATTGATATTAGACATCATTATATTCCTGAATTAGTGGAAGACAAGACAATTTCTTTGGATTATATTCTGACCGAGAATCAATTAGCTGACATATTCACAAAATCGCTCAACAAATGCAGGTTTACAAAATTAAAATTTGATCTTGGTATGTGCAATGTGAATTGATAATTCATGTCTTTTGTATCATATATTTTTATTTTGAAAATTTTCAGATTTTAAAATTTATGAAACATTACAAATTTTGTGAGGTGCACGACTAATCGAGTACATACTCGACCAGTCGTGGCACGACCAGTTGAGCATGTACTCGACCAGTCGTGAATTGCAGGTTTGACCTTTTATTTGGGAAAAAATCACTTTTTCTTCATTTGGGTCTTCTTCTCCAATGACCCCTATCTTAACCAGTCAAACTCATCTTCAATTCCTCTATGGTTAGTGCATTATTTTCATTTTTCTTGTAGATTCAAGTCCTTTGTACTTCATTTTCATAATTTGTGTAGTTTATTTCTACTAAAAAATTGATCTATTAGAAACCCACTTTCTTCTTTTGCAATCTTTGAATTCCTTGCTTTCTTTATTATTAATGAAATGTAGAACTAAGAAGAAAGGATCTCGTGGTCCATCTTCATCTCGTTCGACTCCTATCACGATACGCGACCTTCAGTCGCCTAAGGAAGATCGTAGTTATGTGAAGGATATTCGATTGCGTAATGTGATAGTAGAACGAACTATCAATGTTGATCATTTGGCTCCATTTGATGTTGTTCCTCTCCTTCAGTCTGTAGGATGGGATAACATAGTACATTGGGGTGGGTCGGCATACGGCTCCATTGCACAAGCTATGTATGCGTGCGTTACTAATTTTTCTACTGAAAATCTGACTTTTACTACTATGATCAGAGAAGGTCCAATTGATGTGGACCGTCATCTTATTTCTGGTTTAATGGACCTTCCAGTTAATGACGAAGGTATTCCCATTAGTTCTCTAGTGGAAAACCCTCTGAAATTGAGAAGCGAATGCTTACTAGGGATTTATGTAAGATAGATGTGGAATAGAGTACTGGTAATGCGCTCGCCTCCAAGTTTCTGTTACCCAGATACAAAATCCTTTATAAGATTTTCATTTCAAATGTTTATCCTCGATCTGGTAGCAAGACTGAACTTACTACATTCATGGTTCGTATTCTCCATTCTATCATTTCTGGAGTTTTGTATGTCTTCCTTTGTTGATTTGTCATAGTATCATTCAGTTCCGTCTCCATCCAGGTCACAGTGACATACCTTTTGCTTATCTTATGATTGTGTTAGCCACCCATAGTTTAGTGGCTATGCCTGTTGGAGAGGCTCCTATTACCCAACTACCCTTCAACAATTCTAACATTAACAAGATGAATTTGAAATTGGCCCCAAGCCAGGTTGATGTGGGTGTTGGTGGAGCTGTGGATGCATATGAAGAAGAAGGTGATTTGCCTCCAGATGATGTCAATATGGATGACATTTTTGATGAACTTGAATCTGATTCTGCTGGTGATCCTGATTATCAGCCATCTGATTATGATGCGTGTTTGCGCTAACTTGAGGAGAAGGTTAAAGGTATGCATGTGTCCTAAAAGATGCAATTTAAATATATGCACAAATATCTTAGGCGCATTAACAAGGGACTTCATCAAATTGATCCTACTATACCTGCTCCTTCTTCTGGTTCGGATTAGTAGTTGACTTTTTTTTTATATGTAATAGCTTTTAAACTACTTGAATTTCTCTTGTTTTATGGGATTAGTCATGCTTGAACATGCTTGCTTTTGGATTCAGTTATCTTGATTATCTTTTTCATTAGTCTTCTTCTTCCTCGTTACTCTTCTTTTACTTCCTTATTTATCTACTTCCATTATCTTTTTATTGGTTCCTTCCTTTGCCATATTGTGATAAAAAGGGGGAGAATTTTATCATGCTTGTGATATGTGGATTGTGGATAGGTAGTCACCATCATTTTTTATTGTAAGGGGGAGTATTGTTGGGAGAATATTGTTGTATTGATGCATATTTCTTTGACCTGTTTATAATGGGTGCGTGATTTTTTGACCAGGCTAAAACTGGTGCATGATTCTTTATTGTGCATATTATTTATATCTTATTATATTGAAGTGTTTTTTGTCATAAATTTGACAACGTGGGAGATTGTAAGTGCTATGTTTTCTAGCTCCTATGATTGTCAAATTTTGTAGTGCCAAAACCTCTTGGAATCTATGTCTTGTATAGCTCATCTACATATTCAAGATCATGTATCTCATGTACAAGAACAAAGGTCTTTACCTCAAGAACTTCAAATGCAAGATCAAGTGATATACAGGTTCAAGTTCAAGTACAACACCAAGCGTTAGTTCAATCTTTCAAGCTTCATCCATGTCAAGCAAAGTTCTTTACCTTGGTACTTAAAACTCAAGATGAAACCCAAGTTAAGCATCTCAAGTGCAAGCTTCAAAGAGTTTCAAATTCAAGCTATAAAAAGTTACAAGTTCAAGCTTCATCACACTTCAAGATTTCATGCTTCATGTACGTCAAGAACAACTATCAACCGAAGCAAAAGATGTTTCAATGTTCAAACATCACTTATAAGGTATGAATGACCCTAGATTGTCCATAGGTTAGGTCATAATAATTACATACTTTAATTGGGTCACTTTATAAGTGTATAGGCTATTTCTCGACTAGTCTTAGCCTATGTTTGACTAGTCTTAGTACTGGCTTGACCAGTCCAAGATTTGTTACTTATTTTCAAGATTTTTTGTTAGATCTTCGACCAGTCTTGGAGACTGCTCGACCAGTCGAGTAGGCTCGACTCAAAGTCCAACAACTAAAATGAGTCCCACACGACCAGTCGAGAGTAGGGTTCGACTGGTCGTGGATGCCACTCGACCAATCGTGGAACAGTTTTATCTTATTGCGCTCGAATTTTCAAAAGTTTGTTAGTCCTTCAACTAGTCGATCTGTCCCCTGGACCAGTCGAGTGAACAGTTTCTGCACTTATAAATAGAGTATGATTTTCAGAGTTTTTCATTCAATTCAAGCAAAATCAAGACACTACTCTGAGAGATAAGTTAGTGATATTCTTAAGCTATTATGTGCCCATTTAATTTTCTATTTAATTAACTTTTTGTATTTGATTATGTATTTTATATTCCAATTTTATTTGAAGAAGGGATTTTTGTTTTCCCCTTTCTTGGAATCAAAATCAAATCAAGCTAGCCCAAAGTGATTTAATCATTTAGAACTTAGAACCTTTTCTTAAGTGAGTGTGGACATTGAACATCTACGTTAAATATCTACTTCAAATCGGTTCTACCAGGTTGCATCAAAAGGAGAATATCTAGATAAATATTTTATAGTTTTGTAAATCTCTTTCTTTTGGTTTCTTTGAGATTGTGCCAGAAAAATTTCTTTCTTTTGGTTTGTCTGAGGTGATCCAGAAAACTCAGAGTGTGGGGTTTTTTGAATTGTGTAAGCCCACTTGAAAGACACAATTGTGAAAGTTTTAGGTGAACCTTGAAAAACCTATTGCATAATGAACGCTAATATCCACTGTGTGAGGATATTAGGAGTGGAGTAGTTGTGTGGCTATTTTTCTAAATAGTTGGTGTACACATAAGTGAACCACTATAATTTCTGGTCTTGTGGTGATTGATTGATTGTGACATTGTGTGAATGTTGTAATTTCCTTTTATGCAATTGTGGAAGAATGTTGTAATTTCTTTATATGCGAGTGTGGGAATGTTGTAATAACTTAGTTTAATTGTAACATCCCAAAAAATCGAGGGTCGAGTAGTAACTCAACTCTCGAGTTCTAGAACATCACTTATGCAATATAGATAATGATGATTAAATATTGTCTGTGTTAGTACAAATAAGCGTGAGTGAGATTCTACCAAAACAGTAATTCATACTCCAGATCCATGTATAAAACATAAGCGGAAGACTGAAAGGTGTATATAGATATATATAAAACAAAACATTCTCGATCTCCAGAGTATGAATACTAACTGAGTCACCGTA
Organism: Magnolia changhungtana; assembly: GCA_030180095.1. Classification (NCBI taxonomy): domain Eukaryota; kingdom Viridiplantae; phylum Streptophyta; class Magnoliopsida; order Magnoliales; family Magnoliaceae; genus Magnolia; species Magnolia changhungtana. The sequence continues at coordinate 1,630,251 of JASAUF010000360.1, forward strand.
TATATACATGTTGGTTCTGAATCAAGATGTCAAGATAGTACAACTGAAATTATCAACCCTATAGCCCCAGTAGCACCTTGGGACTGACCTATGCGAAGCCTCCAAATGAAACAGCATGTAGGAGAACTCCTCCTGATCGTCATAGAAGTCGGGCTCAGTCTCCTGTGCTCCAGTGATACCTGCATCTGATATAGGGTCTGGTGGGTGTTTTAAAACACTGTCCCGTAACGTGGGAATGAGTGGTCAACTCAGTGGAACAATAAAGCATAGGTTAACATATTATCAATTTAGTCAAGCAATAATGATAAAGCAGTACAATCAAATAATTTTAACTACTCTTATTTAATGCAAGTATAAAATGACATGATGTATGCCTTCACCACACCCTCCCTCGTGCGACACCATCTTACGTTCGCGGCATGCTTTCATCTCTCAGTGCTCCACATCTTTCAGGCACATGTAATGCATGATGAGCATGATTACCGAGTTGTTATTAGTCCATTTCAAACAGCAGGATTGGAAAACTAAGGTACCTCCCTTGTATCATTCCCAAACATGATCCATTCTAGGGTGGTCAGTCCTAGTTAATTTCAGACGATGGTGTGTTTTCTAAGTCACTGCAAAGGCTGCCAGGACTGTTACGTACAAAGGTTACACCACTCCCCCATCACCTTATTAACAATTCATCACTATACAGAAACAGGCCTAGTTCATATCTATACACCACGGCAAAACTCTAAGGCTCACCGCAATTTTAGAGTATGCTCGAGGTCACTATAAAGGGCTGCCAGGGCTGTTACGCACAAAGGTTACACCGCTCCCCCATCACCTTATCAATATAGGCCGACAGCATGAATATAGTGTCCCATACCACCATAATCGGCTCACGAGTCTGGTTACTCACTGGTCACTACGGGGAGGCACGTGGCCCCAGCATAAGCCGACAGTTCGATCACGGTGTCCTATACCACCATGCCCAGCTCATGAGTCTTAGCGGATCGAGGTACCATGGTTAACGGGATTCCACTAGTAAGTTTGGTACCCTAGGTTCAAGCAATAGTGACCAAACATGGTGAACATACGTTAGACATATCGGGTTACTTGACGAGCCTGACCAGCTCGAGCGCATAATCAATTGGACAACATGAAGTGCATAAGCACTTCGCATGGCCTAACCACTGTCGCCAACTGACGTATGACTCGGGTTCGTCAAACATGTCTTACGTGGCGATATGAATCTCAGCCACGATCTCAAATCTGGTACCGATTGTCTGGACTATAGACATAGTCCCAAACTCAATCAATCCTAATTCGTAGCATGTGGAGTAAAGCATGATAAATAAAGTAATTCAAGCATGTTAGTAAGCGTGTCATAAAGCGTGTTATAAAGCATGTTATAAAGCACTACATAAATAGGAATACCAACTCATATATTGCACAGGTAAGTGGTTTAAGTAAACAACCTCATGGAGAAAATCATACATGTCTCTAAGGTAGTTGAGAATCTCATCTCAACACCCTTCTAAGGCATCATCATCCAAACACTTACACAAGTATTTTCACAAACACTTAGCATACACTATTTCAACATACATAGTGTACATTAGCAAAACATGTATTAGGGCGAATCCTTTCGCCAAACAAGTATTTATCTATATATAATATATTCATACAACAAATAATCATGGCAAACACATCTCCAAAATTTATATGTATACGGTATTTTCTAGAATACACTATTTCTACATACATAGTGTATATTAGCATAACATGTATTAGGGCGAATCCTTTCGCCAAACAAGCATTTTATCCACATATCATATATTCATACAACCAATAATCATGTCAAACACATTTCTAAAATATATACGTATACAGTATTTTCTACGAATACCTAGAATATATAAAATTCCATATTCTACGTCTTTAATTGAAACAGAAAACAGAAAGCACTTTGTACATGTGCAATTGCATGCAGATCATAAATCTATCATTATCTGATATTGAAAGCATTGAAAACTGTAACCTATACACCTAAAGTCCTCACCTTATACCATGGAATCGCAACGAATACGATAGGTTTGCCAAGCTTCCGTATTCGGCAGTTTGGTAGGCTAAAGAATGAAATAGGTTAGCTATTTCATAACCTACAACCCTTACAACTCTAAAACTAATTAGGGTTAGGGTTTCTTACCTAGAAACAAAGTTGAAATTGCCAGAAAATCACTTAGAATGGAGTGGTGCAGCTTGGATAGCAGCAGGGAAGGAGGGCAGGAAGATTCTCCCATATCTCCCACACATTCTCCCACTTTTCTCTCTTCTCTCTCTAAGGTTTCTCTCAAATTCGTATGGTTGTGAGAGAGGGGGTTCTAAGGTCCTTATATAGCCTAAAATGTCTCTAAAATAGACTTAAGGTCAAGGTACACTTAGGTTATAACCAAAGTGAGCCAGTTTCAGCTCAAGGGAGGACTTCTGGCGGCCCCCCTTGAGCCAAAAGTCGGACTTAAGCTCACAGACACTTGATCTACGTGGAGTTAAGTTTTCATTTTAGTCGGATTCCCAGATCATGCGTGGCGGACCAGTTTCAGTTCGACGGTCAGTGGATTTCGATCGGATATTCCGAGTACATGGATATGTTTATGAAATTTTTTCTGATCCGATGGTGTATTTGGGTCAGATTCTGACGGTCAGGTTGCTTAATATAGACTCGCAAGCGACAAGTCTCAGATTACTATTTGAGATATTTATTTTGGAAAGAAAGCAAGTGTTTTCACACACTCTCGCTCCGGACTCAAGCGAACAGCCGTGGGGCACTGGCTGGATTTGATTTCCGAGATGGTTGTCAAGCCCAGCGAGGCGGTCCTAAGTCCTTAACCTCGTATTATTCGGACTCCCGATGTGCAGTCCAGATCTGATACGGAGTTTCAATGTGCTCCCGAGAGTAGTCGGGTAATGAGTATGATCCGAGATTTTAGGGTAACCTAGCGTCAATGATTCTACAAGTTTTGGGTCTTACAGATCGTATTTAAAGTGATTCTAGCGGATTTCGTAGCTAATATAGTTTTGCACTTATTACTTTATCTCATTGCTAAAGGATTTAGTCCTGAGTGATCTCGGTCTGAGGTTGTACTTAGACCTTTGTATCAATGCTTAGTTTAAGTATTGTTCTTCATCACCTAAACTTTAAGATAGTGTCTAGGGTGAAAGTACTTAGAAAAATTGAAAGATCAAGGTGGTGAAGGGTGAGATTTATGAAGGAAATGGGTTCACAAGTGATTTTTGACCGTGGGAGTGGCACATTGCCTAAGGACGTCTAATCCCAGGTTGGGAAAAATTTGGGCTGTTACATTAATTCTTTGCAATTTATTTATTCCTCTGTATTAGTTTGAGATTTTGATACACAGACCTTTCTAGGAATCAGGTTTTCCTACCATAAACCATTGGTTTTTAGTGTAAGGTTGTCCTTAGAACAACATCTGTATCAACCTCTCAATACTTGTACATTTGAGGTTGTAATTCATTTCTGCATTATGAGATTGTTTAATTGCTATCTTTATTTATATTTGTTTAATTCCACATTTAAGTTTTTAATTTGTCATAGTCTTATTCACCCCCCCTCTAAGACTTTAGCTCGGCCTTTTCAAAACCCCTCTAACATTATTAAACCCAGATTCCAGGCCTGACTTTGGCATTGGAGGGTCCCCTGCTCCTGCCGGGGTCTCCATTACCCTCTTCCTGTGCATCAACAAGATGTATGGTGGAGATGGATATTGACAATCTTTGGGATCTTTAGTCAGGATCTAGTTTGAAAACATGAAAACTCAACTAGACACAGTTAGTTTGGGATCATTACAAAGGAAATAGAAATCTAGAAAGAAAGAGAAAAGGGTTGGAAAGAAGTTACCAGATTTGAAGTTCCTAAGTTAAAAACCTGCAAAATAAAAAAAACCAAGTTAATTTCTAAAGATAGAAATTCTAGAAATAGCAAGAGATCCTAAAAGAGAAAGTAAACTAGTTTCTAAAAAGGAAAAAATTCCTAAAAGAAAATGAAAAATTTCTAAAACAAATTAGGAAAGTTCTAAACCTAAAATAGAAAGAAAGTTAGTTTCTAAATTTAAAAAGTTTCTAAAAAACAAAACCTTAATTTTTAAAATAGAGAGAAAAAATAGAGAAATTAGAAAGAGATTACCAATTTAGAAGATCTATCTCAGAATCCTACAAAATAGGAAAGTTAGGTTAGTTTCTAAAAATCAAACAGAAAAATCCTAACCTAATAATTAGAAAAAAACCTAATCTTAACCTAATTCTAAAACTAATTAATCTCAGAAAATGTAACCGTCAATCCCCGACAATGACACCAAAAACTTGTTCACACCCCAAGTATAGGGTTGTGATGTAGTAATAATCTCGGTAAGACTGAGGTCGAATCCACAGGGACTGAACCTTGTACGTATTCTAAAAGTAACTAGAACTAGAACTAGGCGAAGATGTAATCTAAATCAGGAATAGTTGAGGGAATAATTGTGAATTTACTTGACTAAAACTTGAGAAATTCAAAGGTAGGAAACTAGGGATTTAGAGGATGCACTTGTGGAGATCAGGGAGATTTATGATTTTTTCAAGAACACATCTGGACTCAGAGTCTTATCTTCATCCAGATGAAAGATATGAAAGTGCCCTGGTTTGTCAATTAGCATGAGTGTTGAGTCAGTTAGACTGCAGAGCCTTATAGGAAGATCAATTCAAAGCGTCTGCCTCAACTGGATGTGTACAAGCTTGTCACGCCCCAGACTCGGTAACCGGACTCACAAGGAACCTGATGGCCGGTTCTGGCCGCAACAGCCTCTGTAGTACCCCATTCTCGGCTCCTAAGGCAGGTTCCGATCCTGGGATCCTACAAGGTGGATTTTCATAACAGTATAATCATTACCAATATGAGTATATCCAAGATCGTAGCAAGTAAATCTGAGAATAACAAAGGCACACATCATAAAATCCACTATGAATTTAAACTTTTGCAAGCTTACATAAGGTCTAAAAGGACATACATAAGATAATAGAAGAAAGAAAGGAAGTTTGCAACACTGGGTCCTCAAGCTTAGTTTTAATCCAAACTCTGCCATTGCGACGCCTGCCTAGGACCTCTTGCACGCATCAATCGTGCATAAGCTTATAGAAAGCTTAGAGGGTGAAAAAAGTGTGTGACAATGGTGCTCAGAAGAAGATATATAATGCATAAGGGAGCCATGATCAATACCAATAACACTAGCCTTACTAAGGCTATTATCAATGCAAGAAACTATACCAAGGCAGTACGATAATGCAGGAAGCCATACCAAGGCTATATAATGTAATGAGTACTGTTATGCAATGAGTACTGTAATGCGATGAGTACTGTAATGCAATGAGTACCGTAATGCAATATGAGTACTATAATGTAATGAGTACTGTAATGCAATGAGTACTGTAATGCATTATGAGGCTTACACAGCTGATACAAATGCAATTCGAAGTAATGTCAGTGCTTATATCCAATCCACATATCAAGTACATTTCCATCATAAGGAAATCACCGGGGTCCATTACACTGCTAGATGACTGCCGCTCTACAGACCCTGCACAGTCAAACGAGCATAAGAGACCTCACTACCCTGCCTGCGGACATCCAATCACTAGTAAGGCCTAAAGGTAGCGAACCCATTCACGAGTTGGTCAGACTTAGCTTAGCAATGCTCCTTTACATTAGGCGAGTAAGGCTACACCCCTATTCAACCGACTACGCGACAGTGGGAGTCACCGTCTAATGGTATAAGGCCCTCGTGCGCTCATATATTCCACTCGGTCACGGCGTTGGAGCATATCCTTGGTACCATGAAAGTTTTAGAAATTTCACCTATGGGCATCCTATGCACCCAGTATGCTCAAGTAACATTTCCAGTGTCCAAACATGGTCATCCACGATGTAACTATGGAGGCTACAGCCTTGATGAAGCAAGGGCGATAATTGTCCATATGCTATACAATGCCAGATGCATGAATCACATAATCAACAATGTATCAATTTCAAGCATCCAACGTGCTCAAGAGGAAATACTACGTCCCTCGGAGAAGGTAACATGCAATGCTCAATGACACAATATGACCATGCACAGTGTCAACCAAGTATATAATGATGTACCTGGGTCATGAGGATGAATTTAATTACACTATATGGCGATATACAATGTATATTACATTCCTCCTATCCAAGAGGGAACCAAGACTAGGTACTTAGACAATATCCTTAAGGAAATCTAACTTTTAATGGGGGGCCATTTACCTGGGGTAGCTCACAAGACTAAGTATACAAGCTACGGGTCTAAGTAATATAGAAATGAGCCTAACAAGAGTCTAAGATGAGTATCCAATCACTCTTAAATACAACCGAGCCTAGAGGGGTCCATAATGGGGACATTAACCACCATTCCTAAAAAGGCATATCAACCATGAACTATATGGATAGAAGGCCCAAGGCCTACATTTAAGATACAAATAAAGGTAACCACATTACATATATTCCTCATAATAGGCCATAAAAAGATATAATACCACTTTTAACAATATGGGCCCCAAGAGGGATATTAAGGCCCAAGACTTGATTTCCAATGGCCATACAATCCATGCATTAAGTTGGACTTGGTGGGCAATCTGCGTACACAGTATATGGCCCAAAAATAAGTTTAAGTTTGGATGATGAAATGGGCCCAACTACATCAGCCCAATAACTAGCAATTTAAGTGGATAACTAAGGGCCCAATACTATCCTTATCTTAACCCACAAGTCCATCAAAATGGTGGAAGTTGGCTCAATATATGGTTGGGCCAAGCTGGGACGTCCCAACCCACTATAGGCCCATGGGATGCCCCAAAAATCTGATCTAAGATGGGGTCCTCATGTGATCACTAAAGGTGACCCAAAAGAATGCACTAATTAAGCCCAAAGATTATAAAAAAACATAAGCATGTAACACGTGCACAAGTTTTCAATATAGTGGGCCCCATAGCCAACTAAAGTCTCAACCATAACAATGTATATTTAAAGTCCTTTGATAAACGTTTGGCCCGTTTGACTTCTTGGATCTTCTAAGGTCTAGAAATTAGTTAACTATGTGAGAATAATCTCATGAAGGCCAACTATACCCATTGGGGGACCCCACCAAATGGAGAGTATGTATATATCATGAAAAGATCAAGTGTGCTTGCTACTGGATTGTGAGTCCAGCAGCAACCCAAGGCAGAGAGTGCATCCACAATTGGGTGATCCAAGGCTTGGATAGCCTGGACCAAACATGTGTTAAGGTAGGTTCCACATATACACATTGAGCCTCAAACAAATGGCCCAGGGTCTATGGTGAGCCTTTAACCATCCATAGAGAAACCCATGACCCTACCTTAGGATCACCCATGAGGACTTGCAACCTCAACTGGTTCCAAAGAGGTAGCCCGCCACTACTCGAACATGAACTAAGGCCCAAGGCCTAAGGCAATCTATGGCCTAGTGGGCTTATACTCAAAGCCCAACATATCGGCAATATGGTGGGCCCTCAAGTAAGGTTGGGCCCAACCATAAAGATCATGAGTATCCATGCCGTCCTTCTATTTCCTCATATCATTTTAGGGCGTATTATCAAAAATGATGCAGATCCAAAACTCAAGTGTACCACATCAAACCTAAACCTTTAACCTATAACCTAAACCTAAACCTAAACCTATAACCTTAACCTAAACCTAAACCTATAACCTTAACCTAAACTTAAACCTATAACCTATAACCTATAACCTATAACCTATAACCTAAACCTAAACCCAAACATATAGACCGAACTCAAACCCGAACCTGAATTCCTAAACCTATTCTCAATTCCCTAAACCTAAACCTATAACTATAACCTAAAGCTATAACCTTAACTTATAACCTATAACCTAAACTTATAACCAAAACCTTAACCTAAACCTAAACTTAAACCTCTAACCTATAACCTTAACCTAAACCTATAATGTAAACCTATAACCTATAACCTAAACCTTAACTTATAACCTATAACCTATAACCTAAACGTATAACTTATAACATAAACTTATAACCTAAACCTTAACTTAAACCTAAACCTAAACCTATAACCTTAACCTAAACTTAATTCACTTAACTTAAACCTACACCTAAACCCAAACATATAACCTGAACCCGAATTCCTAAACCTAAACCTACACCTAATCTCAAATCCCTAAACCTATAACCTAAGCATAAAGCTATAACCTATAACCTACAACCTAAACCTATAATCTATAACCTTAACCTAAACCTAAACCTAAACCTATTCTCAAATCCCTAAACCTATAACCTATAACCTAAACCTAAACTTATAACCTATAACTTATAACCTATTCTCAAATCCCTAAACCTATAACCTATAACCTAAACCTATAACCTAAACCAAAACCAAAACCTATAACCTATAACCTATAACCTTAACCTATAACCATAACTTTAACCTAAACCTAAACTAATAACCTTAACCTAAACTTATAACCCATGGCCTTAACCTATAACCTATAACCTGGCCTTAACTTATAACCCATAACCTATAACCTATAACATAAACCTTAACATAAACGTAAACCTTAACCTAAACCTTAACTTATAACCTATAACCTAAACCTAAACCTATAACCTATAACCTATAACCTATAACCTTAACCTAAACCTAAACATATAACCTAAACCTAAACCTTAACCTAAACCTATAACCTATAACCTTAACATTAACCTAAACCTATAACCTATAATCTTAACATTAACCTAAACCTATAACCTATAACATTAACCTAAACCTATAACCTTAACCTAAACCTAAACCTAAACCTAAACCTATAACCTATAACTTAAACCTAAACCTAAACCTATAACCTTAACTTAAACCTATAACCTGTAACCTTAACCTATAACATATAACATAAACCTTAACCTATAACCTATAACCTATAACCTAAACTTATAACCTATAACCTAAACCTTAACCTATAACTTAAACGTACACCTAAACCTATAACCTTAACTTAAACCTATAACCTATAACCTTAACCTAAACCTTAACCTATAACCTATAACCTATAACCTAAACTTATAACCTAAACCTTAACCTAAACCTATAACCTATAACCTTAACTTGAACCTAAACCTATAACTTATAACATTAACCTAAACCCAAACCTATAACCTAAACCTAAACCTATAACTTATAACCTATAACCTATAACCTTAACCTAAACCTAAACCTAAACCTATAACGTAAACCTATAACCTATAACTTAAACCTAAACCTATAACCTATAACCTATAACTTAAACCTATAACCTATAACCTATAACCTAAACCTTAACCTATAACTTAAACCTATAACCTAAACTTATAACTTAAACCTTAACTTAAACCTAAACCTTAACCTAAACCTATAACCTATAACCTAAACCTATAACCTATAACATTAACCTAAACTCATAACCTATAACATGAACCTAATCCTAAACTTATAACCCTAGCCTAATCTTAAACCTATTTCCGTAAACTGACTCTAGTCTTTTCATTGTAGAGATGGATAAAAGTTGGATGCGAGTTAAGAACAGGTTTGGCCCAGAATATAAATAAGGGGTTCGAGAGTTCATGGAATTTGCGCGAAATTGGGCAGATTCAGGCAATAGGATTAGGTGTCTATGTCAAAAATGCAAGAACATGGTTTATAAGACTTTAAACAAAGTAGAAGACGATTTATTCGTAGTTGGGATTGACCAGGTTACACTTAGTGGATCCATCATGGTGAAGATATCTACCAAAGAGTTGAGGCCACTGAAGTCCTTACTGACCCAATTGTGCCGGATGACGAGGATGAAGACGTTAACGAAATGCAAGATAGCATAGGGAATGTGTTCAGGGGAATAATTGTGGATATTAATTTTGCAGCGATAAGTAGTAGCTAATGTCGAATCAGAAAAGTTTAGTAGGTTGTTAAGGGATGTGCAACGTCCACTTTATTCGAGATCTGAGAACTTTTCCAAGTTGAATTTTCTTACAAGGTTACTTCATTTGAAGACAATAAATCATTGGAGTAACAAATCGTTCGACATATTGCTTGACTTGCTGAAAGAAACATTACCAGACGGTGAGACATTGCCTAAGTCTCATTACGAGGCAAAATCCTTGATGCGAGACTTGTGCCTTAGTTACATCCCTATATATGCATGTATAAATGATCGTGTATTGTATTGGAAAGAGTACGGAAATGTTAAAGAGTGTCCAGAATGTGAAGAGTCTAGGTGGAAGTATGACGAAGCCAAGCGTAAGAAAATTTTGCAAAAGGTGTTAAGGTATTTCCCATTAAAACCCAGATTGTAAAGATTGTTTATGTTTCGCAAGACAGCTGAAGATATGAAGTGGCATAAGGAGAAACATGTTCATGATGATAGTACACTGAGACACCCTACAGACTCTGAAGCATGGCAAAATTTTGACAAGCATATGACTAGTTTGCAGAGGATTCTTACAATGTTCGACTAGGTCTTGCAAGTGATGGTTTTAATCTATTTGGTAATATGAGTAGCTTGTACAGTATGTGGCTAGTGATACTTATGCCCTACAATTTACCTCATCGGTTGTGTATGAAGGAGTCATTTTTCATGATGTCATTACTTATTCCTAGACCCAAGTCACCTGAGAATGACATTGATGTGTATTTGCGACCGTTAGTAGATGAGTTAAACGAGTTATGGAGTCAAGGTGTACAGACGTATGACACATTTACAGGACAAACATTTCGATTGCATGCAGCGGTCTTATGGACAATAAATGACTTCCCCGCATATGAAAATTTGTCTAAGTGGAGCACGAAGGGAAAGTTGGCTTGTCCTACATGTAGTATTAAGACTTGTTCATTGTCATTAAAGCATGGTAAAAAAATGTGTTATATGGGCCATCATCACTTCCTTCCGAGCGATCATAGTTGGCGCAGGAAGACGATGATCTTTGATGGAAAACAAGATCATAGGTCACCCTCGAAAGAGCTATCTAAAGAAGATGTGATACAAAAACTAAGTAACATTGGAGAAGTTAGATTTGGTAAGGCATCACACTTGAAGAAGAGGAAACATACAATATTGGACTATAAGTGGAGGAAGAAGAGTATTTTTTTAAAGTTGTCCTATTGGAGTGATTTGAAATTACGACACAACTTGGATGTCATGCATATTGAGAAGAATATATGTGACAATGTCTTCGGAACATTGATGAACATAGAGAAGAAAACAAAAGATAGTTTCAAGGCTCGATTGGATCTACAAGCAATGGGTTTAAGGAAAGAGTTGCACTTGCAACCACATGAAAATTTATATACTATACCAGCAGCCTGCTACACAATGACAAAATTAGAGAAAAAACGTTTATGTGAATGGTTGAGATCGGTGAAGTTTTCCGATGGGTATGAGTCAAATATATCTCGGCGCGTAAACATTATGGATTGTAAAGTAACAGGAATGAAAAGTCATGATTATCACATCCTTCTGCAATGTCTACTACTGGTTACGATTCGTGGATTCCTGAGCAAGGATATTAGTGTGGCATTGATTGAGTTGGGGATGTTCTTTAAGAATTTGTGTTCAAAATCGTTGAATGTAGATGTTATTAAACGACTGGAGAGGGACATTGTTGTAATCCATTGTAAACTTGAAAGAATATTTTCACCTGCAGTTTTCGATGTCATGGTACACCTAGCGATTCGCTTACTGCAAGAGGTGAAGCTTGCAAGCCCAGTACAATATCGTTAGATGTATCCGATCGAAAGGTGGTAGAACTTCTTAAAAATTTTATTCATTTCATAAATTATATATATCCATGTTTTATAACATCGTGATTTTGTGTACAGATACCTTCATACACTAAAATGATTTGTGAGGAATAAGGCCCGTCTAGAGGGATCCATTGCTGAGGTGTACATTGATAATGAGTGCTTGACATTTTGCTCCATGTATCTTCGTAGCATAGAGACTAGATTCAACTGAGAAGATCAAAATGCCGATGAAGGGCAGGAGCATGAATAAGGACTCATATCTGTATTCGCACATAACGTCCATCCTTTAGGATCCCCGACGTTTCAGGATATGGAACTTAGGGATCAAGCAAAGGTGCGGTAGTATGTGTTGCATAATTGTAAAGAAATATAGTTGTACTTAGAGTAAGTCATCCCTCAATAATTGTATCTCTACATACGATGATCTTAATGTTTCTTGCTGATGACGTGCCAATTATGTGTAGCGAACACATCGACAAGATGAAGCCCCAATACCCGACAAATTATGATCAAATGCATCAGGATCAGTTTTCAGAATGGTTCGCAAAACGTGTAAGATTTCACATTGTATCTCACAAAACTTAGAATTTTGTTATATTACACAATATTTAAACCTAAGAAAATCCCTAAATAATTACATTCTGTACATGATAATAGATGAAGACGTTGCCCGCTAGCAACTCTGCGGATGCATCTGATGTACTCTACTCACTGGCATGTGGCCCTGATAGACGTGTATTTAGATATACAGGTTGTATTGTAAACGAGATTCGGTTTCACACTGAAGAACGTGAGAAGTATATGACCACATAAAATAGTAGGGTGGTTGTGAAGGAAATGCATGAGGAGGTAGAAATTGACTTTTATGGCATTTTGACGGATATTATTGAGTGAGTTATTGTATGAGAAAGTGGGTGTACTTATTTAAATGTGATTGGTGGGACATTGAAAATAAGAAGTTGGGAATACAGACTGACAACTAGTTTACGAGCGTTAATTTATCTCGGAAGTGGTTTAAGGACGACCTATTTGTCCTCACCAGTCAAGTCAAACAAGTATTTTACCTCGCTGACATCAAGTTAGGCAGTTCTTGGCACATGGTATAGAAGATAAAGGCCAGGAATGTTTTTGACATTTTCGTACTAGAAGTTGAAGATAACGAGGATGGGGGAAATGAAACGTCTAGGGTTGAACAAGCATATCAAGAAGATATGCCATCTATGGATATGGGGACTGATCCAAATGTTGATATTGATGTGGTGCAATTGGACAAAGATGATGTGCCACCTGATCATGTTGATGCCTCAATAATACATAACATTGTTAGAGATGATAGCAGTTTCATTGACGACAACGTTGCAGACGATGAAGAGGAAACACTGATCAGCGATAGTAATGGTGAAGAAGAAATAGTCCTAAACGATAGTGATACAGATGACGATTATTAAATGTATACATGATTTACATGTCATTTTTCAATTCGAATAATTTATGTATTACATATATATGTGAAAATTACAAGTCATGATTTATTCCTTTAATTAACTTGTTTATAATCCACATTTGCAGTTGAGTCAATTTCTAATCATGTTCTCCTCAAACTGGAGTGTAGCGGAAGCACGCAGCATACTTCATCAGTTGTTGTGGATGGACTTTTCAGCCCTATCTTCTTTTGGTAGGGCCAAAGAGATACCCGGTCTCGTCGATGAGTGTAGGGAGGAATATATCGACGATGACTCATATGAAAGATTATACAATCTCAAAGAAATTCTGGAGTTGATGGAAAAATATAACAGCGGAAAACTTCGTATGGAAGATGCGGTTTTATCACTTACACATATGAATGGAGTCCCGAGAGACCAGATTTCTCCTATTGTGACGGACATGTTAGTTGTAACAATGTCGAGTGCTTCACACAGCATGACATATACTTCTACAGCATACGATAACTTACACAGGGAGTACTTCGGATAGTTCACCTCAAAGTTGTTTCATATTACAATGAAATACATGTATTTAATATAGAATGAAAATGTGTAATGGAATTTTCAAAGGTTATAGATTAAAGTTTACAGTTTTATTATATTTTGCTTGCATTATAGTGTAATGGTCTAATCATATTTTAATCATCTGTCTAAGTATAAGCACAAATGCATTCTACTATCAACACTACTTGTATAATGTTTTAGTATATTGCACTTGTATGGACATTGTTTAAATTTATAATTCGTATCTCGCACATATTTAGTGATGGCACCAGGTGGGAGATCATGCCATTCGCGCATTAGATCTACCCCTTCCACCCGTGATGCGATGGAGACAGCATTGCTATTACATGTTGCATCACAAGCGTCTAATCCCTTAGTCGTGCATACACTAGGTACTGCTATAAGTCTAGACATATATTTCTTTTAATGACTTCTGTTTATGTTTAGACTTATATATTTCTTTTGTGATAGCATCGTTGACTAGCCGACGAGGACGTGGACCCAGCGTGGGTTAGTTTTAGAGCGACTTACGCGTGATAGTAGGGTGACGGTAGAGTTCCCATAGGACCGCTTTAGACTTGTTGGGAACAATGCCAAGTTGTTTACGTTGCAGGTCGGTGTCTTATGCAAATCTCTGATCTCCGCCACCGCCCTTGTTGGACAGATGTGATAGATGATGTGCATTAGCTCATCCGTCAGTGCCTTTAGGTAAATTTTAGCAAATTAAATTTTATTTTGTAAAAGTTCATTTATGGTTAAGTTATTTTCTTAATAAGTTTATTGCCTTAATCTATTATTTACAAAACTACAGGATAAATTTGTCTTGGATTTGAGTGTTCATACATTTCCCATGTCGTCGATGACATGGTCAAGGAGCAGTTCAAGGAGTACCGTGGTGACTTACACATGCGGTACAAGTAGTGCATGAGCCATGAGGAGGGCGTACTGTCCGCACCGCCACACGTGACCCTTGATGACTAGCAGATACTCTGCGAGAAATTTTCGTCTGAGTCTTTTCGGGTAATATTTACATATTTACGATAGCTTAAGGTAACAATTAAATTCACAATTAATAATAATGTATTATGAATAATGTGTTTAGAAGAGAAGTAAAATAAATTCTGACAATAGGAGAAAGTTAGAAGTGAACCACATAGCTAGTTCAAAGTCATTTGTACAACTTCGTCACAACATGGTAAGAAATTACTGGTGATTATTAAGTTGATATATTCTTTCTATGCATTTATATTAACTCTACTGCCCTTTCAATTGCACAGCGAGATTCCATCATTAGCAAGGAGACCTGACCAATAGACCTCTACAGAGGGACTCACTGTCGATAGGTGACAGGATCTTGGGTACATCCTAGAGCCAGCGAGAATTGGGTAAAAATCCTTACATTGTAAAATTTAATTGCATTGAATTATAATAATGTCATTCTTTATGAAAATTCATATGTTTTCATTACAGGTGGCGATGAACACCTTACGCAGTCAGCCCACTCCTGATGGTACTCAGCGGAGTGAGCCAGAGATCCTGAGCGAGGTGCTTGGCACCCGTTCTGGATATGTGCATGGGCTTGGCCATGGTGCCAAGCTCATGACACCCGCTAGATCTGCCTCGAGCCGATCCGTCGTTGGCGAGAGCGCCCTACGCCGAGCTGATATCGCAGAGAGAGGTTCAGCAGCTACGAGTCATCGTCGATGACATCAGAGAGCAGTTGGAGAGGTAGAGGGAAGAGCAGGAGAGACAGAGGGAGGAGCAAGAGAGGAGGATCGAGGAGATGCAGGTGGAGCATGAGTGACAGATGGCAGAGATGTTTTAAGCTCTCGCTGCACACTTACCCATTGATGCCCCACCACCTCCGCCTTCATCCTTATGATTTTTTGTATTTTATTTATGATTTATTTTATATACGAATGTTAAACTTATATGTATTTGTGCATGGATGAATGTGATATGGATAAGATTGTTTGTGTACGTATGGATGTGGTTTGTGTTTGGATAGATATAATTTGTATTTGGATGGATGTGAATATGATGAAATATATTGTAACAGGTGTATATTAGGAATTTTTGTCTGAATTTTGAAAAAAAAAAAGAAGAAACTTTTACCGACAAAATATTTCGTAGGTAAAAGTTTCAACCACATTTTTTTACCTATGAAACATTTCGTAGGTAAAAGTTTTATCCACATTTTTACTTATGAAAAATTTCGTAGGTAAAAGTTTCATCCACATTTTTTACCTACGAAACATTTTGTTTTGTCCCACATTTTACCTACGAAAATTTTCGTAGGGAAAAGTTTCGTCAACATTTATTACCTACGAACAATTTCGTAGCTAAAAGTCTTACCATTGTAGGTAAAAAGTTTTATCCACATTTTTACTTATGAAAAATTTCGTAGGTAAAAGTTTCATCCACATTTTTTACCTACGAAACATTTTGTAGGTAAAAAGTTCGTCCACATTTTTACCTACGAAAATTTTCGTAGGGAAAAGTTTCGTCAACATTTTTTTACCTATAAAAAAGTTCGTAGGTAAAAGTCTTACCATGGTCGATGAATAATCTACACAGTTTTTACTTATCGTAGGTAAAATTTTTGTCAACATTTTTACCTACGAAAAAATTCGTCGGTAAAAGTTTCGTCAATATTTTTACCTACAAAATAATTTGTCGGTAAAAGTCTTACCATTGCCGACGATATGATTTTTCGTTGGTAAAAGCCTTTACCCACAGTTTTTTACCAACGAATTTGCCGATGAAAAAATTTGTCGGTAATACTCTTTACCGACAAAAAAAGATCATTTACCGACGAATTTTTTCGTTAGTAAAAGCGCAATTTCCTATAGTGAAGTCACACCCCTTTCCAACCGACCATGACACAGTGGGAGACGCGGCCTACTGGTATACGGCCCTCGTGCGCTCATGTATTCACTCGGTCTTGACGTTGGAGTCATGCTCTGGTACCATCGGGTTTAGGGATTTTCACCCAGGGACATTTATGGCGCCCTATGCTAGTAACATTATTTTCGGTATCCAATCCGGCTCTCCACCATGTGCATGTGGAGCCTACAGCCCTGATGTCGCTAGGGCGTATAATAACCATATTATACAATGCAAGATACATGAGTCATACAATCTAGCCATGTATTAATCCTGCACGTACCGTGCACTCGTAAGGGACAACACTGCCTCACTACAAGAAAGAGGGTTTTCAGCGATGGAAGTTTTAGCGACGACACTATTTTTCGTCGCTAAAAGTCACTTTTAGCGACGAAAGAAATGTTCATCGCTAAAAGTTTACTTTTAGCGATGAAATTGTAAATTCGTAGTTAAAAGTCGCCTTTACCGATGAAACTTTGCGTCGGTAAAGGTTGTTTTCAAATTTTTAACCAAATTCGAAAAGTTACTTTTAGCTACGAAAATTTTCGTAGCTAAAAAACGTGGATGAGACTTTTAGCTACGAAAAATTTTGTCACTAAAGGTTTGATGAGACTTTTAGCTACGAAAAGTTTCGTCGCTAAAGGCTGTTTCGTCGCTAAAGGCTATAAACAATTTTTGGAAAAAATCAAAAGGTTTACTTTTAGCTACGAACATTTTCTTAGCTTAAAAACGTGGATGTGGATGAAACTTTTAGCTACGAAAAGTTTCGTCGATAAATGCTATAAACAATTTTTGGAAAAAAAATCGAAAGGTTTACTTTTAGCTAGGAAAATTTTCGTAGCTTAAAAACGTGGATGAGACTTGTAGCTACGAAACGTTTCGTCACTAAAGGCTACAATTTTTGAAAAAAAATTGAAAGGTTTACTTTTAGCTACGAAATGTTTTGTAGCTAAAAAACATGGATGAGACTTTTAGTTACGAAAAGTTTCATCACTAAAGGCTGTAAACAATTTTTGAAAAAATTGAAAGGTTTACTTTTAGCTATGAAAATTTTTCGTAGCTAAAAAACGTGGATGAGACTTTTAGCTATGACAATTTTCGTCGCTAAAGGCTGTAAACAAATTTTGAAAAAAATTGAAAGGTTTACTTTAGCTATGAAAATTTTCGTTGCTAAAAAATGTGGATGAGACTTGTAGCTACGAAACGTTTCATCGCTAAAGGCTACAATTTTTGAAAATTTTTTTTGAAAGGTTTACTTTTAGCTACGAAAAGTTTTGTAGCTAAAAAACGTGGATGAGACTTTTAGCAACGAAAAGTTTCGTCGCTAAAGGCTGTAAACAATTTTTGAAAAACATCAAAAGGTTTACTTTTAGCTACGAAAATTTGTGTAGCTAAAAAATGTGGATGAGACTTTTAGCTACGAAAAGTTTCGTCGCTAAAGGCCGTAAAAAGATTTTGAAATTACTTTTAGCTACGAAAATTTTCATAGCTAAAAAACGTGGAGGAGACCTTTAGCTACGAAATGTTTCGTCGCTAAAGGCTGTAAATAATTTTTGACATACTTTTAGCTACGAAACTTTTCGTAGCTAAAAAATGTGGATGAGACTTTTAGCTACGAAAAGTTTCGTCACTAAAGGCTGTAAACAATTTTTGAAAAAAATGGATAGGTTTACTTTTAGCTACGAAAATTTTCGTATCTAAAAAACGTGGATGAGACTTTTAGCTATGAAAAGTTTCGTCGCTAAAGAGTGCTTTGAATTTTTGAAAAAAAACAAAAATCGAGAAGTTTCCTTTTAGCGAAGAAATTAATTTCGTAGCTAAAGGTGGCTTTTAGCGATGAAAATATTCGTCGCTAAAGGGTGTTTTGAATTTTTGAAAAAATAAAAAAGTCGAGAAGTTTCCTTTTAGCGACGAAATTAATTTCGTAGCTAAAAGCCACCTTTAGCGAGGAAAATTTTTGTTGCTAAAGGGTGTTTTGAATTTTAACAAAAAAAAAAATTTCGCGCTGTCTTGGAAATGTTCGCGGTAGGACTTTATTGACGAAAATGTTTGTCGGTAAAGTGTTTTTCCTAAATTTTTTCCCGACGGCTAAAAACTGTTGGTAAAATGTAAAAATTTTTGTAGGTAAAAATGTGTGTGTGTGTGTGTGTGTGTGTGTGTGTGTGTGTGTGTATCATATGAGTGAAAAAATTATATATATATATATATATATATATAATTAAAAGGTAATATTTAAATGATTTGTAATATCACATGAAAAAGAATATTGAGAAGTTTAGAAATTTTAACAATGTTTGAGAAAAATTTTGAGATAAAAAATGATGCTGTTGAAGAAAAAAATTGGCAACTTGAAATTTTTGAGAAAAAATTAAAATATGAGAAAATTTTTGAAATTTTGAAAATAAAAATTCCGAATTTGTATTTTAAATATCTTTTGAAATAGTTTTTAATAAAAATGATATTTTGTTAAAAGAGAAAAAATATACATTTTGAAAAAAAATGTTATTTTTAAAAGGAAATTGAAATTTATCTCTGAAAGATAAAATTACTAAATTATTATGCACATCCACTAATTGAACCTTTAACTATTTTCGGACAATCTGATCAGTCTAGATTGAAGAGTAAATAACTTCAGATGTTTATGTAGCTTGATTGGGGCGAGTAACTAGTCAAATTGAGGGTAATGATCAGTAAAATAGAGTGAATGGACCAAACATGTAAAATGGGTTAAATATTCTGGTCAAAATTGTGACCCAACTTATTAACCTCGTGAGAACCTAAGAATTAATGTTAGTAAGTTTTGTGGGCCTCATCATGATGTGTGTCGAACATCAACACCGTGGATTTGATGTGTCCCGTTTAGGTTATGAGATATCTCAAAAATCATCGGTAAACGAAACTCAAGTGGACCATACCATCTAAAACTAATTGAAGACATCCTAAAAAATATAAAAGCACTTGGTGGGGCCCACATGAGTTTTGGTTGTAGTTGAAACTTGGTTTAACTCCTCAACCAGGTGGGACACACATAATGAGTGGGTTGGATATGTGAATCACATTTAGGCAGGCCCAATATATGATTATGAATGTTTTAAGGAAACCCCTCTCCATTATATTATGTGGTGTGGCCCACATTTAGGTTGATGTTTGTGTTTTCCTTTCATTCATATCTTTTTGATATTATGAACATGTTGGATGATAAATAAACATTACTATGGGCCTAAGGAAGGTATCAATGGTGGAAATCATTACCGAAATTTTGGGATAAACCCACACCGTTCATCCATTTTTCGAGATCATTTTATAGAATTATCCAAAAAATGAATCATATCTAAAGATTAAATGGACCACACCACAAATAAGGGGAACAGATCGGCTCCTCCCCCTACACCATCCAATGGCTGGTGGTTGGTGTTGTGTGGGTCCCACCATGATGTATGTGTTTAATCCATGCCGTCCATCTATTTTTAAAGATTATCTTATGGCATGCGACAAAACACGAAATTACTAAATTATTAGGCACATCCACTAATTGAACCTTTAATCATTTTTAGACAATCTAATCAGTTCAGATTGAAGAGTAAATAACTTAGATGTTTAAATCAAATTTCACTGAAATTGTTAATCAATCTTGTTTGCCCAACATCTTTCTCGTATGTAGTATGATCGAGGTGAGTAACTAGTTAAATTGAGGGTAATGATTAGTAAAATAGAGTGAATGGACCAGACATGTAAAATGGGCCAAATATTCTGGACAAAATTGTGACCCAACTTATTGACACCCTGAGAACCTAAGAATTAATGTAAGTTTTGTAGGGCCCATCATGATGTGTGTCGAACATCAACACTATGCATTTGTTGTCTCCCATTTAGCTTATGAGATATCTCAAAAATCATCCTTATACAAAACTCAAGTGAGCCATACCATCTAAAAGTATGTGAAGACATCTAAAAAAAAATATAAATAGTACAATATTGGATGTCATACCATTTTAGGGCCACAAAAGTTTTGGATCAAGCTGATTTTTGCTTTTTCCCTTCATCTAGCCCTGTATTATCTAATCAACATATTGGATGTCGAATAAACAGTACAGTGAGCCTTATGAGGATTTTAATGATGGATATCTAATTACTATTATTTTCATGTGGTGTAGTGCACCTGAGATTTCTATGGTGGGGTCCACTACATATTTTTATCTGCCTCATTCTTTGGCTCATGACTTAAAATGATATCTCAAAATGGATGGACCGTGTGAATATAACAAATACATCATAGTGGGGCTCACAAAACTTGGTGTCGTCACCATATGGCGTCCAGGAGGAAAACGGATTGACTACTCCCCCTGACACCAGACCCGTCTGGTGGTCGGTGCTCTATGGGTCCCACCATGACGTATGTGTTTCATCCATGCCATCCATCCATTTTTACATATCATATTAGGCTTGATATAAAAAATGAGAGGGATATATATCTCAGGTGGACCACACCACATGAAAACAATAGTGATTGGATATCCACCATTAAAACCCTCCTAAGGCCCACTGTACTTTTTATTTGACATCCAAACTGTTGATTAGGTCATACAGGCCCAGATGAAGGGAAAAAAATATCAGATTGATCCAAAACTTTATATGGCCCCTAAAAGGTTTTTAATGGTCGACGCTCGTTTAACACTGTTTCCTATAATGTGGTCTAGTTGAGATTGGGATATACCTCATTTTTTGTCTCATACCATAAAATGAAATGGAAAAATAGATGGACGGCAGAGATGAAACACATACATCATGGTGGGGCCCACAGAGCACCGATCACATGTGCATCCTATGGTGTGGTCCACTTGGGCCTTCTATCTACTTTAATTTTGAGATTATTTATTAAAATTATTTACTAAAATTAATGGATGGAATGGATAAAAAAATTCATCGTGGTGGGCCCCACGGAGCCCCTTCGAGGACCGTTCATAGCTCCCAATGCCAAAAATGGGCGTGCGCTCAAAACGTAGTCATGCCCAAAACTCCCCCCATTTCTCTCTCTCTGTAACGCCCCAGATTTTTGCCAACCTGGGATTAGACGTCCTTAGGTAATGGGTCAATCCTAACACAGGTTTAACTTCTTAAACGCTCAATTAAAGCCTCAAATAGCTCCTTAAACCATTTTTTTCACAAATCCCACCCTTCACTACCTTGTGCTTTCAATTTTTCAAAGCACCTTCGCCCTAGACACTATCTTAAACTAGCTAAGTAGTATAACTTGGATCACTTTATATACAAACT
The DNA here is from genome assembly GCA_030180095.1 of Magnolia changhungtana. Lineage (NCBI taxonomy): Eukaryota > Viridiplantae > Streptophyta > Magnoliopsida > Magnoliales > Magnoliaceae > Magnolia > Magnolia changhungtana. The sequence goes on from JASAUF010000360.1 coordinate 1,652,275, forward strand.
ACAATGGACTAAGTTCCACCTCAGACGAAAATCACTTAGGATTAAATCCTTTAGAAATTTGACAAAGTGAACTAGGTGCTAAACTAGATTAGCCATGAAATCCATTTGAATCGCTTTAAATACGATCTGCAAGACCCAAAACTTGCAGAATCATTGACGCTAGGTTATCCTAAAATCTAGGATCAATCTCATTACCATTTGCTCTCGGGAGCACATCGAAACTCCGTATCGTCTAGACCGCACATCGGGAGTCCGAACAATACGAAGTTAAGGACTTAGGACCGCCTCACTGGGCTTAACAATCGTCTCAAAAATCAGGTCCAGCCGATGTCCCATAGCCATTCGATCGCGTCCGGAGCGAGAGAGTGTGAAAAACACTATTCCCTTTACAAAATAAATATCTGGAATAGTGATCGGCATCATTTGTTTGCGGATCAGTATTAAGCAAACAGAGGCCGTCGGAGAATCGACCAAATTACACCCTCGGATCAGGAAAAATTTTAGGAACATTTACATGTACTTGGAATTTCGGATCGTGGCCCACTGACCGTTGAACTGAAAGTGGTCCGCCCCGTGTGATCTGGGAATCCGATCGAGTCAAAAACATAATCCCATATGGATCCATGAGTGGTGAGCTTAAGTCTGACGTTTGGCTCAAGGGGGGCCACCAGAAACACTCTGTTGAGCTGAAACAGGTCCGCTTTGGACATAACCTATATATACTTTGTTCCCGAGTCTATTTCGGTGAGTTTTGAGACTATATAAGGACCTTAAACCCTCTCTCATGGCAGCCATACGAATTTGGATTTGAGAGAGAGAAAAGAGAGAGAAAGTGTGGGAGATGTGGGAGAAACTCCTGCTGCTTTCATTCCCTCCTGCTATCGGTGCTTAACCACCTCATTCTTGCCGCTTTTCCAGCGATTCCGGCGTCATTTCTAGGTAATAAACCCTAACCCTAACCTGTTTGGGGGATTAGACAGTTGTAGGTTAGGAAATAACTAACCTATTTCATTCTCTAGGTTGCCAAACTCCCGTATACGGAAGCTTAGCGAACCTATCGACTCCGTTACGATTCTACGACAAAAGGTGCGGACTTTAGGTGTATAGGTTATGGTTTTCAATGCTTTCAATGTTAGATAATGATAGATTCATGATCTACATGCAATTGCACATGTACAAAGTGCTTTTCGTTTTCAGTTTCGATTAGAATTGTAGAATTTGGAATTTCACATACTCTAGGTATTCGTATAAAATACCGTATACGTATTTTTTATGGAAATGTGTTTGACATGTTTATTTGTCGTATGGATATATGATGTATGGATAAAATACTTATTTGGCGAAAGGATTCGCCTAAATACATGTTTACTAATAAACACTATGTATGTAGAAATACGGTATTGTAAGAAGTACCGTATACATGTATATTTTAGCGATGTGTTTGTCTTGATTAATTGTCGTATAAATATATTATGTGCGTATAAAATATTTGCTTGGCGAAAGGAATCGCCGTAATACATGTTTGCTTGTATACTCTATGTATGTTGAAAATGCGTATTTTAGAAAATCGTATACGTATAAATTTTGGAGATGTAATTATCATAATTATTTCTTTGTAGTAATATATTATACATGGATAAAATACTCACTTGGCTAAAGGATAGCCCTAATACATGTTTTGCTAACATACACCATGTATGTTGTAATAGTGTATTCTAAGTGTTTGTGAAAATGTGAATGAGTATAGAATTCTCATTCGTGCTGCATCATGACCAATTGTCATGGATTCATGATTGTTGTATTGGCGATACCCTTTTGTGACGAAAGGATTTTCCTAAAACACGCCATGGCCAATATACACTATATATGCTAAAATGTGTGGCCCAAGTGTTTGCGGAAATGATTTGAATGAATATGGAACTTGGATTCTCGCTTGCCATGACTATCCGTCGTGGGTGTACGCGTGTTATGATTGGGGCAACTCCTAGTGAAAGGATTTGGCCTAATGCCTATCGATCGACATATGTCATGTATGTTGATGTATGTTTGTTTAAGTGTTTCTTGAAATGTCTGAATGAGTAGTAGTTAGCAAATTGTAATGTATAAGGGTGTTGAGATATGATTCTCAACCTCTTTTAACTATGTGTAGGATCTCCTTGGATCGTTGTGTGCTTAGGAATTGAACATGTATAAACTCATGCTTGTGTTGTGATTCATAACATGCTCAACTGCTTTATGATTATAACTATGTAATGCATATGTTTAAATTTATATTTACGTTGTATGATCCGTCATGGGTGATGGGGGAGCGGAGCAACGAATGCGAGCAACAGCCCTGGCAGCCCTAAACGGATAATACCATACCTTGATTGTATGAGTGGAATCTTGATCCATTACTGCTTTATTTATCTGCAAGTTATCATGTTTGGGGCTATGATTATAGTCCAGACAATCGGTACCAGAATTGAATCCGTGGTTGCGACTCATTTGCCACGTGAGATGTGTTCGACGAACCCGAGTCGTACTTCGGTTAGCGATAGTGGTTGGCCATGCGAAGTGCTTATGCACTTCATGTCGTTCAACTTGTTGTGCGCTCGAGCTAGCCGAGCTCGTCAAGTATCCCGATCTGTCTTATGTATGTTCACCATGTTTGGTCGCTACTGCTTAAACCTAGGGTACCAAACTTACCAGTGAAATCCCTTTTAACTATGATACCTCGATCCGCTAAGACTCATGAGCCGGGCATGGCGGTATGGGACACCGTGGTCGAGCTGTCGGCCTACGCTGGGGCCACGTGCCTCCCTGTAGTGACCAGTGAGCAACCAGACTCGTGAGCTGATTATGGTGGTATGAGACACTATATTCGGTTGTCGATACTTACGGCGAGAGCCGAAAGTACGGTGAGACACTTGTACTCGTCTTGACGACGGCGACGAGTCCTCTGTAGTATCTTCGAGTATACTCCAAGGTCTGTGATTGGCGACGAGTCTTTCACAGCAACTAGAGTATGAGTTGAGCCGAGTACGGTGAGACCTGTACTCGAGCTGACGGCTAGTGATTGAGCCGAGTACGGTGAGACCTGTACTCGAGCTGACGGTCAGCAATTGAGCCGCATACGGTGAGATCTATATCCGTGCTGACGGGTGACGAGCCCTTTGTGATGCCTTCGCTACGCCTCTCAAACCATAATATCGTATGAGATTAACTAGGATTGACAACCCTATAATGGATCACGTTTGGGAATAATACAAGGGAGGTACCTTAGTTTCCCAATATTGTTGTTTAAAATGGACTAATAATAACTTGGTAATCATGAGCATCATCGCACCGCATGTGCTTTGTAGATGTGGTGCACTGAGGGAGTAAGCATTCGCAAACGTAAGATGATGTCGCTTGAGGGTGGTTTGGCAAGGGCATACAGCATCATGTCATTTCATTCTCGCACTTAACAAGAGTAGTTAGAATTGTTTGATTTGTACTGCTTTATCATTACTGCTTGATTGAATTGATAACATGTTAACCTATGCTTTATTGTTCCACCGAGTTGATCACTCACTCCCACGTTACGGGACTCGGTGTTGTACACACCAAGCATTTGTTGAATTTCGGATGATGGCGATGCTTATGAAGGCAGAGCCGGACTACTTCTATGGTGATGATGAGGAGTTCTCCTATCATGTAACTCTCTGACGGGTCTCTGAAGACCTGGTACTGCATTGACGGGGCTATGGTACTTGGGATAGAAGATATTACACTTACACATTTGGTATATTTTAGAGCGTACTTGTAATTATTTAACCTAGTAATGTTATCACACTCGGAGACTCATCACAGTTTATATATTTTATCTATCTATCACGGTCCGCTTAAATTTATTGTGTCTGAGTATGATATTCTGTTTTGGCTTAATCTCACTCATGTTCAATGCACAAATACAGTCAACATTCAATCATCATTCATTTTGTTGCATAAGTGATGTTCTGGAACTCGGGAGTTGAGTTTATGCTCGACCCCCGATTTTCAGGGCGTTACACACTCTCTCTCTCTCTCACTCCTTTCCCTAACCCCTTCTGTTATCTTCCTCCCTCTCTCTCCCTTCCCTAATCCTCTCTCTCTCTCTATGGCCATATCTCCAAATTCGGTTGAAGCGGCGCTGGCGAAGACGAATCGGTAGTTCTTCGGTCCCATCTCCCGCCCGTCAGATCCTTCAATCTCCTCTCCGATTCTTGGGATTTTCACATCGATCGGATCCTCCTTGTAAGCTTCCTTCTGCCAAACCCTAGAATCCCCAAAAACCCTTTAAAAAAACCCCTAAATCTCTTATTTCTCTCTCTTCCATTTCAATTTTGTAGTTCCTGACCAAAAATACCGATTTCACCATCATCAGCATCATTGGTCCGACCAGTGTTGGCAAATCGACGATACTAAATGAGCTTTATGGATACAATGTGAGTTCGCTTGGTAAATCCTCTGAGAACTCTGTTTTCTACTCAAATGCAGTTCCTTTGTTTTGGACTAATTGATGGTTAGGGCTATGCTGATGTTATTTTAAACTAGTGATTAGAGATTTGAGTTCTTAGGTTTGATTAGAGATAAGTTTGAGTTATTTTGGCTCGCAGGAATGCTCCCACCTTTTACATTGCAGTCAGAAGAAGGCCCAACCTTTTACATGTGTGTGTGTGTACATATACAATTGTTTGCTAGACCAACCATTGCTCTCTCTACATGCACTCTTAAATGCAGCTATATGATATTTGAGCTGTGTCCCGGTTCGAATCCTCCTGTGTGTATTAGTTTTGATGTTGTTTGCGTCCTACTAGATGGAAGGTGAAAAAGGTTTTTTTTTTTAAAAAAAAAAACATCAAAGTTGTGCATCAGTTTGGATCTACCATGCAGATGACTTGGACCCTAGATTGGACTGTTAACAATCAGGTTCTTAATGCATTTATGGTAATAATTGTTGTTTTAAACCACCTGCTCATTTTAATCAGGTGTGGTGTTATCAGGGGTTGATCAGCCTATTGCTTTAGACCTGATTATCTATATAATAAGTCTAACTTTATATACAACTGAGATGTCCTAACGCAGGTCATGTAGATCACATGTGAAGCTCATGGTTGAATGCTGAGGCTGAATGGTTGTGTGCAAGTCTAGCTACCCTACTCATCTGCATCAGAGCTCTTACTAGGTTTAATGGTGTCGAGGATTGGGTTTCTAAGTCTGTTGAATTTGAGCTATAACAGATTTTGCCTTAACCTTTAAAGGGGAAAAGAGAGAATTTTTAGTCTTAAGATCTTACCTTCTGTTTTGTGTTACCATTCTTCCTCATTTTAACTAAAAGAAACTATTTGAAGTTATGCTCTGATTGAAATGTTTATACATTTATGCAATGTAGTGTCTTTTGGGGATGAGTGTTTAGTTGCATGAAAAGATTTTATAATACCATGGACTTGTAATGAAACAAAATATTCTAATAGTTAAATTGCATAAATTTAGTACTCCTTTCCCCATCCTGTTTCAGTTTCAACTGTCTCATATTTGGCTAAAGTAGTTCCTCTTTTATTTTATTTTTTTATTTTTTTACTTTTTTACCATTTGAAGCTGGGGTGTGTTCCTTTCATTTTAGTCAAATCATTTCTGGTTGTGTAGTTACTTTATGCATTCTGATGAACAGATGTGGTTTTGGGTCTTTCTTAGGGTGCCTTAGATGGTGGACTTGACATTCCTTATAGTGACAAGAGATTTGCTGGTTTCAAAAAGGAGGACAAACAACTTGATCCTGAGGTTCACCAAAAGTATGTCTTCAGTGGTCATGTTGCTTTTTACATGAGGGTTAGATTCCAAACTTGAACCTCTCTAGGAAAACGCTGCTAGTGATTAAAATCACTGTACTGGATCCGAGATAAGATTTGAACTTATCCCACCAAGCCTCTAATAGACCTGCAATTTCTTTACTATTATATCGCCATTAATACGAATGGGAATTTTGCAGACGTTGATGGAGGATGAGCCAAAGAAATACCTGTCGCATTTCAGTGAGTATATCGAGAAAGGAATTGAGCCTGATGACATTGAAGAGCTATACAAGAAGGTCCACACTGCAATCAAAATGTCCACAAATTGAATGGTTCCCAACAGAATGTCCACAAATTGAATGGTCAGAGAACAGCCACTTGGTACAATTTACAACCATTGGTTCATCAACAAGGTGGCCCATCATTTCGTTATTATATTTTACTTTTTTCTGCAGATCTCATGACTAATCTCAATTGTGGTCTGGGAATACATGGCAAGAGTGACTCACAAATGCTGTAGAATTTCATACAGTTTTGTTTTTGTGTTATTTTGATAATACTATAGCCTGAGTTTTGAATCTCTAAGAACTTGGTGCAATTAAATGAAGCAATATAGTTTAGAGATGAGTGAAAGGCATATCATATCTTGGGTTTGCTAATGAGCCTTATGACCCATTTGCAATTAATCGAACAGTTTCGGTAAGTATGTTGTTCATCTAATTTTTTTTCATGGTAACCTTAATCGGTAAACTTATTCTAGTTTTGCTTGTGGACTTATGTATATTATCATCAAGACAAGGATAAAAAATGAATGGTAGTTTTTAGATTTCTTTAGGTCAATTAGCACATGATGATCACACCTTGTTTGATGGGATGAATGCCATGGTTTTCAATTTATTCTTCCATGGGTATTAGTGCTTCATGGATTCATGAAAAAAGATTTAAAAAAATTCAATAAGTTCTTATCCTCGTGACTAAAAGCTGGATTGCAATATTGTAGCATTTCCTTGCAAATAAATACACCATGAAGACTAATCACCTACAAGCTGTTGAAGTTTTAACCTACAACCTATCTTCACAAGCATTTTGCCTTAGGAAAATATATAATGTTTTCAAGGGAAAAAGTGAAAAAAGAAATTCTTTCATACCATTAGAAAATGGTTTTAGCATACAACTGGTTGTAGTTGGTCAGTTCTTGAATACCATCTTTGATGATTCACCTATCTTTTTACTTCATTCTATCAGTTTTTGAATACCATCTTGGACGATTCACCCATCTTTTTACATCATTCTAGTGTTATTTTTCATAATGATATATGTTTATGTGGGGAGGACCCTATGTTAGTTTTGTACAATTTAGAAAATGGTAGTGACTCATCCTTCTCACATGTAGCACTAATGTACAGTTATATTGATCATCGAAATTGTGATTCCCATTGTGTAGGAGCATATCTCTAAACTCACCCTGATGAAGCAATTCAAACCATTGATTTAATGGGCTATCAAATGGATGGTTAATGGTAAAAATAGCGAGTTGTGCGGATTAGTAGGGAAAAACCAGGTGATTAGTATTGTCTTCTCAGTGAAATGTTTAGTTTATACTCCATCCATAGTTAGGTAAGTGATTTGGTGAGTCTGGATTGCTGCAAAACGATGCCATATGTATGGTTGAAGACTCTCCACCATTTTTTAAGTTGTGCAGAACTAATATGTAAATCTAGCCTATGTTTATATATTGAGATTGGAGAGATTAATCCAAAGGAATATGTCATTTGCATTCATTCATGATTGTAGAAATAAGTAAAAGAAGAGAACATATAATATTTATTTATTTTTCTCCTTTAGAATTCTTTATTTATAATATCTCCTACTATATATGTGTGTGTGTGTGTGTGTGTGTGTGTGTGTGTGTGTGTGTGTGTGTGTGTATAATATCTCCTACTATTCTTTATTTTTGAGGCATTTTGCCCACTTTCCAAGATTAAATTTCAAGTAAATGTATTTTGTCCACTTTACAGATCATTTTATAACTTTATTTTATCCTTTTTTTAAAAAGGTAAATTCATTTTCTCTTATTCCTTATATTGTTTTCCAATTATATTTGTGTTGGTTTCAGAGTACAGGTAGCGATAAAAATTGTTGGTCGATTATGGCTTGTAGAGAAAGGGATAAGTAACTGACAATACGAATATGGGAGGCCTTCCCCGGGTATCCAGATGCTTTTAGATATATTTATATTATTTTTAAAAATATTAGCTCGAAATTAATGGAGCAGACCCAGATGTGCGTCGGAGCTATCGGGATGTTGAGCGGGGGTCCTTGGAAGGTGAAAACCACTGTTATGACCATAATGAAGCTGTACATTTCCAATGGACAGCATTGGAGTGACCTGGCCATTTAGATAGGCTATGTTTATATTTGTATTTACTTGAAATTGATGGAGCAGACCCGGATGTGCGTCGGAGCTATCCGGATGTTGAGTGGGGGTCCCTGGAAGGTGGGAACCACTGTTATGACCATGATGAAGCTGTTCATTTCCTATGGACAACATTAAAGTCGCCTGGCCATTTGGACAGACCGTGTTTATATCCGTATTTGCTCGAAATTAATGGGGCAGACCCGGATGTGCGTCGGCGCTATCAGGATGTTGAGCGAGGGTTCTTGGAAGGTGAGAACCGCTGTTATGACCATGATGAAGCTGTCCATTTCATATGGATAGCATTGGAGTGACATAGCTATTTGGACAGGCTGTGTTTATATTTGTATTTGCTTGAAATTAATGGAGCAGACCCGGATGTGCGTCGAAGCTATCCGGATGTAGAAGGTGGGAATCGCTGTTATGACCATGATGAAGCTGTCCATTTCCTATGGACAGCATTGGAGTTGCTTGGGCATTTGGACAGGCCGTGTTTATATCTGTATTTGCAGGGACCACACCCTTAACCTATAACCTAAACCTATTCTCAAATCCCAAAACCTATAACTACAACCTAAACCTTAACCTAAACCTATAACCTATAACCTAAACCTATAACCTAAACTCAATTCCATAAACTCTAACCTACAACTTAACCTAAACTCAATTCCCTAAACTCTAACCTACAACCTAACCTAAACTTATACTTATAACCGAAACCTATTCTCAAATCCCAAAACCTATAACTACAACCTAAACCTTAACCTAAACCTATAACCTATAACTTAAACCTATAACCTAAACTCTAACCTACAACCTAACCTAAACCTATACTTATAACCTAAACCTATTCTCAAATCCCAAAACCTATAACTACAACCTAAACCTTAACCTAAACCTATAACTACAACCTAAACCTTAACCTAAACCTATAACCTACCTAAACCTTAACCTAAACCTATAACCTAAACCTAAACCTAAACCTTAACTTATAACCTAAACTTATAACCTTAACCTAAATCTATTCTCAATTCCCAAAACCTATACTTATAACCTAAAGCTAAACCTTAACCTATAAACTAAACCTATATTTAAAACCTTAACCTAAACTTATAACCTTAACCTAAACCTATTCTCAAATCCCAAAACATATACTTATAACCTAAACCTAAACCTTAACCTATAACTTAAACCTATACTTATAACCTTAACCTAAACTTCTAACCTTAACCTAAACCTATTCTCAAATCCCAAAACCTATAACCTAAACCTAAAACTTAACCTATAACCTAACCTATAACCTATAACCTATAACCTAAACTCAATTCCCTAAACCTTAACCTATAACCTATAACTTATAACCTATAACCTCTAACCTAAACTTTATTCCCTAAACCTTAACCCATAACCTAACCTAAACCTAAACCTATAACCTACACTTTTAACCTAACTATAATCTAAACCTAAAACCTAAGCCTAAAACCCAAACCTAAACCCGATCCCGAACCCGAACCTGATTTCCTAAACCTAAACCTTAGCGTATTCTCAAATCCCTAAATCTAAACCTACACCTAATCTCAATCTCAACTCCCTAACCTAAACTCAAACTTAAACTTGAAAACCCAAACCTAGACCCGACCCGAACCCGAACCTGATTTCCTAAACCTAAACCTTAACCTATTTTCAATTCCCTAAAGCTATAACCTATAACCTATAACCTAAACCTAAACCTAACCTAAACCTATAACCTTAACCTAAAACCTAAACCTAAACCTAAAATCTAAATGTATTCTCAAATCCTTAAACCTAAACCTACACCTAATCCTAATCTCAACTCCTTAACTTAAACCTAAACTTAAACTTGAAAACCCAAACCTAAACCCGATCTCGAACACGAACCCGATTTCCTAAACCTAAACCTAAACCTATTCTCAATTCCCTAAAGCTATAACCTATAACCTATAACCTATAACCTAAACCTAAACCTAACCTAAACCTATAACCTAAACCTATAACCTTAACCTAAACCTATAACCTAAACCTAAACCTAAAAGTGAATGTATTCTCAAATCTTTAAACCTAAACCTACACCTAATCCTAATCTCAACTCCTTAACCTAAACTAAACCTAAACTTGAAAACCCAAACCTAAACCCGATCCCCAACCCGATTTCCTAAACCTAAACTTATAACATTCACCTAAACCTATTCTCAAATCCCATAACCTATAACCTAAACTTAAACCTAAACCTTAACCTATAACCTAAATCTAAAACCTAAACTCAATTCCCTAAACCTTAACCTATAACCTTACCTAAACCTAAACCTATAACCTACACTTATAACCTAAACCTAAACATATAACTTAAACCTATAACCTTAACCTAAATATAAAACCTAAACCTAAACCTATACTTATAACCCAAACCTATTCTTATAACCTAAACCTATTCTCAAATCCCAAAACCTATAACCTAAACCTAAACCAAAACCTCTAACCGAATGCTATAACTTATAACCTAAGCCTAAAACCTAAACCTAAACCTTAACCTAAACCTAAACCTCTAACCGAATGCTATAACTTATAACCTAAACCTAAACCTACACTTATAACCTATAACCTAAAACCCAAACGTAAACCCGATCTCGAACCCGAACCCGATTTACTAAACCTAAACCTTAACGTATTCTCAAATCCCTAAACCTAAACATACACCTAATCCTAATCTTAACTCCCTAACCTAAACCTAAACCTAAACTTGAAAACCTAAACCTAAACCCGGACCCAAACCCAATTTCAAAAACCTAAACTTATAACCTTAACCTAAACCTATTCTCAATTCCCTAAACCTTAACCTACACCTAATCTAATCTCAACTCCCTAACCTAAACCTACACCCAATCCTAATCTCAACTCCTTAACCTAAACCTAAACTTGAAAACCCAAACCTAAACCCGAACCCGAACCCGAACCCAAACACGAGTTCCTAAACCTAAACTTATAACCTTCACCTAAACCTATTCTCAAATCTCAAAACCAACCTAAACTTAAACCTAAACCTTAACCTAAACCCAAACCTTAACCTATAACCTAAACCTTAACGTATAACCTAACCTATAACCTAAACCTATAACCTAAACTCAATTCCCTAAACCTTAACCTATAACCTAACCTAAACCTAAACCTATAACCTACACTTATAACCTAAACCTAAACATAAACCTAAACCTGTAACCTTAACCTAAATGTAAAACCTAAACCTAAACCTAAAACGTAAATGTATTCTCAAATCCTCAAACCTAAACCTAAACCTATAACCTACAACATCAACATAAACTTATAACCTACAATATTAACCTAAACCTATACTTATAACCTAAACTTATTCTCAAATCCCAAGAACCTATAACCTAAACCTAAACCTTAACCTAAACCTAAACCTATAACCTAAACCTAAACCTTAACCTATAACCTACAACATTAACATAAACTTATAACCTACAACATTAACCTAAACCTATTCTCAAATCCCAAAACATATAACCTAAACCTAAACCTTAACCTAAACTTAAACCTAAACCTAAACCTTAACCTATGACCTAAACCTTAACCTATAACGTATAACCTATAACCTAAACTCAATTCCCTACACCTTAACCTATAACCTAACCTAAACCTAAACTAAAAACCTAAACCTAAACCTAAAACCTAAATGTATTCTCAAATCCCTAAACCTAAACCTACACCTAATCCTAATCTCAACTCCCTAACCTAAACTTAAATCTAAACTTGAAAACTTAAACCTAAACCCGATCCCGAACCTGAACCTGATTTCCTAAACTTAAACCTTAACCTATTCTCAATTCCCTAAAGCAATAACATATAACCTATAACCTATAACCTAAACCTTAACCTTAACCTATAACCTATAACCTATAACCTAAACTTATAACCTATAACCTAACCTTAACTTAAACCTAAAACCTATAACCTAAACATAAAACTTAAGGGCCTGTTTGATTTTCAGATAAATGGGAAATGCCTGATTATTATGACCGTTTGAAAATTCATACGATAAAATTGGTTTAATGATATAATTTTAATTTATTTACTACAAGGTAATGCGTATGATATATCCATTAGTCGGTGCATTTTTATTACAATATTTTGGAGCATAAGACAAAAAATGAAGCGGATCTAACACTCAAATGAAAACGCCTAAAAAAAACCTACAAAGTTTTTAACGGTAAGTATTCGATTCTCTTTTTTGTAACGTGGTCCACTTGAGTATTGGATATTCCTCAATTTTTACACATACGATGAATTCAAATGTAATAATGGAACGGTGTGGATAGCGAAATACATCGAGTGGGACCCCGAGATATTTTATAATATTCTTAATTTTTGTGTAAAAAAGTAAGCAGTCATTTCAGGATGCTGTGAATTCACGGCGAAATAATCATCACTTTTTTACGCGCGATTCACCGTATCACCGAAAATCAAACAGGCCCTAAATGTATTCTCAAATCCCTAAACCTAAACCTACACCTAATCCTAATCTCAACTCCCTAACCTAAACCTAAATCTAAACTTGAAAACCCAAACCTAAACCCAATCCCGATTCCTAAACCTAAACCTTAACCTATTCTCAATTCCCTAAACCTAAACATATAACCTAAACCTATAACCTAGCCTAATCTTAAACCTATTTTCGTAAACTGACTCTAGTCTTTTTATTATAGCGATTCACTTACCGTATGAGGCGAAGCTTGTAGGCCCAGTACAATATTGTTGGACGTATCCGATTGTAAAACCTACGCCAGCACCAGTGCAGCAGCTACCGCCATCATCATCGACGAAGGCGATCCGATTCCCAGCTCGGCCCGGGTTCGGATCTCTCGGTTCAAAGTGCGTGGTCCGTGTGAACCACTTCCTTGCCGATATAGATGAGGACAAGGACCTATGCCACTATGATGTGAGATTTTCCTCCGTTTAAATTATTTAATTTGATTTTCGCTTCGGATCTGGTTTTTCTTACCTGATAATGTTTGATATTTCCATCGATCCTTTGTTTTTGTGTTTTGATCTGTTGTTTTTTGCATGGCTTGTTTGATGCTATCTATGACTTGAAAATGGCCTTGATCTTAATGTATTTCTCCTAAATGCTTCTTTGTGTTCTTAGTTTGAGATCTTATATATGTCTACCTCATTTCTTAAATCCCTCAACATTTTTTGATGATTTCGTTTGTATCTATTTTTCTCTGTTTCTGTTTCTCTTTGTTAAGATCCCAATGTACTTTGTCTTATTCGATTTTCTCCCTTTTCGATTGTTCTAGTGCTTGATCTTCTCCAATTTTTCTTGTATCTCATTTTTTCCCCTTTTCGGATCATTTTGGTATTTCCTTTGCATCTCTATTTTTTATATCTTCTTTCATTTTGATTTTCTGTTTTGGATTGTTCTAGAAAATTTCCCTTGCAATCTAGGTTCTTGTTTTGGTGATTTGGATGAATGTAGTTTATGTTTGGATGGATTTACGTAGTTTGGGTTTAGATGGATGTGAATGTGAATATGATGAAATATATTATATAACAAGTGTATATCAGGAAGAATATGATGAAATATATTATAAAAGATGTATATCAGGAATTTTTTGCTGGAATTTTTTTTTTAAAAAAAAGAGACTTTTACCTATGAAAAATTTCGTAGGTAAAAGTTTTGTAAATATTTTTACCTACGAAACTTTTCATCAGTAAAAGTTTTTACGTATTTTTTAGCTACGAAAATGTTCGTCGCTAAAAGTCCCAAAATTATTTTTAGCGACGAAAACTATCATTGCTAAAAGTTTAACATTTATTTTTTTACCAATGAAAATATTCGTCGTTAAAAGGTTTGTAATTATTTTTAGCGATAAAAACTATCTTTGCTAAAAGTTTAACATTTAGTTTTTAGCAACGAAAATATTCGTCGTTAAAAGTTTTGCAATTATTTTTAGCAACGAAAACTATCGTCGCTAAAAGTTTAACATTTATTTTTTAGCAACTAAAATATTAGTTGCTAAAAGTTTTGTAATTATTTTTAGCGATGAAAAGTATCGTCGCTACAAGTTTAACTTTTATTTTTTAGTGACGAAAATATTCGTCGCTAAAAGTTTTGTAATTATTTTTAGCGACGAAAACTATCGTCGCTACAAGTTTAACAATTATTCTTTAACAACGAAAATTTTCATCGCTAAAAGTTTTGTAATTATTTTTAACGACAAAAATTTTCATCGCTAAAAGCTTGCCTTTGCTGACGATTCAAATTTTTCGTTGATAAAAACCTTTTGCGTCGGTCTTTTAGCGACGAATTTAGCATCGAAAATTTTCTTCGCTAAAACGTTTTAGCTACGAAAATTTAGCTTTTAGCGACGAAACTTTTCATTGCTAAAGGTGGGATTTCTTGTAGTGCCTATCAGGTAGTCCCATAAACAACTTGCTAGAAGGCATATGCAATGGTCAACCTCTTCTCCTCACAAGCATGCAGATGATGCGTATGGGCATGTATCATGATACTATGCTGACACATACTCATAATTGGTATCGATAATCGGCATCGATAATTGGCATATATACAAGATGGGGTCCATAGATGGACTCTAAGATTAGAACAATCCTACTGACAACCAATGGTGTGACGCCCCGGTCACTGCTTCATGTGTGTGGGCACTCGTGGGCAGGCCCCCATGTGTGGCTGGCAGGCTACTGTGCTGGGCGAGCTACTGTTGCCGTTGACTGTAACGTAACTTGTCCCACATCGGAAGAGTTGTCTGAAGTTGTGGTAGTTATATGTTGGGTTCCTCCCTTAATAGACATGACGCGTTTTAAAGCCGTGAGCTTCGGCAAAGCGGACAATATCATGTGCTGTGGGGGGTGGGCCTTACAAATGGTATCAGAGCCGAGGATAGCTCTGCCCTTGGTGGGGGATAATGTGACGCCCCGGTCACTGCTTCATGTGGGCGGGCACACGTGGGCGGGCCCTAAGTGTGGCTGGCAGGCTACTGTGCTGGGCGAGCTACTGTTGCAGTTAAATGTAGCATAACTTGTCCCACATCGGAAGAGTTGTCTGTAGTTGTGGTGGTTATATGTTGGGTTCCTCCCTTAATAGACATGATGCGTTTTAAAGCCGTGAGCTTCGGCAAAGCGGACAATATCATGTGTTGTGGGGGTGAGCCTTACAAATAGGGACCTAACATTATGGGTTATCCCAATATGAATAGATGGGTCATGCACATATCAATAGGGCCCAATAATTAGGGTCAACCCATTTAGAGAAGGATGAAAATGGGCCTAACAAGGCCTAAGGGAAGGTCACAATGTGGACATTTAACCATCATTGCCCATCAATGTGGACGTTTAACCAACATCGCTGCCAAGGAGTAGCCCACATAGAGCCTAACGTATAGTGGGCCCATGGCCTCACACAAGGCTTCACATACAACATAATGGGCTTCACATAAGGCCTAATATTCATCACAATGGGCCTCCATATATGGGCCTCACACATGGGCCACATACACATCACATCGGGCCTTACTCATAGGCCTCGAATACATCATATCAGCCTCATCATATGGGCCTCAAATATATCATAATGGGCCACGTCCCATGGGCCTAAATACATCACAAAGGGCCATAACCCATGACTAACCATCCCACTCCAAATCGACTGATTGCTGCAACATTAGTGGTTGAACAGTCAAATCAACATTCTTAGGTCTGATCTTAATTTGGCTAATTTGGCACCTGACGTTGCAAGCGTTCAATTGAATTTAAGTTGAGTATAACTTTAACACACTCAACACTAATCTTAATCACACACGTTTGACCAAATATAGGTAGTTCATTTACACATGTGACCTCGTGTCTGATTGATTAATAACATTATTATTATTATTATTATTATTATTATTATTATTATTATTATTATTATTATTATTATTATAATATAGTGCGTGGAGGCAAACCAAATTCACGGTTTATATTCTAAATACACATATTCGGTGGTCCCTACTTGAAGGCATGGTAGCGATGAAGGCATGGTAACTTCTAATGCATGTGGCCTGCAACCCTATAGCTTAATGGTAGACTCAAGAGTTTCTACAAGAGGTTGTGGGTTCGAGCACCTAGTTTGGTGTGAGTGTGTAGGCCTGCGTGCGGGGCATAAGTGCGTTTGGAAAAAAAAAAGTAAGAAAAAAAATATAATGCATGTGATCATTTCCCATTTGTTAATGCTTGTGTATCCACAATCAGAATCTATGCCAAAATTTCTCCAACTAGAGATTAGTTGGTGGTGCCCTCCAAATGGATGTGGACTGCGTCCTACCCCTGCCCGAACGGTAATCCGTCCAAGCAGGGCTCTGTGTGGCCCAAATTGATTTAAGTGTTTTATCCATGTCGTTCTTCATTTTTCTCAGATCATTTTAAAATATGAAAAAAACAAAAAAACAATGAGGTACGTACAAGTCTTTAAGTGGACGACAAAGTGGGGATTGAACGTACACCATTAAAAACTTCTTGGGAGCTGGAGAAGTTTCAGATCAATCTGATATTTGTGTTTTCACTTCATCCATGTCTACGTGACCTTATGAATAGGTTGGATGGTAAAACAACATCACGGTGGCCCTTAAAAAGGTTTTAACGGTGGGTGTCATTATCACTGCAGCTTCCTTTAGTATGGTCCACTAAAGCTATCGACGTGCTTCATTTTTAGGATCATACCTTAAAATGATTTGAGAAAAGCAATGAATGGCGTGGATAAAACACTTACATCATGGTGGCCCCACAGAGCCCTGCCTAGATGGATTACCGTCTAAGTGGGGGTAGGGCATAATCCGCGTCCCCTCTAAACCTTGTTGGACGTTGCAGACAAGGATTTTCGGGCGCAGATTAGCTACTGACAGGTTGAGTAGCGAGACTTGCTACTGAAGTGACGTCAGCAAGTTCTGTGGGCCCCACCATAATATATGTTTTATATCCACACCTTCCATCCATTTAGAGAGATCATTTTAGGGCAATACTCAATAAGATTTAGAACCGGAACTTTAAGGCAAATCTATTCCGGTGAGGGATGAAAAGTCTAAGGACCCAGAAGTAGATGAAAATGATAGACCTAGCAATACTCCACAAGATTTAGAACCGAAACTTCAAGGCAAGCCGATTGCACCATTCCTCCAACGGTTGATTGCACTAAAACCTCTCTCTAACTCTCAGGACAGTCTAGAGGTGCTGAAACAAGTGAAGGTCAACATCCCTCTACTAGATGTGGTGAAACAAATACCTTCATATGCCAAATTTTTAAAAGACTTATGTACGACCAAAAGATGACAAAATATTTAAAAGAAAATCTTTCTAATAGAAAAAGTGAGTGCCATCCTAAAGCGAGATGTGCCACAGAAATACAAAGATCCCGATAGCCCAACCATTGCTTGTGTAATTGGGAATTACCACATTGAGCCATACTTCTTGATTTAAGAGCGAGCGTAAATCTGATCCCATACTCGGTATACAAATAATTGGGTCTAGGTGAATTAAAACCTACCTGGACTACCTTACAACTTGTTGATTGCTCAGTTCGAGTACCGAGAAGGATAATTAAGGATGTGTTGGTCCAAGTTGATAAATTCTACTATCATTAGATTTTATCATCTTGGATACTCAACCCATCGTGGACATGAGCACTCAAATACCTGTCATTCTTGGTCGCCCATTCCTTGCCACATCAAATGAAATCATTAAATGCAAGAATGGAGTCATGAGTTTGTCTTTTTAGAAATATGACATTGGAGTCGAATATTTTTTTTTAATATAGGCAAATAATTAGAGGATGATGACGATTCCCACGATATTAACCTGATTGACTCTTTTATGGATAGAACACTTTTGACCTTATCCCCTGACCCTCTAGAGACATGCATGGCCCACTCCCATGATTTTGATGATGATATGATTAGGGAGATGGGTGTCATGCTTGAAACTGTGCCGGTACTTGAAGTTAACCGGTGGAGGCCACAATTTGAAGAATTATCCCAAACTGATGTAATGCCTCTACCGTCTAACCTCAAGGCATCGAAGCTTGACTTAAAACCTTTGCCCTCTGATTTGAAATATATCTATTTAGGTTAAGATAAGACATACTTGGTTGTGATTTCTTCCTACCTTGAGCAAAAATAAAAGAGTATGCTTATCTCTACTCTCATTGAGCATAAGGGAGCCCTTGGATTAGGGGTGCACATCGAACCGGTGGAACGGTGTAACCAGATCAAACCCGTTGGATCGGTCTGGTTTGGTCCAGTTCTAGGGTGCTAACGATCCGGTTTCGGTTCCAAAATGTCCAGAACCATTGATTACGGATCGGTTCCGATTTAGGGCCCTATAGAACCGAACCGAACCGTTGATCCGAACCGTGACACAAACCGTGGATCCAAACCGTCGATCCGAGCTTTACATGTTGCTTTTGGACCCACCGAGATTGATGATGATGGATTAAAAAAATTCCATGTGATAAGACCAGTACTTTCACCTGTTACTTTTAGACCGTTACCTATATTTTATTCCTATCTAATCCCAAGGCAAATTATCATATGGGTAGGATTCACCTATATAGGAACACTTTGCAGAATTGCCCATCCATGGCAGTATGCACCATTCAGCCATGTGGGCCCCATCCAGCTAATGTTGTTGTACTAGTATAGTAAACTAAGTAAAATAGAATAAATGTGTTGAGGAATTTTAAAAGTCCTTATGCATCTACATTGTACAAATGGTATCCCTTTGTCTGTGATCCAATTGTTCATTTCATCTGCCTTGGCTTTTTTTGGTTTAAGGAGTCACCTATTCACTGTTGGTACCCTCAGATCAACGGATAAAATCTCTGATCCTGGGCCCCAATCGCATTTGAATGCATCAAGACCTAAATAGTATTGTTAAAAAAGTGCAATTGGGCTGGAGTTTTAAAAGCCCAGAACCATGAAACCGATCCGGAACCAAATCGATTTTCACGGTCCGGTTCCAATTCCAAAAATCCTAGAATCATAGGGAATGGTTTGGTTCCAGTTTCACTCCAAAACCGGACCAAACCGAACCTTGTGCACCCCTACCTTGGATGGTCAATTGCGGACCTCAAGGGAATTGACCATTTAATTTGTACTAACTACATTTATCTGGAGGACAATGCGAAGACCTCCCAACAACCACAATGTAGATTAAATCCAAACATGAAGGAAGTGGTTAAGGCCGAGGTACTTAAACAATTATATGTGGGTATCATATACCCAATATCCGATAGTCAATGGGTGAGTCCAACTCAGGTAGTTCCTAAGAAGTTTGGAATCACCATCGTAACCAATGTTAACAATGAACTTGTGCCAACTCGAGTCACTACTAGTTGGAGAATGTGCATTGACTACAGGAAGTTGAATACTGTCACGAGGAAGGACCACTTTCCTTTGCCCTTCATTGATCAAATTTTGTAAAGGCTGGCTATCATTCCTATTACTATTTCCTTGACAAATATTTAGACTACAATCAGATCAAGATAGCCCTTGAAGACCAAGAAAATACCATGTTCAGATATCCTTTTGGCACCTTTGCTTACCGAGGGATGCCATTTGGATTGTGTAATGCCCCTGCCACCTTTCAACGATGTATGTTGAGTATTTTTTCTGATATGGTGGGGTAATATCTATATGTCTTTATGGATGATTTCTCAGTTTTTGGTTCATCCTTCAGTGAATGCTTGGAAATTTTAAAAAATGTGAGGAAAAGAATTTGGTACTAAATTGGGAGAAGCGCCGTTTGATGGTTCGTAAGGGAATTATCCTTAGATATATCATCTCGTCCAAAGGAATTGAGGTAGATAAAGCCAAGATTGATCTTTTCTCTAATTTACCTCTAGCCAAGAACATACGGGACATACAATCCTTCTTAGGACACGCCAGATTTTACAGAAGATTCATAAAGGACTGTAGTCACCTCTCTCGTCCTTTATTCAATCTACTTCAAAAGGATGTGTCATACTAGTGGATTGAGTAATGTCAGGAAGCTTTTTCTACGCTCAAGGGCATGCTAACCACCACACTTATCATGCAGCTACCCGATTGGAGCATCCCTTTTAAACTTATGTCCGATGCATCCGATTATGCTCTTGGGGCAGTATTGGGTCAGAGACAAGATAAGAAGCCCTACATTATACATTATGCAAGTAGAACCTTAAATCCTACCCAAGTGAATTACTCTACTATGAAGAAGGAACTCTTAACCGTAGTATTCGCTTTGGACAAATTTAGGTCCTACTTGATCAGATCCAAGATCATCATTTACACTATTCATGAAGCACTCAAGTATCTTCTTTCTAAGAATGACACTAAGCCCCGCTTGATAAGATGGATCTCCCTACTCCAAGAATTTAATTTGGAAATAAATTAATGATAAAAAAGGGAGTGGAGAACGTAGTGGCTGACCATCTTTCCTGCCTTGATCTCTCTGATTCCTTTAAGATGACACATATAAATAACATGTTCCCTGATGAACAATTATTTAAAGTCTCCCATTCACTTTGGTTTGCGGATATTGCTAATTATCTTGCTACAGGTTGCACGCCAATACATTAGACTGCGCAAGATAAGAAAAAAATTCTTCGCTAAGGTACGCAAATTCTTCTGGGACGATTCATATTTGTTTAAATATTACCCAGACCAAATCTTAAGGAGATGTGTGCTAGAAAATGAACACCAAAGTGTCATCTCCTTCTATCATTCTTAGGCCTGTGGTGGTCGCTTTTCTACTAAAAACACCATGACCAAAATTCTGTAGTGTGGTTTTTATTGGCCCACTATGTTCAAGGACACTCATGAGTTTTGCAAAGCTTATGAGCGTTGTCAGAAATTAAGAGTATTGTCCCATAGAATTATGATGTCTTTAAATCCCATTCTGATAATTGAAGCATTTGATTACTGGGGCATCGATTTCATGGGACCATTCCCCCAATCTTTTGGAAATTTATATATTTTGCTAGGGGTAGATTATGTCACTAAATGGGTCGAAGCGATCTCATGCCAGAACAATGATCATCAAATGCTCATTAAATTCTTAAAAGAGAATAACCTTTCTCGGTTCAGAACGCCTCCAGCGATCATTAGTGATGGAGGCTCACATTTTTGTAATAGGCCATTTGCGAACTTAATGAAGAAATATGACATCTCCCACAAGGTGGGCACTCCATACCACCCATAAACAAGTGGGCAATGTGAGATTTCTAATAGGGAAATTAAACATATTTTGGAAAAAATGATTAACCCTGACCGTAAGGATTGGTCAATCCGATTAACCGATGCTTTATGGGCTTACCGTACTGCATTTAAGACCCCTATTGGAATGTCTCTCTTTAGACTTGTCTATGGGAAGGCTTGCCACTTGCCTATAGAGTTGGAACATAGGGCCTACTGGGCGATTAAAAATCTAAACTTCAATTTGGACAACGCTGGCTCGCTGCATAAACTTCAGTTCAATGAACTGGAAGACATCTGGAATGATTCATATGAGAACTCGAGAATTTACAAGGACAAGATGAAAATGTTTCATGACTAACACATTCTTCAGAAATCATTCACACAAGGTCAGAAATTCCTTTTTATAATTCTCGATTACACCTTTTTCCAGGTAAACTCCAATCTTGTTGGACCGGCCCTTTCACTATTACTAATATTTATCCTCATGGGGCTGTCGAGATTCGGAATCCAAACAATGACAACGAATTCAAAGTAAATGGACATCGTTTAAAGCCATTTGATGAAAATTTTAATTTAGAGGACATGTCAATACCTCTTATTGACTCTGTTTACCAGGATTGATCTCCTAGTCTGACAGAGGTATAAGTAGATTTATTTACTTTCATAAGATTTAGGATTGGGATATTTTTCTTTCCGTTATTTAGGATAGTTTGATTACCACTGTTTAGAATAGTTTGCTTTCTGTTGGTTTAAATCTTGTGCTGACCCATCTTCACACTGAGACCATTCGAAAAGCCTCAAAATTTCTTCTTCAGGTATTTTCGTTTCATCACTTCCCTTCTCTTTTCATTGCCTCTTTTTCATTACATGCTTATTTCTTTTACATTGAGAACAATGTAGATTTTTTGGTTAGTGATGGGGGAATAGGTGAACTAATTAGTGTTTTCTTAGTTTTGAGAAAAATTTTTGAAAATTTTCAATGTTTCAAGTTGAAATCTGTTTAGGAAGCCATGAATTGTGTACTTAAGAATGCGTTCAGTATGATAAAAATAGAGATTGAATTTTGGATTGTTGGAGTTTGATCAACTAAGTAAT
Source organism: Magnolia changhungtana (assembly GCA_030180095.1). NCBI lineage: Eukaryota > Viridiplantae > Streptophyta > Magnoliopsida > Magnoliales > Magnoliaceae > Magnolia > Magnolia changhungtana. The sequence goes on from JASAUF010000360.1 coordinate 1,674,846, forward strand.
TTATCACCTAAGTTCTTGCGCTCAATTGATTAAGAGATAGTTTGATTATCATGTTAATCTAAATCACAAGACAGATTCAATTTGTCTTCCATAAGACATGCTAGAAGTTCTGATTGTTAATATGTAAATCATTGATAGATGGTGAGAATCGAGTTTGAAGAATTTTATCCACCTCGAAAGAAGAAATGAACCAGTTAAAAAAAAAAAAGAGATCAACATAGAGGTCATGAAAAAGAATAAAAAGAATGAAAAATAGGGAAAATGATGCAAAAATAAAAAGAATGAAAAAAAAATTGACTGTCGATATAAATTTAAAGATTGGAAAAAGAAGGAAAAAGGGGATAAGTTCAGAATCAGTACTTGAGTTTCAAACTAATCTTGAAGTGATGAGTATGGCTAACACGATGAACTAATAGTATTTGTACAAGAAGAAGACCGATTTTCATTGAGCACATTGAAAAACTTGATATACAAATTATACTCGATTTAATGGATAAAGAATTTACTTGATTGGTTGCTTATGTGGTTCAGCTCTAAGTTTTCAAAACGATACTTTCATATCTTAATTCTACCTATTCATACTTGAGTGTACAAAAGATTGTTTTCATAAAGAGGTTTTGAACATTAAGCATTAAGATTTATTTCATGCATACTTTGCTCGGGACTAGCAAAATGTTGTTGGGGATTGTGTTGAGGGTCAACTATTACATATTATCCCCCATTTATATCTTGGTTCTATGAACATTGATAATGCTTAATGTTTTATTTTACTCATGTTTGTGTTGCAAGGTGAATTTAAGAGCTTGGATTGAAAAGGGTGCTAAAAGCATGGATTTGAAGCTCCATAATCACTAAGGTAATGGATGGATCTTAGGAGACCATGATTAAAGAATTCATATGACAAATATCTAAGAAAACCAAGTGAGGAATGAAGAGAATTAAATATTTGAAGTGAAGAAAATGAATCCTGAAATCGTCCTGAAAAAAGATATTCTGAAACTTTGGGTCATTCTGTGAAATTGCACAGAGTGAAGTCTATTTTGAAAAATTGCGTATAGTGAAGTCTATTTTAGTAAACTGCGTAAATTTGAGGCGATTTCTAGAGTTTTCCAACTAGTTGCAAAAGTTGTAGTTCCACAACTATAAATAGGACTCCATAAGATGTTCCTAGGCATCTTTTAGAGTTTAAAAAGTGGAGCAAAAGGGTGAAGAAGCCATTGCCAAGAGTTTTTTTTTTCTTCTTCCTTAGTTTTTTTCATGTTTTTCTTAAGAGACTTTGGTCTAATCATGTCTATGGTTGGCTAAACCTCTTAGCTAGAGCTAAGAGGTGAAGCTTGTAGCGTGATGAGATGTTTTTATTGCTTTGATTCATGTTTATGTTGAACTTACTTTGATTCTAGTTTGATATTTAAGGAATACTTTCAGTTTTTAATGATTTATTGTGACTTAAATTATAGTAGATTTGCAATAGCTTTGAGTATCTTCTTTTATTGTTTTGAGATTATGGGATTGGTAAATCCTGTTGTTCGTCATCGTCTCATGGGCATGGTTTGGTGATGGAATCCCTGCCAATTATCATAATTAGCCTCTTTTGAGAATTAGGTTAAAGGAAGTTCAGATTTGATCTTAATTACTATATCTTTCGATTGGATAGGATAAGTCTCCAATTCCAATTGTGTTACTTGAATCAAGTAAGGAATCGCCCTGATTACTACTAGTGGTTCTTTGGAAACCCTAGTTCCCATCTTTGAATTCTTAACTTTCTAATTACACACTTCACAATTACTCCCTTTTAATTCTAGATTTAGATTCATATCTTTTTCTACTTCTATTTCTAGTTACTTTCAGAATACACACATGATTAGTCCCTGTAGATTCGACCTCGATCTCACCGAGATTATTACTGCATCGTGACCTTACACTTGGGGTTGTGAACACCCACATGAGTATTTAATCTGGTTCATTTTTGGTCCATGTCATAAATGAGCTCACAAAACAAATGGGTGGGATGGATTTCTCACAAACATCACGGTGGGCCCCCACCTAAGTTTCTAGCGCATGAAACGGACTAGGCCACAATGTCCCTATCATTTATATGTATATTTATCCATTTTTATTTATTTTACTTTTTAGTAAATTGGTTATATTTTCATACATGTCTTTGATACATTTATAAATGTCACGCATTCAATTTAAATATAGTTGTATTAGTTCAGTTAAACGTCACAAAACTTAGGACCCTATACAAAGAAAATTTATTATGTGCACCTTTTTTTTAGATGTTATGATTTAAAAGTGTGTATTAAGGTCCTTTTTAATAATCCATGAAGTTTCATTGAAAAATTCAACCATTTTCTCAATGTTTCCCCACATTTCCCAAAAAGTACAATAAATTATGTGATACAAACGATATGTCCCGTGCGATAACCAATACATTTCTGTATCCCATGGGTGCGATACATAGCATGATATCGATATTTTGAACACTGAGTATACCTAGGAACATGAAGAAAAGAACCTTTAAAGCTCTGATTCGGTATGGGTTCGAGGACATGGTCTCTTTTACATTTTTTATAGGGAGTGGAGATCCCTACACTTTTTAAGAGGCAAAATCTGGAAAGGATTGTGGCAAGTGGGTGTTGGCCATGGTGGAGGAGATAAAATCTCCACATATGAATCAAACATGGGTTTGGTGGAACTTCCAAAAGGTCAAAGGGCTATATGTTTTTAAGGAAGAAAGAATGTGAAAAGTACAAGGCACGACTCATAGTAAATGGGTACTCGCAGATGGAAGGAGTAGATTATAATAAAGTTTTCTCTCATGTTGTGAAACATACTTCAATCAGAGTGCTGTTGGCTATGGAATAAATTTCTAATTTAGAATTGGAACAACTCAATGTGAAGACAACGTTCCTTCTAAAAAACTTGGAGGAAGTCATTTACATGAGGCAGCCTGAAGAATTTGAGGAGCTTATTAAAGGCCACCTGTGTAGGCTAAAGAAGTCATTATATGGGTTGAAGCAGTCTCCAAGGCAGTACAAGTAGTTCGATTCATACATTGTGAAGATAGGGTATATCAGGTGTGAAGATTCACAAAGACAGAAAGTCTGGAAAGTTGTGAGTTTCTTAGAAGGGTTATAAGTAAAAGATACTAGAGATGTTCCACATGGAAGCTATTAAGCTAGTTAGCACGCCTCTAGCAAGTCAGTTTAAGTTGTCAACCAAATCGTTTCCAAGTACAGAAGAGGATATTTCAAAAATGTCATGGGTGTCGTATGTGAGTGCAATTGGGAGTCTTATGCATGTAATGGTTTTTTCAAGGCTCACAGACAATCAGTGTGGTTAGCAAATATATGGCAAATCTATGAAAAGAGCATTAGAATATTGTTAAGTGGATTCTCAATTATTTCAAGGGAAAAATCGACAATGGGATCATGTTCGGGGGACATGAAGCTTCAGGTGAAGTTGTTAACTATGTGATTCGAATTATGTAGGTGATTTGGACAACATGAGGTCTACTACAAGATATGTTGTCACATTAATAGGCAGACTGGTCTGTTGGAGATCTATGTTACAGTAGATGATAGCGTTGTTTAGAAGCAGGTGGAATACATGTATGTGATACAGCATCAAAAGAGGTATTGTAGTTGAAAGGTCTAATAAGAAAACTCGAGTTGAAGCAAGAGGTGATTCAGTTGCAATGTGATCTTCAGAGTGCTATCTATCTGGTGATGAATCGGGTGTATTATATGGGAACCAAGCACATCGACGTGAGGTTCCATTAGATAGAGAGCTCATTACTTCAAGAGAGATTCTATTTTAGAATATTCATACAAATGAGAATGCCATGGATATGTTAACAAATCCGGTGACCAGAGAGATGCCCAAGCACTACTTGGGCTTGGTCAATCTCACTAGCCATTAATGAGGTTAGGAACCCTTGCACAAGGGTGCAGATGGAGCTGCGTTCCCAATGGAGAATGCATGGATCGGTCTACGCTCAAGGCAGAGGATACACGACGGGTCTTCAGGATGACTTGGCAGAATGCAAGTCAATGTGGAGATTGTTGTTTAGGGTGCCTTGGATTCTATCAATCCATTGTGCAGAGAAGTCCTGGTTTGGCTCGACTAAAGCCATTTTCTGTTCCACCAAAAATTACATATTCTCAAGTTGCATGTTGTGAATATTTGTACTTTTTCGGTTCTAAAGTGCAATTTGGTTGGTTTGGTCCGACAAAAGGGTCCAATCGGTCCGACCGGACATTTTATGTAGATTAACGTAAATTGGGCTATTTAAGTCCAATTCGGGTTTAGGGCTTGTAATTTAAGTGTTTCCTTTCTAAGGATAAGGGTTTTCTAGGTAAGAGGGTTTCTAAACACATGTAAGGACTTGGGAAAGATTTTGTTCAAGGGGTCGCACATCGTAAGGGGAGATCGGGTGCTTTTATAATCGAAAAAGGTGAGAGTGTAAACTTTAAGGTTTTTATTATAATTAATCTCTGACGCTTTGTGCCCTGGTTTTTCCTACAAGGGTTTTCCATGTAAAATATCTTGTGTTCTGTGGTTGATCACTTCATTGCTTGATTATTCTGTTTTATTTGATTGTTTTATCTTCAATAAATGTGCTTCCACAAAGTGCACAGATTGACTGTGGCATTAGATTTGAATTTCTAATACCTAGGGTTTATCTATGTTTGTTGAGGGGTCTAAATCTCAATAGTTCGAGCGTGTTCAGAGTCTTCATAGACAATGTAACATCTTTTTAAATGAATACGCGTCCATTCGCAATTTGGTGAAGGTGTTCGACGTGCATTTGAAGGGGCTTCACTATAAGTCGGTATTGGTCGGTGTGGGTCGGTGTGGATTTAAGTGGGGTATAAGTGGATCCGGAGTCTTCGTACTTGATGTAACATCTTCTCAAATGGATATCGACCCATTCTTAATTTGATGAAGGAGTTCTACGTGCATTCGATGGGGTTGTAATACAGGTCAAGTCAATGTGGGTCAGAGTGTGGTTTGACTATGTCCAGAGTCTTTGTAACCTAGCGTAACATCCTTTCGAGTGGATATGCACCCATTCATAATTTGATGAAGAAGTTCACCGTGCATTTGAAGGGGCTACAAAACAGGTCATAGTTGGTCACAATTAGTCGGAGGGGGGCGACATGGGTCGAAGTAGGGTTCGAGTGTGTTTGGAGTATTCATAACCTAACGTAACATCTTTTTCAAGTGGATATACACCTATTTGAAGTTCAATGAAGGTGTTCAACATGCGTTCAAAGGGGCTGCAGTGTAGGTCAGAGTTGTTAGTGGTGGTTGGAGAGGGTTGGTGTGGATCGTTGTGGGTCGAAGTGGGGTATGAGTGGGTATGGAGTCTTTGTACCCTAATATAACATCTTCTTAAGTGCATATTGACCCATTCTCAATCAAGTGAAGGATTTCGATGTGCATTTGATGGGGCTATAGTGAAAGTCAGGTCAATGTAGGTTGGTGTGGGTCAGTGTGGGTCGGAGTAGGGTTCGAGTATGTCTGGAATCTCCGTAACCTAATGTAACATCTTTAAAAGTGAATTCAAACCCATTCGTAATTCGGTGAAGGAGTATAATGTGTGTTCAAAGGGGCTACAATGAAGGTCAGAGTTGGTTGGTGTTGGTCGAAGGGGGTTGATGTGGGTCATATTGGCATTCTAAATGAAATTGTGTGAATTGTCTACCATGGCGCATGTGGAAGCTCAATGAAGCTTAGAATTATGGCTAAGTCCTAGGGGGGGGGTCCAAGGGTTGATAACCCCGGGTATAGGTTGCTATGTAGTAATAACTTAGTAAGACTGAGGTCGATCCAAAGGGAATTTAATGAGAATATATTAAGAACTTAAATTCAAAAAACTGGTCGGTTCGGGTTTTTAATCCAGTGGAATAGCAAAGATGTAAAACAATTATAAAAGGACTAAGAATCTAAGAATCCTCAATCAATAAACTTTAAATTTAATTTGTCTTCTCGAGTTGATAACTCAACTAGAACTAGATTCCAATTTGTTCAAATTAGAAGATAACACAATAATATATATATAAAAAAACATCTAACATAGCTTATAATCATGATAAGCGTGATTTCTCATGAATATTTAGGTAATCACATAACAGGAAATTGAAAGCATCTAATGTACTCGGAGGTCTCTTTTACAAATTGATTCCTTCCCCAATTTAAGAATTCAATTACATTTAATCATAATTCAACATAAAAATCTTAACTTTCATTGAAAAATGAATTAATTATCTAGTATTAATTGAAAGATTCATCTCTTAACCTTAGATAAGAGATTAGCCAAACATGACTAACATTTTAAACAAAATATAAAGAAAAACAAGAAAAAGAAAACTAAAACTGAAGGATCGAGAAGAAAGGATGATTCCGAAGAATCTCCATCACTCCTAAGTCTTTCTTCCGAGCCCTAATTCGTCCTTATATCAGCTTAAAACATCCCTTTAAATAGGAAAAGTTCACACAGACTTGGAACTAAATTTAAATTTATGCGCTTATGTTACACTTCGGTCGCACCAAAGTCGGATCGAGTCTAGCCAAAGATGCCTTCGGCTGTAGCCGAATTTCATAAAATTTTGTCTGAAGTCTCTGTCTCCCTTAAGTCGCATCAAACTTTTCTTTGATGACACCGATCATAGCTTCGGTCAAACCTAAGTTCCAACCGAATTATCTATGAAAATCACAGTTCATTGCTGGACTGTTCTGTACACATTCGGTTGGATCGAACCAACCTTAGGTGAGACCAAACAATCTATTATTTATGTTGATGGACCGTGTGATTTTTTAATCTTTTCTCTATCTTTTGTACTTGATTTTCTTAGATCTTTAACATGTGAATTCTTTATTAATTAATGACCTCCAAATCTCCAAATCTTCACTTAATCAATCTTTTGAGCTTTAATCCTCCTTTTTAAGCATGGTTTCATCTTTGTTTCCCGAATTACCTTGCATGTACAAAATATATGTTAGTTAATCAATTAAATACTTTGAATGCATGGAAACTAATACAATTGAGAGGATAAATATGTAATATTTAGATATTATCAACACATTAAAAGTTGTGTTATGTAGTACACAATCTATTCGGGAAAGAAGACCAGTATGTTTTGTGAGCTCCTATTATTGGCAATGAGGTGTACCAATGAAAAGTGATGAACTTGGATTTCCGTCGAAAGATTTTAGTAGGAAGTTACCATGCTGGAATGTTAGGTGGGGCCCACCGTGATGTTTGTGAGAAATCCACCCCGTTCATCCATTTTGCAAGCTCATTTTAAGACATGTGACAAAAAAATAAGCGGATCCGAAACTTAATTGGGTCACCTAAGAGGAAATAGTGGTCATTGAGCACAACATTAAAAACTTCCCAAAGCCGACAGTGATGTTTATTTGTCATCCAACCTATCCATTAGATCACGCGGACCTGGATGAATGAAAATAAATGAAAAACATACATATGAGCTAGATCCAAAACAGTGGTTGTTCAATCACCGCTGTTTCATGTGATAGGGTCCGCAGACGATTTAGATCTATTCAAATTTTGGGCTGATGGCCTAAAATGAGTTGGAAAAATGGATGGATGGTGACGATCACACACGTAGATAATGGTCGACCCTATTAAATCTTCTGTACGCCTATCTATAATTGTAAATACCAAAGGGAGTGAGGGCAAATATGTCTTTTTCACCTATCCCTATAATTTTAATTATCAAAGGGAGTGACCGCAATTATGTCTTTTCCCCCACATTAACGGGAACAAGAAATTGTAAGTTTCAAAAGGAAAAGAGGACAAATATGTCTTTTTCACACCTTAAGGGTGTTTTTCCTGCCTTAAGTCCCCGTCAAAATGCAAGAGCTAGCTATTTTTCAATATTTGTAAAGCATAAGCTTGCCTTTTTAAATATTTTAAAATCAGCAATCATAGATTGGCCCTAAAGGCCGAGGGTTTTATGGAAAAACCTCTTTGGCTTTTTTATTTATTTATTTATTTATTTATTTATTTTATAATGTACAGTGCGAGGATGGAAACTAGATTCACGGTTTGGATTCTGAACACACGTCCAGTGGGCCCCACACAGCTTGAAGGCAGGGTGCCTTCAAATGCATGTGATCATTTCCCATTTGTTAATGCATGCTAATCCACAATCAGGACATGCGCCCAAATATTTATCCTCCCAGTTGGATAGTGGTCAGTTGGCGCCGCCCAAACAGGACGTGGATTAACTGCGATCAGGATCCAGCAACGTGGGTGCGACCCTGAACCTGGGGCCCACCTCAATGTATTTGTTATATATCCACGACGTCCATCTGTTGTTTGAGCTTATTTTAGGGTACGGTATGAGAAATGAAGCAGATAAAAATCTCAGGTGGACCACACCAAAGGAAAAAGTGGTCATTGGATTCCCATCATTAAAAACTGCCTAAGGTCCACCTTAATGTTTCTTTTCCATCTAACCTGTTGATTAGTTCACACAGACCCAGATGAAGGGAAATAAAAAATAACAGCTTGATTCAAAATTTGATGGCCACCAAGAACCTTTTAATGGTGGGAATTCAATTCCTACTGCGTGTTCCACCTGAGATTTATATCTTCTTTACATTTTGGATCATTCCTTTAAATAAGATAGAAAAATGGATGAACGGCATGGATATACAACTCATATATCGAAGTGGGCAATCGCCATGGTGGCACCTACCTCGTTGGATCCGAGGTGGCAGCTAATCCGCGTTCGTCCAAAATTGGCAGGACCCGGCAGTGAATCCCCAGGAACGTCTTAGCCGTATTGCTGCCTGGTGACTTGCTAAAAGAAGCGGGCCACGCATCGATGATCACCTGAAATGAAAATCATTGGATAGCCCGTGGTATTATTCACTGAACTTATATGGACCTTAAATAAGTTAATGTCCTGATTTCCTTAGCTATATCATCACACTGTGATCCACTTTTTCACGGACCAGATATAATCAAGAAAAAAGCTTTGATGCAATGGCAGAGTGCGATGGATGATACGCAGATAGATAGAAATTACTTGGAAGTTGGAAATTGCATACGTGGCACGCATGCACAGGACGCCGATTCCCTGTGCCCAGGGCAGAGGAAGTTACGGTAATCGGAAGCTGCGTCGGGCCACAGAGATGGGCGTCATAAATCCATTACGTGCATCAGTTTTGCAAGACTACATGAAAGAGTGGAACGGAACGTCCACCGTTGAAGCCTTCCCGAAGCCGACCATAATGCTTATATGCCGTCCAAACCATTCATAGGGTTACCACACTAAGTAAACTAAGTAAACTGTAGGCACAAATATCATCCAGGGCTGTACACGAGTCGGGTTAGCTCGGTCAGCTCGCTTGACTCGACTCGGAAAAGAGCGGCAGGCCACGGCTTAAAATTGGATTCAAACCGAGTTGAGCTAGTTTTGGAGCTGGAAAAAATTTCGAGCTGAGTTTGATCTTGTCCGAGCTCAACTTGACGCGGATTGAACCTCGACTCGAATCGAATCGACTCGGACTCGGTGACTTAGTTATTTTGATATTGATTTTGCTGGTTGAGTGTTTGATGAAATGGCTCGATGAAGTATGAACATCCTCGTATCTTGATTTTTATGTTGCTCGCCAAGTGTTTGATAAAATACCTGTAAAGTGTTCTTAGTGTTTTGCATTTTGTGAAAAATTGAAGATACATTTTACATATTTGAGAAAATATCGCACATACTTGAACTCAGCTCTAAGGGGCCGAGCTATTGACCGAACCGAGCCAGCTAGTTGGACCGGCTCAAGGATCAAGCTAGCTGGCCAGACAGGCTTGAGGACTGAGCTGAGTTGTGTTTGAGCTGGGGTTAGCCACTGGCCGAGTTGTGCCAAGTTCTATTCATGTACATCTCTAATCATCCTTATAAAAAAAACTTATGTGCCCCTGCAAAGCTTCCAATGGTGGCGCTCAATTCTAGTTGTTTGGTGCGGTGTGGCCCAAACGAGTTTTGGATCCGTTGTCTTGCAAAATTGATAAACATAGTGGATTTGTAGCCGGGGTTGGATACTACCGTCATGAGGACCTGTTGTATTTTGTTTTAAAATAAATATTAAAATTTGATTTTCAAATTTTCAGTTTCCCTCAACATTTGAAATTTTTGGTGTTTTCGAGTTGTGAGTTTTATCCCACATTAGATTTGACAAAGGAAAATATATTGTATATAAGATAGGCTTTTTGTCTTGGGGCTTGAGCCCCATTCAAGGGGCATGTGAATTTGGTCCTGTGGGCGGGCTATGCCAATAGCTCTAATATATGAAATTGACAATACGCGCGCGCGCGCTGAGCCGAGTTCAAGTCTGAGTCCATGTCCGTGTGCGCATGCACGATGCTACGCAACGGGATGGGCTGGGCTGGGCGCGAGTGTGTGTGCGGTGCAAGTGTACTCGCTTGGGTGTGTGTGTGGGTACTCGTGGGACTTTAGTTGCGAGAGTATACTCGCACTTGCGCCTTTTCGTCTTAAATCAGAGAGATATGTCCGTTCTGGTTGGTCGCACCTGTTGGGTTTAAACCCAACGGACCTAACCCTTTGTAAAGTGTGCTTAACGCACCACTTCGGAGTCTATATAAAGCTTCCATTCTAGTTTCAAACATACAAAAAATTATCTCTCTGATCCTATTTTAAGAATTTTAATTGATGAGTTCGTCGTTGAGTTAACTCAGCACTTTCAAGTTAAACTGTAAGTGGTTCAAACCTGTGTACAGTAAGTGCACTGCTGGGACCAGGTTATAGTCATTGTATCCTGGAGGTCGATTGCTCTGGAAACCTGTTGCATTTGGGATGCTGTCCAAGGGGAGCAAATTCGATTTCAAGCCGAGTGACTCAGTCACGCCTCGACTCAATTCAATAAGTTGTCTTTCTCAAAATTTTATTTTCTTTTTTGGTTCTCGATTTTCTATAGTCTATTTAATTCAACCAAATATTCGAACAATATTGAAATCGAATTTGTTGAATTATATAGACTATGGCTACCGTAACAGTAAATGCTTCTGCTGAGTTAGCCAAAATTGAACCGTTCGCTAGACAATGCTTTAAACGGTAGAAACAGAAATTGATGTGCGCATTTACCATCCTTAAAGTTTCATATATACTATCTGAATCATTTACTATAGATCTAGCAAATCAAGCCGAAGCAACAGATGAAAATAATTGTAAAAATAATATTCTAAACTCTTTGTCTAATGAATTATATGACGTGTATGCTTTTTATGAATCTGCTAAAGATATATGGACTGCTTCAGAAAAGAACTACATATTGGAAGATGCAGGTGCTAAGAAACATGCAATTACTAATATTTTTCATTATGAAATGACAGACGATAAACCTGTCTCTAATTAGATTCATGATTTTCAAAATCTAGTTTACGAACTATCGATATAAGGAATTAAGTTGGATGAAGTATTTCTGTCAGGAACACTAATAGAAAAGCTACCGTCCTCTTGAAAAAAATATAAGAATAGAATGAAGCATAAAAATAATGGTATTTCTTTAGAAACTGTTATCGTACACATACGAATAGAGGAGGCCAATAGAATCAGGGACCAACAAGAAAATAAAAATGAGATAGATTTAACGATAAATCTTATGGACTCAAGTCGGAAAAATAATAAGAAAATAGACAAATGTCATAACTGTGGCAAACCTGGACATTATGCAAATGAATGCAGACTCAAAAAGAAGAATGCAAACAATCAATTCAAGAAAAAGAAAAATTGCTACAACTGTGGAAACCTGGGCATCATATTAAAACCTGCAGGCTTAAGAAAAATAAAGATAAGCCGCAGACTAATCTTATAGAAACAGGCATTGAGTCTGACATGGTAGTAGCTGTGGTATCAGAAGTCTTCTTTATAAACAACTTGGAGTGGGTACTGGACACTTGTGCAACTAGGCACGTATGCAAGGATCATAGCATGTTTACCTCCTATTAAGTATCAGGAGATGATGAATATGTGTTCATGGGTAATACTAGAACATCTCCAGTTGTAGGGAAAGAGAAAGTACTTCTGAAACTCACTTCTGGGAAGATTGCTATTGAATGATGTCTTATATGTTCCTAACATTAAAAGACATTTGGTCTCTGGTTCGCTCCTCAATAAGACTGGTGTCAAGTTAGTATTTGATTTAGATAAGCTTGTAATGACTAAGAATGGAACTTTTGTTGGTAAGAGATACTGTAGTATTGGTTTATTCATTGTAAATGTATCCAATGATAATAATAAGAAGACATCCAATTCTGTTTATATCGTTGAACCCTTTTATCTATGACATAGTAGATTAGGTCATTTAAATGTATATCTTTGAAGAAAATGAAAAGATTAAGTTTATTATCTAAAATATCTAATGAAGAATTTGATAAATGTGAAACATGTGCAGAATCAAAATTTATTTGAAATTCTTTTAAACGAATAGAAAGATTATCTGTTCTATTAGAATTAATATATAGTGACTTAGGTAATTTTAGAAATCACATGTCTAAAGGTGGAAAAAGATATTATATAACTTTTATAGATGACTACTCTAGGTTCACTAAAGTCCATCTATTAAGGAACAAAGATAAAGATTTGGATGCTTTTTCTAAATATAAAACTAAAGTTGAAAATCAGTTAAATATAAAAATTAAAAGACTTAGAACAGATAGAGGAGGTAAATATGAATCTTTTCAATTTAGAGAATTATGTGAAAAGAGCGGAATAGTTCACGAAACTACAGCTCCTTATACATTAGAATAGAATGGAATAGCAGAAAGTAAGAATATAACTCTAAAAAATATGATGAATACTATATTAAACAGTTCAGGCTTACCCTCAAATATGTGGGGAGAAGCATTTCTATCTGCTTGTTATATATTAAATAGGATTCTTTCTAAATCTTTTAATCAAACATCTTATGAACTGTGGGGTTATCTTGTTAAAGTAGGATTATCTGAAACTAAGAAAAAAAATTAAGTCCTAAAACGACCGACTGTGTATTTATAGATTACGCACAAAATAGTGCAGCCCAAAAGTTTCTAGTTTTAAAAAACTAAGGATAATATTCTAAATCCTAATACAATTATACAAACAAGGGATACAGAGTTTTTTGATAACGTATTCCCTATGAAATCTAAATCTATAGGAATAGAGGAAGTTAATGAATCAGATATCACGTCTACTAGTAAAAGTTCTTGCGAACAAGTAGTAGAAGAGAACAACTAAGAAAAAATACTAGAGTTAGAAGAGAAACTAACCTAGGAGATGATTTTTTCACCTTCTTAATAAAAAACGATCTTACAACTTGTACAGAAGTAATTAACTCTTTAAATGCAACCTTTTGGAAGGAAGCAATAAATGATGAGTTGAAATCTTTTATATCTAATAACACTTGGAAACTTGTAGACCTACCACCCGGAAACAAACTAATAGGTTGTAAATGTGTGTTTAAAAAGAAACTAAAACCAGATAAAACTATTGATAAGTTTAACACTAGGTTAGTAGCGGAAGGCTTTAAACAAAAGGAAGAAATATATTATTTTAATACATATTCTCCTATAACTAGAATTACAACTATTAAGGTCTTAATAGCAATAGCCTTCATATTTAAACTAGTGGTACACCGGATGGACGTTAAGACAACTTTCCTAAATGAAGATTTAGAAGAAGAAATATATATGGAGCAACCTGAGGATTATAAGGCATCAAGTAAAGAAAATAAAGTATGTAGACTAATTAAATCACTATATGATTTAAAATAGGCTCCTAAACAATGACATGAAAAATTTGATAGTGTTTTAATATCAAATGGTTATCATATAAATGATGTAGATAAATGTGTATATATTAAAATTTTTGAAAATGATTATATTATTATACGCCTTTATGTTGATGAAATGCTTATTTTTGGAACTAATATTAAATTAGTTATTACGACTAAGAAATTCTTGTAATCTAAATTTAACATGAAAAACTTAGGAGAGGCTAATGTAATCTTGGGTATTGAAGTAACCAGGAAAGATGGTATTATTGTATTATCACAATTTCATTACATTAAGAAGTTACTAAGGAAGTTTAACCATTTTGACTGTTTACCTGTGAGTACACCTTATGATTACAGTGTGACTCTCATAAAGAATACAGGAAATAGTATGTCTCAATTATAATATTTTATAATAATTGGTAGCCTTATGTATTTAACAAACCGCACTAGACCTAACATAGCCTTTGTAGTAGGAAAGCTAAATAGATATACAGTTCACCCTAAAAAAGAGCATTGAAATGTCTTGTCTAGGATTTTGAGATACCTAAAAGGCAGTATGGCTTATGGTTTACATTATAATGGTTTTCCTGCTATATTAGAAGGATACAGTGATGCTAACTGGATTAGTGATTCAGATGAGATAAAATTCACTAGTGAATATCTTCACTTTAGGTAGAGGAGCAGTCTTTTGGAAGTCTACCAAACAGACATGTATCGCTCGATCGACTATGGAATTTGAGTTTATTTCCTTAAAAAAGGCTGGATCAGAATTCGAGTGTCTTAGAAATCTCTTAGCTGATATACTATTGTGGCCAAAGCCTATATCGGTCATGTCTATTCATTATGACTGTCAAGTAGCTATAGCAAAAGCAAAGAGTAAAATATATAATGGAAAGAGCAGACATATTAAACTCAGACACAATATAGTGAAACACATATTACGTGATGGAGTCATATCTATTGACTTTGTGAGGTTAGAAAAGAATCTGGCAGATTCTTTAACTAAAAGACTATTTAAAAGGTTAGTCAATGATACATCGAAGGGAATGAGACTGAGCCTAATATATGAGCTGCTAGTATCGGCAATCCAACCTATATAAGTGGAGATATCAAGAGATAAGTTTAATGGGTAAGCAATAAGACACGAGGTAGACGATTGCACTGAATTATATGAGCCCCTTCTATCATATACAGTGCGAGCAACGACACAGAAGGACAAGTTTTTAGAACTCTTAATGGATCCATAGTCATATATTTGGTGGTGTATATAGTTGTTGCATATACTTGATGGACTTTACCTATATGGGTGTAGAGGTGGAGGCCGCTTCCTATGAGAATCTAGGCGAATTCTCTAGATCACTTATGAAATTTAGATAATGGTGTATGGCTGAAATGCACCGAACCGTAGAATTATTTTTATAGGAAGAGTTGTGTGATTGGCGTGTATTTGCGATTTACATTAAAAATATTCAGGTTTAAGACTATGGTGTCACCTGATTCCTGTAGACCTATCTTGCTTACTCTAATGTCAATTCAAGTTTATGGTGACACTAATGTCAGTTCAAGTCTATGGTGACACCAGCACCATTGAACGGCTATTACGCTTTAACCTGAAAGAGTTTTATTTTAAAACATGTAAGCGATTATTGTATTTTTTTTTAAATAAATATTAAAATTTGATTTTTAAATTTTCAATTTCCCTCCACATTTGAAAATTTTGGTGTTTTTGAGTTGTGGATTTTGTCTCACATCGGATTTAACAAAGGAAAATATATTATATATAAGATAGGCTTTTTGCATTAGGGCTTGAGCCTCATTTAGGGGGCATGTGAATTTGGTCCTATGGGGGGAGTTATACCAATAGCTCTAATATATGACATTGACCATACATGCGCGCATGCGCCGAGCCGAGTCTGAGTCCGAGTCCGAGTCCGTGTGCGTGTGCACATGCGCGTGTGCGACGGGACGGGCTAGGCTAGGCTGGGCGTGGGCGCGGGTGCGGGTGTGGGTGCGAGTGTACTCGCGTGGGTGTGTGTGTGTATGGGTACTCGCGGGACTTTAGTTGCGAGAGTGTACTCGCACTTGTGCCTTTTTCGTTTTAAACCAAAGAGATGTGTCCGTTCCGATTGGTCGCACCTGTTGGGTTTAAACCCAACAGACCTAACCCTTTGTAAATGGTGTTTAATGCACCACTTCGAAGTCTATATAAGGACTTCCATTCCAGTTTCAAACATATGAAAAATTATCTCTCTTATAAAACTCTATCTGATACTATTTTAAGAATTTTAATTGCTAAGTTCGTCGCTAAGTTAACTCAGCACTTTCGGGTTAAATTGCAATTGGTTCAAGCCTGCATACAGTGAGTGCACCATTGGGATCGGGTCACAGTCGTTGTATCATGGAGGTCGATTGCTCTGGAAACCTGTTGCATTTGGGACGCTGTCCAAGGGGAGCAAATTCGATTTCAAGCCGAGTGACTCAATCACGCCTCAACTCAATTCAATAAGTCCTCTTTCTCAAAATTTTATTTTCTTTTTTGGTTCTCGATTTTTTATAGCCTATTTAATTCAACCAAATATTCTAACGGGACCTATCGTGATGTATGTGTTTTATCCCTATTGCCCATCCATTTTTAAAAGTCCGGAAGCTCGGATAGGGGATGAGTCGACTCTGCTCACACTGCTCGAATCGTCCGAGGCAACAGTTATGGTCGAGATAGTAATGTGCGAGGCCAACGGGCAAACAGAATAGGACAATTTAAGCTAACTCGGTATACGGGCTAGCAATGCCCTCCTTAGCCCACTAAGGTCAAAAAATTATAAGCCACCTGACCGACAGTAAAACCGACTCAACGAGTTGGTTATGTCGGCTATGACGGATAAAAATCGAGACTATTTTCACCCAATAGAAGGCAGAAAGATTATCCTCGAGATCCAGCCGAGACTCATCCATCACATGAGTCGGAATCAGTTGAGCCGAGTGAGAGAGACGGTGTATATTCAAATACCGTCCTAAAAATCCAGAAAACAGATGTCCGATCCTGAGGATCTCGGGATCGGATGAAATCTGTTAAAGATATCAAATCTCCGAAGAGATAGGGGAAGAATCTCTACACAGCAGGTCTTCCTCACGCCTATAAGAACCCATCTCCATCGTGGTAAAAGGTATGCAACAGAAAAAACCCTAAAAGCCTCTGTCTTTATTATCGAGAACTGACTTAGGCATTGGAGGTTCCCCTGCTTTAGCCAGGGTCCCCTTTGTGTTAAGGATTGTGCAAGTTAAAGACGACGGAGGCGACGGGTCCATCAGAAAAACACATCAACAGTTTGGCGCCGTCTGTGGGAATGGATAAAAAGGCTTTTTTTTTATATTTTACCTAAAGAGCTGTAAGACAAGTTCTAATGGTGACGACTAGAAGAACAGATCAGGACGATGTAAACGAGGCCGCCGCCAGCGCAGCATTAGGAGCTCCACCAATGGTCTCGCCAGCTGCGCTGCTGATGTCCCCGGCCATATCTAATAATCAGCGGAACCGGGGTAATGCGCAATTGAGTCGGGAGGTTCAAGAGATCCGATTTGATATGAATGTCATGAAGCAGATGTTAGAACAGATGTACAACCAGCAGATGCTACTACAACATCAAGGACAAACATCGCGTGTTCCCCCACCTGCGTCCAGCCCTCTGCCTGCTGCTCAGCCCACGGCTCCGCGAACGTCCCATCAATCGAGTCAACACCAGTGTCCGACTGAACCAATACCAGCTCGTTCGGTCACAGCCGCATTACCTCCCCTCTGATCTACGGCACAATAGATCAAAGGAGGTGCAGTCGGCCTCCCGCTGAGGAAACGGCATAAGTGAAGAGCCTTAGAAAGTGGACATCCAGGACTTCGAGAAAGATATTGGGGAGGAGATGGCGAAAGAGATGATAGATATGAACACGTATCCAGCTCGATTAGAGGCTAAAGCATCCCCTTTTATAGATGAAGTGATGCAGGCTCGGTTATCGGAAAGGTTTCGCTTACCGCAAATCATCCCCTTCACGGAGAAAACCGACCCAACTGAGCACATCGAATGCTTCAAAACTTATATGGAGTTGCACGATGCCTCGGACGCAATCATGTGTCGAGTCTTTTCTCTCACACTAACCGACGTGGCTCGACTTTGGTTTAAACAATTGAAACCGAAATCTATCGGTTCATTTGGCGAACTCAACGACGCCTTCCTCGCTAATTTTATTGGTGGAAAAAAGAAACTGAAGCCACCTACACATCTGAATAACATATTTCAGAAGACAGGAAAGCTACTGAAAGATTATATCAGACGTTTCAACTTTGAATCTCTTCAGGTTCAAAAACACTCGGAAGAAACAGCACTCAACGCACTCATTCAAGGGGTCAGAGACAAGTCATTTCTAGCGTCTTTGGATAAAAATTCGTCGGAAACTCTAGCCGAGTTTATGGCTCGGTCGGATAAATACGCAGATGTCGAAGAAACGCGACTCCTGCGCAAGACAACCCAGAACACAAAATCCTCGGCCAAAGTGTCAGTTAAAAAAGGGACCGACTCGGCTGAAGGGAAAAAGCGTAAGGATGATCGAGCACACGATGATCAAAAGTCAAGAAAGTGACTTGACTGAATGTTTTCCACATACACCCCCCTAAATAAAACTCAGGAACAGGTGTTAATGGAAATTAAAAGTGAAGGTTTCGTCAACTGGCCCAATAAACTGCGAGGCAATCTCAACCGACGGAGTAAGAACAAATACTGCCATTATCATCGTGATCACAGTCACAATACGAGTGATTGTTATCACCTAAAAGAAGAAATCAAACAACTCATCAGGGAAGGCCGACTTGGAGAACATGTGTAAAGGGTCGTGTCCGCGGAAGAACGCCCGAACAAAAACCGAGTCAAGGAAGAAATCCGAACAATCGTCGGTGATCATCGAGGTGGGGGCGACTCTAATAATGCATGAAAGAATCACGCTAGAAGCATTAGTCAGCCCGAGTCCAAAATTCTCCTACTGTATCGGCCTCCGAAGGAAAAGAAACGAGAAAAGTATTGCATCTCGTTCACTAAAGACGACGCTCGAGGCGTCCATCATCCCTATGATGATGCGCTAGTCATCACTCTCACCATCGCTAACAAAAAAGTGTTCCGTATACTCGTAGACACTGGATCGTCTGCGGATGTGCTATTCACTCAGGCGTTCGACAAAATGGGAATCGAGTGATCAATGTTACGTCCAGTTCAAACACCGTTGATCGGATTCTCGGGAGTACAGATATTCCCAGAAGGGATTGCCTCACTACCACACACTGCCGGAAATCCCCCGCATCAGACGACAGTAATGGTAGATTTCCTGATCGTTAACCAAACATCTGTCTACAATGCTATACTCGGTCAACCTACTTTGAATCTCTTACAAGCGGTGGTATCCACATACCACCTTTCCATGAAATTCCTAACCGAGTCAGGAGTCGGAATCGTAAAAGGAAATCAACAAGATGCTCGACGCTGCTATGTCACTGCAGTAAAAGTTCCAATTGAAATATCAGTAATTGGATCGCTAGATCCCAAGGTCGGAACTCACAAACAGGGGCAACGCTGAAAGATCTTATATCAGTACCCCTGTCCGAGGCAGAGGAGTCGAAGGTGGTACGGATCGGTTCATCCCTAAAGTCACCACTCAAAGATAATCTAATAGCTCTGCTTAGACGATATGCTGACATATTCACATGGAGTCATGAAGATATGCCTGGGATCGATCCCTCGGACATGACGCACCGACTCAACATCGATCCGACTTGCCGACCGATCCGACAAAAAAGACGTCCTCTTGGCCCAGAAAGGTACGCTATCATCGAAGAAGAAGTTGGCAAGCTCCTCAAGGCAAAATTCATAGAAGAAGTATACTATCTGGAATGGATAGCTAATGTGGTACTTGTGAAAAAAGCCAATGGGAAGTGGCGTGTCTGTATTGACTATACAGATCTGAATAAAGCCCGCCCCAAGGATAGCTATCCTCTCCCGAGAATCGATCAGTTGGTAGCCAGTACTGCTGGCCATGAATTACTTAGTTTCATGGATACATATTCTGGGTATAATCAAATTATAATGCATCAATTTGATAAATCTAAGACCACCTTTGTCACTGACAAAGGTCCTTATTGCTACCAAGTGATGCCATTTGGTTTAAAAAATGCCGACGCAATATATCAGAGGTTGGTGAACAAAATATTCGCTCGGCAGATTGGCCAGACCATGGAAGTATACATATATGACATGCTCGTTAAAAGTATACTAGCGGCCGACCATATAGCCGACCTAGAAGAAACGTTCCTGACCTTACCCAAATACAAGATGAAGTTAAATCCAAGCAAGTATGATTTTGGTGTAAGCTCAGGAAAGTTTCTCGGATTTTTGATCAGTCAGCGAGGAATCGAAGCAAATCCTGAGAAAATCAAAGATTTACTCGATATGGAGTCCCCCAAAACCATTAAAGACATACAAAGGCTGACCGGACGAGTAGCTGCACTTAACCGCTTCCTTTCTAGAGCCACCGATTGATGTCTCCCGTTCTTTAAACAGTTGAAGGGACGACAATGGATGGAATGGACAGAAGAATGTGAAGCGGCGTTTCAGCAATTAAAGTCTTACCTCAGGTCTCTGCCTCTCCTATCAAAATCCGAGCCAGGAGAAGTTCTGCTGTTATACCTGGCTATGTCCGACGCAGCAATTAGTTCGGCACTAATACGAGAATACGATGTAAGACAACTGTCGGTCTATTATGTGAACAAAGTGCACCTACTGGCAGAAACAAGGTACCCATTGATGGAAAAGGTGGCCCTGCCTCTAGTTATCACCTCACGACGGTTGCGGCCGTATTTCCAAGCATATACTATTGTCGTTATGACCGATCATCCGTTGCATCAGATTCTACAAAAAACGGAAGCTTCCAATCGACTTAGGAAATGGGCGATCGAACTCAGCGAGTTCGACATTCAATATAAACCGAGGATGACGATCAAGGGACAAGCAATGGCCGACTTCATCGCTGAAGTTACACTGTAACTTGTTGCAGACGCTACTGAGCCCGTGGAAACGCTGGCGGTCGCTTCACCCGATTCATTGCCCTCCCCACTTCCTTGGAAGCTGTATGTCGACGGCTCTTCCAACTCTAAGGCATGCGGGGCAGGAGTAGTGCTGGAAACTCCTGATCAAACCTATATGCAATATGCCTTGAGACTTAGATTTCAAGCCTCGAACAATACATCGGAATACGAAGCACTATTACTCAGCCTCCGATTCGCAGCCAGTTTAGGAGTAATGCATCTCCACGTTTTCAGTGATTCCCAACTGGTTGTCAATCAAGTCACCAGTGTCTACCAAACATGGAAAGAGCAATTAAAAGCGTATATGGAAAAAGCTAAGGAATTGATCAGCGGATTCTGACAATGTGAAGTAACTCGGATCCCCAGGACTAAGATACTAAGGCTAACATATTAGTAAAACTAGCCTCGACCGACGAAGACGATATACCCAAGTTAGTTCTGATCGAATATGTGGTAAAGCCGAGTATCGAGGAACCGGTCAACTCATCCATACACGCCATTGAGTCGGAACTTACCTGGCTCGACCCTATCGTCCAATATCTCAACGAAGGAATTCTACCTCAAGATCGTGCCGAGGCCCGGCGACCAAAGACCCGAGCGTCACGCTACACCATATTGAATGGGGTGCTATATAAGAAAGGCTTTTATGCTTCCCTACTGCGGTGTCTGAATGTAACGCCCTGAAAATCGGGGGTCGAGCATAAACTCAACTCCCGAGTTCCAGAACATCACTTATGCAACAAAATGAATGATGATTGAATGTTGACTGTATTCGTGCATTGAACATGAGTGAGATTAAGCCAAAACAGCATATCATACTCCAGAGACAGTTAATTTTGCAAGCGGAAGACTATGATAGATAGATAAAATATATAAACTATGATGAGTCTCCAGAGTGTGATAACATTACCAGGTTAAATAAATACAAGTACAGTTCTAAAATATACCAAATGTGTAAGTTTAATGTCTTCTATCCCCGCAGTACCCACAGTCAAAGCACCAGGTCTTGAGAGACCCGTCGAGAGAGTTACATGATAGGAGAACTCCTCCTCATCACCATAGAAGTAGTCCGGCTCTGCTTCATAAGCATCGCCATCATCTGAAACTCAACAAATCTGGTTGGTGTGTACAACACCGTCCCGTAACGTGGGAGTGAGTAGCTAACTCAGTGGAACAATAAGGCATAAGTTATCATGTTATCAATACAGTCAAGCAGTAATGATAAAGCAGTAAATCAAGCACTCCTAGTTACTCTGATTAATGCAAGTATGAATGCAGGTATGGCGGACCAGTTTCAGTTCAACGGTCAGTGGGCCACGATCTGAAATTCCAAGTACATGTAATTGTTCCTGAAATTTTTCCTGATCCGAGGGTGTAATTTGGTCTGACTCTGACGGTCTGGTTGCTTAATACTGATGCACAAGCGAATGGTGCCAGATCATTCACACTCTCACGTTCCGGACTCAAGCGAACAGCCGTGGGACATTGGCTTGGACTAATTTCCGAGATGGTTGTCAAGTCCAGCGAGGCGGTCCTAAGTCCTTAACTTGGTATTATTCGGACTCCCGATGTGCGGTCCAGATTAGATACGGAGTTTCAAGATGCTCCCGAGAGCAGCCGGGTAATGAGTTTGATCCTAGATTTTTGGGTAACCTAGCATTAATGATTCTACAAGTTTTAGGTCTTGCAGATCGTATTTAAAGCGATTCAAATGGATTTCATGGCTAATCTAGTTTAGCACTTAGTTAACTTTGTCAAATTTCTAAAGGATTAATCCTAAGTGATTTCTGGTCGAGGTGGTACTCAGGCCTTTGTAGGTTGTATATAAGGTGATCCAAGTTATAATACTTAACTAGTTTAAGATAGTGTCTAGGGTGAAAGTACTTAGGAAAATTGAAAGATGAAGGTGGTGAAGGGTGAGAGTAGTGAAGGAAATGAGTTCAAAGGCGGCTTTAGACTTTGGGATTCAGTTCTGACAAGTTAATGAGGTATTAGGATCGACCCATTGCCTAAGGACGTCTAATCCCAGGTTGGCAAAAAATTCAGGGCGTTACACTGAACCCCGGCCGTACTTGATACAAGTAGAGGAATTCGTCGACCGTCAATGGGGGCTATTTTATCTCTGCCCACAACACCGTGCACCCGAACAAGTTCCTCCACCCGTTCGGGACTATTTATCCGAGAGCAAGCCAGATACGAGATAGGAAGTCTTGAGCAATGGGCTGAAGGGGTAACCGCAAGCCACATTGCATCGAAACTTGGAAAATTACAACCATTCTGGCAAGAGGATGGTCAGGTAACTCATCCGGATGAGGAAGACGAATGATAACCGAGTCGGGGACATGATACCCGGCTCAGATTCGGTTCAGATCCGACTCATTCAAAATCGAGGGAACAGGACCTCTCAGATCATCTTCGGCCCCCTCTCCTTCGGAAGACGACTCGGAAGCCTGTGCCTACTGAGTTATGGGAACCGACTCAGAAGCTCCCTCGGCGACTCCTATTTCTCCCTCCTCCTCCAATAAATCCATCGCAGGATTGGGTCTCCCCGGCAGGTTACCAAAGACGACCAGCCACGCGAAGGACCGACTGGAACGGGACGCTCAGCCTGTGGTTCAACAGTCCTCTCAGAAAGGAAAGAGGCATTAACATCAACCGCAATCTCCGCCAGTAGGGAGGGTGATTCCGCAACGTTCCAGAAACGCTGCGTTTCACCCTCGTCGCCTGAAATTCTCTCCCGAGGGCTCTGGGAGCCGTGCATTGCCATTAATGTCAACAGAAAGGGGAGGAAAAAACTCACCGGAGAAAGGAACGATGATCAAATAGAAGATAACTGAGGAGGAAACGACAAGGGTAGGAGCCCAACACAGGGACGGGAAGAAACAAAGAAGAAAAAAGAAGGAATGAAATGAAAATGAGGAGCGGGAGCAAGGCAGCAGCCTTTTTTATAGTCCTGCCATGTGGCAGGGGCAATTAATGAGCAGACGAAACGACGCCTGCCTCAACTCCCTCACTCGACACGTGGCGCATGCCGACTGACAACGACAACGTTCTCGACACGCATCCAACGCCCATACACAGGAAAGATGACTTTACGGCTGATCGCTCGTGCGACCTCAGGTAACAAACCGTCACCTGTTAAGGACGACTCAAAGAGCATTAAATGTCTCATTATAGCCTTGGCTTCCGGTGCGAACCGACCTAAAAACTCATTACTCCTCAGTGCCGAGTGAGGCATAAGGAGTAAGGGGGGCTTACTGTTGGGAGAAAAATATGCAAAGTCTGAAAGCTCGGATAGGGGATGAGTCGACTCTGCTCACACTGCTCGAATCGTCCGAGGCAACAGTTATGGTCGAGATAGTATTGTGCGAGGTCAACGGGCAAACAGAATAGGATGGTTTAAGCTAACTCAGTATACGGGCTAGCAATACCCTCTTTAGCCCACTAAGGTCAAAAAGCTATAAGCACCTGACCGACAGTAAAACCAACTCAACGAGTTGGTTATGTCGACTACGGGTTAAGGAAGCATGACGGATAAAAATCGAGACTATTTCCACCCGATAGAAGGCAAAAAGCTTATCCTCGAGATCCAGCCGAGACTCATCCATCACATGAGTCAGAATCGGTTGAGCCGAGTGAGAGAGACGGTGTATATTCAAATACCGTCCCGAAAATCTAGAAAATATATGTCCGATCCCGAGAATCTCGGGATCGGATGAAATCTGTTAAAGATATCAAATTTTCGAAGAGATAGGGGGAGAATCTCTACACGGCAGGGCTTCTTCACGCCTATAAGAACCCATCTCCATCGTGGTGAAAGGTATGCAACAGAAAAAACCTTAAAAGCCTCTCTGTCTTTATTATCGAGAACTGACTTAAGCATCGGAGGTTTCCCTGCTTTAGCCAGGGTCCCCTTTGTGTTAAGGATTGTGCAGGTTAAAGACGACGGAGGCGACAAGTCCATCAGAAAAACACATCAACACATCTCCTTATTACACAGTTAATACAAATGACACAGAAACAAGTATCCACGAATCAAAGGTTAGGATCAGTCAAATCAATTTGATTTTGGCATAGTGACACAGGGACGCGGATTTCTTGCGAAAGGCTTTCATAAGAAGTTCCTGTGCTGGGAACCTAAGTGGGGCCCACTGTGATGTTTGTGAGAAAACCTCCCGTCCATCCGTTTTGTGAGTGCATTTTAAGAAATGACACCAAAAATGAACTGTATCCAATACTCAAGTGGGCCGAAAATGGGATAATTGAACGTCCACAGTTAAAATATTCATGGGCCAACGGAAGTTTTGAATCAAGCCAATATTTATGTTTTCAGTTCATCCAAGTAGGAATGATGTTATTAACAGCATGGATGACATGTAAACATCACTGTCGAACCCAGGAGGTTTTCATAGGTGGAAATTTCCCTAACTACCTTTTTTCCTTTAGTACGGCTCACCTGAGTCTTGGATCTTGTAAAAAAAAAATTTCACTCTCATCAAATAAACTCACAAAACTGATGGACGGAGTGGATTCCAGACAAACATCACGGTGGGCCCAACTAAGTTGACAGCACAGGAACTTCCTGCGAAAGGCTTTCGCAGGAAATCCGCGTCCGTGACACAGCCATAGTGGGTTTCGCAGTTTTACTAGTTAAATGAGTTTATGTAGCCTGCATATCAAGTGCCATATTATTCCAAAGTATCAAATACCTTCCAATATTATACAAGTAGTACACGTCAGCAGAAAGGAAGTCGACATTGAAGTCGCTGTATCGGAACTTTAGGTAATATACCTATTGTCGTGTAGCGAAAGCTACCTGTAATGGGACCACATGCAGTGGAATCTGATCCCAAATCCCTAAAAAACCCCACGCCTCTCTCACTCTCCACACATAGTTACTCCACCGGATGGCCGGCTCATCTCCTCTCCTCTCCCGAGTCAACTCGTCCGAGCCAGAAGCTCACCCAGCGCTGCACAAAGGTGCACCTACCCTCGATGAGGTGATCGAGCAGTGCATCGGCAGCTTCGGCCCAGCCCAGCTTATCCAAGCCGTCCTCGTGTCGTTCGCATGGGTCTTTGACGCCCAACAGGCTTTCATCAGCATCTTCACAGATGCGCAACCATCGTGGCATTGCACACGTGCAAATGACACCGTTTGCTTGTCTGCTGCCACTCCATGCCAGCTACCAAAGCATGCATGGGCTTGGGACCAGCCTGCAAGCACATCGATTATCTCTCAGTGGGACCTGATGTGCTCGAACCCACTCATCTCTGGGCTCCCAGCATCTTCCTTCTTTCCAGGCTGCCTTGCCGGTGGTTTCCTTCTTTCTGTTGGGATGCCTTGCACAAACCTTTGGATCTAGCCTCCCGAAACAAACCAGAATTATGGATAATAAAGCAATGAAATAAATCAAAGCATCAATCACACACCACACAAGAGATTTTTACGTGGAAAACCCTCAAAGAGGTAAAAACCACGGGACCTCGTCCAGATCAACAATCCACTATGAAGTAGAACGTTACAATCTTCTTCACTCACGCGGGAGTGGATAAACAATAAGAGAAATAGAGAAAACGGAGAGATCTAACCGATTACGAGGACATAGAAGCGCTGAGATATAGATTGCATAGTAGAGAACCTCCACGAGCAGAACCTCCCTTCTATAAGCTTCCTCTCTCTCTTTCTCCCTCTCTCACCTTTAATAGCCTCAAACCCTTTAGCAAATCCCTTGCAAAGCTTTAGGAAACCCTCTTGCTATTTTTGTGATACCTAGAAAAACCTTAGGCAACCCCTTTTATAGTTTTGGGAAACTCCTTTCCGCATCCCAGTTGCGAAAGGACTCAAATCCGCAGTTTCGCGCAAAATCGTGGAACAAATTGCATAACCTTCGACTAGTCGAGACATCCCTTCGACCAGTCATAGGCCCCCTTCGACTAGTCGAAGGTTCCTTCGACCAGTCCAAGCTACAGTAAAAAACAGCAAAATTACTCGCTGGACTTTGAGTCGAAGTTTTCGACTCGAACCTTCGACCGGTCGACCACCAGCCTTCGACCACTCGAGCAGGGCTCTCGACCAGTCGAAGATGGGTCAAAATAACCCATCAAATCTCCCCCTTTTTGACACAGGAGGGATCCACCTTCTTCAAGCCAGACAGGTTTCTACAAACCTCAAACTTGCCCTTGAGCAAAGCCTTGGTCATCATGTCTGACCCATTATCGTCCGTGTGGACTTTCTCAAGCTGAACACCTTCTGTTCCAAAGTATCCCTGATCCAGTGATACCGTATCTCTATGTGCTTCGACTTGGAATGCTGACTTGGATTCTTGCTCAAGTGTATAGCACTCTGACTATCGCAATAGACCACGTGCTCCTCCTGTTTTAGGCTAAGTTCCTGTAGGAACCTTTTCATCCAAAGCATCTCTTTACATGCTTATGTGATTGCAATGTATTCGGCCTCTGTCGTCGACAATGCTACGACCTTCGTAGCTTGTTACGCCAAGCGCTCCCCCATGCAAACGTGAACATGAACCCGATGTAGACTTCTTGGAGTCTATGTCACACTGCCATATCTGCATATGTGTAGCCCTCTAACACAGGTTTTCCGTCACCATAGCATAGGCTCAACCTGGATGAGCCTCTTAGATACCATAGTATCCATTTCACCGCTGCCCAATGCTCTTTGCCAGGATTGGCAATGTACCGGCTGACAATACCAACCACATATGCTATGTCTGGGCGTGTACACACCATAGCATACATCAAACTTCCTACTGCTGACGCGTAGGGTATTTTCTGCATCTCTTCCACCTCTTCCTTCGTCTTAGGACTTTTTGTCGCTCAATCGAAGTGATCATCCGGTGGAGTCTTGGCCGACCGGATTTGCATTCATATTGAACCGCTCAGGACTTTCTCAATATCAGCTCTTGTGTAATGACCAAAGCTTCCTGCCGCATACATCACGGGTTATCTCCATTCCTAGGATCTGTCTAGCCAGGACCCAAGTCTTTCATCGCAAAAGACTTGCCCAACTCTGTTTCGACTGTCAATCTTCTTGATGTATTTTCCCATGATGAGCATGTCATCAACATATATGACGAGAACTAAGAAATCACCGTCGAGAACTTACGCGTGAACACACGGTGGTCCGACTCCGTTCTGTCATACCCATCTTTGTAACATGAGCGAATCGAACTTCTTGTACCATTGCCGTGGAGCTTGTTTCGGCCCATACAAGCTCTTCCTCACCTACACACCATATGCTCCTTACCCTTGACTTGAACCCCTCTAGTTGGTGCATGTAGATCTCTTCTTCCAGTCACCATGGAGAAAACGGTTTAACATCTAAGCTGCTCTATCTCCCGGATCTATGCTAGCCGCCAACCCAAGCAACACCCGTATGGATGTCATCTTCACCACTGGTGAGAATATCTCCTCGAAGTCTATGCCTTTCCTCTGACCAAACCCTTTCACCGCAAGTCTGGCCTTAAACCTCGTCTGTGAATTCTTCTGCTCAACCTTCTTTCTGAACACCAACTTGTTGCTCAAAGCTTTCTTACCCTTAGGCAATTTCACCATGTCATAGGTGTGGTTCTTATGCAAGGATTACATCTCCTCTTGCATAGCTTTCAACCACTCCTCCTTATGCTCGTCGGCTAGGGCCTCAGAATAATCTTCTGGCTCTCCCCCATTGGTTAGCATAATGTACTCATGCGGCGAGTACCTCTTGGACGACTGTCTGTCCCTAGATGACCTCCTCACCTGTGGCTCAACAGGTGGATCAAGTGGGGGCTGCTCCCCTGGTCCATCTTCTAAAGGAATTCTCTCGTCCTCTGCACCTTGCTATACTCCCCCGTCATCAGGCACCACGGGAGGAGTAATCGGATCCATGTCCTCTAGCTCACTTGAACTAGGCTGGTTCTTCTCTGCCTTACCAATGTCTTCGATACACTGATCTTCAAAGAAAATCACATCTCTACTCCTAACGAGCTTCTTCTCGGTCGGATCCCATAACCTGTAACCGAATTTTTCATCACCGTACCCTAAGAACACACACTGCCTGATCTTCATATTGAGCTTGGACCTCTCGTCCTTTAGTACGTAAACAGATGCCCTGCATCCAAACACCCTGAGATGACTGTACGATGGATCCTATCCAGTCCACACCTTCTCAGGTACTTCTCCATTCAATGGGGCTGATGGAGACCTGTTTATCAAATACACCGCTGTGCGCATTGCTTCTCCCCAGAACGTCTTGGGCAACTTCGCATGGGATAACATGCATCTGATTCTTTCAACAATGGTGCGATTCATTCGCTCAGCTACACCATTATGCTGGGGGGTCTTGGAAACCGTCTGTTCATGCCGTATACCCTGGGACTTGTAGTACTCGTGAAAGTCGCCAATGATTTACCACCAATATCAGTGCGGATGCACTTCAATGGTCTACCTGTCTCTCTCTCGACCATAGCATGAAACAACTTAAACACACCAAAGACCTCGTCCTTGGATTTCAAAGCATAAACCCAAACCCTTCTAGATACATCATCTATAAAAGCGACAAAATACAATGCCCCACCCAAGGTTTTTGTCCTCATAGGACCACAAACATCAAAATAAACCAACTCTAATGCATGAACTTTATTAACATGAGAAGCAGTTTTAATAAATGAAACTCTATGCTGTTTCCCTGATAAACAATCAAAATAGGTTTTGAGAGGCATACCTGTCACGTCTGGAAGGAGCTGCTTCCTCGCTAGTAGCTGAAGCCCTTTTTCACTCATGTGGCTTAGACGCCTGTGCCACATGTCAATAGCCGAATCTTTCGCTGCGTTCAACCCACCCTTGCACATACTGACACTTTCCTTGTACAGGGTGCAACACTTCTTTCCTCTAGCCATGATCAATGAACCCTTGATGAGCTTCCATCGCCCACTAGCAAACCTGCTTTCATAGCCATCATCATCCAACCTTCCCGTCGATATCAAGTTGAGACGAAGGCTGCGATATGCCTCACATCCCTGAGAACCAATGTGCAGCCCACATCAGTTTTCACACAAATATCATCAACTCCCACGATCTTTGATACGCCAGAATTTCCCATTTTCACAGTCCCATAGTCACCTGACTTGTAGCTTGTGAAGGAGTCCCTGTGTGGAGTCGCATGAAAAGAAGCTCCCGAGTCTATCACCCAATCGGTGCCCTGACTCGTAGCCGTGAGACATACATCATGATCTGTAGAAAGAATAACTACGATGTCGCCATCTGAAGCGACCGCAGTGGAATCTAATTCGTCTTCCTTCCATTTTCCTTTCTTGTTGTTTTTCTTACCAGGACATTCATGCTTGTAGTGGCCCTTCTTGCCACAATTCCAGCATTCAACCTCTTTTCTGTTACTCCACTTGCCTCTTGATTTATCTCGGGCCTTCCCGCCCTTCCTGTTCTTTCCTCTCCCCCGTTCCTGCGTCACAAGAGCCTCTTGCTGAGTAGACCCCTAAGACTTCCTCCTTGTCTCCTCATTGAAGAGACAGCGGTTACTGTTCCATGGATATCTTTCCGTGTGGCGCGGAGTTACTTAGAGACACCACCAATGTCTCCCAAGCTTGTCGAGCAATGAACTAAGCAATAATAAAGCACGCAATTCATCATCCGGGACCATCTTCATAGAGGTGAGTTGGTTCACTATATTCTTGACTTCATTCATGTGCTCGACCCACAGAACCACCATCCTTGAACTTGAGATTCACAAGTCGCCTTATCGAAATATCTTATTACCAGAAATTTGTCTTCCTCTCATACGACCCTTGTAATTTTAGCCATAGGCTTTCGGTGAGGTTTCCGTAGACACATGGTGGAACACAGAATCATCCAACCATTGTCTAATAAACTCCACCGCCTTTCGGTCCATCTTCTTCCAATCATCATCAGTCATATCCTTGGATTTTGCTGATATGCCTGAGATTGGAGAATATAGGTCCTTGCAATAAAGTAAGTCCTCCATCTTAGGCTTCCATATGGTCCAGTTAGAACCATTGAGGCTGATCATCCTTGAGCCACCTTCCATAATTCCAAACCGATCCTACCCGTTCAATGAACTTAGCTCTGATACCACTTTGTTGGGATGCCTTGCACAAACCTTTGGATCTAGCCTCCCGAAACAAACCAGAATTATGGATAATAAAGCAATGAAATAAATCAAAGCATCAATCACACACCACACAAGAGATTTTTACATGGAAAACCCTCAAAGAGGTAAAAACTACGGGACCTCGTCCAGATCAACAATCCACTATGAAGTAGAACGTTACAATCTTCTTCACTTACGCAGGAGTGGATAAACAATAAGAGAAATAGAGAAAATGGAGAGATCTAACCGATTACGAGGACATAGAAGCGCTGAGATATAGATTGCATAGTAGAGAACCTCCACGAGCAGAACCTCCCTTCTATAAGCTTCCTCTCTCTCTTTCTCCCTCTCTCTCACCTTTGATAGCCCTAAACCCTTTAACAAATCCCTTGAAAGCTTTAGGAAACCCTCTTGCTATTTTTGTGATACCTAGAAAAACCCTAGGCAACTCCTTTTATAGTTTTGGAAAACTCGTTTCCGCATCCCAGTTGCGAAAGGACTCAAATCCGCAGTTTCGAGCAAAATCGCGGAACAAACTGCGTAACCTTCGACTAGTCGAGACATCCCTTCGACCAGTCGTAGGCCCCCTTCGACCAATCGAAGGTTCCTTCGACCAGTCCAAGCTACAATAAAAAACAACAAAATTACTCGCTGGACTTTGAGTCGAAGTTTTCGACTCGAACCTTCGACTGGTCGACCACCAGCCTTCGACCAGTCGAGCAGGGCTCTCGACCAGTCGAAGATGGGTCAAAATAACCCATCACTTTTGACACTCGCTGACTCATCACTCGGCCGCAAGAAAATGCTCCTTCTCTCGTGTCTCAGCATTTCAGTCACTGGCGCGCTGACCGTGGCCTCACCCAACTTGTGGGCCTACTCGGCCTTGCGGTTCATCAGCGGCTGTGGCCGCGCGACGATCAGCACGTGCGCACTCGTGCTGTCGACTGAGATTGTTGGGAAGCGGTGACGGGATGAGGTGGGCATCTTTGAATTCTTTTGTTCCATGCTCGGATTCTTATCCTTACCCGCCATGGCCTACCTAGCTAGTGGAACCTCATGGTGGACCCTCTATCTGTGTACGTCAGTCCCCGTGATCTTTTACTGCATAGCCGTCCATTTCCTTGTACATGAGTCCCCAAGATGGCTCTTCGTGCGTGGACGCAAGTACGAAGCTATCCAAACCCTTCGAAGCATCGCTTTATCAAATGGCAAGATATTGCTTTCCAGCTTCTCTGAAGTGGCTGTCGAAGAGGAGTCGTGGAATGCTGACATATACTCGGCGATGAAGATATTGTGGGAGAAGAAGTGGGCATTTCAGCGGTTATTGATGGTTATGGTGGTTGGTTTCGGAGTAGGCATGGTCTACTACGGGATGCCGCTTGGCCTTGCCAACTTGAATTTCAACCTCTATCTGAGTGTCACGTTTAATGCATTATCGGAACTTCCGTTAGCCTTACTAGCGTTCTTCCTGATAGGGAGGATGAATCGCCGGAGCGCAGTCCTGGTATTCACTATCTTAAGCGGGTTGTGCAGTGTCCTGATTTGCATGGTGATAGATGGCGGCGATATGAAGGAGGTGCAGATGGGGCTGGAGCTGGTGTCGTTCTTCAGCGCCTGCACTGCATTCAACATAGTTTTGATATATGCCCTTGAATTGTTCCCAACAAGCGTACGGAGCTCAGCGCTGTCGATGGTGCGGCAGACTATTGCGCTCAGTGGCGTGATTAGCCCCTTGCTGGTGGTGGCTGGTAGGAGTCAAGGGTCGTTGTCATTTGGGGTGTTTGGGGTGGTGATTGGAGGGTGTGGATTGTTTGTGATGGGTTTGCCAGAGACAAGAGGTGGGCCATCTTGTGATACAATGGAGGAAGAAGAGAAGATGGAGATTCTTGCTTTCAGTGGAGATAATGCATAAAAAAAAAATTTTTTTAAAAAAAAATTTCTTTTAAAGAAAAAAAAAAAAGAGAGAGAGAAAATTGCGACTGTACGACCCATTTATGGCTCATTTACGAGACTAGGCCCACCTTATTTTACCTTGCAAGAATAAGCCCCAGCTGTACGGACGCCTTCCCAAAGGTCGAAAATGCCCCTGCTTAATCCTTCAAGCGGGAAGACGAGCGCTGATGCTCGTCGAACTCGGAGTTGTACCAATGGTTCAAAATAGATCAACGTTACATGGGCCCCACAGTTATGTATTTATTATATCCACAACGTTCATCCGTATTTCGAGATCATTTCGGAGCCTTATCCCAAAAAAAAAAAAATTTCATATCCAAAGATCAACTGGACCACACCACATAGCAGCAGAAAATTGATTTTCACCGTTGAAACTTTTCTAGGGCCCACCATAACATTTATTTTTCCATCCAATCTATTCATAAGGTCACAAAGACCTGGATGAAGAGGAAAAACAAATTTCATAATGATCCAAAACTTCTGTTACCCCTAAAAGGGTTTCAATGGTAGACTTTCATTTCCCCACTGCCTTTTAAAGTGTGGTCTGCTTGATAGTTAGATCTCTCGTATTTTCCGTCTTAAGCCTTATTATGAGCTCGCCAAATAGATGTACGGTTTGGATATAACATAGACCTCATGACGGACCCAAAAAATAACAAAGATTCGATGTTAAAAAGAAAAAGGAAAAAACAGATTTTTATTTTCTTGGATACAGATATTTGACTACAGATTATAACCGTAGCCATATCTACCACAATCCGTAGCCAAAGGGATTTGTCCGGGGTGGGCGCGCCGAACTAGGTTGCCCGCGCCACTTGCTGCCCTATCCGGCGGGGGCGCGCCAATCTGGCGTGGCCACACCCATCTGATGACCCCTATAACTATGGATTATAACCGTAGCCAAAACTGTAATCTGTAACAATCTATGAAAAAAATAATTTATTATTTATTTATTTATTTTTTTACATGGAGAACTTCATTCTACCTACAATTTTCTCTAATACATATTTATATAAATATGTATATATAAGCATATAAAAAAAAAATTCTCACATTTTTTTTCATTTCTTTCTTTTTTCATTTAACAAGAATATCTTCTAAACCAAAATTAGTTACTTGACATACCGTATATGATTTTGGGGTAGGAGAAGCTAATTTAGCCAACCAACCTGGTTATTTTTCAAGATTCCATCAGGTCGAGGGTCAAAAATCCATTTCATTCACTTAATGGTCAATTTCAATCAGTTCGCGGTCAATTTCGCTCATTTCATTTACTTCGCAATCAATTACATGCATTTCACGGTCAATCCCGGCGATTCCGTTTTGATTCACAGTCAATTCTCTTCACTTCACGGTCATTTCCATGCATTTCACCGTCAATGCGCTTCACTTCACGGTCATTTTCATGCATTTAACGGTCAATCTCGGCGATTACGTTTTGATTCACGGTCATTTCCATGCATTTCAAGGTCAATTCCCTTTACTTCACCGTCATTTTCATGCAATTCACGGTCAATTCTCTTCACTTCATAGTCATTTTCATGTATTTCACGATCAATCCTGGCGATTCTGTTTTGATTCACGGTCATTTCCATGCATTTCATGGTCAATTCCCTTCACTTCACGGTCATTTTCACGCTTTCACGGTCAATTCGCTTCACTTCACGGTCATTTCCATGCATTTTGTGGTCATTCTTGCCTATTTCATGTTGATTCACGGTCATTTCGATGCATTTCATGGTTAAGTGTAACGATTGGACCGTAAAATGAGCGAAAATGAGCGTGAAGTGAAGGGGCATGACCATGAAATGCGCCGAAATGACCGTGAATCAACACGGAATAGGTGAGAATGACCGTCATATGCATGGAAATGACCATGAAGTGAAGCGAATTGACCGTGAAATGCATGGAAATGACCGTGAAATGAACGGAATTGACAGTGAAATGTGCCGAAATGACCGTGAATCAAATACGAAATAGACGAGAATGACCGTGATTTCCATGCATATCACAGTCATTCCCGCCTATTCCGTGTTGGTTCACGGTCATTTCGGCATTTCACGGTCATGCCCCTTCACTTCACGGTCATTTCCGCGCATTTCACGGTCAATTCGTCCCACTTCGCAGTCATTTCCATGCATTCACGGTCATTCCGCTATTAGTGTTGATTCACGGTCATTTCGATGCATTTCACGGTGAAGTGTAGCGATTGGACCGTGAAATGCGCGGAAATGACCGTGAAGTGAAGGGTAATGACCGTGAAATGCGCCGAAATGACCGTGAATTAACACATAATAAGTGGGAATGACCGTGATATGCATGAAAATGACCATAAAGTGAAGCGAATTGACTGTGAAATGCATGGAAATGACCGTGAAGTGAAGGGAATTGACCGTGAAATGCGCCAAAATGACCATGAATTAACACGGAATAGATGGGAATGACCGTGATTTCCATGCATATCACAGTCATTCCCCCCTATTCCGTGTTGATTCTGATCATTTCGGCGCATTTCACGATCATGCCCCTTCACTTCACGGTCATTTTCGCGCATTTCATGGTCAATTCGCTTCACTTCACGGTCATTTCCATGCATTTCACGGTCATTCCCGCCTATTCCGTGTTGATTCACGGTCATTTCGACGCATTTCACGGTGAAGTGTAGCGATTGGACCGTGAAATGCGCGGAAATGACCATGAAGTGAAGGGGCATGACCGTGAAATACGCCGAAATGACCGTGAATCAACATAAAATAGGTGAGAATGACCGTGATATGCATGGAAATGACCATGAAGTGAAGCGAATTGGCCATGAAATGCATGGAAATGACCGTGAAGTGAAGGGAATTGATCGTGAAATGTGCCGAAATGACCGTGAATCAACACGGAATAGATGGAAATGACCGTGATTTCCATGCATATCACAGTCATTCCCGCCTATTCCGTGTTGATTCACAATCATTTCGACGCATTTCACGGTCATGCCCCTTCACTTCACGGTCATTTCCGCGCATTTCATGGTCAATTCACTTCACTTCACGGTCATTTCCATGCATTTCACGGTCATTCCCGCCTATTCCGTGTTGATTCACGGTCATTTCGATGCATTTCACGGTGAAGTATAGCGATTGGACTATGAAATGCGTGGAAATGACTGTGAAGTAAAGGGGCATATTATGAAATGCACCGAAATGACCATGAATCAACACAGAATAGGCGGGAATGACCGTGAATTGCATGGAAATGACCGTTAAGTGAAGCGAATTGACCATGAAATGCACGAAAATGACCGTGAAGTGAAGGGGCATGACCGTGAAATGCGTCGAAATGACCGTGAATCAACACGGAATAGGCGGGAATGACTGTGATATACATAGAAATCACGGTCATTACCGTCTATTCCGTGTTGATTCACGGTCATTTCAACGCATTTCACGATCAATTCCCTTCACTTCACGGTCATTTCCACGCATTTCACGGTCAACTCGCTTCACTTCACGATCATTTCCATGCATTTCACGGTCATTCCCTCCTATTCCATGTTGATTCACGATCATTTCGACGCATTTCACGGTGAAGTGTAGCGATTGGACCGTGAAATGCGCGAAAATGACCAGTGAAATGCGCCGAAATGACCGTGAATCAACACAGAATAGGTGGGAATGACCGTGATATGCATGGAAATAACCACGAAGTGAAGCGAATTGACCGTGAAATGCATGGAAATGACCGTGAAGTGAAGGGAATTGACCGTGAAATGTGCCGAAATGACCGTGAATTAACACGGAATAGACGGGAATGACCGTGATTTCCATGCATATCACAGTCATCCCCGCCTATTCCGTGTTGATTCACGGTCATTTCGACGCATTTCACGGTCATGCCCCTTCACTTCACGGTCATTTCCGTGCATTTTACAATCAATTCGCTTCACTTCACGGTCATTTCCATTCATTTCACGGTCATTCCCACCTATTCCGTGTTGATTCACGGTCATTTCGACGCATTTCACGGTGAAGTGTAGCGATTGGACCGTGAAGTGAAGGGGCATGACCGTGAAATGCGCCGAAATGACTATGAATCAACATGAAATAGGTGGGAATGACCATGATATGCATGGAAATGACCATGAAGTGAAGCGAATTGACTGTGAAATGCATGAAAATGACCATGAAGTGAAGGGAATTGACTGTGAAATGCGCCGAAATGACCGTGAATCAACACAGAATAGACGGGAATGACCGTGAGATGCATGGAAATGACCGTGAAGTGTAGCGATTGGACCGTGAAATGCACGGAAATGACCGTGAAGTGAAGGAGCATGACCGTGAATCAACACGGAATAGGCGGGAATGACCGTGAATGTAACGCCCCGAACTTTCCAATACTCGAGTATTGAAAGTTCTCGAGCGTTACCTGAAATTTTACTTATATGTGTATGTGTACGATACCAATTCGACAATCCTAGCCTTAAATCCTCACCCTAACACAAACCTAACCGTTAGGAATGACCCTCATTCATAGATTAATCCATCTAACCGTTGATTTTCAAGCAGGACCATCCATCGCATGATTTGACGTAAGTACCTTCCCACGAAGGGCACGATGAATAAACTCCCTATCCGTAGTATTTAAATATACATTTCTTCATAAGAATTTCTTAGAAACGTGCCCATAACCATATGGACCCTTTGAATTTCCCAAAACT
This sequence comes from Magnolia changhungtana, assembly GCA_030180095.1. Taxonomy (NCBI): domain Eukaryota; kingdom Viridiplantae; phylum Streptophyta; class Magnoliopsida; order Magnoliales; family Magnoliaceae; genus Magnolia; species Magnolia changhungtana. The sequence continues at coordinate 1,712,553 of JASAUF010000360.1, forward strand.
CACAGATCAGCAATAATTACGGAAATGTCATTGACCTATACCCCTGAAATTCCAATTCACATAGTTCTCATGATCCGTTTCATATGAAATTTTATACCAGGCCTAATTATCATAAATTAACCATACACATCAAGTTTCAGCCCTAAGATCATAGTAAATTAACTACTTGACCTCTACATCCGTTCGTGTACTGATCGGATCAAGATTCTGATCCATTCATCTTGTTCGTCACCTATTAATATACTTAATCCACCATCAGAACTATGATCTGAGAAACTCACACACGTGGATAAGACACTTTAATCTAACTAAACATATGCTCTACCCCTAATTACTCCAGAAACTGACTTTATGTTCATCCACTTACGGAACTGACCGTACATCCACCTATATACAATGTCAGAATGCTAATCATTAAGCTTCCTTATTTTTAGTGAGTCATTTGACTATCCGTCATGTTTGGACCCATCAAACGGGCCACACGAATATCGTGGTAAATCGGTCATCTTGAAGATCTCAGTTTATAGGCCCAAACCACTCGGTAACTTACCAATTAGGTGTGTACAAACGTTATCTTTGAATCTTGAAGTGTGTTAGCCATTAAAAGAGTATCATGGTCATCGTTAGGAGATCAGAGCCCATACTGGACCAATAGAAAGAGGAGGTAAACTAAATTATGCTCGTCAAATTTCAAGATATTTGGACGGTACAACCCAATGCAACAGGCAGCGGAAGACAGTTAGAAAACTAATGGCAAAGTTGTAAATAACAAGGGTATGATGCATGGTAACTTACGTGAAATTATTCAACGGTGAACACCCTCCCGCTCGTTGGTGAATCTTGTGGCCCACCTTAAGATCAGATCTATTTCAGATTTGGGGCCATGGGTCAACACAATCTAGTTAAAGCGGTGAAGGGAATGGATCCCCCGGAAGTCATCACAAGTGGACCCCACTAATTCCCAGCAAGCATACGAACGCCCGCTAGTGGGCGGTGAAAACATTAACACAAAGGGACTCATCCCATCTTCCCATCTTTGATGTGGACCATCCGATCGTCCAATCGACTCTAAACTTCAGCCACGACCTAGCACCCTCACACAGAACAAATGAACGCTGTGGATCTGCCAAAGGGCTGCCATAAGTGGGCCCACCAACCATCACAAACTCCAACAAAATTCGGGTCATCTCCCGCAGCAACAGAGAAACCCGACTCCCACTCGAACACGGAGAGGAATTCTCTCCCGGCCTGCGCAACGGACGGAACACGACCGTCTCGGGAGGTGCCGTGGGCCACCATCATGGCCACATAGATGATCCAGACCATGTATCATGTACGGAGGTAAAAAAAATAACGAATCCCAACTTCTCTTACTCCAGATCTATATCAGGAAGACCGAAAAGAAAACCTTCCGCAGTCTTGAATTTTTAAGCAAAACAAAGTCCGACTGCTGGGATGAATCTTGGGACCCATCTTTGTCTGTGGGGATGATCGGAACCGTCCATCATGCTCCTGGGACGATTTCAAGAAGATCCCAAATGTTTCCCACCTTCGATCAGGTCGCATCCTCGTCCGCAAGCTGCGTCGACAGAAACTAGGGCGGATCTCGCTCCACTTCATAGGAGAGACTGGTAAGGAAGTTTTGGGCCGATCATGGCCGTTCAGAGCCTTCCTTAGGGGATTTAGACCAGATCCATGGATTTTTTTTGAGAAGAAATTCACACAAAGCTGTTGTTTAGAGAGTTAATGCGCCACCGACTCTTCTTGCTGCAAACGCAGCAGCATAACGGCACTCCGTGCGTAAGAAGTGCACAGGGAACCTTCCAGAGACGCCGTTCAATGATATAAGATCCTCTATTTCCACTGTTGTAGGGGTAAGGTGAAAAGCAAGAGAGAGAAACGGGAAAGAGAGAGTGAGAGAGAAAACAACACGAGAGAGGGAGAGAAATCTGCAGCTGTTGCCAGACCTGCTGCCGTCCAGCGGAGGAAGAAAGGAAAGAAAAGAGAAAAGGGAAAAGAGGAAGGAAAGAAAGAAAGGAAGAAAGGAAAGGAAAGGAAAGGAAAGGAAAGGAAAGTAAGAGAGAAAGAGAAGAAAAGAAGAAGAAAGGAAAAGAGAAAGAGAAGAAAAGAAGAAGAAAGAGGGAGATAGAGTCCAACCGAGTCGACTCAGGGTGACTCAGTGAGTCAACTCGATGAAAGGATAGCACTAAACTCATTTTAGGCCGTGACTCAGGTAGTGATCGAGGTAAGCAAGCAATTCACATGAATATTATATTAAATTTTAATTTGAATAATAGTAGTTTAAAGATGAAATCCTAAGTTAAAAATCTAATCATGTAATTTGTGTTAATCAATGGTTGAAGTCGAACTTAAAGTGCAGGCACTGGTCCTAAAACATGAGAAGGCACTTCGAATGAAAAAAAGTGAGGGTTTTATCCTTTAAAGCTTACAGTAATTTAAGTTGATAAATTGAATTTTGCCTTTTCCTGCCTTCATGAATTTGAATTTGTCTTTACATGTAACTTATATGGTTTTTACATATTGCTTAGAATCTTCCATGCTATTATATGTTTCACATCAATTATTGGCCTCTTTCGTGCCTTTTATGATATGAATTATCCAGTATTTCTTGTTTACATGTTCTATGGGAATTATCTTATTGATTGATTATTTTATAATATTGGCCCTTTTGGGATTTCGACATAATGTCAAGTACCAGTGATTCTCTGAATTCATGCGAGGCCATGGGTACAAGCCTTGCCCTGCCTTATCCATTATTGAGTTGGCTCTGCCACTCGTCTTTATATTTGAGTTGGTTATGCCACTTGTCTCTTTATTTGAGTTGGCTCTGCCACTCTTCTTTTTGAATTGACCATTGTCACTCTCCTCTTATTATGTTGGTCATTGCCACTTTTGCTGAGTTGACCATTGTCACTCTTCTCTTTATTATATTGGCCTTGTGCCGTCTATCTTTAAAGGCATGGGCATGTGTTTGTTATTCCAGAACCTCCATGATTCAGTTTATATTCTTCATGATTCAGCTATATTCTCTATAAGTGCAAGTGATGTGTTATGAGGTATCACAACTAGAGAATCAATTATCTTACCATAGACATAATGCGTTACGGGTAGCGGCCCTCTTGGTCGGCACGTAATTCCGTGGGTTGGTTGGTGTGGTGCACAATCGATATATGTAAATCGGCATACGTGTTACATCAACTTTTCGAGATTGGATGTCGCAATTAGTCACTCCATGAATACATCGTGTTACGTAAATCCCCCAACCACGTGTTGTGTTGCCTTGAGATGTTTGCATAAATTCACGCTAGCGTTGGCCTTGCCGGCAAATATCCGTAGTTATGGGATGCGGGTCGAGCCAGGTTTTCTATGAATTATATTCCACATTGTGACGATCACTATGTATGATGAGCCGCACTCACTATGCTAGACATGCATCTCATGTAGATTGTTTGCGTATTATGATATCCTCGTATTTGTGGACTACGGGACATATTAGAACATTCTTCATTACCTATTATGAATCTCCTGAATTATTGTTAATCTTAAAAGATGACCTTTACTATGAGTAGGGCATTGACCCTCTCCCAACCGTACAGTTGATGCAGGTGACGTACAGAGTGAAGACTTAGAGAGCTACTTCCCTATAGAAGATTACGCTGAAAGAATGTGAAGATAAATTATTTACTTAGTTTTATACTTCCGCTATGAACTCTGATGTTGTAATAAACCTCCCATTTTGAGGCCTTAATTATTCCTTTTACTCTAATGATATATAATAAATACAGTTAATTTCCCTCTTGTGAATGTTACCTTAATGAATGTATCTGGATGTGATTAAATAAATGAAAAAAAAAATAGGGTGCGATTTCAGAGCATCCAGTTTATTCATTATTAACACCCGATTTCCTCGGGCACGAGTACAAATCTCTGGCCGTGAAAATTCGGGCTGTTACAGTGAATCCCTGCAATTCCATTTTGATTCACGGTCATTTCGATGCATTTCACGGTCAATTCGCTTCACTTCACGGTCATTTTCAAGAATTTCACGAGCAATTCTCTTCACTTCACGGCCATTTCCATGCATTTCACGGTCATATCCTTCAATTTCGTTTACATTCACGGTCATTTCGACGCACTTCATGGTCAATTCACTTCACTTCACGGCCATTTCCAAGCATTTCACGGTCAATTTTCTTCACTTCACAGCCATTTCCATGCATTTCATAGTCATTCCTGCCTATTTCGTGTTGATTCACGGTCATTTCAATGCATTTCACAGCCATGCCCCTTCACTTCACGGTCATTTCCGCACATTTCACGGTCCATTCGCCTCACTTCACGCTCATTTCCAAACATATCACGGTCATTCCCGCCTATTCCGTGTTGATTCACGGTCATTTCGACGCATTTCACGGTCATGCCCTTTCACTTCACGATCATTTCTGTGCATTTCACGATCCATTTGCCTCACTTCACGCTCATTTCCATGCATTTCACGATCATTCTCGCCGATTCTGTGTTGATTCATGGTCATTTTGGCACATTTCACGATCATGCCCCTTCACTTCATGATCATTTCCGTGCATTTCACGTTCCAATCGAATCACTTCACAGTCATTTCCATGCATTTCACGGTCATTCCCGCCGATTCCGTGTTGATTCACGGTCATTTCAGCGCATTTCACGGTCCATTCACCTCACTTCATGGTCATTTCCATGCATATCACGGTCATTCCCGCCGATTCCGTGTTGATTCACAGTTATTTCGTCGCATTTCACGGTCATTCCCGCCGATTCCATGTTGATTCACGCTCACTTCACACATATTTATATAAATATTTATATATAAGCATATAAATTTTTTTCTTTTTTTTCATTTGTTTCTTTATTCATTTGACAAGAATATCTTCTAAACTAAAATTAGTTACTTGATGTACCCTATGGGCCTGTTTGGCCGGGCAGATTGGATGGGATTGGATGGTATTAGAGTGGATTGCGTGGATTTCAAGGTAATAATAGTTGCGTCATTGGATTGGTGCAAGATCTATGGGATTGCTATACCCCGGGATTGCTATATCGGGTCTGTTTGGCACACCCGACCAATCAAGGGACTAAACCTTCCAATCCCTTTCAATCCCCCGAACCAAACACGTCCCAGGCATTTTTGAAGGGATTAGGGTGGATTGGATGGGATTTAAGGGCCTGTTTGGCCGGGTGAATCCCATAGGATTAGGAGGGATGGGATGGATTTTAAGGTAATGATGGTTGTGTCAGTGTATTTAGGTTATAGGTTTAGGTTATAGGTTTAGGTTTAGGTTATAGGTTAAGGTTTAGGTTTAGGTTATAGGTTTAGGTTTGGGTTTAGGTTATAGGTTATAGGTTTAAGTTTAGGTTATAGGTTTAGAGATTTAAAAATAGGTTTAGATTATAGGTTATAAGTTATAGGTTATAGGTTAAGGTTTAGGTTTAGGTTTAGGCTAAGGTTTAGGTTTAGGTTATAGGTTACAGGGTATAGGTTTAGGTTTGGGTTTAGGTTATAGGTTATACGTTTAGGTTATAGGTTAAAGGTTTACGTTTAGGTTATAGCTTAAAGGTTTAGGTTTTGGGATTTGAGAATAGGTTTAGGTTAAGGTTATAAGTTTAGGATAAAGGTTTAAGTTAATGTTATACGTTTAGGTTATAGGTTTAGATTTGAGAATAGGTTTAGGTTTTAAGTATAGGTTTAGGTTAGGTTGGAGGTTAAGGTTTAGGGAATTAAGTTTAGGTTATATGTTTAGGTTATAGGTTATAGGTTATAGGTTAAGGTTTAGAGAATTGAGTTTAGGTTATATGTTTAGGTTATAGGTTATAGGTTTAGGTTAAGGTTTAGGTTGTATTTATAGGTTTTGGGATTTGAGAAAAGGTTTAGGTTATAACTATAGGTTTAGGTTTAGGAATTCGGGTTCGGGTTCAGGTTTATATTCGGGTTTATGTTCGGGTTTAGGTTATAGGTTTCGGTTTAGGTTATAGGTTATAGGTTTATGTTAAGGTTTAGGTTTAGGTTATAGGTTTTGGGATTTGAGAATAGGTTTAGGTTATAAGTATAGGTTTAGGGAAATGACCGTGAAGTGAATGGGCATGACCGTGAAATGCGTTGAAATGACCGTGAATCAACACGGAATAGGCGGGAATGACTGTGATATGCATGGAAATGATCGTGAAGTGAAGCGATTAAACCACGAAATGCATGAAAATGATCGTGAAGTGAAGGGCCATGACCGTGAAATGCGTCGATATGACCGTGAATCAACAGAGAATATGCAGGAATGACCGTGATATACATGAAAATGAGGGTGAAGTGAAGCGATTGGACCGCGAAATGCACGGAAGTGACCGTGAAGTAAAGACACGGGACCGCAAAATGTGTCGAAATGACTGTGAATCAACACGGAATATACGAGAATGACCGTGATATGCATGGAAATGGGGGTGAAGTGAAGCAATTGGACTGCGAAATACACGGAAGTGACCGTGAAGTGAAGACACGGGACCGCGAAATGCATTGAAATGATCGTAAATCAACATAAAATATGCGGGAATGACCGTAATATGCATAGAAATGGGGGTGAAGTGAAGCGTTTGGACCGCGAAATGCACGGAAGTGACCGTGAAGTGAAGACGTGGGACCGTGAAATGAGAATGGAATGGGTTTGAAGAAGTGAGATTTAGAGAATGAGGGTTTGAAATGGATTTGGGGATAGATGTCTTATGAATGGGTTTTGGAAGTGATGGAGTGAGATAAATGGAGGAAAGGTTTTACGATTTGGGATTTGAGAAATGCTTGAGAAAGGATTGTGGGAGATGTAAAGAAAAATGTGAAGTTGGGATTTGATTGAGAATGGAAGAGGGGAGATGTGATTGAGTGTTGAAAAGGATGGAGTGGAAGATGGTTGGGAAATGAGGAAGAAGAGGTGGGTTAGGAAGGTGGAGAAGTGTGAAGGAGGAAGGAACCTTGGAGGTTTGGGTTTGAGGATGGGAGAGTGGGAGGTTTCTCTCTCTCTAGGGTTATACAAGGAATGAAAGGGAGTGAGAGGAGAGGGATGAAGGTTTTTAGGCACTTGAAATGCCAAAAAGAATAGGCCCCACATGTATGCAGGTTGCAAAGGGAGGAGGACCAAGTTTTTTTTTTTTTTATCGTATAATTACAAAATGTTTCTATTTCCTATAAGTTTTCTTATACTTTAGTAAATGAATTATTTTTAAAATTTTTATGATGATTGATCATCAAGTTTCAAGTCATCCCACAAAATTTCATATCTTTTGGAGTTGTAAATAAATTATAAAAATTCTAGGAGTAACAGCTGTCCGAAATCAAAAAATTTTGGACAGTTGATAGAACAGATTAATTTTATCTATATTATAATTTTTATTTTATTTTTTTCTTATTTTTATATAAAACTAGACTCATCAAGCTTCAATCTAACTTTTGAATCACCTAAATCGGAGTTATAACGAATGAGATTTTGAAGTTGATCAATTTTTGTAGGAAATTCCAGCGTAGGCACATCGAGTCCCTGGAGGGTTGGGCGTGGGCACGCTGAGTCGCTGGAGGGTTGGGAGTGGGCACGCCGGGTCCGGGCGTTGGCATGTTAAAGTCCTACCTGGGACTTCCTTGTTTTGCGACTTCCCGGGCGCCGGTGAGGTCCCCCCAGGATGTGCCATATATGATTTTGGGGTAAGTGAAGCTGATCTACGTAATGGGCTTATTGGTTTCATGAGATTCATCCCGGTTAATAATCGAAGTCCCCCTTATTCCCAATTCTACTATTCTTGGTGAATTTCTCTTCACCCTTGAGTCTTTATTCTAGAATGGGTCAAAATTATCAATCTCAGCCCGGTATTGACTTGTTCGGTCTAGGATGATGATTTCGACCGTCTAATCACTCAATTCCCAGCTCGTTCCTATCAATGTCTGAGGAAAATTAAAGAAGGGACATGACCGTGAAATGCGTCGAAATGACCGTGAATCAACACGGAATAGGCGGGAATGACTGTAATATGCATGGAAATCACGGTCATTCCCGTCTATTCCGTGTTGATTCACGGTCATTTTCAAGCATTTCACTGGATCAATTCCCTTCACTTCACGGTCATTTCCATGCATTTCACGGTCAATTCGCTTCACTTCATGGTCATTTCCATGCATATCACGGTCATTCCCACCTATTCCGTGTTGATTCACGGTCATTTTGGCGCATTTCACGGTCATTTCAGCGCATTTCACGGTCCAATCGCTACACTTCATCGTGAAATGTGTCGAAATGACCGTGAATCAATACGGAATAGGCGGGAATGACTGTGAAATGCATGGAAATGACCATGAAGTGAAGCGAATTGACCGTGAAATGCATGGAAATGACCATGAAGTGAAGCGAATTGACCGTGAAATGCATGGAAATGACCGTGAAGTGAAGGGGCATGACCGTGAAATGCGTCGAAATGACCGTGAATGGGATCAATTTTAAGGTAATCATGGTGATGTCAGTGGATTGTCTTAAGATCCATGGTATTGCCATATCCCAGGATCAGATCACCCGGTCTATTTAGCACACCCGACCAATCCCAGATTTAACTTCCAATCCCTTCCAATACCATCCAATCCCTTCCAATCCGCCTGGCCAAACGGGCCCTAAGGTAATGATGGTGGTGTCAGTGGATTGGTTTAAGATCCATGGGATTGCTATATCCCAGAACAAGTTCACTGGTTCTGTTTGGCACGTCAGGCATATCCTGGGATTTTACCTTCCACTCCTTCCAACCAAGGGATGGGATGAATTTTAAGGTAATGATGGTGATGTCAGTGGATTGTTTTAAGATCCATGGGATTGCTTATATCCCGAGACAAGTTCACAAGGTTTGTTTAGCTCATCATGCATATCCCGGGATCTCACGATCCCATTCCTCCTAATACTCTGGGATTGGTTTGGCCAAACAGACCTTAAAGGTAATGATGGTGATGTCAAGAGAAGCTACTTTAGCCAACCAACCTGGTTATTTTTCAAGATTCCATGAGGTCGATGGTCGAAAATCCATTTCATTCACTTAGCGGTCAATTTCATTCATGACCGTGAAGTGAAGGGGCATGACTATGAAATGCGCCGGAAATGACCGTGAAGTGCATGGAAATGAGCGTGAAGTGAGGCGAATGGACCGTGAAATGTGCGGAAATGACCGTGAAGTGAAGGGGCATGACCATGAAATGCGCCAAATGATCATGAATCAACACGGAATCGGTGGGAATGACCGTGATATGAATGGAAATGACCGTAAAGTGAAGCGATTGAACCGCGAAATGCACAAAAATGACCGTCAAGTGAAGGGGCATGACCGTGAAATGTGTCGAAATGACCGTGAATCAACACGGAATAGGCGGGAATGACAGTGATATGCATGGAAATGACCGTGAAGTGAAGCGATTAGACCGCGAAATGCGCGGAAATGACCATGAAGTGAAGGGGCATGACCGTGAAATATGCCAAAATGACCGTGAATCAACACGGAAGAGGCGGCAATGACCGTGATATGCATGGAAATGACCGTGAAGTGTAGTGATTAGACCATGAAATGCATGAAAATGACCGTGAAGTGAAGGGGCGTGACCGTGAAATGCGTCGAAATGACCATGAATCAACACGGAATAGGTGGGATCAGGATCGGGTTTAGGTTTGGGTTTTCAAGTTTAGGTTTACGTTTAGGTTAGGGAGTTAAGATTAGGATTAGGTGTAGGTTTAGGTTTAGGGATTTGAGAATACGTTCAGGTTTTAGGTTATAGGTTATAGGTTTAGGTTAAGGTTATAGGTTATAGGTTATAGGTTTAAGTTTAGGTTTAAGTTTGGGTTATAGGTTAAGGTTTAGGTTTAGGTTTACATTTAGGTTTAGGTTTAGGTTAAGGTTATAAGTTTAGGTTTGGGTTTAGGTTATAGGTTATAGATTTAAGTTTAGGTTATAGGTTTAGGGATTTAAGAATAGGTTTAGATTATAGGTTATAGGTTATGGGTTAAGGTTTAGGTTTAGGTTTTGGAAATGGGGGTGAAGTGAAGCGATTGGACCACGAAATGCATGAAAGTGACCGTGAAGTGATGACACGGGACCGCGAAATGCGACGAAATCACCGTGAATCAACACGGAATATGCGGGAATGATCGTGATAGGCATGGAAATGGGGGTGAAATGAAGCGATTGGACCACGAAATGCACGGAAGTGACCGTGAAGTGAAGACACGGGACCGCAAAATGCGTCGAAATGACCGTGAATCAACATGGAATATACGGGAATGATCGTGATATGCATGAAAATGGGGGTGAAGTGAAGCGATTGGACCGTGAAATGTACGAAAGTGACAATGAAGTGAAGATGTGGGACCACAAAATGCGTCAAAATGACCGTGAATCAATACGGAATATGCGGGAATGATCGTGATATGCATGGAAATTGGGGTGAAGTGAAGCAATTGGACCGCGAAATGCACGGAAGTGACCGTGAAGTGAAAACGTGGGACCGTGAAATGCGTCAAAATGACCGTGAATCAACATAGAATATGCGAGAATGAGCGTGATATGCATGGAAATGGGGGTGAAGTGAAGCGATTGGACCACGAAATGCATGGAAGTGACCGTGAAGTGAAGATGCGGGACTGCGAAATGCATCAAAATGACCGTGAATCAGCACAGAATATGCGGGAATGATCGTGATATGCATGGAAATGGGGGTGAAGTGAAGCGATTAGACCGCGAAATGCACGAAAGTGACCATGACGTGAAGACACGGGACTGCGAAATGCGTCGAAATCACCGTGAATCAATACGAAATATGCGGGAATGACTGTGATATGCATGGAAATGGGGGTGAAGTGAAGCGATTGGACTGCGAAATACATGAAAGTGACTGTGAAGTGAAATGCACGAAAATGATCGTGTATTGGCCGCATGCATTTCGCGGTCCAATCACTTTACTTCACCCCTATTTTCATGTATATCACGATCATTCCTGCATATTCCGTGTTGATTCACGGTGATTTCGATGCATTTTGTGGTCCCGCGTCTTCACTTCACGGTCACTTCTGTGCATTTCGTAGTCTAATCGCTTCACTTCACCCCCATTTTCATGTATATCACAATCATTCCCGCATATTCCGTGTTGATTCACGGTCATTTTGACGCATTTCGCGGTCCCGTGTCTTCACTTCACGGTCACTTTCATGCATTTCGCGGTCCAATCGCTTCACTTCACCCCCATTTTCATGCATATCATGATCATTCCCGCATATTCTATGCTGATTCACGATGATTTTGACACATTTTACGGTCCTGCATCTTCACTTCACGGTCACTTCCGTGCATTTCACGGTCCAATCACTTCACTTCACCCCCATTTTCATGCATATCATGATCATTCCCGCATATTCCATGTTGATTCACGGTCATTTCGACACATTTCACGGTCCCGCGTCTTCACTTCACGGTCACTTCCGTGCATTTCGGGGTCCAATTGCTTCACTTCACCCCCATTTTCATGTATATCACGGTCATTCTCACATATTCTATGTTGATTCACGGTCATTTCGACGCATTTTGCGGTCCCGTGTCTTCACTTCACGGTCACTTCCGTGTATTTCGCGATCCAATCGCTTCACTTCACCACCATTTTCTTGCATATCATGATCATTCCCACATATTCCGTGCTGATTCACGGTGATTTCAACGCATTTCGCGGTCCCGCGACTTCACTTCACGGTCACTTTCATGCATTTCATGGTCCAATCACTTCACTTCACCCCCATTTCCATGCATATCACGATCAGTTCCGTATATTTCGTGTTGATTCACGGTCATTTTGACGCATTTTGCGGTCTCGCATCTTCACTTCACGGTCACTTTCGTGCATTTTACAGTCCAATCACTTCACTTCACCCCCATTTCCATGCATATCATGATCATTTCCACATATTCCGTGTTGATTCACGGTCATTTTGACGCATTTCGCGGTCCTGCGTCTTCATTTCACGGTCAGTTCCACACATTTTGCGGTCCAATCGCCTCACTTCACAATCATTTCCATGCATATCATGATCATTCCCGCCTATTCTGTGTTGATTCACGGTCATTTCGACGCATTTCACGGTCATGTCCCTTCACTTCACGGTCATTTCCCTAAACCTTAATCTACGCCCTAACCTAAACCTATACTTATAACCTAAACCTATTCTCAAATCCCAAAACCTATAACCTAAACCTAAACCTTAACATAAACCTATAACCTATAACCTAAACCTGAACATAAACCCGAACTCAAACCCGAATTCCTAAACCTAAACCTATACTTATAACCTAAATCTATTCTCAAATCCCAAAACCTATAATTACAACCTAAACCTATAACCTATAACCTAAACTCAATTCCCTAAACCTTAACCTACAACCTAACCTAAACCTATACTTATAACCTAAACCTATTCTCAAATCTAAACCTATAACCTAAACCTAAACCTATAACATTAACCTAAACCTTTAACCTAAACTTATAACCTTAACCTAAACCTATTCTCAAATCCCAAAACCTAAACCTTTAACCTATAACCTAAACCTAAACCTTTAACTTATAACCTAAACATATAACCTATAACCTAAACCTATACCCTGTAATCTATAACCTAAACCTAAACCTTAACTTATTCTTAATTACCTAAATCTATAACCTATAATCTATAACCTAAACCTTAGCCTAAACCTAAACCTAAACCTTAACCTATAACCTAAACCTTAACCTATAACCTATAACTTATAATCTAAACCTATTCTTAAATCCCTAAACCTATAACCTAAACTTAAATCTATAACCTATAACTTAAACCCAAACCTAAACCTATAACCTTAACCTAAACCTAAACCTAAACCTAAACTTAAACCTTAACCTATAACCTAAACCTAAACCTAAACCTATAACCTATAACCTATAACCTTAACCTAAACCTATAACCTATAACCTAAACCTATAACCTATAACCTAAAACCTGAACGTATTCTCAAATCCCTAAACCTAAACCTACACCTAATCCTAATCTCAACTCCCTAACCTAAACATAAACCTAGACTTGAAAACCCAAACCTAAACCCAATCCTGATCCCGCCTATTCCGTGTTGATTCATGGTCATTTCGACGCATTTCACGGTCACGCCCCTTCACTTCACGGTCATTTTCATGCATTTCACGGTCCAATCACTACACTTCACAATCATTTCCATGCATATCACGGTCATTGCCGCCTCTTCTGTGTTGATTCACGGTCATTTCGGCACATTTCATGGTCATGCCCCTTCACTTCATGGTCATTTCCGCACATTTCGCGGTCTAATCGCTTCACTTCACGGTCATTTTCATGCATATCACGGTCATTCCCGCTGATTCCGTGTTGCTTTACGGTCATTTCGGCGCATTTCACAGTCATGCCCCTTCACTTCACGGTCATTTTCGTGCATTTCACGGTCCATTCGCCTCACTTCACACTCATTTCCATGTACTTCACGGTCATTTCCAGCGCATTTCACAGTCATGCCTCTTCACTTTACGGTCATGAATGAAATTGACCGCTAAGTGAATGAAATGGATTTTCGACCATCGACCTGATGGAATCTTGGAAAATAACCAGGTTGGTTGGCTAAAGTAGCTTCTCCTACCCCAAAATCATATAGGGTACATCGAGTAACTAATTTTAGTTTAGAAGATATTCTTGTCAAATGAATAAAGAAAGAAATGAAAAGGGAAAAAAAAATTTTATATGCTTATATATACATATTTATATAATTATGTGTTAGAGAAAATTATTGGTAGAATAAAGTTTTCCATGTATTTAAAAAAAAAAAAAAAAAAAAAAAAAAAAAAAAAAAAAAAAAAAAAAAACTACACTACGGTCAATGGCTACGGCTATAATCCGTAGCCATAGAAAACTTGATTGAGCGTGGCCCCGATTGACGGGCGCGGCCCCGCCGGATAGGTCGGGCCGAGTGGCGCGGGGCTGCTAGCAGCGTGCCCACCACAGACGAGGCCTCTTTGGCTACGGATTTTGGTTAATTTAGCTACGGTTATAATCCATAGCTAAAAATCTGTATCAAATAAAATAAAATTCAGATTTTTTTTTTCAACGTCAAATCTTTGTTTTTTTTGGGTCCCATCATGAGGTTTATGTTATATCCAAACCGTCCATCTATTTGGCGAGCTCATATTAATGCTTGAGATGGAAAATAAGACAGATCTAACTATTAAGTGGACCACACTTTAAATGGCAGTGGGAAATTGAACGTCTACCATTGAAACCCTTTTACTGGTTACAGAAGTTTTGGATCATTATTAATTTTTTTTCCTCTTCATCCAGGTATTTGTGACCTTATGAATAGATTGGATGGAATATAAATGTTATGGTGGGCCCTACAAAAGTTTTAACGGTGAAAATCAATTTTCTGCTACTCTTTGTGGTGTGGTCCAGTTGCTCTCTGGATATGATTTTTTTTTTTTTTTTGCATAATGCTTCGAATGATCTCAAAATATGGATGAACGTTGTGGATATAAAAAATACATAACTGTGGGGCCCATGTAACGTTGATCTCTTTTGAACCGTTCGTAGGAGCTCGAGGAGCATCAACGCTGGTCTTCGAGCATCAGCCGATCCGCTTGGAGGAAAAAGCAGGGGCATTTTCGACCTTTGGAAAGGCATCCGTACAGCAGGGGCATATTCTCGCAAGGGAAAATGAGGTGGGCTTAGCCTCCTAAATGGGCCATAAATGGGTCGTACAGTCGTAAATTTCTCAAAAAAAAAAAACGCACGTGTGTGTATAATAAAGCTCATTTACAAGCCTTACATGTGCTTACTGCTTACTGATAACGTTTAACAAAGACTGAATTTTTATTAATAGTAATTACTCCTTTATACAAAATACAATGTCAAGAATAGCAAAACCCAAGAATAAAATATACAGTTAGATATCCTAAATATAGTCTAAATATACAGTCAGAGACTAAACTAAATCCTACAATCAAGGGAATAATAATATCTATCACTAACACTTACATGGTATGATAGGTCCGATATCCAATCCATCCAAAAAAGGAAGCAATACATTGATACGCTTGTTCAAGAATCAGATTGATCCACTACCACAGTTTGTAAAACAAGAAAAACTACGGTTCTAACTCATACATCAGTTTCCAATAAGTGGGCCCACATGCTGAGTGGAGCAGATTTATTTTTGGGTAAGCATGTAGAAGGTCGGACCAACATGATAGATGGATTGGATCTTGGATCTCTGTGCCAAGCAGAGGATCCAGATTCAATAAGGAAAGTTTTATGTGGTGCGGTGGAGTTCAAATCTGGAAGGATTTGGTTGAAGGCAACGTGATGGCAGAGGCACGTACATGTGGCAGTGAGATGTATCGATTGTGGCCTTCCATCGAGTGGGCTCTATCAGTGATGGATCATGTATCAAAAATCACAACAATTGAAAAAGCTTGTCCTGTATTTCTTGTCTGCATGAGCTGTATATGGGGTGCGATTGATTCTATGAGGTGTGATTGATTCTATGGGGTGTGATTGATTTTATGAGGTGTGATTGATTCTATAATTAGTCCTTGTAAATATAACAATATTTAGTTTCCTTTAGAATAGGATTTTTTCTATTATACAAGATGTAATTGTATCTATATATAGCACCCGATTGGGAGAAGATAATACAATTCAAATTTCAAATTCAAATTATTCATAGAAACCATAATCTCACATGGTATCAGAGCGGGTTCGATTCTAAGGAGCTCGCATTCCGGTCACTTCGTTGGCCACTCCAAGGACGTTGTATCTGTTGCTTTCTCCATCAACAAGACGGTCAAACTCTCCTTTACGCCGATCATCTTCTTCATCCAACGGTCCTCGACGAAGGCCGTGACATCGGAAGCGTACGACATCGTGGTCACCACCGTAAATCTGTTGTGAGTGCGATGGCAATCACCACAGGCACAACAACTGAACCAGCTCCAACACCAGCACCACAGATTATTGTCCACCAAGACAATTCTGTGTTTCCTACCAGCATCACACTGGATGAGACCAATTACTCATTATGGTCTCAACTCATGGAAATGCGTATTGGCGCTCGTAACAAAGCAGGATATCTCACCGGAGAAGCGAAAAAACCTGCACCCGGAGATCCTAATCTTGGAACATGGATTACCGAAAATCTCAAAGTGAAGAGTTGGCTTATTGACTCAATGAGTCCGTCGCTGATGCAGCGATTTATTCGTCTCTCCACAGCCAAAGAGATATGGGAGGTCGTATCAAAAACGATGGATCGGACGAAACCTGTATCTTTGAATTAAATCAGAGATCCTTTTCTACCACGCAAAATGGTCGACCATTATCAACGTACTATAATGAACTTGTTACTATTTTCTAGGAAATCGATCACATGACTATTTATTAGGAAGGAACAATTGAAGGGGTGGTCCAGTTGTATTTCGCAATGGCTAGGCTTCGAGTTCATATTTTTCTAAGTGGACTCGACTCCGAATTTGATCAGGTCCGTGGAGAAATCTTATGAAAAGACCCAAAACTCGATTTGGAGAGCTCGTATGCATATATCAGGAGAGAATATCAATAGAGACAGACAATGGGAGGCTCTCGTCCAATCTCTGAGAGTTCGGCTATGCTGGCTAACCAAACTTGACCATCGTCTGGCTCATCGAAAAACTGAAACAATCAATCAACTAGAAAGTCTAGTGGCCTGGTATGTACTCATTGTGGTAAAACAGGTCATTCGAAATAGCGATGTTATGAAGTCATTGGCTATCCTGCATGGTGGGACTTCACAAAGAAACCTCGAAAGAAGATTGTAGGAAAAGCTATGGTGACATCTACGGAAGAAGCCAATCGTAGCCTACAGCAAATATTGTCCATCCAGGTATTATCGGTAAGACATCTGTATTCTCTGCAACTGCTAAGAACAGTACTTGGATTATTGATACAGGTTTATCCGATCATATGACAAGGGACTCCGGTCAGTTACATTCTGTTCTCCCTTCTTCTCAATCTGTTATCTCCACAGCTAATGGTAGTACATCTCCTATTGCTGGAGAGGGATCTGTCGTCTTATCCAATACTCTCACATTAGATACTGTCCTTGTTGTTCTATCCCTTGAGTATAATCTTTTGTCTGCTAGCCAAATTACCTCCACTCTTGCTTGCACTGTGACTTTTTGGCCCTCATTTTGTGTTTTTCAGGACATTCTAACTCGGAAGATTCTTGGTTATGGTGTTAGACGGGGCAAACTCTACTACTTGGAGTTGACAGAAAATGGGGGACCAAAATTTAGTCAGGCAAATCAAACTTGTAGAGAAGACAAATCTCGAGCAATATATGGTTATGGCACTGGAGACTAGGACATCTGTCCTTTGGTTATCTTCGAAAATTACACCCACATCTTTTTTCAGATCTAAATGATTTGGATTTTCATTGTGACATTTGTGAATTGGCTAAGAGTCATCGTATTTCTTATTTACCAAGTTTGAATAAAAGTTCAGAACCTTTTGTGGTTATTCATTCTGATGTTTGGGGTCCTGCAAAAATCCCTTCTATTTTAAAAGCTTGCTACTTTGTTACATTTATTGATGAATGCACTAGAATGACTTGGGTGTCTCTGCTTAATAAAAAGAGTGATGTATGTACAACATTTCAGGAATTTCATAATATGGTGGGCACTCAATACCAAAAACAGATTCGTGTTCTACAATCCGACAATGGTATTGAGTATATAAATACATCCTTTGGTGAGCTTCTGAGCCAGCATGGGATTCGTCATCAGACTTCTTGCACCTATACTCCGGAGCAAAATGGATTGGTAAAGAGGAAGAATAGACAATTATTGGAGGTGGTTCGTGCCTCTCTCTTTGGCATGAACATGCCTCAGTTCTATTGGGGAGAGGCTGTAAAATCCACTACTTACCTCATTAATCGAACACCTTCTCGAGTCATAGATTTTCAAACTCCCCAACAAAAGATGCAATCCTTACTTTTAGTTCCTCATCTCCTAAATCTTGAACCACGAGTCTTTGGTTGTACGGTATATGTTCATATCCCCAAAAGTTTGCGAAACAAACTTGATCCATGTGAAAAACGGTGTGTCTTTGTTGGCTATTCTGAGTTTCAAAAAGGATATAGGTGTTATGACCCTCAAACTCGAAAACTACATGTGACTTTGGATGCCTCTTTTCGTGAAGTAGAACCTTATTACACAGGGGAAGTCTCTGGCCCTTCTCTTCAGGGGGAGAGCTCTAGTGAAGAGAATGTAGAAGGTGGCGGAGGAGATGAGTTTATGGAGTTAGAAAAAGTGAATGAAAGTTTTGAGAAAAGTGTTCATCAAAGCTGTGATAGTATTCCTGAAGTTGAGAGTGAGTTGATAGTTCTTCTCAAAAATAATACAGGTACTCCCGACATGTCAGAATCATCGATGCCCTCAGAGTTGCCCATGTCCACACCATTAACTGAAGAATCAACTCAGAATGTTCTTCCTCAGGTAATCTCTAATCCCATATTTGATGAGTCGAATGAAACACATGTTCCTACAGAAGATATAGCTCTTAAATATCCACAAAGATCAACTAAGGGAGCTCCAAAGAAACAATATGAACCTGATCTTAAAGCTAAGACCAAATACCCAATTAGTAACCATGTGTCCTCCCATAAATTGTCTACATCATATGCATTTACTGTTAATCAATTATCCACTGTATCTATTCCTAGTAGTGTGCAGGGTGCATTGACTGATTCGAAATGGACAAAGGCGATGAACGAAGAGATGGAGGCTGTACAAAAGAATGCGACTTGGGAACTTATTCCGTTACCCAAAGGAAAGAAGACAATTGGATGTAGATGGGTGTTTATGGTGAAACTCAAAGCGGATGGCAGTATTGATAGATATAAAGCAAGGTTAGTTGCAAAGGGGTATACATAAAGGTATGGGGTGGATTATCAAGAGACTTTTGCACCGGTAGCCAAGATCAATATAATTCGCATTCTCATATCTATAGCGACAAATTGAGATTGGCCTTTGCAACAATTTGATGTTAAAAATGCTTTCCTCAATAGAGATTTAGAGGAAGAGGTCTACATGGAGTTGCCACCCGGAATCAAACGTAGTTCCTTATGTAGAAGTAAAGTTTGTAAATTGAAGAAGTCATTGTATGGGATGAAACAGTCACCTAGAGCTTGGTTTGGGAGGTTCTCTTCTACAATGAAGGCATTCGGTTATAAACAAAGTAATTCAGACCATACTTTGTTTATAAAACACAAAGAAGGAAAGGTAACAGTTTCAATCGTGTATGTTGATGATATGGTCTTGACAGGAAATGACCCATGTGAAATAAAAGCATTGCAGGAGTATTTGGCTGCTAAATTCAAAATGAAGGATCTCGGGCAACTTAAATATTTTTTGGGAATTGAGGTTGTTAGATCGAAACACGGAATTTTCCTTTCACAACGAAAATATGTGCTAGATCTTTTAACCGAAACTGGAATGCTTGCTTACAAACCAGCAGAAACGCCTATAGAAATGAATCATAAACTCAGAGTTTTTCTAGATCAAGCTCCAATAGACAAGGGTCGTTATTAGCGGTTGGTTGGGAGATTAATCTATTTGTCTAACACGAGGCCGGATATAGCTTATGCAGTGAGCGTCATAAACCGGTTGATGCATGCACCAAGTGAAGAGCATATGAATGCGGTATATCGAATCTTAAGATATTTGAAAAGTGCACCAGGCAAAGGTTTGTTGTTCTCTAAAAATAGTGTCTCTAACATTGAAGGATACACGGATTCTGATTGGGCAGGTGATCAAACCGACTGAAGATCCACGTCTGGCTATTTTATCTTCGTGGAAGGTAATCTTGTCACTTGGAGAAGCAAGAAGCAGAAGGTTGTGGCAAGATCAAGTGCAGAAGCCGAATTTCGAGGTATGACTCATGGTGTATGCGAATTGTTGCAGCTTAAAAGTGTACTAAAAGATTTGGGAATTGAATATGCAAAACCTATGAATCTCCATTGTGCTAATAAGGCAGCCATTGAGATTTCACAGAATCCTGTACAACATGACTGCACCAAACATGTTGAAGTTGATCGTCATTTCATCAAAGAGAAACTTGATAAAAAGATTATACAGTTTCCATTTGTTCAGTCCGAAAGCCAGTTAGCAGATATACTCACGAAAGCAGTTTCCGGAAAGGTGTTCCGTGGTATAATTGACAAGTTAGGCATGATAGATATCTATGCTCCAACTTGAGGGGGAGTGTCTGCATGAGCTGTAGATGGGGTGTGATTGATTCTATGAGGTGTGATTAATTCTATGGGGTGTGATTGATTTTATGAGGTGTGATTGATTCTATAATTAGTCCTTGTAAATATAAGAATATTTAGTTTCCTTTACAATAGGATTTTTTCTATTATACAAGATGTAATTATATCTATATATAGCACCCGATTGGGAGAAGATAATACAATTCAAATTTCAAATTCAAATTATTCATAGAAACCATAATCTCACATTTCTCAACTTACCTTACGAATATTGTTTGGCCATTTTTCATCTCAAATTGTTGTTGGGCGCGGATTAGGTGAGGGTCGCGATTTGGCTGGTGACCCAACACCAGCTAGCTTGCTGGTGTCAAAGCTCTGTGAGCCACCACGATGTATTTATTCTATCGATGCCTACATTCATTTTGCGTGCGCAATTTAGGTGAGCCTAAAATTGAAGTATATCCAAAGCTCAGGTGGTTCACATCAAAGAAAACAGTGGGAATAATGACCTATACTGTTGAAACCTTCTTGGAGCCTACAATAACGGTTATTTGTCATCCAACCTGTTCATAAGGTCCCACCAACATGGATGAACGAAAAACACAAATATCACCTTAATCCTTTTTTGTGGTGTACCCACTTCAACTTTGGATATGCTTCAATCTTGGGCTCATGACTGAAAATGAGCTTGCAAAATGGATGGACGAACATCATGGTTGGGCCTTCAGAGCTTTGACACCGGCTTAATCTCCCACCTTTCATACTATGCCACGGTTTGAGTAATATTCTAGGGTTCTTAGTGAACAGTCGGGCTCCTGATAACATATATAAGTACCCATGCACATGGATGCATGATTACTAAGTCTTTATTAATCCATATTCAAACAAAAGTATTGGTAAAGCTAGATTACCATAATTGTAGTACGAGTCAAGTGCATAGAAACCACATGGCTCGTCGCCAGAGTCCTTAATCCATTTAGAGTTCGTTATCTGGTGTTCAATATCATCATAAATAAAAATGAAATTACTGAGGATTTATGAGAACAATTTAAGACGGCATAACTCATGAATTAAAAATTTTCAAGGATTTACATATCAACCAAGAAGGTCACTACCGTGAGCACACTATTTTCAAATCAATACGATTTTTGGGTTGTAACCCAATCATTGATAGCAGGCTCGTCACCTCCATCAGTGATCAAGACTCATTGTAAGGCTCGCCCACCTACACAGTTCAGAGACAACATAGACATAGTATCACATATCACCATGCCTAACCCATGAGCTATGACGAGTAGGTCACTGAATCAGTGATACAAATGGCTATGAATGGTGACTATATATAAATGGTAATCATGGTATTATAGATTCCATAAGATGTTTGATAATATTCATAGAATAACGATTATCCCTAAATTGAACTAATTTGGTGGATAGAGTGAATATTGACTAGACCGGTCTTGGGTGCACAACAGCCTATGAGTAGCCCAAGCTAGAGTCAATCAACCGTGTTCCACCTCAATCGATCGAGCAAATCTGGGACAACCAAACCTAATGAAGGCGGTCCATAATTTTCAACTATTTTCAAGGATTAATCCAAAGCAATACAAATTCATAAATTTCTAATTATGTTCATAAGTACAATTTAACAATATTCAAACATAATTCTTACTTAGGCATTTAACCAAACAATTGGTGTGCGAAACACCCAATTTCACATATACACAAAATTATGCCTAAATAAATATCAATTACATACAGCTCAACACACATAGCATATATCAATCACAATTATATAATAATTCTACCATTTTAATACATATAATTTCAATTAAAACACAAAATTCACCAACTAGAACCACCAGGGATTGATAAAAGCTAACTTAAAAGAATAGTTCTCACCTTATGATATGATTTTACGCACTAACAATGACTAAGATCTAAAATCTTAAGAAAAATCTAAAATCTTATATAAATTTTAAACGAAATTTAATTAAAACAAATAAAACATGATTTCATATTCCTGAATTAATTATATGGAATAGACTCACCTTCGATTATTAATAAAATGTGATTGGATTGAAGAAACAGCGGCAGAATCGATGAGTTCCAAAAAACCTAAGAAAAACCATTAGGAAACTCTAATTTTTTAACCCTAACCCAAATGGAATTCACATATATAGTTTTTCTTGAAAAATTAAGGTGACTCACACAACTCACACTCCTATATCTTGATCTAGTTTGTACGATTTGGGGTACTATCTCGGATGTGGAAGGTCAAGCCCACTAATGCGAACGTATTCCTATAGTTTCAAAATCATTGGCCCACCAACAAGCGGTGTAGAGCTCTTTTAGGCATTTCGGTCATTTGTAAGCTGATTGTAGACACTGAAAATCGGTGCCTATGCAAGTTTGTATATTTTTATGGCATTTGGAGGGTGGAGAGGTAGCATACTGATTTGTGGATGCTGGAGTCACCACTAGCCAATTAATCTTAGAATCCTACAGTGTAACGTCTCGAAAAAATCTGTACAAAGACCCGAGTACCACCTCAGGCAGAAATCACTCAGGACCAAATCCTTTAGGAATTATATGAAATTAACCAAGTGCTAAACTAGATTAGCTGTGAAATTAGCTTGAACTACTTTAAATACGAACTGCAAGACTCAAAACTTGCAGAATCATTAACGCTACATTGCCCTGAAACTTAGGATCAATCTCTAAACCCGTTTGCTCTCGGGAACACCTTGAAACTTTGTATCGGACCTAGACTGCGCGTCGAAAGTCCGTTGACCATGAAGCTATACACTTATGACCGCCTTACTGGACTTGACAACCATCTCGGAAATCAAATCCAGATAGTTTCCAGAAACGTACAACTTGAGCCCGGAGTGAAGTGTGTGAGAAACACGAATATATTTAGAAATTGAACTCAAATTTAAGTGATTTGGGCCGTTTGATTGCGAGTCAAATCTAAGCTTCCAGACCGTCAGAATCTGACCCAAAACACCCTCGGATCAAGGAAAATTTCATACACTTGTCGGTATACTTGTGGCCTTGATCGAACACCGGTGACCGTTGAACTGAAACTGGTCCTCCGCGGTCGATCGGTAAATCTAATCGAACCGAAACCTTAACTCGACCTAGATCCAATGCTAGGGAGCTTAAGTCCGACCACACGCAGAAAAGGGGCCACCAGAAGTGCTCCGTTAGACTGAAATAACCATTATTTTGCTATAACCTAAGTATACCATGGCCCTGGGACCATTCCCATCAGTTCTGGGCCTATATAAGGGCCTTAAACCCCCTCTCATACTATTTTGCAACCCTAGGAGAGAGAAGATAGCAAAGACAGAAGGAAAGAGAGAAAAGTGTGAGAGGAAGTGAGAGATTGTTCCTAGGATCTTTTCCTGCCGCTCCACGTGCTTTACCACCTCGTCTGTATTGCTATTTCGATAATTCTAACTACGTTAGTAGGTAAGAAATCCTAACCCTAATCTGTTTTAGGGATACAAGTAAAGTAAATGCTGAAGTAGCTAACCTATTTCATGCTATAGGTTGTCGTTGTACCGAAGGGGAGGACTTAATGTTTAAACTAAGTTTGTTACGAATCTACCGATGAAAGGCGCAGACTATAAACGTTTAGGTTATGGTTTTGAAGGCTTTCAATGTCAGCAATGATTTGTGTCTGACTTGATTGCTATCACATGTGATTAGATACGTTGTTTCCTGTATATTACCTATATATATATAAACTATGTAGATTATAATGCATTCCAAGTGTTTGTTAAAATATTTTGAATGAATATGGAATTATGATTGGTGCTTGACATGATTATTGGTTGCTAATGTATGATCGTTGTTCACGTAGCAACTCTTTTGTGAAAGGATTTGCTATAATATGTGTTTTTAACTAACTTATTACATGTATGTAATATATGTGTCTAAGTGTTTGATAAATTGCCTGAATGAGAAAATGTTTGATGTGATGTACTAAATGAGGGTGTTGAGATAAGATTCTCAATCCCCTTATACATAGTTAGAGTTTCCTTTATGTAACCTATCATACTACTATGTGATTTATCATTGAAATGCCTATGTATGCTAACATGTACACTATGTGTTCGTTGAAATGCTCAAATAAGATTCACATTGGATTTTAGTTATCACATGCTATCTTTGGCTACTACACATGTATACAATTGTGTGGAGTGTGTTTGGGGCTACGACGTAGTTCAAGCGATCGGTAACGATTTTTCGAGTTAGTGGCAGAGGTTGTTTCATCACATGGGATGTGTTCGATGAATTCGAGTCATACTTGGGTTGTCGACAGTGGTTAGGCCACACGGAGTGCATACGCACTTCATGTCGATCCACTCGATGTGCGCTCGTATCAGTCGAGCTCGTCAAGTAACCTGATTGACCCGATGTATGTTCACCATGTATAGACGCTACTGCTTGAATCTAAGGTACTAAACTCACCGGTGAAAAGCCCGTTTAACCTTGGTACCTCGATCCGCTAAGACTCATAAGCTGGACATGGTGGTATGGGACACCATGGTCGAGCTGTCGGCCTAGCTGGGGCAACGAGCCTCCCCATAGTGACCAGTAAGCAACACCGCCTTGTGAGCCGAATACGGTGGTATGGGACGTTGTATTCGAGCTGTCGGCCTATACTGATCAGGTGATGAGCCCTTTGTAGTGACCTCGAGCATAATCTGAGACTGGGTTGAGGCGACGAGCCTTTCTGTAGCAACTAGACTTTAAACTAGGCCTACACTGATCAGGTGACGAGCCTTTTATAGTGACCTAGAACCGCAATATCGTATGATATTTACTAGGACTGATGACCCTAGAATGGATCACTGTTTGAGAAATGATATAAGGGAGGTACCTTAGCTTCCCAATCCTGTTGTATAAAAAGGTCTAATAAGAACATGCATCGCATCTCCAGTGGTGTCTATCGTACCATGAATAATGTTGCAACTGCCGAAAGCACCAACTGTACTACACAAACATCCCTTGCAGTGAATTGTATAATTTGGTAGTTTTATTTATTTATTTATTTATTTTTAAGATAAAAAGGTGAAAAAATTATTGGATTTTTCAAATAAAGAAATTAAAAAAAAAAAAGGTTTTGATGATTTTTAGTGGCCTTTTTATTATTATTGTGAATTAAGGTGACTTTTGGTGAATGAATCAAGTTTTAAATTCGTTGTTCTTCTTTTCTTTTTGATTTTTGAAGAGCTTCTACTAATTAAGAGATTATGAAAAAACATCGCCATGGAGAAGCTTTGTATGGTTTCATAAAAAGTACAAGTGTTTTTTTATTGGTGTATAAAAATTCAATTTTAGCTATCACTAATGTCTTTTTTCTCCATCTTCCTTATTAGTTGTTTTTTCTTTATGACTATTTCTTCGCCCCTTTTGTTCTTTATGACTATTTTCTTGCCCCTTTTGTCAATATTCAGGTAGTCTTGAGGACACAAATAATCACTCATAAAGCACGCGCATTAGGTAAAGCTCACATATTTTATAATTTAGGGCAGAGGTTGTAATATATCTCTAAGATGGATTTGTTGTAACTCTTTTTCAAATTGATTTAATCACTAATATATATAGTGCAATTTTTTTTTTTTTTAAAAAAAAGATAATAACATTGTAACATACTTTTAAGTATATTTTTATGGGTTTTTTTTTTTAAAAAATAAATTATTTCCATCTCTTTCTTGTACCCTTTCTCGTTTATAATCACGCCTAGACTAGTAGACATTAAGTTGTAAGGATAATGACATGATGCGGAAGTTTATCCCAACACATGGCTGCGTTTAATACTGAGGCAAGTTTGTTTTGCATGTCCGAACTCCCTCTCAGGGGCGGCTCAAAGGGGTAGGCAGGTGAGGCAATCGCCTAAGGCCCCCTAATTATGAAGGCCCTATATTATAACAAAATTAAAATATCTTAATTATCAAGGTCCTATATTATAAGAAAATTAAAATTAAGAAGAAAAAAAAAAGCCTAAAATTTTTTAAATAAAACTTATTGAAAGACCTACAAAATAGAAACATTTAAAAATTAGTTTACAAATTTGAAATTGAAAATAAAAAACAAATCCTAGAAACTAACATTATCAATAATAACAGTCTAACTCTATCATCTCTTTTCAAAATAATAGCATCATTCCCAATAAATTCTTCTCCTAAAACCAAGGACTATAACTACCTACTTTATTGCTAACTAAGTTCTCAAAAATTTAAATTCTAGCGTCATTTTTCTAAATTAAATTCTAACTTCATTTTTCTAACGGTTTGAATTTATTTTCAGAATTAAAAGTTTTAAAAGAAGTTGCAAAAACAGAAATTAATATTCCAACTGAAATACTTAATCTAATAAAAGAACTAGATTGTTTTCCAAATTGTTTTATTGCATATAGAATACTACTTACCATACCTGTTACAGTTGCATCTGCAGAAAGAAGTTTTTCAAAACTAAAGATTATAAAAAATTATTACGAACAATTATGTCTTAAGATAGATTAAATGGTTTAGCAATTTTATCTATTGAAACTGATTTATTGAGTAAACTCAAATACAAAAGTTTAATTGGTAATTTTGCATCTAAAAAGGCAAGAAGCAAAGTTATGGTTTAATTTTGAATTTATTAATTTTTTTTATTATTATTTTTAAACTAAAAAGCCCCATTTTTATGACTTGCTTAAGGCCTCCAAAAATGTTGAGCTGCCCCTGCTCCCTCGGACCCACATGCAGAGATGGTCTCGTGATTAAACCCGTCCTCTCCTCCGTATTACCATAAGTGAGCTATTTGTTCAATAATAACGCTTCATAGATTATCTTTACCTTTGATTTTTTGGAGTTAGTTGTGAACCGTTGAAAATTTTTTCCCAATGTTGTGCATTCATCTACACTTGGGGATGGTTGAAATCATGATTTCAGCACAAGATTTTAAAGGTTGTCCGTACTGTTTGCCTCTCAAAACATGGACAGTTTAGATTGGTATACTTCCGCATCATGTGGCCTGCAACAGGGCAACATATGAAGGTGAATCTTAGTCGCGATGTAAGACAAGTGAGACTCAGACTCTTCCACGTTGAGGACCATAGAAACAGTAATGAGGGCGCGGATTCAGTCATGTCGCGACAGTGGGGCCCACCTTGATGTATCGTGTTATATCCACGTTGTCCATCTGTTTTTCCAGCTCATTTTTAAGGACGTGGGCGGATGACTGAAGCAAATCCAAATCTCAGGTGGACCACATGATAGGAAACAATGGTGATTGAACGCCTATCATTAAAAACTTCCTATGGCCCACCGTAATGTTTATTTGCCATCCAACCTTTTGATAAGATCAAATGGACCTAGATGAAGGGAAAACACAAATATCATACAGGAAGTTTTTAATGGTCAATCACCACTGTTTCCTGTGGTGTGGTCCACACCTGAGATTTGGATCGGCTTATGTCTTGAATTACGTCCGAAAATGAGCTGAAAAAATGGATGGACAATGTAGATATACGACACGTACATCGAAGTGGACTCCACGGTCCCCGACCATTGAATCTGTGCCCATGGTAGGCTTCTGGTTGGCACGCCGTCAGTGCGTGTCTATCGACTCTATCCATATTCATGGTTTACACTGAACTCAATCCAAACCCTTCAAATTAAGATACCGTGGCCTGACCTAACCCAAGGCTGGCCAGGTCCATTCAGGATTTCAAGGGCATTTTTGTCATGTGTCATTCATGATGGACAACATTTAGTGAAAACCGTAAAAGAGTCAACATGGCTTGATCTTGGGCTGTCTGTAACTATAACGGGCCAGGAATGGGCCTCTTTCTTTCGTCACATCATGGGTCCATCTGGGTTGGGCCAATGGGCTGGGCTTGAACAGAACTTGGGCAGCAAGGGAAAACTACAACAAACGGTTAAAATACTCCAATCAATGACTAGGTTCATCTGACTAGTATGACTCTTGGAGTACATGAACAGTCCAGATCACATGCATGGGTACGTACGTAAATTAAGTGCCTCAAAATACATTCTCCCCAATTAATATAAAGGAGCGTTTTCACTCAGGACGTTATTGCACCATTCATAGAGAATACAAAGAGAAAAGAAGAGAGCTAGGCTTCTACAACAGTAGCAGTAACAACAATCATGGATCTTCTTCTTCTCCCATTTACCATTACAATTCTCTTCTTCTTCTCCTTGTGCGAACGGACCACCTCTGACAAGCTCATTGTCTTGAACCGAATCGGAAATGGAAAGACTCTCAAGATCTACTGCCAGGCCCCGGTGGACTTTCATGGGTGGCACGTGATTCCCAACGGACAAAATGCGACGGTGAACATCTTCCAACTGCCGAGGCAATTATTGCCGTCGATGTGTAATGGCCAATGGGAATCTTCGTTCCCGTATCCATTCCTTGTGTATTCCCACTACAAGGACCACAAAAGGTGCAGAGATGAATGCGTTTGGCAGACTAATAGCGTTGGATTGTATGTCTGGGACAAGGAAAAGAAGTTGTGGGTGCTTATACATTCATGGCTCGATTTATAATAATGAAACTATTTATTTCTAACATGCGCCGACACTCTTCATCTGATTTTGTTTTCTTACCTGAAATAATACAGCTTCCAACACGATTGTATGCTATTGCTTCTTTTTTTTCTAAATAAGCATGTACTGATGGAAAGGGCCCACATGCAAGTGTGTCCCAATGATCTGAACCATCCATCTGGTGGAAACTACCATGGATGCACTTTCTGATCTGGACCATCCAACTAGTAGACATGGATGTTTATGTTGGATCATTGTGATTTTTGGACCACGGTCCATGTAAGTGGTGCGCCTCCATAATCTAGATAGGGTGGTATGTCATTCGCTGTGAGGTACATTCAAGGGAACTTCATCCCATGGTTAATGATTTCAGTAAATAAAGGGAGACCAACCTTGTGTATCTGCATGGGAAGAGGATTTAGCGCTGTGGAGCCCACCGTTATGTTTTATATCCACACTGTTCATCTGTTTTGCGAATTCATTTTATGGGATGAGCTTAAAAATGGAGCAGATCTCAGCTGGACCACACCACAGGAAACAATGGGGATAATGAAACCCACCATTGAAACCTTCCTAACAGCTTGATCCAAAACTTTTGTGGGCCAAGAAGGTTTTAATGGTGGGCATTCAATGACCACTGTTTCTTGTGGTTTGGACCACTTGAGCTTTTGATTGCTTCATTTTTGGGCTCATCCATTAAAATGAGCTGATAGAACAGATGGACGGTGTGGATAGAAACATACATCACTCATGTGGGGCCCCACAGCGCCCAACATCATCTATCTGGGTGGTGCTGGGGTCACCACCCAATCCTCTTCAATCCGTACGTGAGATCAATGTTGTTCAGCAGTTGGGCCCAACCGGTCATTTGATGCGGCTAGTAATCTCTCCCAGTCGTGTGTATGAGTGTGAGATGAGTTAATGAGTCGTGGACCCATATGTTTCTCGCAGGATAGTCCTAATGAATTATCCTGGTGTCTCCACCCACATTCACATCAATCCAGAGCGTGCAAATAATGGGCCCCATATATCGTAGATATATTATATAAAATCCCACACGTGGAACAATCGTAACCCTCCAATTACAAATATCAGTTGGAGTGTTAAGGTCATTCGAATCAGCCTAAATTTCAGGCAATTCTGCATAAGCCCAAGTGTTTGGACAGTCTCCATTGCCCTACTCGTACGCCATGTCTTCATTCCAATAGGTGTACATAGGATCAGTGGTGATTGAATGCCACACCATTAAAAGCTTCCTACGACTCTGATAATGATTTCATAATGTTTATTTTCTATCCAGCATGTTGATAATGTCAAAAACTAATGGATGAAGTGAAAATACAAATATTAGCTAGATTAATCTAAAAAATTTATGACCTATAAGAAAATTTTAATGGTTAATAATTATTGTTTCCTGTAATATGGTACATCTAAGATTTAAATTTATTTCATTTTAAAGATAATTTCCTAAAATGATATTGAAAAATGTATAAAAGGGTGTGGATATAAAATAAATACATCAAGGTGGTCCCCACAATAAGGGTCGTAATGTGTTAGGTGAGGTCAGGCTGTGCCTAATCCACTCCATTCAAAAATATTAATTAAAATAGCCTTGAATTATAACATCATAAAGTCATCAACTTTAACATATGAAGTCATTATATGTTAACTTAGGATAAAAATATCATTCTGTCAACTGTCTTTTTGTATGTCGATAGCTTTTGTGGAAGTTGAAAGGGCTTTTTAAAATGGGAGTGTGGGCCCACTAAATCAATAATTGGGGTCATCCTTCGATCAATCTGATATGTTTACTTTAATCGAACAGTCATGAACTTATGATAAAGTCATTTTGAAAAAAAAAATTTGGAGTTGTCTATACCTGTAATGCCCTGAAAATCGGGGGTCGAGCACTCAACTCCCGAGTTCCAACGCATCACTTATGCAACATAGATAATGATAATTAAATGTTGTCTGTGTTAGAGCAATAAACATGAGTGAGATTATACCAAAACAGTAATTCATACTCCAGATCAATTATATAAAGGCAAGCGAAAGACTGAACTGTATATATATGTATGTAAAAGAAACAAAATCATTTCATTCTCCAGAGTATGAACCCATATGAGTCATCATATACATATGTCTATTTAATGTTCAAAAAGTCAAAAATACATCTAAGGATGCAATCCCAGCAAATCCCGTCGATCTGGCAGTCTAGTCGAAGCCGCCAAAATACTGCATAAATGAGAACTCGTCCTGGTCCTCGTCATAGTCCGGCTCAGCCTCCTGAGTCGCCAGCTCATCTAAACCTGAGACAGAGTCTGGTTGGTGTGCGCAACACCGTCCCGTAACGTGGGAGTGAGTAGCTAACTCAGTGAAACAATAAAGCATAGGTTAACATGTTATCAATACAGTCAAGCAGTAGTGATAAAGCAGTACAATTAAACACTCCTAACTACTCTTATTAATTTAAGTATGAATGCAGTCATGATGGATGCCCTCACCGTACTTACGTTCGCGGCATGCTTTCATCCCTCAGTGCTCCACATCTTCCAGGCACATGCAATGCATGACGAGCATGATTACTGAGTTGTTATTAGTCCATTTTAAACAGCAGGATTGGAAAACTAAGGTACCTCCCTTGTATCATTCCCAAGTATGATCCATTCTAGGGTCGTCAGTCCTAGTTAATCTCAGACGATGGTGTGTTTTCTAGGTCACTGCAAAGGCTGTCAGGGCTGTTATGCACAAAGGTTACACCACTCCCCCATCACCTCTTTAACGATTCATCACTATACAGAAACAGGCCTAGTTCATACTCTCTACACTGCGGCAAAACTCTAAGGTTCACAGCAATTTCAGAGTATGCTCGAGGTCACTACAAAGGGCTGTCAGGGCTATTATGCACAAAGGTTACACCGCTCCCCCATCACCTTATTAATGTAGGCCGACAGCACGAATATAGTGTCCCATACCACCATAATCGGTTCACGAGTCTGGTTGCTCACTGGTCACTACGGGGAGGCACGTGGCCCCAGCGTAGGCTGACAGCTCAACCACGGTGTCCCATACCACCATGCCCCGCTCATGAGTCTTAGCGGATCGAGGTACCATGGTTAACAGGATTCCATTAGTAAGTTTGGTACCCTAGGTTCAAGCAATAGCAACCAAACAGGGTGAACATACATTAGACATATCGGGTTACTGGACCGGCCTGACTAGCTCGAGCGCACAATCAATTGGACGACATGAAGTGCATAAGCACTTCGCGTGGCCTAACCACTGTCGCCAACTGACGTACGACTCGGGTTCGTCAAACACATCTTACGTGGCGACAAGAATCTCAACCACGATCTCAAGTCTGGTACCGATTGTCTGGACTATAGACATAGTCCCAAACTCAATCAATCCTTATTCATAGCATGTGGAGTAAAGCATAATAAACAAAGTAATTCAAGCATGTTAGTAAGCATGTCATAAAACATGTTATAAAGCATGTTATAAAGCACTACTTAAATAGGAATACAAACACATATATTGCACAAGTAAGCGGTTTAAGTAAACAACCTCATGGAGAAAATCATACATTTCTCTAAGATAGTTGAGAATCCCATCTCAACACCCTCCTAAGGCATCAACATCCAAACACTTACACCCTCCTAAGGCATCAACATCCAAACACTTACTCACACAAGCATTTTCACAAACACTTAACATACACTATTTCAACATACTTAGTGTATGTTAGCAAACATGTATTAGGGTGAGTCCTTTCACCAAGCAAGTATTTTACGCATATGTAATATATTTATACAACAAATAATCATGGCAAACACATCTCTAAAATATATATGTATACGGTACTTTCTACAATACAGTATTTCTACATACATAGTGTATATTAGCAAAACATGTATTTGGGCGAATCCTTTCGCCAAATAAGTATTTTATCCATATATCGTATATTCATACAACAAATAATCATGTCAAACACATTTCCAAAATTTATACGTATACGGTATTTTTTACGAATACCTAGAATATGTAAAATTCCATAATCTACATCTTTAATCAAAACAGAAAACAGAAAGCACTTTGTACATATGCAATTGCATGCAGATCATGAATCTATCATTATCTGATATTGAAAGCGTTGAAAACCATAACCTATACACCTAAAGTCCTCACTTTATACCATAGAATCGTTACGAATCTGATAGGTTTGTTAAGCCTTCGTATTCGGCAGTTAGGTAGCCTAAAGAATGAAATAGGTTAGTTATTTCATAACCTACAACCAAAACACCTCAAAACAGATTTAGGGTTAGGGTTTCTTATCTCAAAATGAAGTCGGTATCGCCGAGAAAGCGGCAAGAACGGAGTGGTGGAGCTAGGGTAGGGGCAGGAAATAGTAACAGGGAGATTCTCCCACTTCTCTCACTCTTTCTCTCTCTTTTCTCACTTCTCTCTCTAGGGTTTCTCTCAAATTCGTATGGCTGTGAGAGAGAGGGTTCTAAAGTCCTTATATAGCCTAAAATCTCTCTGAAATAGACTTGTGGACAAGGTATACTTAGGTTATAACCAAAGCGGCTTTGTTTCAACTCAACGAAGGACTTCTGGCCGGCCTCCTTGAGCCAAAGGTCGGACTTAAGCTCATCAACCTCGGATCCATGTAAAGTTAAGTTTTCGTTTCAGTTGGATTCCCAGATCACGTGTGGCAGACCGGTTTCAGTTCAACGGTCAGCGGGTCTCGATTCAAAATTTCAAGTACATGGAAATGTCTATGAAATTTTTCCTGATCCGAGGGTGTATTTAGGTCAGATTCTGACGGTCTAGTTGCTTACAAATTGACCGCAAGTGACAAGTCTCAGATCACTATTCAAGATATTTATTTTATAAAGAAAATAAGTATTTTTACACTCCCTCGCTCCGGACTCAAGCGAACAGCTGTGGGACACTGGCTAGATTTGATTTCCGAGATGGTTGTCAAGCCCAGCGAGGCAGTCCTAAGTCCTTAACCTCATATTATTCGGACTCCCGATGTGCGGTCCAGACCTGATACGGAGTTTCAATGTGCTCCCGAAAGTAGACGGGTAACGAGTTTGATCCTAGATTTTAGGGTAACCTAGCGTCACAGATTCTACAAGTTTTGGGTCTTGTAGATCATATTTAAAGTGATTCAATTGAATTTCATGGCTAATCTAGTTTAGCACTTAGTTAACTTTGTCAATTTTTTAAAGGATTTAATCCTACGTGATTTCTGGTCGAGGTGATACTCGAACCATTATACGGAAATTTACGAGTCGTTACAATACCTTACAAGTACT
The DNA here is from genome assembly GCA_030180095.1 of Magnolia changhungtana. Classification (NCBI taxonomy): domain Eukaryota; kingdom Viridiplantae; phylum Streptophyta; class Magnoliopsida; order Magnoliales; family Magnoliaceae; genus Magnolia; species Magnolia changhungtana. The sequence continues at coordinate 1,746,841 of JASAUF010000360.1, forward strand.
ACATTAATGTTGTAAGTTAACTTTGAACTGTTTCCTCCGATGTAGTCCATCCGTAATGAGTTTTGCCTTAAAACTTGGGCAGATGACATGAAATTAAAATTCCATTCATGTGGACGGCTTGTATCTACTACAAGACGATCAAATAGGACCCACAAGAGATATGGGAGGGGTTTAATAGGTAGGCCTTTGTGCAGAAATGTCATTTAACATTTTCGTTCTCTTTCTTCTTTATTTTTTCACACAAGGAGACTATTTTGGCCATTAGGACTATTGCCACTTTTGTATGAGCCACTCCGACAAGCTTCTAGCGTGCATCCGACATCACTCCCTCCATTCCTGAAAGCTTATGAGTGTTTTTAAATTATTTTTGATCCCACTAAAATAGTTATAACACCCTAGTTACATGCCCAATCTGAGTAATCTTGTATTCACTGGATTAGAAAGATAATTCCTTTTTTTGTCCTAACAATTTTCCATTTCAAGTAGGGCATCTTCTCACAAATGAAGCCCAAACAAGGAAAACATAAAACAAATGGGAAAAGAAGAAGTAAAATGCATCCACCATACAAAAAAACTTCATGGAAAGCCCATGATAAACTAATGTAGAGTGGGTCATAGACAGTTTCATGGCCAAGATGGATCAGAAAAGGCTCGGTCGACGACTGACATGATCCAGACCATCAGACCTTAGATCGGGCATATCTCACAATCCGGAATGAGTTAGCTGACGTAAAATATATGATTTTGGGGTAGAATGAGCTATTTTAGCCAACCAACCCAGCTATGCAGGGTTACAATGCCTGAAATTGTGAAAAAACCCTGGATCGACGGTCGTTTCCCTGATTTAATTTCGTTTTTACTATCGATAGTAAGTTTTAGTTTAGTTATAACTCTTCATCCATCGGGCTTTAGGAGTTGCGCCCAACGTGAAAAGAGCTTAGAATAATTAGGAGAACGGTTTGGTGAAGCCAAATAGGACACTTACTATTTTTGGCCGAAAACCTTACGCACTAGTAGACATCACGACTGTCTATAAATAGTAAGTTGCGATTTCTAGGAATTTTAGTTGTAGTTTGATTCTGATTTCTTTCCCATTGGTTGGTACCCCTATTTAAAGGGTCGTGAACTCGTTTTTATTCATTCATTAATCAATTTTGAATTTATTAGCATTTAATTCTATTTTCTGCTTTCTTTCCTCGTGGATTCAAGAAGTCTCTGTGAGGAGTCCAGAGAAGTTCTGTGGATTTGGAATAGTTATCCTCTTGAGGAAGACGGTGCTCGACCTCACGTTGTCCCCTGCGTCATAAACCCTCCACGCACCAACCAATGTCACACAAACCACCCCATCTTCCATACATAAATTTCAGAATATTCATGTTTGTGTATCTGAATGATCAGCAATTGCAGGTAAGAGGATTTGCCGCCATTGTCCATTTTGCACAAGGGTTGCTACAGTCAATTTCATATTTTCATTAAGGAAAAAAAGATTACCTGTCGAGGTTTTGACCCATTAGATAAATGATGGCACTTCTACTGAAGGGTGATGTTGTTTCTGACCATGCTTGTGAGGCTTCTACATTGTTGACAAAGGAGGCTGTAATTCTTTTAAAACCAAACTGACTGATATAAAAGAGTGGGAGACTTTCAGTAGAATCGCTCTTGTGGTTCTTCCAGACCACTCTCAGCCATTAGAGAGTTTTGGCTATAACCTTACTGGACTCGGGATGGAGCTATATGATGTGAAAGGGGAGGGTTCTCAAGTGGAATGAATCTCCCCTTAGATTCAACATCTTGAAGCTGTATTTTACAAGAGTTTTCAATGTTACATGCTTCACCATTTAAGTGGAGAGAAGCCACACCCATTTGATTATGTAGTGTGTAAGACTTCTATCACATGAGCGACACATGATCAATGGTTAGGATGATTTGGCCATTGAATTATTTGGATATAACAATACTGTTAGGCCCCCATAGTGAATGTGATCAATTTAGATAGGTTTGGGGGTGGTATGCTCAGTCTATACTACCTATATACATAGAGTAATTCAGATGAACATGAACTAGATCTAATGTGGAGGCTCACAAATGTTGTGATGGAAAAATATTCTATCTATTTGTTTATAAATGTAGGTCTTGATCTCTTCACCCACACGTACAAAAAAAAAAAAAAAAAAAAAAAAAAAAAAAAAAACTCAAGTCTCATTCAAAAAGGTTTTCGGAAGGATGTGAGCCATGGAAGTTCAAATTTATTGTTTTACATCCAAACAATCGACCATTATTCAAATATGCATTCGAATTTTAGTTTTATGATCTCCATGGTTGATGCATAGATAATTCTACATTCTGCAATACAGTTTAATAATTAGTATTAGAGCTAGAATTCACTCGTACATATTGAAGATCCGATCATTCAGAATTGATTGGATGTATAGATGCAGATTTTATTGGCTGCCTGGATAGTAAGAAGTCCACCTCTAATTATATTTTGTTAAAAGTACAACACTTTTATACTAAGGGCCCGTTAAGATACCAGCAAATAAGTTAAGTTTTCTACTTACAATAGTAGATAAGTGACTTATTTTAGATAAGTAAGTTTGTTTTATGATTAATTATAAGTAAATTTTTTTTACTTAAAAGTATTTAAATATTACTTTGGTTATTTTATTTTTTTTTAGCTTTTCTACTTTTCATTAGTTGCTAAAGAGAGGCATTAGGAGAGACGTAAGAGATGAGAAGCCGATATGTATGTTGTTTGCAAAACATACTTTTCTTTTTAATAATTTAAAACTAAGATAAGCTACTTGTAGAACAAGTAGCTTATCTTAAGCAACTTACAATCCAAATGGGCCCTAAATGTGAGTTGTTTTTAAAACCAATGCCTATACTCATTAAAATCACTTAGCAATTTCTATTTCTGTTTCAAATGTGGGTAAGTGAAGGCCATTATCTATTTATTAAAAGCTCAATACTTACTTTAACATTGAAGATGAGGTTTTAGGTAGGGAGAAAATCAAATTTGTGGAATTTAAGGAGAAAATCTTAAATTATAAATTATTAAAATATTTAAAAGGAAACAAAACTATACTTTGTGGAGCAATGGTAGCAATTGTGTAAGGTAAAAAAATTTAGGGGGCATGTGGATTTTAGGTTGCTTAAGATAATTTACTTATACCACAAGTAGCTTATCTTAGTTTTTACTTATTAAGAAGATAAGTATGTTTGGTAAACAACACACTAATTAGCTTTTCCTCTCTTTCGTCTCTCATGATGCCTCTCTTCAGCAACTTATGAAATGTAGAAAAGCTAAAAAAAAAATAACTGAAGTGATTACCTACTTTTAAGTAAAATAGTTACTTGTAACAAATCATAAACTAACTTATCACTTATCCGAAATAAGTCACTTATCTACTTCTTACTGCTGTAATTAGAAAAAGTAACTTATTGGGTGGTAGAGAGCTGACCCTCCGAGTTTCAGAACTATGGCCTGACTTGCATCGAGTTGGGCTTGGCTTTGCTTACCAGCCCCAAGGACTGGGCCAATATTAAAATGTAAGCCCATTTAATAACCAGGCCCGGTTTGAGCTTCATTTTGGACTCATTAGCTGGACCGGCCCATTTAAGATTTAAACCCGTTTAATAACCAACCCAATCCATCACAAAATTGCCCAGGCTCAGTCCAGCTTGGTCCATTTCGCTTCACCCCTATATGTGGATGTGAACATGCAAATGACATTTATGCGTGAGTGGCCCATGTGACTACTAATGGATGGTCGAGATGATTTTGGATCGTTGGAGTTTTCCTGTTATACCATGTTTATTTTTCGTCTCTCCTCGCATCAAGTAGGCCACAAGCTAACATGGCCACGACTTACATTGAATATGGACCGTTGCTCAATTACTTTTCTATCATCCAATCTTAGCACAAAAGTGTGGCCCACCTGTGAGTAGAGCAGTCTCATTTTGTGGGCCAGGGAATGCATGGCCTAGATCTTTTACACATATCACGTTAGCATGTGCCGCCATGGGAGCGAGTTTCATAAAAGCATGGCTCTACTTCCACCAGATTCTTGTTGCCCCTTCCTTTTTTCTGTGTGCGGCCCCGTCCAGCCGGAGGGCCAGCTACCAAGATGGGCCCCAAGGGCAACAATCATAGGCTACCGTTAAACCCTATTTCTCAATCCAAATCATCGAAAGATAATCCAAAGTGAATATTTATATTATGATTTTTCGGATTGAATTTCATCCTCCCTGCAGTTAATAGAATAGAGATGGCCCAGTTTTAGATCCCTCCCAAGTCCTATAGGGTCATGTCCCAGTGGACCCCTGGGCCCATCACTTTCAAGATTTTGGGTCCCTTGCTTCCCAACGTGGATAGATCATACCACAAAATCAGATTTATTGAGTATACCTAACCTCTGATTAAACACATGTTTGTCTGATCCTGACCGTTGATTACTGTATAACTGTCCTTTAAATGCCAACTTATCGACCGATTAGGTTGTCCATTTAGTGTTATTTATTTATTTTGTTTGATTGACCGATATGAAGTGGGCTCGATTTGGTCAGTCTAATTTGAATTAAACATATGCCAAGTGCAGAATTTCTAGGGCATGAGCATGATGCGTAACACATTTCCAGAGTATAGAAGTTAATTTCTTCTTAGTAACAAACTATTTATTTTAACCCTAGTGCTTGCTTTTAAAATCATTATCTTTTTATTTTAAATTCACTTCCCTTTGAAAGCATTAACAGTTTCTTTTAGAATCATGATTAGGTGCAACATCATCCCACAACATGGGCTAGGCCTGAATTACCCATTTGATTACTGGCCCATCTGCAGCTGTCCTCACTAACACATCAGGCTGTCAATAGGCAAGCCTACGGTCATCATCGGCCAGATGTTGAACTGGTCAGTTCTGCCCAATGGGCCGACCTAATGGAATACAGCAATCATGGTTGGTCTCATTTTAATTAGGACTAGTATCAAGGTCCCCACTTAATAATCATAGTACTAATGAGTAGGAATTGCATGGACCTCAGCCCAAGGATATGGAAATAGTGGCCTGGAAATCACTGTCCACATTCAAACTGATGAAAGGCACGAGATGTGTTAGCTAAGATTTTTGAAACTATGAGATTTTTCGAGGGGCCGTCCATCTTTCTTTGTTGTTTTTTTTTTTTTTTTTTTTTTTTTTTTTTAGGGGGGGGGGCGGTGGTTAGCTTGTTAGTACACACCCATGTCAGTACACACACTCCATGTTAGCCACCCCCGCTAGGGATCGATGCCAAGACCTCAAGTGTTGAAACAAACTCAGTCTGCCAGTTGAGCTATGAATCTGGGTGTGGGATCGTCCATCTACTTCAAGCGACAACAGATGTATGGTCTAGATGAATGAACCATGGCCCCCACTTCTACCAGGCAAAAACTGAAAACCAAAAGAAGTATGCATGTCCTCTCCTCGGTCCAACGTAGGTAGTTACCGGGTATCGTCGGTGTTGACCTAAACGTGGGGCCTACCTTGATGTACGTGTTACATATCCACACCGGACATCAATTTTCCAGATCACCTTAGGGAGTGGTCTCCAAAAAGGAAGCAGATCCAAATCTGAAGTGGACCACACAGTAAGAATTGAATCCTACCATTACAAATTTCTTAGCGGCCAAAATAGTTTTTAATCAAGCTGATATTTGTGTTTTCCTTTCATCCGTGTTTGTGTGGCCTTATCAGAAGGTTGGATGGAAAATAAACATTACTATGGGCTTGAAGAAGTTTTTAATGGTGAGCATTCAATCACCACTATTTCCTGTGTTGTTGACCATTCGAGATTTGGATATGCTTTAATTTTTTACAGAGTCCTATGAAATGATCTGAAAAAACCGATGGACGGAGTGGATATACAACATATACATCAAGATGGGCCCTACGGTCAAGGCAACACCAACTAAGGTGTTACCTGGGTAACACTTATTCCTCTCCCGCCAACGCTTAGCCCCAGCAGGAAGCTACGCTGGGCCGCATCCATTTCCGTAATAAATCTAATTTATTCATCAGTTCCACCGGCTCACGTTAGTACATCAGCTATTGAAGACTCAATTGGCCACACGAGGAAAGAGAGGGGATGGAAATGCCCACCATTGAAATCTCCATGAGACTCACTGTAACGTTTATATGTTATCTAACTCGTTCATAAGGTGAGTCCCATTAGGATGAACTGAAAACAAATGCCCACTCAATAGAATATTTGGTTGAATTAAATAAACTATTAAAATCGAGAATCAAAAAAGGAAAATAAAATTTTGAAAAAGAAGAACTTATTGAATTGAGTCGAGGCATGACTAAGTCACTTGGCTTGAAATCGAATTTGCTCTCCTTGGACAGCGTCCCAAGTGCAATAGGTTTTCAAAGCAATCGACTTCCAAGATACAACAACTATGACCCGGTCCCAGTGGTGCACTCACTGTAAGCGGGCTCGAACCACTTGCAGTTTAATCTGAAAGTGCTGAGTTAACTCAGCGATGAACTCAGTAAAATTCTTAAACCAGAATAGCAGAGAAAGTTTTATAAAAGAGAATGATTTTTGTATCTTTGAAATTGGAATCGGTAGTTTTTATATAGACTCCGAAGTGGTGCATAAACACCCTTTACAAAAGGTTAAGTCCATTGGGTTTAAACCCAACAGGTGCAACCAACCGGAACAGATGCATCTCTCTGGTTTAAAATGAAAATGCGCAAGTGCGAGTACACTCTCGCAAACAAAGTCCCGCGAGTACCCATACACACACCCAGGCGAGTACACTCACACAGTACCCGCATCCGCACCCGCACCCACGCCCAGCCCAGCTCTTCCCGTCCTATCGCGCACGCGCACACGGACTCAGACTCGGACTCGGCTCGGCACGGCTCGGCTTGGCACGCGCGCGTGTGTGTGGTCAATGACATAGATTAGAGCTATTGGCATAGCCCCCCTCTCCCACAGGACCAAATTCACATGCCCCATGAATGAGGCTCAAACCTAAGACAAAAAGACTATCTTATACACAAGATAGTTTTCTTTGTCAAATCCGATGTGATATAAAACCCATAATTCAAAAGCACCAAAACTTTTTAAATTTTGGAGGAAAACTAAAAAAATTGAAAACCAAATTTTTTAAATATATTTTGAAACAAAATACAACAATCCCTCACATATTTCAAAATAGAACTCTTTCGGATTAAGGCGTAATAGTTGTGCAATGGTGCAAGTGTCACTATAGACTTGAACTGACATTAGAGTAAGCAAGACAGGTTTACAGGAATCAGGGGACACTATAGTCTTGAACGTCAATCCTTTTAATGTAGATCGCAAATACATGCCACTCACACAACTCTTTCTCTACAAATGATTCTGCGGTTTGGTGCGTTTCGGTCATACACCATTACCTCGATTTCATGAGTGCTCTAGAGAATTCGCTTAGATTCTTATAGGAAGCGGCCTCCACCTCCACACCCATATAGGTGAATTCCATCAAGTGTATGCAGCAACTGTATACACCACCAAATATATGGCTATGGATCCATTAAGAGTTTTAAAAAAAACTCATCCTTCTGCATTGTTGCTCGTACTGTACACTATAGAAGGGACTCATATAACTCAGTGCAATCGTCTACCTCGTGTCTTGTTGTTTACCCATTGAACCTATCTCATGGGATCTCCACTTGTATAGGTTGGGTTGCCGACACTGGCAGCTCATATATTAGGCTCAATCCCATTGCCTTCGATGTATCATTGACTAACTTTTTAAATAGTCTTTGGTCAGAGGATCTACCAGATTCTTTTCTAACCTCACAAAGTTAATAGATATTACTCCACGCAACATGTGTTTCACTATGTTGTGTTTGAGTCTAATATGTCTGCTATTTCCATTATATATTTTACTCTTTACTTTTGTTATAGGTGCTTGATAATCATAGTGAAAAGACATGGCTGATACAGGCTTTAGCCATAATAGTATATCAGCTAAGAGATTTCTAAGCCACTCAGCTTCTGATCCAGCCTTTTCTAAGACAATAAACTCGAATTCTATAATCAACCGAGCGATACATGTCTGTTTGGTGGACTTCCAAGATACTGCTCCTCCACCCAAAGTGAAGACATATCCGCTAGTGGATTTTGTCTCATCTGAATCACTGATCCAGTTAACATCACTGTATTCTTTTAATACAGTAGGGAAACCATAATAATGTAAACCATAGGTCATACTGCCTTTTAGGTATTTCAAAATTCTAGACAAGGCATTCCAATGCTCTTTTCCAGGGTTATGTGTATATCTACTTAGCTTTCCTACTGTAAAAAATATGTCTGATCTAGTGCAGTTTGTTAGATACATGAGGCTACCAATTATTTTGGAATACTCCAATTGAGACACTATTTTCTGTATTCTTCATGAGAGTCACACTATAATCATAAGGAGTGCTAACCGGTAAACAGTCAAAATGGTTAAACTTTCTCAATATCTTCTCAATGTAATGAGATTGTGATAATATAATAACACCATTTTTTCTGGTTACTTCAATACCCAAGATTATACTAGCCTCTCCTAAGTCTTTCATGTCAAACTTAGATGACAAGAATTTCTTAGTTACATTAACTAATTTAATATTAGTTCCAAAAATAAGCATGTCATCAATATAAATGTATATAATAATATAATCATTTTCAGAAATTTTACTATATACACATCTATCTACATCATTTATATGATAACCATTTGATTTTAAAACACCATCAAAATTTTCGTGTCATTGTTTAGGAGCTTGTTTTAAACCATATAGTGATTTAATTAGTCTACATACTTTTTTTTTACCTGATAGCTTATAACCCTCAGGTTATTTCATATATATTTCTTCTTCTAAGTCTCCATTTAGGAAAGTTGTCTTAACGTCTATCTGTTGTACCACCAATTTATATATGGAGGCTATCGCTATTAAGACCCTGATAGTTGTAATTCTAGTTACACAGAAATATGTATCAAAGTAATTTATTCTTTCTTTTTGTTTAAAGCATTTCGCTACCAACTTAGCCTTTAACTTATCAATAGCCCCATCTGGTTTTAGTTTATTTCTAAACACCCATTTACAGCCTATTGGTTTGTTTTCAGGTGGTATGTTTACAAGTTTTCAAGTGTTATTAGATATAATAGATTCTAACTCATCATTTATTGCTTCCTTCCAAAAGGTTGCATCTAGAGAGTTAATTGCTTCATATAGGTTGTAGGATCATCTTCTACTAAGAATGTGAAAAAACCATCTCTTAGGTAATTAGTTTCTCTTCTAACCCTAGTAATTTTTCTTGGTTGCATCTCTTCTACTATTTCTCGTATGCATTTTTATTAGTAGACGCAATATCTGATTCATTGACTTCCTCTATTCTTATATATTTAGATTTCATAAGGAATACATTCTCAAAGAACTCTGCATCCCTAGCTTTTATAATTGTATTAAAATCTAGAATATTATCCTTAGTTTTAAAACTAGAAACCTATAGGCCGCACTGTTTTGTACGTACCCTATAAATACACAGTCAGTCATTTTAGGACCTAACTTTCTTTTCATAGTTTCAGGTAACCCTACTTTAGCAAGACACCCCCACACTTTAATATATTTATAACTAGGAACATAATTCTTCCAAAGTTCATAAGGTGTTTGTTCAGAAAATTTAGAAGGAATCCTATTTAGAATATAACAAGCAGATAGAATTGCTTCTCCCCACATATTTGAGGGTAAGCCTGAACTATTTAATATAGCATTCATCATCTCTTTTAGAATTTTATTCTTACGTTCTGCTATTCCATTCTGTTCTTGTGCATAAGGAGCTGTAGTTTCGTGAACTACTCCATTCTTTTTACATAATTCTCTAAATTAAGAAGATTAATATTCACCTCCTCTATCTGTTCTAAGTCTTTTAATTTTTATATTTAACTGATTTTCAACTTCAATTTTGTATTTAGAAAAAACATATAAAGCTTCATCTTTGTTCCTTAACAGACAGACTCTAGTGAACTTAGAGTAGTCATCTACAAAAGTTATGTAATATCTTTTTCCACCTCTAGACATGTGATTTCTAAAATCACCTAAGTTACTGTGTATCAACTCTAATAGAACAGATGATCTTTCTATTCGTTTAAAGGATTTTCTAATAAATTTTGATTTTACACATGTTTCACATTTACCGAATCCTTCATTAGATATATTAGGTAATAAACCTAATCTTTTCATTTTCTTTAAAGATACTACATTCACATGACCTAATCTACTATGTCATAGATAAAAAGGTTTGACGATATAAACAGAACTGGATGTCTTCTTATTATTATCATTAGATACATTTATAATGAATAAACCATCGATACAGTATCCTTTACCAAAAAAAGTTTCATTCTTAGTCATTACGAGCTTATCTGAATCAAATACTAACTTAACACCAGCCTTATTGAGGAGCGAACCAGAGACCAAGTTTCTTCTAATGTCAGGCACATGTAGGACATTATTCAACATTAGAGTGTTTAGAGAAGTGAGTTTCAGAAGTACTTTCCTTTTTCCTACAACTGGAGACGTTCTAGCATTACCCATGAATACCTGTTCATTATCTCCTGATACTTGATAGGAGGTAAACATGCTACAATCCTTGCACACGTTCCTAATTGCACCAGTGTCTAGTACCCACTTCAAGTTGTTTACAAGGAAGACTTCTAACACCACAGCTACTATCATGTTAAACTCATTGCCTGTTTCTTAAAGATTAGCCTGCGGCTTATCTTTATTTTTCTTAAGCCTGCAAGTTTTAACATGATGCCCAAACTTTTCACAGTTGTAGTAGTTTCCTTTTTTCTTGAATTGATTGTTTACATTCTTCTTTTTTTGAGCATGCATTCATTTGCGTAATGTCAAGGTTTGCCACAGTTATGACAGTTGCCCTTTTTCTTATTATTTGCCTGACTTGATTCCACAAGATTGACCTTGGAATCTATCTCATTTCTTTTTTCTTTTTTTTTTTTGTCTCTGATTCTATTGGCCTCTTCTATTCATATGTGTACGATAGTGGTTTCTAAAGAAACACCGTTCTTTTTATGTTTCATTCTATTCTTATATTCTTTCCAGGAGGGTGGTAACTTTTCTATTAACATTCCTAACAGAAACACTTTATCCAACTTAATTCCTTTTGTCGATAGTTCGTGAACTAGACTTTGAAAATTGTGAATCTGATTTGTGATATATTTATCGTCTGTCATTTTATAATGAAGGAAATTAGCAATTGCATGATTCTTAGCACCTGCATCTTCCAATATGTACTTCTTTTCTAAAGCAGTCCATATGTCTTTAGCAGATTCATAAGAAGTATACACGTCATATAGTTCGTTAGACAAAGAGTTTAGAATGTAGTTTTTACAATTATTTTCATTCGCTACTTCGGTTTGATTTTCTGGATCTATAGTAAATGATTCAGATAGTACGTATGAAACTTTGAGGGTGGTTAATGCGAACATCAGTTTCTGTTTCCACTGTTTAAAGCATTGTCCAGCGAACGGTTCGATTTTGGCTAACTCAGCAGAAACATTTACAGTTACTGTAGCCATGGTCTATGTAATTCAATAAATTCGATTTCAAGATTATTAGAATATTTAGTTGAATTAAATAGACTATTAAAATCGAGAACAAAAAAAGGAAAATAAGATTTTGAGAAAGAAGAACTTATTGAATTGAGTCGAGGCGTGACTGAGTCATTCGGCTTGAAAGCAAATTTGCTCCCCTTGGACAGCGTCCCAAGTGCAACAGGTTTTCAGAGCAATCGACTTCCAAGATACAACGACTATGACCCGGTCCCAGCAGTGCACTCACTGTACGCGGGCTCGAACCACTTGCAGTTTAATTCGAAAGTGCTGAGTTGACTCAGCGATGAACTCAGTAAAATTCTTAAACTAGAATAGCAGAGAGAGTTTTATAAAAGAAAATGATTTTCGTATATTTGAAACTGGAATCGGTAGTCTTTATATATACTCCGAAATGGTGCATAAGCACCCTTTACAAAAGGTTAGGTTGTTGGGTTTAAACCCAACAGGTACAACCAATCGAACGGATGCATCTTTCTGGTTTAAAACGAAAAGGTGTAAGTGCGAGTATACTCTCGCAAATAAAGTCTCACGAATACCCATACATACACCCACGCAAGTACACTCACACCGCACCCGCACCCACGTGTGTGGTCAATGACATAGATTAGAGCTATCGGCATAGCCCTCCCACAGGACCAAATTCACATGCCCCCTGAATGGGGTTCAAGCCCAAGACAAAAAGACTATCTTATATACAAGGTAGTTTTCTTTGTCAAATCCAATGCGGGACAAAACTCACAATTCAAAAGCACCAAAACTTTTCAAATTTTGGAGGGAAACTAAAAATTTGAAAACCAAATTTTTAAAACATATTTTGAAACAAAATACAACATCCATCCCATCCCTCCTAATCCCATGGGATTTGCCAGGCCAAACAGGCCCTAATGGACTGACTAGATCACTTGATTGGATTGTTTATTTGAGTCTATTTAACTAGGAATACTACACCAAGAGTGCTCCTCCCAACTTTTTACTTTAGCCCAGGCGGAAACTTCACTTGAATCACTTGTCAAAAGCAAGCCTTTATAAATAAGTGTCGTGAGTTATAAAAGAGGACGTTTCGGGACTTTATTTTCAGGAACGGATTGGCTACTCCCCCTGACACCAGCCCTGGGGCTGATGGTCGATGCTCTGTGGGCCCCACCATGATGTATTTGTTTCATCCATTTAGTTCATCCATTTTTAAAGATCATCTTAAGGCTTGATCCCAAAAATGAGAGGTATATAAAACCCAAGTGGACCACACCACATGAAAACAATAGTGATTGGATATCCACCATTAAAATCCTCCTAAGGCCCATTGTACTGTTTATTTGAAATCCAATCTGTTGATTAGGTCATACAGGCCCAGATGAAGGGAAAAAACAAAAATCAGCTTGATCCAAAACTTTTATGCCCCCAAAATATTTTTAATGGTCAACACTCATTCAACACTGTTTCTTGTAATGTGGTCCAATTGAGATTGGGATATATCTCATTTTTTGTCTCATAAAGTGAAATGATCTTTAAAAATAGATGGACAGCATGGATGAAACACATACATCATGGTAGGCCCCACAGAGCACCGACCACCAGCCATTGGCTGGTGTCCGGGGGGAGTAGCCAATCCGTTTCCTTTATTTTCAAACGAGGCGGCATCTATCTCTCATCAGTCAGCGTATTCATGAACCTCGTGAATCCGTACATGTGGGCCATGGTTTGGTGATCCAAAGTCCAAACAATTGACCACGTGAATTGAGTCTGATGAGCTTCCACCAAAATCTTTAAGAATATTGCATGAAACCTTCAGAAATATTTATTGCAATCTAAAACCACTGTTCCACAGAGTTTTTATTGGCGGGCATTCAATCCTCATTGTTTCCTTTGGTGTGCCCCATATAAGTTTTGGGTCTGCTTCATTTTTGGATTTCTAATCTTGCATGAGCTAGTCAAACTGATGGACGGAGTGGATCTCAGACATACATCACGGTGGGCCGTGCATAGATCCCATACGGGTCCTTACACTAACCCGGGTGGTAGACTCCCAGGAGTTTCAACACCGGGTCAAGGGTTCGAGTACCCATCAGTGGTGAAATCCCACGGCGTGCGTGTGTGGGGTGTGTGCATGTGTAAGCGTGTGTGTGCGCGCGCGTGTGTTAAAAAAAAAAACAAAAAACAAAAAACAAAAAAAACAAAAACAAAAACAAACAAAAAAAAGGCAGGCAATTCGCGTTCAGCTCGGGAGAGTGGGACACACCAACTCTCTCTCCCTCTCTCTCTCTCTCATGTTACAAATCCTATAAAGCACCGGTTGCCATTCTCGATCTGAGGCCAGACATCAATAATCTGCATTAATTGTAGTTGGTGTGACGATGAAGGTACGTAAGCCCATGTTCTACAAATCGGTGCACCGAATTTCTGTGCACCTCTCTCTATGTTGCCCATCTTCTTTGAGCTGCATCTCCTTTCATTTCTCTTCTCGTTCATCTCTCTCTGCAGAAAACGGTTCTGAAAGTATGCATCAACTGCCTCAAGTGCAAGACCAACATTTTTAAAGCTGTAGCTAAACTTTCAGGTGGGCCACCCTCATTTATTTTGGGTTTTGGATCTATCCACTAATCATAAGCTACACTTACGCTCAATCTATACATCTTTTAAGCAAAATCTTGGTTGGTGTAGATGAAACATTTGAATTGATTTGGCAGGGATAAATGAATTGGCTGTGGATGACGAAAAAGGGACACTAACAGTGATCGGGCACGTTGATCCAGTGTGCGTGGCCAATCGGCTCAAGAAGATGGGGAAGCTGATCGAAATCATCAGCATTGGACCCGCTAAACCCCCCGAAAAACCCAAACCGGCCGATCCAAAACCGAAACCCGATCCACCACCAAAAACCGATCCAAAACCACCACTGCCTACTTGTTGCGACAAGTGTCAATTTACCATGATCATATATGACGATGTACGTCCATGTACCATTCTTTAAATGTCACCGGCTATCACTATCAATAGTCGAGGTTTTCTACTTAAATAAAAAATAAATAAATGCCGTCTCTTCCATTTCTTAATCACTATCATTTATCATCATGCACGTGTGGCTATGCAGGTTCTGCGTTGCTCGCACGTGCTAACATGGATGGAATAATCGGATTGGAGTAATCTTTTGCCGTAGCTCACGAAATGAGTTATAATCGTCATGGACGGTCTGGATCAATCAATTGGATTGTCCACTAATAGCACTGCAAGAAATAGTGCTCTAAGAGCATTGGATTATGACATCCCTGTAGTAAATAAAATTAATATTAGACATGGTGTATGGTTAACTGCTCTAATCATGCATATTTGATTATATTTAATTAATAAATTGTAGAAGCATTTAAGGAAAATAACATCAGTATCATCTTCAAAGAGTTTTTGTAAATGATAAATGTTGAAGAGAATTGACAGCCATTTAGATCATCAATCAACTGCATTGCGAGTCGTGCGCATTCCTAATACGTTTGTAGTTCCTTAAGGATTGAAATTTTCTCATTTTTGCTAAAGTATATATTTCAATAATTTATTAAAAATCACATATATACAATAATTTATGATATTAAAATTGAAATAATTAAATAAAATTAAATTTTATGAAAATACTAAAGAATTCCAATGTATTTCAATTATAAATATCCAAACACAATTTTTAAATTACAGTGTATTCTAATTATAAGTTATACAAACATAATGAAAAATTCTAATTTACTTCGATTCCATGGTATTTATTATTTGGCTATATGGAGTCCATTCTAAATACAAGATCTAAAACAGGTTCTTAGAGAAACTATAAAATTCTCGCTCTTTCCCAATTTTGCCAATGCATGCACAAGATCCAACCTTTCATGAGGTGGGCCCACTATCGAACATATATTGCCCTGAAAGTCAGCTTTGTCTGCATGTCGGTAGCCCGCAAGGGTACGAGAAGAATAGAGATAACTAATTAGTATTCCAATTTCAACACACACGTGTGCTAACTGTTACTTGAACCACCATGAATTGTGGTCGCAGAAATTTGGGACTGTGGACCCCACCTTTTATCCAGCCGAGCAAATTTGAGGACGAAAAATACCCCTCCTTTCACGGAAACGGATTGGGTACTCCCCCTGCCACCAGCCAATGGCAGATGGTCGGTGGTCTGTGGGCCCCACCACGATGTATGCTTTTCATCCATACCGTTCATAGATTTTTCCATATCATTTTATGATATGAGATGAAAAATGAGGTATATCCAAATCTCAAGTGTACCACATTACAGGAAACAGTGTTGAATGAGCCTCAACCATTAGAAACCTTTAGGGAGCCCACCGTGATGTTCGTGAGAAATCCTCCCTGTCTAAGTTCATTCATAGGGTCATAAAGACCTAAATGAAGAGGAAAAACAAATTTCATAATGATCCAAAACTTCATTAACCCCTAAAAGGGTTTCAATGGTAGACGTTCAATTCCCCACTGCCTTTTACAGTGATCCACTTGATAGTTAGATTTATCTTGTTTTTCGTCTCAAGCATTAATATGAGCTCTCCAAATAGATGGACGGTTTGGATATAACACAGACCTCATGATGGAACCTACAAAAGCAACAAAAAAAAAAGAAACAGACCGCCACCCTCACAGTCTGGCTATGGCTATAACTACAGTTATAATCTGTAGCTATAGATCACCGTAATTCGGCAATCAATCGCGGCTCTCGCGATTCCACGGCAAGTCGCTATCCCAATCGGCGATCAATCGCAGATTCTGCGATTCCACCGCCGATCTATAGCTACGGATTATAACCGTATCCCTATGCACTTTTTTTTTTTTTTTTTTTTTTTTTTTTTTTACATTGAGAATTTTATTCTACCTACATTTTTCTCTAACACATTTATATAAATATGTATATATAAGCATATAAAGAATTTTAATTCTATGAGAAATTGTCAACTGTATGACCAATATATGGCCCACAACCTTTTTAAGCCCACTCGCTTTTTTATGTCCAAGAATACTCCCCAACTGTACGACCCCATTTCTCAGGTCAAAAATGCCCCTGCTTTCCTTCCTGAGGCGGATCTCCTGGTGCTCGAAGACGAGCGCGTACGCTCCTCGAACTCCGAGTTGTACGAACGGTTCAAAGAGATCAACGTTACGTGGGCCCCACAGTTAGGTATTTATTATATTCACAACGTTCATCCATATTTCGAGATCATTTAGGAGCATTATCCAAAAAAAAAAATCATATCCACAAAGATCAACTGGACCACACCACAGAGAGCAGCGAGAAAATTGATTTTCATCGTTAAAAATTTTGTAGGGCCCACCATAATATTTATTTTCCATCCAATCTATTCATAAGGTCACAAAGACCTGGATGAAGAGGAAAAATAAATTTCATAATGATCCAAAACTTCTGTGACCCCTAAAAGGGTTTTAATGGTAGACGTTCAATCCTCCACCTTTTAATGACGGGCAATGTGGCCCACTTGATAGTATAAATCAATTTATCCGTACTAGATCTGATCGTCTTATTTTTCATCTTAAGCCTTAATACGAGTTCGCCAAAAAGATGGACGGTTTGGATATAACACATACCTCACAATAGGACCCACAAATAGTGGCAAAAAAATAAAAAATAAAAAATAATAATAATAAATAAATAAATAAACCAGGAACTTTTGGCTACGGGTCATTCTATAGCTACGGATAATAACCGTAGCTATAGCCCAATAGTGATGTACTTCGATATATCGAAGTTCTTTCAATTAATCGAAAAAGGTCCAAAACTGTCCAGCAAGTTTGCCTCAAAAATCCCACAATTTTCGATTAATCGAATGTCTTTCGATTAATCGAAAAAGGTATTGTATCTTTAGCTACGGATTATAACCGTAGCCATATCTGTATTCTGTGCCAATCTATGAAATTTTTTATTTTTTATTTTTTTTTATTTTTTACATGGAGAACTTTAATCTACCTACAATTTTCTCAAATACATATTTTTATAAATATGTATATATAAGCATATAAAAAAAAATTCTCTCTTTTTTTCGTTTCTTTCTTTATTCATTTAACAAGAATATCTTCTAAACCAAAATTAGTTACTTGATGTACCCTATATGATTTTGGGGTAGGAGAAGCTACTTTAGCCAACTAACATAGTTATTTTCAAGATTCCATCGGGTCAATGGTCGAAAATCGATTTCATTCACTTTGCGGTCAATTTCAATAAGTTCGTGGTCAATTTCATTCATTTCATTTACTTCATGTGGTCATTTCCATACATTTTATGGTCAATTCGCTTCACTTAACGATCATTTCCATGCATTTCACGGTCATTCTCGCCTATTCTGTGTTGATTCACGGTCATTTTGAGGCATTTCACGGTCATTTCGACGCATTTTGCGATCATTTCCCTTCACTTCGCGGTCATTTCCATGCATTTCAAGGTCATTTCGATTCATTTCACGGTCATTTCTATGCATTTCACGGTCATTCCAAACAATTCCGTGTTGATTTACGGTCATTTCAATGCATTTCGTAGTCATTTCCCTCCACTTCGCGGTCATTTTCATGCATTTCACGGTCATTTCGATTCATTTCACGGTCATTTCCATGCATTTCACGGTCATTCCGAACAATTCCGTGTTGATTCACGGTCATTTCGACGTATTTCGCGGTAATTTCCATTCACTTCGCGGTCATTTCCATGCATTTCGCGATCATTTCGATTCATTTCACGGTCATTTCCGATTAATCGAAAGAACTTCGATATATCGAAGTACATCGCTATTGGGCTATAGCTACGGCTATAGCTACGGTTATAATCCGTAGCTAAAGGTAGCCCCACCTCTCACAAATTGAAAAGGGGAAAAGCAGGGACATTTTCGACCTGAGAAATGGGGCCGTACAACTGGGGAGTATTCTTGGGAGGTGAAAAGCGAGTGGGCTTCAAAAGGTCGAGGGGCCATATATTGGTCGTATAGTTGGAAATTTCTCTTATTCTACCTACATTTTTCTCTAACACATATTTATATGAAATGCATGGAAATGACTGTGAAATGAAACGAAATCGCCGGAATTGACCGTGAAATGCATGGTAATGACCGTGAAGTAAAGCGAACTGACGGTGAAGTGAAGGGAATTGACAGTGAAATGCATGGAAATGACCGTGAAGTGAAGGGGAATCGCTGTAATTGGCCGTGAAATCCATGGAAATGACCGTAAAGTGAAGGGAATTGACCATGAAGTGAAGGGGAATCGCCGGAATTGACTATAAAATGCATAAAATTGACTGTGAAGTGAAGGGAATTGATCATGAAATGCATGAAATTGACCGTGAAGTGAAGGGAATTGATTGTGAAATGCATGGAATTCATCGTGAAGTGAAGGGAATTGACCGTGAAATTAATTGAGTTGACCGCGAACTGATTGAAATTGACCATGAAGTGAATAAAATGGACTTTCAACCATCGACTTGATGGAAAACAGTGGAAAATAACCAGGTTGGTTGGCTAAAGTAACTTCTCCTACCCCAAAATCATGTGGTGAATCAACATGAAATTACCGGGAATGACCGTGAAATGCATGGAAATGACCGTGAAGTGAAGGGAATTGACCATGAAATGCGTGAAAATGACCGTGAATCAACATGGAATCGCCGGGAATGACTATGAAATGCATGGAAATGACCGTGAAGTGAAGCAAATTGACCATGAAATGCGTGGAAATGACCATGAAGTGAAGGGAATTGACCGTGAAATACGTAGAAATGACAGTGAATCAACACGAAAGCGCCGAGAATGACCGTGAAATGCATGGAAATGACTGTGCACATATATAGTATAATATATAGTGGGGTCCATAAAAAGTGAGGGATTTGAATATTCCTTTCATTCAAAGCTTCTTAGATGGGGGGACCATTTTCGTGGGGACCATTTTCGTCCTTTCTTGGGTTCACAAAAGTTGAAAATGACATGCACGGGGTCTGTATTCTCGATCGGACAAAGGGAAAATACAAAATGAAGAAAAGGGAGGGTTTTACAGGAAGGTGGATAGTCACAGAGGGGGAGAAGTAATCAGAGAATCAGATTCGGTCGGCTAGGATGAAGGAGCAGGGAGAGGAAAGAAGAAAAATTTAGCAGGGGAAAAATGAAATTGAGCGGGGCAAACTAGAAATTCAGCAGGGGAAACATGAAATTGAGCGGGGAAACATAAAATTGAGCGGCGTAAAATAGAAATTCAGTGGGGGAAACATGAAATTGAGTGGGGCAAACTAGAAAATCAATGGGGGAAACATGAAATTGAGTGGGGCAAACTAGGAATTCAGTGGGGGAAACATGAAATTGAGCGAGGCAAAGTAGAAGCTTTGCAGGCAAACATGAAATTCAGTGGGGGAAACTTGAATTTGAGTGTGGCAAACTAGAAATTAAGCGGGACAAACTAGAAATTCAGCAGGGCAAACATGAAATTCGGTGGAGGAAACTTGAATTTGAGCGAGGTAAATTAAAAATTCAGCGGGGCAAAATAGAAATTCAGCGGGGGAAACATGAAATTGAGCGGGGAAAACTAGACATTCAGCAGGAGAAACATAAAATTGAGTGGGGCAAACATGAAATTTAGCGGGGGAAACTTGAATTTGAGCGGGGCAAACTAGAAATTGAGTGGGGCAAGCATGATATTCACCGAGGAAAACTTAATCTATGAGGGAGGGAAAATTTTGAGCCTTTTCAAGGATTGCAAATGCAACCCGTATGTGACATTTCACGTCACCCTACCGAAGATAGAAAATTAGCAAATGTACAATGTATATTCAACAATGTATATAACACAATGTATACAATAGGAAATGGTATATGAGTGGGACAACAATGTACAATGTATATTCAACAATGTATATAGTACAACATTTCAACAAAATTGCTCCCATGCCCTTGACAAATATCATCTACAGACTAGAGACAAGCTATCATATGCTATTGACTTCCTCCAATCTGTGGTGAATTTTTGCTTGTCTATTCCCACCAAGGTGAGACCACTACACAAAATATTGATATATTTCATTACGAATATACCGTAGTCATAACCATTGTCCTGCTTCGGCGCTGATTCATCGACTCTGATAGTCCATTTCTTCCCTTCAAGCACAGTGCTATCTCCAGTGACATGGAAGAGAATGGAGAGTGCATCTGTCATCTTCTTCATTGTATGTTTGTACTTTATTAATGGATTTGTGCTTAAGCTATCCACAATAACCATTTTCCTTTCTCTTGGATATATGACCAGCAAAAACCAATGTGAATTTTCATATTTTATGGGCACATACACCTGTCCATGATTCAAAAAATAATATATTAGTAAAAATGAATAGAACACATAATAGTCACAGATGAAGTTCTGGGACGAGTTACCCGTTCATAACACCAAATCGCTTTGGTGTATGGTTTATCTCGCTGCTTAGCAATTGCGTAGGCCGAGTTCAGCGCGGCTATTAGCTCGGCCTGTTCTGACCTTGATTTCGATGCCCAGTATGCGATCAAAACTGGTAAATACCTCTCAAGCATTGGCTGTTACAGATAGACATGATCAAAGATCAATACATGTAAGAAGTTGAAAAAGTAAAACATATTTAGTATTGTCCGAATTAAACAGTCACCATAAAAAACATTGGACATAACTTGCAATCCTGAGGATATGCTATTGCCAGATCGGTCCGCCTCTTCTCAAGGAAATCGATGTATTTGTCGATAGCAGGGCAAACATGAAATTCAGCGGGGGAAACATGAAATTCAGCGGGGCAAACTATGAATTCAGTGAGGCAAACAAAAAAATTAGCGGGGCAACCTAGAAAATCAGTGGGGCAAACATGAAATTGAGTGGGCAAACTAGAAAATCATGTTTGTCCCGCTCAATTTGCAGCTTTTTCATGTTTCCCCTGTTGAATTTCATGATTTGCTTAGCTGAATTTCATGTTTCCTCCGTTGAAAATCAAGTTTTCCTTGATCAATTTCATGTTTTCCCCGCTGAATTTAATGTTTCCCCCGCTGAATTTCATGTTTGCCCCATTCAATTTCACGTTTGCCCGTTTCAATGTCAAGGTTCCCTCCCTCAATGTCTAGGTTCCCTCCCACATATGGGGTTTGCCTCCCTCAATGTCAAGGTTCCCTCCCTCAATGTCTAGGTTCCCTCCCCCGTTGAATTTCATAGTTTACCCCGATCAAATTATAGTTTGTTTCGCTTATGTTAATAGTTTGTCTCGCACAATTTTCAAATTTCCTATGGTTTCAAAAAGAAAACAAAGGTGTATATCTGAACTGTTGTATTGTTGCCTCTTTGATTTGTTAGAAAGGCAACTTTTTTGCCATCATGCACGTGAGCAACATGAAACTTTGCGAGGGAAGCACTTGCTAGTGGAACAAGATCAAACTCAACAAAAAACTGTTTCATAAAAAGATTGCTTCATTCAGTTGGCAAGTTTAGCACCAATTGAGCATTTAATCAATCTATAAAACTACTCTTCACAACAAAAAAGAAGGAAAAAAAAAAATCAAAGACAAGAACATGGAAGTTTTGGCTATGTATTTTGGTGAGAAAAAAATATTAACGATGAAAATCTCATGTACCCAAGATGATATGAACAAATAATTTAACAAACAATGAAAGAAAAATAACATAATTCATGTGGCATACTTCCAAGCTCTTTCATGAACACTTCACAAACTTGTTCGTAAGAAGAAATCGGGCATCAATTTAGCATAGACTATCTCATTGTCTGTACGTATAGATTCTTGAGGAACCAATTATTCCTACAAGAGAGACCAGCAACCAGAAAAGAAAATTGAAGAACGTTGCACAAATTGAGCAATTAACCACATTAAACACACATTGAGCAGTTAACCACATTAAACATTTGCAGAAGAAACGAAGTACACAGCTCAATAGAAGATCAATTCATCAATTGTATGATTGCACTCATCACAAGAGGTGGGAAGTAGTGGATCATGTGACTTTCTACAATACCAAAGCTAAACTTGATGCTAGTTGAAAGTCTATTCATGGTTGAATCTCACATGACATTTGTAAATTTGGGTCTACCTCCCTACTCAAAATTAGTGCCTACTTGTATCGTTGATACATCCTATTAAAGATATTGTTCATTGATGTGTTGACAAATAAATATCAAACAAGAAACTGTATAGTTGCACAATTGGAACATCTGAAATTCAAAGGAATGACAAAAATAACTGATTTACTAATCATTGTAATTTTCCTCTTCAGGTTATGTTGGGTCCTCTAGAGGTCATGTTGGGCTCAGGTTGCCCTCAACCCAACCCAACCTAACCCTCACTACAACTTGGGTTTGGATCAACTAGCCCAACTTAAGATGGGATCAGGTTCACTTAGGTTGTCACGGTCTTGAGCGGGGCAAACAAGAAATTGAGCGAGGCAAGCATGAAATTGAGCAGAGCAAACTAGATATTGAGCGGGGTAAACTAGATTTTCAGTGGGGCAAACTAGAAATTGAGCGGGACAAACATGAAATTGAGCGGGACAAATTAGAAATTCAGCGGGGCAAACATGAAATTGAGTGGGGTAAACTAGAAATTGAGTGGGGTAAACTAGAAATTGAGCGGGGCAAAGCGAAAATTGAGCGGGGCAAACTAGAAATTAGTTTCTCTTAGCCCAAAATCATATGTAGTACATTAAGTAAATCAGTCTAGTTTAGGAGATATGCTTGTTGAATAAATAGACAAAGAAATGAATTAAAAGAGAAAAAAAAATTTATATGTTTACATATACATATTTATATAAATATGTATTAGAGAAAAATGTAGGTAAAATAAAGTTTTCCACGTAAAAAAAAAAATAAATTTAAATGCACAAACTGCAATAGACTACAGTTATGCTACGGTTATAATCCGTAGCCATAGGGAAAACTGCATCATTTTTTAGACAAACTCCCTGGATAGTTCTGGACCTTTTTCGGTATATCGAAAGACCTTTGATACATATCGAAAAAGCAGGGGCTACAGTTATAGCTATGGTTTAATCCGTAGCGATAGAAAACACCGTAGCCATAGATTCCTGGTTTTTTTTTCTGTTTTTTTTTTTAAATTTTAATTTTAATTTTTGCTGTTGTAATCCCCACCGCCTTTTGTGGGTCCCATCATGAGGTCTGTGGTATATCCAAACCGTCCATCTAGTTGGCTAGCTCATATTAAGCTTGAGACATAAAATAAGATAGATCTAACTATCAAGTGGACCACATTGTAAAAGGTAGTGGGGGATTGAACGTCTACCATTGAAACCCTTTTAGGGGTTATAGAAGTTTTGGATCACCATAAAA
Source organism: Magnolia changhungtana (assembly GCA_030180095.1). NCBI lineage: Eukaryota > Viridiplantae > Streptophyta > Magnoliopsida > Magnoliales > Magnoliaceae > Magnolia > Magnolia changhungtana. The sequence goes on from JASAUF010000360.1 coordinate 1,770,831, forward strand.
AAAAATAAAAATTCCTCTTCATCTAGGCATTTGTGACCTTATGAATAGATTGGATGGAAAATAAATGTTATGGTGGGCCCTACAAAATTTTTAATGGTGAAAATCAGTTTTCACGCTGCTCTTTGTGGTGTGGTCCAGTTAATCTTTGGATATGATTTTTTTTCTTGGATAATTCTCCGAAATGATCTCGAAATATGGATGAACGTATCTCGAAATATGGATGAACGTTATGGATATAATAAATACATAGCTATGGGCCCATGTAACTTTGATCTCTTTTAAGCCGTTCGTACAACTCTCGGTTGGAGGAGCGTCAGTGCTCGTCTTCAAAAGGAAGGGAGGGGTATTTTTGTCCTTTTATAAAATCAATTTGGTGACTTTTTTAGTGACTTTTTTTTAGTTATTGTGAATTAAGGTGACTTTTGGTGAATGACTCGAGTTTTAAATTCGCGGTTCTTTTTTTTCTTTTCATTTTTTGAAGAGCTTCTACTAATTAAAAAATTATGAAAAAACATTACCATGGGGAAGCTGTGTATGGTTTCATAAAAAGTACTCTTAGTGTTGTTTTATTGGTGTATAAAAATTCATTTTTAGTTATTACTAATGTCTTTTTTCTCCATCTTTCTTATTAATTGTTTTTTCTTTATGACTATCTTCTTACCCCTTTTGTTCTTTATGACTATTAATAAAGCACAATGAAAGAAATCAATTTAATCACGTTTACCAGGAACAAACCCATGACGCTAGACCCACAAAAATCGATGGGGATTACAATAGGGAAGAAAGAAAAAAAAAGGAACCAGCGAGTTGGGGTCGACTGGATTGGGACCCGGTCGGCCGGGTCAGAGTTGGGCCTATGGCTACGGGTTATAACCTTAGCCATAATTGTAATGCTATGCACTTTTTTCTCTTTTTTATTTTTATTTTTTACAAGGAGAACTTTTTCCCCCTTACATTTTTCTCTAATACAAATTTATGTAAATATGTATATATAAGTATATAAAAATATTCTTCTATCTTTTAATTAATTTCTTTGTCTATTTATTTAACAAGCATATCTCCTAAACTAGAATAATTTACTTAACTTACCACTTATGATTTTGGGGTAGGAGAAGCTAATTTAGCCAACCAACCTAGTTATTTTCAAAGATGCCATCAGGTCGATGGTTGAAAATCTATTTCATTCAGTTTGTAGTCAATTTCAATCACTTCACGGTCGGGTTGGTTCGGGTTGAAAGTCGGGTGGGTTGGTTCGGGTCGGTGCTCAACCCTAACCCAACCCAAGGTTCCTATACCTAAACCTTGACCCAACCTAACCCAATCTTGGGTTGGGAATTCTCAACCCAAGAGGGCTCGACGGGTTGATTGGGTTGGTCGGGTGTATACGTGCTAATATTTTCATTATTACATTAGTTTTTTATATTTTAATATAGGACTTATTTTTTGTATCTATGATTTTATTAATTATATACGTGATTATTCATCATAAAGAACTTCATTTTTTCCTTTTAAAAATCAAGCTAAAATATAGGACTACTCCTTTAAAAAGTTATGTAGCATAACACGCAATCTATTTGGGAGAGAGAAATCCGGCATATCTTGTTAGTGTGAGTCCTTAGAAATGACGTGGACAAATGAGACCCGATATCACTAGTGTACCTTCTACACAAACAATCCACACTCAATTATAATTTATAAGTAACAAATATATTGATCGGGTTTGGGTTGGGTCGGGCAACCTGAGACCTCAACCCATGCCCAACCTAAGTTTTATCGGGTTGGTGTTTGTATAGCCCAAGCTGAGATTGGACCTGATATATCCTGCCCGAGCCCAACCCAATGTCGGGTTGGTCACGGGTCGGTCGGGTTGAACCCGCCCAACTTTCAACCGTACATAAAATTGAGAGGGGGAAATTAGAAAATCAGCGGGGCAAACTGAATTATGAGCGGGGCAAACTAGAAAAACAGCGGGGCAAACTGAAATATGAGCGAGACAAACTAGAAAAACAGCGGGGCAAACTTAAGTATAAGTGGGGTAAACTAGAAAACAGCGGGGCAAACTTAAGTATGAGCGGGGCAAACTAGAAAAACAGCGGGACAAATTGAAATATGAGTGGAGCAAACTGAATTATGAGTAGGGCAAACTAGAAAAACAGCGGGCCAAACTGCATTATGAGCGGGACAAACTAAAAAAACAGCAGGGCAAACTGAATTATGAGTAGGGCAAACTAGAAAAACAGCGAGCCAAACTGCATTATGAGCGGGACAAACTAGAAAAACAGCAGGGCAAACTGAAATATGAGTGGGGTAAACTAGAAAAACAGCGGTTCAAACTAAATTATGAGTAGGGCAAACTAGAAAAACAGCAGGGCAAACTGAAATATGAGCGGGACAAACTAGAAAAATAGCGGGGCAAACTGAAATATGAGCGGGGCAAACTAGAAAAACAGCGGGGCAAACTGAAATATGAGCGGGGTAAACTAGAAAAATAAGGGCAAACTTAAGTATGAGCGGGACAAACTAGAAAAACAGTGGGGCAAACTTAAGTATGTGCGGGGCAAACTAGAAAAACAGCGGGGCAAACTGAAATATAAGAAGAGCAAACTAGAAAAATAGCGGGGCAAACTGCAATATGAGCGGGGCAAAATAGAAAAACAGCGGGGCAAACTGAAATATGAGCGGGGCAAACTAGAAAAACAGCGGGGCAAACTAGAAAAACAGCGGGGGCAAACTTAAGTATGGTCTCAAGAAATTTTCCTTTTTTACAATTTAGATAACATTGCTACTTCCTTGTTATGAAGTTATCTGATCAATGGTCATCGTGTGGTGATCTAGACCTATTGATCTGATCCAGTCTGCCATGGATGTGAATTTTCTTGAAAATCACCCTGATTTTCTTTCTCTTTAAAAAAAAAATTTTTTTTTCCAAGAAAAGGACCATTTTGGCCATTGGGACCATTACCACTCTGTATAACCGACTCTGACAAGCTTCTAACATGCATTCTACGTCTTTCTCTCCATTCCTGCGAGCTTCTTAATGTTTTTTAAAGATTTTTGGTCCCATGAAAGCGGTTATAATATCCTTGTTACATGTTTGATTTGGATAATTTTGTACTCATTGAAAAGATAATTTCTTTTATATTCTAATAATTTTCCATTACCAGCAGGGCATCTTCTCACAAATGAAACCCAAACAAGGAAAACATAAAGCAAAAGGGGAAAAGAAGAAGTAAAATCCATCCACTACACAAACAAACATCCTGAAAAGCCCATGATAAACCCTCCATGTACCAACCTGCACTGTCACACAAACCACCCCATCGTTCATACTTAAATTTCAAAAAATTCCTGTTTAGGTTTCTAAATGATCAACAATTGCAGATGAGAGGATTTGACACCATTGTCCAATTTGCGAAAGGAAAAAAGCATTAGCCCAACAAATCACCTACCAAGTTTTTGACCCATCAGATAAAATATGGCACTTCTCCTACTGAAGGGTGATGTTGTTTCCCACCATGTTGTGGGGCTTCTAAGCTATTGACAAAGGAGATTGGTATTCTTTTAAAACCAAAATGAAAGATATAAAAGAGTGAGAGACTTTCAGTAAAATCGCTCTTGTAGTTCTTCCTGACTGCTCTTGGCCATTGGAGAGTTTTGGCTATAAGCTCACTGGACTTGGTATGGAGTTGTATGTTGTGGAGGGGGAGGGTTCTCAGGTGGAATGATTCTCCCCTTAGATTCGACATCTTGAAGCTAGATACTATAAGAGTTTTTAGTGTTACATGCTCAATCATTTAAGTGGAGAGAAGCTAGACCCATTTGATTATATATGTAATGTGTGTAAGACTTCTATCAGATTAGCCACACATGATAAATGGTTAGGATGATTTGGCCATTGAATAATTTGGATAGAGCAATACTGTTAGGTCCTCATATTGAATGTGATCAATTCAAATAGGTTAGGGGGTGGTATGCTCAGACTATGCTACCTATGCAGAGTAATTCAGATGAGCATGGACTAGATCTAATGTGGAGGCTCACAAATGTTGTGATGGAAAACTGACACAGGGATGAACGTGATGAGGTCGATCACCGTCTTCCTCAAGAGGATAACTACTCCGAATCCATGGAGCTTCTCTAGACTCCTCATAGAGAGTTCTCGAATCCACGAGAAAAGAAAGCAGAAAATAGAAATAAATTCTAATAAATTCAAAATTGATTAATTAATTAAGAAAAACGAGTTCACAACCCTTTAAATAGGGGTACCAAGCAATGAGAAAGAAATCATAATCAAACTACAACTAAAACTCCTAGAATCTGCGACTTACTATAAATAGTAAACTTACTATTTATAGACGGTCGTGACGTCTACTAGTGCGCAAGGTTTTCGGCCAAAAATAGTAAGTGTCCTATTTGGCTTAACCAAACCGTTCTCCTAATTTTTCTAAGCTCTTTTTACGTTGGGCACAACTCCTAAAGCCCGGCGGATGAAGAGTTATAATCAAACTAAAACTTACTATTTATAGTAAAAACGAAATTAAAACAGGGAAACAACCATCGATCCAGGGTATTTTGCAATTCCGGGTTGTATAACCCGGCTATGCCGGGTTGGTTGGCTAAAGTAGCTCGTTCTACCCCAAAATCATATATTTTACGCCCAATAACTCATTCCGGATTGTGAGATACGCTCGATCTAAGGTTCGACGGTCCGGATCACTTTTGTCGTCGACCGGGCCTTTTCTGATCCATCTTGGCTATGAAACTGTCTACGACCCACTCTACATCAAAAAGTATTCTATCCCTTTCTTTATACATATAGGTATTGATCCCCTCACCCACACATAAAAAAAAACTCAAATCTCGCTCCAAAAGGTTTTTGAAAGGATCTAACGTGCCGAAGTTCAAATTTACTGATTTACATCCAAATAATTGACTGCTATTCAAGTACGCATTCAAAATTTAATTTTATGATCTCCATGGGCGATGCATGCATAAATAATTCTACATTCTGCAATATAGTTTAATAATTAGTATCAGAGTCATATATATTGAAGATACGATTAGATGTACAAATGGGACGCAGATTGCATATGGTAATCCATCCGGGTAGGGCTCTGTAGGGCCCACCATGATGTAAATGTTTTATCCATGCCGGTAATTGATTTTCTCATATCATTTTAAGGTCTGATATTAAAAATGAAGCAGGTCCACAGCTCCAATGAATCACACCAAAGGAAGCTGCAGTGATAATGACACCCACCGTTGAAAACTTTCTAAGGGCCACCATGATGTTAGTTTTACCATCCAACCTATTCATAAGGTCATGGAGACGTGGATGAAGTGAAAAAACAAATATCAGCTTGATCCGATACTTCTCCAGCCCCCAAGAAGTTTTTAATGGTGGACGTTCAATCCCCACTTTGTGGTCCATTTAAGCCCCGTACTTGCTTCATTTTTAAGATTATATCTAAAAATGATGTGAGAAAAGTGATGAACGGCATGGATAAAATACTTACATCATGGTGGGCTCCACGGAGCCCTGCTCAAACGAATGGGTAGGATGCAATCCACGTCCGTACAAATGCAAATTTTGTTGGCTGCTTGGATAGTAAAAAGTCCCCGTCTAATTATATTTTGATACCAGCACAACACTTTTATACTAAGGGCCCTAGGATACCTGCAAATAAGTTACTTTTTTTTACTTACAACACTAAATAAGTGACTTGTTTCAGATAAGTTTGTTCTATTTTAGATAAGTACTTTTAAGTAAGAAAGTTACTTATAACTAATTATAAACCAAACTTAAATAAGTTACTTATCTACTGCTATAAGTAAAAAAAAAGTAACTTATTTGGAGGTATCCAAACCGGGCCCTACAGGTTGAGTGTCTCAGTCAAGTGACTCAAGTCATGCCAAATTGAATCGAGTCAACTGACTTGAATCAAAATAGAGTTGGGTTGACTCACTCTAGTTTTGAGCCGACCCACCGAGTTTCAGAACTATGGCCCAACCTGCATCAGGTTGGGCTTGGCCAGGATTGGGCCAGACTAATTTAATAACCAGGCCAGGTTTGAGCTTCATTTTGGACTCATTAGCTAGACCAGCCCATTTAAGATATCACTTCACCCATGGGCTCTAATATTCAAAATTGGCAAGGCTCGGTCCATTTCACTTCACCCTTATATGTGTATGGTTACATAGATGCAAAGCCCTTGTTTGAACATGCAAATGACATTTCGAAATCATTCATGAGAATTTTTTTATTTATTTTATTTTTTTTAATTTTATTATTATTATTTTTTTAAGTGGATCTTGGAGGCAGTGGAGAATGGGTTGTACGGTTGGGATGACGCGGAGATGCTCTGATAACTCGTTTATACATGAGTGGCCCATGTGACTACTAATGGATGGTCGAGATGAATTTGGATAGTTGGGGATCCCCTGTTATACCGTGTTTATTTTTCGTCTCTCCCCACATCAAGTAGGCCACGAGCTAATATGGCCACCACTTATATTGAATATGGACCATTGCTCAATTACTTTTCTATCATCCAATCTCAGCATAAAAGTGTGGCCCACCAATGAGTAGAGCAGTCTCATTTTGTGGGCCAGGGAATGCATGGCCCAGATCTTTTACACATATCACGTTAGCATGTGCCGCCATGGCAGCGAGTTTCATAACAGCATGGCTTTACTTCCACCAGATTCTTGTTGCCCCTTCCTTTTTTCTGTGTGCAGCCCCGTCCAGCCAGTGGGCCAGCTACCAAGATGGGCCCCAAGGGCAACAATCATAGGCTACCGTTAAACCCTATTTCTCAATCCAAATCATCGAAAGGTAATCCAAAGTGAATATTTTTATTATGATTTTTCGGATTGAATTCCATCCTCCCTGCAGTTAATAGAATAGAGATGGCCCAATTTCAAATCCCTCCCAAGTCCTATAGGATCATGGCCCAATGAACCCATGGGCGCATCACTTTTCAAGGCATGGGTCCCTTGCTTCCCAACGTGGATATATCATACCCCAAAATCAGATTTATTGAGTAAACCTAACCTCTGATTAAACACATGTTTGTCTGATCCTGACCGTTGATTACTGTATAACTGTCCTTTAAATGCCAACTTATCAACTGATTAGGTTGTCCATTTAGTGTAATTTATTTATTTTGTTTGATTGACCCATATGAAGTGGGCCTGATTTGGTCAGTCTAATTCGAATTAAACATATGCCAAGTGCAGAATTTCTAGGGCATGAGCATGATGCATAACGCATTTCCAGAGTATAGAAGTTAATTTCTTCTTAGTAACAAACTATTTATTTTAACCCTAGTGCTTGCTTTTAAAATCATTATCTTCTTATTTTAAATTCACTTCCCTTTAAAAACATTAACAGTTTCTTTTATAATCATGATTAGGTGCAATATCATCCCACAACATGGGCTGGGCCTGAATTACCCATTTGATTACTGGCTCATCTGCAGCTGTCCTCACTAACACATCAGGCTGTCATCAGGTAAGCCTACCGTCGATGTCGGCTGGATATTGAACTGGTCAGTTCTGCCCAATGGGCCGGACCTATTCAAAAATTAGATTTTGCTTGACACATGCTCAACCATCGAATTTAGAATTTTAGCCATGTGCACATTTTAGAATTTTACAAGGTTCTGTGTTCCACAAGTAGTGTCCATTACATGTGGGTCCAAAATAGAAAAAAGCCCATATGAAAATAAGATATTGTTTGTGCAGTTTTCTTAGTGGGCCACCATCAAATAATCATGTGCACCTTGGGCCTTAAACTATCTTAGTAAACTATGTGTAAAACTATTTATGGGATATAAATAAATCAGTTAAAGCTACTAGCCTACACTGTTGTTGATGTCTTCAAAGGACGTGTATTATTATAGGATTGCTTTTTATACACTTCCTTTCTTTTCTTTTTCTTCTTATTATTATTTTAATGCTACAAAGATAATGCATAGATTTGCCAATTCCACATGCAGGAAGACAATAATGCTTAGATCTTCAGTGTAAAAGATAAGATAATTTTACTCTTCAGTTGGACCACAATGTGCTAAGTAAATTTGACGGTTACAATTTGTTTTGATATGGTGTGGCCCACCTTAGATCTGAAATGGCCTGATTTTCATGCCAAAAGATGTAAACAATATAGCTCACTTGATGGAAGTCTTGGATCCCAAACACGTGCCACTTGCATCCAGGTGTAAATGTGTACGGATCCAACAAGCGTGTGGAAATAGTAAACCTCCGAGAAGAACAGAGGACATGCTGGCCTAATGGAATACAGCAATCATGCCTGGTCTCATTTTAATTAGGACCGGTATCAAGGTCCCACTTAATAATCATAGTACTAATGAGTAGGAATTGCATGGACCTCAGCCCAAGGATATGGAAATTGTACTCGAGTTTTCTGTTTGAACAAGTGGGGTCCACTTTCCGTGATCAAGACCATTGGTTTTCTTTCTTTGGAACTGAGGACATGCAATGCATGCCTTGAAAAATCTCCCTAACAGGACAATCCTAATAGTGGCCTGGAAATCACTGTCCACCTTCAAACTGATGAAAGGCTCAAGATGTTTAGCTAAGATTTTTGTAACTAGGAAATTTTTTCTAGGGGTAGTCCATCCACTTCAAGGGACAACAGATGTATGGTCTAGATGAATGAACCATGGGCCCCACTTCCACAAGGTGAAAACTGCCCAAAAAGAAGTATGCATGCCCTCTCCGGACGCGGATTGCGTCCTACCCTCTGTGGGGCCCACCGTCATGTAAGTGTTTTATCCAAGCCGTTCATCGGTTTTCTCATATCATTTTAAGGTGTGCAAGGGTGAAACAGGCTTACAGCTCCAGTGGACCACACCGGAGGAAGCTGCATTGATAATGATTCCCACCGTTGAAACCTTTCTAAGGGCCACCGTGATGTTTTCTTTTAATCATCCAACCTATTAATAACGTCATGTAGACGCGGATGAAGTGAAAAAACAAATATTATCTTGATCCAAAACTTCTCCAGCTCCCAAGAAGTTTTTAATGGTGGACATTAAATCCCCACTTTGTGGTCCACTTAAGCCCTATATCTTTCTCAGTGTTTGGATCGTATCTTAAAATGATCTGAAAAAAGAGATTAACGGCTTGGATAAAACACTTACATCACGGCGGGCCCCACAGAGCCCTGCCCGGGGGTAGCACGCAATCCGCGTCCGTCCTCTCCGCGGTCCAACGTACGTAGCGGATTAAGTGTTACTGGGTAATACGTTCGTCGGTGTTGACCTAACCGTGGGCCTACCTTGATGTATGTGTTACATATCCGCACCAGACATTAATTTTTCAGACCATTTTAGGGAGTGGTAACCAAAAAGGAAGCAGATCCAAATCTGATGTGGACCACACAGTAAGAATTGAATCTTACCATTAAAAATTTTTTAGCGGCCACAAAAGTTTTTAATCAAGCTGATATTTGTATTTTCCTTTCATCCGTGTCTGTGTGGCCTTATCAGAAGGATGGATGGCAAATAAACATTACTGTGGGCCTGAAGAAGTTTTTAATAGTGGGCATTCAATCACGACTATTTCCTGTGTCGCGGCCCATTTGAGATTTTGATATACTTTAATTTTTAATTTCATGCCATAAAATGATATTTAGAAAACGATGAACGCAGTGGATATACAAAATATAGATTAATGTGGGCCCCACGGTTAGGACAACACCGGCTAAGGTGTTACCCGTGTAACACGTAGTCCGCTCCCGCCTACGCTTAGCCCTAGCATACGGGACGCGGATTTCCTGCAAAAGCGTTTCGCAGGAAGTTCCTGCGCTGAGAACCCAGGTGGGGTTCACTGTGATGTTTACCAGAAATCTACCCTGTTCATCCGTTTTTTGTGTTAATTTTAGGATATTAGGAAAAAAATGAACCGGATCCGTTACTTAAGTGGGCCGATGAGAGTTGAACGTCTACAGTTGAAATATTCGTCGGGCCACAGAAGTTTTGAATCATGTTAATATTTGTGCTTTCAGTTTTGAATCATTGCTTAATAGGAAGGTTTCAACTGTAGGAATTTTCCTAACCACCTTATCATTTAGTGCGGCCCACTTGAGTCTTGAGTCCTGATCGATTTTTGTTTGATAACCGAAAATGAGCTCAGAAAACGGATGAACGGAGTGGATTCCTTACAAACATTACGGTGGGCTCCATCTCAGTTTCCAGAGCAGGAACTTCATGCAAAGGCTTTCGCTTGGAAATCCTCGTCCATAGCATACGGAAGCTACGTTGGGCCACATCCATTTCCGCAATAAACCCAATTTATTCATCAGTTCTACCGGCACGTTATTACGTCAGCTCAAAAATGACGTAGATCGAAAACTCAATTGGCCACACGAGCAAAGAAAGGGAATGAAAATGCCCACCGTTGAAATCTTCGTGAGACTTATTGTAATGTTTATGTGCCATCTAAGTCGTTCATAAGGTGAGTCCCATTAGGATGAACAAAAAACATAAATATTTTTTGTAATCTAAAACCACTGTGTCCCACAAAGTTTTCATTGGCGGGCATTCAATCCTCATTGTTTCCTTTGGTGTGCCCCATCTAAGTTTTGGGTTGCCTCATTTTTGGATTTCTAATCTAGCATGAGCTAGTCAAACGGATGGACGGAGTGGATCTCATACATACATCACGGTGGGCCCTGCATAGATCCCTTACGGGAACTTCATGTAAGCTGAGGAAACGGGGTGGCTATATCTGATTTGTCATACACATGTGGTCCATTACTTGAATGGCTTGATCTTGCACTTGGCAAACTTTATATGGTGGAGTCGTCCTTCTGAATGGCTTGGATATTGTACCTACCAAACACTTCGAGCAATGCCCATCCACATGCTATAACAGGTCAATTTGAAATACATGCGACTGTCTGAGATTTTCATTTGGTTTAAAACATTTTCTTGATCTTCAATAAAAAAGATTTAGGTGAGCTATTTCACTCTAGATGTATAAAGTATTCTAACAGTTAAACTAATCTTTTTCTAAGCATCCATTGATTTTTAATGTTGGGTACACCAATGTAACATTCCGATTTTTTTGATATTAAAGAGCTAAATGTACTCGGATATAACATTAGAAATCTTTCTGACTTACCTGACAATCATAGGTGTAAACACCTAATTTAGAACCCTAAGACTTTTGAAAACCTATACACATGAAACTTGAATTTTGGAACTCTGAATCCATCAAAACTTTGTACAAATAATTTGATATACAAATCTAACAATGCAAGTTCAATTAACTTCACTCGAAAAGTTTTTTATTTCACTTGATCGCCTAATCTTGTACTTGGACTATATGATCTATGAATCTCGAACAACGATTTAAAGAACCCATCGCTGATTGACCTAAGTAACTGAATCAAAATAGAAATCCACTAAAGAACTTACTTAACCAATGGCATAGATATTAATTTCCCCATGTTTATGAGTTGAATTGACTAAATAACCCTTGCGACATGAGAACCGTCCTCATTCAACCAAATGCCCTTAAACATTAAAACAAATGTATCTTATAAGTTACATCTTATACCTGAATATGCACACTACAAGCCTATTACATAGATCTACAAAATCTTATTCCATAAATCAGTGTAGACACCCCACCCAAGCTAACAACTTGAAGAGGCTAAGACAGTTCAAGAATCATAACTGTATCTGCACCCAAATCCTGACCTGAGCCCATTACCCAAAAGCCCACTTATCTAAACTCCAAAAGTCTAAAAAGGGGACTATTGGACGAATTAGTGCACCAAACAAACCCACATGCTCGAGCCCGGCCCGAGCCCTTGCCAGACAGTACTCCAACTACCGCCGGCGGTAGTTTGACTACCGCTAGCGGTACTTGGAGTGCCGCCGCTCGCTGCCCACATGTAATCTTCTGGGGACAGCTGTCCCAGCGTCTGAAAGTTAACTTTCTCCATGAATTACCTCCTTATCCGACCTTATTTACTATTTTACCAATCTCAATAACCAATGGAAGTGCGCCACGTGGCGTTTTTCTCCCCTCAACCACTCATAACTTGCCACATCAACTTTTACCCCTCCTAAACCTCACATTTACCATAAGACCATTGGAGAATGCTATAAATAGTCCTCCCCTCTTCACATTCACAACAACACATCCACATCCAAGAGGGAGAGAGAGAGAGAGAGAGAGAGAGAGAGAGAGAGAGAGAGAGAGGGAGCTCCCAAACCTCCAAGTTCTGATCTTTTAGCCACCCCCTAGCCTTTCCTCTTAACTTTTTCAATCCCTAAGCCTAGCCCAAATTTGTCATGGTTCGGTCTATGTTTTAGCCTATTCGAGTTCAAGACAAAGATCAAATCATCTCATACAAGCATTCACCATCATGACATCTATTCCCTTCTCAAACCCCTGCTTCTCTAGATCTCTAGTGAATGTATGCTCTGTGACTTGCCGTACTACAAATCCTATCACATCAGAATTTCCTAGTGACCTAGTCCACTTTTCTTTACCTTTTTTTGCATGACCATCATTATATCCGCCTTTTAGACACGCCGTCGGACGTATGCTCTGTGGCTTGCGAAATCTCGGATCTTGTTGCATCAAAAATTTTCGTGTGTGTCTAGTCCGATATATACCACAACATATATCATCCCTTGAGATTGTTTTACCAAACAAAATAGAGACCGTACATTCGTATGAGCAGAGAGGGTGCCTAACATCTTCCCTCTTTGTAACCGATGTCCCTTACCCAGAATCCCGGATCGTAGACCAGGAGTCAATCTAAGGTAGGAGAATCTTGGAATTTCTCCCACCTTACATATTCCACAGGTTTTAACCGACTGCATGCAACACCCTGAAATTCGGGGGTCAAGCATAAACTCAATTCCCAGGTTCCAACGCATCACTTATGCAACATCGATAATGATGTTTGAATGTTATTTGTATTAGTGCGTTTAACATAAGTGAGATTATACCAAAACACCATATCATACTCCAGAGACAGTTAATTTATGCAAGTGGAAGACTGTGATACATAAATAAAACATATAAATGATGGTAAGTCCCCTGAGTATGATCAGATTACCAGGTTAAGTGATTACAAGTAAAGTTCCAAAATTCACAAAATAATATAGTATAACGTTCAACTAGTTGTATTTTTGAAATCCCGATAATCTCCGTTGATCAGAGCACGATTTACATAAACCTGCCTGACAACTGCATGTAGGAGAATGCCTCCTCATCATCCTCAAAGTCTGGCTCCGCCTCGTAGGCATCGCCATCACCTGCAGCTAAGACAGGGTCTGGTTGGTATTTAAAGCACCGTCTCAGAACGTGGGAGTGAGTGATCAACTCAGTGGAGCTATAAAGCAAAGGTTAACATGTTATCAATTCAGTCAAGTAGTAATGATAAAGTAATACAATCAAACATTCCTAAGTACTCTAGTTAATGCAAGAATGATATGTATTAACGATGTATGCCCTCACCTGCACTCCCTCTATGACTTCGTCTCACGGTCGTGGCATGCATACCTTCCACTATGCTCAACTCCAACGCCAAAGGCACATGCAATGCAGTGCATGTTCTTATTAAACCTTTTTATACAACAGGATTGGGAAGCTAAGGTACCTCCCTTATATCATTTCTCAAACAATGATCTATTATAGGGTCATCAGTCCTAGTAAATATCATACGTTATTGCGGTTCTAGGTCACTATAAAGGGCTCATCACCTGATCAGTGTAGTCCTAGTTGCTACAGGAAGGGAAATTGTTATTTTTTTTTGTTTTGTATATATAGTACCCAATTACTAGTCCCAGTGGGGTTACGCATCGGATCGAGTCTGACCGGATTGGATTTTGGATCGAATCGGGTCGGGATTTGGATCTGGGTGGGTCTACTCGATCTGAACTAACTATGGAATTCAGCTCGGGTCAAGTCGGATCCTCCGAGTTGAGTCAGGTCTTGGCCACCTGTGTGTGTGTGTGTCATAATAGAAATGTGCCACACCTTAGAATGTCTTGACATGAAATTTACATGTGCGCATGATAATTTATTTCTGATACCACACTGCCAGTCCATTTTTAAGATCATTCTAATACATGAGCACAAAAAATGCAGAATCAAAGCTAAAGTGGATCAAACCATACAAAGTAATAGGAATTAATGCTACCGTTGAGAACTCCCGGGGGTAACAGAAGACTGGAGCTTATATTCGTGTTTTATCATCATCAAGGTATATGTAGAAAATAAGCCACACGGTGGGTCCTAGAAAATCATCAATGGTAGTTTGTTCAATACTCACTGCAAGCAATAGAGAAAAAATCGGCTTTTATTTTATTTTATTTATTTTTTAAAAAGCTTATTAGTACACCTACTGTCAGTTCACGCATCACTATTAGCCACCCCAGTAAGAATCCATACCAAGACCTCGGTGTTGAAACCATGTATCTTTCACTCAGTCTACTACTTGGGCTATTGATCAGGGTGTCCCAGAGAGATTGACTCATAGGAAATGACGTGTACAAATGAGAAGCGACGGCACCGAAATCACCCGTGCCTTCAACACCGACGATCCGCACTAGGTTCCTATTAAAGAACTTCCCACGAAAGGCTTTCTCCAAAAATCGGCGTCCACTCTGCACTCTCTTCCTCACATCAGTTACTCCACCAGATGGCCGACTGATCTCCTCTCCTCTCCCGGGTCAACTCGTCCGAACCCGAAGCTCATCCAGTGCTGCATAAAGGTCCACCTACCCTCGATGATGCGATCGAGCAGTGTGTCGGCAGCTTCAGCCTGACCCAGCTAATCCAAGCCGTCCTTGTGTCATTCTCATGGGTCTTCGAAGCCCAACAGACATTCATCAACATCTTCACCGATGCACAGCCATCATGGCATTGCATATGTGCAAATGACATGGAATGCCTGTCGGCTGCCACTCCATGCGAGCTACCAAAGCATGCATGGGCTTGGGACCAGCCTGCAAGCACATTAATTATCTCTCAGTGGGACCTGATGTGCTTGAACCCACTCATCTTTGGGCTCCCAGCATCTTCCTTCTTTGCATGTTGCCTTGCCGGCGGTTTCCTTCTTTCGACACTCGTTGACTCATCACTCGGCCACAAGAAAATGCTCCTTCTCTCGTGTCTCAGTATTTCAGTCACTGGCGCACTTGTTGGGATGCCTTGAACAAACCTTAAGATCTAGCCTCCCGAAACAAACCAGAATTATGGATAATAAAGCAATGAAATAAATCAAAGCATCAATCACACACCACACGAGATTTTTACGTGGAAAACCCTCAAAGAGGTAAAAACCACGGGACCTCGTCCAGATCAACAATCCACTATGAAGTAGAACGTTACAATCTTCTTCACTCACGCAGGAGTGGATAAACAATAAGAGAAATAGAGAAAACGGAGAGATCTAACCGATTATGAGGACATAGAAGCGCTGAGATATAGATTGCACAGTAGAGAACCTCCACGAGCAGAACCTCCCTTCTATAAGCTTCCTCTCTCTCTTTCTCCCTCTCTCTCACCTTTGATCCCTAAACCCTTTAGCAAATCCCTTATAAAGCTTTAGGAAACCCTCTTGCTGTACCTAGAAAAACCCTAGGCAACCCCTTTTATAATTTAGGAAACTCCTTTCTGTATCCCTATTGCGAAAGGACTCAAATCCGCAGTTTCGCGCAAAATCGCGGAACAAACTGCGTAACCTTCGACTAGTCGAACCTAGTCTTCGACTAGTCGTAGGACCCCTTCGACTAGTCGAGACATCCTTTCGACCAGTCGTAGCTACAGTAAAAAACAGCAAAAATACTCGCTGGACTTTAAGTCGAAGTCACGACTCGAACCTTCGACTGGTCAACCACCAGCCTTTGACCGGTCAAGCAGGGCTCACGACCGGTCGAAGATGGGTAAAAAAAAATCCATCAAATCTCTCCCTTTTTGACCCAGGAGGGATCCACCTTCTTCAAGCTAGCCAGGTTTCTACAAACCTCAAACTTGCCCTTGAGCAAAGCCTTGGTCATCATGTCTGACCCATTATCGTCCGTGTGGACTTTCTCAAGTTGTAACACCTTCTGTTCCAAAGTATCCCTGATCCAGTGATACCAGATCTCAATGTGTTTCAACTTGGAATGCTGACTTGGATTCTTGCTCAAGTGTATAGCACTCTGATTATTGCAATAGACCACGTGCTCCTCCTGCTTTAGGCTAAGTTCCTGTAGGAACCTTTTCATCTAAAGCATCTCTTTACATGCTTCTGTGACTGCAATGTATTCGGCCTCTGTCGTTGACAATGCTACGACCTTCTGTAACTTGTTCTGCCAAGAAATCGCCCCCTGCAAACGTGAACATGAACCCCGATGTAAACTTCCTAGAGTCTATGTCACCTGCCATATCTGCATTTGTGTAGCCCTCTAACACAGGTTTTCCATTACCATAGCATAGGCTCAACTTGGATGAGCCTCTTAGATATCGTAGTATCCATTTCACCGCTGCCCAATGCTCTTTGCCAGGATTGACAAGGTACCAGCTGACAACATCAACCGCATATGCTATGTCTGGGAGTGTACACACCATAGCATACATCAAACTTCTTATAGCTGACGCGTAGGGTATTTTCTGCATCTCTTCCACCTATGCCTTCGTCTTGGGACACTGCCTATCGCTCAATCTGAAGTGACCATCCAGTGGAGTACTGACCGGCTTCACTGCATTCATATTGAACCGCTTTAGGACTTTCTCAATATACCGCTCTTGTGATAGCTAAAGCTTCCTGCTGCTTCTGTCACGGGTTATCTCCATTCCTAGGATCTGTCTAGCCGGGCCCAAGTCTTTCATCGCAAAAGACTTGCCCAACTCCTATTTCAGCTTGTTAATCTTCTTGATGTCTTTTTTCATGATGAGCATGTCATCAACATATAACAGTAGAACTAAGAAATCACCATCCGAGAACTTGTGCGTGAACACAAAGTGGTCTGACTCTGTTCTGTCATACCCATGTTTCAACATAAACGAGTCGAACTTCTTGTACCATTGCCGTGGAGCTTGTTTCAGCCCATACAAGCTCTTCCTCAGCCTACACACTATATGCTCCTTGCCCTTGACTTCGAACCCCTCCGGTTGGTGCATGTAGATCTCTTCTTCCAGGTCACCATGGAGAAAGACAGTTTTAACATCTAACTGCTCTATCTCCAAATCCATGCTAGCCGCCAACCCAAGCAACACCCGTATGGATGTCATCTTCACCACTGGTGAGAATATCTCTTCGAAGTCTATACCTTTCCTCTGACCAAACCCTTTCACCACAAGTCTGGCCTTGAACCTCGTCTGTGAATTCTTCTGCTCAATCTTCTTTCTGAACACCCATTTGTTGCTCAAAGCTTTCTTGCCCTTAGGCAATTTCACCATATCATAGGTGTGGCTCTTATGCAAGGATTCCATCTCCTCTTGCATAACTTTCAATCACTCCCCCTTATGCTCATTGGCTAGGGCCTCAGAATAATCTTCTGGCTCTCCCCCATCAGTCAGCATAATGTACTCATGTGGCGAGTACCTCTTGGACGGCTGTCTGTCCCTAGATGACCTCCTCACCTGTGGCTCAACAGGTGGATCAAGTGGGAGCTGCTCCCCTAGTCCATCTTCTGAAGTAACTCCCTCGTCCTCTGCACCTTGCTGTACTCCCCCGTCATCAGGCACCATAGGAGGAATAACCGGATCCATGTCCTCTAGCTTACCCGAACTAGGCTGATTCTTCTCTGGCTTACCAATGTCTTCTATACACTGATCTTCAAAGAAAACTACATCTCTGCTCCTGACGAGCTTCTTCTCGGTCGGATCCCACAACTTGTAACCGAATTTTTCATCACCGTACCCTAAGAACACACACTGCCTGATTTTCATATCGAGCTTGGACCTCTCGTCCTTTGGTACGTGAACGGATGCCCTGCATCCAAACACCCTGAGATGACTGTACAATGGATCATGTCCAGTCCACACCTTCTCAGGTACTTCTCCATTCAACGGGGCTTATGGAGACCTGTTTATCAAATACACCGTTGTGTGCATTGCTTCTCCCCAGAACGTCTTGGGCAATTTCGCATGGGATAACATGCATCTGATTCTTTCAACAATGGTGCGATTCATTCGCTCAGCTACATCATTATGCTGGGGGGTCTTGGGAACCGTCTGTTCATGCCGTATACCCAAGGACTTGCAGTACTCATGAAAGTCGCCAATGTATTCACCACCATTGTCAGTGCGGATGCACTTTAATGGTCTACCTGTCTCTCTCTCGACCATAGCATGAAACAATTTAAACACACCAAAGACCTCGTCCTTGGATTTCAAAGCATAAACCCAAACCCTCATAGATGCATCATTTATAAAAGTAACAAAATACAATGCCCCACCCAAGGTTTTTGTCCTCATAGGACCACAAACATCAGAATAAACCAAATCTAATGTATGCACTTTATTAACATGAGAAGCAGTTTCATGAGAAGCAGTACTCATGAAAGTCGCCAATGTATTCACCACCATTGTCAGTGCGGATGCACTTTAATGGTCTACCTGTCTCTCTCTCGACCATAGCATGAAACAATTTAAACACACCAAAGACCTCGTCCTTGGATTTCAAAGCATAAACCCAAACCCTCATAGATGCATCATCTATAAAAGTAACAAAATACAATGCCCCACCCAAGGTTTTTGTCCTCATAGGACCACAAACATCAGAATAAACCAAATCTAATGTATGCACTTTATTAACATGAGAAGCAGTTTTAATGAATGAAACTCTATGTTGTTTCCCTGATAAACAATCAAGACAGGTTTTGAGAGGTATACTTGTCACGTCTGGAAGGAGCTGCTTCCTCTCTAGTAAATGAAGCCTTTTTTCACTCATGTGGCCTAGACGCCTGTGCCACATGTCAATAGCTGAATCTTCCGCTGTGTTCAATCCACCCTTGCACATACTGACACTTGCCTTGTAAAGGGTGTAACACTTCTTTCCTCTGGCCACGATCAACGAACCCTTGATGAGCTATCCATCATCCACCAGCAAACCGGCTTTCATAGCCATCATCATCCAACCTTCCCGTCGACATTAAGTGGTGGCGAAGGTCTGAGATATGCCTCACATCCCCGAGAACCAATGTGCAGCCCACATCGGTCTTCACACAAATATCACCGACTCCCACGATTTTTGATATGCCAGAATTTCCCATCTTCACAGTCCCATAGTCACCTGATTTGTAGCTTGTGAAGGAGTCCCTGTGTGGAGTCACATGAGAAGAAGCTCCCGAGTCTATCACCCAGTCGGTGTCCTGACTCGTAGCCGTGAGACATACGTCATGATCTGTAGAAAGAATAACTACCATGTCGCCATCTGAAGCGACTGCAGTGGAATCTGATTCATCTTCCTTCCCTTTTCCTTTCTTGTCGTTCTTCTTACCACGACATTCATGCTTGTAGTGGCCCTTCTTGCCACAATTCCAGCATTCAACATCTTTTTTGTTACTTGACTTGCCTCTTGATTTATCTCGGGCCTTCCCGCCCTTCCTGTTCTTTCTTCTCCATCGTTCCTGTGTCACAAGGGCCTCTTGCTGAGTAGACCCCTGAGACTTCCTCCTTATCTCTTCATTGAAGAGACAACTAGTTACCTGTTCCATGGATATCTTTCTGTCTGGCGCGGAGTTACTTAGAGACATCACCAATGTCTCCCAACTATCAGGCAATGAACTAAGCAATAGTAAAGCCTGCAGTTCATCATCCGGGACCATCTTCATAGAGGTGAGTTGGTTCACTATATTGCTGACCTTATTCATGTGCTCGGCCATAGAACCACTATCCTTGAATTTGAGATTCACAAGTCGCCTTATCAGAAAAATCTTATTATCGGCTGTCTTCCTCTCATACAGCCCTTGTAATTTTAGCCATAAGCTTGCGGCTGAGGTTTCCGTAGACACATGGTGGAACACAGAATCATCCAACCATTGTCTAATAAACTCAACCGCCTTTCGGTCCGTCTTCTTCCAATCATCATCAGTCATATCCTTGGATTTTGCTGATATGCCTAAGATTGGAGAATATAGGTCCTTGCAATAGAGCAAGTCCTCCATCTTAGCCTTCCATATAGTCCAGTTAGAACCATTGAGGCTGATCATCCTTGAGCCACCTTCCGTAATTCAAAACCGATCCTACCCGTTCAATGAACTTAGCTTTGATACCACTTTGTTGGGATGCTTTGCACAAACCTTAGGATCTGGCCTCCCGAAACAAACCAGAATTATGGATAATAAAGCAATGAAATAAATCAAAGCATCAATCACACATCACACAAGAGATTTTTACGTGGAAAACCCTCAAAGAGGTAAAAACCACGGGACCTCGTCCAGATCAACAATCCACTATGAAGTAGAACGTTACAATCTTTTTCACTCACGCAGGAGTGGATAAACAATAAGAGAAATAGAGAAAACGGAGAGATCTAACCGATTACGAGGACATAGAAGCGCTGAGATATAAATTGCACAGTAGAGAACCTCCACGAGCAGAACCTCCCTTCTATAAGCTTCCTCTCTCTCTCTTTCTCCCTCTCTCTCACCTTTGATAGCCCTAAACCCTTTAGCAAATCCCTTGTAAAGCTTTAGGAAACCCTCTTGCTGTACTTAGAAAAATCCTAGGCAACCCCTTTTATAGTTTAGGAAATTCCTTTCCGTATCCCTGTTGCGAAAGGACTCAAATCCGTAGTTTCGCGCAAAATCACGGAACAAACTGCGTAACCTTCGACTAGTCGAACCTAATCTTCGACTAGTCGTAGGACCCCTTCGACTAGTCGAGACATCCTTTCGACCAGTCGTAGCTACAGTAAAAAACAACAAAAATACTCGCTGGACTTTGAGTCGAAGTCACGACTCGAACCTTCGACTGGTCGACCACCAGCCTTCGACCGGTCAAGCAGGGCTCATGACCGGTCGAAGATGGGTAAAAAAAAAACCCATCAGCACTGACCGTGGCCTCACCCAACTTGTGGGCCTACTAGGCCTTGTGGTTCATCAGCGGCTGTGGCCGCACGGCGATCAGCACGTGCGCACTCGTGCTGTCGACTGAGATTGTTGGGAAGCGGTGGCGGGGCGAGGTGGGCATCTTCGGATTCTTTTATTCCGTGGCCTACCTAGCGAGTAGAACCTCATGGTGGACCCTCTATCTGTGTACGTCGGTCCCCGTGATCTTTTACTGCATAGCCGTCCATTTCCTTGTACATGAGTCCCCACGATGGCTTTTCGTGCGTGGACGCAAGGACGAAGCTATCCAAACCCTTCGAAGCATCGCTTTATTAAATGGCAAGATATTGCTTTCCAGCTTCTCTGAAGTGGCTGTCGAAGAGGAGTCGTGGAATGCTGACATATACTCGGCGATGAAGATATTGTGGGAGAAGAAGTGGGCATTTCGGCGGTTATTGATGGTTGTGGTGGTTGGTTTCGGAGTAGGCATGGTCTACTACGGGATGCCGCTTGGCCTTGGCAACTTGAATTTCAACCTCTATCTGAGTGTCACGTTCAATGCATTATCGGAACTTCCGTCAGCCTTACTGGCGCTCTTCCTGATAGGGAGGATGAATCGGCGGAGTGCGGTCCTGGTATTCACTATCTTAAGCGGGTTGTGCAGTGTCCTGATTTGCATGGTGATAGATGGCGGCGATATGAAGGAGGCGCAGATGGGGCTGGAGCTGGTGTCGTTCTTCAGCGCCTGCACTGCATTCAACATAGTTTTGATATATACCCTTGAATTGTTCCCAACAAGCGTACGGAGCTCAGCGCTGTCGATGGTGCGGCAGACTATTGCGCTCAGTGGCGTGATTAGCCCCTTGCTGGTGGTGGCTGGTAGGAATCAAGGGTCGTTGTCATTTGGGGTGTTTGGGGTGGTGATTGGAGGGTGTGGATTGTTTGTGATGGGTTTGCCAGAGACAAGAGGTGGGCCATCTTGTGATACAATGGAGGAAGAAGAGAAGAAGGAGATTATGAATTTTAGTGGAGCTAGATCATGAATGAATACGGGAGCTTCTTGTTTTGTCTCCTGGTGAGCTTTGCTAAGCTCACGTGCGTCTGCAATAAAACTCATGTACAAGCTCTATAGCTTACATATGAAATGTCCGATATCAATCCATCCATAGAAAGGAAGCAATATATTGATGGCCTACTACAAGAATCAGATTCATGAACTGGAATGTGGATAGCGTATTGAGTAATATCTGTAGGGCCCACCACGTGATGTATGTGTCTTATCCACTTCATCCATCCATTTTTCCAGCTCATTTTAGTACATGATACCAAAATTCAGGCACGTTCGAAATCTGGACCATTTATCAGTTTCCAATTTTACATGCTGAGTGGACCAAATTCATTTTTGGGAAAATATGTAAAAGGTCGGACAAAGCTGATGATGGATAGATTGTATTTTGCACTTATGCACGATGTTGGCAGATGTGTAACGTGTACGTGAGCTCTATTGCACGTGTGTATGCTCTGCAAAGCTCTTCGATTTTCTTCTCGAATAAGGTGACTTTATGTTCTGGCGCATTTCAAATGGGAAAGGTTTTGGTTGGAGACGGAACATGGGGAGCATGGTAGAGCCACGTACGCGTGGAGTGAGATGTATCGATCGTGGCTTTCCATCAACTGGGCTCTATCATTATGGATCATGAATCGAAAATCACACAAATTAAAAAAATCTTGTCTTACATTTCTCCAACTTCGCTTGACGAATGTATGGCCATTAACCATTTTCATTTCAAATTGTTATTAAGGTTTTATATTATATTAATATTATTAACTCAACTGTGAACAATATGATCTTGATTAATTTTGGTACAAGAAAAAACTTGATTATAAAAAGATAAAAATTAGAGAAAACTAATTTATTACATGGTATAGAATAGCAAAAGCAAATAATGCAAATAATTTATGGTCCTCATTCTTCAAAATGATCGACTCATCTCTTATACTTAGGTACTAACGACCTGATATTCAGGAGCTGTACACAACTCAAGTCTCACGTTTCATATTGTGACTTAAACACATATATAGGTGTGAACATATGTAGTCCAATCGCATAAAAATGATGACTTATCTAAATTGATAATAAAAATAAATTCATAATCCAAATGTGCTAACGATTTAGTACTTGACCCATAGTCGGGCCTTATTACAAATCATGGAAATTTTCTAAAGGGGAAAATATAAAATTTAGTCAAGGAAAGCTTGTTTCGCCAACTCCTCCTCTATCAAGTAAGGCCATTGATCACGAGGGTCGAAAGCCGTGGTTTCATTCTCCACTAGATTGTTTGGTTTCCACGAATAGGGGGTGGACTGGCCAGGCCTAGTGAGAAGTTTCCACCAAGGCTCCGCCAAAATCAAATCATAGATAGGTAAAAAAGAATGCATACATAAGAGTCGTGATTAAATAGGTGCATGTGTGCAACAAGTAGGAGGTGAATCCACCTTTAAGGTAGCTAAGATCAACTTGCTCTGATACCATGATCAACCATCCACCTTTAAGGTAGCTAGGATCAACTTGCTGTGATACCATGATCAACCATCCACCTTTAAGGTAGCTAGGATCAACTTGCTCGTGCCATGCATGCATGACAATTTGGTTCTATCTTTAGTTAGATAAGTTTACACATTGACAAGATGACACCAAAAATGTCCAAAAGATGTAGAAAATGTCCAAGATGCAGAAAAAATGTCACCAAAAATATCCAAGATGCAGAAAATGAAGTTCTCAAGGCTGAATTCACCCTGCTCAATTCGCAAACGGAAGAGGATACCATCAAGCTCAACCAGGCCCATGCTAATCTGAAAAGGGCTTATCTCCAGGAGGAAATTTTCTGGAAACAAAAGTTTAGGATCAAATGGTTAACGAAAGGAGACAGGAACACTCGATTTTTCCACGATTCAGTGTTAGACAAACGCAGAAGACTGAAAATTATGAAGCTGAAAAGATCTTCTGGTGAACCAATAGAGAAGACCGAGGAAATTGGGGAGGAGATAGTTTCATTCTTCAAGGATCTATTTTCGTCCAAAATCTCCAATTAGATTGGGGATATCGCGTCAACTGTATCCCCCGTATCGTGACAAGCCAGATGAATGTAGATCTTTTTTTTCTTTTTTTTTTCTTTTTCTTTTTTGTGGGTTAGCTTGTTAGTACACACCCATGTCAGTACATGCACTCCATGTTAGCCACCCCCGCCAGGGATCGATACCAAGACCTCAAGTGTTGAAACGAGGTTTCTCCACTCAGTCTACTAAGATGAATGCAGATCTTAAGAAGACTCTTACGATTAAAGAGGTCAAGGAAGCCGCGCTTTCCATTCCGATCGATAGCGCCCCTGGACCCGATGGATTTGGAGGAGCTTTTTACTTATCCTGTTGGGACATTATAGGGAATGATCTCTTTGAAGCGACCAACGACTTCTATAAGGGAGGGTCGATCCCCAGAGCATTTCAAAGCACTCAATTATGCCTCATCCCAAAAAAAAAATAATAATCTAGAATTCATCACAGATTTCAGACCCATCAGCTTGTGCAACTGCGTCATGAAGATTTACTCCAAAATCATGGCGGCTAGGTTAGCGAACATCCTCGATTTGATATCCGAAGAGCTGATGGGATTTTTGTCCCATGCTCGACCGGTCGTGAGCCCTGCTCGACCGGTCGAGGGTTGGTGCACGACCAGTGGTGGAGTCGAGTCGTGGCACGACTCAAAGTCCAGCGACTATGGACTATTTTTCTCTGGGGTGCTCGACCAGTCGAAGGAGGATCTTGACCGGTCGTGGGTGGCGCTCGACCGGTCGTAGACTCGACACGACCAGTCGTAGTTAAGCAAATTCATTCCGCGATTTTGCGCGGATTTCATGTCGCAAGTCCTTTCGTAACTTGGATGCGAAAAGAAGTTTCCTAAAACTTTAAATATGAGGTACTTAGGGCTTTCTAGGTATGACAAGAGGATCTTCTAAAGCTTTACAAGATATTAGCTAAAGGGTTTAGGGCTATCAAAGGAAAGAGAGAGAGAGGAAAAGAGAGAGAGAAAGCTTATAGAAGGGAGATTATGCCCGTGAAGGTCATTTACTGCGCAATCTATATCTCAGCCCTTCTATGTCCTCATAATCGGTGAGATCTCTTCGTTTTCTTTGTTTCTCTTATTGTTTATCCACTCATGTGTGAGTGAAGAAGGTTGTAACGATTTACTTCATAGTGGATTGTTGATCTGGATGAGGTCCCGTGGTTTTTACCTCTTTGAGGGTTTTTCACGTAAAAATCTCTTGTGTGGTGTGGTTAATGCTTTGATTTATTTCATTGCTTTGTTATTCCATAATTTTGGTTTGTTCTGGAGGGCTAGATCTTAAGGTTTTGTGCAAGGCCCCAATAAAGTGGTATAAGAGCTAAGTTCATTGAACGGGTAGGATCGGTTTTGAATTATGTAAGGTGGCTCATCAAGGATGATCAACCTCAATGGTTCTAATTGGACAATATGGAAGGCTAAGATGGAGGACTTGCTTTATTGCAAGGACCTACATTCTTCAATCTTAGGCATATCAGCAAAATCTAAGGATATGTCTGATGATGATTGGAAGAAGATGGATCGGAAGGTGGTGGGGTTTCTTGGACAATGGTTGGATGATTCCATGTTCCACCATGTATCTAAGGAAACCTCAGCCGCTAGCATATGGCTGAAATTAGAAGGGCTGTATGAGAGGAAGACAGCCGGTAATAAAAATTTTTTGATAAGGCGACTTGTGAATCTCAAGTTAAAGGATGGTGGTTCTGTGGCCGTACACATGAATGAGGTCAGTAATATAGTGAACCAACCCTCCTCTATGAAGATGGTCCTGGATGATGAATTGCAGGTTTTATTATTGCTTAGTTCATTGCCTGACAGTTGGTAGACATTGGTGGTGTCTCTAAGTAACTCTTCGCCAGACGGAAAGATATCCATGGAACAGGTAACCAGTTGTCTCTTCAATGAGGAGACAAGGAGGAAGTTCAGGGGTCTACTCAGCAAGAGGCCCATGTGACACAGGAACGGGGGAGAGGAAAGAACAGGAAGGGCGAGAAGGCCTGAGATAAATTAAGAGGCAAGTCGAGTAATAAAAAGGATGTTGATTGCTGGAACTATGGTAAGAAGGGCCACTACAAGCATGAATATTGTGGTAAGAAGAACAATAAAAAGGAAAAGGGAAGAAAGATGAATCAAAATCCACTGCAGTTGCTTCAGATTGTGACGTTGTAGTTATTCTTTCAGCAGATCACAATGTATGCCTCACGCCTACGAGTCAGGACACCGACTGGGTGATAGACTCGGGAGCTTCTTTTCATGTGACTCCACGTAGGGACTTCTTCACAAGTTACAAGTTAGGTGACTATAGGACCGTGAAAAAGGGAAATTCTGGCGTCTCGAAGATCGTAGGAGTCGGTGATATTTGTTTGAAGATTGTGGGCTGCACATTGGTTCTCAAGAATGTGAGGCATATCCTAGACCTTCGCCTCAACTTGATGTCGATGGGAAGGTTGGATGATGATGGCTATGAAAGCCGATTTGCTGGTGAGCGATGGAAGCTCTTTAAGGGTTCATTGATCGTGGCCAGATGAAAGAAGTGTTGCACCCTTTACAAGGCAAGTGTCAGTATGCACAAGGGTGAGTTAAACGCAGCAGAAGATTTAGCTATTGACATATGGCACAGGCGTCTAGGCCACATGAGTAAAAAAGGACTTCAACTACTAGCAAGGAAGCGACTCCTTCCAGACGTGACGGGTGTACCTCTTAAAACCTATCTTGATTGTTTATCAGGGAAACAACATAGAGTTTTATTCGTTAAAACTGCTTCTTATGTTAATAAAGTACATGCATTAGATTTGGTTTATTTTGATGTTTATGGTCCTATGAGGATAAAAACCTTGGGTGGGGGCATTGTATTTTGTCACTTTTATATGCATCTAAGTGAGTTTGGGTTTATGCTTTGAAATCCAAGGACGAGGTCTTTGGTGTGTTGAAATTGTTTAATGCTATGGTCGAGAGAGAGACAGGTAGATCATTGAAGTATATACGCACTGACAATGGTGGTGAATACATTGATGACTTTCATGAGTACTGCAAGTCTCTGGGTATACGGCATGAACAAACGGTTTCCAATATTCCCCAGCATAATAGTGTAGCTGAGCGAATGAATCGCACCATTGTTGAGAGAATCAGATGCATGTTATCCCATGCAAAATTGGCCAAGACGTTATGGGGAGAAGTAATGTATACGGCGGTGTATTTGATAAATAGGTCTCCATCAACCCCGTTGAATGGAGAAGTACCTGAGAAGGTGTGGACTGAACAGGATCCATCGTACAGTCATCTCAGGGTGTTTGGATGCAGGGCATCCATTCACATACCAAAGGACGAGAGGTCCAAGCTCGATATGAAAATCAGGCAGTGTGTGTTCTTAGGGTACGGTGATGAAAAATTCAGTTATAGATTGTGGGATCTGACCAAGAGGAAGCTCGTCAGGAGTAGAGATGTGGTTTTCTTTGAAGATCAGTGTATAGAAGACATTAGTAAGCCAGAGAAGAACCAGCCTAGTTCAGGTGAGTTAGAGGACATGGATCCGATTATTCCTCCCATGATGCCTAATGACGGGGGAGTACAACAAGGTGTAGAGGACGAGGATGTTCCTACAGAAGATGGACCGGGGGAGCAGCCCCCGCTTGATCCACCTGTTGAGCCACAGGTGAGGAGGTCATCTAGGGACAGACAACCATCCAAGAGGTACTCACCACATGAATACATTATGCTGACTGATGGGGGAGAGCTAGAAGATTATTCTGAGGCCCTAGCCGACGAGCATAAGGAGAAGTGGTTGAAAGCTATGCAAGAGGAGATAGAATCCTTGTATAAAAACCACACCTATGATATGGTGAAACTGCCTAAGGGCAAGAAAGCTCTAAGCAGCAAGCGAGTGTTCAGAAAGAAGATTGAGCAGAAGAATTCACAGACGAGGTTCAAGGCCAGACTTGTAGTGAAAGTGTTCGGTCAGAGGAAAGGTATAGACTTCGAGGAGATATTCTCACCAGTGGTGACCTGGAAGAAGAGAACTAAATGCATCAACCAGAGGGTTTCGAAGTCAAGGGCAAAGAGCATATGGTGTGTAGGCTAAGGAAGAGCTTGTACGGGTTGAAACAAGTTCCACGGTAATGGTACAAGAAGTTCGACTCGTTTATATATGTTGAAGCATGGGTATGACAGAACGGAGTCGGACCACTGTGTGTTCACGCATAAGTTCTCAGATGGTGATTTCTTAGTTCTGCTGTTATACGTTGATAACATGCTCATCATGGGAAAAGATATCAAGAAGATCGACAGGCTGAAACAGGAGTTGGGCAAGTCTTTTGAGATGAAAGACTTGGGTCTAGCTAAACAGATCCTAGGAATGGAGATAATCCGTGACAGAAGAAGCAGAAAGCTTTGGCTGTCACAAGAGCGGTATATTGAGAAAGTCCTAGAGCGGTTCAATATGAATGCAATGAAGGTGGTTAGTACTCCACTGGATGGTCACTTTAGATTGAACGACAGACAGTGTCCCAAGATGAAGGCAGAGGTAGATGAGATGCAGAAGATACCCTACGTGTTAGTTGTAGAAAGTTTGATGTATGCTATGGTGTGTACACGCCTAGACATATCATATGTGGTTAGTGTTGTCAGCCGGTATCTTACCAATCCTAGCAAAGAGCATTGGGCAGTGGTAAAATGGATACTGCGGTATCTAAGAGGCTCATCCAGGTTGAGCTTATGCTATGGTGACGGTAAACCTGTGTTAGAGGGCTACACAGATGCAAATATGGCAGGTGACATAGACTCTACAAAGTCTATATCGGGGTTCATGTTTACATTTGCAAGGGGAGCGGTTTCTTGGCAGAGTAAGCTACAGAAGATCGTAGCATGTCGACGACAGAGGCCGAGTACATTGCAGTTATAGAGGCATGTAAAGAGATGCTTTAGATGAAAAGGTTCCTACAAAAACTTAGCCTGAAGCATGAGGAGCATGTGATCTATTGCGATAGTCAGAGTGCTATACACTTGAGCAAGAATCCAAGTAAGCATTCCAAGTCAAAGCACATAGAGATTCAGTATCACTAGATCAGGGATACTTTGGAACAGAAGGTGTTACAGCTGGAGAAGGTCCACAAGGACGATAATGGGTCAGACATGATGACCAAGGCTTTACTCAAGGATAAGTTTGAGGTTTGCAGAAACCAGGCTGGCTTGAAGAAGGTGAATCCCTCCTGAGACAAAAAGGGGGAGATTTGATGGGATTTTTGTCCCGTGCTTGATCGGTCGTGAGCCCTGCTTGACCGGTTGAGGGTTGGTGCACGACTAGTTGTGGAGTCGAGTTGTGGCACGACTCAAAGTCCAGCGACTATGGACTATTTTTCTCCGGGGTGCTGTAAGTGTTATGGTCTCATACTCCTTTGATTGTCAAATTTTGATGTGTCAAAACATCTATCTGTGTCTTGTGCTTGTATGATGATTTATATGAATTCAAGACACTGCATAAACACTTCAAGAAGCTACAAGTTGAACTTTTCAAGAAGTTACATATTGAAGTTCAAGAAGCTACATGTTGAAGTCTCAAGAAGCTACAATGTTGATGTTCAAGTCTTAAGAAACAACTCATGACTTCAAGACTAATAAGCAATGCATGAAGTAGTTGTTATGCTGATGAAGATCTCAAGTTTGAAGCTACAACAAGTTCAAGATCTCAAGCCTGATATGGTTCAAACAATCTACATTCGTTGAATGGTTGAAGTTCAATGTCCATACGACATGATTCAGGTTTGAATGACCTTAGGTTGACCCTTTAAGTAGGTCACTTTGGATACATAAATCAAATATTTATTTTACATAAGTTTGTTCTATTCTACGACCAGTCCTAGCTCTTGTTCGACCAGTCCTGGCATTGGTTCGACTAGTCCAAGAAATTCCATGACCAGTCCTAAGTAGTTGAAGATTTTTCAGAATTTTTGGTACGCCCACGACCAGTCCTGGAGGCCCTTCGACCGGTCGTAGGTGTGGCTTCGACTCGTCCACGACCAGTCGTGGAGCTACGACTCAAAGTCCAGCAACGTAATCTATGGTCCTACGACCAGTCGTAAGGATCTACGACCAGTCGTAGGTGACCCACGACCAGTCGTAGGCTACTCACGACCAGTCATGGAACGACTTTCAAAGATCGCGCTCAATATTTCAAAAATCTGTTAGAGCTACGACCAGTCGAAGGTTTCTAAGACCAGTCGTAGGAACGATTTTTGCTTCTATAAATTGAACACGAAATTCAGAGTTTTCACACTTCAACTCTATTCTATTCAAGAATTTTCAAGTGATCACTCTGAGATAAGTCTGTGTTTATTTTAAGCTACATTGTGCTTATTTAATATTCCTTTTTGCTAGCTTATTTAATTTGATTTTGTTTCTATATTCCAATCTTATTTGAAAAGAGGAATTATCTTATTCCTTCTTCTTGGAATCAAAATCAAATATAGCTACACCCAACAAGTTAAATCTAAAATCTATTAGAATTTAGAACCTTATGAATGTGAGTATTAGAAATTGAACTTTGACATTCAATCATCTACTCCGATTGGTTCTACCGGCTTTGCTAAGAAAAGGAGAAATCCAGGTATTTTACAATTCTGTAAAATTTATTTCTTTACGGTTTTGTTTGAGGTTGCCGAGAAAAATCTCATTGTATTGGTTTTGTTTGAGGTTGAACCAGAAAAATCTCATTGTATTGGTTGTCTGAGGAAAACTAGAAAACTCAGAAAAGAGGGGTTTTTGAATTGTGTAAGCCCAAGTGAAAAAGACACAATTGTAAAGGTTTTTGGTGAACTGTGAAAACCTATTTCATAGTGAACGCTAATATCCCCTGTGTGAGGATATTAGAGTGGAGTAACTACAGTGTGGCATGTTGAAAGACGGTTGGTGTACACACAGCGAACCACTATAACTCTTTGTCTTGTGGATTGAATGCTTGCTTAATTTTCATATCTTTTATCATTCGATTGTGTGGAATGTACAAGTGGATGTGAATGTTGTAACTATTTACATTTCAAGCAAGTGTGGGGATTGTTGTAATAATTTAGATCTATATACGCATTTAATTTCAATTCCTAGCTATTTCATTTACTTATATTAAAATTAAGTCCTTGATCCAAAAGATGTTCTAGAAATAAGGTTGTCCTACCATAAGCCCTTGTTTATTATGGTGTAAGGTTGTCCTTAGAACTGAATTTGTATCAATCTCTCAATACTTATTTATCAAGGTGATTTAAAATTTAGTATTGTGAATTGATTCATATTGTAAGGATATTGGTTTACTTTATTTCTCAACTGATTTTATTTTAAATTTGGCATAGTCCTATTCACCCCCCTCTAGGACATATAGCTTGGCCTTTTTCAAGTGGTATCAGAGCCTAATAGCTCATTTTTGTTGCTTTTTATTTGGATTTATTTCCTGAGCTAACGATCTAAGCTATATAAAAAGATGTCAAATTTTGATAGCCTTTCAGTTACTAGGCCTCCACCCTTTGATGGTTCCAACTATGCCTATTGGAAAGCGAATGAGGATCTTCCTCAAATCAATGGATGAAAGTGTGTGGCAAGCCATGTGGATCGAATGGAAACCTCCTATCGTGGAAGTAACTGGTGTTGATGGTTCAAAATCTATGAAAATTACACCGTATTACCAATGGACCACACTTCAGAAAAATGAGAGTAGTGCTAATGCTAAAGAACTAAATGCAATCACTTGCGCACTATCACCGGATGAGTTCAAAAGAATCATATCCTGTGATACTGCAAAGCAAACCTGGGATATTTTAGAAATGACACACGAAGGTACATCAATTGTCAAGAAATCTAAAGTCCAACTCCTCATAACTAAATTTGAAGAAATTCATATGGAGGAAAATGAAATGTTTATGGACTTTTACACTAGATTGAATGACATTGTAAACTCAATGTGGGG
This sequence comes from Magnolia changhungtana, assembly GCA_030180095.1. NCBI lineage: Eukaryota > Viridiplantae > Streptophyta > Magnoliopsida > Magnoliales > Magnoliaceae > Magnolia > Magnolia changhungtana. Next base: position 1,802,929 of record JASAUF010000360.1, read on the forward strand.
TCTTGGCGATAAGATCCCAGAAAGTAAAGTGTGTGCAAAAATACTACGCTCTCTTCCTGAACGGTTCAATTCTAAGGTAACCGCAATCCAGGAACTTCGTGATACGGATAATATGAAGGTAGAAGAATTAGTTGGTTCTTTACAAACCTATGAATTAAGTTTTAAAGCTCCTAAAGGTAAATCTATTGCTTTGAAGTCATCTAAAAGTATTACTCAAGAAAATTCAGATTGAAAAGTCTGAAGATGATATGGCCCTTTGGCGAAAAAGTTTTATAAGATTTTCAAAAGTAAGAAAAGAGTCGACTTTCAAAAGGCAAATGAAAAGAAACGTTCTAAACCTAAGTCTAAAACTTGGAAGTCATTGAAAGATAGTCAATGTTACAATCTGTCAAGAATATGGGCATTTAGCAAACAAATGTCCTAAAAGGACAGATCCAAAAGGAAGGGTATGTTGGCTACTTGGGATGAATCGTCTGATTCTGAAGCCTCTTCTGAATCAGAAATTTCAGAAACCAAGTCTGGGCAGTGAACTTAAGGCCCTTATGACTCTAGCCAAGTTTACTTTTTCAGATCATGATGATTCAACAAGTGAAGAAAATTTGGATAGTGATCATGAAAATGATGAAGATCTTCAAGATGCTTACAATGCCTTATATAAGGAAAGTTGTAAAATTGCTGTCAAACTTAAACTTCAAAAAGAAAAGTTATTTAAACTTAAAGAATGTTTTGAAACCCTTGTTTTAGAAAAATCTCAAATTTCAGATTGTTTTGAAAAATCAAAGTGTGATCTATAATTCAAAACCTCCCTAATTGAAAATTTGAAATCTGAAAATGAGAAACTTAAAAATGAAGTATCTTCTCTTCTGAGTTTGGAGGACACATGGAGATATGCCCAAGGTGATCCAAAATTAGAAAAATTATTATCCGGATCAAGAAAATGTGGCGATCGATCCGGGTTAGGCTATGATAAAAACACATCTCCTAAACAGAAGAATACTCGTTCCAATTTTGTGAAAGGAGAGACTTCTAACTCAAAAGGAAAAGGTACTAGTCAAGTTTTTCTAAAAATACAAAAACTTTTCAAAAACACAAAAGCAGCTATATAAATTTCAAAAATCAGATTCGAAACCCACTAGCTGAAAAAATTGTTGATTTACTTAAGGAGCTATTAAAATCTAACTTAGTAGGTCACTCTTACAACTATAAACAAAAGAAGACCAATTATTCTCCTAAACCCAAAACAAGATCTTGAAATGGGTTCCTAAGGTTACTGTTTGGTTGCTCACACCGCTTTCAAAGCTACAAGCCATTCGAAATGGTACCTAGATAGTGGATGCTCCAGACATATGACAAGCCGACAAAGCTCTATTCACCAATCTTAAAGATATGAGTGATGGGTCAGTCACATTTGGTGATGATAGCAACTGCAAGATAATTGGCAAAGGTACGGTCCAACTCTATAACCTTCCCTTATTTAAAAATGTTTTATATGTTGAGGGTTTAAAACACAACCTGTTGAGCATATCTCAAATATGCGATAACAACCATAATGTTAAATTTTCTAATCAAGGTTGTGAAATTATAAATGAAAAGGGTTCTGTAATATTAACTGGTCGCGGAACTTCTGAAAACTGCTATATAGTAAGCAATGGTAGCTCATCTAAACAAACGTGCTACATGGTCCATACCGATGAGACAGAATTATGGCATAAACGCCTTGGACATGTACACTACCGAAATTTATACAGATTGAGCAAAAGTGAACTAATTAGAGGTCTACCTAAGATGCAAAAAGTAGACAAGATTTGTGGTGAATGCCAGTATGGTAAACAAACTAGGAGCTCTCACAAAAAGGTGAACTCCAATATCACCACAAGACCACTCGAGCTTCTCCACATGAATCTTATAGGACCAACAAGAACGGAAAGTCGAGGTGGTAAAAAGTACATCTTAGTTATTGTAGATGATTACACAAGATACACTTGGGTTTCATTCTTGAGAGATAAATCAGAAACCCTTGATGAAGTGAAAAAGATTATAAAATGGATTCAAACTGAAAAATGTTCTCAAGTCAGCAAGATCCGTAGTGATCATGGATCCGAAAAACAAATGCGGTTTGAGAAATTTTGTAGCGATCGTGAATATCGCATGAATTCTCTGCACCTAAAACTCCTCAACAAAATGGAATTGTCGAGAGGAAGAATAGAGTGCTTCAAGAAATGGGAAATGTTATGTTAAATAGCATGAAGCTCCCTAGGAATCTCTGGGCTGAAGCAGTGAATACAGCCTGCTACATTATTAACCGTGTTTATATTTGTAAATCTAATAATAAAACGGCTTATAAAATGTGGTTTGAGAAAAAGCCTTCTGTCAAATACTTTCGAGTTTTTGGCAGCAAGTGCTATATTTTGCGTGACCATGAAAATTTGGGAAAGTTCGACACTAAAAGTGATGAAGGGATCTTTTTAGGATATTCTTTAAACAGTCATGCATATCGTGTTCTCGAACAACAGGACCGGTGTGATTCAAGAGTCAATAAATGTTGTGATTGACGATCTTTTGAATACACCTGTCCCTAGTTCAGATAATGATGAAGTTCTTATACTTGAAAAACAAGAAATTTCATCAAGTGAAACTAATCCAGAATTAAGGACTGTTAAAAATCATCCAACTTCTCAAATACTTGGAAACCCTCTCACTGGTGTGCGCACTCGTAGACAATTAGAGGACATATGTAACTACGTATGCTTTACATCCCAGATTGAACCGGTTAACGTAAAAGAAGCACTTTCGGATGAAAACTGGATTCTTACGATGCAAGAAGAACTTAATCAGTTTGTCAGAAATGATGTCTGGCACCTTGTTCCTAGACCTAAAGATAAACATATTATTGGAACAAAATGGATTTTCAAAAATAAATCTGATGAACTTGGAAATATTATTCGAAATAAAGCAAGACTAGTTGTACAGGGGTATACACAAATTGAAGGTATTGACCATAATGAAACATTTGTTCCTGTAGCTCGTCTTGAATCAATCAGACTTTTTATCTCCATTGCATGTTTTAGGAAGATTAAAATTTACCAAATGGATGTAAAGAGTGCCTTTCTGAATGGTGATTTACATGAAGAGGTATATGTTGAACAACCTACAGGGTTTGAAGATCCTAAATTTACTGATCATGTGTATCGTCTTAAGAAGGCTCTCTATGGTTGAAACAAGCTCCCGAGCATGGTACGAAAAACTGACTAAGTTTTTATTGAGTCATAATTTTCGGATGGGGTGTGTTGATAAGACGCTCTTTGTTAAGAAACATAACGATGATATTCTAATGGTTCAAATATATGTTGACGATATTATTTATGGATCAACCTGTACTAACATGATCGTTGAGTTTGCTGATTTGATGAAGTCTAAATTCGAAATGAGCATGGTTGGAGAATTAAACTATTTTCTAGGGTTGCAAGTAAAACAACAACCGATGGAATTTTTATCTCTCAAACCAAATATGCTCAGAGTTTAATTAAGAAATTTGGATTTGAGAAAGGTAAAAATTTTGATACTCCTATGAGTACAACTTTGAGACTCTCAAAAGACTCTACAGGTAATGATGTGGATCCTAAATTGTATCGTAGTTTGATTGGTAGTTTGCTTTATCTGACTGCTAGTAGACCAGATATTGCTTTGAGTGTTGGTATTTGTGCTCGTTATCAATCAAATCCTAAAGAATCTCACTTAAGCTCATTGTTAAACGGATTATGCGATATGTCACAAGTTCTACTAAACCTGGGTCTCTGGTATCCACATGAGACTAATGTTCAATTAGCCAAGCACGCAGATCTTCGACCGGATAGGAAACATTGATGATAGGAAATCAACCAGTGGTGGTTGTTTCTACATTGGAAATTGTCTTGTTTCTTGGTTTAGCAAGAAGTAAAGTTCTATATCGCTATCAACGGAGAAATTTGAATACATTCTTCTTTGAAATGCATGTACTCAACTTGTTTGGATGAAACGAATGTTAAGTGATTATGGAATCACTCAGGATTCTATGATTTTATTTTGTGATAATTCGGCAATAAATATCTCTAAAAATCGATTCAAAGATTCACGTACTAAGCATATTGACATTAGATTTCATTACATTCGTGAATTAGTGGAAGAAAAATTAATATATTTGGATTACATTCCAACCGAGACTCAACTTGCGGACATTTTCACTAAACCGCCGATAAAAGCAGTTTAATAAATTAAAATTTGATCTCGGTATGTGCAATTTAAATTGAATTTACATGATTTGGTGTATCATAATGTACATAACTATGATGTTTTATTTGCTTGAATTTGAAAATTATTTAAAAATTTGTAAATTTTGAGTCGCATGCCTCGACCGGTCGTGAGTGTACACGGCCGGTCGTCTCTGCTACGACGGTCATTTAACACTTACACGACGGTCGTGAAACTCGGGATTTCACTTTAATTTGGGGATTTTGACTCTTCTTCTTCATTTCTTTTTACTCTCCAACGGTTCTAGCTACGACCGATCGAACCCACCTTCATAGTACTTCAAGGTTAGTGGTTCTTTTGCATTTTTTTTGTAGATTCTTGCTATTAGTGTTTCAAATCTTATTCTTGTGGAATCTATTTGGTCGTTCATTACAAGTTTGGGGTTTTATCTTGAAAAATCTGTTTTATTTAAACCCCATTTCTTCCAACTTGTTGTTTCTTTGAAATCCTTCTGTGAAAATGGATGCTAGAGGTAAAAAGAAAACTACTCGAGGTCCATCTTCTTCTAGATCAGCTTCTATTGTACAACATCATCTTCGCTCTCCTGAAAATGATCCTTCTAATGCTTGGGATTTGCGTATGCACAATGTTATTGTTGAGCATCCTGTTAATATTAATCACATTGCTTCATTTGGTATCCCTCCTCTGTTGGAATCTGTGGGATGGGATAACATCTTACATTGGGGTGGAGCTGCATACCAGTCCATTGCCCAATCCATGTTTGCATGTATCTGTGATTTTTCTCTTGAGGATTTAACTTTTAAAGTTGATACTCAAGAAGGATTGTTTTTAGTGGATCGACATTTGATTGCTGACATTATGGAAATACCTGTCAATGATGAGAGCATTCCAATTCATATTTTACATGACAGTCTCTCAGAATCTGAACGAAAAATGCTTACTAGAGGTTTATATAATTTGGATGTTCATTGGACTCATAAAGGTCATGTACTTCCCTCAAGGTATTTGTTACCCAGACACAGAGTACTTCATAGGATATTCATCTCAAATCTTTATCCACGTTCTGGTAATAAAACCGAACTCACTACTTTTCGTGGTTCGTGTTTTGCATCTTGTAGTCTCTGGTGCAAAAATATGTCTACCTTCTTTAATTTGTCATTCCATTATTTTGTCTCGTCACCATCCTGGACATAGTGATATACCCTTTAGTTATTTATTGACTATGCTGGCAAATCATTTGCTCGTAGCTATGCCTACTAGAGAAAAACCCATCCATCATCTCCCTTTTAATAATTCCAATATTAACAAGATGAATTTAGAATTGGCTGATGGCCAAGTGGATGCTGGTAGCAGTGGTGCTGAGGCAGGAAATGCTCAAGCTAGTGATCTTCTTGAAGACGTGAATATGGATGATTTATTTGAAGAACTTGAATCAGACTCGGCTGATGATCCTGATTTTCAGCCTTCTGATTTTGATGAGAGATTGAATTCCCTTCAAGAGCAGGTGGCTCAAATTCGTGTTACCCAAGACACGCAATTTTCTTATTTACGCAAATATATGAGGCGGATTGCTAAGGGTTTACATAAAATTGATCCATGTAATCCTGCACCCTCTTCTGGTTCTGACTAAATTTTTGATGTGTCTGTAATATTTTTTTTACTAAACTTTTCGTAACTTCGACTTTTGATTTATGCTCTATGCTCTCTTGAATCAACTCCTATTTTCTTTATTATTGATGCTCTTCTTCCTTTGTCATTTTGTGTCAAAAAGGGGGAGAAGTTTTGGAGGCTTTTGATTTATTTGAATTTAATTGAATTTAATCTTTATGATGTGCTCCTATTACTCAGGCTATTACTCAGGGGGAGTTAAGCTTCTCAGGGGTAGTTATGGGAGAATGATGTTAGTTATTACTTATCATATCTATATAACTGTGCATGCTTCTCTATTGTGAACCTGTTGTGTTTGTACTTCTCTTATGTCTATTGGAAGTATTATTACTTGGGTGTTTTGTCACAAATTTGACAAAGGGGGAGATTGTAAGTGTTATGGTCTCATACTCCTTTGATTGTCAAATTTTGATGTGTCAAAACATCTATCTGTGTCTTGTGCTTGTATGATGATTTATATGAATTCAAGACACTGCATAAACACTTCAAGAAGCTACAAGTTGAACTTTTCAAGAAGTTACATATTGAAGTTCAAGAAGCTACATGTTGAAGTCTCAAGAAGCTACAATATTGATGTTCAAGTCTTAAGAAACAACTCATGACTTCAAGACTAATAAGCAATGCATGAAGTAGTTGTTATGCTGATGAAGATTTCAAGTTTGAAGCTACAACAAGTTCAAGATCTCAAGCCTGATATGGTTCAAACAATCTACATTCGTTGAATGGTTGAAGTTCAATGTCCATACGACATGATTTAGGTTTGAATGACCTTAGGTTGACCCTTTAAGTAGGTCACTTTGGATACATAAATCAAATATTTATTTTACATAAGTTTGGTCTATTCTACGACCAGTCCTAGCTCTTGTTCGACCAGTCCTGGCATTGGTTCGACTAGTCTAAGAAATTCCACGACCAGTCCTAAGTAGTTGAAGATTTTTCAGAATTTTTGGTACGCCCAAGACCAGTCCTGGAGGCCCTTCGACCAGTCGTAGGTGTGGCTTCGACTCGTCCACGACCAGTCGTGGAGCTACGACTCAAAGTCCAGCAACGTAATCTATGGTCCTACGACCAGTCGTAAGGATCTACGACCAGTCGTAGGTGACCCACGACCAGTCGTAGGCTACTCACGACCAGTCATGGAACGACTTTCAAAGATCGCGCTCAATATTTCAAAAATCTGTTAGAGCTACGACCAGTCGAAAGTTTCTAAGACCAGTCGTAGGAACGATTTTTGCTTCTATAAATTGAACACGAAATTCAGAGTTTTCACACTTCAACTCTATTCTATTCAAGAATTTTCAAGTGATCACTCTGAGATAAGTCTGTGTTTATTTTAAGCTACATTGTGCTTATTTAATATTCCTTTTTGCTAGCTTATTTAATTTGATTTTGTTTCTATATTCCAATCTTATTTGAAAAGAGGAATTATCTTATTCCTTCTTCTTGGAATCAAAATCAAATATAGCTACGCCCAACAAGTTAAATCTAAAATCTATTAGAATTTAGAACCTTATGAATGTGAGTATTAGAAATTGAACTTTGACATTCAATCATCTACTCCGATTGGTTCTCTGAACCGGCCGCTAAGAAAAGGAGAAATTCGGGTATTTTACAATTCAGTAAAATTTATTTACTTTTGGTTTTGTTTGAGGTTAAGCGAGAAAAATCTCATTGTCTTGGTTTTGTTTGAGGTTGAACCGAAAAATCTCATTGTATTGGTTGTCGAGGAAAACTAGAAAACTCGAGAAAAGAGGGGTTTTTGAATTGTGTAAGCCCAAGTGAAAAAGACACAATTGTAAAGGTTTTGGTGAACTGTGAAAACCTATTTCATAGTGAACGCTAATATCCCTGTGTGAGGATATTAGAGTGGAGTAACTACGTGTGGTCATGTTGAAAGACAGGTTGGTGTACACACAAAGCGAACCACTATAACTCTTTGTCTTGTGGATTGAATGCTTGCTTAATTTTCATATCTTTTATCATTCGATTGTGTGGAATGTACAAGTGGATGTGAATGTTGTAACTATTTACATTTCAAGCAAGTGTGGGGATTGTTGTAATAATTTAGATCTATACTTCTGCATTTAATTTCAATTCCTAGCTATTTCATTTACTTATATTAAAATTGAGTCCTTGATCCAAAAGATGTTCTAGAAATAAGGTTGTCCTACCATAAGCCCTTGTTTATTATGGTGTAAGGTTGTCCTTAGAACCGAATTTGTATCAATCTCTCAATACTTATTTATCAAGGTGATTTGAAATTTAGCATTGTGAATTGATTCATATTGTAAGGATATTGGTTTACTTTATTTCTGCTGATTTTATTTTAAATTTGGCATAGTCCTATTCACCCCCCCTCTAGGACATATAGCTTGGCCTTTTTCAGGTGCTCGACTAGTTGAAGGAGGATCTCGACCGGTCGTGGGTGGCGCCCGACCGTTCGTGGACTCGACACGACCAGTCGTAGTTACGCAGATTCGTTCCACGATTTTGCACGGATTTTGTATCGCAAGTCTTTTCGCAACTGGGATGCGAAAAGGAGTTTCCTAAAACTTTAAATAGGAGGTACCTAGGGCATTCTAGGTATGACAAGAGGGTTTCCTAAAGCTTTACAAGGGATTTACTAAAGGGTTTAGGGCTACCAAAGGTGAGAGAAAGAGAGAGAGAGAGAGAGAGAGAGAGAGAGTGAAAGCTTATAGAAGGGAGATTATGCTCGTGGAGGTCATTTACTGTGCAATTTATATTTCAGCGCTTCTATGTCCTCGTAATCGGTGAGATCTCTCCATTTTCTTTGTTTCTCTTATTGTTTATCCATTCCTGCGTGAGTGAAGAAGGTTATAGCGATTTACTTCATAGTGGATTGTTGATCTGGATGAGGTCTCGTGGTTTTTACCTCTTTGGGGTTTTCCATGTAAAAATCTCTTGTGTGGTGTGTGGTTGATGCTTTGATTTATTTCATTGCTTTATTATTCCATAATTCTAGTTTGTTCTGGTGGGATAGATCCTAAGGTTTTGTGCAAGGCCTCCAACAAGAGCAGGGTGGTTTTGTTAAAGGAAGGTCCATAATCAAGAATATCTCTATTGCCAGAGAGATGGCCTATGAGATTGACTGTAAGGTTTTCATCGACAACTTGATTATCAAAGTCGACATGGAGAAGGCATACGATCGTCTAGATTGGGGTTTCATCACTCAAGTTCAAAAAAAAATTGGATTTGATCCCCAGTGGATATTGGGAGTTCAACGTTGCTGGGAAGACATGTGGTTCTCCGTTCTTATCAATGGCAGAAGCTTTGGCTTCTTTAGATCCTCCAGGGGATTGAGGCAGAGAGATCCGCTATCTCCATCCATTTTCATTCTAGCTGTTGAAGTGTTTAATAGGGGCTTATCCAAGCTATTCTCTTCGAGATGTTGCCAACCATACAAATTGCCCCAGAACTGCCTAACGATCACCCACCTTTTTTTTCGCTGATGATGCTATTTTATTTCTTAATGGTAGGCTATCCAATGTGAGAACTCTTATCAAGTTCATCACCCAGTACGAGAACACATCAGGCCAAAAAGTGAATGCTTCTAAGATGTCCTTCATAACTCCGAAGAAATCAACCGGAATCAAGAACCAGAAGCTTCACAACTTGACAGGGTTCAGGCAGGCGTTGCTCCGTTTTATGTATCTTGGTGTCCCCCTCTCAAAAGGAAGAAGTCCAGCCTCTCTTTTGCAACAACTTGCCTAGAAATTTCTCAGCAAAATTGATGGGTGAAAGGCCAAACTTCTCAACCAGGCAGCTAAACTGGTGTTGATCAAACATGTCCTGACTAATATGCCCATCCACATGCTATCGGCCATTAGCATCCCCAAATTCGCCTCCAAAACAATCGAAGGGGCGATTGTAAATTTCTTTTGGGGCTCATCAGAAAAAGGTAAGAGAATGCATTGGGTCAATTGGCCAACCCTGTGCACCTCCATTTAAGAAGGAGGTCTTGACATCAGAAATTTTGGAGACACTACGCAGGCATTCAGGATCAAGATGGGATGACAACTCCTTCAGGGTAAGTCTCTATGAGCTAACTTCTACTCTGCGAAATATTTTCAGAAGATTGTTGCAGCAAAAGGAAAAAATGGATCAATCAGCTCTTCCTTGTGGAAAGAGATGTTCAGAACTTTGCAATTTGCCATCCACCATTCAAGATGGCTAATAGGGGAAGGGAAGATAAACATATGGAACCAGAACTAGATGGGTAGTGGCCTTCTTGCTGGAGCAGTTTTCAGGACCATCCCTTCTCATCTCAAGGAAGTGTTAGTTAGACATATTTGCTCAACCTGCATCCTGAAATCTGATAGATATTCAACCTCTCATTTTCACAACAACAATGCAGACAATCACAGCTCTCCCAATTGTCATAACTGACAAGCCTGATAGGCTCATTTGGGACCTATCCGCATCCGATAAGTTCTCGGTAAAATCGGCTTGGAATGGCATCAGGCACCACCTTCCAACTCTCCATTGGACCAAATGGATCTGGAGCAAAACCCTTCCCCCAAAGATGAGCATCCTCGCTTGGAAAGTTATTCATGAAGTTGTCCCAGTGGACCAAGCAGTGCAGAAGCGTGACATTTTTTTAGCATCACGTTGTGAGTGTTGCAGGTCGACATCAACCCGCCACCAGATCCGGGCAGTACCACTAAATCACTCTCCACAAATGGCCTCCAATCTTGCTTCAAGCCATAAAGGAACTCAGCAGATCTCAGACCAAGTTGGGATTTTCTTCAACGCCCATCAGCAACATAACTCAAGCCCAATCGCTCAACGACCTCTACCAACCAGCACCAAGCAGAATCGTCATCTGCCATCTGTTCTATTTCTGAATAGGCTGAACAGGGGACAACAGGACCCCTCAGCTATTGCATCTGGTGGAGTGGAAAATTTGAACCATCTCTTTAGTTAGGGTGTGGTTGCAACTCAAATCAGGAGCCACTTCAGCCGGCTTTTTAGTGTTATCAATTCTTCTAATCAAACGATTATTTAGCATATTCAACTCTGGACTACCAAAGCTAGTAAGAAAACTAGAACCTCTTATCTCATTGGTCTTGCCCCTACTATCATAATATGGGAGATTTGAATCAGCAGAAATCAGGCTCGATTCGAAGGTCATGCAATGTTAGCTAATCACATCCTTTTCAAGGTATACCGCTAGTTGAATGAACTCAACTCAACCATCTCGGCCCCGGATAGGAACCCCATGATGGATTTCATCACCCTTCAGGCCCTCAGGATCAACAAAGCTCAGCCTCCTCCTGCTAGAAAATACATTAAAGTTAATTAATTGGTTAAGGTCCCCTCAAGGCTGGTTGAAATTGAACATTGATGGCTCCTCGAGGGGTAAATTGGGTTTGGGGGGGGGGGGGGGGGGGGAGAGGGTGTGTGGATCACCATGGCAAATTCATATTTCCCTTTCACAGAAACTATGGACATTCTACAAACACTATTGCTGAGGCCCGAGCCATGTTAGATGGCATCACAATTTGCTCCAACATGGGCCTTTCCAACATAATGGTGGATACCGATTCAAAGACCATTGCTAATTCAGTTGAAGATCCTCACTGCCCCAGCTTGTGGAACATTTGGTACAAGCTGGGAGAGATCCAACTTTATCGGTGATCGTTCAACCTCAATTTTAGCCACATTTATCAAGAGGGGAACTCGGTTGCGGATGCCTTAGCCAGGATGGCTAGTGAAGGATGCCCAAATAAATTGTATGACTCTCGCACTGCCCTTCCGAGACTAGTGCGTGGTTTACTAGCCATTGATAATATTGGCATTGGGACAATTAGGCTATAGTAGCTGGGGCATCATTTTGTATCTTGTTTTCTTTTCCTTTTTTCCTTTTCAGGCAGTTTATGTGCGGATTAAGTTATATGATGGGAGTGGTCCGATCCTTTTTGTTGGGACCCTCCTGAATGGGTGTAAATTTCCAAATGGAATGAATTTCTACTGGTTAAAAAAAAAAAAAAAAAAAAAAAAGTTTACACATTGACATGCTTATATATATGAATTTATACATAATCTAAAGAAGATAAGATATTGAATCTATACATATACCATGAGTATGAAGTAAAATCAATTTATATCATCATGGTGTAAAACAAAGAGCTAAGATGAGCATAAATTAGTAAACATTATCCCGACTTGATTAGGAGGATAACAGTTGGGATCTCCACCTTTTCTTAATGAAGTAGACGTTAGTATACCTAGTTCACATAAGATTTTCATTAGTTATTCCTTCTTTTGACATCATAAGGGTGAATGATCATGCAAGAAATGCAATGTACTTGCCACACTTTAGTCAATTCTTAAATAATTTTAGGCTCGCTTGATTAAGAGGGTGATCGACGCGTGTGAAGCTCATTTTGGATGCAATTTACTGTCCACGTTATGGACCTTAGGTCCATCCAAAAGTCATTCACTAGTGGCCCACTTTTATGAATGCATGTGCCATAGTTACCTTTTGGACAACATACATAGTCTGCTTTGGATCGATGTTTGTAGTGCTTAGGGTAGTGTAAGTGTTGAGATTTTACACAGGTATGACGTCCATTTAGTGGACTACATGTGTACGAAAGGTGGTCTGCTGAAACAACTAAATACTTTACTGAAAGTGGGCCCCAATCGACCCGAACCATTCTGTCCCACAACATACAACATTGATAGTCTGATGTTGGTGCGGATATTGAGGTACTTTTGGTTGTTCATTCAATGTGATTTTTGGTATATAGTTCATAGAATTCTCTACAAATGCTATGAAGAGTGTGGCCTCAACCTCTATTTCTAAATTGACAAAAATGGTCTGGTTTGTAAGGTACATGTGTTGTCCAGTAACATGTACAATATGGTGCCCTAAAAAAAGTCCCACTTTTCATTAGGTTAGAACCATCCATTTGAGATAAAATTTCATTCCAAGATATATCATCAAGTGTAGAATATACCGTAAAAATTTCAGCCTCATATTCGAGATTTCTAACCTGTCCATCAACGGTCCCTAAAAAAATCATGAGTGGGGACAGTTTGCTGGATCTTTCTTTGGGCTTAATTTTGAGGGACACCCAGCCATATGATCAATCTAATTTTTGGTGAGTATATAGTTTATGATAAGTATTATAATTATCCAGAAGAAAGCGTCTTCATCCGACGCTCCTCAACAATCGAAAAATGGACCACAATCCAGAGTATAGTTGCTCTCTCGAATTTGACAAAATTTACTGGTCCTTTTTTCCATGATTCTAAGGTGTCGATCGAGCTGTCCAAATCAAAATTTAATGGTCCATATTTAGTCATTTTCCTTACGTCAATGATCATCATAATAGGGTCCACCTTAGGTTAAATTTTTAGCCCAGCAGTCAGGGTTTTGTGGACCCCGCAACGAACTTGACAAATGGACAATCAAACTCCACTGTTTCCACTGGTGTGGCGCACGTGATTTTTGGATCAAAATATTTTTGGGGACACTGACCATTCGCGGCTCATCCTATAGAGTATGTGTGGAGTGGATTTCTCATATACCTCAAGATGGGGCCCACAGACCTAGCACGAATAATGGCCCAACTCCATCTGATATCAATAGTGCCCAGATGCAGTGACACTGGATCCAGTTTTGGCTCTCTCTTTCTTCATGCTTTCGGTTTGGTGGTGGCCTACTCTTTGATGCTTGTATCACATCTAAATTGCACATCTATTAAGTACGGTCATTTTAGAGTGTATTCTCAAGGATGGGCCAAATCCGAGATTTGGGTGACCCACAATACTAGAGAGATGTCGATTATTGTCACACACGTGCACCTTTCTTTGGGGCCTACAAAAATATTCAGTGAGGTCCAAATTGTTCACTGGTCCATGAATCTTGTTTATAAGGAAATGTACGGATAACATGGTGATTGGAAATCTTGGTGGCATCCAAAAGGCCCCTTGATGGTTTTTAAAGGTGGACATTTTGTCCATGTTGTTTCACATAGAATGGCCCACCCAGATGTCGGATCGATCTGATTTTTGGGGGGTCACCCTTCTTTATCCTTAGGAATCAAATGGTCTGGCCGGATCAGGCTCCACTCATCATAGTGTTCCTAACACAGTTGCCAAGAGGTTAGAAAGTGGCTTACGTAGTTACGTGATAGCCTTGCATGACTTCTTTGGATATGGTGCTCGTGTTGTGCATACTTTGTGCATGAACACGCATATTAGCATGTGTGGTTAGGTTGGGCATATGGTGAATCCATTCCGTGCGTTGTGTCCCCGATTCATAATATCCATAAAAGAAAAGAGTTTCTCTGGTAGTGATGAATAACTGGCCTGGTAGTGATGAATAACTGGCCTGGTCCGTTTCCAACGGTTGTGCTTGATTTCTTCCTCTCTCGCTTTTCCTCGCTCCTCTCTATCAACAGGGTGCAAGATTGCAAGGGTGTGATTGTGCAGGGTAGCGAGGGCACGTAATACTTCTTTTATAATGGAGTGGGGAGGAGTGTAATACTTCTTTTATAATGGAGTGGGGAGGAGTCGATTTGGGGTGTAGCATCCCCACTTCATGGTTATTCCGGTGTTAACTCCGCCCCCGCGCCCCCCCGCCCCCCGAAAAAAAAAAACGAAAAAAAGAAGAAAATAAAGAAAAAAGAAGAAGAAGAAAAAAAAAGGAGCTTTTTCCGATTATATGCCTCACTTTTAATCCACCGTACTGTCTTTGCAACTCAAACCTTACCTTCCCAAACAATTACCCTGATGTACGGATGTGTTTTTACCATATGAAAATGCCCTTGTAACAACAAAAATGCAATTTCTGAAAGCTTCTCACTACACGAAAATTGTCAAACTGGTACGGTTCAAATTTTGGTTCAAAAATGGCTTTAAGCCATTCCTGATTTGAAACGGTGAGCAACCGTAATCGATTCATTGTTTTATACATTGTTCTTTTCACCGTTTTGTTGTTGTCTCCCAATTTAGTGTTGCATCTTCTTATTTCTTCTTATTTTATTGTTTTATTTTGAAAGATGGACGGAATTGATTCGATTAAAAACTTCTGAGTGGACCCCATAAGGCCCAAGAGGCACATTACTCTATATCTGCTGCAGACTACCGATGGGTTTTAACCCTTTTCATACGCCAAAATCCCTAAGGGCCTGTTTGGCTAGTAGATTGGATGAGATTGGAATTAAGATAGATCCCGGGATTGGCCAGGCATGCCAAACAGACATCGGATTGTGATCTCGGGATATATATAACAATCTCATGGATCTTAAGATAATCCACTGACATCATTACCTTTAAATCCCATCCAATCCACCCTAATCCGTTCAAATTTGCCTGGGACATGTTTGGTTTGATGGATTGGAAGGTTAATCCCGAGACTGGCCTGGCGTGCCAAACAGACCGGATATAGCAATCCTAGAGATCTTGCACCAATCCACTGACGCAGCCATCATTACTTTGAAATCTGTGCAATCCACCCTAATACCATCCAATCCCATCCAATCTGCCCAGCCAAATAGGCCCTTTATTCTTCATTTTGCATCTTCGTCTCCATCTCTGTCTCCCTCTCTCAATCTCTCTCTCCCTCTCCCTCTCCCTCTCTTTCGATCTTCTGATCTCAACCCTCTCTCTCGATCTCCCTCTCACTCTTCGTCCTTCTCCCTCAATCTCCCTCTCTCCCGATCTCAACCCTCTTTCGATCTCCCTCTCCCGATCTCAACCCTCTCTCTCGATCTCCCTCTCCCGATCTCAACCCTCTTTCTCGATCTCCCTCTCACTCTCCCTCCCTCTCTCGATCTCCCTCTCATTCTGTGTAACATGTTTGGTGGTATGACTTTCCCAACTTTGAGAAATATTCCACAAGATCAGTGAGAGCTGGTGCAGACGATGCAGCCTTCGTCGTCATGTCACTAGAGAGCTTTAAAAGTGTGTCGCGAAATGGCTATGGCATAGATCCCAAAGCTTCATCCACACCAGCACTGATGCGAGGAGGCAGTTGAATCCCAACACTTGGAGAACTTGTGGGAGTTGAACTCTGCAAGTGATCTGGTGCCAGGTGTCCCAATTTTATTAGTGCTCAACAACACATTTATCCTTAAGGGATTCAAGCGCTGAGTTACAACAGCATCACGCAGATCATCATCATCCACAAGTGTTACAGCATCATCATCTTCATCAACATATGTAAGGGTGAAATCAGCATCTGGGTTGAGTTTGAAAAGGTCAAGGATCTTTACTCTCAGATCATCCACATTGAGTTTTAAATGGCAAAATTAGAGGGAAGAAAGGTTTTCCCAAGAAAATTGCAATCGAAACAATGAGAAGTGCAAAGGTAAAGCACTTTCCTTTTATAGTTTCCATAGGAAAACAAACCGGTGCAAGGGATTTCCTTCCGCTAGTGCTGATTTCAGTTTATTATACACTTATGTCACAATTTCACTTTCCCTTACATTCCCCTAGTTCACACCGAATCCAAATAGGTAGGTAGCAAAGGAAAAGATAGGATGAGAGAAGAAATATTTTTATTGAAACCAAAGCAAAATACCCGAACTCGTGTAAACACTCCAAAGTAATCAAACCAATGATAAACGATACAAGATTACGAGCAGGGAAAAAAATGATGTGGAAATTCTATGAAAAGGCTCTTGAAAACTACAGGTTAACTGAACTCACGTTTTCATGATCCATGTGGCAGAGAATCTTAATTTCTCTTAATGTCCTTTTGGCATCAATTCTATTGTCAAATGCATTACCGATCTTTTTAATTGCAACCTCTTCATGCGTCTCTGCATTTACTGCAACACTGTAGAAATAGAAATAAAATCATAAGTAGGTTGGAGAATAGAGATGAAACAATTAACAATCAGAGTGAAATAGGAACTGGCATTCAGTCATTACACTTCAACAAAGTGAGATATTCAGTGATTCAGTCACCTGGGTGTCAAAATATTTGAAGTATAGTTGCAATGATACAGCTGTTAAAAAAAAGGTTTCAATGAAACTTGTTTGACCTGTTGAGGATACTCGATGAGGGTAAGATTGTCAATCCTACTCTCGCCATGTGCCAATGTAACATGTGCATGTGAAATCCAAGCCATTCATGCAGATCGGTCCTACCTTGTATGCATCATGGTTAGAAAAAATAGGACGGTCCAGTTATTAGAATAATCGATGCTATGATTTAATGTGGACCGCTAGTCGTCCCAACAAGCACACTGACATGATTTCCAGACCACGGCACATACTAGTATGCATGCACATGGACCTGCCAAACAAATCATATACCCACCGCTTTTCTAAACTACATAAAAGAGTGAGTTTCAACTTTAACAGAAATTGAAAAGGCCGAGCTAAGAGTCCTACAGAGACAGAGACAGAGAGAGAGAGAGAGAGAGAGAGAGAGAGAGAGAGAGAGAGAGAGAGAGAGAGAGAGAGGGGGAGGAGGTGAATAGGACTAGGCCAAATTAAAAATTAAATGTGGAATTTAAAAAAATATAAATAAAGATAGCACTTAAACAATCCCATAATGTAGAAATGAATAACAACCTCAATTGTACAAGTATTGAGACGTTGATACAGATATTGTTCTAAGGACAACTTTACACAAAAAACTAATGGCTTATGGTAGGACAACCTGATTCTTAGAACGGTCTGGTATCAAAATCTTAAACCGATACAGAGGAATAAATATTAAAATAGCAAAGAAAGTAACTAAGCTATTGCGACATTCCCACACTTGTGTAAAAAGGATTACAACATTCTCCACAAATGCATAAAGGGAAATCACAACATCCACACAATGTAATAATCAATCAATTAATCACCATAAGACCAGAAGTTATAGTGGTTCGCTTGTGTGTACACCAACTGTTTAGAAAAATAGCCAGACAACTACTCCACCCTTAATATCCTCACACAGTGGATATTAGCGTTCACTATGAAATAGGTTTTTCAAAATTCGCCTAAAACCTTCACAATTGTGTCTTTCAAGTGGGCTTACACAATTCAAAAACCCCATACTCTGAGTTTTCGGGATCACCTCAGACAAACCAGAAGAAAGAGATTTTTCTGGCACAATCTCAAAGAAACCAAAAGAATAAATTTACAAAACTGTAAAATACTTATCTGGATATTCTCCTTTGTTGCAGTCCTGTAGAACTAATTCGGAGTAGAAGTTCAATCGTAGATGTTCAATGTTCACACTCACTTATGAAGTGGTTATAAGTTCTAAATGGATTTTAAATTAAATCACTTTGTGCTAGCTTGATTTGATTTTGATTCCAAGAAATGGGAAAATTTCAATCCCTTCTTCAAATAAGATTGGAATATAGAATACAAAATCAAATACAAAAAGCTAATTAAAGAGAATATTAAATGAGCACTAAATAGCTAAAGAATATCACAAACTTATCTCTCAAAGTGGTGTCTTGATTTTGCTTAAATTGGATACCAAACTCTGAAAATCGTGCTCTATTTATAAGTGCAGAAACTGCTCACTCAACTAGCCCAGGGGTCAAATCGACTGGTCGAAGGACCAACAAACATTTGAAATTTTGGGCGCGATAAGATCAGGCCATTCCACGACTGGTCGAAGGACCTGCTTGACCGGTTGAGTGGCCTTCATGACCGGTCGAGTCCTGTCTATGACTGGTCGTGTGTGACTCATTTTAGTTGCTGGACTTTAAGTCGAGCATGCTGGACTGGTTGAGCACTGTTCACTCGACCGGTCGAGCAGTCTTAAGGACTAGTCGAGCAGTCTTAAGGACTAGTCGATGCTTTAATAAAAAATTTCAAAAATTAGTAACAAACCTTGGACTAGACGATGAATTTCTTGGACTGGTCGAGCCAGTGCTAGGACTAGTCGAACATAGTCAAAGACTAGTCGAGAAAAAGCTTATACACTTATAAAGTGACCCAATTAAAGTATGCAATCAACAATGACCTAACCTATGGTCAATCTAGGGTCTTTCATAACTTATAAGTGATGTTTGAACATTGAAACAGGTTTTACTTCGGTTGATTGTTGATCTTGCAAACATGAAGCTTGTTATCTTGATGAACATGAAGCTTGAATTTGAAACATTTTGAAGCTTCAACTTGAAATACTTTGAAACTTGAAATTGTAATCTTTTGAAGCTTGAACTTGAAATATCTTGAAGCTTGAGCTTGAGGTACTTGAGTTGTATTTCACCTTGAGCTTTGAGTACCAAAGTAATGATTATTGTCTTGACTTAGATAAAGTTTTGAAAGCTTGAACTATCAGTTGATGTTGTACTTGAATTCTTATACTTGTGATGCTTGAATCTCAAAACGGAACACCTTGTAATGGATCATCTTGAACTTGTACAAGAATTGTATTGAACATGAAGATGAGCTACATAAGATACAGATTCCAAGAGGTTTTGGCATTACAAAATTTGACAATCATAGGAGCTAGAAAACATAGCACTTACAATCTTCCCCTTTGTCAAATTAGTGACAAAACACACTTCATAATAATAAGATAAGCATAACACGCACAATAAAGAATCATGCACCAGTTTTAGTATGGTCAAAGAATCATACACTAGTTATAAACAGGTTGAAGAAATATGCATCAATATTCTCCCAACAATACTCCCCCTTACTTACTCCCCCTTACTACCAACTTCATGCAATGAAAAATTTGTCTACCTATATCATAAACATTATCATTAGCATAAATTCTCCCCCTTTTTGTTACAATATGACAAAGGAAAGAGCGGTAATGAAAGTAGATCACTAAAGAAGTAAATAGAAGAGCAAAAAAAAGAAGAGAATAATGATCAAGAGAAGTTCACAAGTTAACCAAGTTAACTAAATCCATAAGAAACATGTCCAAGCCCATAAAACAAGAGAAATTCAAGTATCTTAAAAGTTATTACAAACCACGAATTCAAATACTAATTTGAACCTGACGAAGGAGCGGGTATGGAAGGGTCAATTTGATGAAGTCCCTTGTTAATGCGCCTAAGATATTTGCACATATATTTAAATTGCATATCATGGGACACATTCATGTTTTCAACCTTCTCCTCAAGTGAGGGCAAATGCGCATCAAAGTTAGATGGCTGATATTCAGGATTAGCAGCAGAATCGGATTCGATTTCATCAAAAAGGTCATCTATATTTACATCATCTGGAGGCAAACCACTATCCTCTTCATTTCCAGCTGTAGCTCCACCAACACCCACATCAACCTGGTCAGGGGCCAACTTCAAATTCATCTTGTTAATGTTAGTGTTGTTGAAAGGGAGTTGAGAAATGGGAGCCTCTCCAACAGGCATAACCACTAAACTGTGGGTGGCTAACACAGTTATAAGATAAGCGAAGGGAATGTCACTGTGACCTAGATGAAGACGAAATTAAATGATGCTATGACAAATTAGAGAAGGAAGACATACAGAGGTTTTAGAAATGATGGGATGAAGAATACGAACCATGAACACAATAAGTTTGGTTTTGTTACCAGATCGAGGATAAACATTAGAAATGAAAATCCTATGAAGGATTCTATATCTGGGTAACAAAAACTTTGAGGCAAGGGCATTTCCAGCAATATTTCATTCCGCATCTATATTGCATAAATCTCTAGTGAGCATTTGCTTCTCAGTTTCAGATGGTTTTGTCACTAGAGTGCTAATGGGAATACCTTCGTCTTTGACAGGTATATCCATTAATCCAGAGATAAGATGACGGTCCACATCAATTGGACCTTCTCTGGTTGAGATAATGAATGTTAGATTTTCAGTAGAAAAATCAGTAATGCAAGAATAGCCTACGCAATGGACCGGTATGCCGGTCCACCCCAATGTAGTATGTTATCCCATCCTACAGACTGAGAGATACAATATCAAATGATGACACATGAACAGGATTGTCAGTTCGTTCTACTATTACATTACACAATCGAATATCCCATACATAATTGGGATCATCCTCGGGCAACCGAAGGTGGCGTACTATGATAGGAGCCAAACGAGATGTAAAGGGACCATGAGATCTTTTCGTTTTAGTTCTACCTTCCATTTACAATTAAGAAAGCAAGGAATAAAGAGATTGTAAAAGAGGTAAAGTGGGTTTCCAATAGATCATATTTCTGAAAAGAAAACCCCAAAAACTAACATAAATCAAGAAATAAACCATACAAATGAGGAAAAGAAAGTGCAAAGGACTTGAATCTACAAGAAAAATGAAAACAATGCACTAACCATGAAGGAATCGAAGATGGGTTCGACCGGTCGACATAGGAGCCATTGGAGAAGAAGACCCAAATGAAGAAAAAGTGATTTTTTCCCAAATAAAAGGCTAAATCCGCGATTCACGACTGGTCGTGCACAACCCAAAATGTATAATTTTTATAAAATTTGAAATTTAAACATTTTAAAAGAACAAATATATATATTATGATACAAAAAGACATGAATTATCAATTCATATTGTACATACCAAGATCAAATTTTAATTTTTCAAACCTGCTTTTGTCGAGCGGTTTTGTGAATATGTCAGCTAGCTGATTCTCGGTAGGAATATAATCTAAGGAGATTGTCTTGTCTTTCACTAATTCACGAATGTAGTGATATCTAATGTCAATATGCTTGGCTTGTGAATGCTGGATTAGATTTTTGGAGATATTAATTGCGCTTGAATTATCACAATATAAAACCATAGAATCTTGTGCAATTCTGTAATCGCTTAGCATTCTTTTCATCCAAATAAGCTGAGTGCATGCACTACTTGTAGCAATGTAATCAGCCTCAGCTGTTAAGAGCGCTACGGAACTTTATTTCTTACTTAGCAAAGAAACTAAATAGTTCCCTACATAAAAACAACCACCACTGGTTGATTTTTTATTATCAATGTTACTATCCCAATCAGCATCCATGTAACTAGCTGATTGCACACTAGTATCATGTGGGTACCAGAGACCAAGATTTGTTGAACTAGCGACATCTTTCAAAATTTTCTTAACAATAATTAAATGTGACTCTTTAGGGTCAGATTGATATCTAGCGCAAATTCCAACACTAAATGCAATATCAGGTCTACTCGCAGTTAAATAAAGCAAACTACCTATCATACTGCGATACAATTTAAGAACCACATTCTTACCTGTAGAGTCCTTTGAGAGTTTTAAAGTAGTACTCATTAGAGTATTAAAATTTTTCCCACTCTCAAATCTGAACTATTTAACTAAGTTTAGAGAATATTTGGTTTGAGAGATAAAGAAACTATCCGGTTGCTATTAACTTGCAACCCTAGAATGTAATTCAATTCTCCAACCATGCTCATTTCAAATTTAGACTTCATAAGATCTACAAACTCAATAGTCATAATAACACAGGTAGATCCATAAATAATATCATCAACATAAATTTGCACTATTAGTATATGATCATTATGTTTCTTTACAAATAATGTCTTATCAACACTTCCCATTATAAAGTTATGACTTAGTAGAAACTTAGTCAACTTTTCGTACCATGCCCTGAGAGCTTGTTTCAAACTATAAAGTGCCTTTTTTAGGCGATAAAGATGATTAACATGCTTAGGGTTTTCAAAACCCGAATGTTGTTCAACATATACTTCTTCATGCAAATCGCCATTTAAGAATGCACTCTTTACATCCATTTGGTAAATCTTGAACTTTCTAAAGTAAGCAATGGATATAAATAGTATGATTGATTCAAGACGAGCTACTGGGGCAAATGTTTCATCATAATTGATGCTTTCAATTTTAGTGTACTATTGTACAACTAGCCTAGCCTTGTTTCTAATAATATTACCAAGTTCATTAAACTTATTTTTGAAAATCCATTTTGTTTCGATAATGTGTTTATCTTTCGGCCTTTGAACTAAGTACCAAACATCATTTCTAATAAATTGATTGAGCTCTTCTTGCATCGCAACAATCCAGTTTTCATCAGTAAGAGCTTCTTTTACGTTAGCCGATTCTATCTGAGATGTAAAACACACGTAGTTACACATATCTTTAAGTTGTTTACGAGCGCACACACCAGTGAGAGGATTTCTAAGAATTTGATTAGAAGGATGATCCTTCACTATCCTCAGTTCAGTGTTATTTTGACTTGATGAAGAGTCTCGTTTATCAATTAAAAGAACCTCATCATTTTCTAAACTTGAGACAGGTGTATTCAAGTGATCGGTAATAACCATATTAATGGACTCTTGAATTACACCAGTTCTCTTGTTAAGAACTCAATAGATCGACTATTCAGATCATGCCCTAAAATATCCCTTCATCACTTTTGGTGTCAAACTTACCCAGATTTTCTCGGTCACATAAAATGTAGCACTTGCTGTCAAAAACTCGAAAGTATTTGACGGTAGGCTTCTTATCAAACCACATTTTATAAGCCATTTTACAATTTATTTTTCTAGTGTAAATATGGGTAATTATATAACAAGCAGTATTTACGGCTTCGGGTCAAAGATTTTTAGAGAGCTTCATACTATTTAACATTACATTTGCCATTTCTTGAAGTACTCTATTTTTTCTTTTTACTATACCATTTTGTTGTGGTGTTTTGGGCGTAAAAAATTCGTGTGATATTCCCTAATCACAGCAAAATTTTTCAAAACTGCGATTTTCAAATTCTGATCCATGATCACTACGGATCTTAAAGACTTATGATTCTTTTTCCATTTGGATACATTTAAGTACCCTTTTTTACTTCATCAAGAGTTTCAGATTTGTCTCTTAAGAAGGCTACCCAAGTGTACCTGGTAAAGTCATCCACAATTACTAGAATGTACTTCTTGCCACCTTGACTTTCCATTCTAGTTGGTCTAATGAGATCCATGTGGAGAAGTTCGAGAGGTTTAGATGTGGCATTGGAGTTCATCTTTTTTGTGAGTACTCCTGGTTTGTTTTCCAATCTGGCATTAGCTGCATATTTTGTCTACTTTTTGTATTTTGGGTAAACCTTTTTCTAACTCTCTTTTGCTTAATCTATATAAGTTGCTGTAGTGTACATGTCCGAGGCGCTTATGCCATAATTCGGTTTCATCAATATGGGCCATGTAGCATGATAGATTAGATGAGCTTGAATCACTCACAATGTAGCAGTTTTCAAAAGTTCTACAACTAGTTAATATTACAGAACCATTTTTATTTAAAATTTCACACCCTTGGTTAGTAAATTTTACACTATGATTATTATCACATATTTGAGAGATGTTTAGATTGAGTTTTAACCCTTCTACATATAAAATATTCTCAAATAGAGGGAGGTTAAAGAGCTAAACCATACCTTGGCAAACAATTTTGCAGTTGCTACCATCACCGAATGTGATTGAACCATTAGTCATGTCTTTAAGATTGGTGAACAGACCTTTGTCACCTATCATGTGTCTGGAGCATCCACTATCTAGGTACCACTTTGAATGGCTCGAAGCTTTGAAAGCGGTGTGAGCAACCAAACAAGTAACCTTAGGGATCTATTTCATTACAGTTTTGGGTTTAGGAGTATAGTTGGTCTTCTTATGTTTGTAGTTGTTATAGGACCGATCCACTAAGTTAGATTTTAAGAGCTCCTTAAGTAAGTCAACAATTTTCTCAACTAAAGGATTACGATTCTGATTTTTATGGTTGCTTTTAGGTCTTAAGTTTTGAAAAGTCTTAGCATGTTTAGAATAATTTTGATTTAGACTTTTCCCTTTTAAGTTAGAAGACTCTCCTTTCACAAATAGGAGGGAAGTATTCTTGTGTTTGGGAGAAATACTTTTATCGTAGCCCAATCCAGATCGATCGCCACATTTTCTGGATCCGGATAAGAGTTTTTCTAACTTAGGATCACCTTGGGCATACCTCCATGTGTCTTTTAAACTCAAAAGTGAAGAGACTTCTAGTTTTAGCTTTTTATTTTCAGATTTTAAGTTTTCAACTTGGGAGGTTTTGAAATCTAAGTCGCACTTAGTTTTTTTTTAAAACAATCTGAAATGTGAGATTTTTCTAAAATAAGATTATCAAAATTTTCTTTAAGTTTTGAAAGCTTTTCTTTATGAAGTTTTAGTTTTACAGCAATTTTGCAACTTTCCTTGTATAGGGCATTATAAGCATCTTGAAGATCTTCTTCATTTTCATGATCACTATTTTGATTTTCTTCACTAGTTGAATCATCATTATATGAAAAAGTGAACTTGGCTAGAGTCACAAGGGCTTAACTTCATTACTCGACTCAATTTCAGAATCTTCTGACTCAGAAGATGCTTCAAAGCTGGAAGATTCATCCCATGTAGCCAACATACCTTTCCTTTTTGGTTTGTCCTTTTTAGGACATTTGTTCGCTAGATGCCCATATTCATGACAGTTGTAACATTGACTGTCTTTTAAAGATTTCCACGTTTTAGATTTAGATTTTTTCTTTTTATTAGGTTTTTGAAAATCAACCCTCTTTTTTACTTTTGAAAATTTTATAAAACTTTTTAGCTAAAAGGGCCATATCATCTTTAGAATTTTCTAAATCAGAATTATTACTATTTTCTTGAGAAATACTCTTAGAGGATTTAAGGGCGATGGATTTACCTTTAAGAGCTTTAAAGTTTAACTCATAGGTCTGTAATGAGCCAACTAATTCTTCTACCCTCATATTATTCATATCACGAAGTTCTTGGATCGCAGTCACCTTTGAATTGAACCATTCATGCAGTGAGCGTAGTATCTTTGCATAGACTTTACTTTCTGTGATTCTATCATCGAGACCCCACGTAGAGTTGACAATGTCATTCAATCTTATATAGAAGTCCATGAAAGTTTCACTTTCTTCCATACGTATTTCCTCAAATTTGGTTGTGAGGATTTAGACTTTAGATTTCTTGACAATTGTTGTTTTCTCATGTGTCATTTCTAAAATATCTCAGGCTTACTTTGTAGTATCACAGGATATAATTCTTTTGAATTCATCCAGTGATAGTACGCAAGTAATTACATTTAAAGCCTTTGTATTGGCACTACTCTCACTTTTTTGAAGAGCGGACCAAGGAAAATAAGGTGAGACTTTTATCATTTTAGATCCATCAGTACTAATTACTTCAGTGGTAAGAGGGGTCCAATTGGTCACTGTGGCTTGCCACACGCTCTCATCCATAGTTTAAAGAAAATTCGCATTCTGGTGAAGGCCTAGTGACCGAAAGGCTATCAAAATTTGACATCTTCAAAAAGCTCAGATTGATTAGCTCAGGAAATTAATCTAAAAAAATAAATAAAGTGAGCTATTAGGCTTTAATACCACTTGAAAAGGCCGAGCTAAGAGTCTTAGAGGGAGGGGGGAGGTGAATAGGACTATGCCAAATTAAAAATTAAATGCAGAATTTAAACAAATATAAATAAAGATAGCACTTAAACAATCCCACAATGCAGAAATGAATAACAACCTTAATTGTACAAGTATTGAGAGGTTGATACAGATGTTGTTCTAAGGACAACCTTACACCAAAAAATAATGGCTTATAGTAGGACAACCTGATTCCTAGAACAGTCCGTGTATCAAAATCTCAAACCGATATAGAGAAAGTAACTAAGCTATTATAGCATTCCCACACTTGTATAAAAAGGATTACAACATTCTCCACAAATGCATAAAGGGAAATTACAACATTCACATAATGTAATAATTAATCAATTAATCATTACAAGACCAGAAGTTATAGTTGTTCGCTTGTGTGTACACCAACTGTTTAGAAAAATAGCCACACAACTACTCCACCCCTAATATCCTCACATAGTGGATATTAACGTTACCTATGAAATAGGTTTTTCAAGGTTCACCTAAAACCTTCATAATTGTGTCTTTCAAGTGGGCTTATACAATTCAAAAACTCCACACTCTGAGTTTTCTGGATCACCTCAGACAAACCAAAAGAAAGAGATTTTTCTGGCACAATTTCAAAGAAACCAAAAGAATAGATTTACGAAAATGTAAAATACTTGTCTGGATATTCTCCTTTGTTGCAGCCCGGTAGAACCAATTCAGAGTAGAAGTTCAATCGTATATGTTTAATGTTCACACTCACTTATGAAATGGTTCTAAGTTCTAAATGGATTTTAAATTAAATCACTCTGGGCTAGCTTGATTTGATTTTGATTCTAAGAAATGGAAAAATTTTAATCCCTTCTCCAAATAAGATTGGAATATAGAATAAAAAATCAAATGCAAAATGCTAATTAAAGAGAATATTAAATGAGCACTAAATAGCTAAAGAATATCACAAACTTATCTCTCAGAGTGGTGTCTTGATTTTACTTGAATTGGATACCAAACTCTGAAAATCGTGCTCTATTTATAAGTGTAAAAACTGCTCACTCGATTGGCCCAGGGGTCAGCTCGACTTGTCGAAGGACAACAAACATTTGAAATTTTGGGCGCGATAAGATCAGGCCGTTCCACAACTGGTCGAAGGACCTGCTTGACCGGTCGAGTGGCTTCCACAACCGGTCGAGTCCTATCTAGGGTCTTTCATACCTTATAAGCGATGTTTGAACATTAAAACATCTTTTACTTCGGTCGATTGTTGATCTTGACAAACATGAAGCTTGTTATCTTGACGAACATGAAGTTTGAATTTGAAATATTTTAAAGCTTCAACTTGAAATACTTTGAAACTTGAATTTGTAACCTTTTGAAGCTTGAACTTGAAATATCTTGAAGCTTAAGCTTGAGGTACTTGATTTGTATTTCACCTTAAGCTTTGAGTACTAAAGTAATGACTATTATCTTGACTTAGATGAAGATTTAAAAGCTTAGACTATCAGTTGATGTTGTACTTGAATTCTTATACTTGTGATGCTAGAATCTCAAAATAGAACACCTTGTAATGGATCATTTTGAACTTGTACAAGAATTGTATTGAATATGAAGATGAGCTTCACAAGATATAGATTCCAAGAGGTTTGGGCACTACAAAATTTGACAATCATAGGAGCTAGAAAACATAGCACTTACAGAAATTCCCTCCATGTCACTCAAATACACTCTCGCATGAAGCACTTCAATGCATTTGCCAAACACTTGTGGTAGTCCACATGCTTGCTGATCTGAGGGTAAATCGGGTGAGCCATACATGCTTATGCACATGCTAATTGCCTAATGACAAAAATAAAAATAAAAATCCAAGATATGACACAAAATCTAAGTCAACTTGGATTTTTGAGAATAGGTTAAATCACATAACTCACTGTAAGAAACTAGTCCTAACTTTAAAAAAAAAGCCAGAAGGCCCATCTATTCATAAAAGAGAACTGTACAATATTTGGAGGGCCCAGAAAAAAAGGAGCAGGCCACTCCTATCATTTCAACAGGATCCCTAGACAAACAGAAAACAAAAAGAAGCAGCTGAGCACAGCTCTAACAAAGCACCAATAGGGCACAAACAAACTGGGAGCAAGACCCACTAAGAAATGAGGTTAAATCCTTCGGAGATAGGCAAGACTAGAGCGATCCAGAACAAGGGTGCCTCGAATAGGAGTAGGGAGCTCAGAAGTAGACATGAAGGTTCTGGAGGGGCATCCCTCGGTAGCTAGCCTGGCTAAGGCATCCGTAACGGCATTGGCTTCTCGGAAAGTGTGCTTGAAACGAAGATTCATGGAATTCCTCTTGGTATGGATTCCTCCCATCACATCCCAAATCTTCCAAGGGTAGGCCTGGAAAGGGTTATCTGCCGCTTGGATTACAACAATGGAGTCCGACTCCACAATGACATTGGTCAGGCCCAGAGTGGAGCAAATGTTGATGCCTGCACTCATTGCCTTCGCATCAGCAATCGTGTTGGAAACTAAGCCAAAATTCCTACAGAAGGCAAATACCATTTTGCCAGTGTGATCTCTACAGACCCCGCCTCCGCCTCCTTCACCAGGGTTATTTAGTGCCGAACCATCCGTGTTCAGCTTGAGCCAGCCCACAGGCGGCTTGATCCACCTAACCAGCAGCGGGGCTGCTCTAGAATTAGGGGCCAGGCCCTTAAATTACAGAGAATGGATGAGGGAGGAGGGAACGGTGGACGGTCTCTCTTCTGGAAAGGAACACTCTCCTATCTCCCTCAGCCAGTTAGAAACTTTGGAAATGGTGGACAAAGAGGACATACGATGCCCTTCGAACCGCGACATGTTTCTACTGATCTAGATTTCCCATAGCACAAGACAAGGAAGAAGACCCTTCAAAGAGGAGTCCGAAGATATGAAACTACCTGCATGGAGACATTGCCTAATGCAGGACAGAACAGTCTGGTTAGGGATGTAAGGAATTCCAAAAAGAGAGTGGAAATGCCTCCAAACCTAGTCAGCAATATTTCCTTAACAGAGCAAATGATTGAGCATTTCAATGGCACCACCATTATGGGTATCGAAACCATCCTGCATCGCGACATCGTGGCGAAGGGTGGGGCGACTTTGTTGGAGCCGCTCCTCCACACGAGAGGGTCCCATCATAAGCGGCAAAGAGAGCTCAGCTGAAATTGGGCTCTGCACCTGGTGTAGTAGAGAGGACTCTGCTGAAGGAGAGGTCTACACCAGGTGCTGCAGGGGGAGCTCTGCTGAAGGCGGGATCTACACAGGGGCATGGGAGGGACCCGACTGAGTTCCATTAGACCTACAACACTCACAATGGGAGGCTGTGCTTATGTCAAATCTTTGCACAGCCGCGTTAGTCGGGATGGCTTTGTGGACTACTCTCCAGCTGAAAATAACAACTTTTGAGGGAAGAAGTTTGTTTCAGAACCATTTGATCTAGGAAACTTCATGGTGATGCTCCCGGAGCTCGTTCCAGGTAGATTAAAGCATGAATTTGCCTGAAGTAGTTAAGCTCCAAATAAGCCTGTCGGGACGATCTGTGCAAGGAACCTGAGAAAGCAGAGCTGACTGAAGAGCTGCAGGAGAGATATATTCCCAAATGTTAGATAGACACCAGCACCCTGATTGAGGGTTGAAGTCGTTAATAGTGGCCATCAACAAGTGAGGAGGGATAGGCTGCACTATGGCAGCAGCAAGGAAGCCACATCCCGACCAATTGTGAACCCAAAGGTTGTTATTATCTGCCCCAACGAGCCATCTAGAATGGGTGAGAGTGAAGGGGAGAGCCTTGATCATCTCCTTCTAGACCGATGACGAGCTCGAGGAAACAATGCCTTTCCTAAAAATGAAATTCCAGAAGTATTTAGCTGAGAAGAAGGTTGCCCAGAGCGATTTTGACTCTAACAAATTCCAACACATCTTCACTCTGAACACCGCATAACATCTTCAAATAACCTGATGCCCAGGCCCCCTTCCTGGGTGGGGCGCATATCTTCTTCCAGTTTATCCAATGCCCCTTGTGGCCCTCCTCAGAGCTGCCCCAGAAGAAGTTGGCTAGCGCTCTATTCAGAGATTTGCAGACCGATTTTGGGATGTTGATTGCTGAGAGGAGATGAATAGGGATGTTGGAGAGAACGTGTTTGATGAGATTCATCTTAGCCGCCTGATTGAGGAACTTAGCTCGCCAGTCCTCGATTTTGTTGATGATTTTCTGAACAATCGGCTGCAGAGAGGGCTGCTAATCTTGCTTTTGGCTAAGGGGACATCCAAGTAGGTTAGAGGCAGGGAAGCCTGGGAGAAACCTGTTAACTGAGGAGGCGATTAACTTTGTGACGAGTCGTCTTCTTAGGCGTGATGAAGACTGTCTTAGCTGCATTCACCCGTTGACTCGACGCGGATTCATACTGGTGAATAAAGTTCTACATCACATGCACATTAAAAAGCCTGCCATTGAGAACAAGATGGCATCATTAACAAATAATAAATGAGTAATTGGAGGACATCTTTGGGGAAGGCTAAACTTGTGACATTTCCCAGAAGAGAACAAGTTCGAGATGCCTCGGCTTAGGACCTCTGCAGCAATGATGAAGATAGTGAGAGAGAGAGGATTACCCTGCCTAAGGCCTCTTGTGGCTTGAAAGAAACCATAACTCCTACCGTTGATGAGAATGGAAAACCAGACATTTTTCCAGCAATGTTCCACCTGAAGAATCCATTAGCGATTGAAACCGAATTGCCGAAGGACAAGGATATGAAGTCCCATTCCATCCGATCATATGCCTTCTCCATATCCAATTTGATGATGAAATTGCCCCCATAAACTTTTCTGTCAATTCCTGAATCATCTCACGAGCTAAGGAGATGTTCTCAGATATCATTTGGCCCTTAACGAAAGCTGTCACGCCCCAAACCCGGAAATCGGATTCACAGGAATCCCGATCACCGAATCCGGTGCCGACAGCCTCCGTAGTACCCCGTTCTTGGCTCCTAGCGTCC
This sequence comes from Magnolia changhungtana, assembly GCA_030180095.1. Lineage (NCBI taxonomy): Eukaryota > Viridiplantae > Streptophyta > Magnoliopsida > Magnoliales > Magnoliaceae > Magnolia > Magnolia changhungtana. Next base: position 1,834,175 of record JASAUF010000360.1, read on the forward strand.
ATACGCCAGATTTCATCCTGGGATCCTACAAGGAGGATTTTTTTTTGTACATTTTGAAAGGGGCCTAGCTATATGCCCTAGAGGGGGGGTGAATAGGGTAATGCCAAATAAAACTTAAAACAACGGAATAATAAAAGATATAAATAATAATGCTGAAATAATAACAATCTCAAAGCACATGAAATATGAGAATGATACTAAATCAGTTCTAAGGACAACCTTATACCAAAAACTAATGGCTTATGGTAGGACAACCTTATTTCTAGAACAATCTAGCAATCACAAATGATATGGAAAATAAATCAAGAATAACTTACAGAAATAAATCCTAAGTTATTACACCATTCAACCACACTTGCTTGAAATGAAAAATTACAACATTCATCTACAAAAGCAATCCACAATACTGAAGGAATAAATGAATAAAGAAATCAAGCACATCCACAACACAATGATATATAGTGGTTCGCCTATGTGTTCACCAACTGTTAGCCAACAGCCGCACAGAATGCTACTCCACTCCTAATATCCTCACACAGGGGATATTAGCATGCACTTTCAAAAATAGGTTTTCACAGGTTCACCCAAAACCTTCACAATTGTGTCTTTTTATCTCGGGCTTACACAATTCAAAAACCCCCACAACCGAGTTTTCGCTCTCCTCGGATAACCAATACAATGAGATTTTTCTGGCAAATCTCAAACAAAACCAGAGAAAGTAAATTACAAAGTAAAATACCTGGATCTCCTTTTGAAGTAGCCCAGTAGAACCAATTGGAGTAGATGTATGATACGTCGTTCAATGTCCAATACTCACTTAAAGAATGGTTCTATATCTAATTGATTTTAGATTAAATCAAGAAGAGCAAGGTCTATTTGATTTTGATCCGAGAAGAAGGAATATCACAAGTTCCTCTTTTCTAAATAAGATTGGAATGTGGATCAAAATCATAATAGAATAATGCTATCAAAAGGAATATTAAATATGCACAATAGCTTAAAAAATAATCACAACTTATCTCAGAGTATAGCCTTAAATCGCTTGAATTGAATTGAATGGATTGAATAAACTCTGAAATTCATGCATTATTTATAGCCTAAAAAATCCCATCTTCGACTGGTCTTAGGATCCCTAGGACCGGTCGTAGCATCAAAGATTTTGAAAGATTTCTGCGGGATTAGATTAGCTGTACTCACGATTGGTCTTAGGTAGCCTACGACCGGTCGTGGACCACCTACGACTGGTCGTGAGTCACCTACGACTGGTCGTAGGACTCGAGATAGGTCGCTGGAGTTCGAGTCGTAGGACTACGACCGGTCGAAGGATGAGTCGTAGGACTTCCCAGGACTGGTCGAAGGACAACCAGGAAAATTCGAAAATCTGTAACAATCTAGGACTGGTCCTGAGAAACCTAAGATTGGTCGAAGCAGACCTAAGACTAGTTTAAGATTTCTAGGACTGGTCTTAGAACAGTCACACCAAGTAAATTAAAATATTCAGATTATGTATCCAGAATGACCTATTAAATAAACCAACCTAAGGTCAATTTAAGGTTAAACAAACCTTGAAGTGAGATGGACATTGAAGTCTTGAAGGTCTATATTCTCAGATGATCTTGAAGTAGAAACTTGAATCGAGTTGATGGCTTCCTAGAGCTTGGTACTTTCTTGACTTGTCTTGGTGAAGTCTTTTAATCTTGAACATGTTAGAAGCAAACTTGAATTCTTCTATTCTTATAGACTTCATCCATGACATGTCTTGCAAACATTCTTCATTTATGATCTTGTCTTGAAAATATTCTTCATTCATGATCTTGTCTTGAAGCAGTGTGTAGTCACAAACAAGAAACACAAGAAGTACAAGACATATAGGTTTTGGCACTACAAAATTTGACAACCAAAGGGATATGAAATCATAGCACTAACACATTTAACTCGCAATAAGCATAACCACAAGATTATCCAATTCACAAAGGCAACATCATCATCATCATCATCATATATCCACTAATATAATCATTTGAGTACAATGCTGAAAGGGAAATACATATATTAAAGCTCCAGAAGACGGCTGTATGCTCCAAGCTCGATGCTGCTGCAACCTAACATTACCTGCACGCATCTATCGTGCATAAGCTTATAGAAAGCTTAGAGGGTGGTGTAAGTTTGTACACAAGGTAAGTGTCAAGTATTCAATACAATGCCTTAATCATACAATACTGGAGACACTGGTAATCCATAAATCGTACAATGTCAGAATAAGCAGAAATACTAACAAGAGCAGGAATTATCAGAGTAAACAGAAATACTGACAAGATCATATATTGATAATAGAGTAAGCGGAAATACGGACAAGTCCATGAGTCATTCAATATCAGAATACACAATATAGGACAGCTATGCAAATGAGGAGTCATAATAATTAAATATCGGATGTCAAAGATATAATGCAATATGCAATTCGGAAGAGCTAACGAATACCATCACTCTCATCTAAGTCACAAGAATACAGAAATATAGCAATGCTATATGCCGAGAATGTAATGCAATATGCAATATATGGTGTTAATGGAATGGCCACGCTGGAGTGTGAAGTCAGGATTATAGTACGTAGTATCGCAGGCTACGGGATCCACCACAAGGGACTTCTATCCAAACCAGTCCCATACCTAAATTTGGATAGTTAGACTCAATGTGGTAAAGTCCTGATTTCAGGTTAGTCGCGCGCCCCAACCGAAATCCTTGCCATAACAAAGGTACACAACAATTAGTTACGCACCACCAGCCCGAGTGGATAGTGAATGAATGAGCATGCAACTCCTACTCAATAAGTCCACATATCAGTACAGTTCACCTCTGGGATCATCACCGAGATTTAGTACACTCTAAATGGCACTGCCGCTCTCCCAGCCGCATAGTCCAAGTGAGCATAAGAAACCTCACTATCTGCCTGGCCAATAGTCTGCCAATACCTATCCGACATGTCGATAGCGGACCTATTCCTCGAGCTGGTTAGACTCAGCCTAGCAATGCCCCCTATGCTCGGGCGGGTAAGGCCACACCCCCTCCCAACCGACCACGACATAGTGGGAGACGCGGCCTCTTGATATTCGGCACTCGGGCGCTCATGTATCGACTTGGTCTCGACGTTGGGGTGTCTCCTGGCCACGGAGGTTTAGGGATTTTCACCCAGGGACATCTATGATGCCCGTATGCTAGAACCAAATATTTTTGGTGTCCCCTCTGGCCATTCACGATATGCCCGTGGAGGCTACGACCTTGATGTCGCTAGGGCGTATAGAAATCACAATGCAAGATGCATGAGTCATACAATCAAGACATGCATCAATCCTGTGCATACCGTGCGCTCATGTGAAATAACCTCCGCCTATCAGGGAGTCTCATAACAACACACTCAATGATATATGCAATGATCAACCACATCTCATAACAAAAATGTAGATGATGCGTATGGGCATGTATTATGATGTTATGCTGTCAAATACTCATAATCAATATAAATAACGGTCATCGACAATCAACCTGACAATGTGAACACTTAACCAACATTGCCCCCAAGGAACGACCCTCATAGATCTTAGTAATAATGGACCCACGGCCTCACACAAAGGCCTAATATACAACACAATGGGCCTTACTCAAGGGCCACATATACACAACATGTCATGGGCCTCACAATGAGCCTTGCTCATAGGCCATGAATATATCACAATGGGCCTTACCCATGGTCCACGAATACATCATAATGAGCCTTATCCATGGGCCGTGAATACATCACAATGGGCCTGGCCCACGGGCCATGAATATATCACAATGGGCCTTGCCCATGGGCCTCAATTACATGACATGTAGGCCCTACACATGGGTCTTGAATACATCAAATGGGTCATGCATCACGGGCCTAATACGTGTCACAATGGGCCTCAACTACGGGTCGCACGTACATCATATAGGTCTCGACAATCGGAATCGGTAACAATGGGCCTAACATGGCCTAAGGAAAGGTCATAATGAGGACATCTAACCATCATTACCCATCAATGTAGTCATTTAACCAACATTGCTCCCAAGCAGTAGCTTATATAGGGTCAAACATATAATGGGCCCATGGCCTCACACACAAGAGCCACATATACATCACATCAAGCCTCGACACATGGGCCATAAATACATCACATCGGGCCTCAACACATGGGTTGAGTATACATCATATTGGGCCTTATATACAACTTAATGGGCCATGCCAAAAAGGGTCACAAATACACAACGGGTGGGCCCTGCACATGGGCCCAATACTCATAACATGTGGACTCTGCACACGGGCCTCATCATATTGAGTTTGACCGTGTTAATGGACCTTAGGTATAATAAGTGGGCCGCACCAATGGGCCCCACAAATATATCAAGGTAGGCCTCATGGCATTTAATGAGCCTTATCAAGTGGGCCCCAATTATATCAAGTGGGCCGCACCAATGAGCCTTATCAAGTGGGCCGTGTTTATTTTACATCCCACCTGTTGATAAGGCCATGTGGCAAGGGGCCCACCAAAATGTTTATTTTACATCCCACCTGTTGACAACGTCACACAAACCTGGATGGAAAGGAAAAAAAAACAATTTCATATTGATCTAAACTTTTGTTATCCCCAAAGGAGGGTTTCAACGGTTGACGTTCAATCCCACACTGTTTCGTGTGACGTGGTCACCTGATCACTAGCTGGATGGAGTGGATAGAACACGTACATCATGGTGGGGGCCACCGTCCACTGCCGTGGACGGACGACGTGAATGAAACACTTGCATCACAGTGGGTGTCACCACCCACTATTGTGGACGGTGTGGTAAGCCACACATACCACAGAGGGTCCCATGTAGGGCCCATAAAAATGTTTATTTGCAATCTAACCCGTCCATTATGTGTGTCCCACAAAATTAAGGGTCCAAACCAAATTTTAGGTGGGTCCAAGCTTCATGTGGACCCCAGCAATCATTTTCGAGTGGTTTAACATACCATCATATAAACGGTGGCGATGTGGGCCATCTGAGAACTATTCATGGCTGATTTTTGGAACCGACGCCTCAACGAAGGGGTCCCAACAAATGATGGTAGGGATTTAGAACACACATCACGGTGGGGTCCACAACTAGGGCCAATGGGGACCACCCCTTTACGTGTATGTCATTACAGCAAGGTGCTTGCCACCTTTTTGTCATATGTATATTTTTTTACTATCCTAAGTGGGACCCACATTAACCAGATCTACCCCGTCCATTGTATGTGTCCCATAAAATTAAGGGTCCAAACCATATTTCAGGTGGGTCCAAGCTTCATGTGGACCCCAGCAATTATTTTCCTAAGTTTTAATGGCAAACACCACTGTTTCCTGTGGTAAGGCCCACTCGATTATCAGATCACTTTCAGTTTTCGGCTCAACGCCTAAAATGTTCTGAGAAGGAGGGGGAATGGCTTGGATTATATAAATACATCAGGGTGGGGCCTGTATGTGGGGTCCACCTCAAAAATTCCCCTTTTACTGATGTTAGTACATACCCATGTTAGTTCACACTTCACCGTTAGCAGCCCCACAACGTCCAACGTCCCTTGAACGCTGGACAGTTGGGTGCACATGCATCAGGGTGGGTCTTTCAACATAGGTATCATGGTGGGTCCCACATGGACGTGGCCCACCATGGATATACATATATGTATATTATATTATTATAATATGTTATATATGATGATGGGTTTCTCCCAAAATGCGGTGGGCCGCACCGTTTGATGGATGGATAGAGTAGATTTTACACAATTGGTGGGGCCCACTACATTTTAGGGAAAGATAGATAGATAGAGAGAGAGAGAGAGAGAGAGAGAGAGAGAGAGAGAGAGAGAGAGAGAGAGATACACGGTGAGATAAGAGGGGACCCCACCACTATGGGCCCCTTATCATATACATCAAAATGGGTCCCACCATCTAGTGGGCCCTGAAAAATGAGATTTAATGGTGGATCACCCACCTATCAGTCTTCTCCTTGGTTCCTTAGCCTCCTATGCTCCTTGCCAAGACGTTTGACAGTGTAGATGATGAATGCAAGGTGGGGATGAGAGATGAGAGAGTGGGCCACACTTGTTGCTTAGAAGAAGATGAGCTTGGACGTGTGGAGCTCTTTTGCTTGCGAGATTGTTTTGAGAAAAATGAGGGAGAGAGAGAGAAGTGATGGGAGATATGGATGGAAGGGATGGGTGGAGTGGTTGTAATAAATGGAGATGGGTTGAGTTGAAAAAAATGGGTAAAGGAGGGATGGTGAGTGGAGAGGGAGAGTTGACTTGTGAAAAGGAGGAATGTGGTGGTTGTACTTCGGTAAGGGTGTATTAATTAAGTGACTGGGGACATCTCGTAGAGATTCCCTTGAGACTCGCAACGCGTGGCGATTCTTCGGAATGAACACATACCAACATTTTCCAGCCTAGGTATCGGTTTGATATGCGAGTCGCGGCATTAGAACCGCGGAGATGGAGCGTCGCCAAGGTATAGGTTTCGGTTCGAGCCGACTTCGGCATGCAGGTCTCAGCTTAGGGTCACGTGCAAATGTTGGATACGGGTCGAGGATTGCCGAAAATTGACCGGTATGATTGCATAAGTCTATAGAACGGTACGGACTAGGGCATGGGTCTTACAAAAGCCCCTTGTTTAGGGGAGATGAGAGAAGGAAGGAGGAGGGAGAGTCTGGATGCCATAATCTTGGAAATAACCTTCATGATGCAATTGCATAGGTTTATTGGCCTGTAGTCTGAGATGAATTGCGGGTTCTTTTTCTTGGGGATTAGACATATGAGAGTGCTTTGGAATGCCTTGGGGATGGGGCCCTTAGAGAGAAAATCGTTGGTAGCTTCAAACAGATCCAAGCCGATGATGTCCCATCAAGACAAATAAAATGCACCGCTGAATCCGTTAGGCCCCGGTGCACTGTCGACGAGAATATACTCCACTGCTGATTTGACCTCTTGACGGGTGGGGGATTGAGAAGGAAAGAGTTCATGCGATCAGTTACTAGTCGCGGAACGTTGTTGAGAATGGCCTGGTTAGGCGTTGCACCTTTAGATGAAAAGATGGTCTTGAAATGATTTTCTGCTAGTGCTCCAATATCGTCCATGTTTTCAAGGATATCGCCCGCGTCCATCTTCATCCTTGACATTGTTAGCTTTTTGTGCTTAATGAGGACCGAATTGTGAAAAAACCTGGTGTTCCTATCACCTTCCCTGAGCCACTGATTCCTTGATTTTTGCTTCCAAAAGATTTCCTCTTGGAGCAAAACTTTGTTGAGCTGAGCGCGGGCCGCATCAACCTTCAGCTGGTTGGAAACAGATTGAGAGGAAAGAAGGTCCTGCTCAGCCCTTTTGAGAACAGATTCAGCGTCCTCGACGATTTGATGGATGTCCCCAAAGACATCTCTATTCCAGTGGACTGGATGAGCCTGGACTTGAGCATTTTTAACTTAAAGTGAAACTTGAACATGGTAGACGCTGTGACCTCATTCTTCCAGCTGTCAGCGACAATATTAATGAACTTCTCGTGTTTAGTCCACATTCGTTGAAATTTAAATGGTTATGGAAATGGGGACTGGGTGGTGGGGCAGGAAAGGAGCAAGGGAGAGTGATCTGAATGAGATCTGGTAAGGTGCTCAACTTTAGAAGCAGGGAAAGCTTGAAGCCACTCCGAATTGATAAAGAGTCTGTCAAGTCTTGCCCATCAACGACTTGCTCCGGATCAGTTGTTGCACCAAGAGAACTGGGAGCCTAAAAAGCCCAAATCTATCAATCCGGTGTCATTGACTAAATGTTGAAAATCGAGCATAGCCCCAGTCATTTGGGGGGTTCTGTCGTGCCTATCTTCAAGAGATAAGGTAGTATTGAAGTCCCCACCTATCAGCCAGGGTCCTTGCGTGGAAGCATGAATGGATCGCAACTCGTCCCAGAGGGCCTTTCTCAGCTCCCTCGAGCAGCTGGCATAGATCGTTGTGACCGTTATCGGGAGAGGGAAGGAAGAGGAAGAAAAACAGAGGGTAATGCACTGAGGGAAGGCCTTGTGATTGTGGAGATTGATGAAGTCTAAAAATAAAATCCAAATTCTGTTACCTACCATGTCATCTGAAATGCGCTTGGAAAATCTCAGCTTGGCAACTAAGTTTGCTTTCTTCGATTCCCTAATCATAGGCTCCTATAAAAGGAGAATGTCAGGCCTGTGTTTTCTAATCAGTCTTTTCAGGTAACAGGTGGTAGGGACATTACCTACCTCTCACATTCTAGGAAATTATACTAATCATCAGACAACAACCCTCATTTCACAGCCCGTTTCTGTTTCCCTTTCAGCCTCTGTCTCTTTCTCTTTATCCGCGAGTTTACCTTCGGTTGCTCTCCTCGATTTGCCTGCTCCGTCTTGTGGCCAGTTGGGAGCTACTCTGAGTCACTATTCAGGCCTAGCGACAAAGGGGAGGAGGCACCTGAATCTCCTCGCATGTCCACCCACAGGTCCAAGCCCCTGTAGGTTGAGACTAATGGAGGTTCTGCATAACTGAACTCGGATGGGATTCGGTTACCATAGATAAGCCAGGAGCTACTTTCTTCCCTGTAACAGAAGGCATCAGCGTCGTACTAGTAATTCTACCCTCCGAGGGGTCTTGAATCGGAGATGGAGGAGGAGTCCTACTGATTCCGTTTCCTGGAGGTGAATGCTGATTTGTGATTGCAAGCGAATGCGGGCTCCCCTGTTTGGCAGCTGAGTCTTTAAAGAGGTTCTTGATCCCAGAGAGCCAGTTTTCCCACACTCCCATGACAGTTGGGGAAGGTTGAGGTAAGAGGGTTGGGGTGTGCATGCCTTGGAAGGGGAGATATGAGGCTCCGGGTGGGACTAGGAATGGTGGGAAAGGGTGGGAAGAGGGAGGGAAGCAAGAATGAGAAATAAGGGGGCAAGCCTGATAAGGTTGAAGCTGGAAATTGGAAGGAGACTAGGCAGGAGAATGGGCAAGAGGCTGAGGTTTCTGAATAAAGTGGTGGATAGCATGGACAAGTTTGAAAGGCCATGTCATTAGTTTGAGGGTCCTGATGGGGCGGGGGGCATTGGGTTGAGGTGGAGGGGGATGGAGGGGGGTCAGTCGACCCAGGAACTGTTGGGACAGGCGGGTTGGAATGGGGAGAAACACCTCTTACTGGGAGAGTTGGGAGTCTGTTCTGCTACACAGCATCTTCCCCGTGGACGTTCTGTTGCTTGGCAAAGGCCCCAGATACCCATTGCCTGGTGGACTCACCAGGATTGACAGGGCAGATTCCTGAGGCTGGTTGTTCTCCGAGAGATTGGCCACACAATTACTCAGATACGGATATCAAATGAGGTCTACCGTCTACCAGCAGAGTCAATTTCTTGGAGGGCTGAGAATCCAGATGAGGCAAGATCTTGGCTCGAGCATACCATCTGTTTAGGCCTTCTATCGAGTACCTGTCAAGCTTTATAACTGTCCCCAACTTCTCTGCAATTTGACCAATTGTGTGCTCACTCCAGGCATGAATGGGGATTCGCTCAATCCGAATCCAAGCTCCCTTCCCTGGAATCGGTGAAGTCGGGCTCCAACTTCTCGCTTAGATTAGGCCGAGATCACTCTGCAAGGTCTTATCCCTTGAGAAGGTGATTAAGTCCCTAGTTTCAAACATCATAAGATACCCAGCGACAGACAGTCGAAAAATCTCCAAGCTAGATTTGCTGAATCTGGAAGAATGAATCCCCTTGATGAGGTCTTGAGTCGCATCGTCCGCCCTGAGAACTTCTCCTACTAACGCATTATAGAGAGAGACCTTCCATTTATCCGTTATCCAGTTGGGAACAATAATGGATTCGGACAGGTTGAGACCTAGAGGGGGTTGAAGCACTTCTGCATACGACTTGGTGCCAGAGGAGGGGACTGACATCCTCTCAATGAGGGGTGGCTGAAGCCGAACTGTGCCTCTGCTAGAGGATGAGGGAAGGGTTCGCACCTAGCTTTGGAGACGAAGAAATGGGGGGGGGGGGGGGGGGTTGTGCGCCTGAAGAGAGAGTGGTCGTGGAGCATCTCCTTAGCTGAAAGGGCGTCCTCCTTCCGCTTGAATCAGACGAAGCCATAGCCCTTCTTCCATCCTGTAACTGTAAATCTGGGGATGTAAATGTCTATTAGATCTCTGAACTGCCCAAACTGACGACGAACTTCCTCCTTTGAGATGTTGAAGGCGAGGTTGCCAACAAAAAGGCTCCATCCAGCTTCCTTTGGTCATTTATTGCGCACCGAATGCCAACCCTCTCCATTGAGGTCATTCTGTGGGAGATGGTGGTGGGATGCCTCCATTATCAACTCATGCCCATGGGGCTTGGGGAGGAGAGGAATCAGGCCTGAGAGAGCAGAGGAAAAGTGGCGTGGAGTGAGCTAGTCGGCGTCATGGCTCCAACGGTGGCTCTGCCGCCAGGCAGGGAGACGACGTATCCCGCCTAGGGGAAATTCAAAAATCAAAACCAATCCTAACTTCTTTACAACTGGTCCGTGTTAAAGAGCGAAACATTGAGTATTGCATCATGAAGTATATTTTTTCTTCTATGAGATAGTTCATAGTTCCATGTGTTTAGTTACAATTGAAGGTGACTTTTCCAGCTTTATATCCAATGTACTTTTTATTCATAATGTTATTGTTTATTGTAATTGGTTATTGTTTCTTGTCATTTCTTTACATAAATATGTAAGTCAATGGTCACAAGTACTTGAAGAGAACCTATCAGATATTCATTATACACATACAGTAGTGATACATAAAAAAAGAACACACCAAAGTTCGATTCACACAAGGTAGGAGTGCCAAAGATGAAGAACAAGATACACACTAATGTGTGGATGGTGACCAGTTACACGCGTGCATGTTTTTGCACATGCATAAGTCTGAGATTCTCCATTTTCTTAAAATCATGTAAATGACTTCTAGAACATCGATTATAAAATGCCTACTAACAACCATCTTCAAACAAACAGTCATTTCAAATCACTTAAAAGGAATAAAATGTCGCAAGTAGGCCACTACTCAATTTAATTGAATAATTCCACTGAAGGGTGATTGGTAAATCTTTGACGGCTCTGCATTTACCACATCTACAAATAATGTGACTATATCTTGACTGTTGGACGTAGACCAGTGGGGCCCACTTGTGAGCAATCACTTGTGGGTGGGTCCCATATGATTAGACTTCTTCCAACTCTTTTCTTTCTGTTGGGATATCAAATTCAATTTTGAATTTGATTTTAAATAGGAGATAGAGAGAAGATCGGATAATCCGTTCTCATCCTATCTCCTTCCTTTCCTATAAAAAAGGGACGCACTCTCTCTCGCAATGAATCATATGAAACACCAAGAGTATACAGAGAGAAATAGAGTGCACTATAGTCTGTCCATTTTGGCTTGTCCTTAGGGCGATCTGATCCATAGATCGCAATCCGGGGCCACTATATACTGCAAGATCAGAGGTGTGAATAGTTCCATCTGCTCTAGTAGTAGATAGACGGGCTGTTGGAACACCGTCCTTCTACTTTGTGAGGGTCCCAATCATCGTGTACACCGTCAAATCTTGAGGGCTCACCTTCCGCATTTCCCTTCAGTGGTATCAGAGCAATCAACGGCGGATCTCCGATTATTTTCATTTAAAAAAGGTAAGTGGCCAATCTTTTCTTTTTGGATTGGAATCCATGTGTTTGGTGGATTATATTTTGCATATATGTAAATCCAATTATGATGGACCCAGATGATCATGATTTCATACACCTTATGTACACCAATAGTTATTGTATTGAAATACATACGTATCCATCTCACAAAATATCCACCAATAGTTGTTGTATTGAATTACACCACTTAAATAGAGGCATGCTCACCTAAGCACCTTTGGACACGTGACATGGGTGTCGAATCCGAACGGTCCATAAGATGAGGAATCCCATGAAACCTCAAGGGGTGAATTTTCATGCTGATCTAAGATTCTAGTGGGCCATAGTAAAGAGAAATTCAAATCAAGGGAAGAAACTGTTTGAATTTTTATGTCCCATCAAAGTTTTGGTTCGAAGTAAAAATTGGTACCAAGGGATTTTATGAGGTTCTACTTCATTTGGATCGTTCAGATTTTCAAGACTCATCTGATATGTGTTGTTCTAAAAAAGTTCGAATGTAGAATGTACGAACTGGTTCGCAGGTGAGCGTTCCGCCACCTAAAATATAGTTACAGGTGATGTCTCTCTCCGAATCTGTATTGAGATGTCAGACTCTCTATCATTAATATGCAAAGGTACACGTGTGTACACATGTGGGCTAATATGGTCATGTACACGTGTGTACACATGATTGGCTAATATGCACATGTACACGTATGTACACGTTGGCTGATGTCTACATGTGTACACGTGTTGGCTGATGTCCACATTCTGTACACATGTCCACATTCTGATGCTATATAGTTGCTATATGTATATAACCTGTACACATTGGCTGATGTACACATTCTGTAAATGTATTGATATCCACATTCCATGCACACGTTGGCTGATATGCAATATACAAACTACCAGCAATATGGATGTCGTATTGTAATACACCACAAATATATTGCTGTTGTATTAATGTATTAGAGAAGCTGATCGGCTGATATACATCAAACTAACCATATAACTGTTGTACATGTGGGTTTGACCAAGAGATGTGTTGTATCCAAGCCGTCCATCCATATGACGAGCTTGACATTAGGATGAATGACATGGGTGTAAAACACATACATCCCATTGATGAAAGATGTACAACATGGTGGCCTCCTCACACCCTATCTAAGATTAGAGACAACTCAAGGACTGGGCTGGGCTGGCTCATGGTGAATGGTCTGGCCCATTAGCCTGATCCAATCATCATGTCTTGTACAAATGTGTAATCATCATGGTGGCCACCTTTAGAGATCCACGCCATTCATCAGGTTAGACATCATTTGTGAGCAACAGTGAAAAAGCCCTCCCTGAGGATTATTAACTTTTCATTGATATTCATCAATGGTCGTTTCAAATCAACATGTTGCCAACCGTTCATATGCCCACTCAGATAACCGGTTTATTAACTGAGGTTTTCAGTTTGAACCCCATCTACAATGTGGTCTGGTAGATGAACTGCATGGATCATAGTAAGGTGGGGCCCACTTATATAGAATATAGGACTGAATTGGATAACTGGTAATTCAATCCACGTATTATATAAAGCCTACTTGGATTAGGTGGATATTGTTGGTGTAATCACTAATATAGCCAGTGGGCCGTATTCAAGCAATTTTACTCTCTTGACAAAATTAGCTAAAATAATTGTGTCTTACTTGTCTTGTACAGTTAGCTTATGCAATTTTATATGATATATATTTATATATTTTAGCAAATTAACCGTTAACCATATTTAGTGGAAATATGGATGGTATAGATTAAATCTGCTTTGAGAATTAGTGATATAGAGATCATTAGTGATTAAAATGATCATCTACCATGATGATCAATATTGATGAAAGGATCCATCATCAACAATGATCATTAACGGTAATGATCGGATCCATCTCTAATGATCATGATCACTAGTGATGATAGAACTCTCTTTATGGATATGCATTTCATTATTATTTTTCTAATGATAATGTTTAAATATGTGTGATATTATTAAAGTTGATGTGTTTAAATCTAAGCCCTCATTATTTTTTCATTAGAAAATATAGAAAAAACTTTGTACTTAGTTGCTCCCTATACAGATAAAAATAGGTTGTGCATAACCTGAGTGGGAGTTTATTCTCCTTAACCAAATGATGCATGCAACAAAATAATGGTAGGTTGCACGTTATACAAATTCATTTTTATAAAAGCATTAAATTTCGTCTTAAAAGGAGAACTTGATTGTTCTACACCGCCCATTCGGGTATGTGGACTTTCAGATCTTGTTAAGATGCGTTTACTACTTTTATACTTTGAAAATTTGAATAACACGTAGAAATGCTGATGATTAGTGTCAATACCTCATAGCTAAGTAGTGATACTCATGCAATGTAGAGATGGCCACCAAAGTGTTAATCGTTGAACAATTGAAAGGACAACATTTCAACGGCAACAACTATGAAGACTGGTCCCGTGTAGTGCGATGCCTTCTGGACGAGGATGACATATCTCACACACTCGATGTAGTTCAAGAGGAACCCATCTTGTCTAAAAACGGGAATTTACAAGAACATAGGGTTGCGATGACTCGCTATAATAAGTGGCGAAAACAAAATCGCTCAGCCCGTAATATCCTTCTTAGCACTATACACAAAGAACTCATACCTACGTATGAAGTGCATGAAACCGCTAAGGAAATCTGAGAAGCACTGACAGATGCCTATGCGCAGAAGTCAGATGCAAGAGTTAGGACAATGGAATTAGAATTCTAGGAGTATAGGATGCCCGTTGGCTGCCCCATCAAAGATCATATCCATAAGATGAAGCAAATGATAAGTGCTCTTAGAGATGTTGGGTGTAAATTAACTGAAAATTAGAAGATTATAGCCATGCACCATTCCTTGCCTGAATCTTGGGCTCAAATCAAAAGAATTTTGAACCATACTGATTCTATCACTACGTTCAGAGACTTTTGTGGCCACTTGGTATGTGAGGTTGAAATGAATGCAATTCAGCCAGGGCCTTTGTAGCAGAGACCCATAAGCGAAAAGCTAACAATAAACGGTCCAAAGCTCGCAACAAGGCAAAGAAGAATAACCAAGAACAGAAGACCACAACACCTGCTCCAAATCTTAAGAAGGGGAACAGAAAGAAGAAGCAGAAAAAGACAAATGTAGTCTGTTTTGTCTGTGAAAATTTCGGCCATTATGCTCGACAGTGCGCCCATAAAAGGACGGTAATTTCTCAGTCACTAGATACTTTGTATGTAGGCATTTGTTCTGAAATCCTTTCCATTGATATCATATCTAACGAGTGGATTTTGGATTCAGGCGCAACAAAGCACGTGACAAGTAGTCATCGAGGACTCGAGGAATTCCGGCCTGTATCCAAGGGGAGTAACAAGTTGTACATGGGTAATAACGTTGTTGAAGACGTACAAGGGATTGGTGTTTTCCATCTACGTACGCGCATAGAGCGAACAATAATACTCCGTGATATTCTATATGCACCGGGGATGCGTCAGAATTTAATTTCTGTTTCTAGGTTATTAGCTGATGGTTTTGATATTCGATTTTTCGGGGCAAGAGTTTCTTTGAGACAGAATAACCTCATTTTTGCATGGGGTAATTTAATTTCGGATTTATTTATTCTAGACGTAGATTGTGATAATGCTCCTCTAGCTTTATCTGCTATGTCGAATGAAAGTGTAGTATCTGAATCTAAAAAATGGAACGTGAGGTTAGGTCACATAGGAAAGGATCGTATGACAAGACTAGTACGTTCTGGTCTGTTAGACTCCTTATCCAAAGTTGATTTGTCATTTTGTGAACATTGTGTGTCGGGGAAGACTTCGAAGAAACCATTTTCCAAAGCGGCTAGGCCAAAGGGCACACTAGAGATAATCCATTCAGATATCTGTGGACCCTTTAATGTACATGCCAGAAACGGATGTCAATACTTTGTCACTTTCATTGACGATTACTCGCGCTATGGATATGTGTATCTCATCTCACATAAATCTGAGGCTTTTGATTATTTTCTTAAATACAAAGCTGAGGTGGAAAATCAGCTTGAGAAAAAGATTAAAATCCTTCAATCTGATAGAGGTGGTGAGTATACGTCTGAAACGTTTTAATCATATTGCGAAAATATTGGCATTGTTCCATAGTACACAATGGCTTACACACCACAATAAAATGGTGTTGCAGAGAGAAGGAATAGGACATTATTGGACATGATTAGATCGATAATGGCTCAAGCCAATCTCTCTACCACATTCTGGGGAGACGACTGTTAACAACCGTCTACTTCCTAAATAGAGTCTCATCCAAATCAATTCCTAAGACTCCATATGAGATGTGGTTTGGGAGGATTCCTTTTCTAGCCAACCTACACCCTTGGGGATCTTTAGGATATGTTTTGCTACTTACTCCACATAGAGGTAAACTTGATAGTAAAACCATTGAATGCGTGTTCATAAGGTACCCTATGCATTCAAAGGGATACGTTTTAGTTTATGAGGACTATGGACGATGGATTGAGATAGAATCCTGGGACGTGACCTTCGTTGAAGATAGATACCCAAGCCGAATTAGCAAAAGGTTCCAATACAACTTTTTGAAATACCCGATGTATCTGAGGAGAGTGAGAATTTTGCTTCACAAGACGATGATACTCCTATAGTTCGTCAGGATAGTGGGAGGACATCTTAGTAGGCTCCTAAGTTATGTCGAAGTGAAAGAGGATTGATTCCCCGAAGATACTTCGATATTGAGGGGCAAACATTCTCTTGCGTTGCAGTTGATGATGATGAACCTGATTCATATCAGGATGCATTATTATCTTCTAACTCGGCCGATTGGGTGAATATTATGGACGAAGAGATCGCTTTCATGGAAAAGAATAAAGTCTGGGAACTTATTGATCTGCCTTCTAATCGTAAAGCGATAGGTAACAAATGGGTACTTAAGATCAAAAGAAAGGCAGATGGTACAGTGGACAAGTATAAAGTACGATTAGTTGCTAAAGGTTTTACACAATAAGAAGGCATTGATTACGAGGAGACTTTTTCACCTATTGCTAAGTTCTCCTCAATCCGTATGATCTTGTCCATTGTCGCAAGTTTAGACTTATAGTTATATCAGATGGATGTAAAGACCGCATTCTTAAATGGTGACTTGGATGAAGAAATATACATGCAACAACCCATTGGTTATGTAGACAAAAAACATCCAAAGAAAGTCTGCAAATTATTGAAATCTATCTATGGGCTGAAGCAATCTTCAAGATAGTGGTACATGAGGTTCCACTTGGCCATCACCATTTTTGGATTCACAATGAGTGAAGAAGATCATTATGTATACATGAAATGGTCTAGAAGATCTTTTTTGATACTATCTCTATATGTAGACGATATCTTGTTAGCTGGTAATGACATGTAATTTTGACATTGACTAAAGATTGGCTATTCTTGAACTTTGAGATGAAAGACCTCGGTGAAGCCAACTTTATCCTTGGGGTAAAAATCATCAGGGATCGCCCTAAGAAATTTTTAGGCTTATCTCAAGCAACCTATATACAAAAGATCTTAGAGCGGTTCAGGATGAAAAATTCAAAAGCTGTTGAAACCCCTATAGATAAAGCTACCAAGTTAGACAGGAAATCGTGTCCCCAGACTGAAGTCGAGAAATTGGCTATGTCCTCAGTACCTTATGCAAGCGCAGTAGGGAGCTTAATGTATGTTATGCTTTATACTAGACTGGATATTAGCTATACAGTTGGCATAGTCAGCCGTTATCAGAGTAACCCAGGACAGTCTCATTGGCAAGCCATCAAACGTATATTCCACAATCTCAGAGGAACAAAAGACCTAATGTTGTGTTATGAGGGCACAAGCCTCGAGCTCAAAGGATATTCTGATGCTGCTTTGGGTAATGACACCGACAAGGGAAAGTCTACTTCAGGATATCTATTCTTACTCGGAGGAGGAGCTATCTCATGGTCGAGTAAGAAACAGACATCCACAGCTCTTTCATCTATGGAGGCTGAGTACATTACATGTTGTGCTACAGTTCAGGAGTGTGTATGGGTTCACAGATTTTTATTGAGTCTGGGTGTTGTACCGAGTGTTCGTCAGCCTATATCGCTGAAGATTGACAATACTTCTGCCATTGACTTGACAAAGGACCCTAAACACCACCAGAAATCTAAGCACATTGAGATCAAGTATCATTATGTCCGTGATCAAGTGAGAGATAAGAAGGTCGCCCTCAGCTACATTCCTACCAAGGAGATGATGGCTGATCCCATGATGAAACTTATAACTAGAGATCTATTTCAGGTTCACGTCAGGCAGATGGGATTGAGGAAAGTTTGACAGATGTATTTGTTTTGTAATACATTCGATCTTTCATTAATGAATAATATATTCCATTTATTCAGTATTGAACACTAAACTAGGTAAGTAGATCATCAACATTTACCTTGATATCATGTATGATTTCTATTTTTGTCGGTAGGCTGGTCACCCACTCGCACGGGTTGACCAACCTTGAATGTACAAGAGAGGTACATTTGGGGCTACATTTATACATTTAGGTATGAACTTCTATTTATTATGAATAATAAAGGATGAGGATATGAGTGAGTAGTATCCGCCTACAATCTTATAAAGATCGTAGATGAGACTGATAAAGTCGAATAACATAATCGCACCATTCTGTTACATGTGATCAATGTTATGGCCTGAATTTAAAGCCAGGTTATGAGGTTATGAGATGGGTTGTACCTCATGTAAAATAACCTGCGTATTGTAGACCCGATATACACTTAGTATTGTCTACTTTACGACGTGGATTGTAGCCACGTGCTGGGACCTTTTACCTACAGATTGCTTTGATTCGATCTAATCATTGCAACATGCGAGTAGCCAGTCCCATAGGTGACTCTTTGTGTCCTTAGTTACTCTCCTCTTGTGTATATGAAGATGAGATTGAGTGTCGCTACTTTAGTGTACAATGATGAAAGGTCCTTGATTGGCTAGACTCAGTTACGCTAGGAAAACAGCTTGATTAATTCCAAATTACTCATCTGCGTGGGGAAGATCCCGTGACAGCTACACCAAGTTTCTAGAACTATAGATACGCACTTGAAGACTTATCCGCCAGCAGTATCGAGTTATTTTTATTAGACTTTTGCAAATAGTATTTTTCTTAAAAAGCATATATATATATATGTATTGCTTTGAATTGGTTTTAGTCGAAGTTTGTGAAAAATCAAGTTTTCAGAATAACTCGATAAGTTGGATAAGTGCGTATGTTGACTGAGTACTCCAGATCGGGAGTTAACTCCATCCGGTGTGGTCATACGGACTAGGACAGGCATTACAAAGCTTGGGTTATTGAGTACTAGTTAGGTGGTCACTTAGTACTTAACCACTTGTGAGAAGATTATGGTGATCCAGCTGGTCCCACGCCTCTGATTCTTTTGATCGCGATGTTTGGTATTTGATTGTTATAAGGCAAGTTAGTTGGACAGATTTATGTGCCTATCCCACAATGTGATTGAGTGGGAGATATTGGACGTAGACCAGTGGGGCCCACTTGTGAGCAATCACTAGTGAGTGGGTCTCATATGGTTAGACTTCTTCCGACTCTTTTCTTTCCATTGGGATATCAAATTCTGTTGAATTTGATTTTGGATAGGAGATAGAGAGAAGATCGGATAATCCATTCTCATCCTATCTCCTTCCTTTCCTATAAAAAAAGGGACGCGCTCTCTCTCGCAATGAATCATACGAAACACCGAGAATATACAGAGAGAAATAGAGTGCGCTATAGTCTGTCCATTTTGGCTTGTCTTTGGGACGATCTGATCCATAGATCGCAATCCGGGGCCACTATATACCGTAGGATCAGAGGTGTGAATAGTTCCATCTGCTCCAGTAGTAGATAGACAGGCCGTTGGAACACCGTCCTTCTGCTTTGTGAGGGTCCCAATCATCGTGTAGACTGTCAGATCTTGAGGGCTCACCTTCTGCATTTCCCTACATTGACACGTCTGAAACACCCAAACACCAACAAAAATCTACACAAACCATACCATTACATGCCCCCCAAAAAATGAATCTTTGAATTACTCCACAAGCAAAACAAACATTTCTTCGAATTATGACTCTTAACATGATATATGGAAATCCCCAATTGAAATCTAAACAGTAAACACAAACAGCAAAAAATATACAAATTATTGATATGAAAAGGGTAGATCTCTACTCACGAATGAGCAAGGTGTATGTGTTTCAATCCACTTAGAGGGTAGATCTGCCTCCTAGTACAAGAAGCACTATTTTAATGAAAGTTCTCTGTGATTTTTCATATTATTTTGTGCTACTTAATAGCCTAGACTCACCATGTTTGGGAACAAATTTTTTTTATTTTTTATT
Organism: Magnolia changhungtana; assembly: GCA_030180095.1. Taxonomy (NCBI): domain Eukaryota; kingdom Viridiplantae; phylum Streptophyta; class Magnoliopsida; order Magnoliales; family Magnoliaceae; genus Magnolia; species Magnolia changhungtana. The sequence continues at coordinate 1,854,363 of JASAUF010000360.1, forward strand.
TATTATTATTATTATTTAAAAAAAAAAAAACAAAAAAAAAAAACAAAAAGATGACAACTCTACTCTAATCACACTTCATCCTCTCACATGCCATCTCACTCACGTGCAAGATACCCATCCAAATAGGGCTTATTAGGAAATAAAAACCATAATGTTAGGGTTTTGAAAATGAGATGGTAGGATATATCCGGGGTTGTGACTCTTTTGCTGAATTTTCATTAGTCATTGCTGTTTGTAATTTATTGTTTGCTCTTTGCGATAATTTGGTTATTGAAGTAAAATATTGTTCATGTTTCCATTGTGTCAGTTAGTTTCATTTTTGTAGTTTTTTTTTTTTTTTTTTTTTTTTTTTTTTTTTTAATAATACTTTTATGTAAAATAATGGTTCCATTACATGAGTGCATGTAAATTATCAATGTTTTGACGAGAATGATTGATGGAAGAAGATGCTTATTGCAGCCCTTTCTTCTGGTGTCAGATTGGTTGAATGAAAGGTGAGCTAATTTTATTGACACAACCCAGGTGTCTTCACAGGAGATTTCCATTGACTGTAGAAAACTTTTTAGGATTGGATGTGCTGATCAAGGATGGATATGCAAAAGCTATAGCAAATCTGAAGTTTTTGAACTCGGTATTTCTCATTGTGTGACTTGAGTTATGCTCATCACTCTTTTCTTCATGTTAAAGCAATGCTGTTTGTTTCTTGTGCTGTTGATCCTTGCAAAAATGACCTAAAGAGCAGTGAAATGCCTGTAATTCGAGAAAGTTCTACAGCTGTTGCTGATCATTCCTTAGAAGGCTAAAGAAGATATTTAGATCCATCACAAATCTTCATCATTTTAAAACCATGCTGTTAGTTTCTTGTTCTGTTGGTCCTTTCAAAAATGAGCAAAATAGCAAAGCTGTGAAATGCCCATAATTCATAAAAGTCCTGTAACTGTTGCTGATCATTCCTAGGCAGGCTAAATAAAATATTTAGATCCATGTAATGTATCTATAATCTGATTTAGAAAAGATGGGTCCATTGTGAAATTGTTAATAAATAAATAAATTAATCTTCAAAGAATATGATGTACCTCGTATTTCTGTGTTAGCCCTTTATGAAGTTGTTAGCATCTCATCTTTTACTTATTTTTACTGAAAGCTACATGCTGAAAGTGGAGGTTTTTTTTTTTTTTTTTTTTTTTTTTTTTTTTTTTTTTTTAAGCTAGTGTTTTGTGAACTATCCGTTGGTTTAGTTTTCCATTCTATGTACACTCATTACTTACACGCTTATTAGCTTCCTAATATTCTCATTGCTTGTATTGTAAAAGCTCAATACAAGTGCCTGAGTGGATTTCAAAGTTCAGGTTTTATTTTCACTAGATATGGCATGGATAAGGCACTAGTATGACATGGATGAAGCTTGTGTACTAAAGTAGCCCAAAGGTTGAAACAAAATTAGAAGCAAGAAGTACCATATTTGATGGTCAATTCCCCATCTCTTTAGGTGCTTCAGTCGATCTCCAACCAATCCCCACACCTGGAAGAATAAAAGGGGAACAGCAAATGAAGGATAAATATGTGGAATTCCTCCATGCAAACCAAATGGAGTCGCACCAAAGGGGTTCTAGTGGCATTGTGCTGCTATGTTTTTAAATCCCATCGCCGGAAACAAGAATGAACTAAACCAAAAATCTCAGTCAATCAATAATCAATGTGTCATGATGTTTCAGAAGTCCAGCTCTGTGCCATATAGTAGATGTTTCTTTCTTACTTGCACCTCACTGGTCCCCACATGCTTATCTAGTCCTGCTCCAACTGCATTTAAAAAAGTATTCGAACTAGGAAGCTGAATAAAGACTTCCAATTAAAAAATTACTTCTCCAAATATACCAGAGCCATATGGGCAATTATATAACACCATCGCTGTGTATGCGGTTCGATTTCTGTAAAAGCCTCGAAACCTGCATTTCAAGCAACTGTACGGCCGGATATTCTGTACGGTTGCCAAAAAAAAAAAAAAAAAAAAGAAACCAAGTTTATATCGTATTCCAAGTTTTTAAAAAATATGATTTGATCCATAAAATGTATGAGATTTCTTAAAACTATTGATCACTATGCATCTTCTTGCAGCTTTTTATGCTATTTCAGGAAATGCAAGCCTTTGTTCATTAAAGCAAATGCAGCATTGCAGCTCATCTAAATGATTTTGTAGGAAATTTCTACCTGCCCCTCTTAGATCTCATGATTCCTTGCAGCGTCAGGTCATAAGATTGCTTCTTTTCTCCTACTTTTTTGCTATTTCAAGTGACTAAGTTGTCTGAGATCTATCATTAATCTGATGGGCATAACTGTGCCCTGTTTTAGGGATGTTGACTGCTCCACAAGCACCTCTAATCCCAAGTATTTGGGTTACTTTAGCACGGGAAAGTAAACGACAATTGATAGTTGTACTTTTATTAGAGTTTGATGAGCATATCTGTCAGGCATGTGAAACATGCTTACAATGATTTGGACCTCTGATTCAATTATCAAGCAGATGGATGATCAACTATAGCCGTAGAATTATCTTAGTTATTATATTGGTGTGTCGCAAATGGATGATTGAGTAATGATTGATTTGGTGGACAAAAATACCCCCATTAGATGCTTAGGATCACTTGATCTTCTTTTGTATAGGGGCACAATGGCAAGGGTGTTCATGGAATCTATGATTGTCTTATGATAGAAATGGATTAGGTGCATCACATGGTGGTAAAACAAGGAGTTTTTTTTTTTTTTTTTTTCAATTGTAGGGGCCTTTTGGCAAAAATCTTTTTTTTCTTTTGTTTTCTGGTGTTTTTGGAGAGAGTGTTTTCTTTTGTATGGTGAAAATGGGCTTATTGCACATTTCCTGTTACTAGTAGGGTTGTTTGGCAAAAATCCATTTTTTTTTTTTTCCTTGCTTGTCTTCTACATTTGTAGGACATCATGGTGGATCTCTACATTTTTTTTTTCCAAACACATTTGATTTTCTTCACTTGACTTCTTCAAAAGCCAATATTTTCCTTCATATAGTCTTGTTTATCATTTGGGTGCTGTTAGGTGAGATTTCTAGTGAATTTGTCTTGAACTTGCGTACTAAAGTCGATTTGTTCATTTGAAAGACTTGTGCAGGTGTTGTCATGCTAACGGACATCATTTTCTGGGGTCTTATAGTTCCATTTCTCTCAATCGAACATTTCAGCTTGAATATGGTGAGCTTTCTGTTCTATTCATTCCTTTGGTTTTACTAAAAGGTTAAATACTTCATCATAATTTGGTTTGATGTGTACTACATTGAGTTGACATGGTTGATTGTGTGTTCATTTCTGCAAGCACTGTATTGTTATACTTCAACTTACCATTGTACAAATAGATAGCCGAATGATTATTTTATTTTATTATTTTATTATATTTTTTGTTTCTTTCATCATAGCTCTCTTTCTTTTTAGAAGTTCATATAAAATCTAAACCATCATGGAATTCAGTTTCTTTTATAAGCTCTTCTTGCTATACTTAAACTTTCTTTTTATCTTTTTTTAGAGGTTTAGATTGAATCAAAACCATATGAGTCTCAATCTTTTCTTTGCAATTTATAGTTGTACCTAATATGACAAGTTGGATTTAAAATTTGTATGATTCACTATGAATTCTAAATAACCCAACAGATATAGACCGATTTTTTTTTTCTTTTATTCTAAATCAGGTACAACTTTATACGTATCAAGTATGGGATCCTTCTTGCATTTGATAGGTTCTGCGCTTGTTTAATTATCTGTTCCTTCTCTTTTCTCTTTTCTCTTTTTATTATTTTTTTTATTTTTTATTTATTATTTTTTTTGACACGATGTTGTTCTCCAGATTTTTAGGGGCCTAGCTTATATTTAGTGTACCCAGGGTTTGTCATAGGGTTGTGTAGCCTCAAAATCTTCTGGTATGTGTTTTCTTTAATAGGGATGTTTATTGAATTTGTTCTGTTTGGGAACTACAACTGTTTATCTTACAAGCACCATCTCTTAGAATTGTTCTTTGTTGCATGTTTGTGGTCGTAGGAAGAATGTGAGGATCTACGTTACAGAATGAAAGAAGGCCATCTTAAAAGGCCCACTGTGGTTGCTGCCCGAATGAGGTATATATTTTGGTGAGGCCTAGTCATTTTGTGGTGCCCTCCATTTCTCTGTATAGCATCCTTCCTATTAATGGATCCCAGGTGGTGTGCTCCCACCTTTAAAAAAAAAAAAAAGGCCCACTGTGGTAACCTCACTTCCATTAGCAATTCATTTATTTATTTTGAGGTGGATGAGGCAGTGTGGGATGAGATTGTTAGAGTTCAGCCATTTCTTATTATCTGACCCGATGGCTGGACCTTTCACTCAATGCGGCATCTATTCTGTTCTAGAGGCAACATGAGTTCAGAAAATTATTTTTCATACAGTAACTCTTATATGACTCATTCAAGTAATTCAAAAAAAAAAAAAAAGAAGAAGAAGAAGAAAGAGTTGATGATGCCATTCCTATGGAAGTTATTCCATGTAAGATTCTTCATGGATCATTTGTGTCTCTGTATCGTTGTAATTTAAGCTTTTGTTTCATTTATTCATTTTGATGGAGAGAGTGATAAGGATGTGTCTAAACTTGTGTCTGATTTTGAGGCATACTTGTCCTAGTCTGGTTTATTAAAGCTTATAGCTGTAGAGCATAACAATGCTTAATTAAATACCATCTTCTATGCATTCATGGTAATGAGTGGGTCTTCTTTGTGAGAATGAGATTGCCCAGAGTTGTGTTGCATGTTCAGCAAGCAATATGAGCTATTGGATGCACAATGGTTTTGTTACTGTCAACAATGGAAAAATGTCCAAGTCACTAGGGAATTTTCTCACAATTTGTGAGTAAGTAACAAAATGTATGCGTTTGGGAAACGTTCTCATTTCGTAATTTGAGTTTATTTTGAGTCGAACATCTTTGGAATCTTTTCTGCATTCTTTCTTGCTAGAATTGTTTCGGCCATAACCAATTAATTGTGCTGTAGTTCTTCAAGTTGTACCATCCATTGGCCTTGAGAGATTTCTTGATTAGCACGCACTACCAGTAGATTAAGGTCTATTTGGTTGACGTTCATCTGGCCAAGCTGACAAACAACATTCTTATCAATGATGGACGCTCCTTGTAGGAACTATTGGTTACCACACAGCATGACTAATTGTGGAATTTGAATGAAGTTCATATTTCATTAGCCTTGATGCCAAAAACTGAAAAGGAAAAAATCTGTTGTCTGTCAGGATGTACAATGAGGCGATCTCATATTATGAGAAGGCACTTGCCCTTTCAACCAGAAGATTGAGCACCTATGCAGGTCTGGCGTACACTCATCATTTGCAGGTAATAATACTCTTTAAGCCTTGGAATCTTTTTGGTCTTTCCAATTATTTCCTTTGTATAAAGCAAAAGTTCTTTCTTCTTTTAATAGCATCGTAGAAACAATATTTGAAGCATCTACTCAGTGAAAAACTACAAAACTGGTTCTGAGGAATGCACTTGGGGTTAATGCAGTCCATATGCATTTGGTGCCTTTTGCAGTCTCCAAATTATAATAGTATTGTTGGCATATATCTCTTTAGTGTTTAAGCATCAAATAGGTCAATGATTGTGTGTGGTTTGATAATCCCGACGTTATGCCAACCGTATTGAGCGGAAGAGACTTTCATAACTTTCTAATAAGAGCTTATGTGAGTGGCATCCAACTGATCAAGCCTCACTCCTGGAGGGAGGTGTTTCAGTTTTGTTGTTCCTTGCTTTTGTACTTAAGCTAGTTTTGCAATATTGAGTGCCGGATATCACCAACACCAATCTATATATTCTTTTTAGTGCATTTGGGTAGTTATGCCTTTTGTCGCGGATGCAATGTGTGATGCCCTTTTCTCTCTGGATGAATCCAAATTCTGAAGGGCTTCTTACTCTTGCCTTTGTACCTAGAAAGCAATTATCTCTCAAGTGTAGACGAATTCCATTTCAGTCCAATAATTCCAATGTCTTGATGATTGTTGTTTCCCTTTTCAGGATAATTTCAATTATGCAATTACATATTACCATAATGTCAGATACTACTAGCCATTTTTGTTGCTATTGCATTGCTTGAAATTTACACATTAGTTTAAATTGTATAATCCATGGAATGAAACAGAATATGATCAAATTTCCTTCTTGTGTTATAGGGGAACTCCAATTTATGCATTCTATCATTTCAGCTAATAGTTTTGTTCCTTTTATCATCATCATCATCATCTTGAACTGTAAGTTTTTTTTTTTCCCATTTTGGCAGAAAATTAATTAAGTCAATGTAACTTTGAATTTTTTTGCCTGATTTTGTTTTGCACTGCACAATTGAGCAATATTTAAAAGCTTTGTTGGTTTTGCAATCAGGTTTTGTGGTTGAAACCCGATGATCAGTTTTTCTTTATCCAGATTTATATGATCTTATTCATAGGTTGGATGATAAATAAACATTAAGAAACATTACACTAGGCTTTAGGAAGTCTTTAATGGTAGGGTGTTCAAATTAAAGTTGCAAGTTAAGAAACCTTTGTTTATGCCTTGCCTCAAAATCTTTTTTTATAACCTAATATTAGTGCAGGTACACTTACAAGTTAGGGCATAGGTTATTCAATGAATGGTTCGTACATTTGGAGTCAGACATATCACTTCAAACCATCTCCTTATCCTAGACAGGATTCTTTACATCATGTTGTAATTTTTCGTGACATGGGAAAGGTAGGAACAGATGGGGACATCCCGCGCACGCCGTCCACACGTGCACATACACCACCCCCCTACGCTCGTACGCCAAAAGAAGGAGGGCCCCACCGTCGATCTGAATCGATGACGACATCCAGGGAGGGCTTCCTATCTAGAAGACGAAGTTTTGATTCAAAAGAGTGGGCTCGTTAGTCAAGAAAAGCCCATCATGGGATCTCATGATCGTGATCCACTAGTCAGATTGATTTTATATTTCAGGTTTTGCTTATTAATATTATTAAAAATATCATGGATGCTTTAGATTTCTTTGTTTGATTTTTATTTTAGTTTACTTTATCGCCAAGTAATAGGTTGCGCACATGGTGCAAGTTTTTGGGGTGTAGGTTTTTTTTTTTTTCTATAAATAGGCACCCCTTGTAGTTCTTTTCATTCATTGAAGATTAATAAAAATTCTACGTTTTCCTAATCTGTGACTTGCGAAGCCCTCCCTTCATCAAAGGGTTAATACTGTGGTGAGAAGCCACATCTATTCCGATTCGCCTTCATCCATCGCCATCTCTACTACCCATCCTCTACCATCCCTTCTTCTCATCTCACCCCATCATATATACTTCGAATCAATCATCTATTGCAGCAATTCTTCTCCCCACAGCAGAATTTCAGAATCTGGCCCTACAAGAGGGTTGAAACTTTGGTGGGGCACCACGCACAAACCGCACATCGAATCGAGCTGAGATTTTGAGGTTTTGAAATCCAAGCCTGGCCAACCAGGGTCAAGGTTGCCTTTTTTTGAATAGTGGGCCCCAAACACATGCGGCTGGGATCACACGCACGTGCGTCTGGGCCATTGATGCTATCCGCGCACGGGAAATATTTTTCGGTTCAGGTTTTTTTTCTTATTTTACCCTCTCATACTAGTTTTTCATAAACCTTTACCCTAGATTGCATTATCCTTAATTTATTTGCTCCTTTTCTCACCTTAGGGTTCCTCGAATTGAAATTGGTGAATCCCTTGGATTAGGGACTGATTGTTGTGCATGTGTGGATGATTACTGCTTATCTTTGAGCATCGTTTGGTTTATAATTTTAACAGATTCAACCCTAACATATGTAGGCTTGGACCTGCATAGATTCCCCTTAATTGAATGGTTTGGACTTTCATGTGGGATATGGAATTCGTGTAATTGTTTCTGAACTAACGTGATCTTAAGCCTGAAATCTCGCACATCATATTTAAATTTCATGTCCTACACCAGGAACTCTCTTAGAAACCTTTCTCATACACATAGATTGATGGTTTTGCATGTCTTATTCCTCTCCTTTCATTTCCATGAAACAATCCTTGTATTTTTTATTTATGTATTTATATTCTTAGATGGGAAGCGCCTTGTTCTTGTGGGTCTAGGAGATGATGATCAATGCATTGAGGAGGGAGCTTCACACTCCATCTTCTGATCATTCTTGCATTCATCTGGAATTTGACATATCTGGAACAATACTTGTGCAAGTTTCCTTTGGATTTTATTTGATGCAACTTCAGAGCCATAATGATTATTACAACCTTTTCTTTCGAATTATAAGATTTCTTATTGCTCTTGATGAGTCGTGGCAATAGTTTTGCTTACTAATAAACTTTTAAACGGAATGGGTCATAGGTGCTTCAACTATTATTTAAAGTGCTAGCCTTAACTTATTTTGTAAATTTGATTTTGCAATTAAACATCTTCGAGCACACTATTTTCTTATGTTTTTCTTTGGATAAATCTCTATTTTGATGGAATGCAATAAACTTCTGTTAATTTATTTCGTTTGACCCTAAATTTCGTCTGTTTATCAGGGTTTAAAATTGTTCCTAAAATTACATTTCAAAATCTGACCGTTGGCAACATTAAGAATGGTTTAAAACCATTCCTAAAATTTCATTCATAAAATGTGACGGTTGGCACTAGAACAGTTTAAAACCGTTTCTAAAATTTGAAACGGTACCCAAAACGGTTCTGAACTGTTCCATTTTTTTATGACGCCTCATTTAGGAACGGTTTTAAACCGTTCCTGAAGCATTTAGGAACAGTTTAAAACCGTTCCTAAATGACGATTTTGGTGTAGTGTCGGTCCCCTTCACACGGTTGAACCCTATCAATAAAACCTCCATTTTCTAATTTCTTCTCTCATCTTTTTTTATTGTCCACCTTAACTCCAAATTCCTATTTTCTTTTCTCATCTTGGTATGAGAATACTCTACCATGAAAAACCTATTTCCTTAAATCTTCTAATTTCTTTCTATTTCTTCTTCTGGTCGAGAACACACGCGCCACATACGTCATTTTTAAAATTTTCCAACTCAAGATAGGACGAAAATAGTACCTCCATTTTTGAGTTTTGCCAACTCTATCTTTTTAAAAATATTAAAAAACGAAGGCCGAAGTGAAATTGAACGAAGACTGAGTGAAATAGACCAAGGACTGACTGAAATTGACCGAGAACTGAGTTAAATTAACTATGAACTAATTTAAATTGACCGCGAACTAAGTTAAATTGACTGCGAACTGAGTTAAATTGATCACGAACATGGTGAAATTGACTAAGGACTAAGTGAAATTGACCGAGGACTGCTTCAAATTGACATCTTGACCGAGAACTGTGTGAAATTGATTAAGAACTAAGTTAAATTGACTGATAACTGCTTGAAATTGACATCGTGTTGACCGAGAACTTATGAAAATTGACTGGTAACTGCTTAAGCAGTTATCGGTCAATTTTACTCACTTATCGGTCAATTTCACTCAGTTCGCGGTCAATTTTAGTCAGTTATCGGTCAATTTCACTTAGTTCACGGTAACTTTCACTCAGTTATTAGTCAATTTCGCTAACTTAAGAGAGTTCTCGGTCAATTTCACTCAGTTATCGGTCGATTTTAATCACTTCGTGGTTAATTTCGCCACGTTCGTGATCAATTTCACGTTGTTCGCGGTCAGTTTAACTGAGTGCTTGGTCAATTTCATAATGTTCGCTATCAATTTAACTCAATTTAAGATGTCAATTTTAAGCAGTTATCGGTCAATTTCACTTAGTCTTAGTCCTCGATCTATTTCACTAAGTTCGCGGTCAATTTCACTCAGTTCGTGGTCAATTTCACGATGTTTTTGGGAAAATATGTAACATATAACTCGAGAAATTTTGATTTGGAATTCTCTTATAAGTCAGGCATCTTGATGTAAAATTCGCCAAAATTTACTCCCGACTCGGGAAACTGACACTATACTTCATAATTTTTCACTACAACAAGTCAACTTTCACACTATGCTTCATTAAGTATTGAACTTTATTGTTGATATATTTTCCAATTCATCCTTGTAGTTGGCAAGTCAAATTAACCGATAACTGCTTGAAATTGACATCGTGTTGACTAAGAACTTACTGAAATTGACTAACAACTTCATGAAATTGATGGAGAAATGAGCGAAAGTGGCTGAGAATTGAGCGAAATTGACCAGTCAATTTCCATAAGTTCTCGGTCAATTTCTGTAAGTTTTACTCATTTCTTGGTCAATTTCCACAACTTCGCGGTTAATTTCAATCAATTCGCGATCAATTTCACTCACTTTGCGATGAATTTGTCTAACTTTCCCTTCAATTTCACTCACTTCACAGTCAATTTGAGGAACTCCTTTGTCAATTTCACTTAGCGGTCAATTTCACTCACTTCACGGTCAATTTCACTCACTTCACGGTCAATTTCAGTCACTTCACTGTGAACTTCACTCACTTCGCGGTCAATTTCTCTCACTTTGCGGTCAATTTCACTCACTTCGTGATCAATTTGCCTACCTTCTCATTTAGTTTCTCTCACTTCGCAGTCAATTTCACTCACTTCGTGGTGAACTTCACTCACTTCGCGTCAATTTCACTCACTTTACGGTCAATTTCTCTTACTTTGCGATGAACTTCACTCACTTCGCAGTCAATTTTACTCACTTCGTAGTCAATTTGCCTAACTTCGTGGTCAATTTCACTCAGTTTGCAGTCAACTTCACTCAATTCACGGTTAATTTCACTTAGTTTGCGGCCAATTTAAGTTAGTTCGCAATTAATTACAGTCAGTTCGCGGCCAATTTCACTTAGGTATCGGTCAATTTCACTCAATTTTTGATGAATTTCACTAAGGTATTGGTCAATTTCCTAACTTATTGATCAATTTCACCCACTATGCAGTTATTTTCACTCAGTTTGCGATCAATTTCACTCAGTTCGCAGTCAATTTCACTCAGTTCACGATTAATTTAATTCACTTCGCGATTAATTTCACTCACTTCGTACCCAATTTGACTCACTTCGTGTCCAATTTCACTCACTTCGCGGTCATTTTCAGCCCACAATTAGGTGAGAGCTTGCAAATTCGGAGATCACAACTCAGTGTAGTGGGGTTGGGTCAGTAAAGTAGCTTGTCGTACACCAAAATCATATATGGTACGTTCGACAACTCATCTCAGTTTGCGAGATACGTCCGTTTAAAGTTCTGACGGTCTGGATGATCTCCGCTTTTGATCGGGCATTTTTCTTGTCCACCTCGATCATGGAAGGGATAAAAGGGAGTCAGAATTGGAAAGAGGGGGAAGAATGGAATAGAAAAAACCTAACTTTGCCACAAACCGGTAACTCGATGCCCAAATGGGCCACCACCATCTCTGATCAGTCACTCAGGTTGCAGCCAATTTCACTCAATTATCGGTTAATTTCACTTAGTTAAATGTACCCCAAAATGACTTATTTATTATATCCACATTGTTCATCCATTTATAGAGATCATTTTAGAGCATGAGCAAAAAAAAAAATGAATCATATCCAAAGCTCAAATGGAGCACACTAGAAATAACAGTGAGGATAATGATTTTCACCATTAAAACATTTATAAGTCCCATCATAATGTTTATTTTCCATCCAATATGTTCATAAGGTCAAAAAGACCTAGGTGAAGAGGAAAAACAAATATCATACTGATCTAAAACTTTTGTAACCCCAAAAGAGGTTCATTGGTAAGACATTCAATCCCCCATTGTTTTTTGTAGAGTGGTCCACTTGATCTTTAGATCTGTCTTAGCTCAAGCCTTACAAGAAGCTCATTAAATAGATGGAAGGTTTGGATATAACATATATCTCATGAAAATGGTGGCACCATCGCCGGACATGGGTGTAACACGCCATACTTTTCAGTATTAAGGTGTTACCGTGTAGCCTAACATAGTATAAGTACCGATCTAACTTAATTATGTTAACATTCACCTCTAATATAGCTTAAGTGCGACCATTGTGAGTAATCTCCACTCATATATCAAGTTTCTACTCAACTATTAATTTTAATAAATTGATAACTAAATGTTAAGACCCAGGTATCATGGCCTACTTACAAAAATAAAGTGATCTAATCCTTCTAATTAAAAGCCTTATAGGGGTCGAGTGAATGAATAAATGACGTTGATCAGAGTGTGACCCACGGGAATAATAACAATGATAATGATTATATAAATATAAATCTAAAAATAAATAAGTAATTTATCTAAAAAAAAACTTATCCAAATCAAATGGATGATACAGATTGCACCATACATCATAATGGACCCCACATTTGTGTGCATGTGCATTAGGGGAGGTGCACTGGCAGTGTACTGGATTGAAAATCCAGTCAATCGGGCGCTGACCGGATGGAAATAAAATAAAAAGAGTCATTTTCTCTCCTTTCATTCCCGTCCAAACCTGATTTAAACGGGCACCGTTCGTGCATGTCGACTGTGGCCCACCATCATGGATTATCATAATGATCCAAACCGTCCATCTGTCACAGCATCCAGCATCGACCAAAATCCAACTAACTAACTTGTAGGAGCACACGTACGATCGCATGATCTAAGGAGCAAGCTAAACGTATGTACGACTATTTCCAAAAATGGGAATTTCCCATTCCTCCCTGCCGCGCTGGAAAATGCAAAGTGCTTACAATCCTGGCCGTTGGATGAAAATCATCCCAACCATCCACTCTAGGGTGTCCAGCTAAGAGAGAAAGAAATGCTTACAGAGGGAATCTTTTCACTTTTAACGCTGGCACGATCTCAGCCATGGGATTCCTTCTAGGAAACCCCTTGGATCATCTCAGATGTCCAAACTAGGGCATTAGGAAACCTGTTCAGATGTGATAAGGAGATCTCGGGAGAAAACTCGTTGGCCTGAGAAAATAGCTTGCGGTGCGAGAAAATCACACGTACCATCACAATACCCAAATGTTCATCCAAAACATGGGCCCACCATGACCGGGGGGCTAGTCTTCACCTTCCGGATTCACTAGAGCATGATATTAACCGTTCGTTAACAATCCACCATTAATGGTTGGATCATCTTCCTCGATCAGCCAAAGAACCCAACATCACAAAATGGGACCCATTTCCTGATATGCGACGTCCATTCAATGACGAACGGTGCCTAGAACTAATCTACAACGTTAGATGAATGCCATGCGGTCCGTAACCAAAGCTACCATATCAAAGTTCGGGTGGGTAGGAACGATCAACCTGTAACTTATCCGCTGATTAGTTACAGTAGAAGCCTCTAGAAAATAATCAAGATGCCTTATAAATGAGGGTATTTTTAGGGCAACCGGGGCCGAAAATAGAAAAGAGAGAAAGATGTAAGAGAGCGCGCCGTTCCTTCTGCCACGCTCTGCTGAGTCAACTCGGTTTGAGTCACTGTGAGTTCGGGCCATGTCCAACTTCTCCCTTGATTTTCTTACCAGAGAAAGAGACGTGGAAGAAGGAGCAAGGTAGAAGTAGAAGAAGAAGATAAGCAGTCGAGTGCCGCACCACCATTGCTGAGTCGACTGGGTTATTCTCCATTAAGTCAGTCTGAGTTTACTATCGAGTCAAGCCACGAGTTGGGACTGAGTCCAAATCTTCTCTGGTCGAACAGTGAGAGAAAGAAAGATAAAGGAAGGGAAGGACAGAGGGAAAGGCGAGAGAGAAGAGGAGTATCGAGTGAGGGCTGCTGTTGAGTCAAGTTCATGACTCATTGATTTGAGTTGTCGCGGAGTCATGGGTCGGATCTAAGCCTGGATCTGGTCCAAGTGCTGCTGAAATTCCGGTAGAGAGAGGGAGAGAGTAAGGATGGAGAGGAAGAAGAAGGAGATGGGGAGAGTTGCAGTTTATTGGGTAAGATCAGGTTTGACTCGGTAATTTGATAAGTTCTACCAAGTCAATAGCCAAGTGGACCTATTCTGGCCACTATAGGATGTGGACTGGGTAGGGCTTCAAGCTCAGAACTAGTTATATCAACAAGGGTAAACATCATTGGTTGAACTCGGTTCCAAAATGAGTTTGATTAGTTTTAGACCTGCTGAGTTGACTTAGTGAGTTGATCCATTGTTACACCGATGAGTCTTGCCAGGCGTGGGTTGAGTTTCGGTCCAGCTTGGCGAGCATTGTTATGAAAAAAGCTGGGTTGAAAAATTCGACTTGGTTTGAAGTCGAGTCGCACCACTACTCACATACGTAAGTTGATTTCAGAGTTTTAACTTAAAAATTCAATATAACAATCATTTAATTATGTTATTCTTATATTAGAATTCAAATCATCTTTTCTAAGTCATAGATTCATACTTAGCTTTTATACTATTTAAATCTTTAAGTGCAATCTTAGGGAATGATGTGGCGTTCTAACTGAACAAATAGTCTAAATTGCGGTAGGATTGGATTTGTGAACATGTGCAACCAATTCCAACAACCCAGGAAGTCAATTCGACTCTTGAAAGGTGAGAATTACCCTTCAAGCTTTTCTACATCTTGATAGTTAGCGTAGCTCGTTTATTTCATCTATTGCCTAATATAATACTTAGTGAAATTGATGATAAATGCTAGTTTCTATTTGAGCAATTCTTTGTAATGACCGATGGTTAGATTTACCTTCAAATATGAACATGCAATAGGTCTCGAATATCACACTTTACATGTGTAATTACTTTTGACAATGTGCTTGGCTTATTTTGCCACTTACGGTTATGTAATGGTGTTTGTGGAAGCCCTTGAATTAGTGACCTTTCTATCAAATAAATTAAATGGAATTTCCTTGTCGTGGACTTACCATCTTGTAGATCGCTTATGCCTTTGTGGCTTTTTGGAGACAATCCCTTTTATTGCACCCTTAAATGGACTATTTGCCTTATATGGATTTAATTGACTATTTGCACTCTTGTGGCTTTTATGGATTATTTTTGTATAATCCAGTGATGGTAAGTTCCACTTGTGAAGCTATAATTGCCCACTAGTTAAAGAGGTTACCCTTAAAATATCATATTTGTTAGACTCATGAGCCAGAGATGGTGGAATGGGACACTATGCCTGAGTTGTCGGCCCATGTTGGGTGATAAACCCCCCATAGTGACCTTTAAACTTTCTTAAAATAATTGATTGAAATTGGAATAACAATGGTTGATCTAATCATGCATTCTCATGGCATGTGGACTTTACCAGGTGGTCAATGGGTTATACCATAGAGTATTTTACTGGGTGATCCTAAATTATTATTTCGTGCATTCGAACCACTATGGGTGTCTTTGCTGTATGGACTTTTTCAGGTGCCTAGTTGTCCTTAGGGCATACCTTTGAGTACTTTTCCTAGAGACTAGTTCACCTTGGGTGTCCTCGTTACATGGTCTTTTCTGGGTGGCTAGTTCTCCTTAGAGCGTACCTTTGAGTACGTTTTTGAGTAGCTAGTTCTCATTGGGCGACCTTTTTACCAGTTGGATGTGCATCCCTAGGTTTGTGAGCATGTGTGTGCATTCATGCATTTAAACAAGAATTTCTTTATGGAATTTATTTAATGTATGCGTATCTAATAAATTCTATCTTATTACCATAATGGTCGTTATGAAATATTCATTCTTGACAACTATGCTTAATTATCTAGATGTTTCGATAAATCTTGGGGGTTATACCTCACTGGGATAGCCATTGACGCTATCAAACTGTATTCAGTGTACAGGATACATGGATGATGTATGTGTTGACTCTGGTGCATCGCATGGAGAGATCGATGGATATGCGGCTCTAATTTTTAAACTACTTTTATTATTTTGTTGATCAATCTTTAGTTATGAAACATTGGTTTGTATAAGTTCTTGGGTAACCACTTGAAATCTTGGTTATATATATTTAGACTCACTCTTATACTTGATTTGTTTATATTCTGCTAGTTTACTAACTTTGATAAAGAAAAAAAATTGAAATGGCTAAGCTATATGTCCTCGAGGGGGAGGGGGAATAGGACTATGCCAAATTTAAATAAAAGATGCAGCGGAATAAGAATAAGAATTTAAATCACTAATCTTCAATTGCAATATAGGAATGGAAAGCAATCAAAAATTGTTCTAAGGACAACCTTACACCAAAAACCAAAGTTTATGGTAGGACAACCTTATTTCTAGAACAAATATAGAAACAGAAGCTCAAACCAATAAAGTAATAGTAAGCGATAAATTGCAGAAATATAAATCTAACTATTACACCATTCACCACTGAGCTTGAAATGAAATGATTACAACATTCACATCCACACATACATCCCACACTGAATAATTAAAGATATGAAATGAAAATCAAACAACCACAAAACACAAGGGATTATAGTGGTTCGCCTGTGTGTACACCAACTGTTTAACAACAGCCACACAGCTACTCCACTCTTAATATCCTCACACAGGGGATATTAGCGTTCACTAAAAAAATAGGTTTTCCCAGGTTCACCTAAAAACCTTCACAATTGTGTCTTTATCTGTGGTCTTACACAAAAAAAAAATCCCACTTCTGAGTTTTCTGGCTCTCCTCAGATAAGCAACACAATGCGATTTTTCTAGCAAATCTCAAAAAGAAAACCAAACAGAATTTACAACAAATGTAAAATACCTGATTATCTCCTTCGTTGTAGCAGCCCAGAAGAACCAAATTGGAGTAGTGATTTAAATGTCAAAATCAATGTCCAATACTCACTTTATAATGGTTCTAGGTTCTAATAGATTTTAAATTAAAAATAACGGGCTAGCTTTAATTGATTTTGATTCCAAAAGAAGGAAAACAACAATTCCTCTTTTCATATAAGATTGGAATGCTAGAAACAAAATCAATCAAATAAAGCTAAAGAAAGAGAATATTAAATAAGCACACTTAGCTTTGATGGAGCAAAAAATTATCTCTCAGAAGGCCGAATTAAATTAGCTTAAATTCCATGATTTCTTCTGAGATTCATGCTATATTTATAGGTGAGCAAATCACATCTTCGACTGGTCTAAGGAGTTCTTTGACTGGTCGTAGAACCAACAGACATTTGAAAATTCGGGCACGATAAGATTTGACCATTTCACGACTGGTCGAAGGTATCCTTCGACTAGTCGTAGGTCTCCTTCGACTGGTCGTAGGATTTCAAATTTCAGCGCTGGACTTTGAGTCATAGGTCTACGACTGGTCTTAGATGCGGTCGACACTATTCCTTCGACTAGTCGAACAGTCCCCAGGACTAGTCGAAGCCTAATAGAAAATATCTGAATTTTGTAACTAACTTATGACTGATCCAGGAATTTCTTAGACAGGTCGAAGCAGTGCTAGGACTAGTCGAACAAAGTTGAGGACTAGTCTTAGAACTGACCAAACTCATGTGAATCAAACATATGACTTATTTATCCAAAATGGCCTACTCTAAAGGTCAACCTAAGGTCAGTCACACCTCAATCGTGAAGTAAGGACATTGAAACTTAAGGACAAGTGACCTTTGAAAGTAGTAAACATTGAAGTCTTGTTGTAGCTAAGTCTTGAAAGTATCTTGAGTTCTTTACGATTGAACTTGTAGGCTTCTTGATATCTTGCAATGTCTTGACTTGAGAGCAATACTTGTCATCATAGTTGAACTTGAGTAAAACTTTCTTCTTTACACTTGTGAGCATTGCTTGTTCATCAAAGTTGATCTTGAGTGGATCTTTGTACTTTATACTTGTGAGCATTGCTTGTTCATCAAAGTTGATCTTGAGTGGAGCTGCAAGTTACATACCAGTGTCTTTGGCACCACAAAGGGATATAATCTATAGCACTTACAATCTCCCCCTTTATCAAATTAGTGACAAAACACACTACCAAGATATGTTGTACAGAACACAGAATATAACGAATCATGCACCAGTTGTCAATAACGAATCATGCACCAGTTGTCATCAACTGGCATAGTTAATATGAACCTGCAAATATGCAAATATTCAACATATCCAATCTCCATACATGTTTTTGTTGTTATAAAACATACAACACTCCCCCTGAATAAAACATATCCAAAGAAGTGAAACATATCCATTCTCCCCCCTTTTGTCATAAGAGGACAAAGGAAAACAAGAAACAGATAGATAAGATATGAGATAAAAGCATAATTAACTCACAGAAATTAAATACTAAGTTTAAGCAAAGCTAACACCATAGTAGTAAAGTTATTACAACTTGAACAACTTAAACATTAATCTGAACCAGAAGAAGGAGCAGGGATAGATGGATCAAGTGTATGCATCCCCTTGTTCAAGTGCCTAAGATATTTGCGCATGTACTTGAATTGTAAATCATGAGCAATAGACATGTTATCCATCTTAACATTGATATTATCAACTTTATCCTCCAATGCACTCAGACGTGCATCAACATTAGCTGGTACAAAATCTAAATCATTCGTAGAATCAGATTCAAGTTCTTCAAAGATGTCATCTATATTTATGCCATCAGCAGGAAGATCACTAGCTTCTCCCTCATGCTCAGCATGACCACTACCACCACCACGTTGCTCAGGATGAAAATACAGCTTCATCTTATTGATATTAAAATTGTTGAAAATCAGATGATGGATAAGTGCCTCTCCAACCGGCGTATTGACTGACATATGTTTAGCTAACACAGTCATCAAATAGGCAAAAGGAATGTCACTGTGATCCGGATGGAGTCTAAACTGAAGAATGAAATGACAGATTAAGGATGGTAAACAAATCTGAGTACCACTGATAACAGCATGAATAACACGAACCATATAAGATGCCAAATCAGTTTTATTACCCGAACGAGGATACAGATTAGACACAAAGATTTTGTAGAGAACTCTATATTTAGGTAACAAATACCTTGCGGGAAGCGCATTCCCTTTACGAGTCCAATGAACATTCATGTTGCACAAGTCTCTAGTGAGCATATGTTTTTCAGAAACTAAGGGTTTATCAGTCAAATTATGAATATGAATACCCTCATCATTCACTAGAATGTCCATAAGAGCAGAAATTAAATGATGATCAACGTTAAAAGGCCCTTCTCTAGTAGATATTTTAAATGTTAACTCATCCAATGAAAAATCACTAATACTTGCAAACACGGATTGGGCAATGGACCGGTATGCTGGCCCACCCCAATGTAATAAGTTATCCCAACCTACAGATTGAAGCATTGGAAGGATGTCAAAAGGAGCAACATGATCAATGAAAACAGGGAGTTTAACAATAACATTGCATAATCTGATGTCCCGAACATAAGATGGATCATCATCGGGAGGCTGAAGATGCCATTTAGAAATCGGGGCTGATCTGGAAGAAGAAGACAGACCACGGGTAGTAGTTTTCTTTCATCTAGAAGCCATTTGCAACAGAGATTTTAAGAAAAGAACAAGTTGCAATGGTTTGAGAAAAGGATTTGCTTAAATCAGATTTTGCATAAGAAAAACCTCAAATCACAATGAAATCCAAAATAGAAAGCTCCAAGAGAGAAAAGAAAGCAATCTTAACACAGATCTATAAGAAAAATGTAAATGGAGCACTAACCTTGAAGAAATGTAACAATGGGTTCGACTAGTCGAGGCTCGGCTCCTTAGAGAGTGAAAATGAAATGAGGAAGAAAGTAAAATCCCCAAATTTTAAGTGATTTACCGTGATCTACGACTAGTCATGGATATGTACGACCGGTCGAACTACGACTGGTCGTAGATATTTACGACTGGTCGAGTACCAGCCAAAAATTCAGATTTCTTACATAATGACCAAAAATTGAAATTCAAACTAACAAATATATACACTATGATACAAGTAGGCATAAATAATCATTTTAAAATGCACATGCCAAGATCAAATTACATTTTGTTAAACCTGCTTTTGTCTAGTGGTTTAGTGAAAATGTCAGCTCGTTGATCCTCAGTAGAGATATATTCTAGAGATATAACTTTTTCTTCTACTAGTTCCCTAATATAATGAAATCTAATATCAATATGCTTAGTACGGGAATGCTAAATAGGATTTTTTGAAATATTTATAGCATTGGAATTATCACAATGTAATAACATAGAATCCTGTTTGGTTCCATAATCACTTAGCATTTGTTGCATCAAAATAAGTTTCGTACATGCATTACCAGCTGCGATATACTCAGCTTCAGCTGTAGAAAGTGATATAGAATTTTGTTTCTTGCTAAACCAGGAAACTAAACAATTTTCGATATAAAAGCAACCACCACTAGTTGATTTTCTATCACCTAGATTACCAGCCCAATCAGCATCTGAGTATCTAGCTAATTGAACATTAGTCTCATGAGAATACCAGAGACTGAGATTAACAGTACTTGCGACATATCTAATAATCCACTTGACAGCAGTCAAGTGCGATTCTTTTGGATCAGATTGATATCTTGCGCAAATACCAACACTTAGATAAATATCAGGTCTGCTAGCAATTAAATATAGTGGACTACTAATCATACTTTGATATAATTTCGGATCTATATTTTTACTTGTAGAATCTTTTGAGAGTTTCAAAGTTGTACTCATAGGAGTATCGAAATTCTTACCATTCTCAAATCCAAATCTCTTAATTAGATTCATAGCATACTTAGATTGAGATATGAACATTCCATCAGGTTGTTGCTTTACTTGCAACCCAAGGAAATAATTCAATTCCCCAACCATGCTCATTTCAAACCGAGATTTCATCAAATCTGCAAACTCAATAGTCATGTCAGTACAGGTAGATCCATAAATGATATCATCAACATAGATTTGTACTAATAAGATGTGCTCATTATGTTTTCTAATAAACAAAGTTTTATCAACGCATCCCATTTGAAAATTATGGCTTAATAGAAACTTTGTTAGTTTCTCGTACCATGCCCTAGGAGCTTGTTTTAAACCGTAAAGTGCCTTTTTAAGTTGATAAACATGATCGGCATTCTTGGGGTCTTCAAAACTCATTGGTTGTTCAACATAGACTTCCTCATGCAAATCGCCATTTAAAAATATACTTTTTACATCCATTTGGTAAATCTTGAACTTTCTAAACACTACCAGAAAAATGGGCAAAGGCTACGGATTTAATCCGTAGCTATAGACCTATGGCTACGGATTAAATCCGTAGCACGACCGTCGTCGTAGGTGCTGAAACAATAGGTCTAAAACCTATAGCTACGGATTTAATCCGTAGACATAACTTAAAATAGCTACAGATTTAATCCGTAGCAAATATTTCTGTAGCCAAAAACACCTACAGCTACGGATATTATTGGTAGCTAAAAGTAGTGTTGAATCTGTAGCAATATGCCGAATGTTATAACAGCTATGGTTAATATCTGTAGCTATTTCCTACATTTTAAAAAAATTCTTATAATCATTCATTCATTCAATTACCACATGCATAATCATTCATTCAATTACCACCTGCATAATCATTCATTCATTCATTCAATTACCACCTGCATAATCATTCATTCATTTAATTACCACCTGCATAATCATTCATTCATTCAATAATGAATCAATTACATTAATCCTTCATTCAATCAAAAGAAAGTGAGCATAGAGAGTGTCTTGGTAATGAACACATTTTCATTTGCCTCTTGGAAAATCAAATCCTCAAATTCCACGTGGTAGAGAGGGCTGAACACAAAACTATTTCAAAAGAATGATCAAAGGCAAATAATAGTTGCCCACATTAGAAAAGAACAACATAAAACGCTTCCACCCTCATTCTTCATAAGGCCATGGGCTATAGTTGGGCGCTATTCCTTATTCTTCATCTTGCAGATCTTCGTGTTTTGTTGCTCAAGATAGCATGCAAAGTGAACATATGATGCTAAACTTAGGCTACTTTCATATGCAGCACTGATAACAGCCATTTTTTCATGTTGTCGTGCCTATTTTGCAATCACTGCTGCATTTTCAAATCCCCTCGACAACACTTGGTTTAATAACCTGACAGGACCATCATAGTAAAATCAGGTTATGTTCACAATACAATATATTGAAGTCATTAGTAACCTCTTCTAAGTTGTAACTTCATAAAGATTAGTTTTTACTTACAACAACAACTATTCCTGGGTGTACAAATGCCATGAGCTTATTGAGAGGATCTCCTTGAATATGGTCAATAGTTTCATCTAATGCCACAGGTAAACCAGTTTCTTCACAGAACTTTATGATATCATCTTCAGAATGCACAGGTTCTTGAAAATTAGAAAGGTAGTATATATATAAAGAAATTAGCAAACACAATCCCAAAGGTCAACTTTAAGAAGGCATCCATGAATCTTGCTAATATGATTTGGCAAATCCAACATATCAAATCCAATAGCTCCAACAGTAAAAAGGTCAAAACTTTCAATAAAAAAAGCACAAAACTACATAAAAATATACACATCAGATGACATGTAGAAATTCAGCTACCGAATACAGAGGTGAGCATCCAGTCCTCACAAGTTTACCATACACAACTCACATGGCATGTGTATGATGTGTATGATGATTGAAAGTGTTATTCATCGTTATGACCGTTGGATGAATGTTTGGATCATCATACACATACCACATGTGCAGCTTAGAAATTGGATGGAAATTCCTTCCTTCCAGATGCACCGCATCTCCTCTAAATTTTTTAAAAAAACAAAGGCATTTAAAAACAATACAAATGATCTAATCTTAGGTGGGCCAGGATAATAATATACCTTACTATTTTGATAGAGTATCCACTTTCCATTTATTTTAGTAATAAAGCGATCCTGTAGAAAGAGAGACGGAAAAATCATAAAGGAGGTCCATTTTATCCAAAATATATGCCTTTTCAGCAAAATTCTTCTTCCACTACAACTGCCATCATACCTTGCCACCAATTTCCCCTCGAGGCACCGAGCGGATTGCCCTCACCTTCTTCGCCATCCTTCTTGAACTGATGATATATCAATCACAGAATCATGCATGTTAGAGAAATGGGACCCTTTAGGTCAGGAATAACTA
Source organism: Magnolia changhungtana (assembly GCA_030180095.1). NCBI lineage: Eukaryota > Viridiplantae > Streptophyta > Magnoliopsida > Magnoliales > Magnoliaceae > Magnolia > Magnolia changhungtana. The sequence goes on from JASAUF010000360.1 coordinate 1,877,436, forward strand.
TTCATTTTGCTCATAAAATTTCATAAAGGAAAATGATATTCACACACCACACACACGCACTTGCATAGACCATTTTCCTCTACTTCTGATATTAGAAATTGAAATTTAAAAAAGATTACTCACAATAGAGGGGGTTCCTGAGGTTCGGGTACTTGGGGAATGGGAACACGTCCCGGCCACCATAATAAAGAGACGAGCTGAGAAAGCACGGTTCTACAGTTTCATCCACGAAAACTGACCTCCCATCCTTGTTGGGTATGCTCTGGTTTTCGCTTGCACTGCTACGGGACCCACCTGAAAAATAAATGCTCGCTCAAGCCAAGCCAATTGTTTAGAAACAGAGTTCATGCTTCTTCAAGGAGATAAAAGGCTATGGGCGTGTTTGGTTACACCAAATTTCATGATATGTGATGAAAATTTGCACCGGATTAGACTGATTAATCGTGACATTTCATGAAATTTGGTGCAACTAAATGCAGCCTATAGAAACTAAAGAGAAAGCTATAACAATCTAGAGTGTGCATATAGGTAGGATGGATCATCTGAAATTTCACTTGTGGGATGATCTTAACCATCTAATAAGATGACCGGATAGGGGACTGCCGCCCATTATTTGCATGTAGCTATATGGTGCCAAGCTTGCACATGCACGCACATGCACAAAGAGGTCTTAAAATTCCTAAATCTACATGATTACAATGAAGTAGAGAGATTCAAAGGACGCCCATTTCAGAAAAGATCTCCAGCAATGAGCTTTAAGGATGCAAGAGCTCACATCCGACCAAACTGTCCAAAAGGGACTGGAGTCTTCAAAGACTATGAGAGAGACAATCTTAGAAATACAACTAGAAAGATCCACCAACACCCATTTTATAAATCCATCCATCAATTTAGGTTTACAATATGAATATGTAAAGCATCGGTGGCAGCCATTTGATTTAATCCAGAAGTTTAAAATTCCATATCACATGGCATAATCCAATTAGTCCGTGAAATACATATTAGCCTTCAATTTATTCAAATGTCATGCGAGTTGGATATGGTGAAGAAATCAAGAACTTACAACTCTTGATAAATAATTTAAAGAAAAAAAAGAAGAAAAAATATCAATTAGAAAAAGGAAGAAAAAAAAAAACAAACAATCATCCATAAGAAGCCTTTGGGGTTCCCATTGCCTATTCTAGTGAGGTTGTAAGGCTCTAGAAAGACAATATGAAATTTCCCTTACACATGCCAACCTGACTTGCATGTGGGGCATCCAGGCCATGCCTCTTACGGGCACTGCTGATTGGATGACCTGACCCAAGAACTATGCCGATCCATTAATCAGATGCACAACACATGCATTTCTGTAGATGCGGCCCACCTTGTGAATTGATCTCACCCATGTTTGAGTGAGATCATTTACGCAAAGGGGCCCACTCTCGGGTATCCCATGCATGTACCAGGTTGGTATGTGTAGTCATGGATGAGCTTTGCTAAGCTCATATCCTTCACACATGGTTGAAAAAACTCATCGGGAAACATCGGTCAGGCAGGCACGATTGTCGCTATTCCATCTTAGATCGGATCATTGCTAAGTTGCTTAAATGTATTTTTAAGTTAATATCAGACAGTAAAGATGACAGCTATTGCAATTACCAAGAGAGAGAGAGAGAAAAAAAAGAAGAAAGAATAAAAGAAAGAAAGAAAATCTTTTCTACTTGAAGCTGACGACTTGAGAAAAATAAAACAGAATCTTGAAATAAGAGGGTCTCTTTGCAAACCTGCAGATGCATGTTTGCCGTTCCATGCTGGGACCACAGGATTCTCCTTTCTCCATGATCCAAATGACTCAGAACACGACGAATCCCGCACCAAGCCCTGCAATAGGATACAGAAACAATCTCTCAGAACTCCCGAAAGAAAACCCAATGAACAGAAAACAAGAGCCAAAAACCACCTGTTATCCAATCCAAACGGATTACAAAATATAAAAATACTATAATCACAATCTCACTTAGGAATCGACTACAAAATTCTAAATGAATCTAATAGAATCCCATGAGTATAACATCGACGATCAGGGAACTTTCATCACCAGGACTTACAATCACCATCAAAATCGATTTAGAACCAAATTCAAAACTCCAATTCAGAGAGAGAAAGATCAATCATTTAAAAAAATAAAATAAAATCAGAACATGCAAAACAAAAAGAGGAAAAGAAAGAAATCTTTCCAAATAACAATCCAGCTGCAATCTTTTGTAGAAGCAGACTACTAAACCGGTTGCAGAATCCAATCAAACCCAACAGTCGAAATTATATATATATATATATAAATGGAGAGATTTTATGCAACCAAATAAAAAAACACCCAAATAAACAAAACCAATTCTCAGAAACACTGAAAGAAAATTCAAAATACAAAATCCAGTACATCAAACAACAAAAATGAGTCATGATAGGCAGTTTTACAGTTTTCAGGTAGCTTTCCACTTGCAACTCTACAAGTTCATTGTAATTTGATCTCAAGTGAAGCAGTAAAGGTGATATGTACTGAATCTTCTTCTTTATATCTTCAGTAACAACCTTGGGAATGTCAAAATCATTCAAGCCAACACTATATCCTTCTAAAAGAGAATCTCCATCAGCAACGGCTGCAACATATTAAAGAACTTAACAGCCTCTTCGGTTCCCTTCTTGTCAAGAACAGAAGTAACAATCTCTGTGAATGATGAATGCAGTAAATCTATCCTCACCATTTCACTTTTACTGATCAAATGCCTCTCCCCAAAGCAGTAAAAAAACGCAAGTAAAGCACTTTGTACTATTTGCAAAACAGTCCACAGAGGACCTGTACGGTGAGCCTTAAGCAAAGCGAGTTACGTAAAACTGGTGAAACACACATAACCAATTGTTGCACAATCGCTTTGTTCAAGAAAAAAGTCATAAACATGAGTTTAAGTGACAATAAAGAATCATGCACTAGTTGTAAATTCAGACTACCACTATGAGAACTACGGATTTTCTTTTCAACACTAAACAGACTCCAAAACTTCTTCTTTTGCTAGAGACTGGATAAAATATATGAACACAATCCCCATCAAAATCCGCACCTAGGGGAGCACAAATAAGAGGATTGATCTTAACAGTATGGTCGTCATGCACATAGAAAATGCTTGTAATGAATGTTTATGAGTACTAGGTGGCCTATTAATGAAAACAATGTCTCCGTTCATAATACGCCTATTTATGATTTGACCAACTTTCAAATATGTATGACCTTTTGAACCTTCCCTAATTGCATAAGTGGCTGAACCATCTCTGTATGTTACACATAATTTGCCATCCACTAGTTTCTGTAAATGATCCATGTTGTATGCCGTGACCTTCTCTTCAAATGTGATCTTTTGGGCAATTTCTAATGGTAAACCAATTTCTAAAGGTAGGCATGGTAGCTCAAATCATAACACAGAGACATGATACTTACTTTGCATGTATGAAGACAGGGGGAAGCTAAAAACTCTTCGACAGGCTCCGCAAGATATCTTCACATTAATGGGCATCATAAATTTTTTTTTTGTTCATGCACAAATACTAGTTCGCTTCGTCAAAAAGCATGTTACTGACAAATGGACAAATGACATTTAATAAACGAATCCCAAGAGGAAGGCATACCGTCAGCATCAGATGCCACGTATTAATATCATGAACTCCCTCACGATACCACCAGTAAAACATGACTAATGGATACCAGGAAAACACCAAGCTAGAACGGTTCCTTGCACCACCACAAAAAGGATAGCGCTAGATCAGATGTGCTCAAACAATCTTAAATGAGCATTAATGTCGTAAGAAATGAGCATGAAAGAAAATGGAAATTGGGAGAATATCAGGTAAGAGAGTTGGTATAAATGATTTACCATTGCAACCTCTTCATAGTCATCAGTTAATAAAGATAGCTTCTTCAATCCACTACCTGAAGTCAAAGCAACATCCCCTGCTACACCTTGAAACACATTGCACTAGACTTGCAATAAGCTACCAACTGCTTTCCCAAGTGATTGTCAATAGTAGGCATTCAATCCCATTTATATGTAGTAAATAGCTATTTCTGATGGTTTCTGTGGTAAAAAGACACGCACATTTATATGTAGTAAAAAAGGAAAACATGAGTGTATCATTCGTATTTTGTGGCATACATTTGATGGGGCATTAATTGTTTTTGTTAGCCTGACGTGCCTAACCTTAAACAACAACAACAAAAAAAAAAAAAAAAAAAAAAAAAAAGCAAATTTTTAAAAAGACAATAAATACATGCTTATATATAAACAAGTTACATACATGTCGTCATAAAAAACATGCTTCTAATAATTTCAAGCATGAGCACAAGCAACCTAGTCAGGATAAAGAGTAAACCACAATAAATTTTTTTTAAAAAAGGGCACAAAATGCCCAAAAATGTCCAAAGATGCCCGAATCAACTTTTCTTTCCTTACTCCTTCATGGAAGGCCATAATTGTAAATACATGTGAAGTGTTTAACATCAAATATTGGTCTGAAGTCAATAATTTGTTCTCCCATAATTCTTGTCTGATCGGGACGATCAACTTCAAGAAGCTCCGAAAGCCCAACAGCCAAACAACTTTCATTCAAATTTCTTCTCATTCATTTTTCTTTACAATCCTTCACCCAATTGGAAGGTTATATGTGTTGCAATCTGTGTCCAACCCAGCTTACCCATCAGAAAAATAATTTTCTTCCTCAAATTGAAGCATATATCAGCTCCTTTTATTGGGTGATATATCCACAGACCTTCATCCGATCTTTTATGGAAAAAAATAAATAATAATCAATCTTCTGCATCTAGAAGAGGACTTTGTTCTCCCAAGTGGTCATGCATTCAATTTTAATTAGAGTTTTTGCAAACAACTACCTAAATAATATGGTGTTTGCAAATACCCACGTACACACAAAAATATGTTTGCAAATAACCACATTGTTAATTCATGGTTATTGCAGATACCTAATTTCGGCTAGTTTTTTCAAACAGATGTGAACTATTTTGGCATATTCTGACTGTTACATGGTCATACAGTTGGTCTCTTTGGGCTATTGGGCTTTATTGTACATGTTTGGGTACTGTTTAGGCTAATAGGATCAGTCTTTTCTTGCATTACTTAAGGATGGCATTCTTGTAATTTCCACATATTGAGTGAAAGCACCAATAAAGCAAGAAAGATGGGATGTGTGGAGGCTATTCCAATATAGTTGTTCCACTCTTCACTTTCCCTCTTCTTCCTATCTTCTTTCTTCTTTATTTTTGTTGATTCTCCTATTCGGGTACATAGCTCTAGAGCTTGTTAGTTTCTCCATATAATATCGATTCTCTAAGGATATACAAATATGTGGGTATCCTAACTCTAGGACTTGTTAGATTCTCCAAATCCATGTGTGGACAAATAAAAAAATGTTGTGTCTGTGTGTGTGGGGGAATCTTTGTGGTGGAGGGACGTTGGTAGGGTGATGCATTTTCCACAAAAGGAGAGTATGCCCAGGTTTAGTTGGCCAAACATGTGAAAACTCAACCTAGACACTGAATTTTTCTAAACATGGTCTGAATAATTGAAATTTCTGATGCCACTCATTCGCCACTTTCAAGTACCGGTGAACAGACATTTCAAAAGATGCTGTTTTAGTTTGTTATGGGAAAAAGTGGAGTTTGGAACTCAATCGATGAAAAAGAAATATTGGAGTGGATGTTCTCCTGGAAGCATTTGATATCTGCATCTTAGAGACCATGAACACCATGATGACTACAAAATTACAATGTCTCCTCATGTCCAAGAACCCCTCTAATCTACCGTTTATTAGATTTTCTTCAATCCAAACAGAGCAAAATCATATGAAATCACAATCTTCATCTTCTCAATCCCACCAGCAGGGCCACAAACAGGGCCACCAAACCCATCACAGCACCCTCACCTTTTTCCCCTTTCATCCCACCAGACATCATCATCATGGCTACGGTTCTAGTCCCTCCACCATAAAAAGGGCAAGTATGGTCTAAGGCTACTGTTTGGTGCTTTCAGAGGGGCAACGCAAATAACATCCATTAAAAATTTGATTGCATACCCATGAGAGCAAATTTTAGCATGTGGGTGCAAGTATGGTTCGGGGCAATGAGAGTACGCCCGTCATAGCCAACCTGTTCATGGCACTAGCAACTGCAAATGATGACCCACAAATACAAGAGCGATTAACAAAAGAGAGCAAAATGTCAAGCAATGAAGGTATTACCTTGCAGATTACTTTATCACCAACAGAAAACTTGCAGTCTCCCCACCAAAAGAGCCAATGTGGAGTATAAAGCCTCCATAAATTTGGACATTATTGACCTTAAATGATCCAAAGGAGCCTTCAAGAGATCCAAGTATTGTAAATCTGAAACCAAATGGAACAAGTCAAACAAGATAGCAGGTATGGCTTTATATTCTATTCGGACATATATATGGAATTAGGTGAACCAAAAGAAGATGTACTTATGGTCTTTGTAGGGAATATGTGCATTACAAGAATACAACAATGAAGAGCAAGCAAGCAATAACCAATGCATCACTTATCGCAGATCTGAAAATCTTTTCTAATGAGAACCTTCATGCAAAGATCCATCGTAGAAGGTTTTCTCTAGTCTCTCTTTTTCAAAGGAAAAAGGAAAAGCATTTGGAGCTTGAATGCCTGATTCTTGATAAGTTAAACTAGATGGCATCCAAGCATTCACAATAGGATACCAATCACACCTACGCCATGGAATGCATGTCATCGCAAAAATGGTGCACCTTTGTGTCACAAAAATGGCAGCCCAAGTACTTCACAGGAAAAGGGTACTGAAGAGCTTCGAGAAAAGACTTGAAAATTATAATCCAAGCCTTATCACAACTAATTGGCGTTGACTGGAGAGGAGCTCTAAAAAATATTAAACTAGAAAAACAGCTTTCAAAAGATGGTAGGGAAAATTTTTTTGTAGACGGTGTCCTTCTAAACTAGAATATCTTAAAGCAATTGCAATCCAACTTCTAAAAGCATTATCATTCTTTGAATTTAATACATGGGTGATAACAGTTTCATGTTTCATCATCGTCAATCGAAGCCTCAATAAATAGTACAATCCATCAAACCTTTATTTATATCCAACATAGTGGATTAACAAGCTTTCAAAACTTTCTTACAGTCTTGAAGGCTACTGAAAAGATACCACTTGTCTATCATGGAGTACTGAGTAAAATTCAAGATTTCCAGCAGCATGGAACTCAGCCCATAAATTCTAGGCTGGTTGATTCAACACGGCGGATAAACTAACAAAGTTGAAAATGTGCCAGCTAACAGTATCCCAAGGGTGCGACATATCACGCGATAACGATATGGAAAACATTGGACCACATGTGACCCCAACCTGGCACTTGTGGAGGACATCCAAACCGTGAATCAGGTGGGTTCGGCTAGGTAGATAACCTGGTTAAACAATGTGGCATACATGAATGAAGAATACAGATAGTTCGAAACTTTATGAAAACCGTCTGTTGTTTTCATACATGAAGCCCACTGCATACCTGAAGAGTTGACCAGCTTGATTTTCACACCAGGTCATCAATGCAGTGGGACACACCTGATGCAGAGTTTCCCATCTCTCCTTGGTCTCTTTGGACTGGAACAAGGCAAAACGAACATGAGCCACATACACAGACACACAACTCTGTAAAACTATCATTCTAAGTTTTGTGTAAAACTATCATTCTACAGGTATTTTCTTTTTCTTTTCTTTTCTTTTTTCTAACAACTAAAAGGTAGCCTATATATTGGCCATATTTATGGTCGTAAAAAGAGTTTTTTAAATATCCAAACAAACAGAATCTGCTAGAGGTTGTCTCCCTTCTCTTGCAAAGGGATAGTGAAAGAAGAGTATTCTTCTAGTTTTTTCTAATGGTGCAATGGGAGGGTATGGGGCCTGCCAAAATCGAGATTAAGGATTAATCTGGATTTTCCTGAATCCCCTAAATGGAGTCCAAACTTCTCAGTGATTGTTTGCATGAAAGTACCAATCTATCATTTGCACAGTTGCACTTACTAAAATGTGTAAGGAGTTAAGGACCCCTCTGCAACATAGCCTTTAAATGGGCCATATCTAACCCAAACAGCCCAGAATTGCAATGTTTTTTTTTTTTTTTTTGAAGAGAAGAACTCGAGGCCAGACAAGCAACAAAAAAAAAAGAAGCCTAAAGAAGAACAGGAAAGAAAATGATGGGCAGACCTACAACCCAGAGACATGCATCAAACCAAAAACAATAGAATCCAATCTCTTGTCATTGAAGGGATGTAGCGCAGCTTGATTTTGGGTACAAAATGTCACAGGTGCAAATCCTGTCATCCCTACCTATTATTTTTCCTATGGCCAGTAACGAGGGGTCAATTGAGATCGATGAAAATTGGACATAATCTTTTATTTTATGATACTATATGCAATGCATGAAAAATGTAAAAGACATCCCTAAGAAATCCGGCAGCACCATAGCCGACTCAAGAACCATGAATGTGATGTGCCCCTTCTGCAACTAAATGCAGCGCCTGTGAGAGGGATTTGGAACTCTTCAGGTGGCACTTGATTCACTTTTCTCATACATCCACGTCCCACCTGATGAGTGGAACTTGATTCTTGGACCGGGCATGTTCATGAGGGGTTTGCTCGAATACATCTATATACATTGAGACTTTAGCCTTTGAATTTGGGTCGTCCTCTAGCAACTCAACAAATTCAATACCACACTGCACTTCTTGTGATCATTAACGGAGTGGATGCCACATAGACATCACAGTGGGCCCCAAACAGGAAATTCGCGTCCCCTCAAATTCAAATAAAGTGTAAATACCTTCAATCGATGATATACATCAGCTGCTACATCTCTATTTCCTCCACCCAATATCTTCCCTAAAAACATTAAAAAAATCCTTCACCAGTCATAGTAACAATTACAGAAAAGCCCAAGAGAAGAAATAGTAAAATACCCACAAAAAAAATAGAAAAGTAAAAGGCATTTTGGTTATTTACCAGGAAGAGAACAGAGTATCCCAGATGCTTACACCCCTCCCATCTTCAAGAGCTGCTCCTTCCACCTAAAATTTAAATAAAAAAGAAAAACAACAACATTTTATAAAAGAAAACAACAACAACAACAACAACAAAGTTTTTTTTTTTTTTTTGGAATGTGAAGTATACCTGAAATGCAGATGTACTGAAACCAAATTGGAATTCATGTGGGAATGAATTTCTGTCGAGAGCACTGCAAAGGATTCCTTCTTCTGATAAGAGAAGGAAACAAAAAATCTTCACCCTTCACGCCAATCTCCAAGAAATATTATTTGGAGATAAAAGTGGAGACTTCAATAGACATAAAAACAAACATGCTTGGCTGAAAAACATTTTTAAAACTGGAAAATCTTCACCCTTCACGCCAATCTGTCGGTGCCCGGTTAGATTTCTCCTTGAAGACGCCATTGGGGTCGATCGGAGGAAGCTGAGGGCCTTCTTGAAGAGAAGACAAATCGCTCTGAAGTGTACAACTGGTGTTGCTGGCATCGTCTGGCGGAGGTGGAATATCCATCTGATGTTTTGCAAATCCCTCATCAAAATCAAAACGCTGGAAATAGAAAAAAATAAAATAAAACAGAGAGAGAGAGAGAGAGAGAAACCCTAAAGATGAGAGAACCTTGGAGCGTTTGGTATTGGGAGAAGTGAGGTTTAAAGGATGCTTGGAAGAAGCTGAGCTGCTCCTCGTCGACACCATCGTTCATTGAAGGATGATGTGACTTCGTTTTCTCTGATCCGATTTTCGTGAGAGAGAGAGAGAGAGATCTTATTTAATCTCTCTTTCCTTTCTGTTTTCAGAATTTCAGAGAGGAAGAATCTGAGGTTGGGGTTTCTATAAAAGGTTGAAGAAGTTTTAACGCATTCACAAGGGGCGAGGGAGATCGAGAGAGAGAGAGAGAGAGAGAGAGAGAGAGAGAGAGAGAGAGAGAAGGGGCGCTGGAGATCGATCGAGAGAGAGAAATGGGGCGCTGGAGATCGAGAGAGAGAGAGAGAGAGGACGGGTTTTTTTCCAAGAGGTGGAGGGAAATAAAACTTTTCGTGAGAGGGGGAAAATAAAAAGGTAGGGCGGATTCCGCATTTGCACCTGCTACGGTTGTACTATGGTTTTAAACCGTAGCTAAAACCCAGAAGTACCGTAGCTATTGTACCATCCTTCACGGCCCCTCCACGTTCACCCGTCTGACGGGTTCTGGACGGACGGACGGTCTTGTCAAGGGATTTGTGGGGTCCATCGTGATGCATTTGATATATCCACTCCGTCCATTAATTTTGTAATTTTTTTTTATAGGAAATGACCTCAACATTTAGGCAAATCGAAGGTCCAAATGAACCACACCATAAATCAATGGTAAGTATTAATCTTCACTGTTTCCTACCGTGTGGTCCACTTGAGCATTTGATCTACTTCCTTTTTTGAGCTCTTGCCCTAACATTCTCTTTCAAAATGGATAGACGTATTAGATGGAGCACACCCATTTTAATGGGCCTTGTAGAGTCTCTTATGGGGCTATCCTAGGTTTGTACGAACGGGGGAAGGTGTTAGCTTTTTAGCTACAGTTTGGGCATTTTTAGCTACGGTTTTAAGCCGTAGCAATATAGCTACAGTCTATATCCGTAGCTAAAAACTACAATAGTCCGTAGCCTTTGATTGTTTTTTTGGTAGTGAAAGCATGCAATGGATATAAAGAGTCTAATTGATTCAAGACGGGCTACTGGTATAAAGGTTTCATCATAGTCAATACCTTCAATTTGAGTGTAACCTTGTACCACTAACCTAGCCTTATTTCTAATTATATTACCAAGCTCATCAGACTTATTTTTGAAAATCCATTTAGTTCTAATGATGTGTTTATTTTTAAGTCCAGGTATGAGATACCAAACATCATTTCTCACAAATTGGATAAGCTCTTCTTGCATTGCAATAATCCAGTTTTCATCAGCAAGAGCTTCTTTTATGTTAGATGGTTCTATCTGGGATGTAAAACATGCGTAGTTATATATATCCTCAAGTTGTCTACGAGTACGAACACCAGTGAGAGGGTTTCCAAGAATCTGTGTAGTTGGATGATCTTTAACAGTCCTTAGTTCAGAATCAGTCTGGTTAGATGAAGTATCAAGTTTATCTATTACAAGAATTTCATCATTATCTGAACTTGAGACTGGTGTATTTATGTGATCATCAATGACTACATTAATGGACTCTTGAATCACACCGGTCCTTTTGTTCAATACTCTATAAGCACGACTGTTTAAAGAATATCCTAAAAATATCCATTCATCACTCTTCGTATCAAATTTTCCCAAATTTTCACGATCTCGTAAAATATAACACTTGCTGCCAAAAATTCAAAAATATTTGACAGTAGCCTTTCTATCGAACCACATTTCATAAGCCGTTTTATTATTACTTTTACAAGTATAAACTCGATTAATAATATAACAAGCTGTATTGACTGCTTCAGCCCAAAGATTCTTAGAGAGCTTCATGCTATTCAACATGACATTAGCCATTTCTTGAAGTACTCTGTTTTTCCTTTCCACTATACCATTTTGTTGTGGAGTTTTGGGTGCGGAGAATTCATGTAATATTCCTTAGTCATTACAGAACTTCTTAAAACTGCTATTCTCAAATTTAGATCCATGATCACTACGAATCTTACTGATTTGAGAACCTTTTTCAATTTGAATCCTTTTGAGAACTTTTCTTACTTCTTCAAGGGTTTCAGATTTGTCCCTTAAGAAGATTACCCAAGTATATCTGGTAAAGTCATCAACAATTACCAAGATATATTTTTTGCCACCTCGACTTTCCGTCCTGGTAGGTCCTACTAGATCCATGTGGAGAAGCTCGAGTGGTCTTAATGTGATATTAGAATTCACCTTTTTGTGTGAGTTCCTTGTTTGTTTGCCAATCTGGCATTCACCACATATTTTATCTAATTTTTGTAATTTGGGTAAACCTCTTATAAGTTCCCGTTTGCTCAATCTATATAGATTTCGGTAGTGTATATGTCCAAGATGTTTATGCCATAAATCAGTCTCATCTGTATGGACCATATAACATGATTGATTAGATGAGCTGGATTCGCTAACAATATAGTAGTTTTTAGAGGTTCTACGTCCAGTTAGTATTACTAAACCCTTGCTGTTTAGAATCTCACAGCTTTGATTAGAAAATTGTACACTATGATTATTATCGTATATTTGAGATATGCTAAGCAAGTTATGTTTCAAACCTTCTACATATAAAACATTTTTAAACAAAGGAAGGTTATAGAGATGAACCGTACCTTGGCCTATAATCTTGCAGTTGCTGCCATCACCAAATATGACTAAACCATCAGTCATGTCTTTGAGATCGGTGAACAAACTTTTATCACCAGTCATATGCCTGGAGCATCCACTATCTAGGTACCACTTTGAATGGCTTGTTGCTTTGAAATCGGTGTGAGCAACCAAGCCGATAACTTTAGGAACCCATTTCAGAACTGTTTTGGGTTTAGAAGTATAGTTGGTTTTCTTCTGTCTGATGTAGTAAGAATGACCTACTAAGTTAGATTTTAAGAGCTCCTTGAGTAAATCAACTATCTTTTCAGCAAGAGAGTTTCGGTTCTGATTTTTAAAATTAACATGGCTGCTTTTAGGTTTTTGAAAAGTTTTAGAAAAACCTTGGTAAGTACTTTTCCCTTTTGAGTTTGAGGACTCTCCTTTCACAAACCTGGGAGAAGTATACTTTTGTTTAGAAGATATATTCTTGTCATAGCCCAACCCAGATCGATCGCCACATTTTCTTGATCCGGATAATAATTTTTCTAACTTTGAATCACCTTGGGCATATCTCCATGTGTCCTTTAAACTCAGAAGAGAAGATACTTCATTTTTAAGTTTCTCATTTTCAGATCTAAGATTTTCAATCAGGGAGGTTTTGAATTCTAAATCGCATATTGATTTTTCAAAACAATATGAAATTTGAGATTTTTCTAAAACAAGTGATTCAAAACATTCTTTGAGTTAAAAAAATTTTTCCTTTTGAAGTTTAAGTTTGACAGCAATTTTACAACTTTCCTTATATAGGGCATTATAAGCATCTTGAAGATCTTCTTCATTTTCACATTCACTATTCAGATTTTCTTCACTTGTTGAATCATTATTTGAGAATGTGAATTTGGCTAGAGTCATAAGGGCTTTAACTTCATTGCCCGACTCAGTTTCAGAATCTTCTAATTCAGAAGAAGCTTCAGAATCAGATGATTTATCCCATGTAGCCAACCTGCCCTTTCTTTTTGGTTTGTCCTTTTTAGGACATTTGTTTGCTAAGTGTCCATACTATTGGCAGTTGTAACATTGACTATCTTTCAAAGACTTTCAATTTTTAGATCTAGGTTTAGATCTTTTCTTATCGTTTGATTTTTGAAGATCTACCCTTTTCTTGTTTTTGAAAATCTTGTAAAATTTCTTTGCTAAAAGAGCCATATCGTCTTCAGAATTTTCTGAATTCAAGTTTTCTTGAGAAATACTTTTAATAGATTTGAGAGCAACGGATTTACTTTTAGGAGCTTTAAAGTTTAACTCATAAGTTTGTAAAGATCCAACCAATTCCTCAACCGTCATATTATTCGTATCACAAAGTTCCTGGATTGCGGTTACTTTAGAATTGAACCGTTCAGGAAGTGAGCGTAGTATTTTAGCACATATCTTGCTTTCCGGGATTTTATTGCCTAGACCCCACATAGAGTTTACAATTTCATTCAATCTGGTATAGAAGTCTATGAATATTTCATTTTCTTCCATACATATTTCCTCAAATTTAGTTGTGAGGATTTGTATCTTAGATTTCTTGACAATTGATGTGCCCTCGTGTGTCATTTCCAATATATCCCAAGCTTGTTTTACAGAATCACATGATATAATTCTTTTGAATTCATCCGGTGATAGTGCACAAGTAATTGCATTTAGTGCTTTAGCATTAGCACTACTCTCAGTTTTCTAAAGTGTAGTCCATGAATAATACAGTATGATTTTCATAGATTTTGAACCATCAACACCAGTTACTTCTATAATAAGAGGGGTCCATTCATTCATTGTGGCTAGCCACACACTTTCATCCATGGATTTGAGGAAGATCCTCATCATGGCTTTCCAATAGGCATAATTGGAGCCATCGAAAGGTGGAAGCCTAGTGACTGATAGGCTATCAAAATTTGACATATTATATATATATATATATATATATATATATAGCTTAGATCGTTAGCTCAAGAAATAAATCCAAATATAAAGTAATAAGAATGAGCTATTAGGCTCTGATACCACTTGAAATGGCCAAGCTATATGTCCTAGAGGGTGGGTGAATAAGACTATGCCAAATTTAAACAAAAGATGCAGCGGAATAAGAATAAGAATTTAAATCACTAATCTTCAATTGCAATATAGGAATGGAAAGTAATCAAAAATTGTTCTAAGGATAACCTTACACCAAAAACCAAAGTTTATGGTAGGACAACCTTATTTCTAGAACAAATATAGAAACAAAAGCTCAAACCAATAAAGTAATAGTAAGCGATAAATTGCAGAAATATAAATCTAACTATTACACCATTCACCACTGAGCTTGAAATGAAATGATTACAACATTCACATCCACACATACATCCTACACTGAATAATTAAAGATATGAAATGAAAATCAAACAACCACAAAACACAAGGGATTATAGTGGTTCACTTTTGTGTGTACACCAACTGTTTAACAACAGCCACACAGCTACTCCACTCCTAATATCCTCACACAGGGGATATTAGCGTTCACTAAAAAAAATAGGTTTTCCCAGGTTCACCTAAAAACCTTCACAATTGTGTCTTTATCTGTGGTCTTACACAAAAAAAAACCCCACTTCTGAGTTTTCTGGCTCTCCTCAGATAAGCAATACAATGAGATTTTTCTAGCAAATCTCAAAAAGAAAACCAAACAGAATTTACAACAAATGTAAAATACCTAATTATCTCCTTCGTTGTAGCAGCCTAGAAGAACCAAATTGGAGTAGAGATTTGAATGTCAAGATCAATGTCCAATACTCACTTTATAATGGTTCTAGGTTCTAATAGATTTTAAATTAAAAACAACGGGCTAGCTTTAATTGATTTTGATTCCAAAAGAAGGAAAACAACAATTCCTCTTTTCATATAAGATTGGAATGCTAGAAACAAAATCAATCAAATAAAGCTAAAGAAAGAGAATATTAAATAAGCACACTTAGCTTTGATGAAGCACAAAATTATCTCTCAGAAGGCCGAATTAAATTAGCTTGAATTCCATGATTTCTTCTGAGATTCGTGCTATATTTATAGGTGAGCAAATCACATCTTCGACTGGTCTAAGGAGTTCTTCGACTGGTCGTAGAACCAACACACATTTGAAAATTCGGGCACGATAAGATTTGACCATTTCACGACTGGTCGAAGGTATCCTTCGACTGGTCGTAGGTCTCCTTCAACTGGTCGTAGGATTTCGAATTTCAGCACTGGACTTTGAGTCATATGACTACGACTGGTCTTAGATGCAGTCGACACTGTTCCTTCGACTAGTCGAACAGTCCCCAGGACTAGTCGAAGCCTAATAGAAAATATTTGAATTTTGTAACTAACTTACGACTGATCCAGGAATTTCTTAGACAGGTCGAAGCAGTGCTAGGATTAGTCGAACAAAGTTTAGGACTAGTCTTAGAACTGACCAAACTCATGTGAATCAAACATATGACTTATTTATCCAAAATGGCCTACTCTAAAGGTCAACCTAAGGTCAGTCACACCTCAATCGTGAAGTAAGGACATTGAAACTTAAGGACAAGTGACCTTTGAAAGTAGTAAACCTTGAAGTCTTGTTGTAGCTAAGTCTTGAAAGTATCTTGAGTTCTTTACGATCGAACTTGTAGGCTTCTTGATATCTTGCAATGTCTTGACTTGAGAGCAATACTTGTCATCATAGTTGAACTTGAGTAGAACTTTCTTCTTTATACTTGTGAGCATTGCTTGTTCATCAAAGTTGATCTTGAGTGGATCTTTGTACTTTATACTTGTGAGCATTGCTTGTTCATCAAGTTAATCGTGAGTGGAGCTGCAAGTTACATACCAGTGTCTTTGGCACCACAAATTTGACAACACAAAGGGATATAATCTATAGCACTTACAAAAATGTACATGAAATTTGAGTCACGGTTAAAGGTTAATACTCGGGTTTTTAGAAAACGAGTAGTGTACTCGGGTTTCAAGAACCGGGGTGTTACAATGAGAGTGGATGGTGGCACCACTGCCGATCCGGTGCCATTACCGCCCAAATGTTTCACGGAGCAGTGGTACCACCACCGGTCCAGCGGCACTATCACTGGACAGGGGCATTTTCGTCTAGTAAAAACACACCCGTACAACAAGGTAATAGTTAGGTAAAGTAAGGTTTGAGACGCACAAAAAGGATGGTGGGTTAAAAGTGAGGCTGAGGCATATAGTCGGAAAAAACTCAAAAGAAAAATTAGGGAAGAGAGAGGTGAAGGTGTGGTGGTTTGAGGTGTATGCTTAGTGATTAAACTTACCATGCAAGTGTAGGTCTCATAGGTGTGTCCTACGCTTGAGGGGTTTATTTATGGATATTCTGTCTATGAGGAATCCCTACCTATCCTTGTTGTTGCCCTTGGATGTGTGGATTGTATGATCTAGAGAGCTAGTGTGCATGAGTCGAAGGTACATCGCATAATGTATTATGGTATATGGAGGTGTGTGCATGCACCACATACGTGTGGAGAAAACTATGGTGGCTCAACATGACACATGAAACCATTGGTTGGTTTGTGTTGAGTAGGTGATGTAGGGATGCACGTGATGAGGTTGATCACTGTCTTCCTCAAGGATAACTAGTCCGAATCCTCTAGACTCCTCACGGAGACTTCTCGAATCCTCAAGGAAAAAAGCATAAAAATAGAAATAAATTCTATAAAATTGGTAATTTGATTGATTGATGATTAAAAAAAACTTTACAACCCTTTAAATAGGGATACCAAGCCTTCGAAGAAATTTCAGAATTAAATTACACAAACTCCTTAAAATTCATAACTTATTATAAATAATAAATTTACTATTTATAGTAAGTGTCCTATATGGCTTAACCATGTTTTTCTTCTAATTTTTTTGAACACTTTTCATGTTGAACACAACTCTTAAAGCCCAATGGATGAAGAGTTATAATCAAACCAAAACTTATTAAAAATAGTAAAAATGGAAATAAACATGGAATTCGATCGTCGATATGATGGAATCTCACAAATGCGACATGGGCAACCTGGCATAGCCAGGTTGGTTGGCTAAAGTACCTCATCCTGCCTCGAAATCATATATGGTACATCGAGTAACTCATTTCGATTTGTGAGATATGTATGTTTTAAGGTTTTGACGGTCTTGATGACTTCTGCCTTCTATCGGGCCTTCTCTAGTCCATCTTGGACATGAATGTGATGCCCGTATCCTAGTCCGTACTATTTCGTCGACTCCCGCGATCCTTCCCTACGAATTTTAGCAATCCGTGACCTATAATCGATGTTTGCGTGTGACCTTAAGTCGTATCCTATAGAATCGAGTCGGCTTAATTCGAGACTTGTACCATTGCGACTGCACTATCGCCGCGGTTCCAACGCCGCGACTCGTGCACTGATATGATACCCTGGCCAAGAGATGTGGGCTGGTGTTTATTTCAAAGAAACGCCGCGCGGTTGCAATCCCAAGAGAATCTCTACATTATGTCCCATCAATCAATCACTCAAATCAATCAATCAATGCTTTCTTTCTCCCTAAGTCAAGCAACCACCAAGTCAACTTTTTCTCACCCTCTCTCTTACATACCCATACATGTCAAGTACAACATCACCTCACCCATCACTCACATCCATCACTCTCTCTCCTTACATCTCATCTCATCTCTCTCTCTCTCTCTCTCTCTCTCTCTCTCTCTCTCTTTTCTCTACACAATTTCCAAGCAACCAAAGAGAGCAAAAAAGTGCACGTCCAAGCTTTCCCCATGAAGAGAAAAGTGTGATGTATGTGGCCCACTTTCCCATCCCAAAAACCTTTATCCTAGTCATTCATTTCTCATCTTCCACCATCAAAGTGAGACATAAGGAGATCGGCTTTCCAACGGACCAAGAAGATTAAACGGTGGGTGCTTCTATAGGCTAGTTTTCATGTTTTTGTGATGGGCCAAGTGAGGCCTATCGATCGATGGTATGGATCTCACTTTGGACCTTAAGATGTGGCGATGGCCCACCTTGATCTTCATGATCATCCCATGATGGGGCCTTTCTCCATGGACCCCATCATGATGTTTATTTTCTAGCTTGAAAAGGGGTCATCTAGACCTTCTATTTTGGTGGAGAGAGGATCTCCACCCTTGATTTTGATTGGTGGGCTTATATGTATTGAGACCCACCTTGATGTATGTTTTAAATTATGAAAAGGGAGGGCCCATAGTGCTGGGGTCCCTCCATCGCACGTGTGTGTGTCTCTCTCTCCCTCCCTTTTTCATTTATTTTTGGTGTATGATGATGTGGCTGTGTGGCCCACTCGGATGTACCCCACCTTGATATATGTCTTATCCAACCGTCCAAGCCATGTGGGCCTTACCCTTGGTGATGGGAAAACACTAGTATCAGGTTGATTTAATCAGGTGGGCCACATCCATGTGGGACCCATCATTAGTGGTCCCCACGTTGATAAAACATCCACGTCCAACGTCCCTAGACACTGGATCACTTCACAGATAGTGGGTGTACTAAAGGCTGCAGCAAGACATAAAAAAAAAGAGTTTTGGGTGGGCTGGTCACATAGGTGCCACCTTGATGTATATTTTTAAGCCAAGTCGTCCATCCTCTCTCCTACTCATTTTAGGCGTTGAACCGAACAACGGAGCCAATCTGAGGTTCTGGCGGGCCATACCTTTGAAAATAGTTAATTTCACCGTTTAAATTCACTTTAATTTTTCTATGCACCGAAATGCGTTGAATATGGGGCTCGTTTAATCTGTCTTGAGCAGTAAAGTGCAATGGTGGGAGCGGATTCTTCCGTTGAAAAACCATGGGAAAACGATTTTTTTAAAAAAGCAGGCAGCGCCTATTGCTGCTAACGTAGCTATAGAACATTGCTGTGTTTTGGTGGGTGGGCAGCAGGGACCCACGGTCCTAGCCGTGGGCCCCATCGTGATGTGTGCCGACCATCTACTCCGTGCATTCGGTGGGCCCCTTCCTGAAGTGGGCCCCCTCTAAAAATTAGCAATGTACATGGTTCAGGTGGCCCACATCATACGAAACAGTGTGATTTAACAGCTGCCATTGAAACCATTTTTGTGGTCACAAAAGTTTTGGAACATTATGAAATTTATTTTTCCTATTCATTTGGGTCCGTGTGACCTTCTCAATGGATTGGATGGAAATCAAACATTATGGTGGGCCCCACGTGGGACCCACAATGATGCATGTGTTTTATTCTTACCATCCACAGGTAGTGGACGGTTGGACCCACATGAATGTATGTGTTATACACCACATTATCCACAGACGGTGGAACCCCCATTGTGTACGTGTTTTATACATGCCGTCCAGCCATGGGCCACTGGACGGTCAGTGGACCCTGCCTTTGATGTTGGGGTTCCATCCAAACCGTCCATCCTGATGGCGAGCTAGCCTTAAGGCTTGAGACTAATGAGGCATATCTGCCTATCAAGTGGACCACACAGCAAAAAAGGCAGTGGAGGATTGAACATCTGCCCTTGGAACCTCCTTGGTTCCACAAGTCTTGATAAATATAATATTTATTTATTATTTATTTTTGGTCTATGTGACCTTATTAAATAGATTGGATGGTAGATACATGTTTTGGTGGGCCCCACATGGGACCACTGATGTATGTTTTGTAATCCACACCTTTCATTAGTGTGGACTCCACCACGAGGTATGTACTTCATCTATGTCGTCCATCCCTATGGGACCCACCATGATGCATGTGTTGTATCCAAACCATTCGACCATTTGGCGAGGTTCATTGTGATGTATTAAGGCCCATGGGTTGAGGCCTATTGTGACGTATAAGGGACCGTCGGTTGAGGCCCATTGTGATGTATTTGGGGCCCATGGGTTGAGGCCCATTATGATGTATTCAAGGCTCATTATTGGGGCCCACCTTGATGTGTATGAGGGCCCGTTATTGAGGCCCACCTTGATGTGTATGAGGGCCCGTTATTAAGGCCCACCATCATGTGTATGAGGCCCATTGTTGAGGCCATCTTGACATATATGAGGACCATGTGATTAGGCCCATTTGGTTGTATTCTAGGGCTCATGGCTTAAGGCCCATTGTGATGTATTAGGGCCTGTGGGTTGAGGCCCATTGTGATGTATCCAAGGCCCATGGGATATGGCCCATTGCAATGTACATAAGGACCATTGATGTGGCCCATTGTATGTATCTGAGGACCATGGGTTGAGGCCCAAATGGGATGTACATAAGGCCCATTGAATATGATTCCACCATGGTTTATGTAATGATATTTATGGCGGGCCATGCCTTGAGAGCAATGATGGTTTGACGTCTACATTGTAAGAATAATGTTGGTTAAATGTCGCATTACGACTCTCTCTAGGGCCCACTGATAGGCCCATACTTGTTGTGTGTAGGCCGTCTAGGCCCATCTGCATTGTAAGGATAGTTCATTACTTTATAACCTGCTTACTATAATTCCATGACTCATGCCATATGCATCATATGTATGCTTGATATGAGTAGTGACTGATCATTACATATGTCATTGGGCAGACTATTTACGAGACTCCTTATGAGACGGAGTGCCCCATATTATCGCATAGTATGCGCAGGATTGCTGCATGACTGAATAGTGTGACTCATGTATCTCGCATATGATTGACTTGATCATTGTATGCCCTAGTGATATTAGGGTCGTGGCCTCCACAGGCACATCGTGAATGGCTAGATGGGACACCGAAAATATTTGGTTCTAGCACTATGTGCAGTTAGGATGTCCTTGGGTGAAAATCCCAAAACCACTGAGGCTAGGAGGAGCCCCGACGTCTAGACCGAGTGGAACATGAGAGCCCGAGTGCCAAATATCAGTAGGCCATGTCTCTCACTATGTCGTGATTGGTTGGGAGGGGGTGTGGCTTTATCCGCCTGAGTGAGGGGGTATAAGCTAGGCTGAGTATGACCAGCTCGTAAATGGGTCCACTATCGACGAGCCAGGTAGGTATTGGCAGACTATTGGTCAGGCGGATAGTGAGGTCTATTTCGCTCGTTGGGCTGTGCAACTAGGGAGGACGTAGTCGATGTCAAGTGTAATAGACCCCGGTGATTTCTCCAGAGAGCAACCGTACTGATATGTGGACTTATTGAGCAGGAATTACATATCCATTCATTCATTTATTCACTATCCACTTGGGTTGGTGGTATGTAACTATTTGTTACGTGTTCCTTCGCATGGCCAGGATTTCGGTTGGGCGCGCGACTAACATGAGATTGAGAGTTTACCGCATTAAGTTGGACTATACAAATTTAGGTATGGGACTGGTTTGGATAGAAGTCCCTTGTGGTGGACCCCGTAGCTTGTGATACTACGTACTATCATCCCAACTTCACATTTCAGCATGGTCATTTCATTCGCACTACATATTACATTGCATCCGCGGTATTTAGCATTTTGAGTTACTATATTTTTGTACTTATATGGCCTAGATGAGGTTGATGGTGTTCGTGGCTCTTCGGGATTTACATAATGCATTGCATCCTCAGCATCTGTTATTGTCTTATTATATTTTGCATCGCATAGCCCTATTATGGCTGATAACACTCATGGACTTACCAGTATATTTTTACGTACTCTGATATCGTATGATTCATGATGTTGTCAGTATTTTCGCTTATTCTGATGATGTATGATTTATGGGCTTTATGGTATACCTGACCCTTATCTTGTGTACACACTTTCACCACCCTCTAAGCTTTTGTAAGCTTATGCACGATAGATGCGTGCAAGTGGCGTTTGGTTGCAGCAGTGTTGAGCTTGAAGCATGCAACTGTCCTTTGGAGCTTTGATTTCGATATATGTATTTCTCTTTCAGCATTATATCCAAATGATTATATTAGTGGATATGTGATGATGATGTTGTTTTATGACTTGGTTATGCTTGTGGTTATGCTCCATTACATTAACAAAAAAAAAAATTCGTACTGAAAATCCTCCTTATAGGATCCCAGGATCAGAATCTGGCGTATGGGCGCTGAGAGCCGAGAATGGGGTACTACGGAGGCTATCGGCATTGGATTCAGTGATCGAGAATTTTGTGAGCCCATTTTCCGAGTTTGGGTATGACAATGAAAGTATCCGCGACCTACTCTTCATCAATCCCCTCCACTTCAAAAGAATTTGTCCTCAAGTTTTCATTCTATTTCTGTTCGAGATTTGGTTTGGTGCACTGTAACGATACCCAGATCAAAAGTTATGGTCAATTTATGGTTCACCTTTTTTTGGTACAGCTATTCTAGGAACGTATCGATGCCATGTCCTACATCAGACCCTTCTGCTTGGAAAAAAAAACTCATCCTCGAGTTACTCAATGGACTTGGTTCATGATTTTGAGATAACTTTTGATGTCGATGTTATTAGCCCTTTTCTTGTACTTAGCATTAAGCTCTTGAGTTGACATAATACATGTACTCATGATTTCCTTGACTTGTCTAGTATCGATCAGTTCTTTCACTTCTGCCTTCAAGATCTCACATTCTTTCTGATAATGTGGGCAATTAGGCAATCTTACCCCTGAAACAAGATCAATGTGGTTTTGTATATCACGTATGAGTGGCAATCTATTAGGGAGTTCATCAGGCACAATCGCCTTGAACTCTTGCAATACTGATTTCAAATCCTCTGGGATGTTCATAGGCTACATATATTCTTTCTTTTCAACTAATACATATATATCTCCTGTTTTCTCAAATTGTTTAAGAAAAGCCTATTTAGTTGTGAAAGATTGTCCCTCCACTTTAAAAGTCTTAGGTTGGTTCTCCCTTCCCATAGGGGTGAGGATAATCTTTTTACTATCTTTAATAAATATAAATACGTTATCCCAATCTCTATATGTAGCATCAATATTATTTTTCCAAGGTTGACCAAGTAATATGTGACAAGTTTCCATGTCGACCACGTCACACATTACTTCATCCTTATAATATTAATCAATGGAAAAGGATATATGACATCGTTTAGTTACTTCTGTTTCGTTAATCTCCTTGATACATCCAATCGTGTATGAAGATGGGTGCCTTTCCATTTTTAGTTGTAACTTTTTCACCATTATTTTCGACAAGAAATTCTCATCACTCCTAACATTGATGTTCACATTATAGACTTTTGATATGCAGTGCACCTTGATCGAAAGATGTTGTGCCATTGTAAATTTATCTATACATTTGACATGTACAATAGTTTCCTCATATTCACAGTGGTAGCATGTGATTCACCATTATTAGTGGGTACTCTACAAAAATTGGAGTTGTTTCGTATATTGACCATAGACGATTGAGCATTGCCTTGGGCTCGGGGTGGAATTATTGCATCTATAATATGGTCGAGGGTTGCTTGCAGCCCTTGCATGGTCAACTGACTCTCCCGGTGGAAAGCATCTATTCTTTCCAAAAAATAATGAATCCCTGGATCACCATCCATAGGATTTTGGTCATACCTTTATTGTTTGCCATCATCCCGAGGGGAGTCCTCGCTCTGATATCAATTAACACAGGGATGAATGTGATAAGGTCGATAACCATATTCGTCAAGGATAACTACTTCGAATCCACGAAGCTTCTCTGAACTCCTCACAGAGGCTTCTCAATTCCACGAGGAAAGAAAGTAAGAAAATAGAAATAAATTCTATAAAATTCATAATTTGATTGATTGATGATTAAAAAAGAATTTACAACCCTTTAAATAGGGATACCATGTAAGGCCTGTATCCTAGACCGTACCGTTCCGTAGGCTTCCACGGTCCTTCGGGTCAAATTTCAGCAACCTTCAACCTGTAATCGGTGTTTGTGCGCGACCCTAAGTCGCATCCTGTATATCTATGTCAACTTGACTCGAAACTTATATCCTAGCGATCGCGCCATTGCCGCGATTCCAATGTCACGTCTTGCACGCCGATGCGATACGCAGGCCATGAGTTGTGGCCCACGTTCATTTTGAGGAAAATGCTGCGCATTATGAATTTTGAGAGAATCTCTACAACCCATCACATCAATCAATCAATCACAAGTCAAATACACAACCCATTCTTCTCTTACCAATAAGGCATGACTCCCATCTCTCTCTCATTCCCAAAGTCAACTCTCTCTCTCTCTCTCTCTCTCTCTCTGTCTCTCCACCCATCCCTTTCTTACAACATCCATTCCTCCCATCCCATCTTTCTTATAACACCCTCTCCTCTCTCATTCTCACTACCATTTCCCAAGCTTCCATGAGAGAAAATCCTAAGGAGAGAAAATAGCCAAGAGAGGACCCATCTTCCTACCCCCTCATCTCACCATTCAACCCTTCAATTCTCATCTTCCACCATTAAAGAAGAAGCTAAGGAGATAAGGAAGCCAAGGGACCAAAAAGATTAGCAATCGGTGGGTGATCGTAGCATAAGATCTTGATTCTTTTTATGTAAGGCCCACTTGTGATGGGACCCATCTTGATGTTTGTGTTGTATCAAAGAGGGTCCCATGGTGGTGGGGTCCCTCCACTATGTCGAAATCTCTCTCTGTCTCTTTGTGATGGAATGTGGCCCACTCGATCTAGACCGTCCATGTGTTGGGCCCCACCTCGCTGCCCATCCATTTGGACAGGCCTAGATGTTGTAAAAACACAAATATTAGTTTGATTCTCAGTGGGGTGGCCCACATGTGTGGACCCCACCTTGATGTATGTATATTGTATCCACACCGTCCATCTAGAGATATCATTTTAGGACGGTGCAGATAAATAAATACATTACAGTGGGCCTGGCTGACTACCCAGGATCAAAACCACCATCCAGACCCTGGACAGTGGGGTCACTGTATGATGTAAGTGTGGTATCCACACCGTCCATTGCTTGGACAGTGGGCCACCTGAATGTATGTATTTTATCCACACCGTCTATCAAATGGACGGTGGGATCAGTGTGATCCAGGTCGTCCGTCACAGAAGTCCAAGGTCTGGATGTTGAAAAAAAAAAGATAATAAATAATATAATAAAATATCATATATGTAATATATTAATATATCAAAATATATTTTACGGTGGCCCCACGTGGGACCCACTGCATTGAAGCAGATTGGCTGGTGTATCTCACACCAGCTACATAGCTGATGTGTGGCATCAGTGAGATCCATGGGACCCACCTTATATGTGTTACATCAGCACCGTCCATCTGGAGGGTGCTGTGTGGCATGCACCATGATGGATGTATTCTCCACGCCGTCCATTTAGGGGTGGGCCACGTGTGTGGACCTCACCATGATGCATGCGTTATATCCCACCGTCCATCATCTGGACGGTGGGCCAGCAAGCAGCTCTGCAGCTACCCAGACGCCATCAATTTTTGTGGGCCCCTACTGATGTATGTATTCATCCAAACCATCCATCCAATTAGCGAGCTCATCTTAAGGCCTGAAAAAAAGGAAAATGAGGCAGATCCATGTATCAGGTAGATCACACTGTAGAAAACAGTGCAGGATTGGACGCCTACCGTTAAAACCCTTTTGGGAGTACAAAAGTTTGGATCAGTATGAAATTTGTTTTTCCACTTAATCAGGTCTTTGTGACCGTATGAACAGATTGTATGGAAAATAAACGTTATGGTGGGTTGTGGGAATTTGAATGACGGAAAACATTATCTCCACTGTTATTTGTGGTATGGTCCAAATGATCTTCTGTTATGATTCATTTGGGTAATGCTCTAAAATAAATTCTTAAAATATATGAATGGTGTAGATAATGTGGCCCATGTGATGCGGCCCACTTGATGTATATTGGCCCATTGGTGCGGCCCATTGATGTGGCCCACTTGATGTATATTGGCCCATTGGTGCGGCCCATTGATGGGGCCCACTTGATGTATATTGGTCCATTGGTGCGACCCATTGATGCGGCCCACTTGATGCATATGAGGCCCATTGGTGCAGCCCACTTGATGTATATGAGGCCCATTGTGATGTATTTGAGGCCTATGGGTTGAGGCCCAATGAGATGTATGTGAGGCCTTTGTGTGAGGCCGAATGTGATGTATATGAGCTCCATTGTGATGTGTGATTCCACCATAATGTTTATGGTGGTCCATTCCTTGGGAGCAATGATGGTTTGATGTCCATATTATAAGAGCAATGATGGTTAAATGTCTGCATTGTAACTCTTCGTATGGCCCATTATTAGGCCCATACTTGTTATGTATAAGCCGTCTAGGTCCATCTTTGTTATGAAGAGAGTTCATCACTATATAACATGCTTAGTATAGCTTCATGATTCATGCCCATATGCATCATATGTATGCTTGATATAAGGAGTGACTGATCATAACATATGCATTAGGTAGATTGTTTATGGGGCTCCCTGATAAATGGAGTTGCCCCACACGAGTGCGTGGTACGCGCAGGTTTGTTACATGACTGATAGTGTGATTCATGCACCTTGTATTTGTGTAATATGATTACTTTACACTCTAGCGACATCAGGGTTGTGGCCTCTACAGGCAAATGGCAGGATCGGACACTGGAAATACTGTTATTAGCATCGGGGTGCCATAGATGTCCCTGGTGAAAATCCCTAAACCTGAAGGTACTGGAAGACGCTCCAACGTCGAGACCGAGTGGATACATGAACACACAAGGGCCAAATACCAAGAGTCCGTGTCTCCCACTGTGTCATTGTCAGTTGGAAGGGGGTGTGGCCTTACTCATCGGAGGGTAGGAGGTATTATTAGGCTGAGTATGACCAGCTCGTAAATGGGTCCGCTATCAACATGCCGGATAGGTATTGGCAAGCTATTGGCCCGGCGGATAGTAATATTTCTTACGCTCACTTGGACTGCGTGCCTGAGAAAGGGGCAGTGTCATTTGGAGTGTAATAAACCCTGGTGATTATCCAGTGCGAGAACTGTACTGATATTTGATGCTCTAGTGATGAGTTGCATTGGTATGTGGATTCGAATGAGGACGGGTATGCTTGAGTTGTATCTCGCATTGCATGGCCTTGGTATGGCCGACATGATTCACTCCTTGCATCGTATGGCCTTGATGTGGCCTATAGTATTCATGCCTTATATCGCATGATCTTGATATGGCTGATAGCATTCATGCCTTGTATCGTCTAGCCTTAGTACAGCTGATAGTTTTCATGGATTTACTAGCATATTTCGCATTACTTTGATATTGCATTCTGAGCACGCTTATATTACATATACACTCTCACTACCCTCTAAGCTTTCTATAAGCTTATGCATGATTGATGCATGCAGGTGACACTAGACCATAGCTAAGCAGGAGCAGGAGTGTGCCGCAGAACTTATGGAGTTTTTGATTAACGATATTGTATTTCCCTTTATGAGATTGTACCTTAATGTTTTTTATCATAGTGGATTTTGTGATGGTGTTCTTGTGGTTATTGTTCGTGGGATATGCTTATGGTTAAGCTTATTACAAATCAAATTGATGTTGAAAATCCTCCTTGTAGGATCCCAGGATCGGAACCTGGTATATGGGTGCCGGGAGCCGAGAATGGGGTACTACGGAGGCTATCAGCGTCGGATTTGGCAATTGGAAATTTTGTGAGCCCGATTTCTGAGTTTGGGCCATGACGTACTAAGCCTTAGAAGAAATTTCAGAATTAAACTATAACTAAAACTCCCTAAAATTCGTAACTTATTACTATTTATAGTAAGTATCCTATGTGTCTTAACCACACTATTCTCCTAATTTTCCTAAACACATTTGTGTTGGACATAACTGTAAGCCCCGTATCCTAAACCGTACCATTTCGTAGACGTCCGCGGTCTTCTTGGTCAAATTCCGGCAACCTTTGACCCTTAACCGATATTTGCACGTGACCCTGATTCATACGCTGCCACCTGAATCGACTCAAACCGAGACCTGTACCCTTACGACCCCGCCATCGCCGCGGTTCTAATGTCGTGACTCGCGCGCTGATCTGATACCCTGGTCGGGAGATGTGGATCCGCTTTTGGTGCGAGAAAAAAATCTGCGCGTGCGAATTCTGAGAGAATCTTTACGATATGTCACATCAATCAATCAATCAATCAATCCCATCATGTTAAGTACATGTCAAGTATACATCACCTATCACCCATTCTCAAGCAACCCTAAAGTCAAAAAGTTCTTACACAAGCCCATCCTTTTCTTACACCAAGCAACCCCAAAGTCAAAAGTTTCTTACACACCCATCACTCACCACATCCATCACTCCATCACCCATCTATCTCTCTCTCTTTACAACCCTCTCTCTCTCTCATTTTCAAACTACTTTCCCAAGTAAGAGAAAGCATCACACGTCCAAAGCTCTCCCAAAACCTCCATGAGAAAATTTTGTATGTGGCCCACTTCCTACCCTCTCATCTTCCATCTCAACCATCCAAACTTCATCATCCCCCGTTGAAATTGAAGCTTAGGTGGCTACCTTTCCGACGAGCTAAGAAGCAGAAGACAGTGGGTGATCTTGATCCCACATTTGCATTTTTTTGTGATTAAAGGGCCACATGTAGTGGGACCCACCTTAATGTAGGTTTTATATTAAGAGGGGCCCATAGTGGCGGGGCCCCTCCATCCTTGCCGAGCTCTCTCTCTCTCTCTCTCCATTTTTTTTCTTTTTTTTAGTGTGTATGATGGCTTGTGGCCCACTTGATGCAGGACCTTATCCACACCATCCATTCATGTGGACCCCCCACTGTTTACATGGGTGGTACATGCCTTGGGTAAAACACAAATATTAGGCTAATCCAAAATAGGTGGGCCATGTGGGACCCACCTTGATGATGTGTACATCCACACCATCCGTCCAGGTGGACACACCAGTGGGAGTAGCTAACAGTGAAGTGTGGCTAATAGTGGGAATAGCTAACAGTGAAGTGTGGCTGATAGTGGGAATAACCAATAGTGAAGTGTACTGACAGTGGGTCCATGGGGCCCCTCCATGCCCTCCACCCCACGTGTGGGGCCACACCATGGTGTACGTGCCTTATCCAAACCGTCCATTATCTCTGGACGGTGGGACCACGACCGTGTGGGGCCCTCCTTGACAGGTACCCACGGCCAGCTCCATAGCCAAGTGGTAGACCGAGTGAAAGATGCCTCGTTTCAACACTCGAGGTCTTGGTATCGATCCCTGTGGTGGTGGCTAGCATGGAGTGTGTACTGGCATGCGTGTACTGTCATGGGCGTGAACGGACTGTGGGGTTCGTGGGACCCATCCATGCCGTCCATCTGTATAAGATGGTCCCACCGTGATGCATGTATTGTGTCCACCGTCCATCTAATGGTGGGACCCACCCCACGTGTGGGGGCCTCCATTGATGTATACATATGTCCAGGCCATCCATGGCCTAGACATTGCATAATATCTAATATAATATTGATATATTATATTATATTATAATATTATATATTGACAATAGTAGCTGAGAAGGGTGGGCCCTACGTGGGACCCACCTCTGTCTTTTAAATGTAGCAGGGCAGCATGTGTACTTTTCAAGCTCTTCTGGCAGTGGGGCCCACCATGATGCATGTGTTGTATCCAAAACATCCAACCATTTGTGAGATCATTTTGTGGCATGAGGTAAATGGGTGAGTCAGATTTAAAGTTCAAGTGGACCCCACCATTTAAACAGTGGACAACGACATCCACTGTTCAAATTTCTAAGGGCAACGGTAATTCCCAATTAAGCTGATATTTGTTTTCACTTCATTTATCTTCATGTTAACTTGTGAATAGGTCGGACCTTGAATATACAAAGGGTGGGCCCGACTTGATATACATGAGGCCCATTGGTGCGACCTATTTGATGTACATGAAGCCCGTTGGTGTGGCCCATGTGATGTGGTCCGCTTGACATAAGAGGCCCATTGAGATGTATTCGAGGCCTTGGTGCGAGGCCCACTTGTTGTGTGTATTCAAGGCCCGATGTGATGTATGTTGGCTCATGTGACGAGGCCCATGTGAAGTAAATGATGCCCATCATGATTGTTCATGAGGCCATGGGCCCACCATATGTTTAGCCGTATGTATGCCACCCCTTGGGAGCAATGCTGGTTTAACGTCCACATTGATGGGCAATGACGGTTAGATGTCCTTATTGTGACCTTCCCTTAGGCCTTGTTAGGCCCATTCTCTTCATGGGTTAACTCAAATATGTGGTCCCCATTCGCTGTAGATGAATGACTTCATAACCACGGCCGACACCGACTATTGACCCTGATTATCGATGCTGATTACCGATGCTGATTTTCGGTGCTAATTGCGGAGGCTGACGCCGATTATCGGTATCGATTATAAGTATGTGACAACATAGTATCATAATACATGTCCATACGCATCGTCTGCATACTTGTGATAAGATGAGTAATTGATCATAACACATGCCTTCGGGCAGATTGTTTATGGGCTCCCTGATAGGTGGTGTTGCCCTACATGAGCGCACGATACGCGCTGGATTGCTACATGACTGGATAGTATGCTTCATGCATTTCGCATTGTGTGACATGGTTACTGTACACCCCAGCGACATCAGGGCAATAACCTCAACGGGTGTATCGTGGTTGGCAGGATTGGATACCGAAAATCTTGTTCTACATGGGGTGCTATAGATATCCCTAGGTGAAAGTCCCTAAACCCTTATGGTACTAAGAGGTTGTTCCAACATCTAGACCGAGTGGGTAGATGAGCGCCGAGTACCGATTACTAGAAGGACACGTTTTTTACTGTGTCGTGGTTAGTTAGAAGGGGGTGCGGCCTTACCTACCCAAGAGGAGGGGGTAAAGTTAGGCTGAGTTTGACTAGCTCGAGGAATGGGTCCGCTATCGACGAGTCGAGCCTGATATTGGCAGGCGGATAGTGAGGTCTCTTCCACTTACCTTATTGTGCGCGATGGGGCAGCAATCTGGTTTGGAGTGTACTAGACTCCAGTGATATTCCAAATTTGAACCGTATTGATATATGGACTTAGATTAGGATTTATATACTTGAGTTGCATCTCGCATTGCATGGCCTTGGTATGACCGACATCATTCATACTTTATATCGCATGACCTTAGTATGGCCGATCTCATTCATGCCTTGTATCGCATAGCCTTGGCACGGCTAACGGTATTCATGGACTTATCCACATTACTTTGATACTTCATAATTGTATTACTACCTTACGCACACACTTTCACCACCCTCTAAGCTTTATATAAGCTTATGCACGACTGTTGCGTGCAGGTGATGTTGGACCGCAGCAGCGTTGAGGCAGGAGTGCATAACAGATCATCGTAGAGCTTTTTATCCATTATCATTGTATTTTCCTTTATGCCCATTGTACTTATAAAGTTTTTGATCATATTAGAAATGTGATGGAGTTTGAGTTTTTGGTTGTTGTTTGTGGGTTATGCCTTTGGTTATGCTTATTACGAATCAAACTAATATTGGAATCCTCCTCGTATCATCCCAGGATTGGAACCTAGCAAATGGGCCCTGGGAGCCGAGAATGGGGTTCTACAGAGGTTGTCGGCGTTGGATTCAGTGATAGGGAATTTTGTGAGCCCAGTTTCTGAATTTGGGGCGTGACATAACTCCTAAATCCCAATAGATGAAGAGTTATAATCAAACCAAAACTTACTAAAAATAGTAAAAATAGAAATAAACATGGAATTCGACCGTCGATATTAAGGTATCTCACAAATTCTGTGTGGGAAACCAGGCATAGCCAGGTTGGTTGGCTAAAATAGCTCGTCCTACCCCAAAATCATACGTAGTACGTTGAGTAACTCATTCCGATTTGCGAGATATGCATGTTTTAAGGTTCTAATGGTCTTGATGACTTCTTCCTTCTATCGGGCCTTCGCTGGTCCATCTTAGACATGAAAGTATCCACGACCCGCTCTACATCAGTAGGGTATGGGAAAAATACTATTTAACAATAGTATGCCTGTAATGATGGAGATTTATGCATCAAGATGTGTGGCTAAGAATGTATATCATGTAATTGTACATGTGTTAGTTTTATCAATAGGGTACAAGATTGCTAGGGGGTATTTATAGACTTCTACATGTGTGAGCTACTTTTTCGCACAACAGAACTAGCAGACAACAGGGCCAGCACGCAACATATCAGGGGCACAATAGGGACTAGCGCACAACAGATCAAGGTTACGCAACAGATCAGGGGAGCACAACAGATCAGGGTTGTGCAACAGATCATGTGCTCAATAGGGGTTCCTGCACAACGAATTAGGTACTCAATAAGGGTTCCCATACAATAAATCAGGTGATGCGATAACCTGTGATACATCTTCAGAACCCATGATAACCCGCAATACAACTCCAGAACCCGCGATAACTCGCAGTACATCTCCAATAGCTTTCTGCATTTTTTGTGCCTTAACACATACTCATCTCCTCTATTTGTTCTAAGTCTTTTAATTTTTATATTTAATTAATTTTCAATCTTAGTTTTATATTTAGAGAAAGCTTTTAAAGCTTCATATTTATTCCTTAACGGATAGATTCTAGTGAATCTAGAGTAGTCATGTACAAAAGCTATGTAATATATTTTTTCACCTCTAGACATGTAATTTCTAAAATCATTTAAGTCACCGTGTATCAAATCAAATAGAACAGATGATCATTCTATTTGTTTAAAGGTTTTTCTAATGAATTTAATTTTATACATGTTTCATAGTTATCGAATTGTTCATTTGATATATTAGGTAATAAACCTATTTTTTTTCATTTTTTTCAAGAGATGATACATTCATATGACTTAATCTACTATGCCATAGTAAAAAGTTTCAACGATATAAGCAGAACTGAATATCTTATTATTATTATCATTGGATATATTTACAATAAATAGACCATCACTATGGTATCCCTTACCAACAAAAGTTTCATTTTTAGTCATTGTAAGTTTGTCTGAATCAAATATAAACTTGACACCAACCTTATTGAGGAGAGAATTGGAGATCAAGTTTCTTCTAATGTCAGGAACATGTAGGACAACATTTAACAATAGTCTTTTTAGAAATGAGTTTGAGAAGTAATTTTGATTTCCCTACAACTAGAGATGTTCTAGCATTACCTATAAACAGTTGTTCATTATCTCCTGAACTTGGTAGGAGGTAAACATGTTACGATCATTGCATACGTGCCAAGTTAAACTAGTGTCTAGCACCCACTCCAAGTTGTTTACAAAATTACTCTTGACATCATAGCTACTACCATGTCAGACTCATTACTTGTTTCTGTAAGATTAGCCTGCGACTTATCTTTATTTTTCTTAAGCTAATAGGTTTTAATGTGATGCCGAGGCTTTCCATGGTTATAATTGTTAGTGCACTTATTTGCACTCATGTTTGTCAATTACGTGACTAGTTGTGTCTTGAAGTCGGATGAGTTCTTGACAAGTGAAGACCGACGACGCAACTGGATCAGAAGCATCAAGGCCACATTGAAGACAAATGATTGCTTCTACGATCTTAAACCTTGCAAATAGATGATCCCAACCCAAATAGGAAAACCCATTTAGGTAATCTATTCTAAGCCAATCCCAACTCCATAATTTATATTCTATAGTCTTAGCTTAAGTAAGTCCCAAGTTGGTGAAAGATTTATTGGATAAAATAGGAAAAACAGGAAAATCTGTCCATTGTCGGTAGGATGAAGGTGCCACCGAAAAGCACCTTCAGTACCACCAAAGATACCTTTGGTGTTACCGAAGGGGTTCAAAATAGTCCAGTAAGCTTACAACGATAATTCAGTGTCACCGACTAGATATTTCTGTGACATCGATTGCCACCGACGAACAAAGTTCGGTGCTACCAAAAGTGACCGTTTTCAATTAACAACTTGGGAATTTAATTCGGTACTACCGATAGACAATTCAGTACCACCGAAGCAAGCTCTATGATACCGAAGGTCACTTCGGCAGCACCATAAACTAGCCATTTTATAGTCATTTTCTATATGTTGGAAGCTTTTATCTATAAAAGTGCATATAAGAACTTACAAAATTTGTGGAAATATGCACCATAGAGTCTTTAATATATCCTAAGCTTATCCTAGCCCATTTAGACTCTATCCATACAAGTTCATATTCTCTTCATTGTGATCCTTCACTTTTATGAGCATTCAAAGCTCCTATTTAATGAAGAACATGAACTCGTGCTTTCTCTAGAGTACAAAGACCAAACCAATAGGAATATCCTTGGTTCTTTGATACTCTAGAGCGTTTATAAGTTGAATCCCTTAGGAAATCCACCCATTATCCTAAATAAGAGATTCAACCAACTCCCATAACCTTAGTTACCTTTTAGGTACATCTTATGTAAGGTTTTTTTATTGTGAAGCTGAGCCAACAGGTAAATCCAAGCTACGTGATTGGAGGAGCACCGGGAAGCTGATTCAAGCTTGAGAGTGCGAAGATCTAGCAACCCGAGACAAGCTACAAAAGAGAACTCAATTCGACAAGTAAGTGTCATTTTAAGAGTTCAAAAGTTTAGTCTCTATCCTCGTGTAGGATTGAGGCTAAGAGTTTGCTATTAATAAA
This sequence comes from Magnolia changhungtana, assembly GCA_030180095.1. Classification (NCBI taxonomy): domain Eukaryota; kingdom Viridiplantae; phylum Streptophyta; class Magnoliopsida; order Magnoliales; family Magnoliaceae; genus Magnolia; species Magnolia changhungtana. The sequence continues at coordinate 1,912,435 of JASAUF010000360.1, forward strand.
CTCGTTTAGGTTCCTTATGTGGGACCTTGGCTGGTGGGCCTAAAAGTAGGTACCTTGGCCGGTGGGCCTAAATGTAGGTTTTAGGTGTAGGACCTTTGCTCTTGCAGAGCATAAATTGTGTCATTAGTGTAGGATTGTAAAGGTTATTGGTGAACCTATTTAAAATCATTAATAGTGAAATCTGGTGTGTAAGTGTTATGATTTTCTGCTCCTTTAGTTGTCAAATTTTGTGGTACCAAAAACACAATCTATGTCTTGTATAGCATGTTGATTTGTATGTTCAATACATTGCATCAATGCTACAAGTTAAGAACGGTGATCTACTTTAAGAAATGCAAGGTCAAGTTCTTTGTCCACTTTTGTAAGCTTCAATATTCAGAATATTTCAAGAGTTGCATCAGAAGACGAGTGCTTGTTCAAGACTCAAGTACAACTCGAGATAATGTTCAACTCAAGATGAAGTACAACTCAAGAATGACAAATCCAAGCTTTTGAAGATCTCAAGTTCAAGCTACATCTTGTAGAGATCTCAATCTTCATAATCTTCAAAGGTCAACCATCATCTAAAGAAAGTCTCAATGGCCATACTTCACATTCAAGGTATGAATGAGCTTAGGGTAGGTCCTTTTGTATACATAATTCAAATTGAATCTTTTTATAAGTGTTTGGTCTGTTCTAAGACTAGTCTTGGACTCTGTTCAACAAGTCCTAGAACTGGCTCGACTAGTCCAAGAAATTTCAAGACCAGTCCTAAGTTGTTGCAAACTTTTAGAATTTTTTGGTTGAGTTTCGACTAGTCCTGGAGTCTGCTCGATCAGTCGTAGGAACAGAGCCAACTCATTCATGACCAGTCTTGCAGCTATGACTTAAACTCCAGCAGCGAATTCTGGTTTCTCACAACCAGTCGTGGGTATGTCACGACCAGTCGTGGACACCCTACGACCAGTTGTGGAACGGTTTTATTCGATCGCGCTTAAAATTTTAAATGCAGTTCAACATACGACCAATTGTGGTGGCCACACGACCAGTCGTAAACGTGGTTTCTGCATCTATAAATAGAACACAAATTTCAAAGTTTCATATCTAATTCAAGTAAAATCAATGCATCACTCTGAGATAAGTTGTGTTATTTTTAAGTTATGTTGTGCATATTCAATATTCTCTTTTTTTAGCTTTGTCAATTTGATTTTGTTTCTATATTCCAATCGGAATTGAAAAGAGGAATTGATGTATTCCTTCTTCTTGGGACTAAAATCAAATAGAGCTACCCAACTGGTTTAATTTAAAATCAATCTAGAATCTAGAACCATTTCAAAGTGAGCATTGGACAATTGAACTTCTATATTCAAACTTCTACTCTGATTGGTTCTTTCGGGCTGCTACAAAAGGAGAAATCTAGGTATTTTACATTTGTGTAAATTTCCTTTATTTTGGTTTCTTTTGATATTGAGCCAGAAAAATCTCATTGTGTTGGTTATCTGAGGAGAGCCAGAAAACTCAGAAAGTGGGGTTTTTGAATTGTGTAAGCCCATTTAAAAGACACAATTGTAAAGGTTTTAGGTGAACCTGAGAAACCTATTTTCATAGTGAACGCCGATATCCCCTGTGTGAGGATATTAGGAGTGGAGTAGCAAGCTGTGTAGCTGTTGTTTAACAGTTGGTATACACACAGGTGAACCACTATAATTCTTTATGTCTTATGGTTTGAATGTTTATTTAATTTCTATATCCTTTATCATTCAAGTTTATGGGATGTATGTGTGGATGTGAATGTTGTAATATTTACATTTCAAGCATTGTAGGGAATGTTGTAGTAGTTTAGAATTTATTTCTTGCTATTTCCTTTATTTCCTTTCAGTTTGAGTTTTTGATATTCAAATTGTTCTAGTAAGGTTGTCCTACCATAAACCCTTGGTTTTTATGGTGCAAGGTTGTCCTTAGAACAACATTGATATCATCCTCTCTTTCTAATATTCGAGGTTGCTTTACATTTCCGTAATGTGATTTGTTTAAAGTGCTATCATTCCTTTATTCATTAAAATTCCGCTGTTAAAGTTTTATATTTGGCATAGTCCTATTCACCCCCCCCTCTAGGTCATATAGCTAGGCCTTTTCACGGTGCACTATGGGATTGAGTGTAGACACTGGGAGTGGAGTATGCACATAGCTGAATCACTATATATGCTTGTATTTGAGATTGTCATTCGCGCGTCTGTTTAATCATGCTTATATATATATATATATGCTTAAATGTTTAAATTCTTATACATGATTGAATGAATGTTATTTGATTGATAGGAAAAACTTCCCACAGACAAGCTCACTATAATATAGGCTAGTTTCTTTATTGGCATATCTTAAGCTGCCTATGTGATTGGACCCTTTAACTGGCTTGGAAGCCATTAGAGTTACATTGCCTTACTAAGTTTATTTGTAAATCATTTAAGTTAGGCAATAAAAGTTTTTATTTGGTACAATCATTTGAAAACTCCTATTCACCCCCTCTAGGACTATAAGAACAGTTCCATACTTCTACCAGTGTGGTGCAAACCATAATTTTAATTGGTATCAAGGTGGGTTCCTCTTCAAGGGCTTAATAACCTAGAGGAAGATCTAAACAAGAAGTTAGAACAATGAGTTAAGAAGGACTAGTTGTCTCTTGGCCTCCTCTCTTTGATGGCTCAGATTACTCTTATTGGAAGTTTAGGATGTCATATTTTCTACAAGCTATGAATACTGAAGTTTGGGAAGTTGTTGAGAATGGATATGTACCTCCAACTGAACAAGTGGTACTAGACAACAATACAATTATGTCCAAACCAAAACCAAAAGAAAAATGGACTACATATGATAAAGAAATGAAATTACATGAAGCTAAAGCCATGAACGCTATTTACTATGGAGTTTCACAAGAAGTGTTCAATTAAATCAGTATGTGTGGAACTTCGAAAGAAGCATCATATTTATTGGAAACCACCCATGAAGGAACCAAAATAGTAAAAAGATTAAGGCTGCATCTGTTAACCTCCCAATTCGAAAGCATAAGAATGGAAGAACATAAAACCTTCATAAAATTGAATGTCATATGCAATTCTTTGGGAGGACTAGGTGAAAAAGTTCCAGTACCCAAAATCTGTAGGAAAATCTTAAGATCCTTACTAGAAAGGTTCAACTCTAAAGTCACCACAATAGAGGAATGTAGGAACATTGATGAGATGAAAGTTGAAGAGCTGGTGGGATCATTATAAACCTTTAAGCTACATTTCAAACCTCTCACAAAATTAAAACACAATGTCCTCAAAACCTCTAAAACCATACTTGAGGATGAAGAAACTGAAAATGAAAAAGATGATGAGGAAGTGGTTCTTCTGGCCAAAAGGTTAAAAAAATTCTTTAACAAGAGTCGTGGCAAGTCCTTTAAGGAGAAATAATTGGACAACAAACACCAGATAGGCAAATCTTTTAGAAAGTCCAAAGATCTTCAATGCTATAACTGCAAAAAATTTGGACACATATCCACTGAATGTCCAGTAAAGAAAACAAAAGGAAAAGCTATGGAAGCCACATGGGATGACACATATGACTCCAATTCTGAAAACAGTGAATCCGAAAGTGAAGATGACCAAAAGGCACTAAAAACACTCTTGGCATCTGAAATTGCGGTAATGGCCGCTTTAGTTGAAGTGGGTATATGCCAAAATGTCCTAGAGGGGGGTGAATAGGACTTTTTCATATTTTATGATATTTTAAAATCCTATCAATCTTATTTTGAGAAAATATGCATGTATCAGGATTTCTTCAAAGTAACTCTAATGGCTTCCAAGCCAAATAGAGGATCTAGTCATAAAACTATTTAAAAGAAAAATAAGATGCAAATCATAGTTTATGATGAACGTGACTGTGTGTGAGGTGTGATCTCAGATAATCAGATATGAAAACATTTAAGAAAATCACACAAGAAGTAGAAGACAATAGCAATCTCAAACACAGTTATTTTTATAGTGGTTCGACTACTTGTCTACTCCACTTCCGGCGGACTCACTCAACCCTTGAGTTTACTAGATCTCACTAATAGAGGTTTCACAACAGGTTCACCTCAAACCGGAGGTTTTAAATTAGGTTCACCTTTAACCAATACAACCTGCACTTAGGCTGACACAACGTGTCTCCACGACACAAGTTTATGCTCCCATAAGCAAGGGTCAACACACAACACCTAACTTTTAGGCCACACAGGCCAAGGATTCATATAAGGAACCTCACCAGTTTATGTTCCCATGAGCAAGGGTTAACACAAAGCACCCAAGTTTTAGACCACATAGGTCAAGGACTTACACAAGGACCTAAGAGTTTATGCTCTCCACAGAGTAAGGGTCAACACAAAGCACCCCCACGTACACTCCCGTTGGAGGCCTCCTATGAGGACTTGAAAGGGGTGAGAAACACCTTAGACCCAATCCTACAGAAGGAATGATCACAAGGGTCCTCTGGACTCTAACGACTTACAGATAAGTAGATGAGCCTCATTCAGCACGTTGATGAATATCTCCTCATTTGATGACGAAGAATCTTTAGCTCCCTTGAACCGCAACTCAGATGATGTACCAATATAGGGCGACGGGTTGGGTCAAGGTTATGATGGAATCGTACTCTATAAAAATTTTTCCTATAAAGGAGACAGAGCGATTCCAATCATTTATGCATTCAAGGCATCCCAGCTTAATGATTTTCCATTGAGATGGTAGCTGTAGGATCCTTGAATGCGTAAGTTCATTCCCCAATCTACTCCATTGAATGTCAATGATGAGGGTGGATTGGAGGATGAACTCCCATGAGAGAAAAGGCTTAAGGTATAGATCTGGGGTTAAACATATAAAAACACAGTCTATTTTCTCCACAAACAGCCAAGGGCAAGCTCTCATTAAATAGGCAAAAGGTTCTAACGGATATAAAATGGTAAAATTTTTGACAGAGTTCGATATCATCGAGCGTATACTCTTGATAGCATTGACTGGCCGCTTGATGATACGAACTCAACTGTCAAACGATTTTGAAACTTTTTGCCAACTGGTCAAGGAAACTGAACATGTGTCGATGTCATTGGATTTTGGACTCCGATTTCATCGACACGAGGTTCGATTCCTTGACATTTGAAAATGTGAGAGCGCTTGCCTTTAAAATATTTTAGGTATAGGATATGATCGATCATCACTCGATATCATCGAAATTTGAATATCAATGATATCGATGACGGTGTCGATTCATCAATAATACCAAAGAATTTTCCTATAGGCTTGCTGGACTATTTTTGTCCTATTTCGATGACATCAACCTGGTTTCGATATGATCGATATTTGAATATCGATTTTAACGAGTGACCATCAATCCGAGAAAAAACAACCTGAAAACTTATTGGATAGATTTATGTCCTCATCCGATATCATCGAGATTTGAATTCCGAGGATATCAAGGAACCCTTCGATATATTAAGAATCACATGTTTTGCCTTAGTAGCTTTTTGGACATAATTGAGCAGATGTCGATTTTATCGAGTCGACTCGATGGACTCGAGATTCAAACTTTGATCATATCGAGCAGTCCATCGATTCATCGATAATTCAGTCCAGAGATCCCTGTGGTTGCTGGACATCATAAGTCCTCATTGCGATAATATCGAGTAAGCTTCGAGGACATCGATAACAGGGTTCGATTTCATTGAGCCATGTATCGATAAATCGACAAAGGTAGAAAAATTGATTTTTCTGTTATGTGTAAAAAAGTTTCTAACAAAAAACCCAAGGATGTTCTATTCAATTTTAAGGGTTTTGATTACCTGGTGTTTTGGGACATGAGATGTGGAGCTAAGATTTACCTGTGATGACTTTGAGTACACATCCAATTGAGGCAGACGCTTGATCAATCTTCCTATGGGGCTCCTTTGTCTTACTGACTTAACACTCACACTAATTGACAAACCAGGGCACTTTCAGCATCTACAACTACTATAATTCTCAATTCGAAGAACAAAATAGAAGAAAAACACATGAATATAAAGGATAAGAGCCAAGAGTGCTGCTATTGGCTCACATCATATCATCCTCTCAAAAATACTGAATAGCGACCATAGAGGTTGACTCGAGCTGAAGTTACTACATCTGAGGATCATGCCTCTCACATGAGCATTAGAGTCAAATCAAAGGACTAAGCCTGTTAATTGGCCAAACTGATAAATCTGAGGATTCCTGGACTCTAATTATTTTGAATGTACACTAAGAAATTTGTTGTAGAAAATTATAGATCTCAGGGATATTTCGGTAACACTGAACCTACCTTCAGTGTTATTGAAATTGAGTCATGTCAAACTACTTAAAACCCTCAATGCCCACTTCTGTTTAGACTGTGACTGTTCATGTTTCTTCCCAAATCCGGTTGGAGGGCTGTACAAAGAGGTACTTTCTAGTGCTTTCTCAATACATCTAAAAATAGGTTCATTTGTGTTAGGTTTGTCTTCTCTTAATAGGTCCGTCCTTCATCTCACTTCATTTTCCCAAATGGAGTCATCACTGCATAGAGAAAAATATATCTAAGAGGAAGCATGACACTGAAGGTCCAACCAGAACTAGGAAAAAACTCCACGTTCCAAAGCGTGGACGATCTTCTAACTAATCATCTTCTTCAAATCCTGATTCTATTAGCCCCATTATGGCTAGATTTTTGAAGAGAATAATTATTTGTGAAAGAAAAGTTAAATGTAAAATGCCTTGAAAAATTCAAAGTTCAGGAAATTCTTTCACAACAAGGATGGCTCAAAGTTCTGTCATTTGGAGGTCCAGTGAACGAAACCTTAGTCCGATCATTCTTGTCTCATTGCACTCTTACTAAGGGTTTTGAAGTTGACTGTGATGGCCATAAAATCAAAATCACCCCATATTGCATTTCAACCCTTATAGGAATACCATTGTGCTCCAAACAACCCACTGAATTAAACATACCTATCGAAGTGCAAAGAGTTGTTTGAACAAAATTTTTATCCAATGGGAAGAATGTCCCTTGGCATCAAGGGAACTCACTACGGGCCACAAATATGTCAAATGATTATTGTATACTCCATTTGATTTGCATTTCCAACATCTATCCTAGATACGAAAATCACACTGAGCTTACACCGTTCATGGTAGAGACTTTATATCATATCGGTAAAGGGAAACCATTGTGTCTACCAACCTTGATATATGATGAAATAGTTTCAAGTCTTGAGTCTAACTTCATATCAATACCTTTCGGTCATCTACTGTGCAAGCTGACCCATTAATGTGGATTCAGGGCTCTTGAAGGAGAATCCATATTAGCTATAGAAATCAATGAGAATAGTATTAGGAAAATGAATCTCTCTTCTAAGAATGATACTAATGTTCCAATATCGGTAGATGAAGAGCTTCTGGGGAAGGAAGATGATATGGTTAAAGAAGGCATAGATACCCATTCACCAACTTCAGCTCCTACAATTTTTACTCTTCAGAAGAATTCTCTCATGCAACTTTTGGAGAATCAATCAAAACTTGGTGAGATGATGAAGTCAATGGAAGAAAAGCTCTCCTCACTTCAACAGTTGGTAGAATAGACTGCGGCACATTTACCATGCCCTGAAGAAGATTTGCTGATAGATCTTCTTAAGATTTATTATGTATTAGGATTATTTCTGTTGTGTGTACTTTCCTTCATTTTTTTTCTTGCTGGATACTTATTTTGGTATATTGATGCACCATTATTCATTTCCTTGATAACTGATTTTCTAAGGAAATTAGAAGTCTCCAACCTTTTGTTTTTATTGAGTCATAGTTGTTACTTTATTTTACAGAATAGATTATCTGAAGTTGCATATGCACAACTTAATTCTTTTGAAATATTTCATTTTCTCTTCTTGGTATATCTGAAAAATATGAAACTTCATATGCATACTGTTAACCCTCTCATTAATATTTTTGTTATATGATTACAGCACAACAATGGTTAAAGAAAAAGGCAAGGCTCCTACAAAAGGAGAAGACTCTAGCTGACGAATTAACATTTGTCACTTTCCTTACTCCAACCCCACTAAAATGGCTATGTCAAACAAAACAATCTTTAACAGACTAATCAGATCTCTACTCATCGAACCATATGGTATTGATCTATACTTAGGATCAATTGGCTGGGACAATCTACTGTATTTTGGAGGAGAGGTTCAGTACGACCTCATTCATCAATTTGTAAATTCTTGTTATCAGACTCATGATGATCCTCCATCCATCAGCATCAACTTCATGAACCAAACCAAGGAGGTCACTCCTTTAGTGCTGAGTCAACTATTGCACCTCAGAGTAACACAAACTCCCTCGATTGATCATTCTCTCAATCATCTCGGAGTTTGGGGTGAAATAACTCAAGTACTGTGTAATGGCATAACAATCCCCTGAAAAAAAAAAAAAGAAACTTCCTCTCATCATCGCATTTGGACTCAATCATTAAAGTATTGCATAACATTCTAAGTACAAATGCGTACCCATGTGAAGTCTTTGGAGATATGATCTCTCCATTTGTTCTAAAAATTTTGTATGACATCTTTCAGGGGATTGTAATATGCCTACCGACCCTTATCTTGAAACAATTGATCCTAGTTGTCAATGGTGTTCATTGTACTAGCCTTCCTTTTCCAAGTGTTATCCGTAAACTCACAAAATTCATTGGTCTACCACACTACGTGAAAAATAGAAAAAAATGACGGATTTAAAGATGGTTCTGGACTGTCTCTAAAATTGCTTGGTTTAAAGATGCTTTAGAGACGGTCGTAAACCATCTCTAAAATTTTAGATGGCCCCTGACCGTCCTTAATATTGTCTTAAAAATTCGAACATCCATAAATCATTTAAGACGGTCGTTGACTGTCTTATATGGGTCATCTGAGACGGTCATTGGCCGTCTGCATTAGAGACGGTCTTTGACCATCTTATATGTGGTCATCTGAGACGGTCATTGGCCGTCTGAATTAGAGATGGTCATTGGCCGTCTTTTACTTGTAATATGAGACTGTCAAAGACCGTCTCTATTAGAGGCGGTCCTTAGCCGTCTTATAGCCCTACGAAAGACCATCTCTATTAGAGACTGTCAATGACCGTCTCTATTAGAGACGGTCCTAAACAGTCTTTATTGGAGACTGTCAACGACCGTCTCTATTAGAGACAGTCCTAAACCGTCTTATAGCCCTGTTAAAGACCGTCTCTAGTAGAGACTGTCAAAGACTGTCTCTATTAGAGACTGTCAAAGACCGTCTCTATTAGAGATGGTCTTAAACCGTCTCTAATACTCTGGTTAAAAATTAAGAAGCTCAAAAAAACTATGAATTTTGAAAAAAAAAATAGTTGAGAAGCTTAGAAAAATAATTAATAATGTTTAAGAAAAATTTAAATTTGGGAAAAAAAAACTGTAATTTTATAAAAATCTATATTTTGAAAAAAAAAATTAAGAACTTTGAATAATGTTGATAATTTTGAAAAAAAAAAATTCGATAAAAAAATGATATTTTGAAAAAGAAAATTTAAAAAATTAAACAAAATTGTGAAAAAATTGACAAATTGTAAAAAAATATATATTTTAAAAAAGAAAACTAAATTTTGTAAAAAAAAATGTTAAATTTATTTATAATAAAAATGATATTTAGTTAAAAGAGAAAAAAAAATATACATTTTGAAAAGAAAATGTTAAATTTATTTGTGAAAAATAAAATTACTAAATTATTCGGCACATCCACTAATTGAACCTTTAATCGTTATTGGACAATCTAATCAGTTCAAATTGAATAGTAAATAACTTCATACGTTTAAATCAAAATTAACTGAAATTGTTGATCAATCTTGTATGCCCAATATCTTTCTCATATGCAGACATGTAAAATGGACCAAATATTCTGGTTAAAATTGAGGCGAGTAACTAGTCAAATTGAGAGTATTGATAGTAAAATAGAGTGAATGGACTAGACATGTAAAATGGGTCAAATATTAAAATTGTGACCCAACTTACTGACCTTATGTGAACCTAAGAATTGATGTTAGTAAGTTTTGTGGGCCCCATCATGATGTTTGTCGAACATCAACACCGTGGATTTGATGTGTCCCCTTTAGGTTATGAGATATCTCAAAAATCATCGATAAACGAAACTCAAGTGGGCCATACCATTTAGAAATATGTGAAGACATCCTAAAAAATATAAAAGCACTTGGTGCGGTTGAAACTTAGTCTGACCCCATGAGTTTTGGATGCGGTTGAAACTTGGTCTGACCCCTCATCCAAGTGGGACACACATAATGAGTGGGTTGGATATGTGAATCATATTTGATTATGAATGTTTTAAGGAAACCTTTCTCCACTACATTTAAGTGAGTTACTCGTTACCTTTACCAGAGTAAACTCTTTGGGGTTCACCATTATTTATTTATTTTATCCACTCCATTCATCCATGTTAACAGATAATTTGAGGTCTAAAGAACAAAAAGGAAGCATATCCAAAGCTCAAGTGGACCACACCACAGGAAATAGTGTGATTGAATTCTACCATTTAAAATTTCTTAGAGGCCATAGAAGTTTTAGATCAAGCTGATGTTAATGTTTTTCTATTAATTTATATATTTTTGATATTATGAACAACCTTTAACTGTTTTTGGACAATCTGATTAGTCCGGACATGAAGAGTAAACAACTTCAGATGTTTAAATCAAAATTCACTCAAATTGTTGATCAATCTTATTTGCCCAATATCTTTCTCACATGTAGTATGATCGAGGCGAGTAACTAGTCAAATTGAGGGTAATGATTAGTAAAATAGAGTGAATGGACGGTGTCGATATACATAAAATATATCTACAGGGTTAGAGTAACACCCATGGAGGAGTTACCTAAATAGTGAAATGGTACTATAAGGTCACCTCATGGGAACTTCCCATGAGGTTAATCTGCATGCGCCTCACCATGATGTGTGTAGAACATCATCGTTATGCATTTGTTGTGTCCCCTTTAAGTCCAAAAATCAGTCATATACGAAACTCAGGTGGGCCATAGCATCTAAAACTATGCAAAGACATCCCTAAAATATATAAAAGCATTTGGTGGGGCCCACAAGAGTTTTGGATGTGTATGAAACATGGTCTGACTCCTCATCCAAGTGGGACACACATAATGAATAGGTTGGATCTATGAACCACATCTAGGTGGGCCCAATAAATGATTATGAATGTGTTAATGGGAGGGTAACCCTCTCAACTATAATATGTGGTGTGGCACACCAAAGTCATGGATTGACTTTATTTTTAAGCTCGTGGCCCACCATGGAATGGTACGTCTGACTAATGGGGCAAATCTAAAGTTCAAGTGGACCCACCATAGAAAAGAGTGGGAGAGTGAATAGATGAATAAATCATGGTGGGCCCCACAGGATTTACTCAGTACACTTAGGGTACTGAGTTACTCTATACGCAATCCGCTTCCATCCAGAAACGTACGTGGTTTGGCTAGTTACCCTGCCACTAGCCAGGTTGCTAGTAGTCGATGTAATGTGGACCCCACCACGATGTATGTGTTTTATTCACGCCATCCATCCATTTTAAAAGATAATTTTATGACTTAATCCCGAAAATGAGATAGATATAAATCTCAGGTGGACCACACTATGGAAAATTTTTTTGATTGAATGTCCACTGTCAAAAACCTCCTAGGGCCCACTGTAATGGTTATTTGACATCTAACTTATTGATATATTAGGTGTAAAAAATTGGATGAAGTGAAAAAAAATATATCAGCTTGATCTAAAACTTTTGTGAGCCCTACCATGATGTATATGTTTAATCCATGTCGTCTATCTATTTTTAAAGATCATCTTATGGTATGAAACCAAAAATGAGATATATCCAAATCTTAAGTGGACCACATTTCAAGAAACAGTGTTGAATGAGCGTCAACCATTAAAAAACATTTTGGGGCCATAAAAGTTTTGGATCAAACTGATTTTTGTTTTTCCCCTTCATCTGGTCTTGTATGACCTAATCCACATATTGTATGTCAAATAAACAGTACAGTGGGTCTTAAGAGGATTTTTATGTGGTTCACAAATCCAGCCCATTCATTATGTGTGTCCCACTTGGATCAAATTGATTATTTCCATTTCATTTCAACATGCATTATTTGCATCTGATGTATTTTATTTATTAGATTGTAGAAATTTGTTGGGGTATTTTGAGAATATGTTTAGATTATCTATATGCATTAATATTTTTTTGTGTATTTGTTATTACATTTAGGCTTGCTTTGCATGTTATTGTTGCTGTTTACAATTACTGAGTGTTGGAGAATTTTTTCAATAACTGAATGCTGGCAGTGGTTTCTAGATGGTTAGAGAAAAGTTGATGGATGTTCCATATTTAGCGTGAATGTGTGGCCCACCTGATGAATGTATCAGACTGATTTTGGCGTATGATAGACATTATATGGTGATCTACATGAGTGGCCCAGAACTCACATGTGTCATCCTTGAATATCCTTATGTATGTGTTGAGTATAGATGGGTCTCTTTTTTCCAAAATTATATATTAAAATGGATGGATGGAGTAGATAAAATGAATAAATCATGGTCGGCCCCACAGGATATATAAAAATAGATGGACGACATGAATAAATCATGGGAACAGATTGGCTACTCCCCTTGACACCAGCCATTGGCTGGTGGTCGGTGCTCTGTGGGGCCCACCATGATGTATGTGTATTATCCATGCCGTCCATCTATTTTTATATATCATTTTATTATATGATTTAAAAAATGAATATATCTCAATCTCAAGTGGACCACATTATAGGAAATAGTGTTGAATGAATTTTAACCATTAAAAAAGTTTTGGGGGCCATAAAAGTTTTGGATCAAGTTGATATTTATTTTTTCCCTTCATCTGGGTCTTTATGACCAAATCAACAGATTGGATGTCAAATAAACAGTACAGTGGGCCTTAGGAGGATTTTAATTGTGAATATCTATTCATTATTTTTGTCCTATGGTGTGGCCCACCTATGATTTATATTGCTATCAATTTTTGTATCAAGCACTAAAATGATCTTTAAAAATGTATGAATGGAATGGATGAAACATGTACATCATGGTGGGGCCCACAGAGCACTGACCTAAATGTATCCCAAAATTGGGCGTGCGCTCAAAAGAAGCCGCGCCCAATCTCCCTCTCCTAAAATCTGCCCTCCCTCTGCCCTCTCTCTATCTCTCCCTCTGCCCTTGCTGCGCGCCCTCCTTCTGCCCTCTCTCCATCTCTCCCTCTGCCCTCGCCACCATCCCTCTGCCCTCTCTCTATCTCTCCCTCTGCCCTCGCCGCGCACCCTCCTTCTGCCCTCTCTCCATCTGCCCTCGCCGCCATCCCTCTGCCCTCTCTCTCTCTTGCCGTCTCGGTCCCAGACACTTGCATGACTCTTAGCTTCTTCATACCATGACTCTCTCTCTCCCTCTCTCTCTCTTTCTCTTCCTGACTGGTGCGGCCAGCAGCCCCTGCCCTTCATCTGGTGCGGCCAGCAGCCCCTGCCCTTCATCTAGTGCGGCCAGTAGCCCCTGCCCTTCATCTCTTCCCCGGCTAGGTACACATTTCTCTATTTACATTTTTAATTTTTAGATATGTAAATCCGCATACAATGGATGTATACCATGCATACAATGGATGCAGGGATAGAATAGTCTTGCCATTCATCATTTGTTGTGAATGTTTAAGGTGTGCACAACATGTGTTTGATGAAATGTCTCTGCTAACATGATCTAGGGTTCAAGAAGTTTATTCTGTTTACCTCTAATTCTCGAATCTTTGTTATCGTTTGTCCATAACAATCTGCCCGCTACATACCCAAGCTCTTTTCAGATAGGCCTTTCCTTTGTAAATCCATTCATACCTATTTTTGATTACATAATCTTGGCATTAACTTCTTGTTCCTGTCTCTTCAATTTACCTAATTTTGGCAGCAAAGTCTTTTTCCAGATGTTTCACTTTCATTTGTTCATCATGCTTACTGATGAAATAGAAGTAAAGTCAGATCAAGAGTTCTTTTTGTTTATAAGTTATGACAATGGGGCATTGTTTTCTTCCTGGAGCTATTTACAGGCATGAAATTCTTGCTGGGAAAGTTATTCGATACTCTTGTGAGTGATGGTTCATATGCAGGAACTTACATGTGGCATACATAAACTCAAATTCAACCATCTGAATTGTGGGTCCTCCTGTAGATCTGTTATCATCAAAAGGTCGAGATTGAGTTCACGAACTGATAGTTCTCTGAGCCCATGGAGCGATCCGAAACTCTGATTACTGGACATTTGTTTTTTGTTGAATGCAGACCATTGACTATTTTTTATTTTGACCGCCCATTAAAATGTCTACCAATCAGCAAATCAGGAAATCAAATTAGTGTGATTTTCTTACACAAGCCATCTAGATTGGGACCCATGATTTGGATGGTTTAACCTGCATGCCATGTGTATCTAGATTGGGACTCATGAATTTAAAATCTGAACTATCCATTAATTGAGAATTAAGTTTTGTTTTCTCCCTCACCGTTGATATTATTTTCCGTATGGGTTCTTGGCCTAATTCCTTCAAGTGAAAGATGGTATGAGAAAACATCTGTTTAATCCTTTAATGAAAATGTTTAAGTTAACATCTTTACAAAATAACTTGTTCAAACCCAAAGAAATTCTCTATATATTTGTTTTATCGTGTGGCTAGAAAAAGCTTTTGAATGTTGTTGCAAGAAAAAGGAATTTATGTTCTATGAATGTCATTTCCCCGACTTCCCTTCAACCTCCAATCACTTAAGCTATTTCGCCCCATTGTGATAGTTCATGCATTTCTGTTCTTGATGGAAAGTGATAGCAACCAATTGGATGTTTGAATAGGAGTTGAATGACAAGATGCTTCAAGTTCAAATGATGTTCAAGAAAGAGGATTACTTCCAATCAATTAAGCTACAACAACATTACCTTTTTTTTTTTAAATTTCAGTTTAAGCTACTTTTTAACTTTTGGACTCCAAAGGAACCCAACTGCAATTTAAGGATTACTTCCTCATTTTAATTACAACAACATTACCTTTTTTATTTTTCATTTCCAATTGATTAAAAGACTCACTTGTGCATCCAAATTCAATTTGTCCTTTTTGCATTTGCTCCATTCAGATATAGAGATACAAAATTCAGAATAATTTAGGACATTCCCAAATGGGACCATTGCATGCACCAAGATCCCAAGATGTTGGATATGAGTCTGAAAAATGATGTTGGGTATGAAAAATGATTGAGGATATATATAGATTGTCTATGTTTATATAGCCCACCAATTGTTTAAGCCTTATAAACGGATATATATAGATGCATATTTTTTTTTTTGTGATTGGTGACCACATGTGTTGCATGTTTTGACAGTTTATGAAAAGCCTCTTTTTTATTGTATCTCACTTTTTATATGCTGCATGCACGTGATATCAGAAATGGATTTGACGCCCCCAAGCAAGAATTGGATGATGAAAGATATATTGAGTGATGAAATCATTAAAGGCGTTGAATCGTTTATTATTTTTGCGAAAAGGAATTCGAGAGGTGTTGATTGGTATAGTTGTCCTTGTGCTAGATGTCATAATGTGCGTGGGAAGAAAATACTAAGTACAGTTTCTGAGTATTTGATTATGAATGGTATAGATCAAACATACACAACTTGGTTTTTTCATTGAGAACAACTTCCCAATATGGGTGTCAATGCCAAGGCTCCTAGTACATTTGCCACTGATTGTAATGAAGAGTTGTTGCCCAAAATGGTTGATTTGGTTAATGATACTTTTGGTCGTGTTCAACTCGATGACTTAGATGCATGTATAAATGAGGTCAATGAGGAACATGGTAGTCAGCCTCAAGATAACTTGGACAATGATACTCATTACAATAAATTAAGGGACGATGCGGTACAACCCCTATATCCATCGTGTAAACGTGAGTATACAAAGTTGTCAGTGATAGTTGAGTTGATGAGCATGAAGGCTAGATATCAGTAATCAGATAATAGCTTTATGAGTTTGTTGCAACTACTCAAGAAGATTTTGCCAAGCGAGAACTCTTTGCCAGATAGTACCTATAATGCAAAGAGATTAATCAGTTTGTTAGGTATGAACTATGAGGTGATACACGCATGCCGTAATGATTGTATTATGTACTAGGAGCATGCTAATAAGGAAAGTTGTCTTACATCTAAAGCAAGCAGATGGAAAGTGAATAGTGTTGTAAGATCAAGAGTCTCAATTAGCCCAACATACAAGTTGAGATGTTTCCATGTATGCTGATAGTTGCTTTGTTTCTTCAGGATACATTCTGTGGAAGGGTGTGTGAGTGTCTGTTGGTTCAGGAAGTGCAGTTTAAGGGAGATGTTTATAGCAGTTGTCAAGGTAAACCTCTCTCTCGCTCTCTAGGGTATATCCTATCTCTTTATCTCACACACACTTTCTTATAAAATAAAGTGAGTTTTTAGGTTGTAGAAGGGTGTCCTAATTCATGGGATTGCTACTTACTAGTTTTACTTCTTTTCCATTACTCTTACCACTATGTTCTATGCAGGTACCTATGGTCTCCTATATATTTGTTGTATATGATTACTTGGAACTGAATGTGCAAGCCTTCATTACTAGCTATAGTTGCTAGATCCATCTAATTGATGGATGAATGGAATGGTTTATTTGAATGTAAAACTGTCATGATATGTTCATGTGATGTGTGGACAATCTCTATAGGTATTTTACTTATCTGCAAAATGCACTTATCCATAGTGCCTTCAAATTGATTTTGATATATTCTTTGGTGACATCAAGATCTTATATATATGGCTTTTATCATTTATGCAAAACACGCTTATATATAGTGTTTTCAAATTGATTTTGAAACCCAGCATTGTTTCAAGAAGAACCTTCATTTTGTTTCATGAACAGAGGATGGACAAGTGATGAGCTTTTTTGTTGTATTAGAAAGAAAATTTGTTAGGAGATGTCTAAGTGAGGCACATGGCATAATTATAAGTCCTATCTCTCCATATGTCACATTGGTTATATATGAAAAGATCATCAACTATCTACCCTATTTCAATCTAGAAAAAAGAAGAAGTAGTATTTGGTCTAGCTGGATGTATTAGCTGACTAATAAATTGGACCTTACTGATAAATTGGAATTTTTTATTTAGTAAATGTTTTCTTGATGTACATGCACTGTAGTTCCATTGAATTCTCAACCCTATAATCATTCTGGTGATTATAATGATGGAAATGGTTTGCTTCTGTTTAAAGTGGCTACGAGATGTAAAATTGTGAATTTTCTTAGGCTGGAAATAAATAAGAAGGAAAATATTTCTTTTTTCTTTTTAATTGGTGAAAGTAACTTTCATGCTTTAACAAATTTCGATCTGGTGCATCTTGAGAAACAATGTCTAGATTTTGTTCAACAACAAGGCTTGAAGAATATTGAAATAGCGGTGAAGACCGCTTGAGATGAAGTCAGAATATGCCAATATGTCCTAGAGGGGGGGGGGGGGGTGAATAGGAATTTTAAAAGTTTTTACTGTTTATTCAAAATCATATTACACTAATCCTTATAGATATGCAACTATCAGGATTACTCAAATATAACTCTATTGGCTTCCAAGCCAAGTAGAGGATCCAATCACAAACTAATCAAGATATAACAATATGTAACTTAGTCTATGTTGGATATGACTATGTATGTGTGTGGGATGTGATTAGATATATGAATATGAATGCATTGACATGAATCACACATATAGAAAGGCAATCACAGACACAGTCATTTTATAGTGGTTCGACGATAAGTCTACTCCACTCCCGGCTGTCGCACTCAACCCTTGAGTGTACCGGATTTCACTAAGGAGGTTTCCCAGGGTTCACCTCAAACCTAAGGTTTTAAATCAGGTTCACCTTTAATCTTTACAGAGGTTTTACGCAGTTCACTTCAAACCCAGAGTTTTGCTGGTTCACTCCTAACCAGATGTTTATGCTCTCCATAGAGTAAGGGTCCACACAACGTACCCGGATTTTAGACCACATAGGTCAAGGACCTACACAAGTACCTAATAGTTTATGCCCTACACAAGAGCAACGGTCTACCCAGTGCACCCACTATGTACACTCCCGCCATAAGCCTCCTTGAGGACTTCAAAGGGTGAGAACCACTTAGGACCAAGACCTAGGAAGGAATCATCATAAGTGTCCTCTGGACTCTGGATACTTACAGATAAGTTGATGAGTCCCGTTAAGTATAACGCCAAAGATCTTCTTCTCCTTGTTGACGAAGAGTCTTCAACTCCCTTGATCCGTAACACAAGATGATATACCAATGCTTGGCTTTAGGTTGGGTCAAGGGTGAGATGAAATCCTACTCTCTAAAGATTTTCCTATAAGGAAGATAGAGTGGTTCCTCTCTTATGCATTCAAGGCATCCCAGCATAATGATTTGCCATTAAGGTAGTAGTTGAAGGATCCTTGAATGCGGAAGTTCATTCCCCAATCCACTCTATTTAATATCAATGGTAAGGGTGGATTGGAGGATGAACTCCCTAGAGAGAAAGGCTTTAGGTATAAGATGCAAGTTAAAACACATAAAAGCTCTCTCTTTTCTCTCTTACAGCAACAAAGAACAAGTCCTCTATATATGGGCAAGAAGTTCCAACGGATATAAAATGGTCACATTTATGACAGAGTTCGATATCATCGAGCAGGTTCGATATCATCGAGCGTATACTCTCGATAGCATCGATGGTTTGCTCGATGACTCGAACTCGATGTCATACGCTTTTGAAACTTCTTGCCAATAGGTCGATGAATCGAAACAGTTGTCGATGTCATCGAATTTTGAACTCCGATTCCATCGATGACTGGGTTGATCCCTCGACACATGAAAAATGAGAGAGACTTGACTTTGAAAATATTTCAGGTTTTCATAAATGATCGGGGGAACTGTCGAGGTCATCAGAATTTGAATGTCGATGATATCGAGATTTGAATTAAGGCATCGATAATTCCAGCAGATATATCTTTAAATTTGCTGGACAAATTATGGCTTAGTTCAATGTAATTGATCAGGTGTCGATATCATCGATATTTGAATATCGATTAAATCGAAGGGCCCCTGATCATAGTTAAAAACATCCTGAAATAACAGCTGTAAGAAATGCGCGCCCACCATCGATATCATCGATGGACCTCCGATCTTATCTGTATTTAATTTCAGATCATATCGGACGGTCATCGATATATCGATGAATTTTAAGATTTTCATTAAAAACAGAGGCACCAGAAATCTGCCTGTCGATCTTATCGAGCCACTCCCGATGGTCTCGAGATTTGAATATCGATGGTATTGATACATCGATAATTCATCCAGAAATGTTATGAACTTACTGGACATATTTAGTACTTTTATCGATGATATCGATACGTGTATCGATACATTGATAAATCTGTCCAGATGAATATTTAGTTGTTGGACACATTTGGTCCTCTTTTCGATAATATCGTTAAGGTATCGAGGACATCGATAGAACAGGTCGATCATATCGAGGGTGCTTCGATAAAATCGACAAGGCGAGAAAAACTTAGAGATTTTCTTATTTTAAAAAAGTTTTCTCACCATAAAAACCCTAAGATGTCTATCTTGTTTTAAGGGTTTTATTCACCTGGTGTATTGGGTTATGGGATCTGAGGCTATGATTTACCTATGGCGAGCTTCCACACATCCGGTTGAGGCAGACGCTTGAAATAATCTTCCTATCAATTTCTGCAGCCAGTCTAACACACCGTTCACGTAACTTGACAAACCAGGGCACAAGTAGGTGCACTTTCATGTGTGAGTGATCTTTTTTTAAGCATGGTTAATTTTAATCTTTTTACTAGATGTAATATAGACTTCTCTATTACTTATGTGTTTCCTTTCTAGTCTGGTACATTGTACTTTCATAAAAGATGCATATTGAGAACTTTTATTATAGATGAATCTTACAAGACATATGGATGCTTAGTCATCAACACCATCATCTAAGCCTTATACTAACTAATTGGGATTGGCTACACCAATAATATTATGCGCATAGACAAAAAATGCTTGTAATGAATGTTTATGAGTACTTGGTAATTTTGGAGTCCTTGGTTAGGTTTTGGGCTGAAAGTACGAGTACTGGAGCCTACACTTTTAGAGTCTGAACTCATTCTTTTGAAAAATAGAAAAATGGGAATATTAGTAAATATGGATTTTCTTGTTAAGAAGAAAATGGAAGGTAAAGAAGAGACATAACTGAAACTTTGCACTGTGAAAAGTAATATTAACCATCTTACTTTCCCCGTTGAATTTGACGTCCAGGAAATGGACCTTTTCCAGAAAACCATGGATTTAAAACCATTAAATCCTTCTTAGAAATTTGAGTTTATTGAACTGAATTGAATTATTATAATTCAATTTTTTTGAATATCCAAATGCAAGGTTTCCATGAATTAAGCAAATGAATTCATTCTAACCCATTTTGTTGAATATCCAAACGCAAGGATTTTTTATTTATTATATTTATTATTATTATTATTATTATTATTTTGTGATATGCAATAGCTTTTCAGAATTTATATGTAGGTGCATACTTGTGCTCATTCACATGGACTTTGACTATCTTACTTAAATTTCTTTGGTTTTTTTTAAAAAAATTTTTGTATCTAATTTAAAATTTCTAGGCCCTAAAACAAGGTTTGAGGTGTTGTCAATAATGCTAACTAAATCCTCCAGGTCAGATTGTTGATTGGACCTAATTTTATTTAAATGATCTTGATAATCCATTTTATTTAAATGAGCATACCCCGATGTGCGTCGGAGCTATCCAGATTTTGAGCGGGGGTCTCTGAAAGGTGGGAACCGCTGTTATGACCATGATGAAGCTGTCCATTTCCTATGGACAATATTGGATAGGCCTGACCATTTGGACAGGCCGTGTTTATGTATTTGCTCAAAATTAATGGAGCAGACCCGGATATGCGTCGGAGCTATCCAGATGAGCGGGGGTCCGTAGAAGGTGGGAACCGCTGTTATGATCATGATGAAGTGGTCCATTTCCTATAGACAACATTGGAAGGGCCTGACCATTTGGACAGGCCATGTTTATGTATTTGCTCGAAATTAATGGAGTAGACCTGGATGTGCGTTGGAGCTATTCGAATGAGCGGGGGTCCCTGGAAGGTGGGAACCACTGTTATGACAATGATGAAGCCGTCCATTTTCTACGGACAACATTGGAGGGGCTGACCATTTGGACAGGCCATGTATCAATCTGTATTTGCAGGGACCATACCCTTAACCTAAACAACACCCTAAACCTATCACTTAAACGTATTCTCAATTCCCTAAAGATATAACCTATAACCTATAACCTATAACCTATAACCTAAACCTAAATGTAAACCAAAACCTATAACCTAAACCTTAACCTAAACATAAACCTAAACCTAAACCTATAACCTATACTAATAACCTTAACCTAAACTATAACCTTAACCTATAACCTAAACTTATAACCTTAACCTAAATCTATTCTCAAATCCCAAAACCTATACTTATAACCTAAACCTAGACCTTAACCTAAACATAAACCTATACTTATAACCTATAACTTATAACCAAAACCTATGACCTAAAACCTTAACCTATAACCTATAACCTAAACTTATAACCTATAACCTAACATTAACCTAAACCTAAAACCTAAACCTTAACCTATAACCTAAACCTAAACCTAAACCTAAAACATAAATGTATTCTCAAATCCATAAACCTAAACCTACACCTAATCCTAATCTCAACTCCCTAACCTAAACCTAAACCTAAACATGAAAACCCAAACCTAAACCCAATCCCAAACCAAAACCCGATTCCTAAACCTAAACCTTAACCTATTCTCAATTCCCTAAACCTAAACCTAAACCTATAACCTAAACATAAAGCTAAAACCTAAATGTATTCTCAAATCCCTAAACCTAAACCTACACCTAATCTTAATCTCAACTCCCTAACCTAAACTCGAACCTAAACTTGAAAACCCAAACCTAAACCCGATTAGAACCCGAACCCGATTTCCTAAACCTGAACCTTAACCTATTCTCAATTCCCTTAACCTATAACTTATAACCTAAACCTAAACCTAAACCTATAACCTAAAACCTAAACCTAAACCTAAACCTAAAACCTAAATGTATTCTCAAATCCTTAAACCCAAACCTACTCCAAATCCTAATCTCAACTCCTTAACCTAAACATAAACCTAAACTTGAAAACCCAAACCTAAACTCGATCCCGAACCCGAACCCAATTTCCTAAACCTAAACCTTAACCTATTCTTAATTCCTAAACCTATAGCTTATAACCTAAACCTAAACCTAAACCTAAACCTTAACCAATAACCTAAACCTAAACCTAAAACCTAAATGTATTCTCAAATCCCTAAACCTAAACCTACACCTAATCCTAATCTCAACTCCCGAACCTAAACCTAAACCTAAACATGAAAACCCAAAACTAAACCCGATCCCGAAGACAAACCCGATTTCCTAAACCAAAACCTTAACCTATTCTCAATTCCCTAAACCTATAGCGTATAACCAAAACCTAAACCTATACTTAAACCTATAACCTATTACCTAAACCTAAACCTATAACCTAAATGTATTCTAAAATCCCTAAACCTAAACCTACACCAAATCCTAATCTCAACTCCCTAACCTAAACCTAAAACTAAACTTGAAAACCCAACTTAAACCCAATCCCGAACCCGAACCCAATTTCTTAAACCTAAACCTTAACCTATTCTCAATTCCCTAAACATATAGCTTATAACCAAAATCTTAACCTATTCTCAATTCCCTAAACCTATAGCATATAACCGAAACCTAAACCTAAACCTAAAACCTAAACGTATTCTCAAATCCCTAAACTTAAACCTACACCTAATCATAATCTCAACTCCCTAACATAAACCTAAAACTAAACTTGAAAACCCAAACCTAAACCTGATCCCGAACCCGAACCCGATATCCTAAACCTAAACCTTAACCTATTCTCAGTTCCCTTAACCTATAGCTTATAACCTAAACCTAAACTTAAACTTATAACCTAAAACCTAAACCTAAACTTAAACCAAAAACCTAAATGTATTCTCAAATCCCTAGACCTAATCCTACACCCAATCTTAATCTTAACTCTCTAACCTAAACCTAAACCAAAACTTTCAAACCCAAACCTAAACCCGAACCCGAACCTGATTTTCTAAACCTAAAACTTAACCTATTCTCAATTCCCTAAACCTATAGCTTCTAACCATTACCTAAACCTAAACCTATAACCTATAGCCTAAACCTAAACCTAAACCCTAAATGTATTCTCAAATCCCTAAACCTAAACCTACACCTAATCCTAATCTCAACTGCCTAACCTAAACCTAAACGTAAACATGAAAACCCAAAACTAAACCCGATCCCGAACACAAACCCGATTTCCTAAACCTAAACCTTAACCCATTTTCAATTCGCTGAACCTATAGCTTATAACCTTAACCTAAACCTAAACCTATAACCTATTACCTAAACCTAAACCTACAACCTAAATGTATTCTCAAATCCCTAAACCTAAACCTACACCTAATCCTAATCTTAACTCCCTAACCTAAACCTAAAACTAAACTTGAAAACCCAAACCTAAACCCGATCCCGAACTCGAACCCGATTTCCTAAACCTAAACCTTAACCTATTCTCAATTCCCTTAACATATAGCTTATAACCTAAACCATAACATATTCTCAATTCCCTAAACCTATAGCATATAACCTAAACCTAAACCTAAACCTATAACCAAAAATCTAAACCTAAACCTAAAACCTAATTGTAAACTCAAATCCCTAAACTCGAACCTACACGATCCTAAACTCAACTCCCTAACCTAAACCTAAAACTAAACTTGAAACCCCAAACCTAAACCCGATCCCGAACTCGAACTCGATTTCCTAAACCTAAACCATAACCTATTCTCAATTCCCTTAACTAAACCTAAACCTAAACCTATAACCTATAACCTAAACTTAAACCTAAACCTAAAACCCAAACGTATTCTCAAATCCCTAAACTTAAACCTACACCTAATCCTAATCTCAACTCCTTAACCTAAATATAAACCTAAACTTGAAAAGCTAAACCCAAACCCGATCCCAAACCTGAACCCGATTTCCTAAACCTAAACCTTAACCTATTCTCAATTCCCAAAACATATAGCTTATAACCTAAACCTTAACCTATTCTCAATTCCCTAAACCTATAGCATATAACCTAAACCTAAACATAAACCTAAACCTAAACGTATAACCTATAACCTAAACCTAAACCTAAAACCTAAATGTATTCTCAAATCCCTAAACCTAAACCTACACCTAATCCTAATCTCAACTCCCTAACCTAAACCTAAAACTAAACTTGAAAACCCAAACCTAAACCCGATCCCAAACCCAAACACGAACCCGATTTCTTAAACCTAAACCTTAACCTATTCTAAATTCCTTAACCTATAGCTTATAACCTAAACCTAAACCTAAACCTATAACCTAAAACCTAAACCTAAACCTAAACCTAAACTAAAACATAAATGTATTCTCAAATCCCTAGACCTAATCCTACACCTAATCCTAATCTCAACTCCCTAAACTAAACCTAAACCTAAACTTTCGAACCCAAACCTAAACCCGAACACGAACCCGAACCCGATTTTCTAAACCTAAACCTTAACCTATTCTCAATTCCCTAAACCTATAACTTATAACCTTTCCCTAAACCTAAACCTAAACCTATAACCTATAACCTAAACCTAAACCTAAAACCTAAATGTATTCTCAAATCCCTAAACCTATACCTACACCTAATCCTAATCTAAACTCCCTAACCTAAACCTAAACGTAAACAGGAGAACCCAAAACTAAGCCTGATCCCGAACACGAACCCGATTTCCTAAATAAAACCTTAACCTAATCTCAATTCCCTAAACCTATAGCTTATAACCAAAACCTAAATCTAAACCTATATACCTATAACCTAAACCTAAACCTAAAACTTAAATGTATTCTCAAATCCCTAAACCTAAACCTACACCTAATCCTAATCTCAACTCCCTAACCAAAACCTAAACATAAATATGAAAACCAAAAACTAAACCCGATCCCGAACACGAACCCGATTTCTTAAACCTAAACCTTAACCTATTCTCAATTCCCAAAATCCATAGCTTATAACCTAAAGCTAAAGCTAAACCTATAACCTATTACCTAAACCTAAACATATAACCTAAATGTATTCTCAAATCCCTAAAGCTAAACCTACACCTAATCCTAATCTCAACTCCCTAACCTAAGCCTAAAACTACACTTGAAATTACAAATCTAAACCCGATCCCGAACCCGAACCCGATTTCCTAAACCTAAACCTTAACCTATTCTCAATTCCCTAAACATATAGCTTATAACCTAAACCTTAACCTATTCTCAATTCCCTAAACCTATATCATATAACCTAAACCTAAACATAATCCTAAACCTAAACTTATTATCTACAATCAATACCTAAACCTAAAACATAAATGTATTCTCAAATCCCTAAACCTAAAACTACACCTAATCCTAGTCTCAACTCCCTAACCTAAACCTAAAACTAAACTTGAAAACTCAAACCTAAACCAGATCCCGTACCCGAACTCGATTTCCTAAAACTAAACCTTAACCTATTCTCAATTCCCTTAACCTATAGCTTATAACCTAAACCTAAACCTAAACCTATAACCTAAAACCTAAACCTAAAACCTAAATGTATTGTCAAATCCCTAGACCTAATCCTACACCTAATCATAATCTCAACACCCTAACCTAAACCTAAACCTAAACTTTCAAACCGAAACCTAAACCCGATCCTGAACCCGAACCCGATTTTCTAAACCTAAACCTTAACCTATTCCCAATTCCCTAACCCTATAGCTTATAACCTTTACCTAAACCTAACCCTAAACCTATAACCTATAACCTATACCTAAACCTTAAACCTAAATGTATTCTCAAATCCCTAAACCTAAACCTACACCTAATCCTAATCTCAACTCCCTAACCTAAACCTAAACGTAAACATGAAAACCCAAAACTAAACCCAATCCCGAACACGAACCCGATTTCCTAAACCTAAACCTTAACCTATTCTCAATTCCCTAAACCTATAGCTTATGACCTAAACCTAAACCTAAACCTTAACCTAAACCTATAACCTATAACCTAAACCTAAACCTAAACTTAAAACCTAAATGTATTCTCAAATCCCTAAACATAAACCTACACCTAATCCTGATCTCAACTCCCTAACATAAACCTAAACCTAAACTTGAAAACCCAAACCTAAACTGATCCCGAACCCAAACCCGATTTCCTAAACCTAAACATTAACCTATTCTCAATTCCCTAAACCTATAGCTTATAACCTAAACCTAAACCTATAACCTATAACCTAAACCAAAACCTAAAAACTAAATGTATTCTCAAATCACTAAACCTAAACCTACACCTAATCCTAATCTCTACTCCCTAACATAAACCTAAACCAAAACATGAAAACCCAAACCTAAATCCGATCCCGAACCCGAACTCGATTTCCTATACCTAAACCTTAACCTATTCTCAATTGCATAAACCTGTAGCTTATAACCTAAACCTAAACCTATAACCTAAAACCTAAACCTAAACCTAAGCTTAAAACCTAAATGTATTCTCAAATCCCTTAACCTAAACCTACACCTAATCCTAATCTTAACTCCCTAACCTAAACCTAAACCAAAACTTGAAAACCCAAACCTAAACTCCGATCCCGAACTCGAACCTGATTTCCTAAACCTAAACCTTAACCTATTCTCAATTCCCTAAACCTATAGCTTATAAGCTAAACCTAAATCAAAACCTAAACCTATAACCTATAACCTATAACCTAAACCTAAACCTAAAACCTAAATGTATTCTCAAATCCATAAACCTAAACCTAAACCTGCACCAAATCCTAATCTCAACTCCCTAACCTAAACCTAAACCTAAACTTGGAAACCCAAACCTAAATTTGGAAACCCAAACCTAAACCCGATCCCGAACCCGAACACAATTTCCTAAACCTAAACCTTAACCTATTCTCAATTTCCTAAACTTATAGCTTATAACCTAAACCTATAACCTAAAACCTAAACCTAAACCTAAACCTATAACCTAAATGTATTCTCAAATCCCTAAAGCTAAACCTACACCTAATCTTAATCTCAACTCCTTAACCTGAACATAAACCTAAACTTGAAAACCCAAACCTAAACTCGATCCCGAACCCGAACCTGATTTCCTAAACCTAAACCTTAACTTATTCTCAATTCCCTAAACCTATAGCTTATAACCTAAAGCTAAACCTAAACTTAAACCTAAATGTATTCTCAAATCCCTAAACCTAAACCTACACCTAATCTTAATCTCAACTCCCTAACCTAAAGCTAAACCTAAACTTGAAAACCCAAAACTAAACCCGATCCCAAACACGAACACGATTTCCTAAACCTAAACCTTAACCTATTCTCAATTCCCTTAACCTATAGCTTATAACCTTAAACTAAACCTAAACCTAAACCTAAACCTATAACCTTAACCTAAACCAAAACCTATGACCTAAAACCGAACTTCTAACCTATAACTTAACCTTAACCTAAACTTAAAACCTAAACCTTAACCTATAACCTAAAACCTAAACATAAACCTACAACCTAAATGTATTCTCAAATCCCTAAACTTAAACCTACACCTAATCCTAATCTCAACTCTCTAACCTAAACCTAAACCTAAACTTGAAAACCCAAACCTAAACCAGATCCCGAACCCGAACCCGATTTCCTAAACCTAAACCTTAACGTATTGTCACTACACCAAAATTATTGATCAGGAACGGCTATGATTTTGGTTTAGGAACCGTTCCCGATGCAAACCGTACCTGACAGCTAGAATGGGGAACGATTTTATAGCTTAATTAGGGCAAAATATTTCATTCCGCGAGACCGCATGCTTCAAGACCCAAAATCCTATTTTCAACTACAGCCACACCCAAACTCTCTCTCTCTCTCTCTCTCTCTCTCTCTCTCTCTCATAAGAGGCTAGGCGACCACGTCCGCTTCATCACGGGTTGGATAACCCTAGCCGCCGCAGTCCAGTCACCACCATCACAAAGGTTTTTTTTTTTTTTAAACTCGATTTCGAGGATGGGATCGCCATTAATGGTGGTCAACAAGCAAGGGAAGATGCTGATTGCCACTGTAAGCCATGGCAAATCTGAATTTCGGTGTGAGTCTAAGGGCCATACATGGCTGCTTGCACCAAAATCCGATGTCGCAGATGGATTGCCACTGTAAACTAGGGTTTCTCTCCCTCTCCATCATTCCCTCTCTCTCTCTCTCTCTCTCTCCATATGTTTGTACAGGGAGCGAGGATCTCGACTGTTGGATTTGAAGATGCTCGAGGTCTCACGCATGTAGAAAGAGCTCGTGGAATGCAATCAGATAAATCGACGTTGGGCATCAGCATAGAGCTGTGTCCTTCTCAGTCATTTTCCCTTCTCCTTCCCAGACGTCAGGCAGTTCATTGGTTGATATGTATGTGCAATCCTGTCGAGCACTTTGTGCGGCTGATCGATACATTCCCTAGCATTGAAGATCGGTTCGATTTGGATGTCTTTGTTGGCAGTTAGTTGGTTGATATGTATGCAAAATGTGGGGAAATGCTAGGTTCGATTTGGATGTCTTTGTTGGCAGTTAGTTGGTTGATATGTATGCAAAATGTGGGGAAATTCGGGATGCTCGGCAGATGTTCGATGAAATGTCCGACAGGAATGTGGTTTGTTGGAGTGGAATGATATATGGATATGCTCAGTTTGGCGAAGATGAGGAGGCTCTGAGGCTGTTTAAACGGGCTTTGGCTGCTGATTTGGCTGTTAACGATTTTACTTACTCGAGTGTGATTCGGGTCTTTGCTTGAAGACGAGCTTCAATTCATCAAGCTTCGTGGGTAGTTCTTTGATTTCTTTGTATTCAAAGGGCGGCATTGTTGAGGAAGCTTATCGCATGATCGATCAAATGCCTGACAGAAATCTTGGTGCATGGAATTCGATGCTGATTGCATGTGCACAACATGGGCACACACAGAAAACGACCGTAAAGGCAATGTGTCTTAGGCAAGTCCTGGACATTGGTGATCACTACACCAAATTTTTTATCCATATTTGAAATTTGATTTTGATGTTTCTTGCCTTTCTAAAGATTTTGTCTTAAAATTTTTGCTTCTAGATGAGAGAGAAGGTGAGAGTCTGGGAAGAACTTAATAGATTTTGGCAGAGTTGCCTGCACTTGCAAAAGAAGTGGGGATAAATCTAATGTTTATATGTCCATGCTAAAAAAAATTTCTGGTGTGGCAGTGAAGTCTGGGCTTATCTCGAACCCATTTGTAGCCGTCAGATTGGTTGATATGTACATGAAGAACAAGGTAATAGGGAGTGCACGCATGGTGTTTGATGGAATTGTTGATAAAGATATGAGTGCGTTTTATCGCTTCTTGCTGCAAGGTTTGTGGATTTTTTTTTTATTTTTTATTTTTTAATTCTGTTTTCTTTTTATCTTTTGTTTGGTATGTATGGCTTTCACTCTTCACTGACTTGCTTTTGATGATTGATTGTTGTGGTGTTTACACCATTACTTGTTAAATGGTAAGATATTATGATGTGAAATACCTGTGGATGCTTTTGGGAAATTTGGGTTCATTTATGTCTGTTATTTTGTAATTTGTGAAACTCTATTTGGATGGTTGTGATAGGTCTAGCTTGGTTGGATTGGGTGACCTGACCCAGCCCATTTAAACCCATATGGGTGGTCCCGGTAGGGTAGGGTTCAACCCAAGAACAACCCATTTACTTCAATGGGCTATATTTTTAGGCCAAACCAGACCGATTACCCACTACACAAGAGTTTTGCTAAGACCAGCATGTCTAACACTCCGTCCATGTACACACCAACCACACAGCCATTGTGGCACACATATACAAGATCCTGACCGTTCATCAGGTAGACAATAAGGAGTAGATTCATGAGCTAAAAAATCTGGAGGATTTCATTTCACGTGGGCCACATTTTATAAAACAAATGAATGGCAAAAAATTTATTTATTTTTATTTTCCACTCAGACCATGAATGTTTTGTGGCCAGAAAATTAGGCTGGTCCAATTATATCAACCATCCAGTTTTTGTACAAGTGTGGCCTTCCCATTGGCGAAATTGTCCTTAATTTCAAGCCACACACATCTAAGGTGGGCCCCATGTGATGAAATGCATGCATCTTACACCTTGGCTCATGTTGGGAGAGTAGAACTATTCTTCGCATGTCCTAGCTTTTCCTCAAAAAATGAGTAAAACCATTTAAAAAAGAAAAGAAGAAAAAGATGTTGCTCTTGCTGTTTAACTGACCAATTTACTGAATGCTAACCATTAACCGAAATAGGATACTACTACTTGTATGGCTATTAAGTCGCTTAAAGAACTACCAAATATTGAAAACTTAGAAGCTATCTATTCAATGTGCTATTTTTTTGGATTCCAATTCAATTAAGAATCAACTCTGCAATGGATTCCAATTCAATTAAATTAGGAAAATGTTTATAACCTTTTATAACTCCAAAAACACCTTGATGAATTAAATCTAGACCTGACTTTCTTTTCTTTAATAAAAATTTCAGTTTCCCATTAAAATTTCACTTCAATCATTTTTGAAAAAAAAAAACCCATTTCTGCCAGGCTAAATATTGTGTTTGCCCTGGTTCTAAATGGTGTTAATCATTGCTGTTCCACTTTGTCCAAGTCAGTCACATATCGTCCTGCTTTTTGTACTAAGAATTCCATTCCCCTTAATTTATATTATTTCTCGTTACCAAGCACCTAAATTCAATAGAGACTTCACCTCTTTTCTTGATCTAATGAATCTAATATGGACGTCAATGTTCACATTCTTTTAGTTTTAACATATCCGAATTTCCTATGAGATTGTGTTCTCACTGCTTCCCCCGTCTTCAAAATCACGCATATCTTACCATTAGAATTGAAAAGTGATGCGAAAAATATTGTGCTCAAACCAGTGCACCTCATTAATTACTTGAGGCAATGATAGCATTGTTTTGCTGGATAAACCAACATCTCTACCTCTATACACATTTGTTTCATCTTTTATAATCAGTCCTTATCGTTACATGCATGTTCTTCATTCTCATTCTCTTTGTTGGAGCATGATTTGGTGTATCTTTGACATAATTCCTTCATTGGCCAAATTTGCTTTAGTTGCACCACCACTATCAAATATGAAATGATACTGAATTCACTTTAGTTGCACCACCACTATCAAATATCAAATATCAACAGACATTCAAGACATTTGCTCTATATGGATCGTGTGCGCCTTGGGTAAATAACTTGGCATTTCACAGCGATTGATCGATTCTAAATTGTTTGGAATCTTATATGATTTGTGATATTTGGGATATTTTGATAAACATGATGCATAAAAAGATATGCCTTTTGTTAATGTTTGGAGCAATCAATAGTTGTGAAGCTAGTTCCATTACATTAACTAGAATTCTTTGCTTGCTTTACTCCTATTTTCAGGAAATGGTGAAGGTTCACTACACCAAAATTGCACATCCGAACGGCATGATTTTGGTATACTTTCTTTCTTTTTAATTCATGGTATACTTGAAGTTGATGAATTAGTTGAAAAATAAATGGAATTTGGATGCTATCTATTGAATTAATCCTCTATTGGATTTGATGAATTGGTAAACAGTACACAGACTACATGAATGTGTTTACTTTTCTTCTTCTTTATTCTGTGTTTATACAACATTATATGAAGGCACAAATGTTACTTGTCTCTTGTACAACACAGCAAAAGAAACTTTTATTGAGGAAACAATGAGTCGATGACCCATATTTTGCTAGTGATGAACAATAGTTTCCTAGGGTCAATGTCTTTCAACAAGAGTGTTAAATAGCATTTGGATATGTGTGATTCAAGCTTATTGTGTTCCCTTTTCACTTCA
Source organism: Magnolia changhungtana (assembly GCA_030180095.1). Lineage (NCBI taxonomy): Eukaryota > Viridiplantae > Streptophyta > Magnoliopsida > Magnoliales > Magnoliaceae > Magnolia > Magnolia changhungtana. Next base: position 1,944,742 of record JASAUF010000360.1, read on the forward strand.
TTTAGCCTAATATTTAGCATTTCTCCTATTTTAAAATTCATTGCATTGTAATACATGCTATCATTGTTTAGAACAAAGAGAAGTCTTAAGAATCAGCTTGTGTACGGAGAGCGTGATTGCATAGATATTTGATTTCATTTGCCAAGCCAATGCATTCTTGAATGATGGAATGTTGGAAACTGTACGTAGATTTTAGATTGGCAATTTTCCTTGACCTTTTCTATCTTTTCCATCAATGTGGAATTGATCAGACCATATCATATAAATAAGGCTAGAATGAGAATGATGTTTGCAAAATTGCTTATAAGGAAGCCATGATAGAGCCAAAGGAATTCAATTTCAAAGGGATAACCACAACAAGCTTTGCATTTGGGGCCCTTAAACAAATCCGACGACCTTGATCCTCACAATCACAATTGTGAATAGATACTTTTAGTAAGTTAAAACTCTAGTAAGATCAGTCTTTTCATTGTGTGCATTTGTGATCAAACAGTCTCTTTTCGAATCATGTAAGTCTTAGCTTTTTTATTTTTTATTTTCTTAACCTATTACTCTATTTGTTCTTTGTGATTGATTCTGTCTTGAACATTTTCTAGCTTCTACTGATTGTATTAGGGCCTGTTCTGTTAACACTGAAAATTTTTACTTAATGCGGAATCCGGAAAGCGCTTGACGTCAAGTGTTCTTTGTTAAACAATGAGATTGGTGAGTTTGACAGATTGAGATGATAAACAATGAGATTGTTTCAAGGAAGCGCCAAAATCAGCCTCCTGTTGGAAGAAAGATTCAGGGAAGTGGGTTTCTATGTTTGCTAGAGTCATGCTTGTTTGTCATTTTTTTTGTGAGAATTTGCTTGTTGTCAAAGAAGTGTTGTATCACATTTGATAGAATTGTTCTATGCCTGCAAAGAATTGTTGCATTAATTGAAGTGCTCTAAAAATGTTATGCCTTATTCAAACATTTTGTGATATTAATTTTTGGTTGTTCATATTCTACAGGTGGATTTGGAGCATGTGGAGCACTTCATACAAGTAGTTGGATCAGTCCTTACGAGGCCTCAAATCAGGAGGGAGGCTAATGTCATATTCTATAGGTGGATTTGTTAGGACTGAAGTTAAAGAAGCCTTAATCATCAAAGTTCATGTACTTGTATCCCAATGAGCGTTTGCATGATTGATACCACATTTTAGTATATAACATCTATTAGTTTGTTTCTAATTCCCCCCTTTAATTAATGGGTTGCTTTGTGGGTTACTGCAGGGAAGGCTTCCTTTTATGGAACCAAGACGAAAGGTGGATAAAGCCCAAGTATTGAAGAGGTGTTGCTATAGAGTTAAATGTTTTGTGGGTAAAGTGTTTTTTTTTTTTTTTTTGTTAAGAATAAACTCATTTTTGCTTTGGTTTGTGTTACACATTGTTCTTTAGTCCTTTTTCTTTCTTAAAATCATGCTTCAATAAACTTCATTGTGGTTGCAGAAACTGATGTTGGTTTCTGTCCAACACGCTCGAAGGCAAGTCTCTTACTTGTTCACGTGTCAAATGGTTTTCTATCATGACTTGTAACTTTAATCTTTCAAGAATATGTACGAGTAATGACACTCTTTTTTATGGTTGTAGCTGCATGTCTCTATTTGTTTTTTCCTCTTAGCAATGAAATTCTTTACCTATGAAAAAAAATGGGAAAAAAAAGAAAGAATATGTATCAATAATGACACTTTCTTCTTGGAGATTACTTTTCACGAGTTACTCTAGCAACTGTCAGATTTTTATGATAAGAAAATCAATGATCCGCTTGCTGTTGCATCGCATTTGGAAGGCATTGATCAGAGAAGAATGAATCCTTTGCAATCTACCATCTATTGGGTTATACACATCACTACAAGAAATTGACTTTTGTTGGCTGGCTTTTATTATTATCTTTTGAATCATAAACTAATATCTATCAGTTGTGTGGCCCACTGTCTAATCTTCACAAATGAATTAGCTGTGATCATTTCTTCTGCTGCATAATGAAACTCAGTTGATGTGCCTGCATTGGCTCTTATGTTTGATAACAAAAATTAAGTATTTGCTCAGGGCCTGATAAAAGATGCACAAATATCTTTGAAAATTTGAAAGCATGACATTGTCAATATCCATTGATGATGCATGGAGATTGTAGCGTTCTTATTATTGTTAGATTTGTTTGATCTAGATATTCATTGGAGTTTCAGCTTCTCTCCTTTAACATGATTGAAGGCGGTCTTTAGAAAATGTGATAGGTGGGGTTGTGGACAATGCTTGAGTATGTGAAGCTGGCTTGAAAGTAGTTCAAACGGACTTGCATTGGTACTGTTGATTCAACTGTTGTCTTGAACTACTTTATCCGAACTCTCTATCACGCTTCACGCCAACAAGATTATGCATATCTTTTGTCCTTTCCTGTGGAACTGTTCCTAGTGATCATTGTTGTGCAGGCTGAAGAGGATGAGAGTTGTATCTTTATATCATCAATGCTCAACTCATTTTTCGTTTTTCTATTAAGGAAAGAAATCAATGGGCAGTTATATCTTTATATCATCAATGCTTAACTCATTTTGCTTTTTTCTATTAAGGAAAAATCAATGGGTATTTTTTGATCGAAGCTAATTGTTCTGACATTTTTATTTAGCAACTTTTACCAAGTATGGCTAAGAACTGTTATTAGCTTCAGTTCAAATTATGAACTGAATAATAACTCTTATTCTTTGATTTTCACAGGCTAGATTTTGTCAACAAAAAGGTGCAGTTTAATCCACAACCACAGACTGACTTCAGGAAAAAGCACATACAAGCAAAACTACGCCCTCATCCTTTAGGTATCTTGTTCATTTGTTGGAGGCAAATTCTTTTCATTTCAACTACGTAATTATTTTCAATTCAGTTTATTCTTTGATGCACTTTATGATTTGTTATTGATGGCCTTGATACATGAAATCTAGAAACTCCTGTATCAAAAACCAAAAACCAAGCATACGTTTTCACTATTGGTGTTTATTGCAAATGATGTTATTATGTCATACTTTGTTTCATTCTATACGATCTTGCAGGGTGAGTTTCAGACTGAAAACTGATACGAATCTCTTTGAGATTGCAAAGTCCGAGGAAGCTTCAAAATCTCCAAAAAAGGATTGATTGGGTTGGGATGAATGCTTGGGCCCCCACTTTGTAACTCTTATTTAATAGATTTTTGGGGAATTTCTTCAAATTTGTAATTTTGGTATTGGGATGGTCATTGCTGCTTTTTTTTTTTTTTTTTATATATATATATTTTGTAAATAGAATAATCTTACTATTGAGGTTTAGATGTATGTGCTTTAGCAAAAGGATACAATAGATGTTATCATTGGATCTCCATCAATGAAGTTTCTCTAGGGTTTTTTTTTTTTTTTTTTTTAAAAAAAAAAAAGAAAGAAAAGCAGGGTTTAAAGTTGTTCCCAAAATCTGACCTTTGGCAACAGAACGGTTTCAAACCATTCCTAAAGTACCGTACCTAAAATTTAAAACGGTATCCAAAACGGTTCTGAACCGTTCCTGTTTTTCTGCGACGCCTCATTTAGGAACGGTTTAAAACCGTTCTTGAAGACGTTAGGAACGGTTTTAAACCGTTCCTAAATGACGATTTTGGTGTAGTGTGTCAATTCCCTAAACCTTAACCTATAACCTAACCTAAACCTAAACCTACAACATGCACTTATAACCTAAACCTAAAACCGAAATGTATTCTCAAATCCTTAAACCTAAACCTACACCTAATCCTAATCTAAACTCCCTTACCTAAACTTAAACCTAAACTAGAAAACCCAAACCTAAACTCGATCCCGAACCCGAACCCAATTTCTAAACCTAAACCTAAACCTTAACCTATTCTCAATTCCCTAAAGCTATAACCTATATACTATAACCTATAACCTAAACTTAAACCTACCTAAACCTAAACCTTAACCTAAACCTAAACCAAAACCTATAACATAAACCTTAACCTATAACCTATAAACTAAACTTATAACCTATTACCTAACCTAAACCTAAACCTAAACCTAAACCTAAACCTAAACCTAAAACCTAAATGTATTCTCAAATCCCTAAACCTAGACCTACACCTAATCCTAATCTCAACTCCCTAACCTAAACCTAAACCTAAACTTGAAAACCCAAACCTAAACCCGATCCTATACTTGAACCCGATTGCAGTAATAATGCAGCCCAATCACATGGCAACAAACAAGAACGTATCCCTTTTAACACATGCCCCTTTTTACAAAGCTTTAATTTTTGTTTTTGTTTCTATTAACTTGAATTGAAACACTTTTTTGCATTATTTGCTTGCATTAGTTTTATTTTAATGATCAGTTTTATTTTTAAAAAGTGACCACTTTTTTGGAAGAAGTTTCTGTAATTCTTCATGGTTCTGAATTATAATGTTTTGTTAGTTGAATATTTTTTATTAAATGAAAGACGCAAAAAGGAAAATTGTTGCTAATTTTTTTTCTTTTTTTTATTTATGATGTTAAACTTATATGTATTTATGCATGGATGAATGTAATGTGGATAAGATTGTTTGTGTTTGGATGAATGTAGTTTATGTTTGGATGGATTTACGTAGTTTGGGTTTAGATGGATGTGAATGTGAATATGATGAAATATATTATATAACAGGTGTATATCAGGAAGAATACGATGAAATATATTGTAACAGGTGTATATTGACCATCTCAAATTTGAAAATGTCCTATTAAGGGACATAAGAGACGGTTGATAGCAGTCCTTTTAAAGGACGGTCCATGACCATCCTTTGAAGGCTCATAAGAGACAATCCATAGTAGTCCTTTTTAAGGACGGTCAATGACCGTCCTTTGAAGGCTCATAAGAGACGGTCCATAGCAGTCCTTTTTAAGGACGGTCCATGACCGTCCTTTTAAAGGACAGTTCATGGTCGTCCTTTGAAGGCTCATAAGAGACGGTCCATGACCGTCCTTTTTTCGTCAATAAGAATGATGGTTTTCAACCGTCCTTTAAGTAATACGACACGTCAAAATTTGACGGCCCATGCGACGGTCCATGACCATCCTTTTTGGTCATTTGGGACGGTTTTGGACCGTCCTTTTTCACTTTTTTGGCGTAGTGCCATCTACTCATGATACGGTATATCCTGTTGTGTGCTTTTCCAAGGAAATTTTAAATCAATTACTAATTACGTTTGTGACTACATTTGAGGAAAATCAGGAATGCAAGAGCGACGAAGATGCTCAAGACACTCCCATGGCCGCTGGTTGGGACTCTTATCACACCCCAGTGCCTGCACCAAGTCCATTATCAGTAAGTACTGGGCGCCTCCTTCGTCAGAATGATTCAATGCGTCAACTTCTTAAAGGACAATCAAATATAGAAACTCACCTCTGGTAGCGCGAAAATCGACTCTCTGAGATTGAACTGTCTTATTGCTTTTCAATATACTGGGGAGCATATCACTTAACTGCTTTTGACTCATCGTTCTTATATCCCTCCGTATGAGGGTGGATCGTCCCAATAATCTTTACTATGTTATTGTTGAATCATAGTACATTTATTTTTAAATATTTATGCCCTTAAGGGTTCTCTTTTTAGTTTTCGAATAGTGGCTTAATCTATCCAACCTTGGGATAGTAATTTTGATGAAGTTTTGGTATTATCTTTTTTGCACATGTTAGATACTCTTTATATTGCTATCTTTTCTATCTAACATATGAGTTGCCTGCTTACGATGATATATTCATTGCCCGAATGATGCTCTTAATGCCTATTTCATCATAAGATTTATTCTCTTACCATCTGTTTTATCCATTCTAAAAAATTATTGGAATATTTCTTGATTAACTCTTTGCCAATAATTGACAAAAATGGGGAGAAGAAACCTACCCACCAAAACAATGTTTGTCACTTGCAGAAATTGTTTGTTTCCCTTATTGTAGGTTAGTCTTGGTAAACACTAAGGGGGAACAACATGATTTTGTATTACATGTCAAGTCTGGAATTGTAAATTTTATTTTTGATATGTAATCTTTATTGTTTTCGTATGTCATTGGTATAGACCATGATATGGTTGTAGGTTAGGTTATTTTTGTCATGTAATTGATAAATGGGGAGATTGTTAGTGCACTTATTTACACTCATGTTTGTCAATTACGTGACTAGCTATGTCTTGAAGTCGGATGAGTTCTTGACAAGTGAAGACCGATGATGCAACTGGATTAGAAGCATTGAAGCCACATTAAAGACAAAGGACTACTTCTACGATCTTAAACCTTGCAAATAGATGATCTCAACCCAAATAGAAAAACTCATCTAGGTCATCTATTCTAAGCTAATCTTAAGTCCATATTTTATATCCTGTAGTCTTGGCTTAAGCAAGTCCCAAGTTGGTGAAAGATTTATTGGACAAAATAGGAAAAACAGGAAAATCTGTCCACTGTCAGTAGGATGAAGGTGCCACCGAAAAGCACCTTTGTTACCACCGAAGATACCTTCGGTATTACCGAAGGGGCTCAAAAAAGTCCAGCAAGCTTACAACAATAATTCAGTGTCACCAACTGGATATTTCGATGACACCGATTGCCACCAACGAACAAAGTTCGATGCCACCAAAAGAAATTATTTTCAATTAGCAACGTGGGAAGTTAATTCAGTACTACTGATAGACAATTCGGTACCACCAAAGCAAGTTTAGTGATACCGAAGGTCACTTTGGTACCACTGTAAACTAGCCATTTTATAGCCATTGGAAGCTTTTATTTATAAAAGTGGCTTATGGGAACTTGCAAAATTAGTGAAAATAGGCACCATAGAGTCTTTAGTATATCCTAAGATTATCCTAGCCCATTTAGACTCTATCCATACGAGTTCATATTCTCTTCATTGTGATTCTTCACTCTTATGAGCATTCGAAGTTCCTATTTAATGAAGAACATGGACTCGTACCTTCTCTAGAGTATAAAGACCAAACCAATAAGATTATCCTTGCTTCTTTGATACTCTAGAGCGTCTATAGGTTGAATCCCTTAACAAATTGACTCATTATCTTAGATAAGAGATTCAACCAACTCTTATAACCTTGCTCACCTTTTAGGTACATCTTATGCAAGGTTTTTTATCATGAAGCTGAGGTAACAAGTAAATCTAAGCTACGCCATTGGGGGAGCACCGGGAAGCTGATTCAAGCTCGAGAGCGGGAAGATCTAGCAACCCGAGACAAGTTATAAAAGAGGACTTAATTCGACAAGTAAGTTCATTTTAAGAGTTCAAAAGTTTAGTCTCTATCCTCGTGTAGGATTGAGGCTAGGAGTTTTCTATCAACAAACTTGTTTAGGTTCATTGTGTGAGACCTTGGTTGATGGGCCTAAAAGTAGGTGCTTGGTGTGGGACCTCGACCGATGGGCCTAAACTTTGGGTGCCTTGTGTGGGACCTTAGCCGGTGGGCTTAAACGTCAGGTACCTTGTGTAAGCACGTAGGGGAACCACTATATATGCTTGTGTTTGGGATTGTCATTTGCGCATCTGTTTAATCATGCTTATATATGCTTAAATGTTTAAATTCTTATACATGATTGAATGAATATTATTTGATTGATAGGAAGCACTTCCCACATACAAGCTCACTATGATAATTGGACCCTCTAACTGGCTTGGAAGCCATTAGAGTTACATTACCTTACTAAGGTTATTTGTAAATTATTTAAATTAGGCAATAGAAACTTTTATTTGGTACAATCATTTGAAAAGTCCTATTCACCCCCCTCTAAGATTATAAGAATAGTTCCATACTTCTACTAGTGTGTTACAAACCGGAATTTCAATAACAGTTTCCTTTTTTCTTAAATTGATTGTTTGCATTCTTCTTTTTTAGCCTACACTCATTGCCATAATGCCCAGGCTTGCCACAGTTATGACATTTGCCATTTTTCTTCTTAATTTTTTTCTGACTTGATTTCACAAAATTTGTCTTCGAATCTACCTCATTTGCATTTTCTTTTTCTTCCCTGTTTCTATTGGCATCATCTATTCATATGTGTACGATTGTAGTTTTCAATAAGACACCATTCTTTTTATGTTTCATTTTATTCTTATATTCTTTTCAAGAGGGCAGTAACTTTTCTATCAGCGCTTTTGACATAAACACTTCATCTAACTTCATTCCTTCTAAAGATAGTTCATGAAATAGATTTTGAAAATTATGAATCTGATTTATGACAGCTCATCCTCTGTCATTTCATAATGAAGAAAATTAGCGATTACATGTTTTCTTAGCACCTGTATATTCTAGAATGTACTTCTTTTCTAAAGCAGTCTATATTTCCTTAGCATACTCATAAGAAGCACACACATCATATAATTTGTTGGATAAAAAGCTCATAATATAATTTTTGTAATTGTTTTTATCTATTACTTCAGTTTGATTTATCAGATTTATAGTAAATGATTCGGACAATATGTATGAAACTTTATAGGTGGTCAGTGCGAACATAAGTTTCCATTTCCACTATTTAAAGTATTATCCATCGAACGGTTCGATTTTGGCTAACTCGGTAAAAGCATTAACTGTTATGATAACTATAATCTATTTAATTCAACAAATTCAATTTCAAGACTATTGGAATATTTGGTTGAATTGAATACACTATTTAAAATCGAGAACCACAAAGAAAATAAATTTTAAGATAGAAGACTTATAGAATTGAGTCGAGGCGTGACGTGAGTAACTGGGCTTGAAATCGAATTTACTCCCTTTGGACAGCGTCCCAAGTATAACAGGTTTTTAGAGCAATCAACCTCCAAGATATAACAACTATAACTTTATCCTAGTGGTTCACTCACTATACGGGGCTCGAACCACTTACAGTTTAACCCAAAAGTGTTGAGTTAACTAAGTGATGAACTCGGCAACCAAAACTCATAACTTAGAAAACAGAGAGAGTTTTCAAAAGAGTAGAAATGATTTTCTTTATTTTTAAAATGGAATTGACGTCCTTATATAGACTCCGAAGTGGTGCATTAAGTACCATTTCAAAAGGGTTTGGTCCATTGGATTTAAACTTCATAGGTGTGATTAACTGATCGGTCACATCTATCTGGTTTAAAATGCAAAGGCGCAATTACGAGTACACTTGTATAAATAAGGTCCCGTGAGTACCCATACACACACATGCGCATGCATGCACGTGAGTACACCCGCGGCTCGGGCCAGCCTGTCGCGCTCGCGCACGTGCATGCACACACACACACACGCACACACCCAAACAGACTTGGACTCAAGCTCAGCTCGGCCCAGTGCACACGCATGTGTGTGGTAAATGCTATAAATTAGAACTATTAACATAACCCCCCCCAGGACCAATTCACATGCCGCATGAATGAGGATCAATGTAAGGCCCGTATCCTAGTCCGTACTATTCTGTAGACTCCCGCAATCCTCTTGGTCATATCCCATAAATCTGAGTCAGCTTTATACGAGACTTGTGCCATTGCGACTGCACCGTCGCCGCGGTTCTAACGCCGTGTCTCATGCAATAAGGCGATACCCAGGTCAGGAGATATGGGCCTGTGTTCAGTTTGAGAAAAACACCGCTCATTTGCTAAACCTAAGAGAATCTCTACAACATATCCCATCAATCAATCAATCAATCAATCAATCAAAGTACACAACCCATGCTTTCTTTCTCCCTAAGTCAAGCAACCTACCAAGTCAACTCTTAAGTCAAGTACAACTATCACCTCACATCCATCACTCACATCCATCACCTCTCTTACAACCACCTTTTCTCTCTCTCTTTCTCTTCACATTTTTCAAGCAACAAAAGAGACAAAAAATGGTGGACGTCTAAGCATTTTCAAAGAGAGAAAAGTCAGATGTTGTGTGTGGCCCACTTCCTATTCTATGATCCATCATCCTAGCCCTTCATCTCTCATCACATTCCATCAAAGTGAGATACAAGGAGATCGGCGTTCCATCGGACCATGAAGATCAAACGGTGGGTGCTTCTATAGGCTTAGATTTCATTCTTTTGAGATCGGTGTTCCATCGGACCATGAAGATCAAACGATGGGTGCTTCTATAGGCTTAGATTTTATCCTTTTGATGATGGGCCAAGTGAGGCCTACCGATTGATGGTATGAATCTCACTTTGGACCTTAGAAGTGGCCAATGGCCACCTTGATTCTCATAATCATTCCATGATGGGGTCATTCTCCATGGACCCCATCATGTTGTTTATTTTCTTTGCATGAATAGAGGTTATCTAGACCTTTCATTTTGTTGGAGGAGGAATCTCCACCGTTGATTTGATTTGGTGGGCCTACATGTATTGGGCCACTTGATGTACAATTGAAATGCATGGAAGGGAGGGCCAATAGTGTGGAGGTCCCTCCATCGCACGTGTCTCCTTCTTTCTCTCTCCCTCTCTCTTTCATTTTTGTTGTTGTTATGTGTGATGATGTGGTCATGTGGCCGACCCAGATGGATCCCACCATGAAGCATGTATTTTATCCAAGCCATCTGTAGGTGGGGCCCACTTTATATATGTGTTGTATGCAAATCGTCCAACGTTTAGGGACGTTGGACATTGCTATACAATGAAGTGTGAACAGACAGTGGGATGCACTCCAACATCTGAACATGCTTTGTAAATATATATATATATATATATATATATATATATATCACCTTGATTCAAAATTTTGGGTAGGTCATTGATGCAGGCCCCACCTGGATGTATAATCTGATCCACGTTGTCTATCCCATTCCTCAGATCATTTTGGCGTTGAGCCGAAAAATGAAGCCAATTCGATTATTTGGCGGGCCCTAGCATAGAAAATAGTGGTTTTTATCGTTAAAATTCACTTTGATGTTTCTTTACACCAAAACACATCGAATATTGGGCTCATTCAGGCTGTCTTGAGCCATAGAATCCAATAGTTGGGTCGAATTCTCCTGATGCAGGCCCCACCTACGAAAAACCATAGAAAAATTGGTTTTAAAAAAATGATAATAATAATAATAATAATAATAAAAGCAGCAGGTGCTGCTGCTGACGTCCAGAGGACGCGCAGCAGCATCTTACTGCGCTAGGACGTGAAGGAAGGTAGGGACGTGGGTCCCACATGTGGGCCCCACCATGATGTGTGATGCACATCAATGTCATACATTTGATCGGCCCTTAGTGCGGTGGGCCCCCTCCCAAAAATCAGTTGCATGTGGAACTCAGGTGGCCCACATGGCAGGAAACAGTGGGATTGAGCGTCTGCCATTGAAACCCTGTTTGGGTTCACAGAAGCTTTGGATCATTATGAAATTGGTTTTTCCTCTTCATCCAGGTCCGCGTGACTTTATCAACAGATTGGGTGGAAAATAAACATTATGGTGGGCCCCACGTGGGACCCACTGATGTGTGAGTGGGATGGCTGGTGTACCTCACTCCAGCTATATAGTTGTTGTAGTGACATCACCAAGTTATGTGGGTCTCACCTGTTTCATCCATGTCGTCTGTCTATATGAGACCCACACCATGATGCATGTGTTGCATCCAAACCGTCCAATCCTTTGGCAAGCTCATCCTATAGGCTCAAGACTAAAAATAAGTCAGATCTAAGGTTCAAGTGGACCCCACAATCAATGTGGACAGTGATATCCATTGTTCAAACTTTTAAGGGCCACCGTAGTTTTCAATGAAGCTGATATTTGTTTTCACTTCATCTATTACTATGTTAACTTATGAATAGGTTGGATCCTAAATACATCACGAAGGGCCACTCCGTGATGTGTCCAGCCATCGATCAGGTGAACCACACCACAAAAATAGTGGGTTTGAACATCCACCATTAAAACCCTTGGGCTAGAGGGTTTGGACCTATATGATATTTGTTTTCTACTCTTAATCCAGGTCTTTATGACCTTATGATTAGATTGGTTAGGAAATAAACTTTATAGTGCCCCTGTGATTTATTTAACTGTGAAAATTATTATCTCTATTGCTATTTGTGGTATGGTCCAAATGATCCTTCATATATGATTCTTTTTTTGGGGATGTGATGAGGCCCATATTGATGTATTTGTGGCCCGTCCGTTGAGGCCCACCTTGACATATATGAGGCCCATATGATGCAGCCCATTTGATGTATCTAAGGCCCATGGGTTGAGGCCCAATGGGATGTACATAAGGTCTATTACAATGTGTAATTCCACCATGGTTTATGTAATGATGTTTATGGAGGGCTATGTTTGGGGGTAATGATGGTTTGACGTCCACATTGTAGAATAATGTTAGTTAAATGTCCGCATTGTAACTTTCCCTAGGGCCCATTAATAAACCCATATAGGCCGATCTCGATTGTCGAGGCCGATTCTGAATTGTCGAGCCCGATTGTATAGGCCGATCCTGATTGTCGAGGCCGAGAATCGAGGCCAATTCTGATTTGTTGAGGCCAATTGTATATGTCGATCCTGATTGTCAAGGCCGAGTATCGAGGTCGATTCTGATTTGTCGAGGTCGATTATATAAGTTAATCCCAATTGTCGAGGCCTAGTATCGAGGCCGATTATGATTTGTCAAGGTCAATTGTATAGACCGATCCCGATGTTGAGGCCGAGTATCAAGGCCGATTCTGATTTGTCGAGGCCGATTGTATAGGTCAATCCTGATTGTCAAGGCCGATTATGATTTGTAGAGGTTGATTGTATAGGCCAATTCTGATTGTCGAGGTCGAGTATCAAGGCCAATTATGATTTGTCAAGGCCGATTGTATAGGCCGATCTCGATTGTCGAGGCCGAGTATCGATGCCGATACTGATTTGTCAAGGCAGATTGTATAGGCCGATCCCAATTGTCGAGGCCGAGTATCGATGCCGATACTGATTTGTCAAAGCTGATTATATAGGTCGATCCCAATTGTCGAGGCCGAGTATCAATACCGATTCTGATTTGTTGAGGCCGATTGTATAGGCCGATTTCGAGTGTCGATTCTGATTGTTGAGGCCGATTTAGATTGTCGAGGTCGATTTCGATTGTCGAGGCCGATTGTCGAGATCTATGTGATGTATATACAACCCGTGTTTAAGACCTAATGCGATGAATATGAGGTCTATGTGATGAAGCCCATTGTGATTCATTTGAGGGCTAGGCGATGGAGTCCATTGTGATGTATATTAGGCCTATGTGAGAGGCCCATCGTGATGTGTATTAAGCTCTTGAGTGAGGCCCATGGTGTTATATATTGGGTCCTTGTGTGAGGCCATGGGTCCACTCTATGTTAAGTTCTATGCGGGTCATTCCTTGGGGTAAATGTTGGTTAAATGTCCAAATTGTCGAGGCCGATTATTAATGTTGTTATTGATATCGATTGAGTATGTGACAGCATAGCATCATGATACATGCCCATATGCATCATCTACATGTTTATTGTGAGATGTGCTTGACCCTTACATATGCCATAGTATAGATGGTTTATGAGACTCCCTGATAAGTGGAGTTATCCCACATGAGCGCACGATATGCGCATGATTGGACTACATGACTCATGCATCTTGCATTGTGTGATTGTGATTACTGTACGTCCTAACAACATCAGGGCTATGACCTCCACAGGTATGTCGTGGATGGCCAGATGGGACACTGAAAATGTTTGGTTCGAGCATCTAGGCACTTTGTATGTCTGTGGGTGAAAGTCCTCAAACATTCGAGGCTAGGAGACGCCTCAACGTCTAGATTGAGTGGATACATGAGCGCCTAAGTGCCGAATACCAGTAGGCCGCGTGTCCTACTGTATCGTGGTCGGTTGGGAGAGGTGTGGCCTTATCCACCCAAGTGAGGGGGCTGTAAGCTAGGCTGATTTTGACCAGCTCGCAAATGAGTCCGCTATCGACGAGCTAGGTAGGTATTAATAGACTACTGGTCAGGCGAATAGTATGGTCTCTTCCACTCGCTTGGCTGTGCAGCTAGGGAGGTGGCAGTCAGTGTGGAGTGTACCAGACCCCGATGATGATCCCAGAGATGTATAGTACTGATATGTGGACTTAATATGAAGACTGACATAATATTATGACTGAAAGTGCCCTGGTTTGTCAATTAGCGTGAGTGTTGAGTTAGTTCGTCTACAAATCTTGATAGGAAGATCAATTCAAGCGTCTGCCTCAACTGGATGTGTGCAAGCTTGCCACAGGTAAATCTGATCCTCACATCTCTTGTCCCAAATCATCAGGCATATTAAAACCCTTAAAAACAAAATAGAACATCACAGGGTTTCTGGGATAGAAAAGGTTTTTCAAAATAGGAAAATTCTCTAAGTTTTCTTGCCCGGTCGATTGTATCGATACACATCTCGATAGGATCGATCTGCTCTGTCGATGTCCTCGATGCTTAAATGATATCATCGAAAAGAGGACAAAAGTGTCCAGTAACCACATGTATATCTGGACTAATTTATCGATGTATCGATCCACATATTAATATCATCGATACTTGAATTTCAAGTCTATCGATAATGGCTCGATAAGATCGACAGACAGGTTTCCGGCGCCCATTTTTTTTAAAGAAAATTTCAAATTCCTTCGATATATCGATGCTCCTTCCGATATGATCTGCAATCAAATATCGATAAGATTGGGAGTCCATCGATGATATCGATCGAGGGCGCGCATTTCTTCTAGCAAATATTTCAGGTTGGTTTTTACTTTGATCAGGGGCCATTCGAGGAAATCGATATTCATATATCGATGATATCGAGGCCGAGTCGATTGGATCGAGGCTGGACACAATCTGTCCAGCGATCTTATTGGTAAATCTATAGGATTTATCGATCCCATCGACATTGCCTTCGATAGCATCGATATGCAAATTCCGATGACATCGCTAACCCTCGATCATATCTTAAAAACCTGAAATATTTCTAATCAAGTCTCTCTCATTTTTAAAGTGTCGATGGATCGAACCTATTGTCGATGGAATCGGAGTTTGAAATCCGATGACATCGACAATTTTTTTGATTCATCGACCAGCTGGCAAAAGGTTTCAAAAGCGTATGACTTTGAGTTCGAGTCATCGAGGAGACCATCGATGCTATTGAGAGTATACGCTCAATGATATTGAACCTGCTCGATGATATCGAGCTCAGTCATAAATGTGACAATTTTACATCCATTAGAACCTTTTGTATATTTATAGAGGACTTGTCTATTGTTGTTGGGAGAGAAAGTAAAGAGAGCTTTTGAGTGTTTAACCTTAGATCATATACCTAAAGCCCTTTCTCTCAAAGAAGTTCATTCTCCAATCTACCCTCACCATTGATATTCAAAAGAGTGGATTGGGGAATGAACTTTCACATTCAAGGATCCTCCAGCTACTACCTTAATGGCAAATTATTAAGTTGGGATGCCTTGAATGCTTAGATGATTGGAACCACTCTATCTTCCTTATAGGAAAACCTTTTGAGAATTGGATTCCATCATAACCTTGACCCAACCCGTCACCATATATCAGTACATCTTTTTGTGTTGCGGATCAAGGGAGCAGAAAACTCTTCATCAACAAGGAGGAGGAGATCTTCGACATTGTGCTAATTGAGACTCATCAACTTATTTGTAAGTATCTAGAGTCGAAGAGGACTCTTGTGATCATTCCGTTTTAAGATTGGGTCTTAATGGTTCTCACCCTTTGAATTCCTCAAGCAGGCCTCCGGCGGGAGTATACATGGTGGGTGTGTTGTGTGGACCCTTGCTCTGTGGAGAGAATAAACATCTGCTTGAAGGTGAACCAGCAAAACCTTAGGTTTAAGGTCAACCAGTATGAAACCTTGGATTTGAGGTGAACCATGTAGAAACCTCTGGTATGGTTTTATGGAAGATCCTTGGCCAGTGTGCCTAAAAGTGGGTACGTTGTGTTGACCCTTGCTCTTGAAAGCACAAACAGTCAGCCTCAGCGTAGGTTATAAAGGTTGAAGGTGAACCTAATTTAAAACCTTAGGTTAGAGCTGAACCGTTGTAAAACCTCCTTAGTGAAATCCGGCATACTCAAGGATTAAGTGCGTCTGCTGGGAGTGGAGTAGACTGATCATCGAAACACTATAAAAATGAATGTGTTTGAGATTATTATTCTTCTGATTGTGTGATTTGCTTCAATATTTACATATCTGAATATCTGAGATCACACCTCACACACTTACATAGTCATATCTATCATAAACTAGTTTACATATTGTTTACTTCTAAAAATGTTTGTGATTGGATCCTCTACCGGGCTTGGAAGCCAGTAGAGTTATTTTTGAGTTATCCTAATATATGTCTGTTGTTAAGATTAGTGTAATAGGATTTTAAAATAAATCATAAAAACTTTTAAAAGTCCTATTCAAACACCCCCCCCCAAGGACATATTGGCATATCCCAACTTCAACTAAAGCGGTCTTCACCGCAATTTCAATTACTATCAGAGCAGGTCTCTCTTTAAGGGCTTCACCGCCTAGAGAGTGATCTTGACTGAAGTTGTAATCATGTTCAAAAGTGTACAAGAGGGTGTGACAAATCAGAATAATTGCCTTGTAATTCACACTGCCTTGAAAGTTGGAAATAGTTCAAAGTAGTACCTTGATAGTGGATGCTCCAAACACATGAATGGTGATCAAACTCACTTTTGTGAGTATTCAAACTTTGATGGAGGATCAATCACCTTTAGAGATGGAAGCTCAGCCAAAATAATTGGATAAGGAACAATAGCTGTGCCAGGCCTCCCAAAGATTAAACATGTCCTCTGTGTAGAAGGTCTGAAACATAATCTCTTTAGTATCTCCCAAATCTGTGATAAAGAACATCTTGTCACTTTCTCAAAGGATGTGTGTAGAATTTTGGATCATACAGGAAAATCTCTCATAAAAGGTTTACGCACTAGTGATAATTGTTATGTCATTGAAAGTACAAGTGAGAGTGTGCTGTCCACAAAGTGCAATATGGCTGTAAAGAATGAATCCAAACTATGGCACCAAAGGTTAGGACATGTTCACTATCGAAATTTAGCAAAGCTCAGTTCAAAAAATTTGGTTAGGGGACTTCCCAAGATTAGAAAAGAAGAAAAAGTTGTCTGTGAAGAATGTCTAAAAGGAAAACAGATTAAGGTCGAACACAAAAAGACAACCACCATAGCAACAACAAAACTTTTGGATCTGCTACATATGGATTTAGTTGGACTAATGAAAGTGGAAAGCCATGGCAAGAAAAGATACTTCCTGGTGGTGGTAGATGACTACACCAGATTTACTTGGGTCGTATTTCTTCGATAAAAATCGGATGCATTTGAGGAATTTGTGATCCTGGCAAAGTAACTCAACGACATAAATCACATCCGAAGTGATCATAGTGGAGAATTTGAAAATAAAATATTCGAAAGATATTGCAATGAGAAAGGAATTCGTCATGAATTCTCTACCCCAAAAACCCCTCAGCAAAATAGAGTCGGTGAAAGAAAAAATCGTGTATTGCAGGAAATGGGATCTGTTATGCTAAATGGGAAAGATATGGCAAAAGGTTTTTGGGTAGAAGCGGTCAATACTGCTTGCTACATCATAAATAGAGTATATCTTAGAGCAGGTCTGAATAAAACTCCATATGAACTATGGTTTGGGAAACTGCCTAGTGTGAAATATTTTCGAGTCTTTGGTAGCAAATGTTATATCCTGAGAGACAGAGATCACCTAGGGAAATTTGAGTCTAAAAGTTGAAAAGGCCAAGCTAAATGTCCTAGAGAGGGGGGGGGGGGGGGTGAATAGGACTATGCCAAATTTAAAATAAAATCAGCGGAAATATTTTAAACCAATAGCCTTACAATATGAATCAATTCATAATGCTAAATTTAAATCACCTTGATAAATAAGTATTGAGAGATTGATACAAATTCAGTTCTAAGGACAACCTTACACCATAATAAACAAGGGCTTATGGTAGGACAACCTTATTTCTAGAACCTCTTTTGAATCAAGGACTCAATTTTAATATAAGTAAATGAAATAGCAAGGAATTGAAATTAAATGCAGAAGTATAGATCTAAATTATTACAATAATCCCCACACTTGCTTGAAATGTAAATAGTTACAACATTCACATCCACTTGTACATTCCACACAATCGAATGATAAAAGATATGAAAATTAAGCAAGCATTCAATCCACAAGACAAAGAGTTATAGTGGTTCGCCTGTGTGTACACCAATTGTTTTTCAACAGCCACACAAAATGCTACTCCACTCCTAATATCCTCACACAGGGGATATTAGCGTTCACTATCAAATTGGTTTTCACAGGTTCACCAAAAACCTTTACAATTGTGTCTTTTTCACTTGGGCTTACACAATTCAAAAACTCCTCTTTTTTCTCGAGTTTTTTGGTTTTCCTTAGACAACCAATACAATGAGATTTTTCGGTTCAACCTCAAACAAAACCAAGACAATGAGATTTTTCTCGCTTAACCTCAAACAAAACCAAAAGTAAATAAATTTTACAGAATTGTAAAATACCTGGATTTCTCCTTTTCTTAGCAGCCCGGTAGAACCAATCGGAGTAGATGATTGAATGTCAAAGTTCAATTTCCAATACTCTCATTCATAAGGTTCTAAATTCTAATAGATTTTAGATTTAACTCATTGGGCGTAGCTATATTTAATTTTGATTCCAAGAAGAAGGAATAATATAATTCCTCTTTTCAAATAAGATTGGAATATAGAAACAAAATCAAATTAAATAAGCTAGCAGAAAGGAATATTAAATAAGCACAATGTAGCTTAAAATAAACACAGACTTATCTCAGAGTGATCACTTGAAAATTCTTGAATAGAATAGAGTTGATGTATGAAAACTCTGAATTTCGTGTTCAATTTATAGAAGCAAAAATCGTTCCTACGACTGGTCTTAGAAACCTTCGACTGGTCGTAGCTCTAACAGATTTTTGAAAAATTGAGCGCGATCATTGAAAGTTGTTCCACGACTGGTCGTGAGTAGCCTACGACTAGTCGTGGGTCACCTACGACTGGTCGTAGATCCTTATGACTGGTCGTGGGTCATAGATTACATTGCTGGACTTTGAGTCGTAGAACCACGACTGGTCGTGGACGAGTCGAAGCCACACCTACGACCGGTCGAAGGACCTCCAGGACTGGTCGTGGGCGTACCAAAAATTCTGAAAAATCTTCAACTACTTAGGACTAGTCGTGAAATTTCTTGGTAGTCGAACCAATGCCAGGACTGGTCGAACAAGAGCTAGGGACTGGTCGTAGAATAGACCAAACTTATGTAAAATAAATATTTGATTTATGTATCCAAAGTGACCTACTTAAAGGGTCAACCTAAGGTCATTCAAACTCAATCATGTCGTATGGACATTGAACTTCAACCATTCAACGAATGTAGATTGTTTGAACCATATCAGGCTTGAGATCTTGAATTTGTTGTAGCTTCAAACTTGAGATCTTCATCAGCATAACAACTACTTCATGCATTGCTTATGAGTCTTGAAGTCATGAGCTGTTTCTTAAGACTTGAACATCAATCATTGTAGCTTCTTGAGACTTCAACATGTAGCTTCTTGAAAAGTTCAACTTGTAGCTTCTTGAAGTATTTATGCAGTGTCTTGAATTCATATCATCATACAAGCACAGGACACAGATAGATGTTTTGACACATCAAAATTTGACAACCAAAGGAGTATAAGACCATAACACTTACAATCTCCCCCTTTGTCAAATTTGTGACAAAACACCCAAGTAATAATACTTCCAATAGACATAAGAGAAGCACAAACACAACAAGTTCACAATAGAGAAGCATGCACAGTTAAATAGATATCATTCGCACAGTTATATAGATATCATTCTCCCATAACTACCCCTGAGAAGCTTAACTCCCCCTGAGTAGCACATCATAAAGATTAAAATCAAATAAATCAAAAGCTTCCAAAACTTCTCCCCCTTTTTGACACAAAATGACAAAGGAAGAAGAGCATTAATAATAAAGAAAATAGGAGTTGATTCAAGAGAACATAGTGCATAATTAAAAAAGTCAGAAAGTAACTAAAGTTCAGTAAACAAAATATTACAGACCCATCAAAAATTTAGTTAGAACCAGAAGAGGGAGCAGGATTAGATGGATCAATTTTATGTAAACCCTTAGCAATCCGCCTCATATATTTGCGTAAATATGAAAATTGCGTGTCTTGGGTAACACGAATTTGAGCCACCTGCTCTTGAAGGGAATTCAATCTCTCATCAAAATCGAAGGTGAAAATCGGGATCATCGTGTAAGTCGATTCAAGTTCTTCAAATAAATCATCCATATTCATGTCTTCAGGAAGATCACTAGCTTGAGCATTTCCTGCTTCAGCACCACTGCTACCAGCATCCACTTGGCCATCAGCCAATTCTAAATTCATGTTGTTAAGATTGAAATTATTAAAAGGGAGATGATGGATGGATTTTTCTCTAGTAGGCATAGCTACGAGCATATGATTTGCCAGCATAGTCAATAAATAACCAAAGGGTATATCACTATGTCCAGGATGGTAACGCGACAGAATAATGGTATGACAAATTAAAGAAGGTAGACATATTTTTGCACCAGAGACTACAGAATGCAAAACACGAACCATGAAAGCAGTGAGTTCAGTTTTATTACCAGAACGTGGATAAAGATTTGAGATGAATATCCTATGAAGTACTCACGTGTGTGGGTAACAAATACCTTGAGGGAAGTACATGACCTTTATGAGTCCAATGAACATCCAAATTACATAAATCTCTAGTAAGCATTTTTCATTCAGATTTCCGAGAGATCATGTCATGTAAAATATGAATTGGAATGCTCTCATCATTGATAGTGTATTTCCATAATGTCAGCAATCAAATGTCGATCTACTAAAATCAATCCTTCTTGAGTATCAACTTTAAAAGTTAAATCCTCAAGAGAAAAATCACAGATACATGCAAACATGGATTGGGCAATGGACTGGTATGCAGCTCCACCCCAATGTAAGATGTTATCCCATCCCACAGATTCCAACAGAGGAAGGATACCAAAAGAAGCAATGTGATTGATAGTAACAGGACGCTCAACAATAACATTGCGCATACGCAAATCCCGAGCATCAGAAGGATCATTTTCGGGAGAGCGAAGATGACGTTGTACAATAGAAGCTGATCTAGAAGAAGATGGACCTCGAGTAGTTTTCTTTTTACCTCTAGCATCCATTTTCACAGAAGGATTTCAAGGAAACAACAAGTTGGAGGAAATGGGGTTTAGATAGAACAGATTTTTCAAGATAAAACCCTAAACTTGCAATGAACGACCAAATAGATTCCACAAGAATGAGATTTGAAATACTAATAGCAAGAATCTACAAAAAAAAATGCAAAAGAACCACTAACCTTGAAGTACTATGAAGGTGGGTTAGACCGGTCGTAGCTAGAACCTTTGGAGAGTAAAAAAGAAATGAAGAAGAAAAGTCAAAATCCCCAAATTAAAGTGAAATCCCGAGTTTCACGACTGGTCGTGTAAGTGTTCGACCGGTCGTGGCACGACCGGTCGTGTACACTCACGACTGGTCGAGTACGACTTAAAATTTACAAAATTTTTAAATAATTTTCAATTTCAAGCAAATAAAACATCATAGTTATGTACATTATGATACACCAAATCATGTAAATTCAATTTAAATTGCACATACCGAGATCAAATTTTAATTTATTACACCTGCTTTTGTCAAGCGGTTTAGTGAAAATGTCCGCAAGTTGAGTCTCGGTTGGAATGTAATCCAAATATATTAATTTTTCTTCCACTAATTCACGAATGTATCGAAATCTAATGTCAATATGCTTACTACGTGAATGCTGAACTGGATTTTTAAAGATATTTATTGCACTGGAATTATCACAAAATAAAATCATAGAATCCTGAGTAATTCCATAATCGCTTAACATTCGTTTCATCCAAACAAGTTGAGTACATGCATTTCAAGAAGAATGTATTCAAACTCGGTACCAATTTGTTGATAGTGATATAGAACTTTGCTTCTTGCTAAACCAAGAAACAAGACAATTTCAATGTAGAAACAACCACATTGGTTGATTTCCTATCATCAATGTTTCCCATCAAGCAAGATCTGTGTACCCGGCTAATTGAACATTAGTCTCATGTGGATACCAGAGACCCAGTTTATTAGAACTTGCGACATATCGCATAATCCGCTTAACAGCAGTTAAGTGAAATTCTTTAGGATTTGATTGATAACGAGCACAAATACCAACACTCAAAGCAATATCTGGTCTACTAGCAGTCAGATAAAGCAAACTACCAATCAAACTACGATACAATTTAGGATCCACATCATTACCTGTATAGTCTTTTGAGAGTCTCAAAGTTGTACTCATAGGAGTATCAAAATTTTTACCTTTCTCAAATCCAAATTTCTTAATTAAACTCTGAGCATATTTGGTTTGAGAGATAAAAATTCCATCAGGTTGTTGTTTTACTTGCAACCCTAGAAAATAGTTTAATTCTCTAACCATGCTCATTTCGAATTTAGACTTCATCAAATCTGCAAACTCAACAGTCATGTTAGTATAGGTTGATCCATAAATAATATCGTCAACATATATTTGAACCATTAGAATATCATCGTTATGTTTCTTAACAAAGAGCGTCTTATCAACACACCCCATCTGAAAATTATGACTCAGTAAAAACTTAGTGAATTTTTTCGTACCATGCTCTGGGAGCTTGTTTCAGACCATAGAGAGCCTTCTTAAGACGATACACATGATCAGTAAATTTAGGATCTTCAAACCCTGTAGGTTGTTCAACATATACCTCTTCATGTAAATCACCATTCAGAAAGGCACTCTTTACATCCATTTGGTAAATTTTAATCTTCCTAAAACATGTAATGGAGATAAAAAGTCTGATTGATTCAAGACGAGCTACAGGAGCAAATGTTTCATTATAGTCAATTCCTTCAATTTGTGTATACCCATGTACAACTAGTCTTGCTTTATTTCGAATAATATTTCCAAGTTCATCAGATTTGTTTTTGAAAATCCATTTTGTTCCAATAATATGTTTATCTTTAGGTCTAGGAACAAGGTGCCAGACATCATTTCTGACAAATTGATTAAGTTCTTCTTGCATCGCAAGAATCCAGTTTTCATCTGAAAGTGCTTCTTTTACGTTAACCGGTTCAATCTGGGATGTAAAGCATACGTAGTTACATATGTCCTCTAATTGTCTATGAGTGCGCACACCAGTGAGAGGGTTTCCAAGTATTTGAGAAGTTGGATGATCTTTATGATCCTTAATTCGGATTAGTTTCACTTGATGAAATTTCTTATTTTTCAAGTATAAGAACTTCATCATTATCTGTACTAGGGACAGGTGTATTCAAAAGATCGTCAATCACAACATTTATTGACTCTTGAATCACACCGGTCTTGTTGTTCAGAACACGATATGCACGACTGTTTAAAGAATATCCTAAAAAGATCCCTTCATCACTTTTAGTGTCGAACTTTCCCAAATTTTCACGGTCATAAAATATAGCACTTTTACGCCAAAAACTCGAAAATATTTGTGAAGGCTTTTTCTCAAACCACATTTCATAAGCCGTTTTATTATTAGATTTACAAATATAAACACGGTTAATAATGTAGCAGTGTATTCACGCTTCAAATTGACCCGAGAGATTCTAGGGAGCTTCATGCTATTTAACATAACATTTCCCATTTCTTGAAGCACTCTATTCTTCCTCTCGACAATTCCATTTTGTTGAGGAGTTTTAGGTGCAGAAAATTCATGCGATATTCCCTGATCGCTACAAAATTTCTCAAAACCGCTATTTTCGAATTCGGATCCATGATCACTACGGATCTTGCTGACTTGAGAACATTTTTCAGTTTGAATCCGTTTTATAATCTTTTTCACTTGATCAAGGGTTTCTGATTTGTCTCTCAAGAATGAAACCCAAGTGTATCTTGTATAATCATCTACAATAACTAAGATGTACTTTTTGCCACATCGACTTTCCGTTCTTGTTGGTCCTATAAGATCCATGTGGAGAAGCTCGAGTGGTCTTGTGGTGATATTGGAGTTCACCTTTTTGTGAGAGCTCCTAGTTTGTTTACCATACTGGCATTCACCACATTTTCTTGATCCGGATAATAATTTTTCTAATTTTGGATCACCTTGGGCATATCTCCATGTGTCCTTCAAACTCAGAAGAGAAGATACTTCATTTTTAAGTTTCTCATTTTCAGATTTCAAATTTTCAATTAGGGAGGTTTTGAATTCTAGATCACACTTTGATTTTTCAAAACAATCTGAAATTTGAGATTTTTCTAAAACAAGGGTTTCAAAACATTCTTTAAGTTTAAAATACTTTTCTTTTTGAAGTTTAAGTTTGACAGCAATCTTACAGCTTTCCTTATATAAGGCATTGTAAGCATCTTGAAGATCTTCATCATTTTCATGATCACTATCCAAATTTTCTTCACTTGTTGAATCATCGTGATCGGAAAAGGTAAACTTGGCTAGAGTCATAAGGGCCTTAAGTTCACTGCCCGACTCGGTTTCTGAATTTTCTGATTCAGAAGAGGCTTCAGAATCAAACGATTCATCCCAAGTAGCCAACATACCCTTCCTTTTGGATCTGTCCTTTTTAGGACATTTGTTTGCTAAATGCCCATATTCTTGACAGTTGTAACATTGACTATCTTTCAATGACTTCCAAGTTTTAGACTTAGGTTTAGAACATTTCTTTTCATTAGCCTTTTGAAAGTCGACTCTTTTCTTACTTTTGAAATTCTTATAAAACTTTTTCGCCAAAAGGGCCATATCATCTTCAGACTTTTCTGAATCTGAATTTTCTTGAGTAATACTTTTAGATGACTTCAAAGCAATAGATTTACCTTTAGGAGCTTTAAAACTTAATTCATAGGTTTGTAAAGAACCAACTAATTCTTCTACCTTCATATTATCCGTATCACGAAGTTCCTGGATTGCGGTTACCTTAGAATTGAACCGTTCGGGAAGAGAGCATAGTATTTTTGCACACACTTTACTTTCTACGGAATCTTATCGCCAAGACCCCACATTGAGTTTACAATGTCATTCAATCTAGTATAAAAGTCCATAAACATTTCATTTTCCTCCATATGAATTTCTTCAAATTTAGTTGTGAGGAGTTGGACTTTAGATTTCTTGACAATTGATGTACCTTCGTGTGTCATTTCTAAAATATCCCAGGCTTGCTTTACAGTATCACAGGATATGATTCTTTTGAACTCATCCGGTGATAGTGCGCAAGTGATTGCATTTAGTGCTTTAGCATTAGCACTACTCTCATTTTTCTGAAGTGTGGTCCATTGGAAATACGGTGTAATTTTCATAGATTTTGAACCATCAACACCAGTTACTTCCATGATAGGAGGTTTCCATTCAGTCACTGTGGCTTGCCACACACTTTCATCCATTGATTTGAGGAAGATCCTCATTCTGACTTTCCAATAGGCATAGTTGGAGCCATCAAAAGGTGGAGGCCTAGTAACTGAAAGGCTATCAAAATTTGACATCTTTTTATATAGCTTAGATCGTTAGCTCATGAAATAAATCCAAATAAAAAGCAACAAAAATGATCTATTAGGCTCTGATACCACTTCAAAAGGCCAAGCTAAATGTCCTAGAGGGGGGGGGAAATATTTTAAACCAATAGCCTTACAATATGAATCAATTCACAATGCTAAATTTAAATCACCTTGATAAATAAGTATTAAGAGATTGATATAAATTTAGTTCTAAGGACAACCTTACACCATAATAAACAAGGGCTTATGGTAGGACAACCTTATTTCTAGAACCTCTTTTGAATCAAGGACTCAATTTTAATATAAGTAAATGAAATAGCAAGGAATTGAAATTAAATGCAGAAGTATAGATCTAAATTATTACAACAATCCCCACACTTGCTTGAAATGTAAATAGTTACAACATTCACATCCACTTGTACATTCCACACAATCGAATGATAAAAGATATGAAAATTAAGCAAGCATTCAATCCACAAGACAAAGAGTTATAGTGGTTCGCCTGTGTGTACACCAACTGTTTTTCAACAGCCACACAAAATGCTACTCCACTCCTAATATCCTCACACAGGGGATATTAGCGTTCACTATCAAATTGGTTTTCACAGGTTCACCAAAAACCTTTACAATTGTGTCTTTTTCACTTGGGCTTACACAATTCAAAAACCCCTCTTTTTTTTTGAGTTTTCTGGTTTTCCTTAGACAACCAATACAATGAGATTTTTCTGGTTCAACCTCAAACAAAACCAGTACAATGAGATTTTTCTGGCTTAACCTCAAACAAAACCAAAAGTAAATAAATTTTACAGAATTGTAAAATACTTGGATTTCTCCTTTTCTTAGCAGCCCGGTAGAACCAATCGGAGTAGATGATTGAATGTCAAAGTTCAATTTCCAATACTCTCATTCATAAGGTTCTAAATTCTAATAGATTTTAGATTTAACTCGTTGGGCGTAGCTATATTTGATTTTGATTCCAAGAAGAAGGAATAATATAATTCCTCTTTTCAAATAAGATTGGAATATAGAAACAAAATCAAATTAAATAAGCTAGCAGAAAGGAATATTAAATAAGCACAATGTAGCTTAAAATAAACACAGACTTATCTCAGAGTGATCACTTGAAAATTCTTGAATAGAATAGAGTTGATGTATGAAAACTCTGAATTTCGTGTTCAATTTATAGAAGCAAAAATCGTTCCTACGACTGGTCTTAGAAACCTTCGACTGGTCGTAGCTCTAACAGATTTTTGAAAAATTGAGCGCGATCATTGAAAGTCGTTCCACGACTGGTCGTGAGTAGCCTACGACTGGTCGTGGGTCACCTACGACTGGTCGTAGATCCTTACGACTGGTCATGGGTCATAGATTACATTGCTGGACTTTGAGTCGTAGAACCACGACTGGTCGTGGACGAGTCGAAGCCACACCTACGACCGGTCGAAGGACCTCCAGGACTGGTCGTGGGCGTACCAAAAATTCCGAAAAATCTTCAACTACTTAGGACTGGTAGTGGAATTTCTTGGATTGGTCGAACCAATGCAAGGACTGGTCGAACAAGAGCTAGGACTGGTCGTAGAATAGACCAAACTTATGTAAAATAAATATTTGATTTATGTATCCAAAGTGACCTACTTAAAGGGTCAACCTAAGGTCATTCAAACCTGAATCATGTCGTATGGACATTGAACTTCAACCATTCAACGAATGTAGATTGTTTGAACCATATCAGGCTTGAGATCTTGAATTTGTTGTAGCTTCAAACTTGAGATCTTCATCAGCATAACAACTACTTCATGCATTGCTTATGAGTCTTGAAGTCATGAGCTGTTTCTTAAGACTTGAACATCAATCATTGTAGCTTCTTGAGACTTCAACATGTAGCTTCTTGAAAAGTTCAACTTGTAGCTTCTTGAAGTATTTATGCAGTGTCTTGAATTCATATCATCATACAAGCACAGGACACAGATAGATGTTTTGACACATCAAAATTTGACAACCAAAGGAGTATAAGACCATAACACTTACAAAAGTGATGATGGTTTCTTTCTGGGGTATGCAATGAATAGTCATGCATATAGAGTATACAATCTAAGAACCCTCACTATTCAAGAGTCAGTCAATGTGGTAATCAATGATCAACCTCATGAAGAAGATACACCTACGAAAGAATTAGAAGATGATGTAGATTCATGCAGAATAAAAAAAAAATCTGATAACAAAACTACATCACCCTGTGAACCTCAACCATCATCTGACACTCCCATCATAAAAGATCACCCTCGTGAACAAATTATTGGAGATCCTAACGACGGTGTAAGAACTCGACGACAAATAGAAAACATCTATAACCATTTCTGTTTTACCTCAAAAATTGAACCCAAGAATATTGTGGAAGTTCTACAAGATGAACATTGAATAAATGCTGTGCAAGAAGAACTTCAACAATTTTAAAGAAATGAGGTATGGTAATTGGTTCCCAGACCACTCGATACAAATGTCATTGGAACCAAATGGGTCTTCAAGAATAAATCTGATGAATCAGGAAATGTGATCCGAAACAAAGCAAGGCTTATAGCTCAAGGGTACTCACAGATAGAAGGCATTGATTTTGATGAAACATTTGCTCCTGTAGCTCGCCTTGAGTCTATCAGAATTCTTATGTCCATTGCATGTGTATTAAAATTAAAACTATTTCAAATGGATGTTAAGTGTACTTTTCTTAATGGAGATCTTGCTGAAGAAGTCTATGTTGAACAATCAAAAGGATTTTCGGATCCTAAGTGTCCTTATTACGTATATCGTTTGAACAAAGCCCTCTATGGTCTCAAACAAGCACCATGTGCTTGGTATGAATGATTGACAAAATTTCTTTTTGACCATAAATTTTATAGAGGGAGTGTTGATAAGACTCTGTTTACCCAAAGAACAAAAGATTCACTGCTTATTGTACAAATTTATGTGGATGATATAGTCTTTGGTTCAACATGTGAAGATATTGCATACAAATTTGCTGACCTCATGAAATCATAATTTGAAATGAGTATAGTAGGTGAACTGAACTTCTTGTTAGGATTGCAGGTCAAGCAGCTACATGATGGAATCTTTATCTGTCAAACCAACTATGCGAACGATTTGGTGAAAAGGTTTGGTCTTGAATTTGGTCGCCTTATCACACTCCCATGAGCACCACACTCAAACTCTCCAAAGATGCAAATGGCAAGAGTGTGGATCAACATCTCTACCGGAGTATGATAGGTAGTCTACTATATCTCATAGCTAGTCATCCCGACATATCTTTTAGTGTTATGGTATGTGCTCGATATCAAGTTGATCCTTAAGAATCTCACCTAATGGCTGTTAAGCGGATCATTAAATACATAGCAGGAACTACCTCCTTCAGACTATGGTATCCATTTGAAACATCCACCATCATCGTTAGGTACTCTGATGCCGACTGGGCAGGAAATTTAGATGATTGAAAATCTACAAGCGAAGGATGTTTCTATGTTGGAAACTGTCTAGTTTCCTGGCAGAGTAAGAAGCAAAATTCAATATCATTATCTACTGCCAAGGCTGAATACATTGCCGCTGGAAACTGCTGTGCACAACTCCTTTGGATGAAATAAATGTTGTTGGACTACGGGATTGAACAATCCATGATGAGTCTTTTCTGTGATAACACAAGCGCAATCAACATTTCAAAGAATCCTGTTTAAAATTCTCGGACTAAACACATTGACATCCGTCATCATTTTATCCGAGAACTTGTTGATGACAAGATTATTACATTGGACTATGTTTCCACAGAAAAGCAACTCGCAGACATGCTTACCAAACCTCTTGATACAAATAGGTTTAGTGAGCTTCAAAAATCCATTGGGGTCTGCACTCACTAAATCTCAGTGAACATGAGCCACATAAGTAAATCTTCACACTGGGACATTCATGGTTATATGTCAGCCACAAGTCTAAACTCCTTGTATTAACCATGTTAGTTTTAGGATGAAAGGTTATGACAGTCTTGATGATATCTGAACAATGTTAATAACAGATCAATGATACCGATATTCAACATCGATAAAATTGAAGAAACTTGGAAATGCACAATGATAACCGGTGGTTCCTTCAAATGGTTGGGCTGAAAATAATTTTTTGTTGGGATAAACTGTTAAGCTACTGCTGTCTGTGACAGTATATGTTTGGATATTTTGGTTTCTTATGATAATTCTTATTTTTACTGCCATGATTAGGTTTTAAAGATCCTCTAGTTTATCAAGTTTCTGCTATGGATTGCATGAGATGTCTTTAATGAATATTTTAATTGCTATATAACTTCTCTATTTTATTTAATATGCATCCATAGGATCTGAAATTGATGTTTGCTTAAACTAAGTTAATTATTATACATCAATTGATCTGCTTCTGCCTGGTCGGTTCTCCCAAGTAATTCACTCTTTAGTCAATATCACCTAATATATCTTTGTCAATGATTGACAAAAAGGGGGAGAACATTTACAAACACCCTGAATGGAAAATTACATATCTGTTAGATGTTGTGCATGTATTAGGGGGAGCAGCTACAACAAGAAAAAGAGAGTTTACAAGTCAGGGGGAGTAGCTACTGGGTTTTGTACATTGGCTAGAAATTGTAAAATTATGTAAAAAGCATGTACACACAATTTAGGATGTGTTTGTCTAGAGTATTCTAGGGTGTTTTGGAATTTTGTCACGTAATTGACAAAGTGATTTGTCAATTAGCGTGAGTGTTGAGTCAGTTCGTCTGCAGAGTCTGATAGGAAGATTGATTCAAGAGTCTGCCTCAACCGGATGTGTACAAGCTCACTACAGGTAAATCTGAGCCTCACATCCCATGTCCCAAATCACCAAGTATATTAAAACCCTTAAAAACAAAATAAAACATTATAAGGTTTCTGGGTTATAAAACATTTTTCAAAATAGGAAAATTATCTACGTTTTCTTGCCCTATCGATTGTATCGATACACATCTCGATATGATCGATTTGCTCTGTCGATGCCCTCGATGCTTAAATTATATCATTGAAATGAGGACAAAAGCGTCCAGCAACCACATGTATATCTGGACTGATTTATCGATGTATCGATCCACATATCGATATCATCGATACTTGAATTTCAAGTCCATCGATAATGGCTCGATAAAATCGACAGACATGTTTCCAGCGCAACTTTTTTTTAAAGAAAATTTCAAATTCCTTCGATATATGGATACTCCTTCCGATATGATCTGAAATCAAATATCGATAAGATCGGAAGTCCATCGATGATATCGATTGAGGGCGCGCATTTCTTCTAGCAAATATTTCAGGTTGGTTTTTACTTTGATTGGGGGCCATTCGAGGAAATCGATATTTATATGTCGATGATATCGAGGCCGAGTTGATTGGATCGAGACTGGACATAATATGTCCACCAAGCTTATTGGTAAATCTATAGGATTTATCGATCCCATCGACACTTCCTTTGATAACATCGATATGCAAATTTCAATGACATCGCTGACCCTCGATCATATCTTAAAAACCTGAAATATTTATAATCAAGTCTCTCTCATTTTTCAAGTGTCGATGGATCAAACCTATCATCGATAGAATCGGAGTTCTAAATCCGATGACATCGACAATTGTTTTGATTCATCGACCAGCTGGCAAAAGGTTTCAAAAGCGTATGACTTTGAGTTCGAGTCATCGAGGAGACCATCGATGCTATCGAGAGTATACGCTTGATGATATTGAACCTGCTCGATGATATCAAACTCAGTCATAAATGTGACCATTTTACATCCGTTGGAACCTTTTGCATATTTATAGAGGACTTGTCTATTGTTGCTGGGAGAGAGTGGCGGGAGTTTTTGAGTGTTTAACCTTAGATCATATACCCAAAGGCCTTTCTCTCAGAGAAGTTCATCCTCCAATCCACCCTCACCATTGATATTCAAAAGAGTGGATTGGGGAATGAACTTCCACATTCAAGGATCCTCCAGCTACTACTTTAATGGCAAATCATTAAGCTGGGATGCCTTGAATGCTTTGATGATTGGAACCTATCACCATATATCGGTACATCTTTTTGTGTTGCAGATCAAGGGAGTAGAAGACTCTTTGTCAACAAGGAGGAGGAGATCTTCAACATTGTGCTAATCTGTAACGCCTCAGATTTTTACCAACCTGGAGTTAGATGTCCTTAGGTAAGGAGTAGATCCTAACCTCTTTTGAACCTCTCAAACCTCAAATCCTTTAGAAATTAGACAAGTTTAACTAAGTGCTAAACTAGATTAGCTGTGAAATCCGCCTGAATTACTTTAGATCACTATAAAAAATACCACTTTTAGAGACGAAAATTTTCGTCGCTAAATTTGTCGCTAAAAGACGGATGTCGAAGGGTTTTATCGGCAAAAAATCCATATCGTTGCTAAATCTAAGCTTTTTAGCGACGGAAATTTTCATCGCCAAAAATAATTTCGAAGACTTTTAGCAGCGAAAATTTTTGTCGCCAAAAATATTTTTGAAGACTTTTAGTAGCAAAAATTTTCGCTACAAAAACAATTTCCAAGACGTTTAGCAGCGAAAATTTTCGCTGCAAAAAAATTCCAAGACATTTTTTAGCAGCGAAACTTTTCGCCGCCAAAAAAATTTTCAAAACTTTTCCATAACTTTTAGCAGTGAACATTTTTGTCGCTAAAAAATATTTCCAAGACTTTTAGCAGCGAATATTTTCGCTGCAAAAAAATTTCCAAACTTTTAGCAGCGAAAAGTTTCGCTGCAAAAAAAATTTCCAAGACTTTTAGCAGCGAAACTTTAAGCTGCCAAAAAAACTTCTAAGACTTTTTAGCAGCGAAAATTTTCGCTGCTAAAAGTAAGTTACAAAACTAACTTTTAGCTACGAAAATTTTCGTTGCTAAAAGTATCTTTTTATATATATATACCGCCCAAAATTCCGCACAAAATTCTTGATATACACCTGTTAACAATATATTTCATCATATTCATCCTGATATACACTTGGTATACAATATATTTCATCACATTCACACCCATCTAAACCCAAACATAAACTACATTCATCCAAACACAAACAATCTTATCCGCATCACATTCATTCACGCATAAATACATATAAGCTTAACATCATAAATAAAAATACCCTAAACCTAAACCTAAACCTATAACCTATAACCTAAACGTAAAACCTAAAACCTAAAACCTTAACCTTAACCTTAACCTATAACCTATAAGTTTAGGTTTAGGAAATGGGGTTCGGATTCGAGATCGGGTTTAAGTGTGGTTAGGGAGTTGAGATTGGGATTAGGTGTAGGTTTAGGGATTTGAGAATACGTTAAGGTTTAGGTTTAGGAAATCGGGCTCGGGTTATAGGTTTAGGTTAGGTTATAGGTTAAGGTTTAGAAAATTGAGTTTAGGTTATAAGTTAAGGTTATAGGTTAAGGTTTAAGCTATAGGTTAAGTTTTAAGTTTAGGTTAAGGTTATATAGGTTTAGGTTTAGGTTATAGGTTTTGAGATTTGAGAATAGGTTTAGGTTAAGGTTATAAGTTTAGGTTATAAGTTTAGGTTTAGAAAATCGAGTTCGGGTTCGGGATCGGGTTTAGGTTTTTTCAAGTTAAGGTTTAGGTTTAGTTTATAGGTTTTGAGATTTGAGAATAGGTTTAGGTTAAGGTTATAAGTTTAGGTTTAGGAAATCGGGTTTAGGTTTGGGTTTTCAAGTTTAGGTTTAGGTTTGGGTTAGGGAGTTGAGATTAGGATTAGGTGTATGTTTAGGTTTAGGGAATTGAGAATACGTTAAGGCTTAGGTTTAGGAAATCGGGTTCAGGTTATAGGTTTAGGTTTAGGTTAGGTTGTAGGTTAAGGTTTAGGAAATTGAGTTTAGGTTATAGCTTTAGGTTATAGGTTAAGGTTTAGGTTATAGGTTTAGGTTAAGGTTATAGGTTTAGGTTTAGGTTTAGGTTATAGGTTTTGGGATTTGATAATAGGTTTAGGTTAAGGTTATAAGTTTAGGTTTAGAAAAATCGGGTTCGGGTTTGGAATCGGAGTTTGGGTTTGGGTTTTCGAGGTTTAGGTTTAGTTTTAGGTTAGGGAGTTGAGATTAGGTTTAGGTGTAGATTTAGGTTTAGGGATTTGAGAATATGTTAAGGTTTAGGTTTAGGAAATCGGGTTCGAGTTCGAGTTATAAGTTAAGGTTTAGGTTAGGTTATAGGTTAAGGTTTAGGAAATTGAGTTTAGGTTATAGGTTTAGGTTTAGGTTAAGGTTTAGGTTTAGGTTATAGGTTTTGGGATTTGAGAATAAGTTTAGGTTAAGGTTATAAGTTTAAGTTTAGGAAATCGGGTTTGGGTTCGAGATCGGGTTTAGGTTTTGGTTTTCAAGTTTAGGTTTAGGTTTAGGTTAGGGAGTTGAGATTAGGATTAGGTGTAGGTTTAGGTTTAGGGATTTGAGAATACGTTAAGGTTTAGGTTATAGGTTAAGGTTTAGGTTATAAGTTAATTTTTAGGTTTAGGTTAAGGTTATAGGTTTAGGTTTAGTTTATAGGTTTTGAGATTTGAGAATAGGTTTAGATTAAGGTTATAAGTTTAGCTTTAGGAAATCGGGTTCGGGTTCGGGTTCGGGTTCAAAATCGGGTTTAGATTTGGGTTTTCAAGTTTAGGTTTAGGTGTAGGTTAGGGAGTTGAGATTAGGATTAGGTGTATGTTTAGGTTTAGGCATTTGAGAATACGTTAAGGTTTAGGTTTATGAAATCGAGTTCGGGTTATAGGTTTAGGTTAGGTTATAGGTTAAGGTTTAGGAAATTGAGTTTAGGTTATATGTTTAGGTTAAGGTTTAGGTTATAGGTTAAGTTTTAGGTTTAGGTTAAGGTTATAGGTTTAGGTTTAGGTTATAGGTTTTGGGATTTGAGAATAGGTTTTTTCTTCAATCCATCTTCCATTTTCTTCTTAACAAGAAAATCCATATTTACTAATATTCTCATTTTTCTATTTTTCAAAAGAATGAGTTCAGACTCCGAAAGCGTCGGCTCCAGCACTCGTACTTTCAGCCCAAACCTTAACCAAGGACTCTAAAATTATGTGTAACAGATAGAGATGGTTCAGCCACTTGTGCAATTAGGGAAGGTTCAAAAGGACATACATATTTGAAAGTTGGTCAAATCATAAACAAACATATTATGGACAGAGACATTATTTTCATTAATAGGCTACCTAGTACTCATAAAAATTCATTGAAAGCATTTTCTGTCTATATGCATGATGACCATATTGTTAAGATCAATCCTCTTATCTTCATTTACAGACACTAGTGGATGACAAATTATGTGTAACATACAGAGTTGGTTCAGCCACTTATGCAATTAGGGAAGGTTCAAAAGGGCCAGATTTCCACATCAAGCATCAGTTGCATACATATGACACAGAAGGACAAAAGTGTCACCTTCAACATGACTGTCAAACAAGTTTCCTCACCAAAAATTCAAATCACAAACCATCATGGCATGTGTCCAATTTTTGTGGAAGTGCAAAGTAAATGATTGATACACATTGTGCACAAGATGACCAACCTTGCATACAAAGATCATTTTCTCAGCTTAATCCAGGGATGCTAGAGACAATTGAGAAAGATCTCCAAGGAACCTCATGAGCCTCCCCACACCTCAGATTGCATATGGTCATGGTTCAAATGTAAAATGGTAACACAAAAACAAAAAATTAACATCACTAACCATACATGGAATTTGACAAAAATGAACTAGGCTCATGTATCATATTTTCGAGGAAAATCTGTACCTCCCTTATTATGTCAATAGCATGAGAAGGACCTGAAGTCAAGGATTCATGTACCTGATCAGAGTTCAGAGAAGTTATTAAGAATAGAAACATGACCAAAAGACAATAAGCCAGCTTATAAAAATAAATGGTTAAGATTTTTAAACAAAATTATCATTATGGTTTCAAGGAGGGTCCATTTATCTCCCCAATGTTGAGTCATCTTAAAAGCAAAGGATTAGCAAAAAGCCAAAAACCAAACAATAGTATTGCAAATGACCAGTGCAGCTAAGTTACAATGAAGACAGCACACAGAGAAATGGATAAATTACAGCAAAGGTCCATTTTTCTTAACTGATGGTTTGTAAACAGACAAAAATGAAAAAACTGAAACAACAGTTGAAATTTGATGGTGGAGCATGCTGATTTTTAGATTTCCCACCTTCATTTTGCCAATGATACACTCTGTGGCAGACCATTGAATTGGTCAAGTTACTACGAATTTTTTAAGCCAGATTATTTGCATGATTAGCAACACCCTGTCTATCATAACCAGCATCTGCAACCTATCATCCAATACAAATGATGGGAAGTTCATTGTATTGGATGGAATTAACTATCTTCCTCCAGTTGATCAGAAGGAGATTCTCCAATGTGACTTATAGAGTTGTGGCCCACCTGGATGGAAGGCAAATCTCCTAATTAGAACTCAAGCAATTAAAATACTAATGCAGATATCTATCAAACTGACCTTCAGCCTAAAATTCTTATTCAAAAAAATAAAATAAAAATTGGATGACTTAAAGTAAAATGTGAACCAAAGGTACATTTGGGCAAAAACCCCAATATAAGCCTCCAAGAGAATTGGTACCTAAATAGTACAAATGACACAAGAATGTCAAAATTATTTAATTTTCAATCTTTTTGGCCAACATTTATTTACTTTTTTTCAAATTATGAGGGATTTCAATTTTTCCATAAATGGTTGCTTCACTACCATGTGGGAAAGATGCACTAGTATGTCCACATATAAAGGACACAAACTAGGACATCAAATTTTTTATTTTATCCACTTGGAAATAAATACATGATAACATCTGTTAGTAGGCAAAAGGAAAACTTTACAAGAGAAACAATCTGCATTTGCCTCAAAGCCATTTTGGGAGAGGAAAAACATAATATGTGATTGTAAGTTCTTGTATTTCCATGACAAGATCATCATTTCTTTGATTTTCATTTTCTTCCTAGGATTTTTATTACCAACCATTTTCTTGAGTCCTATGATTACCATATTGTGGCATACATAGGAGTAAAACAACCTAATTTTTTAGGCCATAAGTTTTAAACAATGTGGCCCACCTACTGAAAATCTCCTAACCATATTGGCAATGTGAAGATCCCCATTGTGACATGTCCCAACCAAATATGGTACCTTGTTACATGCTCAAAAGGGACATCTATGAGGCGGAGAAGAATTGATCCTCATGTAATTGGGAGAAACAGAAATGCAAGGCAATACAATCCAATTGATCCCAAGTGAAACCCTATAAGTTTCAACATTCAAAGACTGCACAAAGTCATATTTCATTGAAACCTACATTCTTTTCTTCTTCTTCTTCTTCTTCTTTTTTTGTATTGTAGTCATTCTGTAATATTCCTTCCCTTCCAAGAAAAAAATGGTAATTACATTTCAGAGTCCTAGTTCCTTCTCTGTTAGTGACTAACATGGAACTTCACTATCAGGCATGACGTTTTCCAGGCTGGCTTATCCAAGACATTAATACCACGACCCCATCAAAGATGGACCATGCCCCCAAAATCTTCCAAATTGGAGGATGCTAGCCTTCCAGTAATCTTTGGCCCTTTGCCCTTAAATGTGGTATTTTAGCATACTTACCCATGTATTTGTATGCAAATAAACAAATGATTAGTGTTGTCTGACTAAGATGATTTTTTGGGCATAGTCCATTGATGATGAGAGACACTTGTTCAATGGCATGGATCACCAAACCATGGGCCACACATGTACAAAATCCATTTAGATGGTTCCTCCAATAGGCCAATTGACTTATGGGGTCCACAGGGTCAATCATATGCCTTTCCTACAACATGTGCTCTACTTTGGACAAGCAGACTTTCAATTTTACACATGAGCGGGTAATCTACAGCATCCAGTTTCTATTTATAGCAAATTAAAGGAACTAGAATCTACTTTTGGTGTTCACAGCACCTACAGTTTAATTAATGGTAAGAAAATCCTTCCAGATTCTATTTCTAGAAGCTGCTGAAGCAATCTTCAAAAAGTTTATACAACAAGAGTCTTCCTACAGTAGACAGTTGATAGTTTTGGAAGGTTTCATATAGAACATATGGCCTATAGACCTATATGGTTGTAGAAACATTGTTATGGAATACTCTTCACAGATATAGCATGAAAATAGGTTTCTAATATCTACTTATATTCTAGATAGTTTATTTTCTACATAATATTTATGTACATGTAATAAGATTAATTTACAAGGTAGATCTAGACTGTAAGGCTGTGTTTGATTTATTTAGAAGGGCCAGCAATTCCTGCTTGAATGCCCCACGCTCGTTGGATGAGCAGGTAGAGACGGTGTAGTGTATAAGTGATCAGGGTTCAATCCTTGGTAGTGTTACCTTTCAAAAAAATTTCCTGCTTGAACAATTTTTTATCATTAATGACATAATTTATTTCCCTTTTTGAAAGTAAAGAAAGTTAGGTCTAGATTTAATCCTCCATACATGGGTTGTACCCTAATAACTTGAGCAATATTAAATCCAACGTTTCTCATGGTATAGTCCACCATACATTGAAGGTTCTTTCT
The DNA here is from genome assembly GCA_030180095.1 of Magnolia changhungtana. NCBI lineage: Eukaryota > Viridiplantae > Streptophyta > Magnoliopsida > Magnoliales > Magnoliaceae > Magnolia > Magnolia changhungtana. Next base: position 1,983,041 of record JASAUF010000360.1, read on the forward strand.
CTTTTTTATGTGTTGTTGGGTTATGTTAACGGGGTTGAAATTAGTATAATCTTGGTGAAGGCGCATGCTATTCTAGAACAGGTTCCTTTGCACCATCTTGCTAACCCAATAGACAACACTCAGATTGTGTGTAGTTGCATGGGTATATGTAGGTGTTAGAAAAAGAAAAATTGGAAAGGATTGTGTTGAAAATGATCAAGAGCTTAAAAACAATCATGTTGAAAATGATCGTGAGCTTAAAAACAATAGAGGACTTGAATGCAGCATGCAGCCATGTGAACATATGTTAGTTGTAAAAGAAATGAAAATCTACTAAAGAGTATGTTCAGAATGATCATGAGCTTTTAATCAAATAACTAATAAGTCAGTTTTCTGTATATTGTTTAAGTTAAATTGGTTTTGTTTTGGTCAACTTGATAAGTTTTCTAACCATGGTTCATTGGTCTACCATTGTGAATGTGCCCTTGGCTGCATATTTTGTCTTCAATAGGTTTGTCTACTGTTTTAGGTTAATGTGCTTCATGCGCACTTTGCATTGTGCTATAAGGGTAAATATTTTTTTTACCTGTAGCATATTATTCATGAATTATATAGTTACCAATGTTCTATGAGCCCATAGTTTGGTGTTTTATAGCTGGATACTTGAAGCCTTTCCATGTTTGGACCATAGATGTCCACTACCCAACAGAGTTTTCAGTTTTAAGTTTTAACAAAATTCCAAAGACTGGTTCATCCAAAATTTTCTTCTTCTTTTATCCCTCTTTTTTTTTTTTTTTTTTTTTTTTTTTTTTGCAAGCTGTTGGAATGATTAATTTGTTATTGAGTAGTCTATAACTTGTGTGAACTGCTATGTACTGTGTTACTACTGTCAATACCATGAGCTGTAAACGGTGGCATCTGGTGCTTCTTGGGAGTTCTGGATATTAGATTCATGGTGTTCGTAGAAACTCATGTGTTCCTTTTCTTCTTCTCTAGGGCTGCTACTAGGTTCAAGGGGCCAGGATTAAGGAGGATATTTGAAGGTAGAAATGAATCAAATGATAAGCAGCAAGTTGGTTATAACTTGCAAGCGAAAGCGAAAGCAGCCCCGTTAACATAACCCAACAACACACAAAAAAGAGAAAGAACCTCACAAGAATTTAGTGGATTTAGTTTATGTTAAAATTGAATACCTGCCATATAAGAAATTCAAATTAAACTATCCAAATAATATATTCCAGTCCAGATGTATCATTAACCAGAAAAAAGAAGAAGAACATTATTTTGATTATCTGACCATTGAATTGGTGGACATTGACTGTGCGATTAAAAATGAAATACATACAATGGTAACTAAGAATCAATTTTAAAGAAGCATAAATGATGAGAAAAATGCCCTTTCAGAGAAATAGATATCAGGATTCTCTATTCCTTCAGGTCGAAAAATGCTTACCAATCCAACAATCTTTTTTTCAATCATTGAGGTTGGATTAGAGTTCAGTGCCTTCACCAAAGCTACAATCAGTTGCTTCAGCATGGACTCCTTAGATAGACCCGCTTAGATGGGTGATTTCCCTCTCTCCTTCTTCGTCCCCACATTTCTCTCTCATACACCAACCATCAAACAGGGGGTGTGCATGTCCACAATGTATTTTCCATTGCCTTACCAATAAAAAAAAATAATTAAAACAGATATAGCAACAAAAACCAAGGATTAAAAATGGATTCAGCATATAATACCATTCACCAAGAGATTTAGGGCATCCACCTATAAACCAATCCCAGACAGAAAAAAAAAATCCAAAATATATGAAAAAATAATAATATCCAGATCTTCAGATGAGGAAATAAATAACAAAAAAAAATGAAAATCTTTATATTATGGCTTGAACATTCAATGTTTGAGAGAGAGATACCAATAACGTCGAGAGGTTGACTTAGGGGATGCTCGCTGGAAAGATTATGCTCACCGGAAAGATGCGTCGTCAGATTTGGGGAAGAAATCCTCCAGAGAGTGGCAGAGAGGTTGAGAGAGAGGGAGGGAGGGAGAGAGAGAGAGAGAGCGAAGGAGGGCGATGGAGAGAGAGAGAGAGAGGGCAATGGAGGGCGAGGAAGGGTGAGGGAGAGAGTGATAGGGCGAGCGAGAGAGGGAGAATGAAAATGAAACTGAAAAGTTTCCCCGCTCGTATTTGGGGAAACCGTACGAATGGTCCCGTCATGAGCTCGTGGGGCTCACTGTGATGTATGTGGTCTATCTAATCCGTCCATTCATTTTAAGTTCCGATAATAAGTTACTATGCCGAAAATGAGCAATATGGAAGGCCCAAGTGGACCACACCAGATATAAATGATAGGGACTTGATATCCATTGTTTCCTACGGTGTGGTCCACTTTGAGCCTTCAATTTGTCTCATTTTTGAGCTCATGTACTAAAATTAGCCTTAAAAATGGATGGACGGCTTAGATAAAATAAGTACATTTCGGTGGGCCCCATGGAGGGTCTTAGTAGACCGTCCATCTCTAGGTGGGGATAAACACCGTCCATCAGTTTTTACAATCATTTTAGGCCACTACGCACAAAATGTATTGCATCCAATTATCAAGTGGACTATACCATGAGAAACAGTGGTGATTGACCATTAATGGGCCACAAAAGTTGGATTGGCTACTCCCCCTGACACTAGCCAATGGCTTATGGTTGGTGCTTTGTGGGCCCCACCATGATGTATGTGTTTCATCCATGTTGTCCATCTATTTGTATAAATCATTTGACGGTATGTGAACAAAAATGAGTTATATCCTAATCTTAAATGGACCACATTACAGGAAACAGTGTTGAATGAGCGTTGATCATTAAAAACTTTTTGAAGTTAAGAAGTTTTGGATCAAGCTGGTTTTTGTTTTTTCCCTTAATCAGGGCCTATATGACCTAATCAACAGATTGGATGCCAAATAAACAATACAGTGAGCCTTAAGGGGATTTTAATGGTGGATATCCAATCACTATTGTTTTCATGTGGTGTGGTCCACTGAGATTTATATCCCTCTCATTCTGGGGATCAAGCCCTAAAATGATCAGTAAAAATGGATAAACACACATACATCATGGTGGGCCCATAGAGCACCGACCATCAGCCACGGGGCTGGTGGTGGGGGGAGTAGTCAATCCTAATTTGGCCCTTAAAATATTTTTAATGGTTGACACTCATTCAACACTATTTCCTGTAATGTGGTCCATTTCATGTTGGGATGTACCTCATTTTTTGTCTGATGCAGTAAGATGATCTTTAAAAAATAAATGGACGACATGGATGAAACACATACAACATGGTGGGGCCCACAGAGCACTGACCACTAGCCATTGGCTGGCGTCTGGGGTAGCCAATCCATTCCCCTTGGGTACTGATTACGTACCGAGTAACTCAGTATGCTTAGCACACTTAGTAAACTGTGGGGCCCACCGTGAATGCGTGTGTTTTATCCACTCTATCCATCCATTTTACCAGATAATTTTAGATCATGAGCCAAAGTATGTGGCAGATTCAAACTTCGAGTGGACCCCACCACAGAAAACAGTGGGGATTGAACGCCTACCATTAAAAACTTATTTATGGTGTGGTCCATTTAATCTTTGGATATGATTCATTTTTTAGATAATTCTCTAAAATGATCTCGAAAAATGGATGAACAGTGTGGGTTGATCCCAAATTTTTGGTAAATCCATAACTCAAGTGGATCATGCCACATAAAATAGTGTGGAATAATGATTTCCACCGTTGATACCTTCCTTGGGCCCACAGTAATGTTTATTTATCATTCAACCTGTTCATAATATCAAAAAGATATAAATGAAGAGAAAACACAAACATCAGCTTGATCCAAAACTTCCATGGCTTCCAAGAAATTTTCAATGGTAAATGTTCAATCACACTATTTCCTGTGGTGTGGTCCACTCGAGCTTTTTTTTAGCATTCATAATCATATATTTTTTAGCCGCATCCAAAACTCATGTGGGCCCCACCAAGTGCTTTTATATTTTTTTGGATGTCTTCACATAGTTTTAAATGGTATGGCCCACTTGAGTTTCGTTTACCGATGATTTTTGAGATATCTCATAACCTAAAGGGGACACATCAAATCCACGGTGTTGATGTTCGACACGCATCATGATGGGGCCCACAAAACTTACTAACATCAATTTTTCAAAGAAAAAGATGCATAGAGAATGGACACAGATTAGGTGGATCCCTGACTATGGGGCCCACCACGCCCCATAGTCAAGGATCCACCAAAGCCCCGTTCACATAGAATGAGATTTTGTAAAGATCATCAGGTCAAGTCAGTCCTTAAGAAAATCTTAAGTAAAAAAATTACACATATCAAGCAATTAGGTCATTTATGGCCCACCAGACCAAAAATTCTAATCATTATACATGTGCTACATTTAAGACAATTAGCTGTTTATGCTGAAGAGAATTGGGTCATGGCCCAACACCTGAGATGAACCATACATGTCTATGGTGGTACCTTAAATTATGTCCCTCACCAAACTCGGTGATGTGGTGTTTTCAATTCTAATCCCAAACATGCAACGAAAATGTTAAAATACCATAGTATTTCTAGACATATAATCATTATCCAATAATAATGTTAATTTCCATTAATGCAAATGTAAAGACTTGATACTAAGGGCATGTTTGATTTTCCACAATACAGGTAAATCCTGATAAATAAGTAATTATTACTTTTTTTGAAAATGTGAAAGTAATTCCACCTCGAAAATTGATACAAAAGTGTTAACTTAAATATGTGGACCCCATTGTAATGTATATAATATATCCGCACCATCCATCTATATTATTAGAACATTTTAGGGCATGAGCCGAAAAATGAGGCAGATCCAACACTCAAATAGCCCACACGAACAGAAACGGTGGCCTTAATTTGTCCACCGTTGAAAGTTATTTCCTGTGGTGTGGTCCACTTGAGCTTTGGATCTGCCTTATTTTTGTTGGCTAATGCCTTAAATTCAGCTGGCATAACAAACGAGCGGCATAAATAAGTCACATACATTATGATGGCCCCACATTGATTTATAAGTTTTTCGTTAAAAAAAGTAAGTAGTCACCTCCACAGTGGGAAAGATGTGGTAATTACATACATAAAGAATTATTACCCATTTACATGGTAATTTCAGTTGAGCTCAAAAATCAAAGAGGCCCTAAGGTGGACTAAACTGTGGAAGTAACCTTAACAAAAGCAGATCAGTTGACCAATTCTAGCCTCTAATTTCTGAACACGCTTGTTGGCCTAAGTAGGACCATCAGATTTTATTTTATTTTTTCATTTCTGACCATTTAATAAATGTTGTCTAATCTGATATTCAGACAATAAAATAAGCATAAATCTATTTTTCATTTTTGATACATCTAAACTAACTAATAATTTAGATGGTTTATTTTGACTTAATTTTACGCCACATGCGTAATTTAAAGCAATTTCTAACTGCATGTGCATCATCCACGAACCTCTGCCAGAGTATCAAAGTTTTTCTCAGAGAAAATATTTGATACTCTGGCAGTGTGTGATGGATGATATGCAAACACATATAAATTACTTATAAACTAAACACTTGGCACATGATCAAGTTAAATAAACTGTTAAAATTATGGGTTTCAGTTAGATGCGTTGTTAAAAAAAATAATAATAATGTTTGGTTATTTGACTCTCAAATTAATAGACTGATATTGGACGGTTAGAAATAAAAACATCCATTGACCTTAATTTATCAAACAAGTATCTACACATCAGTGGTTAGGATTTTGTAAGCAATATGTATGTTTAGATTTAACTTAGATACACTCATTTACACAATTAACCGTTTTGATCTAAGTTAAGATCTTCCACGTGTACCATTTCTAAGTGCCTACATATCAAGCTTCATACGCAGCCAGAGTAGGAAATAATTCCCCCTTCTATCTATCCTCTTCCCTTCCTCACCCACACCTCCTCCCTCTCCCTCTCACTCTCTCTCTCTCTCTCATGACGATGGCGGCTCTCTCATCTTTTGTAGCCGTTCATCAACATGCCCACTACATTCAAGAAATCACTCCCTCTCAACGAGATCAAGCCCCACCACCACCACCGTCATCACCTCCAAAAGGTAGAATTTCTCTTCCTTGATTTCTCTTCCTTGTGGATTCCTGATTCGATGTGGACCCTCATATAGGGATTTGGGGATTTTAGGGCTTTCTGCAATTTAGAATACCTGATTAGGGATATGCATTGTCGAATCCCTAATTAGAGATTTGTATAACAAATCCCTAATTAGGGATGTGTATTGTCTAATCCCTAGTTGGAGATTTGCATTGCCTAAGTTTAGCTCTACTTGTAAGTGGTGTATTTTGGATTTTGTGCCAATTTCTTGAAATCTATCAATGTTGTTCGTCCTCTTTGTGTTTTATGCCTATCTGATGCAATATTTCAAATCCTTTTTGTAGTATACAAGAAGGATTTCATGTATATGATTATGAAAGGATAGTAGCCCCGTAGTAATTGTAATGCATATTCATTTTAAATGTGAGGAATAGACTATCTATTTCAATCTGACGACTGCTGTGAGCAGATACATACAAGTATCTGTTTGGGTAAAAGGGATCTTGAGAAATTGGGATTTTGGCAGGTTGAGTGCCAGCTATGCCCAATGTGCTTTCTTATGCTCAATCACAGTACTGGAAATTTTAATCCAAACAACATTTTAGTCAATCCTAGCCTTTCTTTCTGTCAGTCTACTGTTGGGATGAGTTTTGATGTACTGGCATGCACAAAAGGACTGAGCAGAAGTGCTTAAGCTTGATAACAAAATGGCTTTTCGGGCCAGCTCTAATCTTACTGGTTTCTGATTCAGCTCTTCAACAACAGAGACATTTCTCTTCTCATAATTTCATATTTTTTTAAGGTTGTTTTTAGTTGCAAAAAATACCATGAAATTTTGGTAAGACCAATTAAACCGGCGCATATCAAAGAGTTGTTGGGGGAAGAAATAGGAAGGGACGGTAACAAAAGAGCCCTTGTTTGGATGGCATATAAAAATCATGGTAAGCACCCGAGAAGTTTTCAATGGTGGGTATTTCCATTCATTCTCAATGTTTCATGTAGTGTGTCCCACTTGAGGTTTGGATCTACCTCATTTTTCAAATCATGTACTAGAGCATGAGCTGGCTGGCGAAAGTGATGGGAGAGGTATTTTCAGGCCCACTCTAGATGGCATGTATTTATCGAGATTCTTTTCCAATTATTATACCATGCACAAAAAGAAATTTGAAGTTGAAATCATAAAATTGTTAGAATATGTATATCCAAACCATTTAAAATCAGGCCCACTCTAGATGGGGGCATGTTCTAGAAATCACACAAATTGGATGAATCTAACTTAATCATACTTTTTTATGCTAACCTCACCTGGTGGGACCTATGATTTAGATAGTTTGGATTGACAAGCATGCATGCAGGATCCATGCAGGATCCATGTTGGACTGAACTGCCCATAAAAATGGGCTGAATCCCAATCTTGCTTTTAAAGCACTGCTTTATGTGGTCATTATCATCGTCATTGTTGTTGCTGTTGTAGAAGGATTTCCTTTTGTTTTCTTATTTTATTTTATTTTATTTTTATTTCTGCGAACTGGCTTTATGATAGATCTTTGTTTTTTTATTATTTATTTCAAGAATTTTGTGTGATGGTTTATGACTATTAGTTGATGGGCCTTTTAGCTGATTTTATTTCATTTCTCTTTGAAAGATTGTTTGTTAATTTGTGTCATTAGAAGTATTTGGATATCCCCCCTCTTCCATTGTCTTTGTTTATATCTAATTGATTGTTCTCATAGTTTCTTAATTATGCAGGTCAGCGACCTTTTGGACTTGATAGTTCACAGTCTATATAGCCACAAGGAAGAATTTCTCCGGGAGCTTGTAAGGTCCGTATCTTCCATCTATATCGATTTTTTTATTGGTCATTTAAAGTATTTATCACACCTCATTTTAGATACAATTTATCTTTATTTTATATGCTTTGTCACACCTCACTCACACAAACATCCACTCACACCATAGTAGGATTTTCCCACAATGGGTACTTGAACCCATTACCTTGTGTTGATTCCTTCATCACCCGAGGTGAAATTGATCTCAAATAGGCTCACGTCACTGCAGCTCTTATAGACATGAATGCAAAATGTGGTAACATGGAGAGAGCATTGCAGTTGTTTGAGACAATGCCAAAGAGAGATATGTAACGCCCCGGATTTTTGCCAACCTGGGATTAGACGTCCTTAGGCAATGGGTCAATCCTAATACCTCATTAACTTGTCAGAACTGAATCCCATAGTCTAAAATCACTTCTGAACCCATTTCCTTCACAAATCCAACCCTTCACTACCTTGTGCTTTCAATTTTTCAAAGCACTTTAGCCCTAGACACTAACTTAAACTAGCTAAGTAGTAAAACTTGGATCACTTTATACACAAACTACAAAGGCCTAAGTACCATCTCAGACAGAAATCTTACAGGACTAAATCCTTCAGAAATTAAGTGAGATTTAGCTAGTGTTAAACTAGAGTGCCTGTGAAATTAGTACCAATCGCTTGAAATACATTCTGCAAGACTCCAAACTTGTAGAATTATTGACGCTAGGTTACCCTAAAACTTAGGATCAATCTCATTACCCGGCTGCTCACGGAAGCATCTCGAAACTTCGTATTAGGTCTAGACCGCACATCGGAAATCCGATTAACACGAAGTTAAGGAACTAAGACCGCCTCACTGGGCTTAACAACCACCTCAGAAATCAGGTCCAGCCGATGTCCCACGGCCATTCGCTTGAGTTCGGAGCAAGGGAGTGTGAAAAATACTATTCCCTTTACAAAATAAATATCTGGAATAGTGATCTGGCACCTTTCGCTTGCGCATCAGTATTAAGCAACCAGACCGTCAGAATCAGACCATATTACACCCTCGGATCAGGAAAAATTTCAGGAACATTTACATGTACTTGGAATTTTGGATCGTGGCCCACCGACCGTCGAACTGAAAGTGGTCCGCCACGTGCGATCTGGGAATCCGATCGAGTCGAAAACGTAATCCCACATAGATCCATGTGTGGTGAGCTTAAGTCTGACGTTTGACTCAAGGGGGACCACCAGAAACACTCTTTTGAGCTGGAACATCGCCAAAATGCTTATAATAGCAGTAACCCTTGAACCTGAGTCTATTTTGGAAAGGTTTGAGACTATATAAGGACCTTTAACCCTCTCTCATGGCAGCCATACGAATTTGAGATTTGAGAGAGGGAAAAGAGAGAGAAAGTGTGGGAGTTGTGGGAAGATCTCCTCGCCGCTCTACCCTGCTGCTATCGGTGCTTAACCACCTCATTCTTGCCGCTTTCCCGGTGATTCCGGCGTCATTTCTAGGTAATAAACCCTAACCCTAACCTGTTTGGGGGATTAGACAGTTGTAGATTATGAAATAACTAACCTGTTTCATTCTTTAGGCTGCCAAACTCTCGTATACGGAAGCTAGACAAACCTATCGTTTCCGTTGCGATTCTACGACAAAAGGTGCGGACTTTAGGTGTATATATTGTGGTTTTCAACGCTTTCAATGTCAGAGAATGATAGATTCATGATCTGCATGCAATTGCACATGTACAAAGTGCTTTCTGTTTTCAGTTTCGATTAGAATTGTAGAATTTGGAATTTCACATACTCTAGGTATTCGTATAAAATACCGTATACGTATTTTTTTTAGAAATTTGTTTGACATGTTTATTTGACGTATGGATATATGACGTATGGATAAAATACTTATTTGGCGAAAGGATTCACCTAAATACATGTTACTAATAAACGCTATGTATGTAGAAATACGGTATTGTAAGAAGTACCGTATACATGTATATTTTAGCGATGTGTTTGTCATGATTAATTGTTGTATAAATATATTATGTGCGTATAAAATATTTACTTGGCGAATGGAATCGCCGTAATACATGTTTGCTTGTATACTCTATATATGTTGAAAATGCGTATTTTAGAAAATACTGTATACGTATAAATTTTGGAGATGAATTTATCATGATTATTTGCTGTAGTAATATATTATACATGGATAAAATACTCACTTGGCTAAGGGATAGCCCTAATACATGTTTTACTAACATACACCATGTATGTTGTAATAGTGTATTCTAAGTGTTTGTGAAAATGATTGAATGAGTACCAAATTCTCATTCGTACTCGCCATGACTAGTTGTCATGGATTCATGATTGTTGTATTGGTGATACCCCTTTTGACGAAAGGATTTGCCCTAAATCACGCCACGGCCAATATACACCACATATGCTAAAATGTGTGGCCCAAGTGTTTGTGGAAATGACTGAATGAATATGGAACTTGGATTCCTGCTTGTCATGAATTCCGTCGTGGGTGTACGCATGTTATGATTGGGGCAACTCCCTAGGGAAAGGATTTGGCCTAATGCCTATGTGATCGACATATGTCATGTATGTTGATGTATGTTTGTTTAAGTGTTTCTTGGAATGTCTGAATGAGTAGTAGTTAGCAAATTGTGATGTATAAGGGTGTTGAGATGTGATTCTCAATCTCTTTTAATTATGTGTATGATCTCCTTGGATTGTTGTGTGATTAGGAATTGAACATGTATAAACTCATGCTTGTGTTGTGATTCATAACATGCTCAACTGCTTTATATTATAACTATGTAATGCATATGTTTAAATTTATATTTACGTTGTATGATCCGTCATGGGTGATGGGGGAGCGGAGCAACGAGTGCATGCAATGACCACAGCGACCCTAAACGGATAATACCATACCTTGATTGTATGAGTGGAATCTTGATCCATTCTTGCTTTATCTATACGCAAGTTATCATGTTTGGGGCTATGATTATAGTCCAGGACAATCGGTACTGAGGTGAATTCGTGGCTGTGATTCATTTGCCACGTGAGATGAGTTCGACGAACCTGAGTCGTACTTCGGTTGGCGATAGTGGTTGGCCACGCGAAGTGCTTATGCACTTCATGTCGTTCAACTTGTTGTGCGCTCGAGCTAACCGAGCTCGTCAAGTAATCCGATCTGTCTTATTTATGTTCACCATGTTTGGTCGCTACTGCCTGAACCTAGGGTACCAAACTTACCAGTGAAATCCCTTTTAACCATGGTACCTCGATCCGCTAAGACTCATGAGCCGGGCATAGTGGTATGGGACACCGTGGTCGAGCTGTCGGCCTACGCTGGGGCCACGTGCCTCCCCATAGTGACCAGTGAGCAACTAGACTCGTGAGCCGATTATAGTGGTATGAGACACTATATTCGAGCTGTCGATACTTACGGCGAGAGCCAGTACGGTGAGACCTGTACTCGTGCTGACGGGCGACGAGTCCTCTGTAGTATCTTCGAGTATACTCCAAGGTCTGTGATTGGCGACGAGTCTTTCACAGCAACTGGAGTATGAGTTGAGCCGAGTACGGTGAGACCTGTATTCGAGCTGACGGCTAGTGATTGAGCCGAGTACGGTGAGACCTGTACTCGAGCTGACGGTCAGCAATTGAGCCGCATACGGTGAGATCTGTATCCGTACTGACGGGTGACGAGCCCTTTGTGATGCCTTCGCTACGCCTCTCAAACCATAATATCGTATGAGATTAACTAGGACTGATGACCCTAGAATGGATCATGTTTGGGAATGATACAAGGGAGGTACCTTAGTTTTCCAATACTGCTGTTTGAAATGGACTAATAATAACTCAGTAATCATGATCATTATCGCACCGCATGTGCTTAGTAGATGTGGCGCACTGAGGGAGTTAAGTATTCGCGAACGTAAGATGATGTCGCATGAGGGTGGTTTGGCAAGGGCATACAACATCATGTCATTTCATTCTCGCACTTAATAAGAGTAGTTAGAATTGTTTGATTTGTACTGCTTTATCATTACTGCTTGACTGAATTGATAACATGTTAACCTATGCTTTATTGTTCCACTGAGTTGATCACTCACTCCCACGATACGGGACGGTGTTCCGAACACCCACCAAATTTTGTCTGATTGCAGATGGCGACGCTACTTCTGAGGCGGAGCCGGACTTCTATGACAACGGGAATGCTTTCTCGTATATGCTGTTTTCTGGCGGCTTCGTGAGAGCCGTACCTTGATTGTCGGGGCTACAGGGATGTTGACTAGATCATACTGCACAACTTGGTATAATTTACTTGTAATTATTTAACCTGGTAACTTTATCACACTCTGGAGACTCACCACAGATTTTATATATTTTATATATCTATCACAGTCTTCCGGTTGCTAATTTATTGTCTCTGGAGTATGATATTCTGTTTTGGCTTAATCTCACTCATGTTCAATGCACAAATACAGTCAACATTCAATCATCATTCATTTTGTTGCATAAGTGATGTTCTGGAACTCGGGAGTTGAGTTTATGCTCGACCCCCGATTTTCAGGGCGTTACAAGTTGGTATAAGAGCATGATTTGGATTAAACCGGACCTGGGTTATGGTCACACGGCGCACACTGACGCACTCTGACTTAGGAGGGAGCGACGGAATGTAGAAATAGTCGTAGGCATCCCTGTCCCATCCAACGGCTTGTTCGCTGAAAACGAACGCTGAAATCGAGTCCGTATTCAACCATGGTCGCACGGGTCGACCTTAAAACATTTCTAGGTTGTCTAGTGAAGGGTCTAGATCACCATCCATCTCATCCCAATCATTGAGAATCAGTAAAATGTGTGCAATAAACGTGATGAGGTTAACTACTCCGAATCCTTGGAGCTTCTCTGGACTCCTACCAGAGACTTCTTGAATCTACAAGAGGAGAAAGCAAAAAAAATAGAAATAAATTCTAATAAATTCGAAACTGATTAATGAATAACTAAAAAAAAAAATGAGTTCACAACCCTTTAAATAAGGATACCAGGTAATGAGAAAGAAATCAGGAACAAAGTACAACTAAAACTTCTAGAATTCGCGACTTACTATATATGGGTCGTGATGTCTACTAGTGGGTAAAGTTTTCGGTCAAAAAAAAAAATATAGTAAGTGTCCTAAACGACTTCACCCAACCGTTCTCCTAATTATTCTAAACTCTTTTCTCATTGGGCACAACTCCTAAAGCCCAACGGATGAAGAGAAATCAAACTAAAACTACTATTTTTGGCAAAACGAAATTGAAGCGGGGAAATAATCATCAATTGGAGGGTTTTCTCACAATTCTGGGCTGAGAAACCCGGCATAACTGGGTTGGTTGGCTTCATTAGCTCGTCCTACCCCAAATTCATATATTTTACGTCAGATAACTCATTCCGGATTGCAAGATATGTCCAGTTTGCCCGAAACTACCCGAAATAGAGCGAACGGGGTCGGGGGCCTACCCACGCTAATCCAGGGGTACCCAAGGTGGGACCCAGATATTTTTGGGGCCCAGGGGACTGTACGAACAAGGCCACGGAGGCCCTTTTTGAAAATTCAAAAATTTTTTGGCGAGGCCCTTGAGCTTTTTGGTTAGGGCGGGCATGGCTCGGCCGACCGAGTTTGGGGGTCTTGGGACCTCCCTGATGTGTGGGCCATCTATCAAAACACCCCCAATACCATACCTCCTTCACAAACTCCCCCTCCAAGCTCCCTTGTCCCCTCCAAGTTGCTGCCCTCTCTCTTAAAACTCCCCTCCGATCGTCCCATCTCCTATTTTCGACCACAACCTACCCACTTCCATCATGCATTGCAGTCCTCTTCTCCATTTCCTCTCCGTTTCTCTCATTTGGATGCCTACACGCCCCCTTGAAGCTCTAAAATCGTGCAAGCTTCCTAAGCCATCCTATTTTTTTTCCTTTTCCTTCTCCATTAGCTGTCTTTGGGGCCTTTACAACATCTGTTGAGGCTCACATCTGTGGAGAACCAAACCTCCAGCCCTTTCTCTCTCTCCATCACTTTTCATTCACTTTTCCATGGCTCTATCCGAGCTTAGTTCGGCCACCTTCGCGGATGTCTAGCTATCCACACTATTGTTTGAAGTTTGCATGAGTTACCGTCTTTGGATGTTTATGCTTTCATGATTGATGGGTGTAGTAGTTGGTGCGATGTTCTAGATGTGTGAGGACGTTTAGGGCCCGTTCGACCAACTGCATTAGGTGAGTTTCAGGTGGATAGAATTGTATAAGTAATAATAAATGTACGTGTAGGGTATGGTTCCTAGATTGGTGTATCCCATGTTTTCCATGTTTGAAGTGTGTGCAATTAAAAGTAAATTCCGAGATTTCCTTTCAAATAACACTTAGAAATTCCGATTCCTGGGATTTAAAAATCCCATCTCATGCTTTCCCACACGAGGCTCATTTTCCAAAGCCTATACCATTAATTTTAATCCCCTCCCACCCTCCTACCAACCATGTCACTCCCAATCCCGAGGTAGGATTAGTAATGCAATCCCATTTAGTACGACTTAAGACCACTGGCCAAATAGACCCTTAGAGTTTTGGACCTAGAGCGGTGCTCCTAGATGTCAAAAGACCTGACCGTATAGGAAATCCAATCCAACGAGTTAATAATGTGAACCCTATGATCCTCTTAGCTGGTGTGAGCATGTGTGAAATGCTCGAGCGTCAAGTACAAACAACTCAGTTTCAATTAGACAACTTTGACCCTAAGTAATAAAGCCCTTCCTTGTATTAAAAATGAAGTGAAATCATCTAGCGTATAAGCATAAACTTTGGACTCACCTATGGATTCCGCTTACTCCTAAATTAAGACTAGACTACTGGTTAGGCTAAAGAAAGTAAAAGACTAATTAATTATGTTAAACCAATTGAATAATAGACTTAGTTATTCGGCTTAACCGACTCAGACCCACTGTACAATTTTCTTTCCGTGTTGGCTCGACCAGTTATAACTAAAAGTTATAATTTTGTCCCTGAAAAGTGTTAGGAGTATATAGCTGACAGAGACTTTTTCTTTTAGGCCTAAGGAATTGCCCAAATGGGCAACAGACAGTTAGGAATTAGGTCCCAAATCGCATGCCATGTCGGCATACATATTGTGCTTATGAACGTAAGAAGATAGCCTGCCTATTAAGCTAGACATGATTAAATAGGATAAGTTTGGACCGCGATAAAATTCCTTGGTAGAATTAGGCATCATGCCTCAAACTCACACCCATCCGTGATAGCCCCTTTCTATAATCCTAGGTACCAAGACTGATGTAGTGGGAGACCACATCTCATTTTATGTCAAGGATAGGTTATAAACTACACCTTGTTCCGATATACAGAGCAGGACATAAATCTTAAGCCTTGAGGGTGAAAATAAAATTTTAAGGGGGGTAGAACATTATGAGCCCAATCTGGTTAGGTCATCTATTGCATCTCTTTAATCTGGGTGACACAGCGAAAGCGTGGCGAACCCTACCCCACTGGCCCAAGATCGAAACTGTGCTCGTTGAATACGCACATTATAGAAGCCCTAACAAGTTCTACTATGAAAATGTTTTAGGATGATCTAGTAAGATTTGATTCACCCTTCCCTGGGACATAGATAATATCGAGGACTCACTTAGACTAAGACCTAAAGGGCAACCTTAGAATAAACAATTTGAACCTTTCAATGATGGACATTCCCTACGTTTCTAGAGTGATCGGACTACGAAGTTACTGAAATATATAACTGCGAAACATTCGCGGCTAGACCTAATTCTCAATCCTGTGCGACTACCAACAGACTCACTGCTGACGAGCAGAAGACCAGGATCCACTAGGATTTGGAAGGGATACGAAGAGCTTTCTACCTTAGCTCGGTAGATGATCGATGTATCGAGATCAAGCCCACCATAAACGTCTCTCCGTGTTGGTCAAACATTGAAAACAGCTATCTTACTCTAAATTGGTGGGAATTATCGTCAAGACTCCAAATAGGTAAAGAAATAAATTGTAGCAAACCATCAGGGTATGAGAAATGGATAAAGAAATAAGTTTTAAGGGGGGTAGACTAAAATGAACCAGCTAGTACATACCCTACCACGCGTAGAAACTTGGAACCAATAAGTCTTAGGCAAATGAAATAATAAAAACCTTCCCTTATTACCCTTAGCCAATTTCTGGTACGAAATTTTGTTTTAAGGGGGGTAGATTGTAACGCCCCGGATTTTTGCCAACCTGGGATTAGACGTCCTTAGGCAATGGGTCAATCCTAATACCTCATTAACTTGTCAGAACTGAATCCCATAGTCTAAAATCACTTCTGAACCCATTTCCTTCACAAATCCAACCCTTCACTACCTTGTGCTTTCAATTTTTCAAAGCACTTTAGCTCTAGACACTAACTTAAACTAGCTAAGTAGTAAAACTTGGATCACTTTATACACAAACTACAAAGGCCTAAGTACCATCTCAGACAGAAATCTTACAGGACTAAATCCTTCAGAAATTAAGTGAGATTTAGCTAGTGTTAAACTAGAGTGCTGTGAAATTAGCACCAATCGCTTTAAATACGTTCTGCAAGACTCAAAACTTGTAGAATCATTGACGCTAGGTTACCCTAAAACTTAGGATCAATCTCATTACCCGGCTGCTCACGGAAGCATCTCGAAACTTCGTATTAGGTCTAGACCGCACATCGGAAATCCGATTAACACGAAGTTAAGGAACTAGGACCGCCTCACTGGGCTTAACAACCACCTCAGAAATCAGGTTCAGCCGATGTCCCATGGCCATTCGCTTGAGTCCGGAGCGAGGGAGTGTGAAAAACACTATTCCCTTTACAAAATAAATATCTGGAATAGTGATCTGGAACCTTTCGCTTGCGCATCAGTATTAAGCAACCAGACCGTCAGAATCAGACCATATTACACCCTCGGATCAGGAAAAATTTCAGGAACATTTACATGTACTTGGAATTTTGGATTATGTCCCACCGACCGTCGAACTGAAAGTGGTCCGCCACGTGCGATCTGGGAATCCGATCGAGTCGAAAACGTAATCCCACATAGATCCATGTGTGGTGAGCTTAAGTCTGACGTTTGACTCAAGGAGGACCACCAGAAACACTCTTTTGAGCTGGAACATCGCCTAAATACTTATAATTGCAGTAACCCTTGAACCTGAGTCTATTTTGGGAAGGTTTGAGACTATATAAGGACCTTAAACCCTCTCTCATGGCAGCCATACGAATTTGAGATTTGAGAGAGGGAAAAGAGAGAGAAAGTGTGGGAGTTGTGCGAAGATCTCCTCGCCGCTCTACCCTGCGGCTATCGGTGCTTAACCACCTCATTCTTGCCACTTTTCCGGTGATTTCGGCATCATTTCTAGGTAATAAACCCTAACCCTAACCTGTTTGGGGGATTAGACAGTTGTAGATTATGAAATAACTAACCTGTTTCGTTCTTTAGGCTGCCAAACTCCCATATACGGAAGCTAGACAAACCTATCGTTTCCGTTGCGATTCTACGACAAAAGGTGTGGACTTTAGGTGTATAGGTTGTAGTTTTCAACGCTTTCAATGTCAGAGAATGATAAATTCATGATCTGCATGCAATTGCACATGTACAAAGTGCTTTCCATTTTCAGTTTCGATTAGAATTGTAGAATTTGGAATTTCACATACTCTAAGTATTCGTATAAAATACTGTATACGTATTTTTTTTGGAAATTTGTTTGACATGTTTATTTGACATATGGATATATGACGTATGGATAAAATACTTATTTGGCGAAAGGATTCGCCTAAATACATGTTACTAATAAACGCTATGTATGTAGAAATACGGTATTGTAAGAAGTACCGTATACATGTATATTTTAGCGATGTGTTTGTCATGATTAATTGTCGTATAAATATATTATGTGCGTATAAAATATTTGCTTGGCGAAAGGAATCGCCGTAATACATGTTTGCTTGTATACTCTATATATGTTGAAAATGCGTATTTTAGAAAATACTGTATACGTATAAATTTTGGAGATGAATTTATCATGATTATTTCTTTGTAGTAATATATTATACATGGATAAAATACTCACTTGGCTAAGGGATAGCCCTAATACATGTTTTACTAACATACACCATGTATGTTGTAATAGTGTATTCTAAGTGTTTGTGAAAATGATTGAATGAGTACCAAATTCTCATTCGTACTCGCCATGACTAGTTGTCATGGATTCATAATTGTTGTATTGGCGATACCCCTTTTGACGAAAGGATTTGCCCTAAATCACGTCACGGCCAATATACACCACATATGCTAAAATGTGTGGCCCAAGTGTTTGTGGAAATGACTGAATGAATATGGAACTTGGATTCCTGCTTGCCATGAATTCCGTCGTGGGTGTACGCGTGTTATGATTGGGGCAACTCCCTAGGGAAAGGATTTGGCCTAATGCCTATGTGATCGACATATGTCATGTATGTTGATGTATGTTTGGTTAAGTGTTTCTTGGAATGTCTGAATGAGTAGTAGTTAGCAAATTGTGATGTATAGGGGTGTTGAGATGTGATTCTCAATCTCTTTTAATTAAGTGTATGATCTCCTTGGATTGTTGTGTGATTAGGAATTGAACATGTATAAACTCATGCTTGTGTTGTGATTCATAACATGCTCAACTGCTTTATATTATAACTATGTAATGCATATGTTTAAATTTATATTTACGTTGTATGATCCGTCATGGGTGATGGGGGAGTGGAGCAACGAGTGCGTGCAACAGCCCTAAACGGATAATACCATACCTTGATTGTATGAGTGGAATCTTGATCCATTACTGCTTTATCTATCTGCAAGTTATCATGTTTGGGGCTATGATTATAGTCCAGACAATCGGTACCAGAATTGAATTCGTGGCTGTGATTCATTTGCCACGTGAGATGTGTTCGACGAACCCGAGTCGTACTTCGGTTGGCGATAGTGGTTGGCCACGCGAAGTGCTTATGCACTTCATGTCGTTCAACTTGTTGTGCGCTCGAGCTAGCCGAGCTCGTCAAGTAATCCGATCTGTCTTATTTATGTTCACCATGTTTGGTCGCTACTGCCTGAACCTAGGGTACCAAACTTACCAGTGAAATCCCTTTTAACCATGGTACCTCGATTCGCTAAGACTCATAAGCCGGGCATGGTGGTATGGGACACCGTGGTCGAGCTGTCGGCCTACGCTGGGGCCACGTGCCTCCCCATAGTGACCAGTGAGCAACTAGACTCGTGAGCCGATTATGGTGGTATGGGACACTATATTCGAGCTGTCGATACTTACGGCGAGAGCCGAGTACGGTGAGACCTGTACTCGTGCGACGGCGACGAGTCCTCTGTAGTATCTTCGAGTATACTCCAAGGTCTGTGATTGGCGACGAGTCTTTCACAGCAAACCGGATTATGAGTTGAGCGGAGTCCGGTGAGACCCGTATTCGAGTGACGGCTAGTGATTGAGCCGAGTACGGTGAGACCGTACTCGAGCCGATGGGTCAGCAATTGAGCCGCATACGGTGAGATGTGTATCCGTGTTGACGGGTGACGAGCCCTTTGTGATGCCTTCGCTACGCCTCTCAAACCATAATATCGTATGAGATTAACTAGGGTCCGACGACCCTAGAATGGATCATGTTTGGGAATGATACAAGGGAGGTACCTTAGTTTCCCAATACTGCTGTTTGAAATGGACTAATAATAACTCAGTAATCATGATCATCATCGCACCGCATGTGCTTAGTAGATGTGGTGCACTGAGGGAGTTAAGCATTCGCGAATGTAAGATGATGTCGCATGAGGGTGGTTTGGCAAGGGCATACAGCATCATGTCATTTCATTCTCGCACTTAATAAGAGTAGTTAGAATTGTTTGATTTGTACTGCTTTATCATTACTGCTTGACTGAATTGATAGCATGTTAACCTATGCTTTATTGTTCCACTGAGTTGATCACTCACTCCCACGATACGGGACGGTGTTCCAAACACCCACCAGATTTTGTCTGATTGCAGATGGCGACGCTACTTCTGAGGCGGATCCGGACTTCTATGACGACGGGAATGCTTTCTCGTATATGCTGTTTTCTGGCGGCTTCGTGAGAGCCGTACCTTGATTGTCGGGGCTATAGGGATGTTGACTAGATCATACTACACAACTTGGTATAATTTACTTGTAATTATTTAACCTGGTAACTTTATCACACTCTGGAGACTCACCAAAGATTTTATATATTTTATATATCTATCACAGTCTTCCGCTTGCTAATTTATTGTCTCTGGAATATGATATTCTGTTTTGGCTTAATCTCACTCATGTTCAATGCACAAATACAGTCAACATTCAATCATCATTCATTTTGTTGCATAAGTGATGTTCTGGAACTCGGGAGTTGAGTTTATGCTCGACCCCCGATTTTCAGGGCGTTACAAGATATGATTTCTTATGGTTCAGTGAGATGAAGCTTACGAATCCATGGATGTGGAGCTGAGGCAGTCAGGCTCTTCCAACGGATGCTAGGGGAAGGACTGATACCCGACAATGTGACCTTCACAGTCATCTTGGCATGAATGTTGGAACTGTGAAGAGGAACAATGAGTGTTGTAACTTATGCGGGCTAGATTTTTATACGGTAGAATGTCATTTTTAAGTCACGAGTTTTGACTTTCCACCTAAAATAAATAAATAAATTAGGGATTTGGGGATTTTAGAATTTTAGGGATTTCAGATGTTCCAAGAATTATTGTTTTATCAGGAATAAGTGGGAATTCATGTATCATAAGATTTGAGGGTTTTAAAATAAAAATGTAGTGTAGTAGTCAGTGTTTTATTTTATTTTATTCTTGGTATTTTTGACATCTGAAAATAGGTTTTTGGATTTTTGCCTTTCAATGAGTAGGTGTTCTCTGAGTTTTTACTCTCTTCTGCCTTTCTGTATCTATGGTTTGAAGATGACTTTTGCAGGTTTTTGGTTTTTTATGCGATGAAAATCTTGTAGAAACCTGGATGTATAGCGTGAAGCATTAGATCCCATCTAAAGAACTCTAAAATGCAAAGGTCTTAGATGGATTAATCATACTCTTGGTGAAGATGACTTGTTGAAATGAGTAATATGACAGTTGCCATGAATGCCATTGTCAAAGTGGCATTTATCTGAATTCCTAACAACTCATTGGGTTAGCTGCAAACATTTTATCTGATGGAAATGAGAAGCACAGAGAATTAAGCAAGGTTTCCATGAGTTAAGCAAATGAATTCATTTTAACCAATTTTGTTGAATATCCAAACGCAAGGTTTCCATGAATTAAGTAAATGAATTCATTTTAACCCATTTTATTGAATATCCAAAAGTAAAGATTTATTATATATTATTTATTTTTATTATTATTTTTTTGTGATATGCAATAACTTTTCAGAATTCATATGTAGGTGCATACTTGTGCTCATTCACATGGACTTTGACTATCTTTCTTAAATTTCTTTGGGTTTTCTAATTTTTGTATCTAATTTTGAATTTCTAAGCCCTAAAATAAGATTCGAGGTGCCATCAACAATGCTAACAGAATCCTTCAGGTCAGATTGTTAATTGGACCTGATTTTATTTAAATGATCTTGATAATCTATTTTATTTAAATGAGCAAACCCGGATGTGCGTCGGAGCTATCCGGATGTTGAGCGGGAGTCCTTGGAATGTGGGAACCGCTGTTATGACTATGATGAAGCTATCCATTTCATATGGACAACATTGGAGTGGCCTGTCCAAATGGACAGGCCATGTTTATATCTGTATTTGCTCGAAATTGATGAAGCAAATTCAGATGTGCGTCGGAGCTATCCGGATATTGAGCAGGGGTCCCTGGAAGGTGAGAACCGCTATTATGACCATGATAAAGCTGTCCATTTCTTATGGACAGCATTAGAGGGGCCTGACCATTTGGACAGGCTGTGTTTTTATTTTTGCTCGAAATTAATGGAGCAGACCCGATGAGCAGGGGTCCCTGAAAGGTGGGAACCGCTGTTATGACTATGATGAAACTGTTCATTTCCTATGGACAACATTAGAAGGGCCTAGCCATTTGGACAGGCCGTGTTTATATTTGTATTTGCAGGTACCACACCCTTAACATAAACCTATAACCTATAACCTAAACTTATAACCTTAACCAAAAACTAAAACCAAAACCTAAACCTATAATCTAAACTTATAAACTAAAACCTAAACCAAAATGTAAATCATAACCTATAACCTTAACCTAAACCAAAACCTATAACCTAAACCTTAGCCTATAACCTATAACCTATAACCTATGACCTAAACTTATAACCTAAACCTATAAGCTAAAACTTAAATGTAAACCTAAACCTAAAACCTAGATGTATTCTCAAATTCCTTAACCTAAACCTATGCCTAATCCCAATCTCAACTCCCTAACCTAAACCTAAACCTAAACATGAAAACCCAAGCCTAAACCCGATCCCGAACCCGAACCCGATTTCCTAAACCTAAACCTTAACTTATTCTCAAATCCCTAAACCTAAACCTATAACCTAAACCTATAAACTAAAACCTAAACCTAAACCTATAACCTAAACCAAAACCTATAACCTTAACCTAAACCAAAACCTATAACCAAAACCTATAACCTATAACCTATAACCTAAACTTATAACCTTAACCTATAACTTAAAACGAAAACCTATAACCTTAACCTAAACCAAAACTTATAACCAAAACCAAAACCTCAGTAACCTAAACCTTAACCTAAACTTATAACCTTAACCTAAACCTATAATCTAAACCTATAAACTAAAACCTAAACCTAAACCTAAACCTTAACCTATTCTCAAATCCCTAAACCTAAACCTACACCTAATCCTAATCTCAACTCCCTAACCTAAACCTAAACCTAAATTTGAAAACCCAAGCCCAAACCCGATCCCGAACTTGAACCCGATTTCCTAAACCTATACCTAAACCTTAACCTATTCTCAAATCCCTAAACTTAAACCTACACCAAATCCCAATCTCAAATCCCTAACCTAAACCTAAACCTTAACCTATTCTCAAATCCCTAAACCTAAACCTACACCAAATCCCAATCTCAACTCCCTAACCTAAACCTAAACCTTAACCTATTCTCAAATCCCTAAACCTAAACTTACACCAAATCCCAATCTCAACTCCCTAACCTAAACCTAAACCTAAACATGAAAACCCAAGCCTAAACCCGATCCCAAACCCGAACCCGATTTCTAAAACCTAAACCTTAACCTATTCTCAAATCCTTAAACCTAAACCTACACCAAATCCTAATCTCAACTCCCTAACCTAAACCTAAACATGAACTTGAAAACCCAAACCTAAACCTGATCCCGAACATGAACCCGGTTTCCTAAACCTAAACCTTAACCTATTCTCAATTCCTAAAGTTATAACCTATAACCTAAACCTATAACCTTAACCTAAACCTAAACCTAAAACCAAAACCAAAACCTATAACCTAAACCTATAAGCTAAAACCTAAACCTAAACCTAAAACCTAAATGTATTCTTAAATCCCTAAACCTAAACCTACACCAAATCCTAATCTCAACTCCCTAACCTAAACCTAAACCTAAACTTGAAAACCCAAACTTAAACCCGATCCGAACCCGAACCGGCTTCTAAACCTAAACCTTAACCTATTCTCAATTCCCAAAGTTATAACCTATAACCTAAACCTAAACCGAACCTAAACCTATAACCTTAACCTATAACCTAAACCTATAACTTTAACCTAAACCTAAAACCAAAACCTAAACCTATAACCTAAACCTATAAGGTAAAACCTAAACCTAAACTTAAAACCTAAATGTATTCTCAAATCCCTAAACCCAAACCTAATCCCAATCCCAATCTCAACTTCCCAACCTAAACCTAAACCTAAACTTCTAAACCCGATCCTGAACCCGAACCCGATTTCCTAAACCTAAACCTTAACTTATTCTCAAATCCCTA
Source organism: Magnolia changhungtana (assembly GCA_030180095.1). Lineage (NCBI taxonomy): Eukaryota > Viridiplantae > Streptophyta > Magnoliopsida > Magnoliales > Magnoliaceae > Magnolia > Magnolia changhungtana. The sequence goes on from JASAUF010000360.1 coordinate 2,007,057, forward strand.
AACCTAAACCTACACCAAATCCCAATCGAACTCCCTAACCTAAACCTAATCCTAAACATGAAAACCCAAGAGCTAAACCCGATCCCAAACCCGAACCCGAACCCGATTTCCTAAACCTAAACCTTAACCTATTCTCAATTCCCAAAGCTATAATCGATAACCTATAACCTAAAACTAAACCTAACCTAAACCTATAACCTTAACATAAACCCAAAACCTAAACCTTAACCTAAACCAAAACCTATAACCTTAACCTAAACCAAAACATGTAACCTAAACCTTAACCTCAACTTACAACCTTAACCTAAACCGAAAACCAAAACCTAAACCTATAACTTAAACCTATAAACTAAAACCTAAACCTAAACCTATAACCTAAACCAAAACCTATAACCTTAACCTAAACAAAACTTATAACCTAAACCTTAACCTATAACCTATAACCTAAACTTATAAGCTAAACCTAAAACGAAAACCTAAACCTATAAGCTAAAACCTAAGCCTAAACCTAAAACCTAAATGTATTCTCAAATCCCTAAACCTAAACATAATCACAATCCCAATCTTAACTCACCAACCTAAACCTAAACCTAAACTTCAAAACCCAATCCCGAACCCGAATCCGATTTCCTAAACTTAAACCTTAACCTATTCTCAAATCTCTAAACCTAAACCTACACCAAATCCCAATCTCATCTCACTAACCTAAACCTCAACCTAAACATGAAAACCCAAGCGTAAACTCGATCCCGAACCCAAACTCGATTTCCTAAACCTAAACCTTAAGCTATTCTCAATTCCCGAAGCTATAACCTATAACCTAAACCTAAACCTAGCCTAAACCTATAACATAAATCCAAAACCTAAACCAAAACCTATAACCTTAACCTAAACCAAAACCTATAACTTAAACCTTAACCTAAACTTATAACCTTAACCTAAACCTAAAACCAAAACCTAAACCTATAACCTAAACCTATAAACTAAAACCTAAACCTAAACCTAAACCTAAACCTATAACCTAAACCAAAACCTATAACCTTAACCTAAACAAAACTTATAACCTAAACCTTAACCTATAACCTATAACCTAAACTTATAACCTAAACCTAAAACGAAAACCTAAACCTATAAGCTAAAACCTAAGCCTAAACCTAAAACCTAAATGTATTCTCAAATCCCTAAACCTAAACATAATCACAATCCCAATCTTAACTCACCAACCTAAACTTCAAAACCCAATCCCGAACCCGAATCCGATTTCCTAAACTTAAACCTTAACCTATTCTCAAATCTCTAAACCTAAACCTACACCAAATCCCAATCTCATCTCACTAACCTAAACCTCAACCTAAACATGAAAACCCAAGCCTAAACTCTCGATCCCAAACCCAAACTCGATTTCTAAACCTAAACCTTAACCTATTCTCATTCCCGAAGCTATAACCTATAACCTAAACCTAAACCTAGCCTAAACCTATAACCTTAACATAAACCCAAAACCTAAACCTTAACCTAAACCAAAACCTATAACCTTAACCTAAACCAAAACCTCGTAACTTAAACCTTAACCTAAACTTATAACCTTAACCTAAACCTAAAACCAAAACCTAAACCTATAACCTAAACCTATAAACTAAAACCTAAACCTAAACCTAAACCTAAACCTATAACCTAAACCAAAACCTATAACCTTAACCTAAACAAAAACCTATAACCTAAACCTTAACCTATAACCTATAACCTATAACCTATAACCTAAACTTATACCCTTAACCTAAACCTAAAACCAAAACCTAAACCAATAAACTAAAACCTAAACCTTAACATATTCTCAAATCCCTAAACCTAAACCTACACCTAATCCCAATCTCAACTCCCTAACCTAAACCTAAACCTAAACCTAAACTTAAAAACCTAAGCCTAAACTCGAACCCGATTTCCTAAACCTAAACCTTAGCCTTAACATATTCTCAAATCCCTAAACCTAAACCTACACCAAATCCCAATCTCAACTCCCTAACCTAAACCTAAACCTAAACATGAAAACCCAAGCCTAAACCCGATCCAGAACCCAAACCCGATTTCCTAAACCTAAACCTTAACCTATTTTCAAATCCCTAAACCTAAACCTACACCAAATCCTAATCTCAACTCCCTAACCTAAACCTAAACCTGAAATTGAAAACCCAAACCTCAACCCGATCCCGAACCCGAACCCAGTTTCCTAAACCTAAACCATAACCTATTCTCAATTCCTAAAGCTATAACCTATAACCTAAACCTTAACCTATAACCTAAACCTAAAACCAAAACCAAAACCTATAACCTAAACCTATAAGCTAAAACCTAAACCTAAAACCTAAAACCTAAATGTATTCTCAAATCCCTAAACCTAAACCTACACCAAATCCTAATCTCAACTCCCTAACCTAAACCTAAACTTAAACTTGAAAACCCAAACCTAAACCCGATCCCGAACCCGAACCCAGTTTCCTAAACCTAAACCTTAACCTATTCTCAATTCCCAAAGCTATAACCTATAACTCAAACCTAAACCGAACCTAAACCTATAACCTTAACCTAAACCTAAAACCAAAACCTAAACCTATAACATAAACCTATAACCTATAACCTAAACTTATAACCTATAACCTAAACCTATAACTTGTAACCTAAACCTATTACCTATAAACTAAACTTATAACCCATAACCTAACAAGAACCTAAACCTAAAATTTAAACCTTAACCTATAACCTAAAACCTAAACTTAAACCTAAAACCTAAATGTATTCTCAAATCCTTAAACCTAAACCTACACCTAATCCTAATCTCAACTCCCTAACCTTAACCTAAGCTTAAACTTGAACCCAAACCTAAACCCGATCCCGAACCCAAAACCGATTTCCTAAACCCTAAACCTATTCTCAAATCCTAAAACCTATATTTATAACCTGAACCTAAACTTAAACCTAGAGGAGCTGGCGAGGCAGAGGGAGGAGCAGGAGAGGAGGATAGAGGATCAGCGACGGATGACAGAGATGTTTCAGGCTTTCGCTACACGCTTACCCACCGATGCCCCACCACCTCTGCCTTCATCTTTGTGATTTTTTATTTATTTTTTTATGTCAAGTTTATATGTATTTATGCATGAATGATGTGATGCAGATAAGATTGTTTGTGTTTGGATGAATGTAACGTTTATGTAGTTTGGGTTTAGATGGATGTGAATGTGGATCTGATGAAATGTATATATCAGGATGAATATGATGGAATATATTGTTAACAGGTGTATATCAGGAATTTTGTACGGATTTTGAGCTAGAATATTTTTTTAAAAAAACTTTTGGCGACGAAAATTTTCTTCACTAAAAGATATGTGAGTTTATTTTTAGCAGCAAAAATTTTCGCTCCTAAAAGTCTTGTATAGTACAAGACTTTTAGCAGCGAAAATTTTCGCTGCTAAAAACACAGATTTTTTCTAATGCTAAAAGTTTTATATAGTGTTTTTTAGAGACGAACATTTTCGCCGCTAAAAGTTTATGTAGTTTGGGTTTAGATGGATGTGAATGTGAATATGATGAAATGTGTATATTAGGATGAATATGATGGAATATATTGTTAACAGGTTTATATCAGGAATTTTGTTTGATTTTTGAGCTGGAATATTTTTTTAAAAAAAGAGACTTTTGGCGACGAAAATTTTCGTCGCTAAAAGATATGGTAGTTTAGTTTTAGTAGAAAAAATTTTTGCTACTAAAAACGCAAATATTTTTTTTTTCAGTTTTAACGCTAAAAGTTTAAAATTTTTAGCTACGAAAAGTTTCGTTGCTAAAAGTTTTATATAGTGTTTTTTAGCGACGAACATTTTCGCTGTTAAAAGTTTATGTAGTTTGGGTTTAGATGGATGTGAATGTGAATATGATGAAATGTGTATATCAGGATGAATATGACGGAATATATTGTTAATAGGTTTATATCAGGAATTTTGTACGGTTTTTGAGCTAGAGTATTTTTTTTAAAAAAAAGAGACTTTTGGCGATGAAAATTTTCATTGCTAAAAGATATGGTAGTTTATTTTTAGCAGCGAAAATTTTTGCTGCTAAAAGTCTTGTACAGTACAAGACTTTTAGCAGCAAAAATTTTCGCTGCTAAAAACACAAATATATTTTTTTCAGTTTTAACGCTAAAAGTTTAAAATTTTTAGCAGCGATTTTCGCTGCTAAAAGTTTTATATAGTGCTTTTTAGCGACGAACATTTTCGTCGCTAAAAGTTTATGTAGTTTGGGTTTAGATGGATGTGAATGTGAATATGATGAAATGTGTATATCAGGATGAATATGATGGAATATATTGTTAACAGGTGTATATCAGGAATTTTGTACAGTTTTTGAGCTGGAATATTTAAAAAAAAAAAAGAAAACAACTTTTGGCGACGAAAATTTTCGTCACTAAAACACGGTTTATTTTTGTATTTTTTAGCGACGAATATTTTCACCACTAAAAGTTTAAGAAAATGTTCTGAGTCTTCAGCGATGAAAAGTTTCGCAGCTAAAAGTAATTTAAATTCCAAATCGTGGAAAAATGTTTGGAACATTTAGTGACGAAATTTTTCGTCGCTAAAAGTTTAATGCATGATTTTTAACTACGAAAATTTTCGTCGCTAAAAGTGCACTTTTAGCGACCAAAATTTATTTCGTCGCTAAAAGTGACTTTTAGCGACGAAAATGTGTTTCGTCGCTAAAAGTTTCGTCACTAAAAACCCTCTTTTTTGTAGTGAATATGATCTGTAGGATCCAAAACTTGTAGAATCATTGACGCTAGGTTACCCTGAAATCTAAGATCAATCTCATTACCCAGTTGCTCTCGGGAGTACATTGAAACTCCGTATCGAATTTGGACCGCACGTCAAAAGTCTGAATAATACGAAGTTATATAATTAGGACCGCCCTGCTAGGCTTGACAACCATCTCGGAAATCAACTCCAGATAGTGTCCCGGAGCTATTCGTTTGAGCCCGGAGCGAAGAGTGTGAGAAAATGTGGTTTTCTTTAGAAATTAAATATAATTTAAGTAATCTGAGACTTGTTGCTTGCGAGCCTAATATAAACAATCAGACCGTCAGAATCTGACCCAAATACAACCTCGGATCAGGGGAAATTTCATACATAGGTCAGTGTACTTGTGGCCCTGATCGAGTTTCGATGACCGTTGAACTGCAACTGGTCCGCCACATGCGATCTGGAAACCCGATTGGAACGAAAACTTAATTTGACCTAGATCCATGGTCAGGGAGCTTAAGTCTAACCTTTTGCTCAAGGGGGGGCTCTGAAAATGCTCCGTTGAGCTGAAACAGATGCTCTTTGGACATAACCTAAGTATACCTTAGCCCTGGGGCCATTCCCATCAATTTTGGGCCTATATAAGGGCCTTAAGCCCTCACTCTCTCATCCCATACGAATTTGGGAAACCCTAAGAGAGAGAAGAGAGGAGAGAGAGAGAGAGAGGGTTGGAGTTCATCCCTAGGATTCAATCCCATCATTCCACGGGCTGAATCAGCTCTTCCGTACCGCTCTATCGGCAATACTGATCCCGTTCTTAGATAAGAAATTCAACCCCTAAGCTGTTCTAGGGTTCCCAATAGTTAAAATGATGAAATAGCTAACCTAGTTCATGTTATAGGTTGTCATCCTGTCGGTGACAAAGACTACATGTTTCAAACGAATTCGTTACGTGTTTACCGATGTAAGGTGCAGACTATAAACATTTAGGTTATGGTTTTCAAGGCTTTCAATGTCAGTTAATGATATATTACTGACGTGGATGTTATTACACATGTACAAAGTATTGTCCGTTTCATTTTTCAGTTATAAGTTAACTAGGTTGAATATACTGTATTCCTCGTATTTGTAGAAAATACCGTATACGTATTGATTAGGTAACCTAGAGATCTACGGTGTTCTTTCTATTTCACGCAGTGTTCTTTCTATTTCAGGATCAAACGGTGCTAGTTCTTTATCTAGAGATCTACGTCCTAGCATAAACTAAGTAACAACCTAAGAGAAAGAAAACTAGAACTAGAAATTATGCTATTAAAAAAAAACAAGTTAAAACTATGTAAGTGAGAATGGGAAGAAAGAACCCGAAAAAGGAGATGATTGGTGTTAAGAAGCTTCTCCTCACTTAGTAGCTTTCTTCCTCAATTCCTGTAAACAAAAAAAAAACAAATTTAAGTTTCCTAAAATAATGATAGAAAAATCCTAAGCAACGGTTAATTTCTAGAAATAAAATAAAAATAAAATTAAAACTTTAACCTAAGTTAGTAAAATCCTAAGCTATGAATTATGATAAGAGAGAATCCTAAATTTAATTTGGAACGAAATAGTCCCCGGCAACGGCGCCAAAAACTTGTTCACTCCCCAAGTATAGGGTTATGATGTAGTAATAAACTCGGTAAGATCGAGGTCGAATCCCACGAGGACTGGTTGTCACAATTCAAATCTATGATTCTTCTTAACTAATCCAATGAATAATGAACTAAATTACTAAGCATAATTTTAGGAAAAACAATTAAGAATAGGGAAGAAAATTCAATCAGAGAGAGAGCACTAGGACTTTCGAATCCACCCCTAACTATCCTAACCCTTGTTTTGTCTGTTGATTCACCTTGAAATAGATTGATACCACTTAAATAGAGAAAGCACAATCTGTGTCCTGACTCGGTCATACAGACTGTCTAATTCCTTTAAGCAATGCCATGAATAACAAATTCCATGTCCTTGGTCGGGCACATGGAATGTACATTCATTAAAGCATCCTGTTTCTTCCTCTATAGGAAACCTGTTCTTGATCAGACACAAGCACCTGTAATAAGCATCCAAACAACATCCATCTATATACTTTGATCAAGTTCATAGATGGAGAAGTATGGAATTTAAACCCGTAAAGCCCACTCAGAGAAAGAAACAAATTAATTAAAATTCAAAGTAAATCAACCAATACAAGAGTTAATCAAATTAGGGGCTTCATCTCAGCCCTAGCTGAGAGATTAGTTACCCATAAAATCCATAAAAAGATATTAAATAAAATTCATAAATTAAAACTCCAAACCGAACAATCTCTCTCTCTTTGTCCTTCTCTTTCTTCTCTTTCTCCTCTCTCTGGCTCTGGATCCCCAATTCCCTGGATCTGAATGCCTCTCCCACATCCAAAACTTCCCTTTTATAGCTGCTGGATGGTTGGAATCGGTGTCAGAGTCGTAGACGGACTCGAAGTACAAATTTTCGCAGCCGTGATCGGTGGGCCCCACAGAGGTGTTTTCTGGAAAATCCACCCCGTCCATTAGATTCAGGACGAAATTTCAGTCAAGAATGAGTGGTTTTGAAGCTCCATTGGCGTGGCCCACAGGAGAAATCTCAAAAAGATCAGATTTAAACGTCACCGAGTAGCCCTTCTGTGGCCTCTGTATCACGCACGTGTGTATGCATGGGAGTGAACTATCAGCATGGTTTTGTAGTTCTCATAGCCCTCTACGCGATGGACGGCTCAGATTGACCGTACGGGCCATGCGTGGGGCCCACAAACCTTCGCAAAAATGGCCAGCGGCCGGGTTACGCGAACGTAAATTCGTCTTCCGTGGTGATGGTGGGTCCCACTTCTTTGATCAACTCGAAAATCCACTCCGTCCATTGGTTTCCTCTCGAAAAACCGTTCGGGAAGGGACAATTTTGACTGAAATCAGTGCGGCCCACTTGATCTTTTATTCCACCGTCCGTCTGATGTTTGAACGGCTGGGATTTGATCTCTGCTTCCATTTGAATTTTTTCCACCTAGGCGAGACTTATTGCTGCCCCAGGAAGTGGATGGACGGTCCGGATCACTCATTTGGGCATTGTGTGAGGCCCACAACTCAGGACCGGCGGCCGTGCTTGCGGACGCTGGAAACGGCGAAGGAAGAACGCGGGTCAGCTTCTCGCTGACCGTTCTCATGGTTCGGTGCACGTGAGTTGTGCACGCTCATGCCATGTACATGGGTCCCACAGTGATGTTTCGAGAAATCTGCTCCGTCCATCCTCTTTATCATCTTATTTCAACAGTTGAGACCAAATTTGGGACATATCCTGCTATCAGGTGGGCCTGAAATGATGATTTTAGGGGCTGATCTGACCGTTGGGACACTTCCATAGTGATCCAAGAGCTGAAACTTGATATGTACAGTTAATTCACGGCCCCCGTCACACGTATGAAGTTTCGGACTGATTGGATGGTGGGAACCATGTGATCTTGCATTCTGGACCCTTTTCGGGCCCCTTTGGCTTGCTTTCCTCCGATCCCAGGCGTGTATATTCTTCACCATTGGTTTTCTGGGGTCCATCCCGTGCTCAGGTGACTTCAGAACGTCAAATCCATGCCTTTAACATCAATTTCCAATTAACGCTCCTGATTTCATCCTGTAATAAAAACACGATTAAAATCTGGCATTAAACATTATCATGCATGTAAAATCAAGTAATTACTGGGGTCTGATATGCAATATTCGACCCTGATCACGTATGAAATTTGAATTTGTGCTTGTCATGATTAATTGTTGCCTATGTATGGTAGATGCATGTGTATCAACTTCTGGGTGAACGGATTAGCCTAATACATGTTATCCCGACATACGTTGTGTATGTTATAACGTGTAGCCTAAGTGTTTGTAGAAATGTTCGAATGAATATGGAACTATGATTTATGCTTGCCATGACTATTGGTCGTGAATGCATGATTGTGGTTCATGTGGCAACTCCTTTGTGAAAGGATTTGCTAGGACATGTGTTATAACTAGCATATTACAGGTATGTTGGAAGGTGTAGTCTAAGTATTTATAAAATTGTATGAATGAGTAAGTAGTTAGTAAATTGCAATGTATAAGGGTATTGAGATATGATTCTCAACTACTTTAACTATGTGTATGCTTTCCTCCATGTACCGTATATTATAATATTTGTTTATCTATGTAATGCATATGTATAAATCTATGTTTATGTTATATTCCATAAAATGCAAAAACAAGTCCGTGAAGGGTGATGGGGGAGTGGTGTGATGATTCTGTGCAACAGCCCTGGTAGCCCTAAAGCGGACATGGTTCTATGATTTGAAATCTTGATCCATTACTGCTTTAATTATCTTCTAGGATATTTTGTTGTAATTGAATGTGATTGGGGCTATTGTATAGTCCAGGCAATCGGTAACAGAACCTAGATTAGTGGATGATGTTGTTTCACCACACATGATATGTTCGACGAATCCGAGTCGTACTTCGGTTATCGACAGTGATTAGGCCACATGGAGTGCTTATGCACTTCATGTCGATCAACTCGATGTACGCTCGTGCTAGTCGAGCTCATCAAGTAATCCTATTAGCCCTATGTATGTTCACCATATTTGGACGCTACTGCTTGAACCTAAGGTACCAAACTCACCAGTGGAAACCCCGTTAACCTTAGTACCTTGATCCACTAAGACTCATGAGCCAGACATGGTGGTATGGGACACCGTGGTCGAGCTGTTGGCCTACGTCGGGGCGACGAGCCCACCCGTAGTAACCAATGAGCAACCCAGACTCATGAGCTGAATACGGTGGTATGGGATACTATATTTGAGCTGTCGGCCTACATTGTTTTGGTGATGAAGCCGTGATGGGTGATGGAGGAGTGGTGTAATGATTCTGTGCAACAGCCCTGGTAGCCCTAGACGTGCCCTTTGTAGTGTCCTCGAGCATACATTGAACCTGCATTGAGGCGATGTGCCTTTCCGTAGTAATCAGAGTATAAGCTAGGCCTACCCTATCGTAGCCTGGCTGTGGTCCCCAGTCGGGTCGGTGATGTGCCTTCGAAAATCGATTGCTAATTATAGGGCGTTAGTGGTAGTGACCTAGAACCGTAACTTCGTATGAGATTTACTAGGATTGATGACCCTATAATGGATCATTATTTGGGTATTGATATAAGGGCAGTACCTTAGTTTCCCAACCCTGCTGTATGAAAAGGACTAATAAGAACTTAATAATCATATACATGTACCACATTACGCGTACGTTCAGGCGTAGCAGGTTCAGCATTGAGGCAGTGTTCTTCATGCGCGAACGTGAGATGAAGTCGCTGAGGGAGCGTAGGCGAGGGCATGCATCATACATTCATACCATTTTTGCATTAACAAGAGTACTTACGGATGTGTGATTTACTGCTTTATCATTACTGCTTGATTGAATTGATAACATGTTAACCTCTGCTTTATTGTTCCACTTAGTCGAGCACTCACTCCCACGTTACGGGACGGTGTTGTACACACCAACCAGACCCTGTCTTGGTTTCAGATGATGGCGATGCTTGCGAAGCGAAGCCGGACTTGTATGATGACGAGGAGATTCCTCCTATATGCTGCTATTATGTGGGTCTAAGTAGACCATGTTTTGATCGACGGGGTTACAGGGATGTTGATAAGATGCCTTTACACTTGTTATTTTACACTTTTGGAACACTCATGTATATTCATTTTATTCATTTTTAGAGTATACATGTATATATTTAACCTAGTAACATGTTCACACTCTAGAGACTTACAACAATTTATATATTTTATATATCTATCACAGTCTTTCGCCTGCGAAATTTAACTATCTCTGGAGTATGATATGCTGTTTTGATATAATCCCACTCATGTTTAATGCACTAACACAGACAACATTGAATCATAAGCATATATGTTGCATAAGTAATGTTTTAGAACTCGGGAGTTGAGTTGCTACTCGACCCCCAATTTTCAGGGCGTTTGGGACTCATCAACTTATTTGTAAGTATCTAGAGTCCAAGAGGACACTTGTGATCATTCCTTTTTAGGATTGGATCTTAAGTGGTTCTCACCCTTTGAAGTCCTCAAGGAGGCCTCCGATGGGGTGTACGTGGTGGGTGCGTTGTGTGGACTCTTGATCATCGAACCACTATAAAAATGACTGTGTTTGAGATTACTATTCTTCTGATTATGTGATTTGCTTCAATATTTACATATCTGAATATCTGAGATCACACCTCACACACTTTTACAGTCATATCCATCATAAACTAGTTTGCATATTGTTTACTTCTAAAAAGGTTTGTGATTGGATCCTCTATTGGGCTTGGAAGCTAGTAGAGTTATTTTTGAGTTATCCTAATATATGCCTATTGTTAGGAGTAGTGTAATAGGATTTTAAAATAAATCATAAAAACTTTTAAAAGTCCTCTTCACCCCCCTTTAGGACATATTGGTATATCCCGATTTCAACTAAAGCAGTCTTCACCGCAATTTCAATGACACTCCGTCACTGTTGCACATGTGGGCGGGCGCACCTGGGTAGACACTAATGTGGGCGGGTGTGATGTGGGCGGGGCTGAGGCCTGGGTGAGCTACCAGTGGTTGACAGGCTACTGAGCAGGAGTTACATATTCATTCATCCATTCACGATCCACTCGGGCTGGTGGTGTGCAACTATTTGTTACATGTACCTTCGCAATGGCCAGGATTTCAGTTGGGGCGCGTGATTATCCTGAGATTAGGAGTTTGCCACATTGTGTTTAACTATCCAAATTTAGGTATGAGACTGGTTTAGATAGAATTACTTTATGATGGACCCCATAACCTGCGATACTATGTACTATCATCCTGACTTCACTCCAGTTTGGTCATTTCATTCGCATCGCATATTGCATTTCATCCACGGCATATGGCATTTTGGGATTGCTACATTTCTGTACTTATATGGCTTAGAAGGACTTGGCAGCATCTGCATATTGCATTGCATCCGCAGTATATGATATTTAGTTCATTATGATTTACATTGCGTACTCTGATATTATATGATTCATAGACTTACCAGTATATTTCCGCTTACTCTAATATTGTATGATTCATGATCTTGTCAATATTTCCGCTTATTCCGATGATGTATGATTTATGGGCTTTGTTGTATACTTGGCACTTACCTTACACACACTTTCACCATCCTTTAAGCTTTCTATAAGCTTATGCACTACAGATGCATGCAGGTGGCGTTAGGTTGCAGTAGCGTTGGACTTGCAGTGTGCAACAAACTTCTGAAGCTTTGATTTTGATACTTATGTATTTCCCCTTCAGCATTGTATTCAAATGTTTATATTAGTGGATATGTGGTGATATTGTTTTGTGATTTGGTTATGCTTGTGGTTATGCTCCATTATATATTTTAAAAAAATCACTCTGAAAATCCTCCTTGTAGGATCCTAGGATCAGACTGGTACATGAGTGCTGAGAGCCGAGAATGGGGCACTACGGAGGCTATCAGTGTCGAATTCAGCAATTGGGAATTTTGTGAGCCCATTTTCTGAGTTTGGGGCATGACAATCAAGCCTCAAGGTAGAAAACCTATCTTATATATATGAAATTTTTCTTGAAAAAATTCAATGTGAGACTAAACCCACAACTCAAAAGCAACAAAAAATTTAAATTTGGAGGGAAACTGAAATATTTGAAATTCCATTTTTAATATAAATTTTGAAACGAAATACAACAATATGTATCAACATTGTATATGAATGATGTGGCCATATTGGCCTACTTCGGCGCAAAAGAGGGGAACGATACCCTACTCAATACATTGATTTTAAACCTTGAACTTGAATTTTGAGGACTAAAACAACTACCTTTAAGACTAGGATCCCCCCGAGTCTCCCTTCCAAATTGTTTTCCTTAGTATGATTGTTTTTTAGGCTTTGGACCTAAATTATATGTCTCATATAATGATTGGAGTGAATTTCATATATCCTTGAAAGAAAAATCAAGGGTTAACTTATCTCCTCCAACTATTTGAAAGGTGAATTGTCCCCCTCCAAACTGTTTCCCTTCTAATAGCTCACCTAAATTATATGTTAGTTTTTGGGCCTATGATTAAAGTCGGAAAACTGTCCTGGTGATCGGGTGAATTTCAATTAAATATTACGGTGGGGCCTACTTCAGCTAGCCATGCATTAAGAGAGATGCTCACACACAGCTAGTTGTACGACTAACTAGTAAGCATGTGGGGCCCACCATGGTATTAATTGTGTGTTATCTTGTCCGTTCAACAAGTTTGTCTCATGATGAAAATGGAATTCCTCAAAAATCAAGTCGATCCAACCATGAAATGGGATGCCACCCAAGAATGTGGGGGTTTTTTGAGTGGTTGTCCATGATTACATTTAGATTTGTAGGGAATTCCATTTCCATAATAAGACAACTTTGTGACAAGATAGATATCACACAAACACTTAAGCTCCACATACCATCTAGTTGGATGTACAACTAGTTGTGTGTGACCATAATGAACTTTGCTAAGCCCAGACTAGGGCTTTCAACAGGCCAGGCCACATGCCACACATGTGCCAGCATGGAACATTGGTAGGATATCTAATAACCCATTAATTAAAGGCATAAAACTATGTACATCCTCTTGCCCTAAAATCAGGTTGGACCAATTGTCAGGTGGGCTACAGTTTATATACAAAATTTACGGCTGAAGAATACTTGTCTGAAGATTTTTAACCATCGAACTATTTCTGATGTAGTGTCTCATGCACTTACAGAATAGACCAAATTTTGTTTTGTGAGAGAACATCTATATTGTTAGACCCACCTTAGGCATGGCTTGGATATTGTACCTATCAGCCATGCTGGCACATGTGTGGCTTGTACATGAGATGCCTTATACAGGCATGCGGGCTCTTACTTAATTCTGAGACTTCGAGATTTCTTTGCAACTGATCAATAGACGATAGTCGGCCTTATGGACTAAGTTATAATATGTTACTTAGAAGTACTTTTATTATGTACACGATGGAGAAAGTCTCATACGTCAGGACGACGGCAGACATGAGAGTCGCTCCATCAGGAAGAGGCAGAGTTCGATTCCCATCTCGCACCGAGACTAGAAATCGAGATCCATCCCATGCCCCATCGTGCCAGGAGGAAGGTGGTGGTCCTACAGCTTTTTCAGGAATCGCTCAGGGGCAAACCGGAGCTTCTCGGTTTTCTGTTAATACCATAGGGGGTTTCAACATATATGTGGGGAATCTACCCTTCGATTGCACGGAAAATGACTTGCTGAAAATTTTCCATCAATATGGCAAGGTGAATGACATTTATATTCCAAGATTCAGAGATTCCCTGGGGTCCGAGAGGATTTGCATTTGTACGATTCCACTACGAATCCAATGCCAGAGCGGCAATGGGAGTCCTAAATGGCAAGAAGATTGACGGTAGGGAAGCAGTGGTGCAGAGAGCAAAACCTAAATGGCCCAAGGCTTCCGTCCTGCCTAACCCTAGGAAATTCTCTCCATCTGTCCTGCAAGAACCGCTTCAGAACACTACATCAGTTCCTCCATCAGTAGCATACCAATCGTATGCTGATTCAGTCAGAGAAGGACAAGTGGGCAGAAAGAAAGGTAAGGCTGAAACCCCATTCACTATAGTAAATCCAGCGACAGTGAAAAGAAAGCTCAAAGAACTGCAATGGAGTCTGATTGGTTGAGTCTCGTTCGGTCTACATCGATTTTAAGATTAATTCAAGCCGTCCGACGCTCTGCCTTTATGTCTGCTGCAATTGATGTCACCAGACTTTCTCAGTTCCAATTCCTGATAATTTTAAAATCAGAGAAGGAATACAAAGATTTTCTAGCTGACAAGGTTTTTGCACAAAGAGATGGGTCTTGATGGTGTGACCCCTTGGTCCTAGGAGAGTTCAAAGGACAAGGAAGGCATCTGGATTAGACTTTATGGAATTCCTCCCCAAGCATGGTTTGAAGCCACGATCCTTGACATAGAAAACTTCTTTAGGAAGGTCCTTCTTCTCGATCCCAATAGCAGATTGGTTCTCTTCCAAATGCATGCTAGAGTGAAGATCATTCCCCATGCCAGAGCTAACTTAGGTCAGGTCCTCGACCTACTGGTTCTCTACTCCAACTATCCCATCTTCATGAGGGTTGAAGATTGTCAGACGGACCTAAGGCCTCCCAAAGTTCATCTGACTCCTGTCAATTTCTCAAGGCAGGAGGAATCCAAGAGAGATTAGGCTGATAAGAGATTCTATTCTCAGAAGACGGGCCATCTTGTATGCATCCCAACTGTTTGTCATCGGGACTGTGTGAAAGTGTCCTTAACTCTTGGAGGTGTTAACGCTGGTAACCCTTTAGAGGGTGGAACCTCAACCACTCTTAGCAATCCCTATGCTTCGGAACCTGAGGAGCCTTCATTGTCAACAACTCCTTTAGACTGCATAGTCCCTCATATTTTGCCACTCATTGGCAAAGGTCACCCTGTGGGTGAGCCGATCGACACCTATCCTCTCAGTGATGCTCAGTTACAGTCTCCCAGAGAAAATCAATTTCTGTCTCCCGACCCCCTCACAATGGGTAAGGTAACCCTCACCCCTAAGCACAGAGGCCGCGAGAGTCGGTCTTCCCCCTCTTCAACAGCAGGAGGGGCCCCTTCTTCTAAGGTGCTGTTATAACCTACTTCTGATGGTCAGAGTGACCAGGTAATGCAGCAGAGAAATCAGAAGCCTGATCGATTAGTAGAAGCTGAGTCCTTCAATGTCTCCTCCTTACTAGGGGATATTGACTGGAATAGAACTTGGCGGCCGCACCCCAGGGCTGCTTTAGTAGGTAACTCTCCTCTCTGTTTGAAAGTGAGCAGCCCTGCTCAGGACCCACCCTAGGTGGCTGGAATTCCACGAGGTGACCCCCGTGCAATTCCATGTGAATGCCTACCAATGACTCATCTATTTGTCGATGATAGCCGCTTACGCCTAGCAGTTGATCTCTCACCGTACTTCGACCACGCTTCAGTATGCAATTCAGGGTCTCCAGCCAACACCCTCCCACCTAGTGGCGAAATTTCTCCAAATGCAACTCCCTTGATACATACCCCTTGTCCTCCGGACACTGTTACTTCAGACCAACAGGGGTCATTAGCAAAGAATCTCTCAGTGCTGATTCAAGAAATACCAAGACCAGGGAGAGGGACAAAGGGGAAAATTAGAGGTAGAAAGCTTTCAACCATTCCAGGGGAAGGGGAATGGTACAGTAGGCTCAGAAGATTGAAGAGACGGGCAGTGAACTCTGGATGTGTAACTGATGGATGAAGCCATCGTCTGGAATGCTCGTGGAGTGGGCAACTTATTCATTCAAGCTACTCTTACTAAGTTAGTCAACAAGTACATGCCCTCTCTTCTTGCTATTCTGGAACCCATGCTCAGGGACTCCCAAAGAGTGGGCCTTGGTTTGAAGATTGGGTTTCACAGTTCCTTTTCCAATGTTGTAGAGGGAGGAAAAATATGGGTGTTTCACAAGAACTATCTTAATGTTTCATAGTTTTGCTCTCTAACCAGCTTATTTCCCTTCATGTTATTGTTCCTACTTGCAGGGAGCCTATTCTCGTCTCCATTGTGTACATGAAATGTAGCTGCATTCAGAGAAGATTGTTATGGAGGGAAATTGTGGCGTTGAGTAGGTCTAACCAGCACCCGTGGGCGATTGCAGGTGATTTCAACGCTGTTCTCTCTTCGGATGAGAGGCTTGGATCGGTGAGGCCTGATGCTGCCACTGCAGATGATTTTCTGAATGCCATCCATCATGCTAATTTGCTGGATGCGGGGTTCGCCGGGAATCGCTACACTCGGAGCAATAATAGGGCCGCATCTGCTAAGATTTGGGATAGGCTGGACAGGGTCTTCATCAACGACTCTTGGCTCAGGTGCTTCCCGACCTTCTACGTTCAACATCTGGTTCGATCCAATTTCGACCACGCCCCTCTACATCTCCACCTTCTTAGATCGGTACCTCCCTCAGCCAGGCCATTCAGATTTTATAGAATGTGGACCCTCCACGAGGGTTTCCTGCAGGTTATCAGTGAGGCTTGGTCAGGTCAGCTCTCCCCTTCCCATCTTATCAATTTTTAACTTAAGATGAAGAGAGTTAAACAAGTTCTCAGACTCTAGAATAGGGAAGTATTCGGGAACATTTTCAGCCAGGTGAAGCAGGCTGAGGAAGAGCTTCGTGCCATTGAATGTAGAATGCAAGTTTCCAGGGATGAGGACCTTCAGCAGGAAAGTGTGTCAGCCAGGAACGCCTTATCGGATCTCGAACTCAGGGAAGAGGTGTTCTGGAAACAAAAATCTCGTATCAATTAGCTTGAAGAAGGGGATCAGAACACGAAGTTCTTCCATGTCGTTGCAACTGAATGGGTCAGAAGGGTAGAAATCAGATTCATTAAGATGGATTTAGGTTCAGAACTTACTAATCAGGAAGAAATTAAACAGGCAACTGTCTCCTACTTCTCTCGGCTCTTCCAAAAGGATACCTCTCTTTTGCCAGCAGATTTCACTGATTCCATTCCCAGTTTGGTAACGGATGAAGACGATTCGTTGCTGGTTGCTCCTATTACTCTTGATGAGCTAAAAATGGCAGTGTCCTCCATTCCTAAGGATGGGGCAGCGGGGCCTGACGACTTTTCAACTGCCTTCTTCTCTCATTGCTGGCCGATTGTGGCAGGAGACATCCCTAGTGCGGCTCAATGCTTTCTCGACAGTAGCCCCCTCCTCAGAGGGTACTCAGCATCCCCGATCTGTTTGGTTCAAAAGATGCCTTTGGCCTCCTCCTTCAAAGACTTCCGACCCATTAGTCTCTGCAATGTAATCTACAAGATCATATCGAAGGTTCTTGCCTCCCGCCTTGTATCCATCCTTCCTAAAATCATTTCGGCTGAGCAAGGGGCTTTTGTTCGAGGGAGGTCCTGTAAGTGCTATGATTTGATTCCTCTTTGATTGTCAAATTTTATGTGTCAAAACACCTCCATATGTTGTGTGGTTGTATCTTGATAAATTTGTTCGAGACACATCGTCAACACTTGATGTCTAGCTCAAAGAATTCTTCAAGCTTCATGATAATTCAAGCTACAATATGAAGAGAGAACTCTGGGTCAAGACTCAAGTTCAAGTGCAAGCTCAAGATTCAAATGCGGGACTCAAGTACAACTTAAAGTTACATTGAAGCTTCAGAAGTAGTCAAGCTACATCAAGAAGTAATCAAGCTTCGTAAAGATCAAGGTCTAAGCAATTGAAGTGTTCAATGTCCATACTTGATGTTCCGGGTTTGATAGACCATTAGATTGACCTTAGGGTAGGTCACTTTGGATATATAATCCAAATGGATATTATTACAAGATTTTGGTCTACTTTAAGACTAGTCCTAGACCCTGTTCGACCAGTCCTAGTACTGCCTCGACCAATCTAAGAAATTCCAAGACCAGTCCTAAGATGGTTGCAATTTATCAGATTTTTTGTTTCGCCTACGACCAGTCCTGGAGTCTGTTCGACCAGTCGTGAGATGGTCTTTACTCAACCTTCGACCAGTCGTAATGCTTCGACTCAAACTCCAGTGACTAAATCAAGGGTCGCACGACCAGTCATAGAGGGATCTCGACTGATTGTGGACTGCCTTCGACCAGTCGTGGACTTCCTACTGCCAGTCGTAAAATGGTCTGATGTGATCGCGCTCAAAAATTCAAAAATCAGTTTATTTCAAGACCAGTTGTGGTAACCCTAGGACCAGTCGAAGATGAATTTTTTCTGCTATAAATAGCATACAAATTTCAGAGTTTTTCATTGAATATTTTAGTGAATTCAAGGCTCCACTCTGAGATAAGTTAGTGTTTATTTTCAAGCTATTTTTGTGCATAATTTCTTTCTCTTTTTAATAGCTTATTTAATTTGATTTTTTTTCTGTATTCCAATCTGATTTAAAAAGAGGAATTGACTTATTCCTTCTTCTTGGAATCAAAATCAAATATAGCTATGCCCAACTGGTTTAAATCTAAAATCAATTAGAACTTAGAACCATATTAAAGTGAGTTATGGACATTAAACTTCTATATTCAAACATCTACTCCAATTGGTTCTCCGGGCAGCTACAAGAGGATAAATTCAGGTATTTTACAATTCTGTAAATTCCTTTCCTTTTTGGTTTTTGTTTAGGATTCGCCAGAAAAATCTCAAATTGTGTGGTTATCTGAGAAGAGCCAGAAAACTCAGAAGTGTGGGTTTTTGGAATGTGTAAGCCCAAGTTAAAAAGACACAATTGTAAAGGTTTTAGGTGAACCTGTGAAAACCTATTTGATAGTGAACGCTAATATCCCCTATGTGAGGATATTAGGAGTGGAGTAGCATTCTGTGTGGCTGTTCAAGAACAGTTGGTGTACACATAAGCGAACCACTATAACTCTTTGTCTTGTGGATTGAGTGCTTGCTTAATTTTCATATCTTTTATCATTCAGTTGTGTGGAATGTACATGTGGATGTGAATGTTGTAACAATTTACATTTCAAGCAAGTGTGGAGATTGTTGTAATAAATTAGATTTACATTTCTGCATTTAATTTCAATTCTCTTCTATTCATTTATCTTTATTAAAATTGAGTTCTTGATTCAAAAGAAGTTCTAGAAATAAGGTTGTCCTACCATAAGCCCTTGTTTATTATGGTGTAAGGTTATCCTTAGAAATGAATTTGTATCAACCTCTCAATGTTTATGTATTAAGGTGATTTGATTTCAACATTGATTATTGATTTATAATTGTAAGGCTATTGTTTAAATTTATTCCGCTGATTCTATTTTAATTTGGCATAGTCCTATTCACCCCCCCTCTAGGACATATAGCTTGGCCTTTTCAGGTCCATCTCTAGGAACATTGCATATGCGCAAGAGGTGTTGAGAGACTTAAACCGTAAAGCCCCCCCTCGACCTCGAGAAGGCGTATGATAGGGTGAGTTGGGACTTCTTGAAGTTGGTGCTTCTTAAGTTCGGATTCAGCGACAGATGGGTTGCCATCTTGGAAAATTGTTGGTGTAATGTCTGGTTCTCGGTTTTGATCAACGGCGAAGCTGCTGGCTTCTTCCATTCATCCAGGGGTCTCCGCCAAGGTGACCCTATTTCCTCGAGTCTTTTCATAATTGCAGCAAGGCACTCTCTAGAAGATTCAGGTCCCTTGTCGAGTCAGGACGTTGCAAACCATTTCAGCTGAGATCGGGCTGCCCCCTCGCCTCCCACCTTCTCTTCGCTGACGATACCTTACTCTTCATGAATGGGAGAAAATCCTCCATCAGAGCGGTCCAGTCTTTCCTTGAGTTTTTCCAACAGGCCTCAGGTCAGAAAATAAACCGTGGGAAAAGCTGCTTCCTGTTCTCCAACAAGCTCCCTGAGGCCCGGGTCAAAGAGATTGAACGGTTACTTCAAATTCGTAGATCAATTGGCTCCCTCTCATATCTGGGGGTCCCGTTTCTGAGAGGGAGAATTAGAGTAGCTGATTTCCAGTTCTTACAGGACAAGGTCCAAGCTAGAATAAACCGGAGGAAAGCCAGACTATTATCGCAGGCTGGTAGAGCCACTCTAATCAGACACGTTTTAAGTAGCATTCCCCTTCACGCAATTGCAGTGGCAGGGGTCCCGGTGCATGTCCTATCCAACTTGGAGCGTAGCTTCGCCAGGTTCTTTTGGGGTTGGGCAGATGGATCCCAAAAACTTCATTAGGTTGCCTGGAAGAGAGTCTCTTGCCCTTTTGAGGAAGGAGGACTGGGGATTAGGAAGATTAAAGAAGTTATGAAGGCCATGAGATTGAAATTGGCTTGGGATGTTAAGTATGGAGATGAAGATGGGCCTCGGGTTAGGCTAGTGAAAGCCAAATACCAGGCTGATTTCAGGTAGAAATCCCCATTTTCCACCTTCTCTTTTGCCTCTCCATTTTGGAAAACATCAGAGGCCTATTACCTCAGGTGGATGAGAATATCTAGTGGTTGGTTCGGGATGGCTCTCGTAACTTATAGGTTGACAACTGGTCGGGCCTCGACCCCTTGCTTCAGAGATCTCTCAGGAAAGTGCTAGAAGAACTCCTATACCTAAAAATTCAGAACTTCTTAGGTCTGTTTAGTCCTCTTCCCCCGTCATCAGTATTCTTCTTCCTTTCGCAGCCTGATATTGATCACATTTTCCAGGCTAGTTTTACCACCTTGGATGGTGCTGATGTGTGTATCTGGCCCCACGCCCTCTCAGGGAAATGCTCCATCAAGTCAGCCTAGAATATAACCAGACAAAGAGCTAGAGACAGGGACTGGATTTTCCAACCTAGATAGAAGAATTGGCCCCCTAAGATTTCAAACTTTATTTAGAGGCTGATTCAAGAGGCTGTTCCGGTGGATTCCAGAGTGCTGGATAAGGGTGTGGTTCTGGCTTCAAGGTGTAGTTGCTGTGAGATGGATCCCGGGATTAGTTCCAGCATGGAATCTTTAGAACACCTCTTCCTTTACAGTAAGCTTACGAAAGCTGTTTGGTCCCACTTCAACAATCACTTCGGCCTACCGTCCCTCCCAAACCAGTCCATCTCCTCTAGGTTGAGTCAGTGGAGGCACGCTTTTGTTGGGGATGGTATCTCTGCTCAGTCCCGTGTATTCGCTGCTTGCTATATTTTATGGGAGATATGGCTTACCAGAAACCAAGCCAGGTTCGACCTCAAGCCTGTGAGAGCAGCGGTTACCATCGCCAAGGTAGAGTGGTGGATCAGGTGGAAGGCTGGTGGGTCGACTAGTGTCGGTCAGAGAAGCAGGGGCAGAGAGATAGGGAGCCGCATCAAGCCTAGTCCTGGCCTGCGGCATTGGGAGATAGTGAGGTGGTCCAAACCACCTTCAAACTGGTTAAAGCTTAATGTCGATGGCTCCTCACGTGGCAATCCTGGGCCATCCGGGGGTGGGAGAATTCTCAAAAATGACCACGTGGAGCTCAAGTTTACTTTCTGCTCGCCCTACACTACCAAAAAATTGAGCAACGGCTATGGAGGTTGAAAGGTTTTAGCCACGGATTAAATCCGTAGCAATATAGCTACAGATTTAATCTATAGCCTAAGTGTTCTATAGGTAAAGCGTACCTCCTCACCTAAAACATATTAAATATAGATGGTGCTTAAGGGGATCCATGAGGTCCATTGGAATATATGTGTTTGATCTAAGCCGTCCAACAATTCTGATATATAATTTTAGTTTTTAAGCCCAAAATTTATGTAGATTAAATGTCTAAGTGGACCACACCATAAGAAATAATATAAATTAAATATCTACTATTAATATGTTGTGTGGTCTCCTTATAGATTCGATCTAACCCATTTTTTTATCAGCGCTTAAAATAATAATTTAAAATTAATGGACGGAGTGGATAATTGAAATACATCACAGTGGGCCCCATGGTCCTAAAACCATAAAACGTCCAGGGAGCTGTCCATCACGCGCCCCTCCAAAATACTAAACCCCTCCAAAAACGAAACCTCCTGTCTGCCAATTTCTCTCACTCGACTGACGAAACCCATCTCTCTCTCCATCTCTCTCTCTCGCACTCAGTCTCTCTCTTTCCCTTGCCCTCTCTCGATCTCCCGATCTCCCTCACCCTCTCTCCCTGTCTCTTGGCCGCATTCCCCTCTTCTTCTTTTTTTTTTTGTCAAAAAGCCCTTTCGCTGCAAGAAGGAGAAGAAGAAGGAGGAGTAGAAGGAGCATGTACGGTTAGTTTCTTTCTTTATCTCTCTTTATCTGTTTCTCAAATCTTTCAATCCTTCAATCCGCATTCCTCTCTCTCTCTCTGTTTCTGAAATCTAATGGCCCGTTTGGCCGGTCGAATTGGAAGGGATTGGATGTTATTGGAAGGGATTGAAAGTTTAATCTTGGGATTGGCCGGGCGTGCTAAACAGAGTCGGTGATCTGATCCCAATCCCTGAGACGCGAGGGATTGGAAGGGATGGGAAGGTTTAATCCCGGTATTACCCGGGCGTGCCAAATAGACTGGATATATCAATCCAGGGATATAGCAATCCCATGTATCTCAAGACAATCCACTGACAACACCATCAATACCTAGAAATTCAGGCCATCCATCCTTATACCATTCAATCCCTTTCAATCAACCCGGCCAAATGGGCCCTAAAAATGCTTTGTGGGCTCCACCATAATATTTGTATTTGGGCCATTCATTTTTTCCAGCTCATTTTAGGGCCAAATCTCAGGTGGACCACACCATAGGAAACTGTGGTGAATGAATGCCAACCATTAGGGCCTGTTTGGCCAGGCAGATTGGATGGAATTGGATTGTATTAGAGTGGATAATGATAGCTGAGTCAGTGGATTGGCACAAGATATATGGGATTGCTATATCCCGGGATTGCTATTTCCGGTCTGTTTGGGACACCCGACTAATCCCGAGATTAAACCTTCCAATCCCTTTTAATCCCTTGAACCAAACATGTCGCAAGCAATTTTGAAGGGATTAGGGTGGATTGGATGGGAATCTGAGAATTTTAAGAATTAGGGATTTCACCTTCCAGATTCGGGAGAGCGATTTTAGTCTCAGGTATAGTTGGAATGGGGCTATAGGAGTGGCTACTTTGTGGCAATTTTTTTTTTTTTTTTTTTGCTTCAGCTAATCACAATATATTAAGGAGCTTACAGTGACAGTCCTTCCATCTTTTAATGAACTAAAAGATGGTGATGGAATCATGTCTTCCTTAACGAATACTGAGTTCAGCTCCCTACTTCAAATGATCCCACCATTCCAGACCTTCACAGAGGGAATTCCAAGCTCATGTCAGCCGGATGGAATATGATGTATCACAATCGGCCCCTTCAATAAAAATTTGCTAGTTGTGTGCATCTTTTCACCTTTTCAGAATCATTGTTGATGTGATTATGATGTCTTCTTAGTTTCCATTAGCAGACATGTGATTAGGACATCGATGTTTTGGGTGGTGGCAACAGCCAGTGGATTACTTGGATTGGCCATCAACTTCACCTCCATGTGGTTTTTAAACCAAACAGGTCCCACCACATACAGGTAAGAGTCATATACAACTGAGAGAGTGATCTTGATTCACCAATTGACTACTGATGAAGAACTTGTGTTTTACAGAATTTCATACTGTCATGTCCTGCTTATTTAACCTGGAAATGTTTTTGTTCTTCTCAATTGTACGTATTATAGAGGCATTTTAGTCTCACTTGAAATTCAGGAGGTTTATTGGGAGCACCCTTGTGTGGTTTTGTTGCAAATGTGGGGAGTATGTTTTATTCATTTTTTTCCTTTTATTTATTTATTTATTATTATTATTATTATTATTTACGGTTCTTTGGCATTTCATTTTAGAGATAGATGCTGGTTAGGAATAGTATTGATAACTGATTTGTTGGAACTCTTTTTGTTTCCTTCTAATGATTAATCATTGTTTCTAGCTCACCAATCAAATGGGTAGGATCTTCCAATCTATGGGCATTTTTTATGCCTCCCATCGGCGCAGGGTCCATCAGATCAATAGTCTTCCTACCAAAGACTGTATTTTTGTTGAAGATGAGAACCTATATATGTATGTATGTATGTATGTATGTACTCCCTTGGCAATCCCATCTCTTGAATCTTTTACTACGATGCACCTTCCTCCCATTGCCAAATTTATCCCTCCTTTATATGATGAAGGTTAAAATTCTATTTTTTGATCTACCTTTTACAACCATTTAGTTGGTTTCCATTCAAAAAGGAACACCGACAATGCATGCATGCTGCTATAATTCCTTATTCCTATGATGTTTCCCTGTGCAAACATGAGAGAAAGCATAGGCATATTAGAAATGAAGTTGATAGGAATGTAGACTGTATTACTTATGGAAGCAACTATTTGGAAGGAGTACTTATGGAAGCAACTGTTTGAAAGGAGAAAGTGTTTTTCTAAAAATCTTTGTTTTTTAAATTGAACTCTATTTTGCCAATGTTTCTGGGAAAAAAAAAAAGAGCAAAGAAATGGCGTGTAATAATGAAGCCATTTTAGACACCATTTGTATCCTTTTTTAACATGATTTTTCTTTCTTTTAGTTATTCGGTAAAAAGAGAAAGAAACCCAAAAAGGCACTCTTGGATCTCTACTGACGTTGCTTACTCTCGCAAGCATGCTTCCGACCATTACAAGAAATTAGAGGTATCTTTATTTCATGCCTTTGGGCACATGATTGAATTACAGGTATCTTTGTTTCATGCCTTTCAACACATGATTGAATTAGAGGTATCTTTGTTTCATGCCTTTACAATTTGAGTTCTTTACCCTATCAGGTTGTCTTTGATTTTATTTTATTATTTTTTAAGCATGACTTAGTTTTTGAGAATTCTGCATGCCAATTGAAATGGATTGTAGCTAAACCTTGGCTCAAGTAATGTTAGGGTGGAGCATAGGCTAGGCTTCTTGTAGTGAATATCTTGTAGCTATATAACTTATATTTACATTGGTGAGAAACTATTCGTGGACCTGCAGATCTTGGACATGTCAACTGTTTATTCATTACAATATTGGACAGTTTGAATGGGAAATGCCAGAAGGAACTCGAGACAATTGGGAGGCAATATCCGTTTAAATCTTTGAAGCTCAATTTTCTTTGCCATTATAAGTTTTAAAATGTTTAATTTGGTCTATATGCTTATTGTCTCCATCGATCATTTTCTGTTTGCCTTTATTATAACTTGTATATGTCTGTTAATTAAATCGCATTGGCATTTGATTTTTACACATCTCACTCTTGAATCTGAACATTTGGACATTTTTTATTTTCCCCATATGGATGTATGGCATGGATAAAACACATGCATCAACATGACCCCACATATGTGGGATCTTCACTCTTAGAAAATGTCCTTTAGTTTCTTCAGTCCTGCTTTCTAATGCTTTTGTAATTTCAGATTGGATGTTTTTACTCCTATCTTTGGCTGTGGAAAGAGGAGTTTGTGTAATTACCAATATCGGTGTAAGTAAGAATTTATTATCATTCACTGAGCTTGCAACATTTCAATTACATGATATTGATGAACAGTTATTTGTTACTAACATGTCTAGATCTTTTTCTTGGAAGTGGATCTACATGTTGCATAGGTAGCAATCCTAAATATTTTTTGTTTATAGTCTGAATTTAGTTTTTTTATCTAATTAGTTAGCAATCAAAGGCTTCAAATGTATTTTTTAAATAACTTGTTAGTAAAGAATCATTTTGATTTGGATTTTTTGCTTTTTCTTCTTTTTGGTTTTTGGATTCTTGCAAAAGAAGGGAAAAAAAATAGATGTTTATTTTATTTTTTAATTTTTATTTTTAAGTGGTTTGATTTGGGTTTTCAAGTAGATGATCCCCTTGAGAATGTGAAGCCCTCTAGTACTTGCTAGTTTGCACGATATCCCAAATCCATCATTGTGATAGGGATGAAATATACTTCAAACTTGAGCTAGCTACATAGTGTGAGTCAACACAGAACTTCACATGATGAGGGAACAAAATCTGAATGAGCTGAATTTGATATAGAGAGTTATGTAACGCCCTGAAAATCAGGGGTCGAGTGTAACTCAACTCCCGAGTCCCAACGCATCACTTATGAAACATATTTAATGATGTTTGAATGTTGTCTGTGTTAGAGCAATAAACATGAATGAGATTATACCAAAACAGTAATTCATACTCCAGATCAATTGTATAAAAGCAAGCGGAAGACTGAACTGTATACATATGTATGTAAAGAAACAAAATAAACGTTTCATTCTCCAGAGTATGAATCCATCTGAGTCACCATATACATGTCTGTTTATAATCAAAATATCAAAAATAAACTAGGTACAATCCCTGTAAAACCCGTCGGTCCTGACAGCCTAGTCGAAGCGCGAGAACTGCATATACGAGAACTCCTCCTGGTCCTCGTCATAATCAGCTCGCCTCGAGTCGTCGGCTCGCCTAAACTGTGTGAGAAGTCCGGTTGGTGTGCGCAACACCGTCCCGTAACGTGGGAGTGAGTAGCTAACTCAGTGGAACAATAAGGCATAAGTTATCATGTTATCAATACAGTCAAGCAGTAATGATAAAGCAGTAAATCAAACACTCCTAGTTACTCTGATTAATGCAAGTATGAATGCAGGTATGATGGATGCCCTCACCGACATACTCCCTCATGCGACACCATCTCACGCTCGCGGCATGCTTACATCCCACAGTGCTCCACATCTTCTAGGCACATGCGATGCATGATGAGCATGATTACCGAGTTTTTAATTAATCCATTTCAAACAGCAGGGTTGGGAAACTAAGGTACCTCCCTTGTATCATTCCCAAACATGATCCATTTTAGGGTCGTCAGTCCTAGTTAATATCAGACGATGGTGTGTTTTCTAGGTCACTGCAGAGGCTGCCAGGGCTGTTACACACAAAGGTTGCACCGCTCCCCCATCACCCCTTAAACGATTCATCACAATACAGAAACAGGCCTAGTTCATACTCTATATATCGCGGCGAACCCTAAGGCGCACTGCGACTTCAGAATATGCTCGCGGTCACTACAAAGGGTCGCTGTGGTACATTACACACAAAGGTTGCACCACTCCCCCATCACCTTATCAATGTAGGCCGGCACGGCGCGAATATAGTGTCCCATACCACCATAATCGGCTCACGAGTTAAGTTGCTCATTGGTCACTACGGGGAGGCACGTAGCCCGGCGTAGGCCGACAGCTCGACCACGGTATCCCATACCACCATGCCCGGCTCATGAGTCTTAGCGGATCGAGGTACCATGGTTAACGGGATTTTCACTGGTAAGTTTGGTACCCTAGGTTCAAACATTAGTGACCAAACATGGTGAACATACATAAGACACACGGGTTATTTGACGTGTTCGGCTGGCTCGAGTGCACAACAAGTTGGACGATATGAAGCGCAAAAGCACCTCGTTTGGCCAACCACTATCGCCAACCGAAGTACGACACGGGTTCGCCAACACATCATGTGTGGCGAAACGAATCTCAACCACAATTCCAAGTCTGATACCGGATGCCTGGACTATGGACATAGTCCCAAGCTCAATCAATTCCTAACCATATCATGTGAAGTACAGTATGATAAACAAGGAAATTCAGGAACGCTAGCAATCATGTTATAAAGCATGTTAATAAACAAGTTACAAAGCATGTCCAAAAGTATGTTGTAAAGCACTATACAAATAGGGATACAAATACATATATTTCATAAGTGAGTGGTTAGAGTAAATAACCATATAGAGGGTATCATATGTGACTCTAAGGTAGTTGAGAATCCCATCTCAGCACCTACCTAAGGTTCTAACACTAGCAATTTTTACAAATACTTGGAATGCACTTTTTTCAACATACATGGCGTATGTTAGATGAAAGTGCACTAGGGTTGTCCCTTTACCAAACTAGTATTTTATATGTATACATCATATTCATACAGCAAATAATTATGACAATTACATCAGCAAATTTTATACGTATAGGGTATTTTCTAGGATACCCAATTTCAACATACATAGTGTTTACAAGGGAACTTGTAATACGGCGATTCTTTTCGCCAAGCAATTAATTTATACGCACATAATATATTTATATAATAATTAATCATGACAAACACATCGCTAAAATATACACGTATACAGTACTTGTTACAATACCGTATTTCTACATACATGGTGTATATTAGTAAACATATATTTAGGCGAACCCTTTCGCCAAATGAGTATTTTATCCATACGACAATTAAACATGTCAAACACATTTCCATAAAAAATACATATACGGTATTTTATACAAATACCTAGAGTATGTGAAATTCCAAATTCTACAATTCTAATCGAAACAGAAAACGGAAAGCACTTTGTACATGTGCAATTGCATGCAGATCATGAATCTACCATTATCTGACATTGAAAGCGTTGAAAACCGCAACCTATACACCTAAAGTCCTCACCTTTTGTCGTAGAATCGTAACGGAGTCGATGGATTCGCTAAGCTTTCGTATACGGCAGTTTGGTAACCCATAACATGCTTTCGGTTAGTTATTTCATAACCTAATTTTTTCGAGTCGTTATATTCACCTAAACTTCAAGATTTGTTTCTAACATGAAAGCACTTAAACAAGTTTGAAGGATAAGATAGTGAGAGATGAGATTTGTGAAGGAAAAATGAAGTTTTCAGGAAAATGGTTTGAAGAAGAAATTTGAGACCTTTAAATTGAGTGTTTGAGAAGTTAATCAGGTGTTAGGATTGACCCATTGCTGAAGGACGTCTAATTTCAAGTGGCAAAAATCCGGGATGTTACAATCTACCCCCCTTAAAACAAAATTTTGTCCCCGAAATTGCCTAAGGGTAATAAGGAAAGATTTACTTATTTCTTTTGCCTAAGTTTTATTGATTTCGAGTTTCTACGCGTGGTAGGGTATATACTAGCCTGGTTAATGTTAGTCTACCCCCCTTAAAACTTATTTCTTTATCCATTTCTCATACCCTGATGGTTTGTTACAATTTATTTCTTTACCTATTTGGAGTCTTGACGACAATCCCCAATTATTTAGAGTAAGATAAATGTTTTCATTGTTTGACCAACACGGAGAGATGGTTATAGTGGGCTTGATCTCGATACATCGATCATCTACCGGGCCAGGGTAGAAAGCTCATCGTATCCCTTCCGAATCCTGGTGGATCCTGGTCTTCTGCTCGGCCAAGCAGTGAGTCCATTGGTAGTCGCCCAAGATTGAGAATTGGGTCAAGCCACGAATGCTTCGCAGTTTATATTTCAGTATCTTCGTAGACCGATCACTGTAAAAACTTAGGGAATGTCCATCATTGAAAGGCTCAAATTGCCTATATATAAGGTTGCCCTTTAGGTTTTAGTCTAAGAGAGTCCTCGTTATTATCTATGTCCAAGGAAATGGTGAATCAAATCTTACTAGATCATCCTAAAACGTTTTCTCATAGCAGAACTTGTTAGGGCTTCTATAATGTTCATATTTAACGAGCACAGTTTCGATCTTGGGCCAGTGGGGTAGGGTCCACCACGCTTTCGCTGTGCCACCCAGATCAAAGGAGTGTATTGATTTGACCTAGCTACATCTATCGGTCTCTGGCATTTTCTAATGTAACCGGTGGTCTAGTCTTAATTTAGGAGTAGTGGAAATCCATAGGTGTAGTCCAAAGTCTATGCTCTTACGCTCTCACATCATTTCTAATACAGAAAGGGTCTTATCACCTAGGGTCAAAGTTATCTAATTGGAACTGAGTTGCCTGTACTTGACGCTCGAGCATTTCACATATGCTCATTCCAACGAAGAGGGTCCTAAGGTTCACATCATAAATTTGTTGGGTTTCCTACACGGTCAGGCCTGTCGAAATTTAGGAGCACCGCTCTAGGCCCAAAACTCTAGGGCCTATTATCTTAAATGGGACTGCATTGCTAATCCCACTTCAGGATTTGAAGTGGCATGTTTGGTAGGAGGGTGGTAGGGGATTAATTTTATAGGCTTTGGAAAATGAGTCTTGTGTTGGAAGTGTGAGATGGGATTTCCAAATCCCATGATCATGAATCTCTAAGTGTACTTGAAAAGGAAAATTCTGGGATTTACTCTTAATTGCATACACTCCAAACATGGTATTGGAAAACATGGGATACACCCAATCTAGTGAGCATACCTTACACATACATTTATTGTTACTTTTACAATTCTAGTCACCTTAATCTTACCTAATGCAATTGGCTGAACGGGCCCTAAACATCCTAACATTCGGAGGTTATGAAAGTTATGGGACAAAAAAAAATATGGATTTTGTGTTCATATGGGTGTGAAATGGTGAGGCCAAGAGGAGTAATGGTGGAGGGGTGGAAGGAATTCACAATTGTCGCGTACAACTCTAACTTGCCAAACATTCGACACATTCCATCAACATAAAAACATAAAGATCCTAACGTAGGGGCTGAAACTTTTGATTCTCCACGAGTTTGAACCTCAACAGGGATTGTAAAGGATGGGTTGAGAGCTTACACGGTTTTGAGCTTCAAATGAGGGGGTGTGGGAGCTTAAATGAGGAAAAACGGAAAGGGTAGAGGGTAGGTGTTGCTATGAACGATGGAGGGGTGTGGGTTTTAACAGAAAACAGTGGAATGGGCGATTGAAAGGGAGGTTGTGAAGGTTTTAAGGGAGTACTAATTTAGGAAGGTTTTAAGGGAGTACTAGTTTGTGAAGGAAGTACTAGTTTGAGAAGGTTTTAAGGGACGGCCCATATATCAGGGGGTTCCCCTAGGCCCCAAACATGATCAGCCCGACCGGCCCGCCCGGTCGGGCCCGAAACCCGGGGAGGCCTCACCGACTTTTGGAGTGGTTGGCGATGACTCGCCATTTGGGCAAGGTCCTCGTGACCCCTAGGCCCCAAAAAAAATATGGGTCCCACCCTGGGTCCCCCTGCAAGTGCTCCGTTTGGCCCCCAACTCCATTTAAGGCATTTTGGGGCCAATTTACAAACCGGAATGAGTTTATATGATATGTAGCATATGATTTTGGGGTAGGAGGTGCTAATCTCTCCAACTAACCCATTTATTTCACGAGATTCCATAATTTGAATGGTCAAAAGTCTAATTTCTACATATATTCACTATTTATAGTAAATTTTTTTTTTGTTTAAGTATTATTCTTCATCATTTATATGTTAGAATTTATATCTGATATAAAAGGATTTAGAAAATATTAAAGAATGAAGTGGTGCAAGGAGAGAATTTGAAGGAATTGGATAAAAGGGGTTTTAGGCTTTGAGATGAAGTGTAAGGTGTTGTGGTTGACCCACAACCTAAGGACATTCGTTTTTAGGAAACGACTCAAACCCGTCGAATGACGGTCTAGAAGTAATTCGGGATCGTTTCGCGTGATCATGGGTGTGTACGAGCCCAATCTCAGTGGTCGATTTCGGTCGGTTTCGCCATTCGGCGAATTTGGAAAATCCTAAGTCAGTTTTTATGTTTCGTCGCCCCCTCCTAAGTTAGAGTGCGTCAGAGTGCGTCGTGTGACCATAACCTAGGTCCGGTTTAATCCAAATCATGCTCTGATACCATCTCGTAACGCCTTGAAAATCGGGGGTCGAGCATAAACTCAACTCCCGAGTTCCAACGCATCACTTATGCAACAAAATGAATGATAATTGAATGTTGTCTGTATTAGAGTAGTGAACATGAGTGAGATTAAGCCAAAACAGCATATCATACTCCAGAGACAGTTAAATTTACGAGCGGAAGACTGTGATAGATATGTAAAATATATAAACTGTGGTGAGTCTCCAGAGTGTGATAACATTACTAGGTTAAATAATTACAAGTACAATTTTAAATTATACCAAGTTGTGTAGTGTGATCTAGTCAACATCCCTGTAGCCCCGACAATCAAGGCACGGCTCTCACGAAGTCGCCAGAAAATAGCATATATGAGAAAGCATTCTCGTCGTCATAGAAGTCCGGCTCCGCCTCAAAAGTAGCGTCGCCATCTGTAATCAGACAAAGTCTGGTGGGTGTTCGGAACACCATCCCGTATCGTGAGAGTGAGTGATCAACTCAGTGGAACAATAAAGCATAGGTTAACATGTTATCAATTCAGTCAAGCAGTAATGATAAAGCAGTACAATCAACAATTTTAAATACTCTTATTAATGCAAGTATGAATGCAGTCATGATGAATGCCCTTACCAAACCACCCTCATGCGACACCATCTTACGTTCGCGGCATGCTTTCATCCCTTAGCGCTCCACATCTTCCAGGCACATGCAATGTATGATGAGCATGATTACCGAGTTGTTATTAGTCCATTTCAAACAGCAGTATTGGGAAACTAAGGTATCTCCCTTGTATCATTCCCAAACATGATCCATTCTAGGGTCGTCAGTCCTAGTTAATCTCATACGATAATGTGTTTCTAGGTCGCTGCAGAGGCTGCCAGAGCTGTTATGCACAATGGTTACACCACTCCCCCATCACCTCTTTAACGATTCATCATTATACAGATACAGGCCTAGTTCATACTCTATACACCGCGGTAAAACTCGTCACCTCACCGCAAATTCAGAGTATGCTCGAGGTCACTACAAAGGGCTACCAAGGTTGTTGCTCGCATTCGTTGCACCACACCCCCATCACCTTATCAATGTAGGCCGACAGCATGAATATAGTGTCCCATACCACCATAATCGGCTCACGAGTCTGGTTGCTCACTGGTCAGTACGGGGAGGCACATGGCCCCAGCGTAGGCCGACAGCTCGACTACGGTGTCCCATACCACCATGCCCGGCTCATGAGTCTTAGCGGATCGAGGTACCATGGTTAAAAAGGATTTCACTAGTAAGTTTGGTAATGTTATAAGGCACCATAAAAATAGGAAAACAAACAGCACTTTGTACATGTGCAATGTTATAAAAATAGGAAAACAGACAGCGCTTCAACTTGTAACGCCCTGAAAATCGGGGGACGAGTGTAACTCAACTCCCGAGTCCCAACGCATCACTTATACAACATATTTAATGATGTTTGAATGTTGTCTGTGTTAGAGCAATAAACATGAATGAGATTATACCAAAATAGTAATTCATACTCCAGATCAATTGTATAAAAGCAAGCGGAGGACTGAACTGTATATATATGTATGTAAAGAAACAAAATAAACGTTTCATTCTCCAGAGTATGAATCCATCTGAGTCACCATATACATGTCTGTTTATAATCAAAATGTCAAAAATAAACTAGGTACAATCCCTGTAAAACCCGTCGGTCCTGGCAGCCTAGTCGAAGCCGCCAGAGAACTACATATACGAGAACTCCTCCTGGTCCTCGTCATAATCAGGCTCCGCCTCCAGAGTCATCGGCTAGCCTAAATCTGTGACAGAGTCTGGTTGGTGTGAGCAACACCATCCCGTAACGTGGGAGTGAGTAGCTAACTCAGTGGAATAATAAGGCATAAGTTATCATGTTATCAATACAGTCAAGCAGTAATGATAAAGCAGTAAATCAAACACTCCTAGTTACTCTGATTAATGCAAGTATGAATGCAGGTATGATGGATGCCCTCACCGACATACTCCCTCATGCAACACCATCTCACGCTCGTGGCATGCTTACATCCCACAGTGCCCCACATCTTCCAGGCACATGCGATGCATGATGAGCATGATTACCGAGTTTTTAATTAATCCATTTCAAACAGCAGGGTTGGGAAACTAAGGTACCTCCCTTGTATCATTCCCAAACATGATCCATTCTAGGGTCGTCACCGATCTAGTTAATATCGACGATGGTGTGTTTTCTAGGTCACTGCAGAGTAGGCGTGTGGTCGTTACACACAAAGGTTGCACCGCTCCCCCATCACCCCTTAAACGATTCATCACAATACAAAAACAGGCCTAGTTCATACTCTATATATCGCGGTGAACCCTAAGGCACACTGCGACTTCAGAATATGCTCGCGGTCACTACAAAGGGCTGTCAGGGTTGTTACGCACAAAGGTTGCACCACTCCCCCATCACCTTATCAATGTAGGCCGACAACGCAAATATAGTGTCCCATACCACCATAATCGACTCACGAGTTAAGTTGCTCACTGGTCACTACGGGGAGGCACGTAGCCCCAGCGTAGGCCGACAGCTCGACCACGGTGTCCCATACCACCATGCCCGGCTCATGAGTCTTAGCGGATCGAGGTACCATAGTTAACAGGATTTTCACTGGTAAGTTTGGTACCCTAGGTTCAAACATTAGCGACCAAACATGGTGAACATACATAAGACACACAAGTTATTTGACGTGTTCGGCTGGCTCGAGTGCACAACAAGTTGGGCGATATGAAGTGCAGAAGCACCTCGTGTGGCCAACCACTATCGCCAACCGAAGTACGACACGGGTTCGCCAACACATCATGTGTGGCGAAACGAATCTCAACCACAATTCCAAGTCTGATACCGGATGCCTGGACTATGGACATAGTCCCAAGCTCAATCAATTCCTAACCATAACATGTGAAGTACAGTATGATAAACAAGGAAATTCAGGAACGCTAGCAATCATGTTATAAAGCATGTCAATAAACAAGTTACAAAGCATGTCCAAAAGTATGTTGTAAAGCACTATACAAATAGGGATACAAATACATATATTTCATAGGTGAGTGGTTAGGGTAAATAACCACATAGAGGGTATCATATGTGACTCTAAGGTAGTTGAGAATCCCATCTCAGCACCTACCTAAGGTTCTAACACTAGCAATTTTTACAAACACTTGGAATGAACTTTTTTCAACATACATGGCGTATGTTAGAGGAAAGTGCACTAGGGCTGTCCCTTTACCAAACTAGTATTTTATATGTATACATCATATTCATACAGCAAATAATCATGACAATTACATCAGCAAATTTTATACGTATAGGGTATTTTCTAGGATACCCAATTTCAACATACATAGTGTTTACAAGGGAACTTGTAATACGGCGATTCTTTTCGTCAAGCAATTAATTTATACGCACATAATATATTTATACAACAATTAATCATGACAAACACATCGCTAAAATATACACGTATACGGTACTTCTTACAATACCGTATTTCTACATACATGGTGTATATTAGTAAACATGTATTTAGGCGAACCCTTTCGCCAAATGAGTATTTTATCCATACGACAATTAAACATGTCAAACACATTTCCATAAAAAATACATATACGGTATTTTATACAAATACCTAGAGTATGTGAAATTCCAAATTCTACAATTCTAATCGAAACAGAAAACGGAAAGCACTTTGTACATGTGCAATTGCATGCAGATCATGAATCTACCATTATCTGATATTGAAAGCGTTGAAAACCGCAACCTATACACCTAAAGTCCTCACCTTTTGTCGTAGAATCGTAACGGAGTCGATGGATTCGCTAAGCTTTCGTATACGGTAGTTTGGTAACCTATAACTTGCTTTCGGTTAGTTATTTCATAACCTAATTTTTCCGAGTCGTTATATTCACCTAAACTTCAAGATTTGTTTCTAACATGAAAGCACTTAAACAAGTTTGAAGGATAAGATAGTGAGAGATGAGATTTGTGAAGGAAAAATGAAGTTTTCAGGAAAATGGTTTGAAGAAGAAATTTGAGACCTTTAAATTGAGTGTTTGAGAAGTTAATCAGGTGTTAGGATTGACCCATTGCTGAAGGACGTCTAATTCCAAGTGGCAAAAATCCGGGATGTTACAAGTTAACAGATACTTTAAAACACTGATGAACGAACTTTTTGTAGTCTCAATGGGTGCCGAGTTACAGATCGAATTTTGCTGTTGGTCCCAAATATTCAGGTTGTGACATTCCCTCTTGACATCCCTGAACATGCAGCTTTGTGCCTTTAAACTTGTAATCCTTGATTATTTTTG
Organism: Magnolia changhungtana; assembly: GCA_030180095.1. Taxonomy (NCBI): domain Eukaryota; kingdom Viridiplantae; phylum Streptophyta; class Magnoliopsida; order Magnoliales; family Magnoliaceae; genus Magnolia; species Magnolia changhungtana. The sequence continues at coordinate 2,043,416 of JASAUF010000360.1, forward strand.
TTTGCATTTGACCCAGAATTTCTGCATAACCTTGAGATGCATGAGGTTTTGGGCAAAACACCATGGCCCAAAAGTCATGTCATTCTACTCATCTAAAGAAACACTAATAGTCTTCATTTGTATGCCTCTCTCTCTCTCTTATGTACATAGACTATCCTCTATTCTTGAGATACAACGGCATCACGCTATCAAAGCCCCTTAAAATATACCGAAAAGTAGGGTAGTAGGTACTTACTCTCCATATCCAAACTATCCTTATGTCCTTGATCATTCACTACATGCTGATTTAAATTGGGAGGAATTTTTTGCCTGTTCGGCATGTCTTAAGCTACTTATGTGCTGCAGGCTGAAAGGTTGTCTGAGTTTTATGAAATATGTAAAAGCCTTGATCTTGGGCATGGAGAAAAGTTCATCAGCATTGAGCAGGTTTTAATTTTATAGTGATGCCTCTTAGAATAGCTATTTCTTGCTTTTTATTCTGAAACACTTCTTACCAAGACTTTATTGACACTTGTCATCGACTTATCTCTGATCAATTCAAGGCATTGGGCAATTTACTTGTTAATAATGCAGCCTCCAACATCATTTCTCATAGCTATAGAGGAGTATGTGAAGTAAGATTAGACATACCCATCTTCTAAACTAGAAAATTTTCCTCAATTCCTGAGATTTGAGGCTCTCTTGAATATAAATTGTTGTTGATGGGTTCTTTCTTGCTATTAGTTTTGTTGGTCTGTAAGGAAAACTTTGGAAGCATACAATGGAAGGTAAGGAAACCCTCGATTTCCTTTCTTTGAATCATGAAAAGGTATTTGTGCTGTTTTCATTGAGTGGGTAGTTGATTACTCAAGTATGCTGGTTATGTGCATTCTTTCAAGTGAATGTTGCATGTGAGAGGATTAGAGCTGCATATTTTAGATTCAAGCATCTGGTACGTCTCTTGTCAAGAATGCACATAATTGGAGTGGCCTAACCATTTGGACAAGCTGTATTTATGTATTTGCTCGAAATTGATGGAGCAGACCCGGATGTGCGTCAGAGCTATCCAGATGAGCGGGAGTCCATGGAAAGTGGGAACCGCTGTTATGACCACGATGAAGCTGTTCATTTTCTATGGACGACATTGGAGGGGCCTGACCATTTGGACAGGCCGTGTTTATGTATTTGCTCGAAATTAATGGAGCAGACTCGTACGTGCGTCGAAGCTATCCGGATGAGCGAGGGTCCTTGGAAGGTGAAAACCGCTGTTATGACCATGATGAAGCTGTCCATTTTCTATGGACGACATTGAAAGAGCCTGGCCATTTGGACAGGCCGTGTTTATATTTGTATTTGCAGGGACCACACCCCTAACCTAAACCCGAACCCATTCTCAAATCCCAAAACCTATAACCTATAACTTATAACCTAATCCAAAACTAAAACCTATAACCTAAACTCAATTCCCTAAAGCTAAACCTACACCTAATCCTAATCTCAACTCCCTAACCTAAACCTAAACCTAAACTTGAAAACCCAAACTTAAACCCAATCTCGAATATGAACTCGATTTCCTAAACCTAAACCATAACCCATTCTCAAATCCAAAACCTATAACCTAAACCAAAACCGAAACCAAAACCTATAACCTAAACCCGAACCCATTCTCAAATCCAAAACCTATAAACTTAACCTAAACCTAAAACCTATAACCTAAACCAAAACCTATAACCTAAACCTAAACCTATAACCTAAACTCAAATCCCTAAACCTTAACCTATAACCTAACTTAAACCTATACTTATAACCTAAAACTATTCCTAAATCCCAAAACCTATAACCTAAACCTAACATTTCCCTAAACCTATAACCTAAACTCAATTCCCTAAAGCTAAACCTACACCTAATCCTAATCTCAACTCCATAACCTAAACCTAAACCTAAACTTGAAAACCCAAACTTAAACCCAATCCCGAACATGAACCCAATTTCTAAACCTAAACCCAAACCCATTCTCAAATCTAAAAACCTATAACCTAAAAACCTTAACCTTAACCTTAACCTAAAACTTATAACCTAAACCAAAACCTATAAACTAAACCAAAACCTATAACCTAAACTTAAATCCCTATACCATAACCTATAACCTAACCTAAACCTATACTTATAACCTAAAACTATTCCCAAATCCTAAAACCTATAACCTAAACCTAACCTTTACCTAAACCTCTAACCTAAACTCAATTCCCTAAAGCTAAACCTACACCTAATCCTAATCTCAACAACCTAACCTAAACCTAAACCTAAACTTGAAAAACAAAACCTAAACCCTATCCCGAACATGAACCCAATTTCATAAACCTAAACCATAACCCATTCTCAAATCCAAAAACCTATAACCTAAACTTAAACCAAAACCATAATCTATAACCTAAACCCGAACCCATTCTCAAATCACAAAACCTATAACCTAAACCAAAACTAAAACCTATAACCTAAACTCGAACCCATTCTCAAATCCAAAACCAATAACCTAAACCTAAACCTATAACCTATAACCTAAATCAAAACCTATAACCTAAACCAAAACTAAAACCTATAACTTAAACCCGAACCCATTCTCAAATCCCAAAACCTATAACCTAAAACAAAACCTAGAACTAAACCTAAACCTATAACCTAAACTCAAATCCCTAAACCTTAACCTATAACCTAACCTAAACTTATACTTATAACCTAAAACTATTCCCATTCCCAAAACCTATAACCTAAACCTAACCTTTCCCTAAACCTACAACCTAAACTCAATTCCCTAAAGCTAAACCTACACCTTATCCTAATCTCAACTCCCAAACCAAAACCTAAACCTAAACTTGAAAACCCAAACTTAAACCCAATCCCGAACATGAACCCGATTTCCTAAACCTAAACCCGAACCCTTTCTCAAATCCAAAACCTATAACCTAAACTAAAACCTTAACCTTAACCTAAACCTAAAACCTATAACCTAAACTAAAACCTATAACATAAACCAAAACCTAGACCTAAACCTAAACCTATAACCTAAACTCAAATCCCTAAACCTTAACCTATAACCTAACTTAAACCTATACTTATAACCTAAAACTATTCCCAAATCCCAAAACCAATAACCTAAACCTATAACCTAAACTCAATTCTCTAAAGCTAAAACTACACCTAATCCTAATCTCAACTCCCTAACCTAAACAAAAACCTAAACTTGGAAACCAAAACTTAAACCCAATCTCGAACATGAACCCGATTTCCTAAACCTAAACCATAACCCATTCTCAAATCCAAAAACCTATAACATAAACCTAAACCAAAACCATAACCTATAACCTAAACTCGAACCCATTCTAAAATTCCAAAACCTATAACCTAAACCAAAACCAAAACCTATAACCTAAACCCGAACCCATTCTCAATTCCAAAAACCTATAACCTAAACCTATAACCTATAACCTAAACCAAAATCAAAACTTATAACTTAAAGCAGAACCCATTCTCAAATCCCAAAACCTATAACCTAAACCTAAACATAAACCTTAACCTAAACTCGAACCCATTCTCAAATCCCAAAACCTATAACCTAAACCTAAACCTAAACCTTAACATAAACCTATAACCTATAACCTAAACCAAAACCTATAACCTATAACCTAAACCAAAACCAAAACCTATAACCTAAACCCAAACCCATTCTCGGATCCCAAAACCTATAACCTAAACCAAAACCAAAACATATAACCTATAACCTATAAACCTAATTAAACCAAAACTAAAACCTATAACCTAAACTCGAACCTATTCTCAAATCCCAAAACCTATAACCTAAACCAAAACCTAAACATATAACCTAAACCCGAACCCATTCTCAAATCCCAAAACCTATAACCTAAACCAAAACCGAAACCTATAACCTAAAGCCGAACCCATTCTCAAATCCCAAAACCTATAACCTAAACCAAAACCAAAACCTATAACCTAAACTCGAACCCATTCTCAAATCTAAAAACCTATAACCTAAACATAAACCTTAACCTAAAAGTATAACCTATAACCTAAACCAAAACCCGAACCCATTCTCAAATCCCAAAACCTATAACCTAAACCAAAACCAAAACCTATAACCTAAACCCGAACCCATTCTCAAAACCAAAAACCTATATCCTAAACCTATAACCTATAACCTAAATCAAAACCTATAACCTAAACCAAAACGAAAACATATAACTTAAACTCGAACCCATTCTCAAATCCCAAAACCTATTACCTAAACCTAAACCTAAACCTTAACCTAAACCTATAACCTATAGCCTAAACCAAATCCAAAACCTATAACCTAAACCCGAACCCATTCTCAAATCCAAAACCTATAACCTAAACCTAAACCTTAACTTAAACATATAACTTGTAATCTAATTCAGAACCTATAACCTAAACTAAAACCAAAACCTATAAGCTAAACCCGAACCCATTCTCAAATCCCAAAACTTATAACCTAAACCTAAACCTAAACCTTAACCTAAACCTATAACCTATAACCTATAACCTAAACCAAAACCTATAACATAAACCCGAACCCATTCTCAAATCCTAAAACCTATATCCTAAATCAAAACCAAAACCTATAACCAAAACCCAAACCCATTCTCAAGTCCAAAAACCTATAACCTAAACCTAAACGTTACGTAAACCTATAACCTAAACCAAAACCAAAACATATAACCTAAACCCGAACCCATTCTCAAATCCCAAAACTTATAACCTAAACCAAAACCAAAACTATAACCTAAACCCAAACCCATTCTCAAATCAAAAACCTATAACCTAAATCTAAACCATAACCTAAACCTATAACCTATAATCTAAATCAAAACCTATAACCTAAACCTAAACCAAAACGTATAACATAAACTCGAACTCATTCTCAAATCACAAAACCTATTACCTAAACATAAACCTTAAACTAAATCAAAACCTATAACCTAAACTAAAACCTATAACCTAAACTAAAACCAAAACCTATAACCTAAACCCGAACCCATTCTCAAATCCAAAACCTATAACCTAGACCTAAACCTTAACATAAACCTATAACCTATAACCTAAATCAAAACCTATAACCTAAACTAAAACTAAAACCAATAACCTAAAGCCGAACCCATTCTCAAATCCAAAACCTATAACCTAAACCTATAACCTATAACCTAAACTAAAACCTATAACCTAAACCAAAACCAAACCTATAACCTAACCCCAAACCCATTCTCAAATCCAAAACCTATAACCTAAACCTAAACCTTAACCTAATCCTATAACCTAAAATCAAATCCCTAAACCTTAACCTATAACCTAACCTAAACCTATACTTATAACCTAAAACTATTCCCAAATCCCAAAACCTATAACCTAAACCTAACCTTTCCTCAAACCTATAACCTAAACTCAATTCCTAAAGCTAAACCTACACCTAATCCTAATCTCAACTCCTAACCTAAACCCAAACCTAAACTTGAAAACCCAAACTTAAACCCAATCCCGAACCTAAACTCGATTTCCTAAACCTAAACCATAACCCATTCTCAATTCCCTAATGCTATAACCTATAACCTATAACCTATAACCTATAACCTAAACCTAAACCTATAACCTTTCCCTAAACCTAAACTTAAAACCTAAATGTATTTTCAAATCCTTAAACCCAAACCTGCACTTAATCCTAATCTCAACTTGAAAACCCAAACGTAAACCCGATCCTGAACCCGAACCCAATTTCCTAAACCTAAACCTTAACCTATAATCAAGTTCCCAAAAGCTATAACCTATAACCTAAACTTAAACCTATAACCTAAACCTAAACCTTAACCTAAACTTAAACCTATAACCTTAACCTAAACCAAAACCTATAACCTAAACCTTAACCTATAACCTATAACCTAAACTTAATTATAACCTATAGTCTAACCTTAACTTAAACCTTAACTTAAACCTATAGCCTAAACTTAAACCAAAACCTATAATCATATGGTGAGACCATTTCTTTTGGGTCAATTTCATTCCTCTTTGAGTTTTTATTTTTTTTTATTTTAATTTATTAAGAAAAAAAATGGTTATACATGATGCACTTCTTTCACTTTATCTTTCTTTTCCCCAACGGACATTCTAATTTACGAATAACATGACTGTTTGTAGGATGATGGAATAAACGAAGCTGTTGAAATTTTATGGTGAAGTCGAGCACATTTCTCTAATGAAGCCAAAGATTTGTATTTTCAGCATTATTGTAATTGTAATTGTAATTGGTTGAATGAATTGAATTGCAATTGATTGAATGAAGGATTGTAATTATAATTGATTGAATGAAGGATTGTAATTGAATGAATGAATGCTTGTACAGGTGGTAATTGAATGAATAAATGATTATATATAATTTTTTAATGTACAAAATAGCTACGGATATTGACTGTAGCCACTAATCTGATAGGTGTAGCCTTTATTAAATTTGGCATATTGCTATGGACTTTTAGCTACAAATAATATCTGTAGCTGTTTCAAGTTTTCGCTACAGATATAATTGTTACGAATTATATCCGTAGCTGTTGAAACCTATAGCTACGACTTAGATTCGTAGCCATAGGTTCCCGACCTATTGTTACGGCACCTACGACTACGGTCGTACTACGGACTAAAACTGTAGCCATAGGTTTATGGCTACAGATTTTATCCGTAGCCTTTGTCCATTTTCTGGTAGTGCTACGGAGTTTGCTCTAACAACCTGACTGAAATGAGAGCCTTATATGATGGTCTTCTTTTGTCCCTTAACACGGGATTCTATAACGTTGAGATTGAATCTGATTCGCAGATTACGGTTGATATCCTTTTAGGTGTTGCTACCTTTAGTTGGAGAATCGGTGTCTAGGTCTCTAGGATCAAAGCCCTCATGAACAGGGGTAACATCTCCATCAGACTCATTAGGAGAGAAGGGAACGCAGTTGTGGATGGTCTGGCTCATATTGCCAGTGCAAATTAATCGTCTGAAATTTTCCTCCTCTCTTAGCAGCTTCCAGCCCATATCCAAGGCCTCATCTTTCTTGATAATACGTGTATTGGATCTATTCGCTATTCTTAGGTGGCCTTTTGGGTCCCTCCTGTATAGTTTATGATAGGCAGGGCTGTGCTTTTTGTTTTTATCATCCCTGCCCGAATGTGTCCAGGCTGTAAATCTCAGTTTTATCTAATGCATCCGGGTTGCCAAAAAAAAACTAGTTGCACGGCCCCATTCTAGCCTTTGTATGGCATCCGACCAGTCAAGCAGGGTGGCCTCGCCATGAACATGGGATGCCTTAAAAACTAGGCCAATCCAACCATCAGCTGGGCCATTATGTGAATTTATAGGTTTTTGGGTGGGTGATTGTAGATTTTTTTCTCTATTTTATTGAGCGCCAGATGATTAGGTTTTGCCTCATTCCAGGGCGTCTCATTTGCATGGTGAGGTGACCTTGCTTGATGGTTTGGATGCCATCCAAATGCCACGGTGTTCCGGATATGTGGCAAGTGGCACAAAATTCTCATCTACAACTAGTTGTTCGTGACTTTCTCTTAACAATGAACTACTTTACTGGGCCCGTTTGGTTGCCACTTGATGTAGAGCGAGTCATGGACAATTTCATGGCTAAGATGGATCAGAGAAGGCCCTATCGGAGGCGTAGGTGATCTGGACCATCAAAACCTTAAAACGGGCACATCTTACAAACTAGAATGAGTTAATTGATGTACTATATGATTTTAGGTAGGAGAAGCTACTTTAGCCAAGCAACCCGGCATAGTTGGGTAGCCCATGCCGAATTTGTGAGATTTTATCAGATTGATGCTCAAAAATCTATTTTATTTTCATTTTTATTATTTTTTGTAAGTTTTAGTTTGATTATAACTCTTCTTCCTTTAAGCTATAAGAGTTGTGTACAACACTAAAAGTTCTTAGAAAAATTAGAAGAAAAAAGTGGTTAGGGCAACACTACAAGAAAAGCCACTTTTACCAACGAAAATTTTCGTAGGCAAAAGTCTTATTTTCGTAGGCAAAAAGTTTTACTTGCGAAAATTTTCGTTGGCAAATTCCTTGCTAAAAGTCCGAGGGGAACACCTTTTACCCACGAAAAAAAAATTTCGTTGGCAAAGGTAAGACTTTTGCCGACGAACTTTTTTGTAGGCAAAACATTTTACCAACGCTAATTTTCGTTGGTAAAAATATTGACAAAACTTTTTACCTACGAATACTTTTATAGGTAAAAATATTTACAAGACTTTTTAGCTACCAACAATTTCGTAGCTAAAAATATTTAAAGACTTTTTACCTACGAATATTTTCGTAGCTAAAAATATTTAAAACACTTTTTACCTACCAACAATTTCATAGCTAAAAATATTTAAAACACTTTTTACCTACCAACAAATTTGTAGCTAAAAATATTTACAAGACTTTTTACCTACCAACAATTTTGTAGCAAAAAATATTTAAAACACTTTTTACCTACTAACAATTTCGTAGTTAAAAATATTTACAATAATTTTTACCTACGAATATTTTCGTAACTAAAAATATTGAAAACTTTTTTTACCTACCAATAGTTTCGTAGCTAAAAGGTATTTACAAGACTTTTACCCACAAATATATTCGTAGGTAAAATATTTACGAAACATTTTCCTACAAATAATTTTGTAGCTAAAATAATTATAAAAACTTTTAACTACGAATGATATCGTAGGTAAAAAGAACTTACAAATGGATAGGACTTTTAAATACGAAAATTTGATATCGTAGGTAAAAAACTTACAAATGGATAGGACTTTTAACTATGAAAATTTTCGTAGGTAAAAACTTGGGTGAGACTTTTACCTACAAAAATTTTCGTAGGTAAAAACTTTGACGAGACTTTTACCTACGAAAATTTGCATAGGTAAAAGTTTTTTCTTTTTTTCTTTTCCTTATATTCCAACACAAAATTCTTGATTACACCTCATATACACCTATTACAATATATTTCTTGATATACACCTATTATGTAATATATTTCATCATATTCACATTCACATCCATTTAACTCCAAAGTACATAAATAAATCCATCCAAACATAAAATAGTGTTTCTTGGCTCATACCCTAAAATGAGTTGGAAAAACTGATGGACAAAGTGGATGAAAACACACACATCATACTAGGCCCCGCAGTCCCGAAACTGCCGAGCTGGTTGTTCCCCGGATCCACCAAGTCGTGTCCTATTTAGAACATCAAGATTGTACACGTGTGAAAGCCCAACCCGGGTATACAACTCCACATGGCATGTGTGTGTTTACTCCACCCATAATGTAGGGCCCAACATGTACATGCTGGCCGAAGATTCAGGCTAGAAAATTCATCAGGTGGGGCACATGCGTACACTATTTTTAACCGTCTGTTGGTCATGTACATTATCGCCCATCTGGTTAGCAGATACCCTGATCAAATTTTCGTAGGGAAGTGAGAATAGGTTAAGGTTTAGGTTTAGGAAATCAGGTTCGGGTTCGGGATCGGGTTTAGGTTTGGGTTTTCAAGTTTAGGCTTAGGTTTAGGTTAGGGAGTTAAGATTAGGATTAGGTGTAGGTTTAGGTTCAGGGATTTGAGAACACATTTAGGTTTTAGGTTTAGGTTTAGGTTATAAGTTATAGCTGTAGGGAACTGAGAATAGGTTAAGGTTTAGGTTTAGGTTTAAGAAATCGGGTTCGAGTTCGTGATCAGGTTTTGGTTTGGGTTTTCAAGTTTAGGTTTAGGTTTAGGTTAGGGAGTTGAGAATAGGATTAGGTGTGGGTTTATGTTTAGGGATTTGAGAACACATTTAGGTTTTAGGTTTAGGTTATAGGTTATATCTGTAGGGAATTGAGAATAGGTTAAGATTTAGGTTTAGGAAATCGGGTTCGGGTTCGGGATCAGATTTAGGTTTGGGTTTTCAAGTTTAGGTTTAGGTTTAGGTTTAGGTTTAGGTTAGGGAGTTGAGAATAGGATTAGGTGTGGGTTTAGGTTTAGGGATTTGAGAACACATTTAGGTTTTAGGTTTAGGTTTAGGTTTAGGTTTTAGGTTTAGATTATAGGTTATAGCTGTAGGGAATTGAGAATAGGTTAAGATTTAGGTTTAGGAAATCGGGTTCGGGTTCAGGATCGGGTTTAGGTTTGGGTTTTTAAGTTTAAGTTTAGGTTAGGGAGTTGAGAATAGGATTAGGTGTGGGTTTAGGTTTAGAGATTTGAGAACACATTTAAGTTTTAGGTTTAGGTTTAGGTTTAGGTTTTAAGTTTAGGTTATAGGTAGGTTATAGGTTATAGCTATAGGGAATTGAGAATCAGTTATGGTTTAGGTTTAGGAAATCGGGTTCGGGTTCGAGATCGGGTTTTAGTTTAGGTTTTCAAGCTTATTTTTAGGTTTAGGTAAGGGAGTTGAGATTAGCATTAGGTGTAGGTTTAGGTTTAGGGATTTGACAACACATTTAGGTTTTAGGTTTAGGTTTAGGTTTAGGTTTAGGTTATAGGTTATAGCTGGAGGGAATTGAGAATCGGTTATGGTTTAGCTTTAGGAAATCGAGTTCAGGTTCGGGATTAGGTTTTGGTTTGGGTTTTCAAGTTTAGGTTTAGATTTAGATTAGGGAGTTAAGATTAGCATTAGGTGTAGGTTTAGGATTAGGGATTGGAGAACACATTTAGGTTTTAGGTTTAAATTTAGGTTTAGGTTATAAGTTTAAGTTATAGGTAGGTTATAGGTTATAGTTGTAGGGAATTGAGAATAGGTTAAGGTTTAGGTTTAAGAAATCGGGTTCGGGTTTGGGATCAGGTTTTTCTTTGGGTTTTCAAGTTTAGGTTTAGGTTTAGGTTAGAGAGTTGAGATTAGCATTAGGTGTAGGTTTAGGTTTAAGGATTGGAGAACACATTTAGGTTTTAGGTTTACGTTTAGGTTTAGGTTATAGGTTTAGGTTATAGGTAGGTTATAGGTTATAGCGAAAGAGGGAATTGAGGATAGGTTAAGGTTTAGGAAATCTGGTTCGTGTTCGGGATCGGGTTTTGCTTTGGGTTTTCAAGTTTAGGTTTAGGTTTAGGTTAGGGAGTTGAGATTAGGATTAGGTGTAGGTTTAGGTTTAGGGATTTGAGAACACATTTAGGTTTTGGGTTTAGGAAATGGTTTAAGTTTTAGGTTAAGGTTATAGGTAGGTTATAGGTTATAGCTATAGGGAATTGAGAATAGGTTAAGGTTTAGGTTTAGGAAATCGGGTTCGGGTTCGGGATCGGGTTTAGGTTTGGGTTTTCAAGTTTAGGTTTAGGTTTAGGTTAGGGAGTTGAGATTAGGATTAGGTGTAGGTTTAGGTTTAGGGATTTGAGAACACATTTAAGTTTTAGGTTTAGGAAATGGTTTAGGTTTTAGGTTTAGGTTTTAGGTAGGTTATAGGTTATAGCTATAGGAAATTGAGAATAGGTGAAGGTTTAGGTTTAGGAAATCGGGATCGGGTTCGGGATCGAGTTTAGGTTTGGGTTTTCAAGTTTAGGTTTAGGTTAGGGAGTTGAGATTAGGATTAAGTGTAGGTTTAGGTTTAGGGATTTGAGAACACATTTAGGTTTTAGGTTTAGGTTTAGGTTATAGGTTTAGGTTTAGGTTATAGGTTTTGGGATTTGAGAATAGGTTTAGATTACGGTTATAAGTTTTGGTTTAGGAAATCGGATTCGGGTTCGGGATGGGGTTTAGGTTTGGGTTTTCAAGTTTAGGTTTAGGTTTATGTTAGGGACTTGAGATTAGGATTAGGTGTAGGTTTAGGTTTAGGTTTAGGGATTTGAGAATTCGTTTAGGTTGAGGTTTAGGAAATCGGGTTCGGGTTCGAGATCGGGTTTACGTTTGGGTTTTAAGTTTAGGTTTAGGCTATAGGTTTAGGTTATAGGTTATAAGTGCATGTAGGTCTAGGTTTAGGTTTTTAGGTTATAAATGTTAGGTTATAGGTTATAGGTTATAGTTTAGGTTATAGGTTAAGGTTATAAGGTTATGGGTTATAGGTTAAGGTTATAGTTTAGGTTATAAGTATAGGTTATAAGTATAGGCTACAGGTTTAGGTTTAGGTAATAGGTTTTGGTTTAGGGTTAGGTTTGAGTTATAGGTTATAGCTTTAGGGAATTGAGAATAGGTTTAGGTTATAGGTTTAGGGTGAGGTTTAGGTTAAGGGTGTGGTCCCTGCAAAAATAGATATCAACACGGCCTGCTCCAAATGGTCTGGCCCCTCCAATATTGTCCATAGGAAATAGACAGCTTTATCATGGTCATAACAGCGGTTCCCACCTTCCAGGGACCCCCGCTCATCCGGATAGCTCTAACGCACATCCGGGTCTGCTCTATTAATTTCGTAGAAATACATAAACACGGCCTGCTCCAAATGGCCAGGCCCCTCCAATGCTATCCATAGGAAATGAATAGCTTTATCATGGTCATAACAGCGGTTCCCACCTTCCAGGGACCCCCGCTCAACATCCGGATAGCTCTGACGCACATCCGGGTTTGCTCCATCAATTTCGATCAAATACAGATATAAACACGGCCTGTCCAAATGGTCAGGCCACTCCAATGCTATCCATAGGAAATGGACAGCTTCGTCATGGTCATAACAGTAGTTCCCACCTTCCAAGGCCCCCGCTCAACATCCGGATAGCTCCGACGCACATCCAGATACATAAATGGGTACAGTTTCATAGAATATTATTAGCAATGTTTCAAATGTATACCTCCCTTAGAAAGTCCTTTCAGTTAATCCTCATAAAAGTCTTGATCTGTTAGAACCTTAACAGGCTAACTGCAACATCCTGCATTCCATGATTGAATAAATAAGAAGATGCATCACCTTTACTTTCAAGTCAAACAAAAATGGGACAGAGAACCATGTAAGAAACACGAAGGAAAATGTGGATCTCTTTGAATATGATAGAGAGATTGGTCTAGGAACTGAACCACAAATTACTCTCATCAGGTTAGTTATTAGAATAACATTTTCAGAGAAGTTCCCTGCATTAAATACTTGCCTATGTAATTCAATTATCTTCAATAAAACCAAATTACTGTCTTAAAAGAAATGCATGCCACGCATGCGAAACATCATTTTTAAACCAAACTACACTCGCTATTTTCAAATCTCACGCGGCCACTTCATTCCCCCACTATCTCCCTCGATTTCCCCACTCTCACCTCTCCGTCTCTCTCTCTTGATGCAAAAAAAGAAGAAAAAAAAAATCTCTTTTATGTTTTTTCAATCCATCTTCCATTTTCTTCTTAACAAGAAAATCCATATATAATTATTTACTAATATTCTCATTTTTCTATTTTACAAAAGAATGGGACTCCGAAAGCGTCGGCTCCAGCACTCGTACTTTCAGCCCAAACCCTAACCAAGGACTCCAAAATTACTAAACTGCCACTGTGAGGGAACCCTAATTTTATATATTATATCAATTGAAATGAGGACGTGCTTTTACACTTTACATTACATTAAGAAAAGCATCTGTAACAATGCATTTTCAATTTATTCCTGGCAATGACCACCAGGATACAAGAAACGATATTCAGAGTATACTAGGAAACACTAGCTGATAAAGCAGTTTACAAACCTTCAAAAGATTTCCAAACTCTGAACGAGCACACCCTCGTTATCCCATCGCATATCCTTAACTTTGGAATGTAGTTCCTTTCCAATTAATTGAAGAGGCACGTTTAGCTGCAGAGGTGTCTGCAAATAAATTAAGATGACTGCTCAGGAATTCTTATACAGAACCATGCATAAAAAATTCAGATTGATACTTAAGGGGGGGAAAAAAAAAGAAGCCAAGTTTATTGGTATTCATTGACTCAGCGAGTGAAATTCATAAACTAGAATAAGCAAACTTACTTTGTTCGGGACTGTCATATTTCTTGATGACACCTTAGATTGCATATGGTCATGGTTCAAATGTAAAATGGTAACACAAAAATAAAAAATTAACATCACTATCATACATGGAATTTGATAAAAATGAACTAGGCTCATGTATCAATTCCCTAAACCTTGAAAGTAGTCAAAAATTTAGAGAGAGAGAGAGAGTTGTGAAAAATCACTAAAGGGGAAAAAAACACAAACTTTCCATGTGTTAATTAGACGTACACTACTGAAAGTTGAATTTAGAATAGTATGAAATTTGATAGTTATGTTCTTAGATATCATTAACTTGTTGCCTAATTTGAATTTGTTGTGGGAGTATTCTCAGGATAAACAAAGCTTGCATGCATCAACATAGCATCAGTAACCTGGGCAGGCATTTTCAGACAAGAAGTATCAGATGCTTGTATTGCTAGTTTTAAGAAAACCATAATCAGGACTTGTAGGCAAGGCTGTCGAACCAGCACACTACGAAGAATTGACAATCTTGCAATAAATGAAATTAGTTGCAACAATCCTTTTCTTATCGATCATCAAAAGGTAAAGGTGATGACATACATGTTTGTTTGCATGCTCCTTCAAGCCATCAATCTAGCTATACGACTCATCGAATTGTTCGAATTGTTCCTTCTGCCTATATAGTATGTGCTTGAAAATAACGAGAGACAGAAATAGTAATGTCAGTTCCTCCAAGAAAGCGGCTAAGCCTGCCGTACTCCAGATGCAATTCTACACACACTACAAGAAAAGGGGGCTTTAGCCTCGGTTCAAAACTGAGGCTAAAAAGGTTAAAAAGTGAGGCTAAAGCTTTTAGCCTCAGTTTTGCCTCAATTACCCAAACCGAGGTTGAAAACCCCGTGGCTAAAGGCTTTAGCCTTACTTTTAGCAACTGAGGCTAAAATAACTTTTATAGCCTCCGTTCTTCAAATGAGGCTAAAAGAACCTTTTTAGCTTCAGTTTTCTCGAAATGAGGCTAAATCAAAATTTTAGCCTCCATTGTTTCCAACCGAGACTAAATCCAAATTTTAGCCTCAATTGCCTCCAACCGAAGCTAAATCTATTTTTAACCTCAGTTCTCAACAACCGAGGCTAAAGCCTTTAGCCATGGGAGTTATAGTCTCAATTTAGGTAATTGAGGCAAAACGAGACCAAAGATGGATTTAGCCTTTGTTGGCATCAACAGAGGTTAAATTCACTTTTTAACCTCAGTTTTCAACAACTAAGGCTAAATCATTTATTTTAACCCATTCATAAACCTGTGCATAGTCAGTCAAATCCACAACATTAGCTACAATATTTTAATGGATTTTTCCTCTCAAATAAAACCCAAGAAAACCTAGAAAGAGTTTTCAATTCTTAGTCAAATAGACTTGGAATCCCAATCCATAAAACATGAAAAAACAAAAAGAAAAGAAAAGGAAAGAAGAAAAACAAAGATGGGTTTTCTCCCTCAGTCCAAGAGAGTTGAAATCTCAACACAAACAGCAGCAGGCTGAAGACAAGGTCTGGTATACAACCTCCTGAGCAGCCTTCTTTGATGTATTCATGTAAGCCTTCAAAAGGGGCCCGGGATGGAAGTCGTCTATAAGGTCAAAAGCATATGCAAAGTCAACAGCATTTTTTGTCTTCCCATGATGGATCAGCTTTCTTATGAGATCTGTGACAAGCAAGAAGCTAGTGAGTATTATGTCATCAAAAGACCAAAAGGTTGGGAAATACAATGAGAAACACATCTTCCAGTTCTAAATATAAAAAGGCGAGTTAATAATGTTTCAAGTGCACCAAAAGCATGCAGATGGAGTGAAAACGAATATTTTCAAGGTTGAAGTGCATAAACAAACAGATTTCAGAGTCGACTCAAAGTTGCAAAATAACAGCAATGTTGCAAAAGCTGTTATCACAAAAGATGGTATTTTTGGTATAAGATATCATCACGCAAACGTAATTGAGACACTCATACACACATTTGGTTGCCCCTCACCAGCTTCCTAAATTTATATCTTTTTTTTCTTTTTTAATCATCGACATGAAACACTCTGACGGATAGAGGCAAAAAAGACCAAATTTCTGCATACACAAAAAATAGTCATCTTCTCAACGAACACATTAAAGCAATCAGTGTCTGATGCATAATAAAGTGCCCAACTTATGGGTACCAGATTGGATGTATCATGAACCAAACATTATCTTTACTTTGTTATCTAATTATTAGATTCTTTGGACATCTATTGGATAGTCAAAATGAAAAATATCCAACAGTCTTATTTCAAAAAACAAGTGTTCACAAATCGAGAGGTTGGGACTGTCCAAACTATCGATTTTGATCAGTAACTAAGCAGTGGACTCCATAAATTAGCTAGTTTAATTTGAGTTCATATATTTAATGAGTGCCATTTCAAATAAATTAGCAAACTACCATTTCTCTAAAGTGTCGCGTCGTCATTGCTTTTATTTGAAGGGGGTGGGCCCTTCAAAGCTAACAATTAGAAAAGGATTGACATGTGGTACCAAATCACATTTCACAAATTTTAAAAGAAAATGAAAAAGAAATCTACGAGAAGGACTTTTAAAACAAGTTATAATGAAGTATCCTCCGATATGCAAATTTGTAAACAGGAAGAATGTTGTGAAAAGATGATCATTCTAATCCAGTTTATGTAAAAAGTTCCACAAATCTGCAGTCACTGGAAGTGCTCATTGTCATCAATTCCATGAAAGCAGTTAATGCAAAGGCATGACTTACGCATAACCATAAAAATGTTGAGCACCCACCATTCCTCCAGTTCTTTAAAGCGCTTTGATTTTAATTCTAATTCCATTGGCTCAATATCTACTGATGCGCACTATTTCTCAGCTTCTTCAATAGCTGCTTCAAGCCTTCTTCTTCTTCAACCTTCAAGTAGCATATAAAAAATAAATAAACGAAAGATCTTGGAATGGGGGTGCAAAGAGATGCTTAAGCTCGTGTTACTTGGCAAAGATGTTGAGAAGAATGGATGTCTATCTTATACACTTTTTCTCACTCAAGTTTGAGTATTTAGTTATAGTTGGAGCAATGGACCACAACTATACACAAAAAGTAAATTTCTAAAAGCATGTGATTTCCATGACATCTCTATAAGTGAGAAGATCCTTAACTCAGAGTGAGAAGATCTGCAATTAAGCTGTGTGTGTCATGGTTTTGCCAAGAAGGGCCTAAATCAGTTGCCATTAGAGCCAAAGTTTCGTAAGCCTTTTTTGGTTAAATTGTCCTCTTAGAGCCAAAGTTTGGTGAAGCCTATAAAAGTTCCCTAGTATCGTGATGCCATTAATAATATCCTAGATTCCACAATAAGGAATGAAATCATCAATAATCAACAAACTGCAGATCTTCTCACTCTGAGTTAATGATAAAATATTCCCTTCAAATCCCATAGCTTCATAAAAATATCAAAGTGTATGTAGCCTCAAGTTGTTCATTACGGAATCTATTGCATTTTCAAATAAACAGATGAGCTTGTCTACTAATAACAGAAGGAAAGCATTGTTTCTAATGATGAACTAGCCATGACCAAGCATTTACCAAATTCAAATAAAATGAAAGCAGCATTCATCAAACAGGCACCTTCTTTTTTTCTCGAAGGAAATCAGCTTCGCTAAGAGCATCACGGGACTCTAGCTCAAGTCGTTGAAGACAGGCTTCATATGCTTTAATGTCCCTGTTCACGTCTTCGACCTCTTTATCGAGTTTATCAGACAACACACGCATACATTCCAAACATAAAGGTTGATCAACTTGAAA
This sequence comes from Magnolia changhungtana, assembly GCA_030180095.1. Classification (NCBI taxonomy): domain Eukaryota; kingdom Viridiplantae; phylum Streptophyta; class Magnoliopsida; order Magnoliales; family Magnoliaceae; genus Magnolia; species Magnolia changhungtana. The sequence goes on from JASAUF010000360.1 coordinate 2,061,161, forward strand.
AGACATGCACAAGCACATGTGCATAAACATAGAATGCTCGAGGTGAAATTTTATCTACAACCCAAGCAAGGATGCCAAAAAATGAACTTTAAAATTTGCAGATGAAACCTGGAAGCAATTCACACCTGTGTTTGGGCAGTGGCGAATGCACGCTTCAATACGCTTATACTCGAGTGGAACCTAGAATTGTTTGCCCGCAAAGGGCCACTTGGGGCTTCCGCCAGAGTCAAGTAAATGGGTGCCACCCCTTCAGATGCGTGCTTGTACATGGAAGCAAAGCGGCGGAGGCAATACCACAAATGACTCTTCCATCATCTTCCCAAATTGGCAAAGCAAGACCGTAGAGCTTTTAGGTTACGAGGAACTGATGAAGGGAGTGCTATAAACAGATAGGGAAAAAAACAATAGTTACTTTAGAAGAACACATGGATAATCCCTTCCACAAACAAACTCAAATGCAACTATGCAAACCTTAAGGTCCTCGATAAACCTCTCGAAATGCGGTTAACACTGGGGAAGCTATAGGAACCGACACGATATATCACCCCTTGGATACTATTTCTGGGGCCGGGTAATTGCGGGACTTGACCATAGCTTGAATGATGTGCTCCTACAGTTCCCATTCTTCTCTGCAGACCATAGCTTGAATGATGTGCAAATTAGTGAACAAATGAAGAGCGATAAACGAGAATGTGAATACTAAGACAGGCCATGAAATTTATACACCAAGGTGTATTTTGAACATGAATTCTCAATAGATGACTCAAAATGTAAGTATAAATAGCTAGGAAGTGGGCCCAATGCACTAGTCCAAAGCACAATTGGAAGTGGGAGTGGCACATGGTTAAAGGATCGTGCAATCAATTTCCATGCACTTTTCCTGATATTGTATTTTCTTTATTACACTTTGTGAAAAAAGAAGTATAAAAGCTTGTGGATCCATTGGTGTCACAAATATCTCTCCATTTCTAACAAACTGAGAGTCATCTGGTAAGCCAACCGATACATTTGTAGGCATAACATTAGGGTTAGACAAATGAAGGTACAATGCATTGTTTACAGAAGAAAGATAATGGGAACTAATTAAGCATTTGCTAGTATGCATAGAAGGATGTGCAAGCATGTCAAGCTCATTCCAAAGAGACCAACATCCTCTATTACTTCAATTAAGATATTTGTTGGGTCGTCCACTAATGGAACTTTCTGTGGCAAATTGAAACAGATTGCTAATGGGACTGCTAAGGGAACTGTCTCGTCAATGAAGAACTGCACATATTAAGAGAAATGAGAATGTGAGGTCATGTTTTATTCCATCAATATTCAATGTCACCATTGGTGATCTTGTCCAATTTTTATTTCAAAACAGAGAGCTAAATAAGGTAGTTGATTTGTGTAGGAAGATTCCCTGTACTAAATAGATGCAAAGATGAAATTGTATGTCCAGTAATTGATTGGGGGTATAGGTTATCCCATCATCTTTCACATAGAGAAGAAAGATTCGAGAATGGTGATCCAAGACTAGTAATGTCAATGAGAGAAATCTTGCCCATCATCTAGACAAGCATGCAAAGGTGGACATGGTGGAAATGCCAACAAAGGTAAGCTATGCTAGCTAATCATGGCTATGTGTGGGTTGTCTATTATGGCATTCGGATCTCTAGCCCTTTTCCATTAAATCTGAACCATTTATGGCATTCTCGGGACATAATCCAAATTGGTTAGGATCGCCTTTACCCACCAAGTCTATCCAAAAAAAAAAACTATCAAAAGTTTAGAAGCGCCCATTGAAGAAGACCATAAATGGACAACCGAAAACCAGAAAGACATTCAAGTTCACCCCATCAAATAAATGTAAGAGATCTAACCATCAAAAAAAAAAAAAAAGAAAGCCATCGAGACACCAATGTTTATCCCCATAGAGCAAACATATTTTTCAGACTGATCTACATCATGGTTAGCCATTTTCAAAAAAACTTGACTACATCATTTGGCAATCTTTTATTTCATAAAATAAAAAGAAAAAGGACACAAATAACAACCAAAAAGTCCTAAAAAATTACACAACCAAAACAGTAAAGGGAATTAGAAATCCAAAAACCAACCTATACAAAAAGCAAGGGATGTAAACATACTCATGGATCCCAAAAATGAATCATATATAAATCTAAGGTGTACAACAAAATAAGAAAACAATAATAATTAAATATCCACAAAATAAGATACAAATTGCTAACCCACAGCTATTGTCATCAATATACTCTTTCGAGCCAATAATATGAGGGAGCGGACCACGTCTTTGACCCAATCTTTGGACATGTATACATAAAAGAAACAAGTCAATTTCATTTCCAAGACTTCTATTTTACAAAGATGGATTGGAATGGGAGAAATCTGCAGTGAATGTATGTAGTTTATTTATATTGTTAAAGGCATCTTCATTGTTCATAAGATCTCGAGAAATGTTAGGATCAAATGACATCTTCTTGGGAGTGAATGCATGAAAATTGAAAGCATAAAAAAAAAAAAAAATGTTCGTCCACATTAAAGTGATTGGCCACAAGATCATTTGAATGGAAGTAACCAGAAATGATCTTTTCAATTTGTGCTTTTATTTCTGCAAATTGTTTGATGCTCTCCTCTTTCTTTATTCTCGGATCTTCTACCAATGGAGCAATCGACGCAAGTTGTTCTTTTCAGGGATGCTAACCTTTTTCGTCGAAAATGTAAACCCACAGAATATATATATATATATATATATATATATATATTTGAGCCGCAGCTAAAGAAGACCAATGGTTCATGATAAACTCAATTCAAGTCCAAGCATTGAAATGTTGTTGATCCAATAACATATCATGTGTTTTAACCGAAATGAAGCTTCCACTAACATGATCATGAACAAAATAATGACCCAAGATATATGATGCAAGATAAATAGCTTGGTCTAATTAAAATACCATAACTTCTAGAGATCCGCATTAAATACGATGCAAGATAAATAGCTTGGTCTAATTAAAATACCATAACTTCTAGAGATCTGCATTAAATCAATGCATGATCAGACATCTAGTGATGTGCATTTGGAAATCTTCCTAGTGAATGAAGTGAAAAAGAAGAAAGAAAGAATGAAAAGGAAAAAAAGAAAGAAAAAAGAACACATTCTCAAAAAGACAATTCAATTGGTACAAAACTGGAATAATGTGAGATGTGCAGAAAAAGTGGAAACTCATCAACTGGATTGGTATCCAGGAACACATACATTATGAACCAACTATATGAAACCAAGTATCCAGGAACACATACAGCTCGTAGCCATCATCTGTAACCATATCAAAGAGCAATCGCTGCCACTGGCTTATGCACACAATCCATTAGCTGAGCAAAAAAATAGCGTAGATTTTAACAATAAAACACCCATGTGTCTTGCAAATTCACAAAACATTGAAGATATAAATAAATAAAAAGTAGGATTCAGGCTACTTATTTGCATCAACATGAATTGCTAGATCTCTTGAATGCATCGAGATGAATATAATGTAACAAATGACAAAAGGAGTGGCTACTGATGATCATACCCACTGTGTCCGCCGAGGGTACTTTGCCATCATTCAACATAGATACAAATTTCTTCACTTCTTCAGTAGTTCCATTCTGTACAGAGATTCAAACAAGAGCATGGTTAGTAAATAGTCAACACCACACAACATCATCAGTTAACAATGAGAAAAACTTTGATACTCTAGTGAGATGGTCTGTGTGCATGAACTCAAATTGTACACATTGCATACACGTAACTAAGATTAAAGCATCCAATTGTGGCCCCACTTTAACTCGGTCATAGACTAAAATTTAAATTGATGTCCTATCCAACTGGTGGACACCTAATGGACAATCAAAATGAAAAATACTCGACGGTCTGAGTTCAGCAAACCAATGTCCATTAATCATAGGTTAGGATCATCCAGTCCATTTGATTTTGGGTGTGACCTATCACCTATCTACAGTGGATCCCATGATATGGAGTTTTAATTTGGGCTACATGCATCCTTGTGTGCAACTTCTAAGTGCAATCATGTGAAGTATCAACCATCAAACCCTATCAGATTATCAAACGACACCCTGCTAACTAAAGAGAATTGATACATGCACCCTGAAAAGATGTAATTCTAATTTAAGCTCCACAGAATTTTGAGTCGAGATATCATCTCGATTCACATCGGCAGAAACAAAATGCAGGATGCTCTATTAAGAACATAAAGGAAGGAATGATCCGCTCCAGAAATAAATTTCTCTTCAGGATCTGAAAGAACAAAAGCTAAGAAAATGGAAACAACAACAAAAATCAAAATCGCTGCAAATAACAGAAAAAATAAAGATCCAGAACGAGATAAACTCGCTAGAAATCAAGTATTTTAGAGATTTCATCAAAATACCCAAAATAAAAGGTACAATAAAACGAAATCATCTGTTGAAAAGAGATCCAACAAGAAGTATCGGCATATAGAGAGAGGAATCCTTCAAAGAAAGAGCGTTTTAGAGCTTTCGAATTACCTGAAAGCAGAAATCGTAGCTGCAACAGGATCTCGGAAGCTACCGATCCAGATTCGAGAAGGGATCAGAAAACTGAAGCTTCTACTAAGCGAATCACCCAAACAGATCTGAAGGAAGCATCAAATCATAGCATGGAAGCAAAATCAAAAGGAAATTCAACTTCCCATCGGGAGATCGAAGCGAAAACTGAGCGATTCCGATAAAGAACTAAGAAATTAAGCAAAGATCCGTAAATAATCCGATTCAAACCGATTCGGAGAAAAGCTTCAGAAAATTTAAAAAAAAATAAGAAAAACGCAGCAGAATCTCACTAAACACATTCAAAAGAAAAAGAGAATTCCAACAAGAATACCTGTAAGATCGAGCTTCTTCTTCGATTCGATTCCTCCAATCGAAGATCTAAAACGAGGAAAAGAGAGATTGAATTGCTCGCCTCTGTCTGATCGAAATACGAGCGCTTTTGCTTTTTCTTTTTTCTTTTTTCATTTTCTTCTTTCAAGGAATCAATGAGAGAGAGAGAGAGGACTCTGTCTAGTATTAGTAGACGTACTGAGCTTGGACAAATCACAGCCTGGCCCTCAGTTAGTGAGAAACATTGATGGACGGCGTAGATAAAACCCATACATCACGATACAGGCTCCACATATCCCTTGCCTGGACCGAGTCTGTTCAGACGGGGTAGGACCCGATCCGCTTCCCAGACATGCATCAGAAGCTGTCGAAATTACTAAGCTGCCCCTATTCTAAGCAGGTTTCCTAGTGTAGGCTCTTACATTTAGCTTGAAGAAAGGATACGATCAGATCCACCCAATTCATCAGGTGTTTTGCCATATTTTCACCGTGGATCCTAAATATCAGTCCATTTCAAGACTTAGGTGGGCCACACCATAGTGGAAGGTGTAATATTATGCCCAAAAACTATAAATTCATGTTATGTGGCCTACTTTGAGTATTTTAATTTTTTAATTTTTAATTTATACATTAATCATGATGTAGTGCATCAGATTAGTGGCTTGGATTTCACATACACACTACGGTGGATTGCATAAACAAATTGGACGATTTTAATGGTGAAATTTCCCTTTTCAACTGTTCCTGTGTATGTATCTCACCTGACGATTTTTTAAATAAATTGGACGATTGCGTGTGACCCAATTCTGTATTTGTGCGCCGTTGATAGAAGGGTTAGGATCTTCAAATCTTTGACATCCATGACAAGGTCCATAAGAGCAATGGTCCAGATTACTCACCCTTGGATCCCCCAACTATGGCTAAAAAAGTTAACTTATAGACTTTTGGCCTCAGTTACTTACAAACTGAGGCAAAAGGGTAAACATTTGGCCTCAGTTTTCTACTAACTGAGGCAAAAGGGTAGACTTTTAGCCTCAGTTGCTTACCAACCGTGGCAAAAGGGTAGACTTTTAGCCTCAGTTGCTCACTAACCGAGGCAAAAAGGAAGACTTTTAGCCTCAGTTACTCACCAACCGAGGTAAAAGGAAAGACTTTTAGCCTCCGTTGCTCACCAACTGAGGCAAAAGGGCAGACTTTTGGCCTCAGTTTTTCACTAACCGAGGCAAAAGGACAGACTTTTAGCCTCAGTTGCTCACCAACCGAGGCAAAAGGGCAGACTTTTGGCCTCAGTTTCTCACCAATCGAGGCAAAAGGGCAGACTTTTGGTCTCAGTTTTCAACAACCGAGGCAAAAGGGCAGACTTTTAGCCTCAGTTTCTCACTAACCGAGGCAAAAGGACAGACTTTTAGCCTTAGTTCTCAATAACCGAGGCAAAAGGACAGACTTTTAGGCTCAATTTCTCACTAACCGAGGCAAAAAGACAAACTTTTAGCCTCAGTTTTCAACAACTGAGGCAAAAGGACAAACTTTTAGCCTCAGTTGCTCACCAACTGAGGTAAAAGGGAAGACTTTTAGCCTCAGTTGCTCACCAACCAAGGCAAAAAGGAAGACTTTTGGCCTCAGTTTCTCACCAACTGAGGCAAAAGGGCAGACTTTTAACCTCAGTTTCTCACCAACCGAGGCAAAAGGGTAAACTTTTAGCTTCAGTTTCTCATTAACCGATGCAATAGGGCAGAGTTTTGGCCTCAGTTCTCAACAACTGAGGCAAAAAGGTAGACTTTTAGCCTCAGTTGCTTACCAACTGAGGCAAAAGGACAGGCTTTTAGCCTCAGTTGCTCACCAACCGAGTTAAAAGGGCAGACTTTTGGCCTCAGTTTCTCACAAACCGAGGCAAAAGGGTAGACTTTTAACTTCAGTTTCTCATTAACCGAGGCAATAGGGCTGAGTTTTGGTCTCAGTTCTCAACAACCGAGGCAAAAAGTGAATTTTTAACCTCAGTTCCTTTACAACCGAGGCTAAAAATCATATTTAGCCTCCTTTTTTTGAACCGAGGCTAAAAAATTGAGGCTAAAGGCCTACTTTCTTGTAGTGACACATCCAGAGATGCCAACCTGGCAGATGCGTGGAGCATCCACACTATGAGATGGCTGGCCCAAATGTGAAGGAGAGGCAGGCCACAGATGTACACCAAACGGGGACATTTGCAATGTCTAAAACCATCCACTGTATTGGCCCACCAAATGAGTTGAATGGCCTGATTTTCTGGCAATGTCATCTACATGATAGAGATGCACAGCTTGGATGTCCTGCACATGTGCCATGTGTCGGTAGGTGTGTGTAGGAAGCTTCCGAAACAAATATTCCAATGATAATAAATAGACTATATACATTTGGCACGTATGGGTTCTGATCATCATCGAATGCATTGCGCATAACCCATTTCTCAATATGACCAAGATCGGATCTTACCTGTAATTGTTTCAGATCATCACCGAAACAGTCAAAACAAGTGTGCAGACTTGATTAATGGATGAATATAAAATGATATAATGGTAGAAGGTGTGCAGGGTACATGTTCGTTTAGGGACTGTTTGGTAACAAGAAAAAAAGAAAAAAAAAGTGAGAATTCATGGAAAAGCAGGAAAATGGTGGGGAATAGGTTTCTAGTACAAATTGTAGGAAACAGGATCTATGCAGAAAAAAAAAGGTGGGGCTGTAAATAGTGGCACCTTTTTTCTCTATTGTAATTCATCCAAATGCCTAAAATGATTTTAAAATTTTAAATCAAGTTCAAAGGTCACATTGGGATGCTTATTTCAAATGAACTGCAATAATCTAACTCCGTATGGAAGAAATGACCAACACATGAGTGGCGCCATTTTTAGTTCATAATTTCAAAATGATAGCTAGTTGTGAGTCCATGCATTTGAAGTTGAACAAGAAACTATTATAATCTCAATTTGGGCCTAGACATATATCGATAATGGAATGGAACTATCCTCACTTTGGTCCAAATCCACTTTGGACCACATTTGGGAGTTCTAAAATAAAGCAAATTGGGCGTAATCGATTGTCGTAAAAATACCACATAAACCGATCGTACTGATTTGAGTGGAATCTATATCTCATGCTAGCTTGACAGAAAACAAGTAGCCCAACTTGACAGAAAACACAATGAAGGCAGAACTCAAGCTGAGTCAACATCTTACTAAAAAATTCAACTCATGCCTAGTACACATTAGGATTTTTGAATTTATGTTTCAAGACTATTTCATGCCTAGTTTCAGTTATGTCTCTTCTTTACCTTCCATTTTCTTCTTAACAAGAAAATCCATATTTACTAATATTTCCATTTTTCTATTTTTTAAAAGAATGAGTTCGGACTCCGAAAGCGTCGGTTCCAGCACTCGTACTTTCAGCCCAAACCCTAACCAAGGACTCCAAAATTACCAAGTACTCTTAAAAATTCATTGCAAGCATTTTCTATCTTTGTGCATGATGACCATACTGTTAAGATCAATCCTCTTATCTTCATTTACAAAAACTAGTGGATGACAAATTATGTGTAACATACAGAGCTAGTTCAGCCACTTATGCAATTAGGGAAGGTGTAAATAGAACTAGAATTAAAAAGTTCCTACAAAATAGTGACAAGCAACAACATGGCTTAGTAATCGTAGAAAATATAACTAAAAAATAACCAGCCCTCATTTGTTCTATAAAGAGTAAAGATGTAAATAGAACAAAAAGAACCAAAAAATAATAAATAAAAAAATCACTAAAATAATGATACAAATCAACAGAAATCGATAAGAGATATAGAGCTGCTCAAACTGAACTTCATGCAAATCAATGGAAACAAAAATAAAATAAAATACGATAAAATGAAATAAATCCTTTCCTCATCTTTGGTTAGCAAAATGCAAACAAGAAACAACCTGTTGAAGACCTCCGACTGATTAATAGAAGCATCCTACAAAAGAAATTTTGAAAGATATTTTCATGCATGATAATGGGCAAAGGCACCCTTTTCTTTTTCTCCCCGTACAGGAATCTAATCTGGCACGTGATCTACACTGCACATTTTGGTGGGTCCCACCATTAATTGATCATTGTCCAGATGTCCCACCAATGAAATAGTCCTAAGCATATTAATACAGCCTGGAAATGGGCAGTTGGAAATGAAAACGATTCTACAGTGACAAACAGTTATTACAGTATCAACCATCTATGGTGGAGGCCACAAAATGAATGGTCTGGATCTTGTACACATATGTGGTTAGCGTCATTGAAGAAAGGAATCCTTTTTACATAGTATCAAGTACAACTCATGTAATTGACATTCATCATCTAGCTAAGTAATAAAAAAATTCAATATCAAATCCACCCAACAAAGAATCCAGTACAAAGCTCACCCTTTCATCCTTGGACAGGCTATTTACTGATAGGAGTATTTCAAGGAAATCACTTTGCTTATTACCAACAGAGTTCTCTCCCTTTGATCTTCTCTCTTCAACTATAGCTTTCACTGTAGAAGATATTCTTACTTTAGCCTGCATACACACACACAGAATCAGTCAAAAGTTTTGGTTAGAAAGTAAAAGGAGCAAATATCTAATTTGAAATGACACCAATGGTGGTAGTTCACTAATAATCTCAAAATGGTGGTGATCCATGCACCCTACACATGTGATGCATGTATTAGAATAAGGATCTTTCAAATTAAGTGGCACTTTTTGGGATAGATAACAACCTCAATATCAGACTGATTTGATGGTTAGGATCATTTAGGCAACATCATTTTGGACTCTCAATCAACCATAATATGCCCATGGATTTCCTTACATATATGCCTAGTGTGGATAATTCACCGCCCTTAAAAAATGGTGGTAAACTACAACCTTAGTATTGTCAAATGATAAAGGAAAATGGAAGAGAGATGTTTACAACCCCGTGCCTTTCTTGCAAACACCCCATCTTTCTATTTATTGATAGTAGAGTAGTGCACTATAGGTATTGTAATAGTACCAAAACTAGAAGAAAATGGTGTGTGCAGCAAAAAGATGTAAATGACACTTACCTAAGAAAATGGTATCTATGCATAAAGGGTCTGAAATATTTCTACTGAAATATGATTGGAAGTACCTAAACAGCTCCTGCATATGGAGTGCCTGGAATATATAGTGGAAAGGAGATGAGTCCTTTCATGAAAGTGAGGAAATCTTCCAGTATTTTTGAAGTTTGTGGCTCTTTTGGTGTCAACCCAAGAACTTGTTTTACCAAGACACATGAGAGGGTTTTTCCATATCTTCTTTCCTGGAGACAGATGCATTTATCCTTCTTTTTTTCCCACTACAACACAACACAGTTACCAATTGGGTCTGCCAGATCTTTTGACTTAGTTTTGTGGTGTTATAAGTAGTCCATTCAATGGGCATAAACTTCACATCACCAACTTACCCTTAGAGTAGGATTGGCATCTGGATGGAACACAGAAAGAGTACTCATCGCACTGACAAGCATGCCCATTGGGTGTGCATCATGGGTCATCACCTGAATAATATCCTATAAGCAAGAAAATATAATCAAAATCCATTAGAGAAAAAAGTCACATTAGTAAAGTTTCTCTTATCAGCAATGTACAAATGTTTATCCTATTAGTGATAAATAAACTCAACTACCAAAAAAGATGTAGCAACAGGGCAAGAATCCATCAACATGCCGGATTATAGAAAAGAGGTGATACTTTTCATTGCACGGACCCCAAGAGTCATAAAGAAACTGATGTGGGAAAAGCATCTACTTTGCCACTACATCATATTTCAGGCAAAAAATCAATCCATCCATGGTCCATAACATTAGGAAACTTGACATTAAATGTTTGATTTCAGGTTGCCTAAGCAAAGGAATAGAATCAATAGATAATAGAGACGCACCAAAATGCCCTGAGGAATAGCTGAATGTTGAGAAACTGCAAACTAGCTTTGAGAAGGAAAATCTCCCAACCCATTTTTTCAAAGCTTTTAAAAGAACCCAGAGACATGTGTGTGCATGTGGCCTCAACCGCTGTAGCAGACCATGACTGTCAACCAAATTTCCTCACCAAAAATTCAGATCACAAACCATCATGGCATGTGTCCAATTTTTGTGTTAGCACAAAGTAAATGACTGACACACATTGTGCACAAGATGACCAACCTTGTATACAAAATCCCAATTACTGAAAATCTAAAAACCCAATGTAATCCACATATAAATCAAAATTGAAACAAGATTTCAAATTAAAATAAATCTATTACCTGTTGCACATCTCTCCCACCATAAGTTTGAAGATTCCTTCTCCATTGGACTTTGTTGCTACCATGTCTAAAGGTGAAGAAAGAGAAAATGGTAGAAATCAACAATACAAAAGAAAGAAAAAAAATGTGTCAGGGAAAATTCGCACTCTAAGAACATCTCGAACTCAAGATACCATATCATTTCCACAAACCACATCTTTAGAAGCTTTATTTCTTCAAAAAGGTTACAAGCATCATTTAAAAGCATTGCCAATCTACGAATTGGACACTTTTAACTTATTTCTTAGAATATGAAATTTGCAGGCAATGCTGACAGATGGTGATTCAGAAGCTTTTGACCAATCAGGTATGTAATTACTGATGAAACCAACAAAGTCTCATACACTTGTGTGCAGAACAACTCAGATAACAGTGGAGATGTATAGAGATCCAAACAACCAAGTCTAAACATGCACAACTGCATTTATTATGGAAGAAAAAAATGAGACTTGTTTTGTTCTCATTTCATGAAAAAATCTAAAAAGAAAAGAGAAAAGAAAGAAAGAAAAAGGATTCTATTCAAAATAACAAAAAAATACAATTTCATCCCAAATCCCAAATAGATGCCCATGTCTAAAAAAGAAAAAGAAAGAAAAAAAAAATCAGAGAATCTTAAGAGTATGTACAATTTTGTGGTCATAGAGGGTGGCGGTGGATGGCTTCTAGGCATTGGGGTTGAGGGGGCAGCGATAACTGTGGTCGGATTTGATGCTCCTGTAGCCGAAATCGTTTGTCCGGCCTGTGGATCTGGAACTTGGGGCAGTGGCTAGAGATGGGTTTCATCACCAATGGCAGTTGGGGAATGCAGTTGTCAGAAATGGTGGAGAGGTTGTTAAGCTCACAGACGAAGATGGGTTTGGAATTTTGGAGCTGTAGTTGGAGATGACAGGGGTTTGCAAGATGTAGGGGTTGATGTCGTGGGAAAGACGAGGTTTGCAGGGTGTTGGGGATAGGGTTTGCTGGTCGGGGCTGCTAGTAATGAAGAAGATTGCAGGGGCTATTGATGATCGAGGGCTGGAGATTTAGGGAGAGAGTGGGAAAGAGGGCGCACGAGAAAAAAAAATCTCCTCTTCTTTTTTAGCAGATTGGGGGAAACGGATCAGCTACTCACCCTGCCACTAGCCAATGGCTAGTTGTCTGTGCTCTGTGGGCACACCATGATGTGTGTGTTTCATCCATGCCGTCCACCCATTCTTCAAGATAATTTTATGGTATGAGGTAAAAAATGAGGTTGATCCAAATCTCAAGTGGACTGCACAGTGTTCATTGAACTCCCACCATTAACAAATTTTTGGGGGCCACAAAAGTTTTGGATCAAGCTGATATATACTTTTTCCCTTCATCCAAGTCTGTATTACTTAATAAACAGGTTAGATGTCAAATAACCATTACAGTGGGCCCTAGGAGATTTTCAATGGTGGAAATTCAATCACTATTGTTTTCCCATGGTGTGGTCCATTGAGATTTAGATTTTGGGATCAAGCCATAAATTTATCTTTCAAAATAGATGGAAAGCCTGGATAAAACAAATTCATCATTTTAGAGCATTATTCAAAAAATGAATCATATCCAAATATCAACTGGACCACACCACAAATAGCAAGGGGATAATGATTTTCACCATTAAAAAATTTATAGGGCCCACCATAACGTTTATTTTCCATCCAAACTGTACACAAGGTCAAAAATACCCGGATGAAGAGGAAAAACAAATTTCATATTGATCCAAAACTTCTATGACCCCTAAAAGGTCTTCAATTGTAGAGGTTCAATTCCCCATTGCTTTTTATAGTGTGGTCCACTTGATGGTTAGATCTGTTTTATTTTTCGTCTGAAAACTTAACACGAGCTCGCCAAATGGATGGACGGTTTGGATATAATAAATAACTCATTATTAGATCCATGGAATTTGTTGACATCAATACATCAGTTATATAGCTGGAGTGTGGTACACCAGCCAATCCGCTTTAGCGTACTTAGTAAACTCCGTGGGGCCCATCGTCATCATGCATTGTATCAACTCAGTCCATCCGTTTTATCGTATAAATTTAGTCCTTTAACTCAAAGATTAAGCATGTCCAAAGCTCAAGCAAACCACACCACTGGAAACAGTGTGAAATGAATTTTACCGTTGAAAAGTTCTTGGGCTCAACCCCTAAAATGATCTGAAAACATGTATGAACTGCGTGGATAAACCATGTGAATTTAAAGTTGGCCCAACAGAGTTTACTCAGTACCATAAGAGCTTATTTAGTAACTCAGTATGCAATCCAATTTCGAGAGAGAGCTTACGCTCCTTGAGCTCAGAGTAGTAGGAATGGCTCAAAGCAGGGGCCTTAATAATAATGATATATTTATCATATCTACACCCTTCATCAATTTTGAGAGACCATTTTAGATCACCATACAAAATACAAATAATTTAAAATTCTCCAGTGGACCATCTCACAAATAATAGTGGGACAATGATTCTCACCGTTAAAACATTCACAATAATCAAATCGATCTTTTGATATGATTCATTTATTGGATAATTCTATAAAATGATCTCGAAAAATGGATGAACGGTGTGGTTGATCCCAAAATTTCGGTAAATCCAAAACTCAAGTGAACCATGCCACACAAAACAGTGTGGAATAATGATTTCCACTATCGATACCTTCCTTGGGCCCACAGTAATGTTTATTTTTCATCCAACATGTTCATAATATCAAAAAGATATGAATGAAGGGAGAACACAAACATCAGCTTGATCCAAAATTTCTATGAATGTTATTTTTAATGGTGGATGTTCAATCCCCACTTTGTAGTCCACTTAACCTTGGACCTGCCCCATTTTTTAATTAATATCTTAAAATGATCCGAAAAAAGTGTTGAATGGTATGAAGAATGTCAATCCATGACTTGGGTGGGCCAAGAGCATAAAAATAAAGTCAATCCATGACTTGGGTGGGCCACACCACATAATATAGTGGAGAGGGGTTTCCTTAAAACTTTCATAATCATATATTGGGCTGCCTAAATCTGATTCACATATCTAACCCACTCATTATGTGTGTCCCATTTGGATGAGGGGTCAGACCCAGTTTCAGCCCCATTCAAAACTCATGTGGGCCCCACCAAGTGCTTTTATATTTTTTTAAATGTCTTCACATAGTTTTAGATGGTATGGCCCACCTGAGTTTCGTATATGGATGATTTTTGAGATGTCTCATAAGCTAAAGGAGACACATCAAATGCACGGTGTTGATGTTTGACACACATCATGACGGGCCCCACAAAACTTACTAACATTAATTCTTAGGCCCACGAATCAAGCACCAACCACTAGCCATTAGATGGTGTCAAGGGGAGTAGCCAATTTGTTCCCCTTATTTGTGGTGTGGTCCATTTAATTAATCTTTGGATATAAATCATTTTTTGAATAATTCTCTAAAATGATCTCGAAAAATGGATGAACAGTGTCGGTTGATCCCGAATTTTCGGTAAATCCAAAATTCAAGTGGACCACGCCACATGAAACAGTGTGGAATAATGATTTCCACCGCTGATACCTTCCTTGGGCCCATAGTAATGTTTATTTGACATCCAACATGTTCATAATATCAAAAAGATATAAAAATTTTCATCAATAAAAGCCTCATCCACTTTTTTTAGCTACGACAATTTTCCTAGCTAAAAGTAAACCTCTGAATTTTTTTCAAAAACTGTTTACAGCCTTTAGCGACGACAATTTTCGTCGCTAAAAATCTCATCCACGTTTTCTAGCTACGAAAATGTTCATAGCTAAAAGTAAACCTTTGGATTTTTTCAAATAATGTTTACAGCCTTTAGCGATGAAAAGTTTCGTCGCTAAAAGTCTCATCCACGTTTTTTAGCTACGAAACTTTTAGTAGCTAAAAGTAAACCTCTAGATTTTTTTCAAAAACTGTTTACAACCTTTAGCGACAAAAATTTACTCTTTAATTTACCTCTGGATTTCAGTGAAATTTGATTTAAACATCTGAAGTTATTTACTCTTTAATTTAAACTGATCAGATTGTCCAAAAACGATTAAAGGTTCAATTAGTGGGTGTGCCTAATAATTTAGTAATTTTATTTTTCACAAATAAATTTAACATTATTTTTCAAAAGGTATATTTTTTTTTACTCTTTTCAATAAATATCATTTTTATTATAAAATATTTCAAAAATATTTAAAATACAAATTTTGAATTTTTATTTGCAAAATCTCAAAATTTTTCTTATATTTTAATTTTTTCTCAAAAATTTCAAAATGCTAATTTTTCTCTTCAAAAGCATTATTTTGTTCTCAAAATTTTTATTAAACATATTTAAAATTTCGTAACTTTTCAATATTCTTTTTCATGTGATATTACAAATTATTTAAATATTATCTTTTATTTATATATACACACACACACACACACACACATTTAGGTTATAGACAAAAAATTTTAAAAATTAAAACATTTTTACATTATTACCGACGGTTTTTAGCGTTGAAAAAAATATTTAGAAAAAACACTTTTACTGACGAACATTTTCGTCGATAAAAGTCTTACCGCCAACATTTCCAACAACCCGCGAAAATTAGCAAAAATTCAAAAGACCCTTCAGCTACGAATAATTGCATAGGTAAAGATATTTTTGTACGTAAAGACGGGTTTTACCTACGAAATTATAATTCATAGGCAAAAGTGATCCTTTAGTTACGAATATTTTCATAGGTAAATATGGGTTTTACCTATGAAATTAGAATTCATAAGTAAAAATAAGGTTTTCAAGTAACGAAATTCAAAAGACCCTTCATCTACGAATAATTTCGTAGCTAAAAATGGATTTTACCTACAAACTTACAATTCGTAGGTAAAAGTAAGGAAGAACCTTTAGCTATGAATATTTTCATAGGTAAAGACGTGTTTTACCTTCGAAATTACAATTCGTTGGTAAAAGTAAGGTTTTCGATTTTTGAAATTCAGCTACGAATAATTTCGTAGTTAAAGATGGGTTTTCCCTACGAAATTAGAATTCGTAGGAAAAAGTAAGGTTTTCGATTTTTGGTGTTTTTTAAAAATTTAATAGACCCTTTAGCTACGAATATGTTTGTAGGTAAAGATGGGTTTTACCTATGAAATTTAATTTCGTAGGTAAAAGGAAGGTTTTGGATTTAAATTTCACAGACCCTTCAACTACGAATAGTTTCGTAGGCGAGGATGGGTTTCCAGGAAAAGTAACAGACCCTTTAGCTACGAATATTTTCGTATGTAAAGATGGGTTTTACCTAAAGTTTTCGATTTTTTTATTTTTTAAAAGTTCAAAAGACCCTTTAGCTATGAATATTTTCATAGGTAAATATGGGTTTTCCCTACGAAATTAAATTTCATAGGTAAAATCAAGGTTTTGAAATTTCTATTTTGTGAAAAATTTAACATACCCTTCAGCTATGAATATTTTCATAGGAAAAGATGGGTTTTCCCTACGAAATTTTAATTCGTAGGGAAAAGTAAGGTTTTTGATTTTTGAAATTTAACAGACCCTTTAGCTACGAATATTTTCGTAGGTAAAGATGAGTTTTTCATAGGTATATGTAAAGTTTTCAATTTATTGTTTTTTGAAAAGTTCAAAAGTCACTTGAGCTATAAATATTTTCGTAGGTAAATATGAGTTTTCCCTACGAAATTAAATTTCGTAGGTAAAAGGAAGGTTTTTGAGAACAGACCCTTCAGCTACGAATATTTTCGTAGGGAAAGATGGGTTAGGGAAAACTAACATTTTCAATTTTTTGACTTTTTAAAAGTTTAAAAGACCCTTTAGCTACGAATATGTTCGTAGGTAAATATAGGTTAATATCAAGGTTTTAAAATTTTTATCCTTTAAAAGTATAAAAATTTGACAGACCCTTTAGCTACGAATATTTTCGTAGGGAAAGATGGGTTTTCCCTACGAAATTATAATTCGTAGGGAAAGACCCTTCAGCTACGAATATTTTCGTAAATGAAGTTTTCAGTAAAAAACCCTTTACCTACGAAAATTTTCGTAGGTAAATGAAGTTTTCAGTCAAAACACCCTTTACCTACGAAAATTTTCGTAGGTAAAGATGGCTTTTATCTACGAAATCGAAATTAATTTTCGTCGGTAAAAGTCATCCTTACATACGAAAAATATTTTCGTAAGTAAAAATTTCGTCGGTAAAAACCATATTTCTTATAGTGTAAATAGGACACTTAATATTGTTGGCCGAAAATCATTAGGTCCAGCGGAAATCATGACAGTCTATAAATAGTAAGTCACAATATTAGTAAGCTTTAGTTCGTGATTTCATTCTAAAACTTCTTCCTAGGGCCCATATTACTACTTAAGGGGTTGTAAACTTGTTCTTTTATGATCAATCAATTTATTTCAAATATATATATATATATATATATATATATATATATATATGTGCGTGTGTGTGTGTGTGTGGGGGGGAGGTACAATTCGCTCGAGCTGATGATAAGCTCCCATAAGGTCGAGCTGTGTGGGCCCCACCGTGATGTGTTTTGACCATCAACACCGTGCATTTGATGGGTCCCCTTTAAATTATAGGATGTCCCAAAAATCAGCCGTATACAGAACTCAGGTGGGCCATACCATCTAAAATTATGTGAAGACACCATTAAAACATATAAAAACACTTGATGGGGCCCACTTGAGTTTTGCATGCGCCTAAAACTTGGTCTGAACCCTCATTCAAGTGTGACACACATAATGGATGGGCTGGATTTTCAAACCACATCTAGGTGGGCCCTCAAAAATGGTTATGAATGTTTTAATGGTGCACGGACCCTCTCCACTTTTGTATGTGGTGTGGCCCACACAAGTCACGGATTGACTTGATTTTTGAGACCTAGGCCCACGATGGAATGGTGCATCTAACTGATGGGGTAGATGTTCGAAACGCATCATGGTGGGGCCCACACAGCTCGACCTCATGGGGCCTTAAAATCAGCTCCAGCGCATTGTACCTTTTCCATATATATATATATATATATATATATATATATATATATATATATATATATATATATATATATATATATATATATATATATATATATATATTCCTCATAGATTCAAGGTATCCCAAGGAGGAGTCCAGATAATCTTCGTGGACTCAGAGTAGTTAACCCTCCACGAAGAGGGGTGCTTGACCTCAACACGTCCTTCCCTTGGTTGCCACTTAAAAATAAGTTATCTCAATTTAGTTATGTATTAGACATCATATTTTATGAGTTAGGGGTTGTTAGAGCTCGTGGCCTTCTGTTTAGATAAGGTTGGGTTAGGAGCTGTTAGAGCTAATCGTGTGAAGATGTAAAGTTGTTCCCATGTGGTTTTTCTTTTTCTTTTGGTGGTCGTCTGTGACTGCCTTTACCATAGGCGCCCCTGTTTTTATTCCAGGGCCGCTCGAAGGACCTTCGTTGTAAAGCTTAATTTTCAATGAAAGCTTCATTTAAACCAACATATTTTAAGTAGATTGTAGTCTGTGTTTTAAATCCCTACTAAAACATTCATTTTTAATACGTGAATTCACATGCACAGTTGACTAGTACTAATAACAATAATTTGAGAGATCTCACACTATCTGCCCAAGTATCACACATGCCGGAAGGAAGTTGATATGAAGTTGCTGTATTATTTATTTTTTTCAACTTTAGGTTATATTATTGTTGTCCTCTAGGGAGAAGCTTCCTCAGAAATGGGACCGACGTGCAGTGGAATCTGATCCTCAAAACCCTAAAAAACCCCAAGCCTCTCTCACTATCTCTTCCTCACACCAGTTACTTCACCAGATGGCCGACTCAACTCCTCTTCTCTCCCGACTCAACTCGTCCGAGCCAGAAGCTCACCCAGTGCTGCAAAAAGTTACGCCTACCCTCGACGATGCGATTGAACAGTGCATCGGCAGCTTCGGCCTATCCCAGCTGATCCAAGCCGTCCTCGTGTCCTTGGCATGGATCTTCGACGCCCAACAGACATTCATCAACATCTTCACCGATGCACAGCCATCATGGCATTGCACATCTGCAAACGACACTGCATGCATGTTGGCTGCCACTCCATGTGAGCTACCGAAGCATGCATGGGCGTGGGACCAGCCCGCGAGGGCGTCGATCATCTCTCAGTGGGACCTGATGTGCTCGAGCCCACTCATCTCTGGGCTCCCATCGTCGTCCTTCTTTGCTGGCTGCCTTGCCGGTGGTTTCCTCCTTGCCACACTCGCTGACTCATCGCTCGGCCGAAAGAAAATGCTCCTTCTGGCATGCATAATCATTTCAGTTACTGGCGCACTGACAGTGGCCTCACCCAACTTGTGGGTCTACTCGGCCTTGCGGTTCATCAGCGGCTGTGGGCGTGCGACGATTGGAACATCCGCACTCGTGCTGTCGACTGAGATAGTTGGGAAGCGGTGGCGGGGTGAGGTCGGTATCCTCGGCTTCTTCTGTTTCACGCTCGGATTCTTATCTTTGCCCGCCATGGCCTACCTAGCCAGGGGTTCCTCATGGTGGACCCTCTACCTGTGGACGTCAGCCCCCACGATCGTTTATTGCATAGCCGTCCATTTTCTCGTGCATGAGTCCCCACGTTGGCTCTTCGTGCGCGGACGCAAGGATGAAGCTATCCAGACGCTTCGAAGCATCTCGTTATCGAATGGCAAGATATTGCTTTCCAGCTTCTCGGAAGTGGTTGTCGAAGACGAGTCGTGGAATGCCGAAATATACTCGGCGATGATGATTTTGTGGGAGAAGAAATGGGCATTTCGGCGGTTATCGATGGTTATGGTGGTTGGTTTCGGAGTAGGCATGGTCTACTACGGGATGCCGCTTGCCCTTGGAAATTTGGATTTCAACCTCTATCTGAGTGTCACGTTCAACGCACTATCCGAACTTCCTATGGCCTTACTGACCTTCTTCCTGATAGGGAGGCTGAACCGTCGGAGTGCGGTTCTGGTGTTCACTATCATAAGCGGTTTGTGCAGTGTCCTTTGTATGGTGATGGATGGTGGCGATCAGAAGGAGGTGCAGATGGGGCTGGAGCTGGTGTCATTCTTCAGCGCCTGCACCGCATTCAGCATACTTTTGATATACACCCTTGAATTGTTCCCAACATGTGTACGGAACACGGCATTGTCGATGGTGCGGCAGGCGCTTGTGCTCGGTGGCGTGATCAGCCCCATGCTTGTGGCGGCAGGTAGGAAGCATGGGTCCTTGTCATTTGGGGTCTTTGGGGTGGTGATTGGAGGGTGTGGATTGTTTGTGATGGAGTTGCCAGAGACAAGAGGTGGGCCATCTTGTGATACAATGGAGGAAGAAGAGAAAAAGGGTATTGTGGCTTTCAGTGGAGATCATGCATGAAAATGAGAACTTCTTAGTAATTTTGTCTCATCGTGAGCTTTGCTAGGCGCATTTGCGTCTGCAATAAGATCATGTACAAGCTACCCATGGGAAGCGGATTGCGTAGTGCGTAACTCACTACGGTTATCGTACTGAGTAAATTCTTTGAGGTCTACCATGATTTATGTATTTAATCCTGTCCGTCCATCCATTTTACCGAAAGATTTTAGGGCTTGAGCTCAAAAATAAAGTATATACAATGTTCAAGGGGACTACACCACAAGGAAAAAGTTGAACTGAACTTCTACCTTGAAAATTTCTTGAGGGCTACAGAAGTTTTGGATCAAGCTTGTATTTGTTTTTTCCATTCATCTATGTCTGCATGATCTTATGAACATGTTGGATGACAAATAAACATCACTGTGGGGCCTAGCAAGGTTTCAACGGTGGAAATCATTATCCCCATTGTTTTTGTCTTATGATCCACTTGATATTTAGATATGCTTCAATTTCAGGCTCAACCCCTTAAATTAGATGGAAAAACGGATGGACCGTGTGTATAGACCACGTACATTCAAGGCGGGCCCAACTGAGTTTACTCAATAGGATAAGAGCCTACTGAGTTAGGTGGGCCCAATTGAGTTTACTCGGTATGATAAGAGCGGACTGAGTAACTCCTTACACAATCCGATTTCCTATGGAAATGGATTGGCTGCTCCTCTTGTAGGCCCCACCATGATGTATGTGCTTCATAAAAAAAATAGATGAATGCCATGGATGAAACACATACATTATGGGCCCACATAGCACTGATTGGCTGGTGGAAGGGGAGTACCCAATCTGTTTCCATATCCTCTCCACGTGCTTTCAAGTTATGATATGTAGGGAAGCAAATTGGCTCGTGTACTACACACAAGCTATATAACTGTGTAGGTACATGTCATGCGAAGACGAGTGCTGAGGCTTCTCAAGCTCCGAATTGTACGAACGGTTCAAAGGAGATCAAAGTTACATGGGCCCCACACTACAACAAAAATAGGTAACGTCGGCACTTTGGTGCAGCAAACAGCGGCGCTAGTTAAACGGGCCACAGATGTTTCTGAAATTAAAAAACAACCGGATGCGATTTTCATTTCGCTCCCATCTCTCTCTCCCGACTCTCTCTCTCTCTCTCTCTCTCTCTCCCTCTCCCTCTCCCTCTCCCTCCCTCTCTCCGACTCTCTCTCTCTCTCTCTCTCTCTCTCTCTCTCTCTCTCTCTCTCTCCGACTCTCTCTATCCGTCTCCCCTCTCTCATCCGTCTCCCTCCCGACGACTCTCTCTCTCTTCCGACTCTCTCTATCGTCTCCCTCTCCCGACGACTCTCTCTCTCTCTTCCGACTCTCTCGCTTTTTCCTACCCCCGACTTTCTCTCTCGCGCGAGTCGCCATTAATTTCATGGCTTAGATGAAGATCTGAAACAGGTAAGAGTCTAGATTTCATCAATTTCAACCTTAATGATTTCCTAATTAGGGATTTACAATGTTGAAACCCTAATTAGGGATTTTCTGGTTTTTGCAGTCGAGGAATGGTCGAATTAGGGTTTCGAAGAGCTACATTCCTGTGGTAAGCTTCAGATCTCCGAGGATCTTTCTCTCTCTTTCTCTCTCTCTCTCTCTCTCTCTCTCTCTCTCTCTCTCTTATTTTCAGAAGATCGTGGCAGGGTTTTCGGTTTTGTTTGCTGGCTTTCTTTCTAGAGTTTATGGTTTGATTACGGCATTCATCACACTCTCTCTCTTCCTTGATTCTCTAATACTGCATTGGAGAGGTGAATTTTGGTGGGGGTTTTTTTTTTTTCTCTCTGATTAGGGGATTTTAGCGTCCTCTCTCAGTTTGTCCCCTGTTCTGTGGCCTGCCTGTATTTTTATTTGGGCTGATCTGTGGGTCCTGGCCGTAACGTGAGATGATGAGTCTGATGGACTGATCAGATGTTGTGAATACATCATGTAGGCCCCACTTCTGCCCAGTGCCTCCAGAGCATACCCCATTTAGTATTATTATACATGTTGAGGATCTCCTTACTTCACTTTCCCAATCCTGTTGATCTGGAAAGCTATTCCCTTGATATTATTTGGGAAAAAAAGAAAAGAAAAGAAAAGAAAAAAACAAAGGCGAGGTGTTTTTGTGGAGACTAGCACATTCCATCAAGTTGATTTTGGTTAGTGCAAGCATTTTTAGGTTATTTGTCACCCGACTATATGAGGGTGTGTTGGTAAATTGATATAATCATGGAATATATGCGTGGTTTCCTTTTTCCTATTGTCAACTTCCTTTTTAGGTTGATCGTTATTTTCTACAGGCCATCATTGCTGGAATTTTCATAGATTTCTACCTATACAACACTTGTGCATTGCATGAAAATTTTTGTAGTAAAAGAGTTTCGTTCAGTTATTGATAAAAAATGATTATTTTTTATGACTATAAATGTATGTCAAACACTACTATTTGAGCAACTATTTTGAATGTTTTCTTTCATGATTCATTATCATCATCATGACAGCCTTGTCCTAGATATTCGGTGTCAGCTCTATGAATCTTCTTCTAATTGAAGTAGGCATTCTCATAGTAGCTTGGGAAAAGTTCAATGACCAGATGCCCACCTGATATCAATCCTCCTTTACCCAGGTTGGGGACCATTTGGTGCAACTGCTACCATGAAGTTGTTAAGATAATCTCGTCTTTCTTGACTTTTAGAAAATGTTGTCACTGAATGTCATGATAAGATAGGTTAACATCACAGAAATGTGTGTTTCTTCAGATCCTGTTTAGCAGGTGGTTCCTTTGTGAAAATGCCCAATTGATGCATCAAATAGGATGTAAACTGCTGGTGGTTTATGGATACTGCTTGAAATTTCTTTCAAATTATATCCTTTTTGCTAGGCAGTGACTGTTTCGGATTTTTGTTACTTTATCTTTCCAGTAATTTTTCCACAACAATGAGGCTCCAATTTTCATGTAATTTATTAGTATCTGTTTCAAGTGTGTAGGAGTTGACTAAGCGGTTGTTCTGTTGCAGATAGAAAATGAATATGGAGACATTGAAAGGGTTTATGGAGAAGGCGGGAAGCCATATGCAATGTGGGCTGCACAAATGGCAGTTTCTCAAGATATTGGTGTCCCTTGGATAATGTGCCAGCAGTATGATGCTCCTGATCCCTGTGGTGAGGATTAGTCACTCAATAAAAAAGTTCTAAATTTTTTCTAAGCCTAAGCAATAATTGATCTATATATGTGTATATATGTACACACACATGCAGCACAGATCAAGCTAAGCAATAACTGATCTATATATGTGTATATATGTACACATACATGCAGCACAAATCAT
This sequence comes from Magnolia changhungtana, assembly GCA_030180095.1. Classification (NCBI taxonomy): domain Eukaryota; kingdom Viridiplantae; phylum Streptophyta; class Magnoliopsida; order Magnoliales; family Magnoliaceae; genus Magnolia; species Magnolia changhungtana. The sequence goes on from JASAUF010000360.1 coordinate 2,085,140, forward strand.
TGATTGATGTATTTGTTACCCAATAATCAATTTATGTGTACCTCTTAGTCTATATTTGGCTGCTATTAAATGGCAGTGTGATTCTTCTTCTATGTGCTTCTGACTGTTTCAACCTTAGCTACTTGAATTTGATGGAGGACATGAGTATATAACTTCAGAGCAGAGTTTATTGCTTGTAGCACTTGCGACTGCTGATAGAGCAATGATTGTGGTTGTTGAGCTCAGAGATTTCATATCTAATAGTTTAAATTTTAGCTTATATTAGCAAATCCTGTCTTATCGATCCCTCATTGTTCAAGTGTTGAATGGAATAATTTCCTCTTCTTTTTTTCTTTTTCTTTTTTTCTTTAGTTTGGAGCCGCAATATTTCATTGCATAAAATTTCAAAGCTAATTGGATAAAAGGATAGTTTAGTTGTATCATCCTTAGTTTTTTTTTGCATTTGGTAAATGGGTTTTATAACTACAATGAATTAGATTCACTAAAGTAACCCTATGAATTCAATATTCAGCTTACAGCATGTACATTCATTGTCTTTGCAGATAAATACTTGTAATTCATTTTATTGTGACCAGTTCACACCCAATTCCGTCAACAAGCCAAAAATTTGGACAGAGAATTGGCCTGGATGGTAATGATTATCTCTTTTCTTCACATTGCCATTTTTATCTGCAGTTCCTATTATGTTTGAATTCCATAACTAGAAGCTACTTCTGCCATTGATGATTTGATTTGAGGAGTGCAGATGGTTGCACAAAATATAACTATTAAAAGGATAGCCCGAACTCATTTCTTCTCTGTGATTGGTTCAGTTGATTGTCTTTTTCTGGCTGAGAGTTCATAACCTTTCTTTCTTTAATACATTCATGGCTGCATGCATGCAGTATCTCAATCGATTGTTGCCTTGAGTCCTCGATTGGATTAGACATTTTGTATACTTTAGAAAAATCAACTCCTGCATATTATTGCTGCTAAAATCTAGTTGAATATTGACAACTCGCTACTGTTTCATGTTGATGTCAAACCAAATTCAGTAGGCATGCATATTTGTGAAATGGCCTTTTAATAGCTATTTGGATCTCTGCCTCTTTGATTCCTCATAGTGTGTAAAATGACTCTCAACAATTTTTTGCTGGTCAGGGTTCAAGAGTAAGACGGCTTGTTCGACTGTCACAGGAGAAGACAATTAGATTTAGTTAGGTGTTCCTCTCCATCTGTTTGTTTTTGTTTGGTAGTCTTATTTTATGCTTGTACCTATGAAGACACTTAATTTATTGGATATGATATTGAATTTGGTATGCTTATAGGAGTTGAGGCTAGGGGCTTTATATTTTGTGTTAGTGATTGGTGCAAAGTTTGTTCCCTTAAGAAAATCAAGAAAATTGCCAGGTATTATTCATCTATATCTTCCATAAATAATTGATCTTGCTTAATTTATATTTTTGTCGCTTCATTTATATGCTTTCCTAGAGGCCCAACTTGTAACTCCTCAGAACCCGCTCTGCCGTAAGATATTACGGTGTATGACAGTTCCCAGCAGGTTAAGTTGCAAGTTATTATATAGAGTTGATTGGATGTCTTTTATTTTTGTAAATGGTATTAATAGTTAGTTGGATGATGAATGATACTTGTGATTGTGAATGACAATAAACAACTTATATATATATATATATATATATATATATATATATATATATATGTTATCCTTGGAGGATTTATTTTTTAAGGGGACATGATATTCTTGTCCTATGGTATGGTGCCCCAATATTGCTCGTATGTTACTAGTATGTAGTAGATATTACTAGGTTAATTTATCAAAATAAAATTCATTTATTTAGTTTAAAATTCATTCGTTATTATTTAGCTAGATGATGAATGCCAATTGTGATTGATTATGTAATTGTTTAAGTATAGGACAATCGTTGCCCATTTGAGAATTTTTATGTGGCCAAGCATAGATATAGTGTGCTTTTGGAGACATAAAATTCTCAAATTGTCCCATGTTTGGACAATTCAAGGTTGGATAAATTAGAATGCTTTCGGTTCCCTCGATTTAAATGCACATGCTAGTTCTGCGTTGTATCTGTCCTTTTCTCTCTGGTTACGTTTCTTATATTTATTTCTAATGTCAAATATCCTCACGTTATGTGGATACTTGACATGGGAATCAAATGCAAGATCAACGTATTCGGAGAGACATGGGGAGATGCTGCCGGAATTTCGGCGTGGGCATTTAAATGAGAACATGAAAGTATTGCAATCTATCTAGTCTTGGATGGGTGACTGATTTAGTTAGTTAAAGATACCATTAGAGATTCTATTAGATGCCTAAATCGTCGTCGCTTGTGGGGTGAGCAATAATGGTGCTTGTTTCATTATAATTTGTCAGGCTTATGTTGTATTTCAACTAACTTGTCGAAGTAGCCGAGTAACATAGTGATGGATAAGAGTTGGATTCATTTGTCAAGGTATCTCAGTAACTTCTTCTTCCAGTTGTTGTAGCCCAATGGTTAAGATGCATTGTTTGATATGTCCTCCAATTGCGTTGAATGATTTAGGGTAAGCAATGCATACGTAAGTGGAGCTAAGGAATTCCTAGACTTTGCATTTACAAATGCAAGTGATGGAGGGAGGATCCTATGTCCATGTAAGAACTGTAATAACAATTTCTGGGTATCTCGACAAGAAGCATACAATCATATCGTGTGACGGATTTAATACAAGTTATACTCATTGGCGTTTTCATGGGGAAGCCATGTCTTCTTCTATGCCTAATCTAGATCCAAATGATGATATGCACGAATTGTTACACGATGCATTCGATTTTTCGGGCCCGGATGATCAAGAGAGTGATGCAACATATAGACCTACACAGGGGCTTAATCCCGAAGCACAACAATTTTTCAAATTAGTAGAAGATGCCGATAAGGAATTGTACCCAGGCTGCAAGAAGTTTAGTAAGCTCTCTTTCGTTATTCGACTATATCACATAAAGTGCCTTGGTGGATGGAGCGACAAGTCATTCATGATGTTACTTGAATTGCTAAAGGACGCACTTCCTGAAGGTGAAACCTTACCAAGGTCTTTCTATGAAACCAAGAAGATTATTGGGGACTTGGGCCTAAAATACAATAAAATTGATGCTTGTCCCAATGATTGTATGTTATATTGGAAGGAGGCTGTTGATGAGCAATCATGTGGTATATGTGGTGCTTCCAGATGGAAAACATTTGAACATCAATCAGATAATGAGGCGACTTCTTCGACTGCCAAAGAGAGAAAAATTTCAGCCAAAATATTACGTCATTTTCCTTTGAAACCAAGGCTCCAGAGGATGTACATGTCATCTAAAATAGCGTCCTCTATGAAATGGCATTATGAGTGTCGCACTGAAGATGGAGTGTTAAGGCATCCGGCTGACTCCCCAGCGTGGAAAACTTTTGACCACTACCATCCGACCTTTTCATCGGATAGTCGCAATGTTAGACTTGCGTTAGCAGCTGACGGTTTCAATCCATTCAAGACAATGAGTATTGCTCATAGCACATGGCCGGTTATTCTGATACCATATAACTTGCCACCTTGGATGTGCATGAAGCAATCTTATTTCATGATGTCCTTGCTTATTCCTGGTCCTTCTGGACCTGGTAATGATATTGATGTGTATTTGCAACCTTTAATAGATGAGTTAAAGGAATTGTGGGAGGTTGGCATAGACACTTATGATGCCTCAAGCAATGAAATGTTTTAAATGCGTGCAGCATTGTTGTGGACTATCAGTGACTTTCCTGCATATGCGAACTTGTCTGGATGGAGCACTAAAGGACGTCTTGCTTGTCCTTGCTGTAACAAGGACACTTCGTCTAAATACTTGAAGCATGGTCGAAAGTTTTGTTATATGGGCCATCGTCGATTCTTGGAACTTGATCATAAATTTAGAAGTAATAGCAGATCTTTTGATGGTACAGAAGAATTTAATGAGGCACCAACTTTGCTATCTGGGTCTGATATGTTGGATCAGTTACAAGGACTTAATGTCACATTTGGGAAGAAGACTCCTGGCAATTATGGGCACAAGAGAAGACGAGAGGATAATGCAAAAGATCGATATAACTGGAAGAAGCAAAGTATCTTTTTTGATTTGCCGTATTGGGAGCATAATTTGTTGCGGCATAATCTGGATGTGATGCATATTGAAAAGAATGTGTGTGACAATGTGCTCGGGACACTGTTGAACATTGAAGGGAAAACAAAGGACAATTTAAAGGCACGTCTCGACATGCAAGATATGGGTATAAGACAAACATTGCACCCAAGGCAGCTTTCATCGAACAAAACATATTTGCCACCCACATGCTTTACCATGTCATCCAGTGAGAAAGATGATTTCTGCAAAGTTTTGAAGCGAGTGAAAGTTCCAGATGGTTATTCAGCCAATATTTCACGACGTGTGCATCTCAAAGAGCGCAAAATTTCAGGGCTCAAGAGCCATGATTGTCATGTAATGATGCAACAATTACTTAGGTAGCGATACGAACAACATTGCCCAAGTGTGTGAGCTCAGTCTTGCTTGAATTGTGCAATTTCTTTAGGGAATTGTGTTCCAAAATTGGCCGAGTAAAAGATTTTGATCGACTGGAATCCCAAATTGCGGTAACACTTTGTCATCTAGAAAAGATTTTCCCGCCGGCTTTTTTTGATATTATGGTGCATTTGCCCATTCATTTAGCGGGCGAGGCCAAAATTGCAGCCGGTACAATACCGATGGATGTACCCCATCGAGAGGTGCGTGTTAATGTTTATAAATTAATTTTATTTGTCATGTTGTTCCAGTTGCGCTAATCGACCATGTATTTCATAATATTGATAATCATAGGTACCTGCTCACACTGAAGTCATATGTACGTAATAAAAGTCGGCCCGAGGGTTCAATTGCAGAAGGGTACTTGGCCGAAGAATGCTTAACTTTCTGCTCGAGATACTTGCATAATGTGGAGACAAGGTTCAACCGACCAATACGAAATGACGACTATGGTAACACCGTTATAGAACAATCCACATTTTCCCACGAATAGGTCGTGCATTAGGGAAGCCTGGGGATTGTGTGCTAGATAAAGTTACATTTACACAGGCACATCGATATGTTCTGTTTAACAGCGGCGCGCTCATCCCATTTCTTGAGTAAGAAAACTGTAACACTTATTTTATACATGATGAAAAATAAGTTACTATCACGTGTCTTACCGAAATTAATTCATATGCAGAGAACACATGAATGTTGTTAAGCAGAAGAATCCTCGCGCACGACCAAGGGATATAGAACGCATTCACAATGAAACATTTCATAAATGGTTTAGCGATCATGTAAGTAGATACAATAAGTCGATCGACGTGTGCATGTTTATTTATTTTCATTGTCAGACATGTGCTTCGTTTTAACATTTTTAAATAGGTTGAACAGCTGCGCCAGGTAGAGAATGAGCAGGTCTCAGAAGACCTTAGATGGCTAGCTCGGGGTCCTTGTGCAACAAGAAGATACAAGGGTTTTATCATAAACGGCTTCAGGTTTCACACTAAAGATCGAGAAAAGAAAAGAAAAACTCAACATAGTGGAGTTGTGGTGACCGCAAAGACATCAAGCTTTGCGACTGTCAACGACAGAAACCCTATTGCAGGAGATGTAACTTACTACGGTGTCTTGACAGACATAATTGAATTGGAATATTGTGGTGATCGAAAAGTAGTATTATTTAGGTGTGATTGGGTTGATGTTCTATCTCAGGGCAGGGGTGTCAGGAAGGATGGGTTGGGGTTCACGCTCGTGAATTTGAAACGGTTATGCCATTCTGGTCGACAGTTGTCTGATGAACCGTTTGTGTTTGCATCTCAAGCTGAGCAGGTGTTCTATGTGCAAGACCCTATCGAGAAGGATTGGCATGTTGTGGTGAAGGTGAAACCTAGGGACTTGTTTGAGATGCATGGGGAGGAGTTTGCAGATGATGTTGATGCATACTTGGGAAGCTCGCCATGCAATAATCAAAGTTCGGAAGATCTGAGTGATGACATTGATAGTTGGGAAAGAACAGATATCGATGGTACAACAATTATTACACCTTTACCACCCACCCAGACAATGGTAGATGACCAAACAGATGATGATCTTGAGTTTTCGATTGTGATGGAAATGACATTATGTACAATAATTGATTTCATTGTATATGGTTGAGTTATTATTATTTTCGCATGTTCATTTATTTTCATTGTATAGAAATTTACATGTCTTTTGCTTGATATGATGATTTTGGAATATGTTCCATTGATAATGGGATTCGCAATTTGTATGGCTTGTATATTTTAATATGCAACTATCCACAAATCAAGTTGTTCATTTGATGAATCTCCATTTAAATGAGAAATATTTAATTATCATATTGCTAGACATATACAGGTGTTAAACATGAGTACTAGACGCAGGGTTAGGCAATCTGTAGGCCCTATGATCGATAGCACCACGGCAAACCTCAAATTTACCGCCTAAACTAATGTTGGTCCTGCCCAACCTCAGCTGCCGCAGGCTACTAGTGGTATAACAAAATGTGTTCTTCTCTTGTGGATAATATGTGTTTTACCGTGTAATTTTCTTTTGTTAATTGGTTTTATATATATGTACCATTGTGATTTTATTCAACAGATTCAATGTCCAAGAAAACAAAGACTCGAGGCCCCACACGATGCGTTGATGTTTGGAAAATGCGTGAAGGTCAACGAATTTCTATTTCCGTCAACGATCTAGGGCAGCCCGATTGTGACAATGCTAGTAAGCTGACAAATTTCATAGGGACAATAGCACGCAATGGGGTATATGCTCCCCTTACATTTAATGATTGGAGGGCGGTGCCAAATGCGAAGAAAGATGATATGTGGGGGCTTGTCACGGTAATGGTTACGATGCTTTTTTTTTTTTTGTTCATTATGTGATTATCTACTTTTAACATGTGATGCAGTCCAAGTTTGAGTTTGACGGTAATGCTAAGGCTTGGGTGCTGAAGTCACTTGGTAAAAAATGGAGGGAATGGAAGGGCAAGCTGAAGAAACTCCACTACTCTTCTCATGAGACTGATGAGGAGCGGCTCGCAGATCTTGATGAGCGGATCCAAGAGGATCAATGGAAGACTCTCGTTCAGTTTTGGAACTCTGAAGAGGGGAAGGTATGCCTCATTCAATTATAGAATTATACAAAATCTTTTGTTGATATTTTATAATTTACTGTCAGTGTCTTACATATAGGCTCGTTCTAAAAAAAATAAAGAGAATCGGAAGAAACAACTGATTAACCATGTATGTGCTCGAAGAGTTTTGCGCGAATACGCGAGGAAGAGGTAAATTTTATTAATAACCTGACCAACCATGTTAGTATATTTGTGTTATATAACTTGTTTTCATAATAATAGAGGAAAAGGGCCAATGGGGAGGATCTGAGCCGGGCAGATATGTTTATCTTGACTCATACATGCAAAGATGGAAAGCCTGTGGATGAGGCCTCATCAGTAGTAATGGTATGTTAATGTATTTACATGCAAGAAGAGCTCATTATAAATGTGTAGCAACAGCTAGAGTATGTACACATTAATTATTATCATGTGATAATTATTATTGCAGGCAAAACTCAATGAAGAAATATCTCAGCAACCCGGGGCCTCACAGAGTAGCACGGCAAGGGATGATATATTATCTCAAGTCATGGGAGAAGACAAGTATGGTCGTGTCCGCACTTATGGGTTAGGACCATCTCCATCTGATTTGTGGGGTGCAACATCCATCCAACAAAGGATGGCTTCTATTGATCAGAGGAGAGATGAAAGATATGAGGAACTACATGCTGATATAGTCTCTCTTAAAGAAAATATAGCTGCACTCTCATCCTCAAGAGATGTTGAAATTTCTTCCTTGAAAGAAACTCTGATAAAATTGATAGCCACTATGAATAATGCAAACAATAACCCACCCACAGTATTTGGTGTGCAGCTAGTTCTAACATGAACCAACCGTCCTCATCATCAAGCCATTGGGTGACCTCTCGGGTAATTATATTATATACATGTATTTATTTACATATACACTATGTCCTAGATTATATATAGTTTAGTTGGTATATAATGATTGATATTGATTTATCATTTGCAGAAACACTCGACGAATAAGGGGAAGACCACGAGTTACACTAGTGCTGGGGTAATTCCTTATACCAAGTGAATAGTTCTTTTATTATATTTTGATGTTATTATGTTATATGTGGTATATGGATGAGTGTTTATTCAATACAATGCAGTTTGTCAAATAGTGAATTTTATTTTGTAGGATGTGACTAGAGTTCTTCTTACCAGTATCGTCATACCCGGGGTTACTATTGCTAAAGGAATTGTTTTGAGCAAGGATCCGCTCACAAAAGTAGGGGGGCACGAACTTGGAATTGGTTTTTGGGAAGTATTAATTCATGTGGCAATAGTACGAGAGGAGGTTTTGATAAGACCTTATGGACGATATAAAACAATTGGGGATGCTGTTGGAACGAGTATTGTTTGGCCGTCTATTATGTGTAAGGTCAGATTTATTTATTTATTTATTTATTTTTCCATATACAATAGAATTTCTTGTACAAGAATGCGAGTACTAATTAATTTCTTTTTATTGTTTTGTTTTGCAGGTTCAAGGAAAGATGGATTGAGCTAAATGAAAGGATCTCTCTCTCTCTCTCTCTCTCTCTCTCTTGTAAATGTTTTCTGTTTTGTGCATGGGTTTAGGACTGATGTGTGATTGGTTTTGGATAGCAAGTGTTTAACTCTAATTTTGGAATTTGGATTGACTTAAGATCCAATGCACATATGATAGGTTGGGTAACTCTTGTTCTTTCCATGTTTCTTTACAACATTAATAGGAGGGCGTTTACCTTTTTTAGCGTATTTTTTGTGGCAGTGTTAGATGATGGAAGCAAGCTGAAAGAGAACAACTACATTTATGCAAGTATTATAAGTCTTAAGCTCCATTTGGTCATCACATCAATCTTTATGAATATAATTTTTTATCAAACCAAATGGATCTTAAGCCCCTTTTTTAACTCCGCCAATGCAACTACTTGCATTGCCGGTCCCAAGCCCGGGTAAAGGAGGAGGGAGAAAGGCTTGAGCGTCCAGGTGAGTTGTATCATTTTCTTCTATATTTCTTTAATGTAGCAATCATTTCTGGCAATCATATTGCATCTAATAAAAGTCTGTTCAAGGTGGCTAACAGTCAAGTTGATGCACCTTCATCTGCTAAAGTTTTACCCTGATTTTTATATTTCAAACTGGAATAGGTTTTTTTTTCCCCTTTCTTTTCTTTGTGTTGAGCTAGTAAATCTGTTCATCCTCATGACATAAGCTTCTAGCATATATAGTTCCTTCACCGTTTCTTTTATGTTCGTTCATGCATCAGGTATATGTCATCTACATTACTAAAAGTTGCCAGTGAACATAATTCAGTCGTTGCAGTTGTTGGTAGAGGTCATTTGACAGGAATTAAGAAGCACTGGAAGCAGCCTGTTGAGGTTAGCATTCTTTCTTCTGTTGGCTTTCATATTCTATAGTCATTATTTACAAACAAATTATTGGGTAATACCCTCGAAAGATATTTATGATGCCCCTTTTTTGTATGAAAATACTACATTGCGTTGGCTGGCAGAGTTATGGTCATTTGACGAGTTTGCAGTGGTCCATGCATTGGACTTCTGTTGCAAGACTCAGATTCTTTCCTTGTATATATATTTTAAATCGTGGGGAGGGATTAGCCTGAAGAATCCATTGTTTTCTTTTTTCAGCTTGTTTTGTTTACTGAAAATTAAATGATTTGTTGGAAAAGTCCTGTTAGATACCAAGGGCAAGACAGCATCATGTTGGCCATCAAGACATCAGACAAACAGACTCCATATCTCATTAGAAAATTCAAATGCCTGTATCTCACTTTTGCTGTCACCTTTTCTAATTTGGGATCTACCTTAACTGTTGTTTGCAAATTCAAAATTCAAGAGGTACTTCCACAACCAGCTGAAGCCGCCAAAGCTTTCCTGCACCGTGATGTAAAGTCAGCAGCAATGGTGGATACTCACAATCTCAAGGAGTTTTATCTATTTTTGTCTCTTATGCATTCATGCAAATTTGAATAATTTACAGTCTATAGCTTAGTAGAATTGGCCATTCAAAGTGGACCGGAAATAAAGCAGGTATCTTTAAAGTAAGTTTTCTTATTTATTATTTTTTAGTTGTTTGAGAATTAGTAACAACGTTTACTATGATTAATATTTCTGTTAGGTTGATACTCATTTTTAGGATTTGTATTATGCTCATGAGTTTCTTCTCTTTTGAGTCGTCTATTGAGAATTCATTTTCAAAATACACCGTAGTAGTGTATGACGAAATGTATTTGTTTTATGAAGCTTCTTGAGGAACAAAATAAAGAGTTGGCCACCAAACGGTATGTATTTGTTTTATGAAGCTTAAGTTGTATGACGAAATGTATATCATTGCACACCATGTATATTTGTATGTATTTTACATCTACCTGGCCATTATAGCCATACTAGATGTGGGATCTTTCAACGGCATTATAGGCTCTGCCTACTTTGTAAAAACAACCCTGGTTGGGAGATATATCTCGCTCTTGATTTTGATAAAGATAGTCAGTAAACATGTTTAGGTAGAAGGCCCAATGAAACAAGTCTATTCAATTTTTTTATCAAAGGCATTTAATGTGTCAAGAATCATAGACAAACAAGATATTTGCCCAAGTACAAAACAGAAATTGAAACATGCATGTGTTACACAGTTACACAAACAGAAGCCTCACACCATCAATTGAAGCTCATGCAACTCATTTTGCGTGAGTTTTGGAAACTGTACTTGAGTTTTAACAAAGTCGTGCTTATAATAAATTTATCTGTTATCCCCTTTAGTAGTTTGGTTTGATGTTTGTGTTTTACTGGTCCTTCAATTTAACAATGTCAGAATTGTCTACAGTCTGTTTAATATTGATTAATATTCTCTGTTTGCTGACAGAATACATACAAGCAAGCCTTACAGCATTGCAAGATTATCCCAAAGCAAACAACCTCTAGAAGCTCGTTATCCCCATCAAACAGGTCATCCTCTCCAAATTCTTTGAACATTTCAGCAATTTGTTTTGAAAGAAATATTAAGAAGTGGTAGCAATTCTCTGTCAAAAGCAGAATTAATGGAAGCTGTGATTGTATGGGTGATGATTGTTTTGGAGTTGAGAAATAAATGTTATCTCAGTGCTTTTTATTTATCATACCAGTTACAGTTGAAATTACCAGCAAGCACAAAATTCCAACCTGTGATTGTATGGTAAGTTTGCAGTCTCATGAAATCCAACCTGTGGATGACCCACACGAGCAAGGATACATTGCAGCGGCTTGGGGAAAGCAGGTCCAATGTGGGAGTGATAGGGGAATGGCTGAAATCAGATCTCAACCAAACGTGTGCAGGTAACTACATATTTGTCCATTGACACACAAAGTGTCACTTTGTGTTTCCTTTTTGAGAAACACGAAAGCATAATTCATCTTCTGTTTTCACATAGCATAATTCACTTTGTGTGTTATTGTGATTGCGACTTCTTCGACTGCCAAAGAGAGAAAAAATTAATGGTATATATATATATATATATATATATATATATATATATATATATATATATATATATATATTGCAGCTAGATGAATGGGTCCTCTGTAGGATCTACAGGAAGCGACATGCGTTGAAAGAAGTTTCTGGATTGTTGAAAATGAATTGAAATTTTCAGTTTCTTTTGAGAATTACTGGCATTTTGTTTGGTATCATCTTTTTGTTGGTTCGGTTAACTCCTTCACTGCTTCTAACACAAGCAAAACCCAATTGAAATTGGTGAACTTTTGGCTTGTATTTTGGGCCCATTGAAATGATATATTAAAATGGAAGGACAATGGATAAAATACCTACATCACCATGGCCCCGCATAGCCCCTGCCAGTTGGGCTTGAATGCTATGGGACCCGAGCCAGTTAGCCTGGTATGGATACCACAGAACCCAACCAAAACCTGACCTATTGACACCTCGATATTTCACAATTTGGTTGGTTTGGGTTAATATATGCCATTGGTACCATTTTCATGTGTTTGTGCACAAGTACCGTACAGTAGCCAGATTATCAAATATCTCCTCATAAACCGATGCTATCCAAATCAGATTAATATGTATGTACGGTTCAGATCTCAAGTACATGTTGATTCTAAGGGCCATGATTCTAGCGGTTGTCATTTGTATCCATGGAATACCAATGCCATCTAGCAAATACTTTGATGATTGATGACGCACATTAAAATAGACACCATTTGAAGAGCGCATTAAGTGAGACCACGACTCACCCAAATGATGGTGCAGCCATTACTTTGGGTCCCACCTAGATCTATGTATTCTGTATCCACGCCATGCAACTGTTTTTCCAGATTATTTTAGGATATGCTCCAAAAAAATGAAGCAGATTCAATTATCAGGTGGACCATACCATAGGAAATTAAATAGCTAGAGATAATTGAACCATAAGGGCCACTGGTCAAGATGTCTGACATGTACATGAGCTGCCGTGTGCATATGCCACTGGTCAAGATCATACCATGGGGGCGTTCTTCACATACATGAGATTGAGGGAGCAGGAAAATTAGAAATCTGATTTAGTAATGTGTGGCACAGAACCTGAAATCTGATATACCATGGGGTGTTCTTCACATACATGATATTTGTTCCATCATTCCTTGACTTCCTTTGTTCTGAGATTATAAAGATGAAAAGAGAATTGCTTCTTCACTGGCTATGTAGATCCATAGATCTGCTTGTATTGTAGCATGGTGCAAAACACACATGCTAGATTAACACTTTTGTTTATTGCTTTTTCTCTCTGTCCTCCTTGTTCTTTTTATTATTATTTTTCTCGCTTTCTAGCCTGTTTCTAATGATGTGCATGATTTTTATTATTTTTTTAATTGAAGGTCATTAATGAAGCTCTCAGATGTGGGAACATGGCCAAGTTTGTGCATCGAAAGGCCCTCAAGGATGTCAGATTTAAAGGTACACCATCCACTTATGGTGGACCTTTTCTGTATATATGTTTATAGAATCATGCATGTAAGAGCACATTTATTATAATGTTCCCACAATTTGTATTAAGAAACTAAATTTCTGTGGTCCAGATTATTCAATTCCATGTGGATGGAAGGTCCTCCCAGTTTTCAGTGTCGTACATCTAGACAGGAGCTTGGTTAGCGCTTTTTTACTATTGGTGGCGCTTTTATGTACTTCGCATGCGGCTACTTTACTTCCAAGTAACAAAGGTACTTCTGATAATTTATTCTCTCTTCCTCTGCACTAAGATGTGCTTTATTCATAATAGTTCTTTGGGCTTTTGACCTATGGTCTAACTGAAGTTATGGCCCTTGATTGAGTGGAATGGCGGAAAAAGGATTTTTGTAGCCGAGCCCTATTAGTCGGGATAAGGCTTAGATGATGATGATGATGATGATTTCTTTGGGCTTTTCTTTTCAGTGCTGATTGACTTTTAGGTAGTGTGTTTAAGTAGCACTTGGTTCTGCAAATGTAAATTGTTGTTTCAGCTGTGCCTATGAGCCCGTTTATAAGTTCCATATGAGATCAATGATTGACATTTGTCAGTGACCATTTGATGGTTTCTTTGACTAAATACCTTTAGCATTTTTCTGGACCATTGATCATCTATGCAAATGTTGGTTGCCTCCAGTGGTTGTGGTAAAAGTTGTCTCACAAACTTTTCACCTGTGGATGCTGATGACCTGTTTTGCTTCTCACTCAAGTTGTTTGTGCTATTAAACAGGCCAGGATAGCCCTTGAACGAAGGAAGTTCATTAAAAATGCAAATGTCTTGTCCATAGGCAAGCTACATGGTCAAGCTTGGCCCATGACATAACTCGCTTGAGTTTTGTGGTCCTTGTGCTGAAGAGGTAGAGGGCAACTCTTATTCTGCAGAATTCATGTATTTTTCCTAATCTGCCATTATATCATGGATATTGTTATTCTTTGTTTGTGCTAATATTACTTACTGCTACAACTATTGGTTAGCTGTGCTTAGGCCAATTCTTCGTGAGAGATCCTTTGCATTAGAGAATACATGGTATAATTCTTCTTGCATTAGTCAGATCTCCATCACAGAGTTATCTCTACTACATTTGGAATAATTTTCTTCTCTGAGAAGTCTTTGACTGATTTTACATTTGGAACAATTTTATTTTCTGAGAAGTCTGACTAATTTTAGTCTCTCATTGTCAAGGTTATCAAGAATCTGTTAGGGTGATGTGATGATCAGCCACCTTCAGGAAAGAGGAACATTGCAAACGTTCTTTACTTCTTAAAAAAGAAAGGAATGATAGGAATAAAAAGATGTTATTGGCCATAATGGCTGTTTTACTTGTGGCTGCTATTGCAACCTTCTGATGGGGTTGCCTCACGTACCATTATAATGTTGTTATAATAGGTCTTACAAACACTGTTCCAGAAACCATTATTTGAATTAATAGAGAATTAGAAATAGAATTATGGATTTCATTGGAATTTAGCCTCATGCAAAGGAATCATCTGATCTTTCTTGCTTTTCTATTTTTTTACATCAAGGCATCCCTGTACAAGTGGCACACATAGTATCCAGACAGTTCATTTGGTGGGCCATACTACAGATTGGCATGTGGTTGGATGATCCCAACCACTGACTGAACTCCTTAAATGTGGACTTGGCTCTTTATATGTGCCCTACTTTTAATTCTCAAAAGTCGTGCACTTGGTTAGTGATTGGGTTGTTTTATTGGCATGTTTACTGGGACACAGCCAATTCACGGTAGTCTATCAGATTTGTTATCTAGATCTCATGCATATGGGTGAACAATGGATTCTTTCCTTTCTATGATACTTATTTAGAGATGATCAGTGAGCTACTTCAATTATTGCCAACGTGGGGAGTTCTTAGAGTTCTCTATTGATTTCACTTGTTTCAGAATGCCTCCCTCCTGGACAGTGAGATAATCTAGGACAGAGACTTTGACTATGATTACTTTGGTTTCAAAACCCTCGAGAGATCCTACCTATTGAAGGTTTCAGGAAAGGTTGTAGAGAGGCCACAACATATGTTGATGAGGGTTGTTGTTGGAATTCACAAGGAGGATATTGACTCTGTTCTTAAAACATACCATTTGATGTCACAATGCTGGTTCACCCATGCTTCCCCTACTCTTTTCAATGCAGGAACACCAAGGCCACAGGTACCAGTCACTAAATCCGTTTGAATTTTATATTTTGTATTTATTTTCTTTTGTTTGTTTCATTTCTTTTTTGTTTCACATGGTTTGCCGTTGAGTAGTTGCTTCCTTGTGTGCATGAAAGAAGATAGCATTGAGGGGATATATGATACTGAAGGAATGTGTCTTTGTTTGTTATTAGCAAATCAATGGAGGGATAGGCCTGTCTATTCATAACATTCGTGCAACAAGCAGTTATACTCATGGCACAAATGGGACTTCAAATGGCATTGTTCCAATGTCGGGTATTCAATGATATTGCTCGTTATGTTGATCAAGGGGGAGGCAAGAGGAAGGGTAATTTGTTTTTTCCACTATTTTCTGTTTTGACATGCTTTTTTTTTTTTTTTTTCCCCTCTAAATTATTCGCTTTTATTTCTTTGATAAAGTTGAAGCTGTTTCCTTGTTGAAATTCTGTTTCTTATGCTTATAGGAGTGTTTGCTGTGTATTTGGAGCCATGGCATGCTGATATCTTTGAGTTCCTAGATCTCAGGAAAAATCATGGGAAGGTATGGGCGATGTCTTAGTAAGGTCAAATGTTATCAAAGTGGTTCTTGTTTACATTTTTCACAACAAACCAGATATGTTTTTGTAGTGTAATTTGATGAATCGCCTTTCCTTCTTTTTCTTTTTCCTTTTTTTGGAGGAATGTTGCCATGTTTTCCTTTCTCATCTTCCAGCCCTAAGTTTCATTAAGACTAGGCTACGCATCGGCTATATTCTGATGCAATTAAACAACATCATCATATTGGTTTTTGCTACTATATTCTGATTCGTCTAATAGTCTGGCTGTTGCTCAGGAGTAAGAACAATGTCCAAAAGATCTAAGAATTAGACTAGAGGCCTTTTATGGAAGTATTGAATCATCATCATACTGGAAATGCTGGATTTGTCATCCATGCTCTAAAGGGCTCGAACCGCAATGATTCTCTCTTCGCGTAATTGTATTGCTTTAAGCATTGTTTGTATATCTTTGTGCCTTTGTATCTAGTAATGAGGAATATGGTTGCTCCAAAGAGGACTTCATGATTTAGGAACAGGCCTGTCTCAGGCATCATATCACCAACAAGTGCATCTTTCCAATCCCTTCCAAAACCCTGTTTTTTGCATCATGACACTCTTTTTCAAACCTTTCTTTCATAAACCTTCCAACCCTACAGTAACTGTACCCAGTAACTATTGCTTGAAGGAAAATCAACTATGTCATTGGCATTGGGTGCATAACATTACAAGGGCATTTAGATCTTTGTAAGTGGTTGAAGGTAATCAGCCTTTCATTTCTACTAATTAAAGCAGTAGCATTTTGGCCATTTCCTTGTACACACAGCCATGCATGTATACAAATATGCATGTAAGTATGCAAGTGTGTATATGTTGTGTCATATTGCCATTGTGACAGCTTTTGTATAAGGAAGAGTCACTCTCTTGTGTGGCTTGACAATTTCCATTTTTCCTTTTTCCTGTTTTGGTTTCATGATGGCAATTACCATTGCATAAGTTGTGCCAGTCCACTTATATGGGAAATCAACTGCGACAAGTAAAATTTCTAATTTCTCCAATTTTGAGTGATTCTTGTTACGTTATTTTGATTTGGGTCATTGTCTATTTTGAATTTCTCATTTGGGTTTTTTTTTTCATTTTACTTGAATTTTTTTTTCATTTCATGCATTAATTGCTGGTTGTTGGATTTTATCATTTTACTTGGATGGTTTGTTATTATTTTGATGTGAATGTTTGGATGTGTTGTCAAAACAAATTGCAATTATTTGTACTTATAAACTGAAATGACCAAATTGTAATTTCCTTGCTTCTAAATATACACTTCAAGTCATGATGTATTGTTTGGGTGTTGATTATGTCAGAAAAATGAATTTAAAACATTGACTTTTGTTTTCTTAAATTTGATTTAGTTGCATAAGCAGCAATATAAGTACCTCTTTTGGAAAGAAAATCGCATGTATCGGTATGCAATAGATAAACTGGATATATCTTCCAAACAAACTCACATGAATACGAGGAAACTATGAACAAACCCACCATATCCTGTAAGCTTTCATGACACATCTTGTTTTCATTTTGTAATCAATATTCTTCAGTTTATGAATGATACCAATTGATGTCGATCACCCGACGACCATTGATCTACATCCTGGTTGCTGTGTGTTTCGAGCTGCACTCTCTTGTTATGTAAAGAGACAACTCAGTGTTTCTTGTCTTGAATTGAAGTTGAGCACTGTGATATGGCATCTATAATAGCTGCTGAGTTGACTTAGAGTGCAATTTCTACTCTGGCCTTTCCATTTGAAATTCTATGACCCTTCTATTCTTTGTTGTCATAATTTTAAGTGCTATGTATGAAGTCAGATTCGGTTGTTCATGCATGTACAAATCAGGCTGGACTAACATATTGTTCATAAGAAAGTTGCTTCAGGGCAAATCACAACACGCTTATTCCTTCTTTTGCACGGTTCTCCATTATTTGTAGTAAGCTGCTTCCTTTAGATTCCCATCACTGAATATTTAGGGAAATGGGCGTTCAGCCTTCGGCTACACATTTGATGGGGAGTGTTAAGAGAGGTGTAATTTCTCTGAGGTTTTTCTCATAACTTCTATGTACTATAGGTGTCTTGCAATCTAGCTTATCTTTTAGATAGGCTTGACAAAATCTTTTAGAAGCCTGTAACCTTAATCCTTGCCATTTTAGTAGAGCATGTCAGTACTACCAAGTGAACGAGAGAAGGGCAAAATCCTAACTTACCAAATAAAATAGTCTCTTCATGAAATACTACTGGATGGTGAGATCGCCGTCTCACATCCATCCAGAAATGATAAAATTAGTATTTCTGTTTCCATCACACCACAAACCCATCTCCCCGACTCTTGTATCCAAACTGCCACAGGCATATATGCTAGCTTGAAACTTCCTTGTCTGCATTTCTATCATCAACCTGCATCCAAAGTAAGATACATGAATCTCTCATGGGGCATGTATGGGATTTGCTTTGTTTACAACAAAATCCATTTCATACTTGATTTATGAAAGCTACCAACTTCGTGAGGATAGTATGATTAGTTTTGCTTAATTAGTGTTTTTTTTTTTAAAATTTTTATACTTGATTTATGTGTAGACCACGTACCTACTTCTAATGGAGAAATCAGGTGCAAGGATGGGCTTTCATCAGACAATGTACATGAGACATACATGAACTCAAATTAAAACCGAATTGAATTGTGTGACCCACTGTCTTGAAGTCATTGTCCCAAAATCACATTGGCAATGGTGTAGAGTTCCTAAATCAAGACATTTCTTTGAAAATGTTTCATGAAGAGAGCTTGTGTTGTTTTCTATGACATATATACAAGGAATAGATTATAAATTGGTAAAATGGGGCCTTCATATTAAGATTGACACTCTCTTTATTCATTTGCTAGCCTTTTTATTATGTTTTCATGGTTTTTTTTTTTTGGTCTTAACTCTCTCTTAGTATTGGAAAAAAAAATGCATAGGAGTTGTTTGTTAAAACCTCAAAGAAATGTGATTTTGTGGAGAATGGTATGCTTTTAGTTTGGTTCTACTCTTTCTCTCTAACTTCTTGATATGCGGAAAAAGCAATGGATGATGTTCAGGAACCATAAATAGTTGGTTATGGACACTGATTCTGTTTTTCCTCTGTGTTGGGCAGGAATACTTGCTAATGTTTCAGAGGCTTGTAAGCAAGATCTTGACTTTGTGTCGCAACCATTGCAGTAATTTGGTGAATTTCTACATAGGAGATAAATTACAATTGTTATTTCTAGCTGACTCCAATTCTAACATGAATCTGTTTTTATTTATTGTAATAAATATATATATATTTTAATTGTCTAGTAATATAAATTTTGTTTCATATTCAGTTATATTTGTATTGCATCATTTTTATGTTTCAAATATTAAAAAAATACAGGTTTTGATTGAATTATAATAAAAAAAATTTTACTGCAATGCCAGGGCCTCTCAAATCCGTAGAAAAGATACTAGCGACGCTTTTTCATGAGGAAGAGTGTCCAGGTAGTACTTTTAGCGGCGCTCGATGTGGCGGCGCTTATGAGCGTCGCGAAAATCTGTTTTTATTGGCGCTCAGACAAGCGCCAATAAAAGCAAATTAGCGCCGTTAAAACTTTTAGCGACACACCCTTTAATCGGCGCTTGAGTGGCGCCGACAGTATTTCCGGCGGCGCTTTGTGGGATTTTTTGTGGCGCTTTCAAGCGCCGCTAAAATTCCAAATTGTTGTAGTGCCACAATGATTCATTTATTATATCCACACCGTTCATCCAATCATTTTAGATTAATATCCAAAAAATGAATCATATCCAAAGATCAACTGGACCACACCACAAATAGCAGCAGAGATAATGATTTTTACCATTAAAAATTTCATAGGTCCCACCATAACGTTCATTTTCCATCCAATCTGTTCATAAGGTCACAAAGACCTGGATGAAGAGTAAAAAAAATATTTCATATTGATCCAAAGCTTATGTGAACCCTAAAAGGGTTTCAATGGCAGACGTTCAATCCCCCACTGATTTTTGTAGTATGGTTCACTTGATTGTTAGATTTATCTTATTTTTTATCTCAAGCCTTAAGATGAGCTCGCAAAATGGATGGAAGGTTTGGATATATCACATGCATCATGATGGGACCCACAGAACTTGCTGGCATCAATACATCTGCCATATGGTTGGTGTGTGGTAGACTAGCCAATCCGCTTCCTATATGTAGGACGCAGACGTGGATTTCCTGCGAAAGGCAAGCGCAGGAAGTTCCTGCGAAAGATTACATGTTCCAATAAAAATACACCATCCGTGTGAGTGACGTGGCAAGATTTAAATCTTGTTAACGGAGTCTCCATTAACAGTGAGGCTCGAGCACTACGCGACACCTCTTCATTTTCTTTTTCCTTTTTCATTTTTTCTCTTTCTTTCCCTTCCCTTTCTTCCTCTCTAAACCGGAAGCTAAAAAAAAAACTCGCCAAGCTTTTATTTTGGGACACCACACTTTGGCAAGGAGATGATCTAGGACTTGCACAAATTCTCCCATTTGAATAGGCAACTATTTAGAGTTTCCTACCCCAAAATCTAGGAGGTTATTTATTTATTTATTATTTTTTATTTTTGTTGGAATTTGAAAATGTAAGAATTATTATTATTATTATTTTCGCTTTTTGTAGTTTAGGGGCATATAAGTTTTCAATTTCATTCGCTGATTGAAATATGGGGTAAGTGATTCCTTGTTTTGATTTTTCTTCTTCTTTTTATTTAGATTTTTTTATTTTATTTATTTATTTTTATTTTTTTTTTGACACAAAGACATTAAAGTAGAAAAGTTTGTGCATACATTTACCAAACCATGGGTGGATGATGTGTGGTACCGTGGATTGTCTTCCACCTAAGATTGGTAAGTTCAAAGCCACACCACCTGTAGGTACTTGCAAGATTACGACAACCCTCTTTTTAGTTGTTTATGACCAGTCCAAATCTTAGATTGATGTTATGGATTCTGTGTGTGCAAACTTCGGGTGAAATTAGTATCAGGGCTATCAATGGGCCAGACTTGGCTTTTGGGTCAAGATTTTAGCACTCTAGCAAGCCTATTAGAATGACCCTATTCAAGATACTCATTTTGCTTGGCCCAAGCCTAGCCCATTGATGGCCATATCCATCACGTGCAAGTGGGGTCAAGCCATAGGATAATGGGTCGTGGAACAAGGTTTGGACAATTATTTGTGGCGTATTTAATAAATGAGTCAGGCTTGGGCTGATCCTTATCCAACCCGAACCCGGCCCACTGCCACCCTTAATCAAGTGAAGCCTCTAACGATTTTCTGTATATGCATTTGCATTAGGAAAATGTAGAAAGTGTGCTTACTTTTTTACTTCAATGAATTATTTTATGATTTTTATTCTTGGTTTTGCACTTTCCATATTTAGATCAATACACTGGCAATTTTGTTTTTGTTTTTGTTTATATTTTAATGGCACACTGTTACTTTTTCTATTGTAAGAATGTATTGCCTCATTTTTTTTTCTAGATTTTTTCACTATTGCGTATGTGTATCTACATTTATGTTTTGACAATTTTATATTGGTAGGTAAATGAATGACATGGGTGCCTTGGATAGCCAAAATTTTCCTCAATCATGTCAAAGGTTGGACTTCAATGTTGAAGAGAGACATCATGTTTAGGAAGCAATACATGAAGTTTTGGTTGAGACGGGTGGGAAATTAGATGAACCAAACCTTGGAATGGAGTTCAATTCTGAAGAGAGTGCATGTGAGTTTTATAATAAATATGCTGGGAAGATAGGGTTTAGTGTTCGAAGATCATCATGTAACAAATCAGATAATGGTATCGTGACTCAAAAAATATTTTGTTGTTATAAAGAAGGTTGAAGACAGGAAGATAAACGAACTGATCAAGTAAAGTATCAACGTCCGAATATAAGAACAGGATGTCGAGAAAAAATGACTATTATGCTTCAAATGAATGATAAATTTCGTGTCACTAAATTTGTTGCAGAGCATAACCATGAGGTCGTTACACCATCAAAAGTACACATGTTAAGGTCATAACGAGGTTTAACTGATGCTCAATCAGCTGGAGCAGATATGGCAAACAATTCAGGCATAACACCATCAGCAACTATGACATTTATGAGCAAGCAAGCTGGAGGTCGAGAGAATTTGGGACACCAACCTATTGGTTACAAAAATTACTTGCGAAAAAAGTGAATGAAAGTGATGGAAAGGGGAGATACAGGAGTTGTTTTAGAATATTTTACAAAAATACACGTAGAGAATACATTTTTTTTTCTAATGCAATACAAGTAGATGAAGATGATCAAATCACCAATATTTTTTGGGCAGATGCAAAGTCAATAATGGATTATAGCTATTTTGGGGATGTAATTTACTTTAATACTACATACAGGATAAACAGTTATGGATGTCCATTTGTCCCATTTATTGGGATAAATCATCATAAACAAATAGTCATATTTGGTGCAGCCTTTTTTATTTTTTGTTTTTTGTTTTTTTTTTTTTTTAAAGAAGGAGGCAAGCCCCTCCAAATTTCATTCAACGAAGGACCTGTACAACCATTCGAGTGGGCCCCGACAAAAAGAACCGTGCCTCACCTATCATATGGAGAGAAGCAGCCCAAGAAGGCCAAGACAAGCAAAAACCAGAAACATAAAAACAACAGGAAGCAGGTGTAGGGGAGAAAAAAACCAGGACCCCGTAAAGGAGGGCTACGCCGAGGCTAGCCCAACCCAACTATGCCCAGGAAAAAGCAACCTCTAGCCCCCCCCCCCCCTAGAGGGCTACGCCGAGGCTAGAGGCAGATAGAGCCCAACCCAACTTTGTCTAGGAAAATGCAACCTCTAATCTCTCGCGGAAGCGTTGTGAGAGTTGCGAACTGATGGGTCTCTTGAGACTCGCTCCCCATCTTCGCAAGACCATCGGCGGGGTGGTTCCCTTCCTTGGGCACGTACTGAACAATAACCCTATATCGTTACCTCAGATTGGCTATCCTTTCCTTCCAAGTCTTCCAGTACCAGGCCGAGGAAGTAGCAATGTTGAGGATGTCAACGACTAATTTGGAGTCAGATTCAATGATGATGTTGGTCAGCCTTTCTTCGATATAAAGAACCAGCTCGTCCCACACAGCTCTGAATTCGGCAAGATTGTTAGAGCCTACCCCATAGCCTTTTGAAAAGACAAGGAGAAAATGATCAGTATCGGACCTATAAAAACCCCATCCGCCCGCAGGACCTGGGTTCCCGCGAGACGACCCATCCACATTCAATTTTATCCACCCAGCATGAGGTCTGCTCCACCTAATGAGTTGGACGTTTTGCATTGGGTGCCGGATAGTGGGGATCCTCAAGTTACGGATGGTTAATTCGTCCATCAGATTGACAGGCGCAAGGATGGCCATGGCTAATGCAATCATCTAGATCCACCAACTTATCTGTCTCACCAACGCACTACTGGACATAGTGCGGCCCTCGAATATGGCCTTGTTACGGGCCTTCCAGATCTCCCAGAGAAGCATGTCAGGAACCAGTTGCGGATGGCTGAGAGGCTTTCGCTGATAGCGTTAGGAGTCCACCACTGACTCATCTTCACCTCTACTGACATGGCATGTAAGGACGACACCCCGAACAGTCTACCAAAGTGCGCCCATGCGTAGCCTGCAATCGCCCCATGAATAAATAGGTGGGGAATACTATCAACTGATGGTCTGCTGAGGGTGTCCAGCCAGTAACAGGAGCACCTAGACGTGAGGGAGACTCCCTTAGCTTGGACTCTGCCATTAAGAGGGACGGCCCGAAGAAGTAGGCGCTAAAGAAAGAGAGAAATTTTTAGAGGCATCTTGTTGTGCCCGATTTTCACATCCATGGTTGTTGAGGACCGCTTGCCCTACAAATATCCCAAGCGGATGTGATAGTAAAACAGCCTGAGAGATCTCTGGGCTAGAAACAAGAATCGTTCTCATTAGAGGTGGTGAAGCCCCCTTGAAAAATCCCTTCCAGAACCTGTTGAGGAAGAAAGGCGAGGGCCAAAGATGGAGGGAGAGGGCCAATAGGTCCCAGGAAGTCTTTGACCTATAAACACCGCAGATGATTAGGAATCGGCTAACTGGTTAGATTATCAAGAGGCCCAAGACTAGTCCAGTTATCATGTCAGAGGTTACAACTGCCTTTCCCCATTGCCCATTGCAGGTTATCTTGCAGGGTAGGAAACGTTCCCTTTATCTTGTTCCATAGAGGAGAGGGGGCGCCGATTTCCTTAGCCCTAAATGGGGGTAGATATCACTGCCATACTTTGCCTTCATCGGTTCAGTCCAAGGAGATCTGTGGGTGTCACTTTTCACTATCCAAGCAAGTTTCATGTGGAACGCTTCCATGACCTCTTTGACGGGTCTAATCCCAAGCCTGCCTTCCTCCCATGGCTTGGTGACAGCTTTCCAACGATCCAGTGCATCTTCTTAACCCCCTCGGCCCATCCCTAGAGAAATTCAGCAAACAGCTTTTCTAGCGAGTCGATCAGAGAAGAAGGCGCATTATTTGCTGATAACACATGAATGGGAATACCCGTAAGGACATGCCGAATGAGGGTGGCCCTCCCAGCTTGAGACAACAAATGAGATTTCCACCCTTTAATCCTCCGTTTGATCTTGTCAATGTGGAAATGAAAGTCGACCCTTCTCATTTCTCACTGATGATAGTGACGCCAAGATAAGTAATTAGAGGGGAGGCCTTTGAAAATTCCAAGATTCTTTCTATCCACCTTACCCTGCTTGAGAGGGTATGGTCAGCACAAATAAAGGAGCTCTTAGAATAGTTAAATTTCAGCTCGGAGGTGGATTGAAAGGCAATGAGGAAGGACTTGGCCACTCGAACAGAGCCACTACTGCCGTTGAGAAGGAGCAAAGTGTCATAGGCGAAGAGAATATGAGAAGGGGAAGGATAGCCTCTGCAAAGTTTGAATGGGTGAGAAGCACCCGACTGAACCAGCTTCTTAAAACCGCGACTAAGGAATTCAGCTGTAATGATGAACAACCCTGGCGAAATAGGATCCCCTTGCCTAAGCCCTCTGGACGAAGGAAAATAACCGACCGGCTCACCTTTATCAGGACCGAAAACCAATTTGAATTCTAGCAGGATTCCATAAGGGCGACGCTTGCTGCGGAAAAACCGAAGTAGCTGAGGACCCCTTTGAGGAAGTTCCAATCCAGATGGTCATAAGCCTTTTCCAGATCCAACTTAAGCATTAAGTTGCCACCGTGAATTTTCTTGTTTATATCCCTCATTAACTCCTGGGCCAGCGCTACATTTTATGTGATAGAACGGCTTACAATGAACGCCCCTTGTTCCGACGAGATGATCTTAGGGAGAAGCTGGCTGAGCCTCATGGCCAGAATTGTGGAGAAAATCTTATAGACCACATTGTAGAGACTAATTGGTCTGTAATCCCCTAAGGAGACCGGCGAAGCCCCTTTAGGGATTAGACATATAAAGGACGAGTAGAAGGCCCTAGGCAAGTGGCCTCCTTAGAACCAAAATTGGGCTGCCTTGTGGATGTCAGGCCCCACAATGGGCCAGCATGAATGAAAGAAGGCTCCTGAGAACCCATCGGGGCCCGACGCCCCGTCTGTAGGCATGGAGGAGACGACGAGGTGAACTTCTTCAAAGGAAGGCCCGTGGAGCAGCACATTGTTATCTTGGGCTGAGATAAGATTCAGGATATAATCAGAAAGATCACTGTTGGAGCGCGATGAGTCAACCTGGAATGCGGCCTGAAAGAAAGAAATTGCTTCTGCCTTGATCCTCCCTATATTTGAGGTGACATGGCCTCGGTTATCCTAGATACGGCTGATGTCGGCTCTTCTACAATGATCCTGAACCTACACCTGGAAGAACTTTGTGTTGCGGTCTCCCTCAGAAAGCCAAGTGTTATGAGATTTTTGTTTCCAAAAAATCTCTTCAAGAAGTTCAGCCTGGGCAAGCTCGCGGTGCGCCTACTCCAACTTGAGACTCGGGTCTACACCTGGATTATCCTGCCATTACGAATCCAGACCCTCTAGTTGGTTAGTTGTCTACTGAACCCTCTTGAAGATGTTACCAAAGACATCTCGGTTCCAGGCTTTGAGGGCCTGTTTAACCTTCCTGAGCTTGAGTTGCAAATTTAGCATCGGCTGTTGTGATAGCTCCTCTGACCGTGTGTTGCACACTATATCCCGGAAGCCCTCATGGAGCATCGACATGTGTTGAAACCTGAAGGTCTTTGGCCCTGAGATTGGGCTGGAAGGGAAGATCAATCTTAGCGGGGCGTGGTCAGAGTTAAGCTGAGGGAGGTGCTCCACCCAGAAGAGGGTGAAGGTATTCATCCAGCGGGGGTTAATCAGCGTCCTGTCTAGCCCGGTCCAACGCCTAGACAATCCTGCTTGGTTATTAAACCAAGTAAACCTGTTACTCGAAAAGCTCGCATCATGAAGGTTTACCCTGTTTATGGCCTCACTGAATTTACTGTACTGGACAGGTCAAGGGACTTATATCCCCTCCTTTCGTGAGGAGAAAACACCGCATTAAAGTCCCTAACAACTACCCACGACCCACTAATATTCAGGCTGGCAACTTCCATCTCCTCCCATAACCCCCTTCTAAGAATCCTGTTACATTTATCATAAATAAATGAAAGAACAACCGAAGTAGGGGGGTTAGGAAGGGTGACCTTTATGGAGAGCATTTAAGAAGAAGCAGCCATTAACGTCGCTTGAAGGTGAGAGTTCACAAACACCCAAATCTTGTCTGCCTCCCCAACGTTGGAGTAGGATTGGTGGAATCCTAACCTAAGCCCAAGACTCACTCTCTTAGAGTCAGAAAGCATTGGTTCGAGGACTGTCAGACACCATGGATTGAATTTGTTGGACATTTTGGACAGCGACCTGACCGTGGCAACGTTCCCCACATCGCGGGCATTCTACGAAAGGATGTTATTCATCAGTAACACACCCGGAGTTGACTGCCCTGTGTCTGAGCTTTCTCAGCCTGCTGAGCCATTGTCCTTATTCCTGAAACCTGTCCTTCCTGTCGGTGACCTTCTTGCGTCTTCCTTTACCCTGTGCTATCTTTTTGGAGTTTATAACTAACTGGTTAGACACTTAGAGACCTTTGAGGGGGCTCACGTCAGTGTGAAAATTGTTCAGATTTCGAGCCTGGGGGGTCGAGGGGGCAGAATCTTCCATAGAGGTGCTCCCCTGCTCAGCTGTTATAGGCTGACATTAGTCACGAGCCAACCTACCCATGGTAGGCAATTGGTAGCCCTCTAATCCTGTGTTCCCCAGGATTTGAATACTGGGCTGATGCGAGATGCAATCAACATTAGATGACAAATATTGTGAAATACACTTGGCATTACCAAGGTTTATATATGTCACCTTCCGATCGACAGTCTCTGACGCCCAGCCCTGAGATCTCATTGCAACAGTTTTGTTGGAGGGAACTCTGCACTTCTGTCCTACCTGAAGTAGCCTGAGGGAAATAGGGTGATAAGTCCACCTCGATTTCACCTATGTTTTGGTCTTGCTCTGATTCGGCGCCGGAGAAGTGATCAAGTTTTGTGGTGTAGTTATAGTCTATCTCAACAGACCCAGATCCCTGACTGGATTGAGCCTTTGCTTCTCCCAAAACTTCGATGTGAATTGTTGCCTTCTTAGTAGAGAACCTCTTCGAGCCTTGTTACTGGGCTCTATGAAATTTTATGCTCTGTGGCACTTCGACTTCCACAGAGGATCCTAAGACTCCCTTTTCTATGCATTCTGTCTAAAAAATGATGTCTTGAACCACTCTTCCGCTCTTCTTAGTTTGAACACCCCTCTCCTTATCAACCTGGACTTGACAGATACTTGGAGACATGCCATTGATTGGGTAACTGCTGCATTTTGTAGGCCCGATACCGTGGATGGCTAGCGGATTGTCCGCCCGATATTGGACCGAGTGAGGGGAGATGGGAGAATAGTTGATTATGGCATTTTGTCGAATGGGGGATGGACGTTCCTTACTCCACTCAGTCTGAGATGGGATACGTTCCAACAGTCTATCCAGCATTGGATTGTCCTCAGGGTGTTCTCCACTTGACTGTGGCTCACCCAACGGGTTTGAGGCCCGATCACTGGCCATGCTCCCACCTTCATGCTGGAGATCTTGCTCTAGTTAGGCTGAAATGTGGTAAGTTTCGTCCTCAACGATTAGAATGACCAGCTTGTTGATTGCCTGTAAACTACAGAGGTGGACCTTTATGCGGGCAAACATCTGGAAGATGCCAAACATAACATTTGAATCCACCTAAAGAATGTCCCTAAATGCATTTTCAAGGTCCACAATCACTGATTCGAACTAAGCATGGGCAGGAATCCCAAATAATCGGATCCACGTACCTTTGCCAGTCGGATGAAATGCAGGGGACCAGGGGACTAATCCCACCATTCCCATAGCCGCCTGCAGTTGAGTGTCTATTATGAAGTCGGACCGTTCTTCTTTCGATTTGAAGACAATGAGGAACTGGGACCATGATAACTGAGCATTGTCCACCGCAGACGAGGCAAAATGAGACTTACGGAGAGTTTATTACAAGTGGATAATGGAAATGGCTGTCAATTCCACCGTACCCACCAACCCCAGCTGTAGTTCCTGAAGTTTCGTAGCAATTGAATCTAGGTCGGCAATAGTCACCTCTACCGCAAAGGCTAACAAAGATGGATTTGAATGGGCGTTTCTCTTTTATTGGCGGAATGGGGCATCCCATGCCCTAGCAGTAGCTCGATTTTTCCCATTGAGACAGGGGAAGTCCCTCCTCCTCTCTGCCTGGGTTAGTGGAGCCAGGCTGGGAGGGGATTCGCGTCTCGTAGGTTTCACTCTAGCAAGCTGGACAGCGGCAACCCTTCCATCTATACGGTGTCCATCCAACACCCCTTTCACCACCCAAGCATCGTCTTCGTACAAATCCTGATAAAAGCATATCCCCTAGGTTTAACGAACCTTGGGAAATAGGGGAGAAAGACCTCCGCCAGCCTCCCATATCGTTAGAAAATTTTGTAGAGATCTTCGGAGGAGCAGCTGAACTGAAGATTTCCAACAAATAAGGTTTTCCTATCCATGGTCGGAGCATTGCGATCTCTCCTCGATGGCGCCCTTACCCTAGAGCACCCCCTCATCAAAATCCTCTTGATGCCTTTCTGATCTCTCCTCGATTGACAATGTTGTCCTACAAGTATATGACTAAGTGTAGCAACTGAATGGTACCATTCCTGCATGTGAAATTCAAGTCTATTTGCACATTGTAAAATGAATCAGCCTTAACATCATTTAAGTGGTTTTTTGAAATTTTTTTAAATGCAATGTCTGGAAAGTAACCAAGGACAATCTTTATAGATCAATGTGCTGCAATGGGCGATGCAATATCTAATGTGATGTCGTAAACATACCATCGTCTATGTATCTGGCATATATACCAAAATGTTGTAAAGCACCTTAGTAATGTATTTCATGGTTCAAAAAGTTTTGAATATGATTTCAGTAGGTGTGTGTATGATTATGAAGAAAAGGAAGAGTTTCTAATTGTATGGAATAATATGCTTGAGAAATATGATTTGATGCAAAATAAATGGTTACAAGCGTTGGTTAAAGAAAGAAAGAAATGGGCTTTGGTGTATGGTAAAAATACATTTTGCACTGATATGAAGAGCACACGACAGAGTGAAAGCATGAATAATGTTTTGGAGAAATATTTAAGTTCCAAACACAATCTTTTGTATTTCTTCACACATTATGAACGAGTAGTGGCTGATCAACGATATCGAGATTAGAAGCTGATTTCAAAATGAGGTAAAGTACCCCAATATTGTATATTAATGTGGAGATGTTTATGGAAGCAGCAAAAGCATACACTCCGGAAGTATTTAAAATGTTCCAAAATGAGTACAAAAAGTTTCTTAAGCATACAATTCATACAGTGGTGAATTTGATACGGTGTTAGAGTTTTAAGTTGTTTGTAATGACAAAGATGGAGGTTATCTTGTCGAATTTGACACCTTAAACAATACTATCACATGTAGTTGTAAGAAATTTGAGTTCGTGGGATACTATGTAGCCATGCACTAAAAGTTTTGGATTATTATAATATAAAGGTGCTTCCTCCAATTACATTTTGAAAAGATGGTAAAGAGATGCAAAGGTTGGTGCTGTGAAGGACCATCCTGGGTTTACCATACAAGGTGATCCTAAGATTTCTTTAAGGAAGCGTTATAGCTATTTGTGTCGCAAGTTTGTTAAAATTGCTTCAATGGCTGTGGAATATGAAGATGAGTTTAATTTTGCTGATAGATATTCAGACAAATTTCATGATGAATTGATAGAAAATATAAAAGGGATCAAGAAACTTTCATTGATGACATATCAAACTAATGATGAAAATGTAGATGCTGAAATTGCTTGTCATCAATCGATTGACAATGAGCTGCCAATTATGACATCTCAAATTAATGATGAAAATGCAGATACTGAAAGTGTTCATCATCAACCGACTGACAATAAAGTTACTTTTGTTGATAGTCTCCGCTTGCAAACTATAAGTGGGATTAAAATGAAGCCTAGAGTTGTAGGTGATCGCCGTACATTTAAAAATCCTCTAGATAAAGGAAGGAAGAAAAAATCCTGAACCGAATCCGTTCAACTACAAATGAATCAAGAGAGAAATGATTCAACCCAAGCACCAAATAGCTTTCACCTTCCTTCATTTCACCTTGTCCAAGTGTATTCTCTCAACTAAGTCAAGTCAATCAGGTATTATTGAGATTTTATTTACTAAACTTGTCATAACATTTGTTATCCACATTACGGTTTTTTATACTTTGTTTTTCCATACCAGGGTCAAAAAGTTCCTATGGTGAGTCCTTTTGGATTACCAGTGGCTTATTACGGGTACCATCAACCTAATATTAACATATACCAGCAAAATTCCTTGAGCATCAGATCTCAGGTAAATTTGGGATTGTTTTAAAACTAAAATATATATCATATGTGGTTCTCACAACATGTGTTCATGAACTGTGATTCTATTATTTTGTTATTTCTTTGTTAGGGTAGCTTTGTTATTAGCGGGAGTTATTTTAGAGTACCTGGTGGAAGTTGTGTAGCTGGCACCAGTGGATTCATGAATGCACACCATCTGCCCCTTATGGGTGCTAAACAGGCATCAACTGGTAACAACAAAATTATTCGAGGACCAGCGCTTGCCTAAGGTATGAATTGTTATAGCATGTATTAATGTTTTTTTTTTCTTAGCACATAAGCTTACAAATATTTTGACTAATGTGTATGGTTTTGTTTTTGTTCAGCATTCTAGTAATTACATATTGAGTTGTTAATTATATTGCAGTTTGAAGGGCTGCGGGTTCGATGTCAATGTTAGTTGCATTGCTGTTTGGAGGGTAGAATAGTTGTTTTGTGCTATAAATGTATGGGGGATTTCTTGGATGCAAAATAGGAGATATTGTACTATGGATGTGTGGGGTCTTTTTGTTGGATGTAAGTCTACCCACCTTTTGCACATGTTGGATTTGTTGAATGCAGGATAGCCCTTTTCCATCATTTCTTATTGTAGATGTGGAGCTTACTATTGGTACTATGCTGGGGGTTTGTAAGGCTATTCCACTTCAGTTCGGAGGCTGTGTTTTTTGGTGTGTTCGAGTTTGCCCATTGTTGGTTAGATTGATAGTTTGTGTGGCAGTTTTGTCGAGGCTGTTTGAGTGCTTACACCTCTTGCTTATTGTCTTATTTTGTTTGTTTATGTTATTTTTGTATACCTCTCTTCCATATAATAGGCATGGTTTCCTTTTATTTTTGTACAGCCTGCCTGAATAAACGTATAGGCTATTTTTTGTGTGTAAAGAATGTTATACAGGAAAGGGAAAAAAATAAAGGAAAATTTACTTGTCACTCACTTAGTAGGTGTATGTTATGGTTCTTTTGAGTGTGTTGTGGGCTTGGTTTCATGAAAGTCATTGTTTATTTATTTATTTTTTTTCATTCTTGTTAGTTGATGTGATTAATGGTATTTGAATCATTAGGATATGGAACTCTTTCAAATCCTATTTGAACTCTTGGGTTGTTGTGTTTTGCATTCTAATATTGTATTAGAAGCTTGATCAGTTTCTATACAAAGATAACACAGTGAAGAATTTGAGTCTGCTACCCTGATGAGTGGCCCATTTAACACATGTTGTGAAAATAAGATGTGAAATAACACCATCGAATTGATGCAACTAGCACTTGTAACACCGAACCCTCGTAATGAGCCCTACCCTTGCGCGCATGTAAATAAGGGGGTTCTTTTTGTCACATGCACCAATGTGTGGCAACGTGTGTAGGATATGAGCCCATTCATGAAGTGCAGGCACAAATATCAGTGCTCATCCTCAAGCAAGCACACCCCCACATGCCACATGTGTATGAGATCCTGAGCTTCGATTAGGTGGTCTACATGAGTTAGAAATTTGGCCTAAAATTCAGATTGTTTCACTCTATAGCTATGTGACTATGTTGAAAAAAATGGTGAACAACTATTCGAATGAGAACATGTGAATAACATCGCCAAATTGATGCTACTAACACGCGCAACACTGAGCCCTGCACATGTAAAAAAGGCGGTTCTTTTGTCACATGTGCCAACATGGGACCATGTGTGCAAGATATGAACTCATTTATCAAGTGCGGTGATTAACATGGGACCATGTGTGCAAGATATGAACTTATTCATTAAGTGTTGACATTAACATGGGGCCATGTGTGCAAGATCCTGCACAAATGAGCCACATTAACATGGGAACATGCTCAATAGTTGCGTCCATTTCTTAAATTCTGGGCATCATTTGGCCTCATCGTTTTGGCCTCTTTCATAGAAGCGAACAATCTATTCAGCATTTTTCTCATTGATAACCCGAACTCAACTCTCGAATCAAGTTGAATGCAAGCTATTGATCCATAGGCTAGAACAAATTGTTAAAGTTGTCTAATGTGGACATTTTTTGGTTAATGGTCAAGAAGATAATAACAATTGAAGAACATTTAATGGCCAAAATGCTCTCCGTCTAATTCAATATCCAAATGAGAAATCCAACCCGTCTATCCGTTTTAGGAGATACCACAAAAAATTAGTATCCAAAACTTAAGTGGTCCGTACGAGATGAAACAGCAGGCAAAGGAGCGCTTACTATTGAAACATTCCATTTTATAACTTATTTTAGTGCTTGGGACAAAAAGTGAGCAGGATCCAAGACTCAAGTGGGCCGCACTAAAAGAAAAAGTGGTTTGGAAAATTTCTACCATTGAAACTTCCCTTAGTCGACAATGATGTTTACATGCCATCCATACCAAAATATTCATCTGATTTAAAACTTCAGTGGCCTCATGGATATTTCAACTGTTGACGTTCAATACTCACATTTTTGGCTTACTTGAGTATTGGATTAGGTTCATTTTTGGGCCCATATGCTTGACTTAGATAAAAAACAGATGAACATGGTGGTTTTCTCACGAACATGATCAGTCAACCCCATCTAAGTTCCCACCACAGGAACTTCCTGTGAAAAGGCTAAAGGAGGAAATCCACGTCATGTTACGTCCCATGTATGTGTTTCATCATGATGTATATGTGTTTCATCCATACGAT
This sequence comes from Magnolia changhungtana, assembly GCA_030180095.1. NCBI lineage: Eukaryota > Viridiplantae > Streptophyta > Magnoliopsida > Magnoliales > Magnoliaceae > Magnolia > Magnolia changhungtana. The sequence goes on from JASAUF010000360.1 coordinate 2,118,818, forward strand.
TCATCTATTTTTCTAGGTCATTTTATGGTATGAGACAAAAAAAAAATGATGTATAAATCAATCTCAAGTGGACCACATTACAGGGAACAGTCTTGAAGGAACGTAGAGCATTAAAAACTTTTTGGGTCTATAAAAGTTTTGGATCAAGCTGATAATTGTTTTTTCCCTTCATCTGGGTATCTATGACCCTTTAAAAAAAAAATTAAGGAAAAAGGCCATAGCCTTTGAAATTCATTGATCTGCAAATTTAGAGACATTCAAGTGGCCCCAACAAAAAGGAAAGGCAACCACACCTATTATATACCTCAAAGAAGAAAAGACCCAAAGAAAAGGAAAAAGAAATGAAACCAACGAGGAGAAATGGAAACTGCACATAAAAAATAGAAAAACCATCGCCTCCTTCAGTGGCCTCTGAGGGCTCCAATCCTTACATTTTCTAGGAATAAAGTCTCTTTGACTGACTTTGGAAGATGTGAGCAGAGAAAAAAGGTTCTGTTTGGGCACCCTTCATAGCAATCCTTGCTAGAGCATTTGCCACTACATTCCCCTCTCTGAAGGTACGGTTGATCCCCAGGTTTATGCTTCGGGACTTGTCTTTGATATTCCCTAAAGTGTACTAAATGTTCCATACATTAGAGGAGCCTAACTCCCTCACCTCATCAGCTGTCATGCCCAAGACTTGGTAACCGGACTCAGATGGAACCCAATAGCCGGTTCTGGCCGCAACAACGCTCTGTAGTACCCCACTCTCGGCTCCTGAAGCAGGTTCCGATCCTGGGATCCTACAAAGAGGATTTTCATAATCACATATCCATTTTAATACGAGCATACCCAAGATCACAACAAGTATATCTGAGAAATAACAAAGGTGCACATCACAAAATCCACTATAAATTTGAGTTTTAATACAATGCTAAAAGAAAATATACCTGATGATAAAAGAAGAAGGAAGAAGACCTGCAACACTAGGGTCCTCAGCTCAACACCTATCCAAGCTTCGCTGCTAAGATGCCGATCTAAGATCTCCTGTACGCATCAATCGTGTATAAGCTTATAGAAAGCTTAGAAGGTGGTGAAAGTGTGTGACAATGGTGCATAAAAGAATAATAGGAGATACAGGAGGAAAACATGATTAATGCCAATACCACTAGCCTTACCAAGGCTAAGCCATGAATGCAGGAAGCCATACCAATGCTATATAATGTAATGAGTATTGGGTGACATACCAAGGCGATGCAATATAAGGTTTATACAGCTAATGTAGGTGCAATGCGAAGTGATGCCAGTCCTCATTTCTAATCTACATATCAGTATAGTTCTATCATAAGGAATCTATCGGGATCAAATGACTGCCGCTCTCCAGACCTACACAGTAAAATGAGCGTAAGAGACCTCACTACCTACCCGTGGTCAGCCAATCACCACTAAGGCTCGATGGTAGCAGACCCATTCACGAGCTGGTCAAACTCAGCCTAACTATTGCCCCCTCTCACAAGCGGATAAGGCCACACCCCATCCCAACCGATTACACGATAGTGGGAGTTGCGGACTAACAGTGTAAGGCCTTTGTGCGCTCATAGTTTTCACTCGGTTAGGGCGCTGGGGCAGATTCTTAGTACCATAGAAGTTTTGAAAATTTCACCCATGGGCATCCTATGCACCCTATATGCTCAAGTAACATTTTCGGTGTCCACATATGGCCATCCACAAATACCCCTGTGGAGGTAGGGCCCTGATGAAGCAAGGGCAACAATATCTATGAGATGCGATGCCAGATGCATGAGTCATGCATACCAATCATGCACTAACTCCAAGCACACAATGTGCTCAAGAGGGAAAAACTCCATCCCTCTATCATGTCAAGCCAATGACCATACACACAAATGTAATCCAATCACTCAATGATCCATATGGGTCATGAGGGTGTGCCATATGGAGATGATGACTTAGAACATACTCCTCCTTCCTAAGGAGGGAATCAATCCTAGGTACTTTGACAATTAATATAAGGAACAAACCTCTAGTGGGGGCCCAATACTTTATGGTAGCCCACAAAGCTAAGGAGGACAATATATATATATATATATATATATATATATATATATATGCTTAAGGGAATAAGCGGTCCTAAAGAGGGACTATGGTGGGCCTTAAACCACCCAGCAACCCATGGGCCTGCCTTAGGGCCACCAAGGAGGACATCCAACCTCAACTGGGTCCCAAAAGGTAGTCTGCCACTATTCGAATATGAAGCAAGGCCCTAGGCTTAAGCAATTCATGGCCTAGTGGGCTATACACCAAGCCCAACACATAGGCAATATGGTGGGCCCCCAAACAAGGTTTGGGCCAACCATAAAGGTCATAAATCAACATATTGTGGTGGGCCTAGTGGGCAACCCGATAATCCAACCATGTGGAAAATTTCTATGCTTTATCCAAGTAAGTTGTGCCTCACAACTTGGCCCAAGTACAAGGTTAATTTGGTGAGCAACCAAGGGCCCAACTACTTGCACATTATGGCCCACAAACCCATCACAATAAGTGGTGAGATATAGGCCCAAAGGTCAATGGACCTAACTAGAAGATTCCAATATAAATGGGCCTACAAAGTCTAACCAAAACTATGAACATAGATCCAAAATAAAATCCAATTGAGGTGGGCCTCCTAGTGTGCACAAGTGAAGCCTAAACGCACCTCTAAAAATGGCAAGCTTATGTGCATAATTCATCATTAAATCTAGTGGGCCATGCTGCCCCAAAACATAGTACTTATGGGCAGTAAGTTTGGGCCTTTTGTTGAAAATTCCAGCTAGAGGGAAGGACTGAATTTCACACATAAATAAGGGGGGACTATGTTGCTGGACTGAAAGTCCAACAATGGTTCAATGGGCCTGGGCGTCCCAAGGGTGAAAAGTGTTATAAGCCTGGGCAATTGGCCAAAACACATCCAAATGGGTCCCAAAAATGGATGCCACTGAGGGAGATGGTTGTGTCCCACATGGACCACAATTAGATGGATGGTAGGTGAAACAAATGTATCAAGGTGGGCCCACAAGGTGGGGTGGACGGCTAACCAAGGATGGACGCCCCAGCCTGATGGGCTAGTCCAACCCGCACCACGATCGGTACAGGGGTCCCTTGACCTTGAAACATAGTAGGTAGGTCCTATCATGGGTGGACCACACCTCTACAAAATTTTAAGATTTTTGAATAATCAAAAATATTTTAATTAAATTAAGGAATACAAGTTGTCCAGAGAATCTGCTAAGTGTAGAATTCTGGATAGACCCTGATTGAGCACCTAAAAGGGGTGGGCCTAGGGTCTCCAAAAATTGGAAAAAATTGATTTCAACATCCCCACATATGTATAGTATAAGGTAGGGTCCACCAAAGTAGCCCACCTATTCAAAAATTATTTTATATTTTTAAGTTTCCAGACTGCAATGTTGCTGTAATTACAACAGAAAATCCAGCAAGGTACCCATATTGGCCCACTCTTTTGGGGACCCAAATGAGGTCAGTTGAGGCTGAAATTTGACATGATCAAAGGTGGGACATACAAATTCAAAAATCATATATTACTTGGTACAAAAATCCCCACCAAAAAGCCCCAAATTCTGGTCTCAAGTTGGCCCAAAAATCTATCCAGACAGTTCTGGACAACAACTTGTAATTGAAAGGAATTAAATATAGACATCATTTACAATGGGATTTAACCTCAAAAAATCATGTTGTGGACCACCCCAGTGGGCCCCACAAATGTCCAGACCTTCCCCATCATCAAGAACCCCTTGCATGTGCCTCATTTAGGTGGATTTTGGGGCCACAAGTCTAAGGATGGACTACCATGGATGTCCAACCTCCATGGATGGTCTGGATTTTTTTGTTGGCCACACATGATCAGAATGATAACATCAAGAAAAAATAAAGGATATATCGGCCACAAGAGGAGGGGTTCCGCCACATTGAAGCACTCCCCTTCATCAATCACACCACATATTTTATTGATTCACAAGTTACAATATATAGATCAACTACATGCATGTCCTAGAATTAAGATCAATGGTTAGGATGTCATCCCAACTATGATTCTAAGGTCTAAATGACCTATCATGTAATGAAATCTAAGGAGTCCTCCATGATGGGGCCCATAAGGGGAAAAACCCCATGCATGGGATATGTATGCATGAAATAGGCCATTTGGCCACATCTAAGGGGTGGTGTAAGATCTCCACCATGGATTGGTGGGTCCTACACTTCCCATATGAAAGAAATAATAGATGTAGAACATGGAATTGAAAATCCTACATCTTAGAAGTACACCCACCTTAATTTCTTCCAAATTTGTATCACCTAGCTTTAGTGCTCCAAGGATGATGTATTAATAGGTGAGATGGGGTATGGATGGTTGGATTGAGAGGAATTTGAGGTGAAAGAGGCTGGAATAGGATGGCTAGGTGGGGACGTCCCACCCTCTCTTGCTAAGGAGGAAATGGGAATGAGAAAGGGAGGAAATGAGACGAGAGAGAGAGAGAGAGAGAGAGAGAGAGAGAGAGAGAGAGAGAGAGAGAGAGAGAGAGAGAGATGTTTTAAACTTAGCAATCATTTCTTTCTTGCCTTGGGTAGAGAAAGGTCATGATTGAAGTAGGGAGTTAGAAACAATGTTTTAGGGTTAGTAGGCTTTCTAGGTCTTTGGGTGGTGTTGTGGAGATAGGTGGTGTAGGAATAGGGTTTTAGGTAGTGTGTGTGTGTAGTGTGTGTTAGAAATTGGTGCCAAGAGATGGGACCAACCTAGAAACCTGTGCACACCATCCCTAGGTGGGTCACATGACCATGATCAAGGGCTAGAAAATAAAATGCACACAACTTATGATTTACTCGTTTGATGGATGCACAAGACGCGACGTCAGAACCGCAATGACTAAGCAGACAAGATGGCACAGGTTTCAACTCGATCTGAGTCGATTCTACATGACCGGACTTAAGGATGATTACAAACACTATACAAGGGTTGCGGGTCGTCGGGATTTAACCGATAAGACCATGGGATCAGGAGAAATGAAATGTATACCTACACACACATGCACACATATGAACTCAGGTCGGGTCTTACATCAGCAATGACCTTAGAATCAATCTCAAGAATGATATTCGTAAAGCCCAAGTTGGAGCATATATTGAGGCCATCCAGCATGGCCCTATATTCTGCATTAGTGTTTGAAATAACCCCGTAATAATTGTGAAAGGCGAAGACGAGTCAGCCAAGATGGTCTCGGCAAACACCACCTCCACCACTCTCACCTGGGTTGCCTCTCGAGGAACCGTCGGTGTTTAGCTTTAGCCAATGATTAGGCGGCTTAGCTCATCTTACCACGAAGGGCAAAGATGCAGGGGAGATGGAAGGGGGAGGGAGCCTTAAAAGCTGAATGGTAAGGTGCTCTACCATGGAGTTGCTGTCCGCAGCTTGAATCAGGGACCCGATCTCATGGAGCCAACGTGAAACTTTAAAGATGATGGCAGTTGCAGACATGTTTCGGCCCTCGAAGTGGGCCATGTTTCGCCTAGTCCACAGTTCCCAAATAATGAAAGAGGGGAGGAAACCGGTTAGCATCTTGACCCTAGATCTTTCACTAGCCAATGAAGACCATTGGTCGATCCGCTGGAGAATAGAAGTGTTGAGGAGGACCGAGACATCAAAGAGGGAGCTGAAGTGGGTCCATACCAGGGATGCAATACTACCCAAGCTGAGCAAATGGTCCAGCGTCTCCTCGATTTGGAGAGATCATTTTATGGCATGTACAAAAGAATGGGGCAGATCCAAAGCTGCATTGGACCCCACCACATAAAACAGTGAGGAGAGTGATGTCCACAGTTGAAGCCTTCCAAAGGTCCACCGTGATTTTTATTTGAGATCCAACCTGTTCATAAGTTAAAATCCACATGGAAAAAAAGTACAAAAGAGACAGTCCACCCAGGTCATGACGTGCGGTGGGTTGGAAAGCGTAGAGAAAGTGGGTCTATACTTTTCAACTCGTGATCAGACCCACAGAAAGCGTGGGAAAGAGTGTCATGATGTACGACGGTTTGGATATAACAAATACCTCATGCCCATGGAACTGGCTGAAGTCGATACAGCAGTTATATAACTGGTGTGAGGTACATCAGCCAATTCGCTTCCGCAGCCATAAATGATGCATGGTAGGTGGGAAAGCGTGGGAAAGTGGGTCTGTACTTTTCAACTCGTGGGTTAGGTTGTTTATTTAGTCCTTTGTTGAAAAGTCGTGTGACTAGAAGATCGTAGCATTTGAAACAGTTGCCATCTAGGTTCCCCATTAGATACTTGCCTGGACAGCGACTTCTTTTGTGCGAATATTGGCCGGTGTCCAGTACCTCACATCTGGCCTGTGGCTAATCTGGCCCTTCCGACTAATGGGTTGTCTCGACATATTGACCTTGGTTGAAAATGGATCTAGAATCCTCTCCAACTCCTATTTTAAGGGTACGTTTGATTTTCTAAATTCAGTGTAAATGTCCCATAAATAGTCAATTATTACAATTTTATCTGTTTGAAAATACTATGGTATTCTTGCTTCAAAAAATGATCCAAAATGATTGGCATAAATTTGTGAGCCCACCGTCATGTATATAATATATCCGCATCATCCATCCATTTAACCATAACATTTTGAGATACGAGTCGAAAAATGAGGTAAATCTAACATTCAAGTGGTCCACACCAAAGTAAACAGTGGCCCCAAGAAGTTTTTAACAGTGAGTGTTCGATTTCATTTTTACTGTGGCATGGTCCACTTAAACTTTGAATCTACCTCATTTTTTGGCTCATGCCCTAAATTCAATTGGCATGATAGATGGATGGTGTGGATAATCCACATACATCACGGTGGGCCCTACATATATTTGGCAGCTTCCTCGATTTTAATTAGCAAGAAAAATAATTATTGCCCATTTCCAATGCATTTACCTAGACTCTGGGCCTGTTTGACTTTTCAAAGCATGTGTAAGTTTGACTTTTCAAAGTATGTGTAAATACCCTTGAAATGGGTAGTTATTACCATTTCACACATTGACATTCCATTGAACTTTTTACCTTGGAAATCGGTTCAAAAAGTAGTTTAAATTTGTGGACCCCAAGGTTATGTATATGATATATTCATTCCATCCATCTGTTTTACCACAATATTTTTAGGCATGAGCCGAAAAATGAGGTATATCTAACACTCAAATGGCCCACACCAAAAGAAACAGTGGCCCTAAAAGTTTTTTAATGGTAAGTGTTCGATTCCCTTTTTCTCATGGTGTGGTCTACTTGAGCTTTGGATATGCCTCATTTTCTGGCTCATGTCATAAATTCATTAGGCATGATAGATGAACGGTGTGGATAAGCGATATGCATCATGGTGGGACCCACAAATATGCAGAAGTGGATTGGCTGGTGTACGTGACACCAGCTATATAGCTGTTATATTGACGTTAGCAAGTTCTCTAGGTCTAATCATGAGGTATGTGTTATATCCCAACCGTCCATCCATTTGGCGAGCTCGTCTTAAGGCTTGAGATGAAAAATAAGACATTTCTAACTATCAAGTGGACCACACTGTAAAAACCTATGGGGGATTGAACGTCTACCATTGAAACCCTTTTTGGGGTCACAGAAGTTTTAGATCAATATGAAATTTGTTTTTCCTCTTAATTCAGGTATTTGTGACCTTATGAACAGATTGGATGTAAAATAAACGTTATGGTGGGCCCTACAAATTGTTTAACGGTGAAAATCATTATCTTCGTTGCTAGTTATAGTGTGGTCCAGATGATCTTTGGATATGATTCATTTTGTGCATAATGCTCTAAAATGAACTCTAAAAATAGATGAACGGTGCAGATATAATAAATACATCACTGTGGGGCCCATGTAACTTTGATCTCCTTTGAACCGTTCGTACAACTCGAAGCTCGAGGAGCGTCAATGCTCGTCTTCACATGACACATTCCTACAACAACTATACAGTTGATGTGAGGTACACCAGCCAATCCACTTCCCAAATATGTTGTGGTGTTCTCGATTTTTTTGTCAAAAAAGCATGTGGTCAAAGCAAACATCAGAAAGAGTGAGGTAAATACTGAGAAAATAATCATTACATATTTACACGGTATTTACCGATAAATTAAAAAATCAAACAAGCCAGAAAATCAGACATGCAGTAGGGAAGCGGATTGGTGGGTGTACCACACACCGTCTATATAGTTGGTGTATTGACGTCAGCAAGTTCTGCAGGTCCCATCATGATGGGTATATGTTATACCTGACGCAGGGGAGGATGTGAGATTGAGCATCGTCTTCCTCAAGAGGATAACTATTCCGAATCCACGGAACTTCTCTGGACTCCTCACAGAGACTTCTCGAATCAACGAGGAAAGAAAGCAGGAAATAGAAATAAATTCTAATAAATTTGAAATTGATTAATGAATGCATAAAAAGGAGTTCACAACCCTTTAAAAAGGGGTACAAAGCAATGAGAAAGAAATCAGAATCAAACTACAACTAAACCTCCTAGAATTCGTGACTTACTATAAATAGTAAACTTACCTATTTATAGATGGTCGTGATGTCTACTAGTGTACAAGGTTTTCGGCTAAAAATAGTAAGTGTCCTATTTGGCTTCACCAAACCGTTCTCCTAATTATTATAAGCTCTTTTCACGTTTGGCGCAACTCCTAAAGCCCGACGGATGAAGAGTATAATCAAACTAAAACTTACTATTTATAGTAAAAATGAAATTAAAACAGGGAAACGACCGTCGATCCAGGGGTTTTTAGCAATTTCTGGCTGCGTAACCCATCATAGCAGGGTTGGTTGGCTAAAGTAGCTCGTTCTACCCTAAAATCATATATTTTACGTCAGATAACTCATTCCGGATTGCAAGATACGCTAGATTTGAGGTCCGATGGTCTGGATCACTTCTGTTGTCGACCAGGCCTTTTCTGATCCATCTTGGCCATGTAACTGTCCGCGACCCATTCTACATCAGTCTCAAGGATCTACCAAATGTTAGTCGTTGGCTGAGGGGGGTCCTTCCTGCACTGTGGTAACTGATTGAGGTTGAATTTGATTTTGATGGGTAGTCAAGCTCTCTCTTCTTGCCAGGATTTGGATTTCCTCTACTAGAGAGAGGCAGGAATTTTCTCTAGCTAAAGTCTCCAGGGGAGGACACATCGTAATAGGATCTTTGGTTGGGTGGATAGGCTTGTGGGTGTTGGGGTGATTGAATACCACAATTGAGTAGGGGGGGGGGGGGGGTGTTTACTTCTATAGGGAGTATGAACTGCCCTCTTGAGACTCTTCCTTCCTGTCCTTTCTTACTGATTGATGACTCCCCGATTTGGATCTGAACTATTACAGTTTCTGGGATGGGAGGATTATGAGGGGGCTGAAGAGGTGGCTGGATGGGAACAGGAGTAGTGAGAGGGGCTGGGATTAGTGGAGTATTCTGATCAAATACAATAAGGGGAGGATCTGAGACTGGAACTTGGGGGTGAGGGGTTGATTGGGGAGCAATTTTTCTATTGTCCTCATGCCTAAAACGCTCGGCCATGGCTAAAGCATTTTGACAAACATGTTTAATACACTGTACCGGGCGAGGGGGTTGATTAGCAGATGATGCTTCCACCCAAGCCTTAGTGGAGATACCAGCTACCTCTATTGGATACTCGAAACCCCTCTGTACATTGTCTTTAAACATTGGCGATGAGACTCTGCCCCTCAGTTGGTTTTAACTATCTAGTTTTACAGATGGTTTTTAATTTTTACAAAGATCGGGTAGGACTTCCCTCCTGCGACTAGGTTGATGACTTGGAAGATGTCCCTGTTCGGGTAAAGAACCACCTTTATGCGAGTAAACACCTGGAATGTGTCGTATCTCGTCATCGCATCAATCACGAGTGTGTTGGAAGATGTCGCACTTGCCCAAATTACTGGCTGAGTTTTACTATTGTTGATTCGAACCACGAGTGTGTTGGGATTTCATAAAGGTGAATCCAGCAACCACTTGTTCCCGACACTAACTCTGGATCCCAGAAATCCACCTGCTCAAAACCCATTTGGCTATGCATGCATCGATCTGGTAGGAAATCAATTAATTCTACTCGAACTTTGAAAACCATCAGAAAACTGTTGATAGATGATCTAGAAAAGTCTATCGCCGAGGCAATAAACCTAAATCCCCTGATGGTATCCGTCAGATGAGTTAGGGAAACGTGGTTACCTGGAGATGTACCCACCAGTGCCTATTTCAGGTCTTTAATTCTTGACGCCATTGCTTTCTCATCAACGTGCATGGTGATGGTTTAATGGGGGTGGACTGCCTCCTTTGATTTTGATATGGGAAGCATAAAAGCTGCCTTGAGGAAGGATCTCAGCTGATCTTGAGAGGGGTGGGAAGGGGCGATCAGTGCATGGGCCAGAGGGACCACAACAGCGTTAGGGTGTAACCTTTTGCCCTCTAGGGTTTGGCAGATCCCTTCCATTCTGGATTTGGTTTTCATCTCTTTGGCTAGGCTCTTTAATGCAGGATCCTGACTACGGTTGTTGACGAATGTTGCCCTTGGTCTCACCATTTTCACCAACACCACGTTGCCATCAATTCACTTTCCATCAAGGATTTCCCGACCTTTCTCGCATCGACCGCGTACAGGAAGTGGATGAAGGCGAAACCTCTAGGCCTGGAGGAGTTCGAATATTTGGGGATATACACATCCACCACCTTTCCACATTTTCCAAAGGTCTTCTCTGTATCTAGGCAGCTGCAATCGAATGGGAGATTACCTATAAAGAGAGAGGAATTTGTAGATGTGTGTCAAGGCCCGTCTCCCATCTAGGAGGGGCGGTTAAAACCCTAGGAAATCTCAGAAACCCATGAGATTCAGAAACACACCAACTTGTCGTTGATTGGTAGGAACACACCAACTTGCTGTTGATGGGTAGAAATCTCAGAAACCCATGAGATTCAAAAACCCACTCAATCGGTGTTTCTCATTGCTCTTCCTTCACGAATTGCCTCTCGAGTTCGGACTGACTTGTCAATGTCTTAAATATTTTTATAATAGGGACTCGATGTTATCAAATACCATCGAACTGATGTTGATGTCATCGACAGATGCTTGATCCATCAAGAAAATATAGAAAAATCCTAGTTGATTGCTTAGACAGCTTTGGAGGTACTACTTGATGGCATTGAAGGATGCTTCAATGGCATCGAAGGATGCTTCGATGTTATTGGCAGGTCTTTAATGCATGTTGATGCTTTCAAAGGTACCATTGAAGACACACGTAGAATTGCATAAGTGCGTGATTTGTTTCATATTCCAGTTGTGATAGTATATATATTAGGTGTAATTGGGATTAGGGATTTTTAAGTTGTTCTTAAGGGTTCAAGGGCATAGGTAGGGATTCAAAGGAGATTCGAGGGGTTGTTTGAATATGTAAGATCATCTATCTCTTGTAATATTTCTTTCATAGTGCATTACTCGTTGCTTTATGTCATGGTTTTTTTCATGTAAAATTTTGGATTATTCTTTATTTGGGTTTGTTTGTGCTATTGTGATTACTTTGCTTAATTTTGCTATTTGTGCTTCCACGAGTACCAATAAGTGGTATTAGAGCTAAAGTTGGGAAGTAGATTGAATATGAAAGCAAGTTATCAATGGCATCTAATATGAAGTTCGATATAGAGAAGTATTTTGATAAAAATAATTTCAAAATATGGAAAGTGAAGATGAATCACATCCTAATTCAGCAAGGTTTGAAAGATGCACTCCTTAAAAAGGATTATAAACCATGAAAGAAGAAGAATGGAACAAGTTTGATAAAAAGGCCAATATCTCAATCCAGTTGTGTCTAACGGATAAGGTCCTTTATAATGTTATGAGAGAGAAAACTGCAACAGATACATGAAAGAAACTAGAGAACATTTATGCGAAGAAGTCTCTGATGACAGAGGGGGCTGACGTTGAGGTCCATATTAGTAACTTTAATAGGCTGATTTGTAAATTGCTGGATATGGATGAGACGATGAAAGATGATTAATATTCAGCATGTATTTTGTTGAATTCTCTTCTAGAATTGTATGAGTCGTTTAAAGACTCTTTTTACATCAATAAGACAACCATTAATGTTGAGACTGTTGTCTTAGCACTTCAGTCGGAGACAATAAGAAAGTAAAGAGATGACATGGATGCTTCTACAGATGTACCGGTTACAAGGGAGAAATTTTGAGCGAGATAGTGGATCTTCATGATCAAGATCCAAATCCAAAGGCAATGGCAAAGGTAAGATGAAGTGTTGAATTATGGCATGACAAGGTATATGAAGAAGGATTGTTAGAATCCTAAGTCGAGGAATGAGAAATCAAAGAGTTCTTCTAGAGACGTCAACATTATGAAATCCAGTGAGGAGGCGAGTGATACGTATTAAGATGTTTGATAACATGGAGTGTATCTTGACTGAATTAAGACATGTACGTACCTAAGTTAAGGAAGAGTCTAATATCTTCATGTGCACTTGAAGCGCTTGGGTGCAAATTCATCAACTTCGATCGTGTCCTCGAAGTTTTAAAGGGGGCACTCATAGTAATGAAGGTACAGAGAAATGGTAACCTCTGTAGGTTGATTGAGAGTAATTTATCGGGTGGAGCTGCATCGTTTATAGTAGATTTCACATCTACATTGTGTGACATATATGTGCAATTAGGCCACATGAGTGAGCAGGGCATGAATGTAATTTTTTACTGTTATTTAATTTCAATTTTTAAAAACATTAATTTTAGTATATACAAGCATTATATATATTGTAAATAGTTAGGTTGTCTTTTAAGTCTAGAAAACATGTTTGTAAGGGGGTTATGTCTTTTAAGTTTAGAAAACCCTTAGTTTCTGGTGGAGTCTCGTCTTGCTTTGTTACATTCATTGATGACTATTTTAGAAAGGTGTGAGTTTATTTTATTAAAAAGAAATTCGAGGTTTTCAACAAATTTTAACAGTGGAAAGCGATGGTGGAAAAACATTCAGGGCGAAAGGTGAAAGTGTTGAGGGTACATAACAGTTGGGAATTCACTTATAGGAAATTCAATCGGTTTTGTAAGGATGAAGGGATCATGAAGCACAATATAGTGTGCCATACACCAGAGCAGAATGGTGTGGCTAAGCAGATGAATCAAACTCATTTGGGAAGGTCTGATGCATGATGAGTAATGTTTTGTTGGATAAGGAAATGTATATTGAGGTCGTTAACATGACTTGTTACTTTGAATCAATCCCATTCTACAACTATATATTATAAAATTTCAGAGGAAGTTTGGAGTAGTCTACAAGTTGACTACTAAAGGTAGTGAGTATTTAGTTGTGATGCTTACTTTCACGTATTGTCAGTTGAGAGAGATAAGCTAGACCAATGGGCTAAGAAGTCCCTCTTTTCGGCTATGGTAATGGTGTGAAAGGGTACATATTATATGACTGGGTTACATAGAAAATCATTCTTAGCTGTACATCAAATTCGAGAAAAGATCCTTATTCCGTAAGGATGAACATAAAGAGGATTTAAAGTTAAATGTGGACATTCAGATGGACAGAGATGAGATTCCATCTAATACTGAGACGTAGATAGAGGTATAAGAGCAGGTGGAATAATCACCAATGAGAAGAAATCCACCAAGGGATTGTAGCTTATCGGGGAGATATAAGGATTACTTGAATGTTGCATTTGCCCTCATTACGGATGAGGGGAATCCATTTATTTTTCAGGAGGCTCTGGTCGATGTAGATGCCAAAAAGTGAAAACCAGCAATGTATAACGAGATGAACTCCATGTACACGAATGAGATACGAGAGCTGGTCGAACTTTTCATCAGCCATAAAGTGATCGGGTGCAAGTTGATTTTTAAGAAGAAACACAATAGGTACAAGACAAGGTAGGAAGCGAAGGGATATGCTCAGAGAGAAGGCGTTGACTTTATTGAGATATTCGCTCCCATGGTGAAGCATATATCTATCAGATTCGTGTTGGCGCTGGTTGTCCATTATAATCTCGAGTTAGAACAGATGAATGTGAAAACTGCTTTCTTGTATAGAGAATTAGATGAGCAAATTTACACAAAGCAACTAGAAGATTTTAAAATACAAAGGATAGAGAACAAGTTTTGCAGGTTGGTGAGGTCGTTTTATGACTTGAAACAGTTGCCTAGGCAGTGGCACTAGAAATTTGATTCTTTCATTGTGAGTCAGGTTTACAAGGAGTGAGTATAATCATTGTGAATATTACAAAACATTAAGTAATAAGAAGTTCATTATCTTAGTACTATATGTTGATAACATACTTATCACTAGTTTTAGGATATATATTGATATACTGAAGACTTAGTTATAAAATATATTTGAGATGAAAGATTTGGGAGTTGCAAATAGGGTTCATGACATTCATATACACAAATAAGAAGATGAGCAGGTTTTGGTTATCTCAGGCGGAGTATCTTGAGAAGGTATTGGTAAAGTATGTGATGGACAAGGTAAATCCAGTCATTGTTCCGCATGTGGCTCATTTTAGGCTTTTTTTTTTCTTCAAAGTGTCCTGAAACAGATGAAAAAAAGTAGGTTATGTCTCATGTGCCTTATTCGAATGTGGTTGACAGCTTGATGTATGCTATGGTTTATACAAGACTGAATATTTCATATGCGGTGGATGTTTTTAGCAGATACATATCTAACCCTGGCAAGCAACATTAGGATGTAGTGAAATGGTTACTTTGATATACTTGAGGTATGCATGACTACGTCTTGATATTTAAAAAATCAGTAGACAAGTTAGTAGGCTACATGGATTCAGATTACGCGGGCAATGTGGATAATAGAAGGTCGACTTTTAGTTACTCATTTGTATTAGCGGGTGGAGTGATCAGTTGGATGTTGAAGCTTCAGTTTGTGGTGACACTTTCCACCACCGAAGCTTAGTATATGGCAGTGACGGAAGCATTCGAACAAGGTGTTTATTTAAGAAGAATGATGAATCTGCTTGGGCTTTAACAGGAGGTCATGTCAGTTAATTGTGACAGGGAAAACATAAAAATTTGGTAAAGAACTCTGTTTATCACTCACACACTAAACATATTATTGTGCGTCATCATTTTATCTCATAAGTGCCTGAGGAAGGAGGTGTAACTCTTAAGAAAATACACATAAACGTGAATCCAGATGAAATGCTTACGAAAGTAGTTCCTATAGAGAAGTTCAAGTTCTATACAACTTCTCTAGGCTTAACGAAGGCTTAATGAGGACAAAGTGTGCATAAGAGCGATGATAAACCTATGATGGAAGGCAATTAGAGGTGGTGATGGAAAATAAGTAATGGAGAATTGAGATTGAAGACACGATGGAGATTGTTGTCAATGTATTAAATCTTTTTGTAATAGGGTCTGTTAATGTCATCGACAAACCACTCGATGTCATCGAGCAAATGTTGATGTCATTGACAGATGCTCGATCCTTTCGAGAAAATTTGAAAAAATCCTAGTTGATTGCTGGACAATTTTGTAGGTGTTACTTAACGGCATTGAAGGATGCTTTAATGTCATCAACAGGTCTTCGATACATGTTGATGCCATCAAAGATCCCATAAAAAACGAGTACATAATTGCATAGGTGCTCGATTTGTTTCCTATTTTAGATGTGATATATATATATATATATATATATATATATATATATATATATATATATATCAGGTGTAATTTAAATTAGGGAAGGATTAGGGCTTTCTAAGTTGTTCTTAAGGGTTCAAAGGTATAGCTAGGGATTCAAAGGAGATTTGAAGGGTTGTTCGAATCGGTAAGATCATGCATCTCTTGTAATATTACTTTCATAGTGCATTACTTGTTGCTTCATCCTATGATTTTTTCTGATAAGGGTTTTTCCACATAAAATTTTGGATTGTTTTTTAGTTGGGTTTGTTTGTGCGATTGTGATTACTTTGCCTGATTCTACTCTTTGTGCTTCCATGAGTCCCAACAAGTGTTCTCATTGCTGATTCCAAACCCATATAAAAGAGGATGATTGTGTCAAGTCCACTGCTGATGTGGAAAATTTTTCACAACTTTTATCATGGATCCTTACAAAAAGAGAAAAGATTTGAGGACCTATGTTTAATTGAGGATACAGTTTTGATATAGTGGAATGACAAAAAATTAAAGGATCAGTGTAACTGACCCCAATTATTTGGGATAAGGCTTATTTGATGATGATGATGATATGATCATAAGATAATGGAGAAGATTGGAGAAGCTCATTGAGGCACATCATTATATTCAATTGAAGCACACATGATGCACTCAATTCATTAGCATCCACTACTAGTATGTATTGTCAAAATCATTATCTGGCTTGTTAGCAATTAAATGGACTCCAAAACCAAAAACTGGAAACTCTCATTCCATACCAACAATTATGTATGGCGGCTAATGACTATAAAGTGTACTATTAATGGACTTTGGAAGTCCAATTTATACGATACTACAAACATGCTCCCTTAAATATAACTTTCCATGGCTAGTCATGCCTTACATATTTCTCAAGTTGTAGAAAGTGTTCAATTTCAATGGTTAATTGTAACAAAATCAACAACTCACATGTCTTCAATACACAAACTTGATATCTTCACTTTCACAAACATTCTAATAAAGTGATAATGAATGTCTATGTGCTTGCTACATTCATGGAAGATGAAATTCTTCATAAGAGATATTTTTGAGCTATCCTCAAAATAGATCATGGTGGGATAGTCTTGAGGATAATACATCTCTTCAAGCATTTCATAAGAGATATTGTTGAGCACGTGCGCGCGCGCGCGCGCGCACACACACACACACACACACACACACATATATATATATATAATATGTATATGTCATGATTTGGATAGTCTTAAGGATGATACATCTCCTGAACATTTCTCTTTAACTAAATGTCTTAGCATGCATGAGATGTTGCAATGCACTTAGCTATCACAATTGAGAGAGCAGCAACCTCTTTTTTTTTTTTTGAAGACAACGTGTATATGCCACTTCCAATATATAGAACATGTAGCTCAATGTTACCAACCCTCTCGCTAAATGTGAACTCAAAAGGTTAAGTTTCATTACTATTAAAGTCTTAAAGATACCTGATTATGTGGACTTTTTTATGTAGTGCAAGTGTAACATCCCGAAATTTCACGGCCAGAGTTTATACTTTTTTCTGAGAAAACCGGGTGTTAATAACGTATAAATTGGATGCTTTAAAAATCGCACCTTATTTATTATGATTATTATTATTATTATTATTATTATTATTATTATTATTGTTATTGTTATTATTATTATTATTTCATTTGGATTATATCTAGATACATTCATGAAAGTAACATTCATGAGAATAAAATTAACTGTATTGATTATTTCATTAGAGTAAAAGAGTTCAGTAAATAATCAAATGCCCTCTCAATGGGAGCTTATTACATTTATCGAGTTCACAACAGAAGTATAAAACTAAATCATAAAACTATCTTCTAATTCTTTCATTGTAATCTTCCATGGGGAGATGGTCCTCTAGGTCTTCAATCTGTGCGTCACCTGCATCATATGTACGGTTGGAGAGGGTCAACGCCCTACTCATAGCGATGGTCATCCTTTAAGATTAACATTAATTCAAAAGATTCATAAAAGTAATGTAAGGGTTCTGATACGTCCTGTACTCCACTAATACGAAGGTATCAGCATGCGCAAACAACCTACATGAAATGCATTTCTAGCAAAGCGTGTACAGCTCATCATACACATTGATCATTACAATGTGGAATACGATTTATAAAAAATCCAGATTGCCCCGCATTCTCACACTACGGAGATTCATCGGCATGTTCAAAGCTACTGTGGATTTATATGAACACCTCAAGGCGCACAACAAATGAGTCGGATGAATTACGTGACACGATTTGTTCATGGAGTGACTATTTGAGACATTAATCCCAGAAGTGATGTAACACTGCATTTACAAATTACACACATAAATTTGCGCACTACTATCCAAAATTTATGGATTTACGTGATAACCAAAAGGGTCTCTACTCAGAGTGCATTACGTCCATGATATAATAATTTAGTCACTAGTTGTGATACATCTTAACACATCACTTGTACTTATAAAGAATGTAAACTGAATCACGGGATTCTGGAATATTAAGACACTTGCACAAGCCTTAAAGATGAATAACATAAGGCTAGTAATAGTAGATAAGAGAGTAGCAATGGCTAACTCAGGTAGGGAAGAGTGACAATGGTCAACTCAATAAAAAGGAAAGTGCTAATGACCAACTCAAGAAATACAAGAGTGGCAATGGCCAGCTCAATAAAGAGAAGAGTAGCAAGGGCTAACTCAATAAATTAATAAAGTCAAAGGCAGGGTTTGTATCCAGGGCCCCACGTAAATTCATGAAGATCACATGTAATATCAAAATTCCCAAAGGATAAGTAAACGATGGTATCTACTAAATCAATTGAAAGAATAACTCTCAGAAAGCATGAAAACATAAAAAGGCCGGATAATTCATATCAATTAGAAAAGGCGGGATATATCATTTAATTCCAATTAAACTTAAAGGATAAAAACCCTCACTTTATTCTAAGGAAAATTAAATTCTACCAACTCAAATTATTGCAAGTTTAATGGATGGAACCCTCACCTTAAGCTCAACTCAAATCTGGTCCTGACTCAATCTAGGACCCAGCGAGTCGACTCGAAATCTGGTCCTTCTCTTTCTTTCTTTCTCCTTCTCTTTCTCTTTCTCTTTCTTTTCTTTTCTTTTCTTTTCCTTTCCTTTCTTTCTCTCTGTCTTTTCTTTTCTTTTCTCTTGCTGCTGCCGGTCGGCTAGAGCTCTCTCTTGCTCTCACGTTTCTTCTCCCGTTTTTGTTTCTTTTTCTTTCTTCCTCCTATTGTGTGTTCCACAATGTTGGGAGGAGTGTACTTATACAGGCAAGGATTCTCTAGAATCCTCCTACATAAGTGACGCATGGTTGCGTGCGGAAACTAGATTCTACACTCTGTTTGTGCACAACGCATTACTGTTCTCTGCTTGCAGGTCCGAAAACATGTTCTGATGGTATATTCGATCCCATCCGCTCATTATGGAAGGGTCCTCTGACCAAGTGCCAGTAGATGGACAGTCATGATCGTCTTCTTTGGTGTAGTTGGGTGCAAGATCGGTCAGACAGTGGCCCGGCAGAGAGGCTCATCGCAGCTACCTGCGTGGAAATCGGGAATGTCTATCTCATCAATCTTTCTATCATTTTTTGCCAACGTGTGCACGGTTAGAATTCCGTCTTTGAATTTGGACGGTCTAGATCAGCGCTGGATTCCTAGGTTCAAACGTAGAAGTTCTTGGAACGCGACTCTTTCTCGGCTAGTCGTATTGCGGACAGACTCTCGTTTTCGGAATTGCGGAGGTCTCCCGAGTTTTTCGGCGATCATGGTTGGGGCTGGACCCTTCTCTGGCGTGGGTTGGATGGCTGGGAACGTTTTCCTCAAAGGGCCGATGCTAAAAGAATGTGGGTTTGCCAGCGAAGCAAACCGGACGGTTTCTTGTTTTCGCACAGTCCAATTGTGACCAGACTTGTGCCCTCGACTAAATGCGAAGTTAACATGGATCCTTTCGGATTTTTCATGGATTCACGATGGATGGTTCAGATCATCTAGATGGATGATCGTGGTGGGTCACAATCGTCATGAACAGACACTGTTCGTTTAAATTTCTAAACGCGGGAGTTTTTTAGGTTCGTTTTTGGAGGACGGTCAGGCTTTGATTAGTGGTGGGACCTATGTAGTTCTGGTCCATTTTGGCCCATCTACAACATGATCATCCTTCCGGATGGTGATGGTGGACCACAACATCTCCCAAAACGGACGCTATCCATTTGTTGTGGGTGGAGGATTTTTAAAAAACGGAAGGAGATTTCCGCCTCTTTCGTGATTTTCTGTCAGACCTGGTTTGACCAGGTCTCCCGATCCAGTGCACAGCGAGTGCATACATGGGTTGTATGCACGCATCAAAACTGGGGCTCACAGAGGTATTTGTGATCCGATCCGCTCCGTCCGTCCGGTTTTCCATCTAATTTAAGGGGTTGAGTCCAAAATTGAAGCACATCCAAATATCAGATGGGCCATACTACATGGAGCATTGTGTATTATGGCTTTCATCGTTGAAACCTTTCCAGGCCCTTTAATGATGTTTATTTGTTATCCAACCTGTCCATAGAATTATATAGCCTTAGATGAAGGGATATATATATCTTAATATGGCTACCTGTGACCTTTGTTGGCTGTCAAAATCAACGTTTAAGGGGATGATTTGTCGATTGGGTCTCTTTTACAATGATCCAAGGGCTAAAATTTGATGTGTATGGTTAATTTAGGATTCCTAAGTATGGTATAAAATTTCACGTTAATCGGATAGTGAGAACTACATGATCTAGAATTTAGGGGTTTAGTTTAATGGCATTTCCGTAATTATTGCTGATCTAAGAGTTTTGTAAAATCCAATAGCTCTACGTGGTTGTATGCATCTTTCTAAACAATTCTTACAAACAAACTTGAGTCTGGATCATTATGGATAGGGAGTTATTCGCCAATTCATTCAAGGGAAGGTGCCTACGTCAAATCACGTAATGGATGATCTTGTCTTAAAATCAATAGTTAGATGGCTTGGTCTATTGTTTGGAGATCATTATCAATGGTTAGATTCACGTCAAGATATAGATGTAAGGTTAAGATAGTTAGATTTGTATCATACGTGTGTACATATTACATTAATTTCTTGGTAACGTACGCTTGAAAACTTTTAATACACAGGTATTGAAATGTTTGGGGTGTTACAACAAGATTCATTTTTCCTACTTAAAGATGAATCTATCTTTGAGATTCCATGTAATGACTGACTTAAGAAGTCCTATTTACACGAGACTCTTACCATTCTCCATTAAATTTAATTAACTTTCCATGACTAGTCACGTCTAACATATTTCTCAAGTTGTAGAAAGCGTTCGATTTTAATGGCTTTGTGACAAAATCAACAACTTGATCACAAAATAACAACAACAACAACAACTTGATCACATGTCTTCAATATATACTTAAATTTGATATCTTCAATTTCACAAACTTTCCAATAAAGTGATAATGAATTCATGTGCTTTCTATATTCATGGAAGACAAAATTCTTTGTGAGAGATATTTTTGAGCTATTCTCAAAATACATCATGGTAGGATAGTCTTGAGGATGATACAACTGCACAAACATTTCATAATCGATATTGTTGAGCTATCCTCAAATAGATCATGGTTGGATAGTCTTGAGGATGATGCATCTCCTCAAGTATTCTACTTAACTAAATTACTTAGCCTGCATGAGATGTTGCAATGTACTCGGTTTTTACAATTGAGAGATAGACAACCTCTTATTTCTTTGAAGACAGTGTGAATGTGCCGCTTCCAATAAAAAGAGCATGTAGCTCGATGTGATCACTGGCCCACTCGCTAAATGTGAACTCAATAAGTTCAGTTGCATTGCTATGCAAGTAAAATATAAACCCAATGTTTTCTAATGTCTCCCAAAAAGTGCGATAAATTACTTGATACAAATGATATATCTCGTACGATAACCGATACATATTTGTGTCTTAAGGATGTAATACATAACGCGATACCGATATTTCAAACACCACACGGAACCAAGTGGCTCAAGGTAGGCAAAATTAAATAAAATGTAGTAACTGAAATGAAATGCAATCCTATCCTTCCTTCACAGTTTAAGGCTTTAGGTAGGCAAATAAAGTAAAAGAAAGCAGAGAAGAAAAATAACAGAAATAAAATAAAGATAGTTATTATTAATGTGATTAGGATGTGTGCAATGGCATACAATCTGGGTTATTTGAGAGGTAAGTAAGAAAAAGGGAGTTTAAAGACCCTTTATTATTATTATTATTATTATTATTATTATTATTATAAAAGAGATAGTTGTATATCCTTGATTCTAACTCTACTCTTGACTTCACTAGCTTCTTCAGTAGCTATTTTTAGGAGTGACCTCCTGAGTGAACCAACACCTTAGCATGTCGGAAATCATCAGTGTGCCTCGGACCCTGGGCTGACCTTACATTCTCTCTCCTTGAATTTCTTCGCCCTTTCTCCATTCTTTCTATCTTTAGACCCCTTAAAATGGGGGTTGCTACATGCGCAGGATTTATAGACCTCAACAATCGGTTCATGAATGATCGATGGTGATGTTTCCACCACCCATCAATGATTGTGCTTATGTATACTTATGTAGGGATTAGGCAAAAAAATGAGCTGCATGAGCCGTCAGATTGCCATAGGCAGACGATGATGTGACACCCTTTTATGATATTGCTTTAGTAAGAGTAAGGCAATAGTTCTATTCAATAAAATTGAGCCACGTGGATTGTCGACTTGCCACGAGCCTTGGTTTTATTTTGTTGATTGGGTCCGTTGTTTGTTTCTCGAAGATACTAGGGACCCTTTTTTACTTTGCCTGTTTGCATTTTCAATACTTTGTGAGTCAGTCAAAGACAATTTTATCAAAATAAGGCATAAACAGTGTTTTTGGAGAGTCTGGATAATCAGCTAGGATATTATTTGTTAGGTTCCAAATTTGCCAATCAAGATCGTTGTTTGTTTTTAGGATGCGCCAAGGGTCTTCTCCAGCTGATCGGTTTGCATTTTCGATAGTTCTTAGGTTACCCAAAGAGTTTAATTAATGCCTGGCTGAAGTTCGGGGTAGTTCAATCTCATTTCGAGTGGGGGTGTCTACCTAGGGATAAAATTCATATAGGACATAATTAAGAAAAATAAAAAGAAATATCATTTTCAAGTAAACTAAGACCACTTAGGTTTCCAGATTTATGGAAATACCACTAAATCTATTTAATGAGCTGATAAAATACTTTACTTAAAATAATAATAAAAAAAAAAAAAACAACTACGAACAGTGCTTACCTAACTTGTCCTTGAGGTTAATGGATAATCAAAACTATCCCTCTTGTTATCACTATTGTGGATGGGCAATAGCCCGTTAGTTTGCTAAATGGATAACTATCATATGTCGATGTGGAGTTGTGGACAAATGAATATAGATGGTTGAAAGGATAACTTTCAATTGCAAATGTTATACTACGCAAAATGGTTATGATCTACTTTTCGTGTAATCATCAGATCCTTTCCATTAGTCGTAGTGTGGCACCCAAAAATATGAATGATTCCAATCATCAAACCATATCTCTATGTGGGACCCATGATGAAGGTGCCCAAATTAATGCAACTAAAGGAATGAAGTTGTTGCTAATTCATTGCTTGTTGTGAATCTTGTGATCTATGTCATTAACATTCATATTAATCTTGTTTTTTCAGGGGTCTTAGTACCAATTTGTTGTCTAGAAGCATCCTAAAGGAACTTGGAAATCTTAGAAATCTAAGCAACTTGTAAGATATCGTTTATTTCTTAATACAAATACATGATTAATTTAGTTATTTAACTTTTAATTAATTCCAAGTAGTTGGAAACGCATTGGCTGGTGTACCACACACCATCAACCTGGCTGGTGTGTTAACGTCACCAAGTTCTGTGGGTCCCATCATGAGGTATATGTGTTATATCCAAATCGTCCATCCATTTGGAAAGCTCGTTGTAAGGCTTGAGCCGAAAAATAAGATAGATCCAAAGATCAAGTGGACCACACTGCAAAAAATAACAGGGGATTGAACATCTACCACTGAAACCCTTTTGGGGGTGAGAAGTTTTGGATCAATATGATATTTATTTTTCCTCTTCATCTAGGTCTATATGACCTTATTAACAGATTGAAATGAAATTAAATGTTATAGTGGTCCCTATGAATGTTTTAACGGTGAGAATTATTGTCCCCACTACTATTTGTGGTGTGGTTCACTTAGAGCTTTGGATATGATTAATTTCTGGGCTGATCATGCTCTAAAATTATCTCGCCAAACAGATGAACAATGTGGATATAATAAATACATCATTGTGGGGCCATGTAACTTTGATCTACTTTGAACCGTTCATACAACTCGGAGCTCAAGGAGTGTTAGCGCTCGTTTTTGTACGACACGTACCCACACCAGTCAGGTCGGTGGTGTGTGGTACACCAGCCAAGTAGTTGTTATAACCACCTGATCATGATCGAATGAGGAAACAGATTGGCTACTCCCCCATACACTAGCCAATGGTTGGTGGTCGGTGCTTTGTGGGCCCCACCATGATGTATGTGTTTCATCCATGCCATCCATTTATTTTTCTAGATCATTTAATGGTATGAGATGAAAATGAGCTATATCCCAATCTCAAGTGGACCACATTAGAGGAAACAATGTTGAATCAACATCGGGCATTAAAAACTTTTTGGGGGCCATAGAAGTTTTGGATCAAACTAATCTTTCTTTCCCCCCCCCCCTCTTTCATCTAGGCTTGTATGACCTAATCAACAGATTGGATGTCAAATAAACAATACAGTGGGCCTTGAGAGGATTTTAATGGTGGATATCCAATCACTATTGTTTTCTTGTGGTGTGGTCCACCTGAGATTTATATCCCTCTCATTTTTTGAGATCAAACCCTAAAATGACTCGTAAAAATGGATGAACGGAGTGGATGAAACAAATACATCATAGAGGGGCCCACAGAGCACCGACCACCAGCCATCGGGCTGGTGGCAGGGGGAGTACCCAATCCATTTCCCTTACATGTCACCGACGTATGTGGGAGCCGCCACTCTAGACCCGACAATCTGGCACCCAACAACTTGTCAATCATAATAATCACAGTGTTGTTTAGTTTGCATATGGTAAACCATCACTTCAATAGTAGGTGATTGAATTGTAATTTGTTTTCCTAGTGTTGCAACTCAAGATCATTAATATGCATGGCTCCTTTGAGCCCACATGTGGAGATGGTCCAATGGTTGGACCTCCATCTTCTCGATGCGATTATAAATGAGCTACCGTGGTGTAACCATATTTCAAAATGGAAATTGGCCATTGATTTTTGGAGTTGATCACGAGCTGTGAAAAATGCTCTTTTCATTGTTCTAAATTCATCGGCATTATGTTGTGTCTGCTTTTAGAATGAGACTCAGTTCCATATCAAAACTGAGTTAGCATGTCTAGAATGAGTCAAAGCCTAAAAATAGGCCACTTAAAATACTCGAAATGGGCGTTGACTCGGATCATTCAAGATCGTAGTTGAGCCTAACCAGAGGAGTTAACTTCGCTTCATCTGATAGTTAAAACCACAGAGATTACATGCCATTTTTTAGTCATTTGCCTTTGCATTTATCATCTTCATTAAATTATTCTGATATTCCAATCTTTTGCAGGCAATTGGGTACCAATTCTTTCAATGGCTCACTCCCTCGAGAAATGGGGAATTTGGTAAATCTGAAAGTCATGTAAGTACTTAATCATATCTTTAATCTATTGTATAACACAACCCATCTACATGAGCAAGATCCCAATCCATACAGCAGGTGGGCCCCGTGTAGATAACCTAAAAAAAAAGGTTGGTCAACCCATCAAATGTGTTGGGAAGTCGTGGAAGCAAACCCTGAATTCGAATCAAACACATTAAAAATGAACATAACAAAGCATGCACAAGTACACGATTTTACGTGGAGAAACCCTTGCGGGAAAAAACGACAGCATAAACTGATAACAAATCCATTATGAAAAATGAATTACAATAGATAAATCTTACTTACAGATGCGAAACCCTCTAAAAAACCCTAGTCTACCTTTTAAACCCTCTTAGAAATGTTTTAGCTCCCTTTATGATGCCCTAATCCCGTATTATACCCATTTTTATCGTATGGCAACGGGAATATGAAACAATTTGCTCAATTATGCAAAACTGCACACGTCGTTAATCTAGGGATCAATCAATTGATATCAACCGAGTTTTATCGAACTATGCTCAATATTGTTTAGAGAGTTTACATGAATTTTCTGAACTATGTTGATCGATCGAGCTGAGAGTTTAATTGATGAAACTTGTCTAAAAGTGTCTAGAGGCCAATCTTATAAAATCTGAGGCTCACTCAATCAATCGATCAAACTGGTCGATCGATCGAGACACTTATTCATGCACAAATTGAAGACATTAAACAACAATCTCCACCATGGCTTCAATCATCATGAACCACAACTCAAAGCTTCATCTATTATTATTTTCATCATAGCTTCACCATCGCCGTTGCCTTTCGTGAACACTCCGTCTTCATTAAACATTTGCCATACCTAGAGAAGTCGAACAAAATTTAAACTTCTCTGTGAGAATTACCTTTATAACCATATTCGACGGATACACGCTCGTGTGGATTTTCTCGAGAGTAACATCGCTTTCCTCAAGCACCTGTCGAATAAAATGATAATGAACATCAATGTGTTTAGTTCTAGAATCATAAAATAAATTCTTTACCAAGTTGATCGTACCTTCTCTGTCACAGTTAACTACCACGGCCTCCTGCTGAAGATCTAATTCATTCATCATTCCACACAACCAAGCACCTTCCTTAAACGCCTCTGTCACTACCATAAACTTAGATTTAGTTGTGGAAAGAGCAACCATGGACTGAAGCTTTGACATCCGATTGATCACTCTACCCACTAGTACAAATGAGTAACTGGTGGTTGATCTTCTGTTGTCCACATTCCCTGTACAATCAATGTACACATAACGTAGTAGCTTTCTCTCTGATTTTTCAAATGTCAAAACATAGTCTGATGTACATTGAGATATTGAAGTAGCCATTTGACTGCCTCCCAATGTTGCTTGTTGGGGTTTGACATATATCTGCTCACAACACTTACTGCATATGAAATATGCAGTCTTGTAGAGACCATGACATACATCAAGCTGCTAACCACGCTCGAGTTGGGCACATGAGACATAAACTGCTTTTTTCATCTGTAATATGACATTACCCTGAAGAAAGCTGAAAATGAGCAACATGGGGTGTGGTAACTGGTTTAGCCTTGTCCATCCCAAGCTTCACCAACACCTTCCCAAGGTATTTTGCTTGAGACAACTGTAACCCACTCATTTTTCTATCTTTGTGTTTGTCAATGCCGAGAATCCTCCTCGCAGCCTTAGATATTTTATTTTAAACATCCCTGATAGTTGAGTCTTTAATATATTGATCTCATACATGTATGCCATTAACAGATAATACCAGTAGGATGAACTCCCCATCACTAAGTGCCTTGAAGTAAATCCAATGACCATATTCACTTCTGGTAAACCACCGACTTGCCATGAAAGAATCAAATCTTTTATACCATTGCCTAGGTGATTGTTTTAGGTTGTACAACGATCTCCTCAACTTGTAAACCTTATTCTTTGTCCCTTACACTTCAAACCCCTATAGTTGCTTCATATAGATATTTTCTTTCAGTTCCCCATGTAGGAAAGCAGTCTTCACATCTATTTGTTCCAATTCTAAATTGTATTGGGCCACCAACATTAACATAAATTTAATAGATACCTACTTAACAATTGGTGCAAAGATCTCATAGAAGTCGATGTCTTCTTTTTGAGCATACTCATTTGTAACCAATCTCGCCTTTATCTATTATGTTTCTTTCTATAAATCTACTTACAACCAATCACTTTACACCCAACGGGAAGCTCCATTGGCTCCCACGCCTCATTCTTGTACAAAGAGTCCATCTCATTTTGCATTGCCCCATCCACTTCTCAGCATCTAGATGATCTAGTGCTTCCTAGAAGGTAAACGGATCCCCCTCATCGTCATTTCTCCAATTCAATCTTAAATCCTAATGTATAGCTCTGAAACCACTTATTGGGAAGCCAGAGAAGCAAACTTCGAATTTAAATCAAGCACACGAAAGATAAATGCAACAAAGCATGCACAAGTACACACGATTTTACGTGGAAAAACCCTTGTAGAAAAAAACCCATGGCATAAAACAACAACAAATCCACCATGAAAAATGAATTACAAGAGATGGATCTTACTTACAAATGCAAAACCCTTTAAAAAACCCTAGCTTCCCTTCTAAACCCTCTTAGAAATGTTTTAGCTAAATTCATGATGCCTTAATCCCACATTATACTCATTTTATAATATAACAATCAGAATAAGAAATAATTCGTGTAATTACGCAAAACTATGCACGCTATCAATCTAAGTATCAATAAATTGACACCGATAGAGCACACCCTCGATTAATCATGCTCCCATGTTCAATCAATCGAACGTTCTCAAAGGTGTCAAGAGAGTTTAGATGTTTTTTCTGAATTATGCCAATCGGTTGAGTTGAGAGTTCGATCGATCTAACTTGTCCAAAAGAGTTTAGAGATCAATCTTGTAAAATTCAACGCTCACTTGATCAATTGATCAAACTGGTTGATCGATTGAGACCTCTGTTTCATATACAGATTGAAGACATCAGACAATAAGGTATGTTTCGACAAGAAAACAAAAGCATTTGGTTTGGGAGATTTATTCAATGATAACAAAGAATTCAATGAGAGAACAATGATCACATTTATTCTGAGTTCATTTACATCCTTGGATTCCCTTGATTCTGAAAACAAAGTACAAATCAATGCAACGCGATGAATGAAAAGGAAGACAATTCGATGGCAATTTCGGCAGCATTTCGATGTTTTTGAAGTTCCTCGCCAAGACGGAAAGGTTATACGAGCTTAAAACCCTTGATCTGGTCGTTGAGATCAATTCTGATCATCCTTCTGTTCATTCTTCCTTGATCTGACTGTTGAGATCAATTCTGATCGTCCTTCCGTTCATTCTTCCTTGATCTAACCGTTGAGATCAATTCTGTTCATCCTTCCTTTCATTCTTTACAATCGTACAGACAGATTCTTCTTTCTTTTGTAATTCTCTTCTCTATGGAGTGCAACCCTTGAAATGTGGAGCGCACTTCCTTGAAATGTGGAGCAGCGAATATCCCTTGAAATGTGGAGCTGCGAACATCCCTTGAAATGTGGAGCCGCAATCCCTGGGTTGTGCCCCCATCGAGTATCTAGCGTACAATGGATGGTGTACAATAGACTCCTTTTATGATGGTGGGCACAATAGATGGCTTGAATGGTGGAACACACAAGGGATGGCTTGAATGGTGGGAGTGCACAAAGCCATCTCCAAAGGTGGAGTGCACAAAGTCTTCTCCTAAGACAAGAGCCCATGGAGAATGGCGTGGCTTCAGGACAAAATCCCTTACAAAGTGGCGCACAACACCTGTATCAAGACAGAGCTTCCTTTCAAAGTGGCGCACAACACTTGTATCAGGATAGAATTCCCATCGAAGTGGCATTGGAAGGCTTTCTCCAGGACAAGCTTCCTTATGAAATGGCGTTGGAAGTCTTGTGTCAGGACAAAGAAGAGAAAGAAGTGGCGTTGGAGCCTTCTATTTGGACAAACCTCCACATGAAATGGCGCATGAAGCAGGGATTAAGAAATGAGGGAGAAAGAGATGGTGCACAATGCAGACGTTAAGATAAGGCCTCTTTGAAAGTGGCACACGATGAAGACGTTAAGATAAGGAACCATAGAATGTGGCGCACAATGAAGACGTTAAGACATGAGGGAGAAAGAGAATTGCACACAAAGTGGAGTAGCGCACAAGGTAGAATAGTGCACAAAGTGGAATAGCGCACAAAGTCGAGTAGCGCACAAAGTGGAATAGCGCACAAAGTCGAGTAGCGCACAAAGTGGAATAACGCACAAAGCATTTCTCTTCACTCTCTTCTCTCTACTTCTCTCCTTCTTGTCTCCCTCTTGTCACTTTCTGTCTATCCTATCCAAATGAGGAATGGGAGGGAGTATTTATAGGCCTCCCAGTTCCTTAAACAATGTGGTGATCACCACCACTTCTCCTTAAGGCAACAACCAACCTCCTTTCTTAAACAATGATGTTCACCAACTTCTTCCTTAAACAATGGTGTCTACTCACTTCCTCCTTAATACAAAGTAGTGTCCATCCACTCCTTTTTACCAAAATGACCATATCCGCTCCTTTTTACCAAAACACCCTCATTAATCCCTTTTACCAAAATTCCCCAGATCACTTGTTTTTACCAAAATACCCCTGGATCACTTATTTTTACCAAAATACCCAGATCACTCATTTTTACCAAAATACCCTCGGATGCTGATTTCTACCAAAATACCCAAAATACCCTTGGATGCTGATTTTTACCAAAATACCCCTAGATGCTATTTTTTACCAAAATACCCAAAATACCTATGGATGCTGATTTTTACCAAAATAAGGAGTGAATGACTCTGGGAAAGATCTGCACCATGGAATTCTCTGACCACTGCGATAAATATTTTTTTGCCTCAACAGATGCCCCCTCGATCATTCTTTGACTGATTCCTGAAATCAAATGGAGGATCGATCTTCCTCTACCTAAAGAATTGAATGAACTGTGACTAAAGGATGACTAGATGATCATGCTTGCATGGAAGACTGAATGATCATATTTGACCAGAAGATCGAATGATTACGTTCGATCGAAAGACTGGAATGCTCGCGTTCGAACGAAAAGCTTGAATGATCGTGCTTGAATGAAAGACTTGAATGATCGCGCTCGAACGAAAGACTTGAATGATCGCACTCGAACGAAAGACTTGAATGATTGCGCTCGAACAGAAGAGTTGAATGATCGCGCTCGAACATAAGACTTGAATGATTGCGTTCGAACAGAAGACTTGAATGATTACGTTTGAATGAAAGACTTGAACGCCCCCTGCCAGTAGTGTCGAGCGAATGCTTCACTAAAGAGGATAAAATTATCTTTTCCATCAAAGCCCATTACTGTAATAGTTGAGGCAACTTCATCTCTGAGCATATTGACTAGAGAACTATCTTTCAATACCGCTGCTACTGCAACGGTCTCTTTGATCAACTTCGATGACTCTTTCTTTAAACTTTGTAGCCAAAGAATTGTTTTTTAATGCTGCTTCTATTGCAACAATCTTTTCGATTGTCTCCTTCATCCATGATATACATAACCCAAGCTTTCAAATGATAGTCTTGCCTGCCAAATTAATTGGAATTAGTATCTCAATACATTATAAATTTTCAATTTAGCTTCATGAAGTATTTATAGTTTTTTTAAATATATTAAAACTTCTCTTTTTAAGCTGATCGTGATATTCGCAATATGAGATTTAATCATTTCATCTTTGTGCTTGTCATCGTGCTTCATATTGCACTCTTTGCTCATTATATCGCATTTTTGGAGATGCCATCTCCAGCTCCAAAGGTTCAATCACTAAGTCTCTTTGCTGAGTCTTTTCTAGCTTGTGTTCCTTGGCATAGACTTTTCCTTAGATTTTTGAATGACTCTAAAAAATAGATACGACTTCTTTCGTTTTCCATTTAATTGCTTTCCAAAGGTCATAGAAGTTACTGATGATAATTCCGTTTGTTCTTTGTCTCCATCAGATCTGATGCTCAGAGACTTGGGATATCATTATTAGAACAATGAGAAGTTACAGCATCAGACCATATAACCGGGCTTTAATATAGAAGCAACTTTTGAACATTGACCATATAATCGGGCTTTAATATAGAAGCAAATTTTGAATGTTCACACTGAATCATGCTTCATAATTCTCAGTATATGAATTCCTCTACCGTGCATAAGAAATTATCAGAAAGACCAAGGTATAGATTACTTTGAAGACATAGATCATGCCCCCTTTCCAGGTCAATTTCGCATAAAGATTTCTTCAGAAGATAATACTTCCGAAGTGAAGCCTGTTGATACCCTTGAAGGATGGATAATCTTTGTTGCTCCTTTAACGAATCCAAAGAATATATCTGAATCTTTATATTGTCCAGAAGAGAATGATAATTCTTCACTAGTTTATTCTCCGCCGCCTTTGAGAATCTTGTGGGATAATATTTTTTTATTATCAAGAAGGCGAGAGACAAAAAGACCTTACAGCTCTTGTTATATTAATTGACCTTGAAGACCTGAACTTTTGAGTAGATAATTGCTAATATCTTGAAGGCATTTACTGTCGCTGTAATTTGAACCCGATTTAAAAGAAACGCATTTTTGCATGTTGTTTACTCAATATTTAAAATTTTCATCAGGCAATTGCATATTTGAGCATATCTAAAGTGAAATATATATCTGCAGCATTTTGAATGTTACATTTAGTTTATACTTTTGAGCAGTGGAGCTATTATACTTTTAACTGATCATACTTTAACTGGACAAAACTGAACTTGACTGAACTTGACTTTACTAGACTAGACTTGACTTGACTGGACACTTCATATAGTTTAGGCTCTTTGATCAGTCGAACAACACATAGTTTAAGCTCTTGAGAAGTTGGAGCAATCAGGGCCGTGAATGGGATTTACGCACAGAGATGGCCACAGTAACTCTCTAGAGTTCGCGGGGCTTTACCAGGCTACCTTAGGTACCAAATCTAAGGTCGTCGGTCCATCAATGAGTAGGTTTAAGCTCTTCCTCATGAGTTAATACCGAAATCAAACCAAGGATCTGGGTTTTCTTCGTCTGTGAGTTCGGATCCATTCCTGGGAGGGTATTTTCATCCTCGTCCATGACGCTGTCGGAGAGCTCACAGACGGCATTGGTCTCACGAGTGACTGGCCGTTTTATGACTTTTTGGCCTTTTAGGGCTTTTAGTCGCTGGCTCCATCCGCTGCCCGCATGGGTATGCATGTGATGTGGCCTATACGAGCTTTTTAGGGCCGCTGGCTCCACACTACTGTCCAGAATAATATAGGTCTTATGCGTAGTTGGCCGTATAGGGCTTGACTAGACTGCCTTAAATGATAAACTGTTGTCGCTGACGTGATAGTTGATCGTACAGGCTTTGCTGAAGATAATAGATTAATAATTGAAGAATACAGATTGATGATTGATATATCGCCCCATTGTTGTTGATGATATTATAATAAAATAATCTTCATGTCAGCGATATGGTGATGACAATGGTAACTACTGTTGATTTAGTAATAACTGTCAGTGCTTGAAAGTTTGTCTTTTCTTTATGTATGGCATCGGAATTCTGAGACTTTGACATTCTGAGACTTCGCATTCTAAAACTTTGCATTCTGAAACTTTTCATTCTGAAACTTTAGCCTTCTTGATACTTTGAGGCTTTGACATCCTTGATATTGTTCTTATCTTGCCCCCTTTTGATTTTGAAGTATTATGCTAATAATCTTCAGAATCAAAACTGTAATTATCTTCAAGGATAATGCATTTTGTATGCTTTTGTCTGCCCCCTGAATAATTACGCCGTGAATCTTCCGAGTTAACACGCTGTGAATCCTCTTAGTATTCAGGGATGATATATTTTACTGAACTAACAGGTATGGAAATTTGCCCACATGATGGACATACTTGTCTTACTTTCTTCTTGCTTGCATGTTCTTCTATAGAGTGAATATCTCCAATCAGGACCATATATCATTACTTTCTCTCTTATTTCATATCTTCTTTATGACAATTTTACTATTGCTAATCATCTTCGTAAGAATACCTTTTTCTTCTTTGCTTCACTTCCTTTGAATACTTTGGCAGTTGGAATTCGATTTTCTTTGCAGCTAACCATTGATTCCTTATAGGAAGTGTATCATCTGTATGTTTCTCATTGTCCTTGAATTGTCCCAACTCTTTCTTTACTTCTTTCTTATTTGTAAAATCGCCAACATTCTCTTTATTAAAATTTCAACTCTTTACTTTTGACGATCCTTCGTTTTGCTTTATTTCTTTGGCAATATCTGTTGTTGTTCTCTTAAGACTTTGAAATAATTGATTCATATGAGGGTTGAGCAACTTGACTTTGACTCTTTTCAAATTGTCTATTGACTTGCTTTTCTATTCT
Organism: Magnolia changhungtana; assembly: GCA_030180095.1. NCBI lineage: Eukaryota > Viridiplantae > Streptophyta > Magnoliopsida > Magnoliales > Magnoliaceae > Magnolia > Magnolia changhungtana. The sequence continues at coordinate 2,152,855 of JASAUF010000360.1, forward strand.
GGCAAATTGTGACAATGCCCCCAGGGTTCTCTATTGACTAATGAATGCACTAATTGATTCGCCTTCTCGTTGGTGGGAAATGTCTAATTCAATCGATCTAATTTCTTATTTGAAGGCTTTCCTTAGGGCTTACTGTTGCTCACAGTAGTTATTGTTGGAAGGTGAAGACTTCTTCAGCAACATGCTCATCTGATGAAGGCCAATTAATATTTTCTGGCAAATTTTATGTGTACTTCAAGCATCTGATATCAAATGAGAAAATGAAAACTGCATTGTTGATATCCAAGGAGGATGAACTGAGTGAGTGAGGTAAGACTATGCTTCGTGGTATTGCACATAACCGAGCCTTTTAACCATACTTGGCAGGATGATACCCCTTGTAAAAGAAGATCAAACCCCTTCGTTTTCCAGATATCACTATATTTCATTTTTCAGACCTCCATACGTATGAATCCTTGGTATGCATGTCGTGGTCTACCTTTCATCAAACCTCAACCATCCCTGTCAGCCTATTTGAGTCACCATTGTGCTTGTGCACACAACACCCTATACCCTTTGCGCAAGTCTGCCCAAGGGTCTCGTTATACTTAACCAGTCTACTGTTACATAGGTGCGCGCAACTCCCCAAACCATTTGTGCAGCCATTTTTGTGCGCCAACACACTATTATCTATCTTTCATCATCTTGATGCGTTACTGGTGAAGTAGAACTACTTCGGACATTACCTGGCTTTGTCTGTCCTTGTTCACAACTGATTTGATCTTTTCTGATACTTTCTAGTGAAAATCCGTCGGATGTGAAGTAGACAATCGCATTAGTCGGGAGAAAGACTGTTGTGGTATACCTGTCATTCAGAACAAAGCGTTAGTCTTTTTACTTAAATGAAATTATACTTTGTTTTTAGAGATGAAGGGGAGGATGTTCCCATTGAGAGTCGCCATTTTGGCGTCTATATAGATGCCAAAAAGTGATAAAGGTTCTCTTAATAATTTCTAAGTATCATTGAAAATTCCCCAGTGGAGTCGCCATTTTGTTTCAACAAAAAAAACAAAAGCATTTGGTTTGGGGGATTTATTCAATGATAACAAAGAATTTAATGAGAGAACAATGATCACATTTATTCTGAGTTCATTTACATCCTTGGATTCCCTTGATTCTGAAAATAAAGTACAAATCAATGCAACGCGATGAATGAAAAGGAAGACAGTCTGATGGCAAATTCAGCAGCATTTCGACGCTTTGGATGTTCCTCGCCAAGACGGAAAGGTTATGCGGGCTTGAAACCCTTGATCTGGTCGTTGAGATCAATTATGATTATCCTTCCGTTCATTCTTACTTAATCTAACCGTTGAGATCAATTCTGATCATCCTTCCGTTCATTCTTCCTTGATCTAACCGTTGAGATCAATTCTGTTCGTCCTTCCGTTCATTCTTCCTTGATCTAACCGTTGAGATCAATTCTGTTCGTCCTTCCGTTCATTCTTTACAATCGTACGGACAGATTCTCCTTTCTTCTATAATTCTCCTCTATGGAGTGCAACCCTTGAAATGTGGAGTGCACTTCCTTGAAATGTAGAGCGCACTTCCTTGAAATGTGGAGCATCGAACATCCCTTGAAATGTGGAGCTGCGAACATCCCCTGAAATGTGGAGCTGCGAACATCCCTTGAAATGTGGAGCTACGAACATCCCTTGAAATGTGGAGCTGCGATCCCTTGAAATGTGGAGCTACGATCCCTGGGTTGTGCGCCCATTGAGTATCTAACGTACAACGGATGGTGTACAATAGACTCCTTTGTTGATGGTGCGCACGATAGATGGCTTGAATGGTGGGAGCGCACAAAGCCATCTCTAAAGGTGGAGTGCACAAAGTTTTCTCCTAAGACAAGAGCCCATGGAGAATGGCGTAGCTTCAGGACAAAATCCCTCTCAAAGTGGCACACAACACCTGTATCAAGACAGAGCTTCCTTTCAAAGTGGCGCACAACACTTGTATAAGGACAGAATTCCCATAGAAGTGGCGTTGGAAGGCTTTCTCTAGGACAAGCTTCCTTATGAAATGGCGTTGGAAGTCTTGTGTCAGGACAAAGAAGAGAAAGAAGTGGCGTTGGAGCCTTCTCTTTGGACAAATCTCCACATTAAATGGCACATGAAGCAGGGATTAAGACATGAGGGAGAAAGAGATGGCGCACAATGCAAACGTTAAGACAAGGCCTCTTTGAAAGTAGCACACGATGAAGACGTTAAGACAAGGAATCATAGAATGTGGTGCACAATGAAGACATTAGGACATGAGGGAGAAAGAGAGTTGCACACAAAGTGGAGTAGCGCACAAGGTGGAATAGCGCACAAAGTGGAGTCGTGCACAAAGGGAAGTAGCGCATAAAGAGGATTTCACACAAAGCATTTCTCTTCATTCCCTTCTCCCTACTTCTCTCCTTCTTGTCTCCCTCTTGTTGCTTCCCATCTATCCTGTCCAAATGAGGAAGGGGAGGGAGTATTTATAGGCCTCCCAGTTCCTTGAACAATGGTGATCACCACTTCTCTTTAAGGCAACAACCAACCTCCTTTCTTAAACAATGGTGTTCACCAACTTCTTCATTAAACAGTGGTGTCCACTCACTTCCTCCTTAATACAAAGTAGTGTCCATCCACCCCTTTTTACCAAAATGACCATATCCCCTCCTTTTTACCAAAACACCTCATTAATCCCTTTTATCAAATTCCCCAGATCACTCATTTTTACCAAAATACCCTCGGATCACACATTTTTACCAAAAGTATCCAGATCACTCATTTTTACCAAAATACCCCAGATCACTCATTTTACCAAAATACCCCCGAATGCTGATTTTTACCAAAATACCCAAAATACCCCTGGATGCTGATTTTTACCAAAATACCCCTGGATGCTAATTTTTACTAAAATAAGGAGTGAATGACTCTGGGAAAGTCTGCACCATGGAATTCTTTGACCACTGCGATGAAATATTTTTGTGCCTCAACAAGGTGGTCCATAATGTACAATGTTAATGGATCACTAAAGAAAGTTATTTTAGCCATGTTATTGTTTAGTACACGTTCACATGTGTATAAGTTTGGGTACAATCAATTCAAACAAGGCTAAAGCTAATTTAAAAACATAATTTAGATTCACAAATAGGAAGAAGAAGAAGAAGTTAGAAGGAGAAGAACTTCTACACTTTGAATCTTTTACCATAACTCTTTCTCAAGAGCTCCAGCCTCCAAGGATTGGTCACCAGAACTCTTTCTGAGGAGCTTCAGCCTCGAAGGATTGGTCACCACATCCAAGGATTGGTCACCAGAACTCTTTCTCAAGGGCTTCAGCCTCCAAGGATTGGTCACCACATCCAAGGATTGGTCACCACAACTCTTTCTCAAGGGCTTCAGCCTCCAAGGATTGGTCACCACAACTCTTTCTCAAGAGCTTCAGCCTCCAAGGATTGGTCACCACAACTTTTTCTCAAGAGCTTCAACCCCCAAGGATTAGCCACCACTCTTTCTCAAGAGCTTCAGCCTCCAAGGATTGGTCACCCCATCTTCTCAAAGGAGGGTCTAAGCCTTAGGCATGAGATCATATGGGTCTCCATATATAGAGTTCTAAATAAGAATTACCTCATATGCTTTCTCGCTTAATACACATGTTTTATTTATTTATTTATTAAACAAAAGAAATTTTTTATTCAAACCTATACATCACATATTACATTCGGGCAACCCCTAGCCTAAAAAATACCAGGGCTCGCCTATCATATACCTCAAAATAAAGTAAAAGGAAAACCGAAAGGTATGTTGGAGGACCACGGAAGCACACAGAGATGAATCAAGGATAGTTATCCAATACCACCAAGCAAAAGGAAGAAAGAACACAAGGATTTTAATGTGGAAAAACTCTTTTGGAAAAAAACCACAGCATAAAGCAACAAATGATTACTATGAAAGAAGAAATTACAAAGAGAACAAGTTTACTCGATTCGAACAACCTCGAATCTCACCCTTACTACACCCTTTGAAACCATATGATAATTTAGAATACCTCCCAATCTCGCTTACACCCATATATATAGCCTTGGAAAGAAAATCTCAAATGAAATCGAAAATAAATCCCGTAAATTCGTAGCTTTGCGAAAAATCTGTGCAAAATCTGTCAATGCCATCGAATTAATCCTGACGATGGCATCGAACTTACACCTCAACAGTCCAGAGAGAAAACATGATTTCCCAGAAATTCTCGATGGCATCGAAAAGATGCCTAGTTAGTCCATCGACCAACTGAAGTGTAACATCCCAAAATTTCATGGCCAGAGTTTATACTCGTGCCCGAGAAAATTGGGTGTTAGTAATTGATTGAATTGGATGCTTTAAAAATCGTACTTTTTTTTCATTTAGATCACATCCAGTTACATTAAGGTAAACTATTCATGAGAATAAAATCGACTGTATTTACTATTTCATTAGAGTAAAAGAATTTAACAAATTATCAAATTCTCTCTCAATGGGAGCTTATTACATCATCGAGTTTGTAGCAGAAATATAAAACTAAATTATAAAACTATCTTTCAGTAAAATCTTTTATAGGGAGATGGTCCTCTAGGTCTTCTATCTATACATCAACTGCATCATATGTACAGTTGGAGAGCGTCAATGCCCTACTCATAGTGATCGGTATGCTTTAAGATTAGAAATAATTCAAAATATTTATAAAAATAATATAAGAGTTCCGATACATCACTTACTCCACCACTATGAGAGGTATCAGTATGCGCCTCCAATATACATGAATGCATGCTTAGCAAAGTGTGTGCGGCTCATCATATGTAGTGATCATTACAATGTGGAATATAATTCATAGAAAACTTGATTCGTCTCACATTCCATAACTACGGAGATTCATCGACGTGTCTAACGTTAACGTGGATTTATGCGAATATCTCAAGGCGACACAACAACGCGATTGGGGGATTTACGTAACATGATGTGTTCATGGAGCGACTATTTGTAACATCCAATCTCAAGAAGTGATGTAACACATATGTCAATTTACTTACATCGATTGTGCATCACACCAACCAACCCACGAAATTACGTGCCGACTAAGAGGGCCACTACCCGTAACGCATTACGTCCATGATAAATATTTGAATGACTAGTTGTGATACCTCTAACATATCACTTGCATTTGATAGAGAGATAATTCAAATTACGGAGGCTTTAGAATTCCAAGGCACTTGCCCAAGTCATAAACTTAAATAGCACATGACTAATAAAATAAGGAGGAGAGTAGTAATGGTTAACTCATCCAGGAGGAGAGTGGCAATGGCCAACTTAACAAAGAGGAGAGTGGTAAGGGCCAACTCAATAAAGAGGAGAGTGGCAATGGCCAACCAATAATAAGAAGAGTGGCAATGGCCAACCTAATAAAGAGAAGAGTAGAGAGGGCTAACTCAACATAAATTGGTAAAGACAAGGGCGAGGCTTGTAATGCAAGAGCATTTTCACACCGGACTCGAGTGGGGTAGCCCGTGGAATGTGGAGACATACTCAGAGTGTGTGACCCATGTGATATGGGGCCCATGGAGGAGTTCACGTGTTCAAGACTCCTCACTGGGGGTGATTAATGCGCATTTCACACCAGGCTTGAGTGGGGTAGCCCGTGGGATGTGGGGACACAGTCGGGGTGAGTGGCCCATGTGATTTGGGGCCCACAAAGGGGGTTCGGCCGAGGTCCTAACCCATAAGATGTGGGGCCTGGGCTATGAGATAAAGGAATTAATTTGCCATACTTTAACAGCTTGAGCTTTTAGAGAAAGTGGTTAATTGTCCTACATTAAATTGGTATTAGAGCGGGAGATCTCGTGTTCGAGACTCCTCACCGGGGGTGATTAATGCAGGGGCATTTTCACACCGGGATCGAGTGGGGTAACCCTTGGGATGCGAGGACATACTCGGGGTGTGTGACCCATGTGATTTGGGGCCCATGAAGGGGGTTCGGCTGAGGTCTTAACCCATGAGATGTGGGGCATAGGATATGAGGTAAAAAGATTAATTTGTCATTCTTTAACAGTTTGAGCTTTTAGAGCAAGTGGTTAATTGTCTTAAAAAAAAGTAGTTAATTGTCATACATCAGCTTGTATCCATCGCCTTATATAAGTTCATAAAGATCACACATAATTAAAGTTATACCATAATTCCCAAAGGATGAATAATTGATGGTGGTAAATTATACAATTATAGGGAGAGAATCATAGTAACGTAAAAACTTGTAAAAAGGCAATTAAATCATACCGACTTAAATTAAGGTAAGCTTAAAGGAAAAACCATCACCTCGAGTGGTGGCATAGTCTCTTACTAAATTAAATGATCAAAGGCATATGATCAGGTTCTATTATAATCCGCCTGGTTCGAATTGATTTAGAAGTCAGATTAGAGTTGAGGAAAACTCGACCTAAACCATTCTTTAGATAGGTTTACATGTTGCCTAAGCTGATAAGTTTTCAACTTATCGTATTTAGGCCATTCTTATCATTGACTCGAAAACAGAATTCCATTATTGAGGGATAAATTAAATTTGGAAAGGGAAGATGAGGATAGAAAGAAAAGAAGGTTGGGAGTTGAACCAGGCCTTGGTGATAGCTCGCCGGCGTGCAACTATTCTGGCCTTCATGTTTTCTTCTTCTCTTTCTCTTTCTTTTTCTTTTCTTTCTCTTTCTCTTTTCTTCTCTCTCTCTCTCTCTCTCTCTCTCTCTCTCTCTCTCTCTTTCTCCCTTAGTGCTAGCGTGCTTCCCAAAATGGGGGCATGTGCATTTATATAGATTTGGGCTTTCCAGAATCTTCTACGTAATGTTGTACGCAGAACATACCTGGAAAATTGGGCTGTGGAGCTAAGTGCGGAGGCGTGCGTCTTCTTCTCTCCTCCATTCCTTGCTGACTGATCTGATTCGTCCCTTGGGTGGGGTCCCACAAATGGAAGGCTGTGGCTACATTCTTGGGTTCAAGGACGATTAAACGGTGGCCCTCCAAGGAGGTCCATTCGAACGAAATTATTGAGTTTTGCTTGGAAATCAGGGGACAGAATCTCTCAGGATTCTTTTCCTTCCTCCAATCTCGATGTGGATGTGGTCGGAAGTCCTCTTGGTGTAAGATGGACAGTTCAGATCTAGTTTGGATTAGCATTGGTGGCGTAGTCCATGCGGTGATGGACTCCCTGATGTGTGGAAACTGAATTGCTTCCAGTTTCTCCGCTGTTGTGGAAAGAGTGCGGAAGGAGTACGGTAGGAGTCTGGTCCTTATTGTAGTCCGTGGGACTGACTCGTGATGGACGATTAGGATAGGGAGAAACATTCCCATGGATTGCCAACGAAGCGAAGAGAAAACGACTTTCATTTTTGAAAAATGCCGCACGCATGCATCCACTGTGCCAAGAATCTAGTGCTCATACGTGCATGAAAACATGAGTAAACAGTTGGGGTTTGGTTGATTTTGACCCCTGGACGAGATGAACGGTTCTGATTATCGAGGATCATCGTGATGGTGGGCCACCGGTGTTCTCAAACGGATGTTGTCCGTTTAAATCGTAAGCAGCGGGAAACAGGGGAAAACTTCTCCTTTTTTGGAGAATTATGGGTCAACATGGTTTGACCTTGTTGGCAGTTCCGGTGCCCTAGGGGTGTATGTGCACTTTGTGCACACACACTTTAGAATGTGGGGCCCACAGGTATGTTTTGAGAGATCTACTCCGTCCATTCATTTCGTCAGCTCATTTTAGGGCCCATCCCGAAATTTGGGGTGGGTAAAAGTCTTAGGTGGCCCATACTCAGTCAATTTTAGTTATCTCATCAATTCTAGTTAATCCGACGGTCGGATTGGTCCCATATTTGATTTCGAGGGGTTCCCAGGGTCCCTAGTAATTTCTATAAAAAATTCAACAATGGTTACCAATGGATTGTTTTGATTAAGGGATCGATTCTTGAATTAACCTCAACAAGAATCTAAATTTCATTCGATCGATGATCATCTAGACAGTCCAGCAGGTGGGTTGTCCCTAAAGTATACTTTAGATGTCTCATAGGATTTTCTCAGAAAATGATAGTGTAAACGCAAGGATTTTCCTTAAGGATATGAGGATTTATGATCTAAGGATTAGATCAATCTATGATCGGTCCTAAAGGCCTGGATCGCATCTAAAGTTGTTTTATCAGGAATGTCGTGGGTGATCTTGGAAGTCAAGGGTTGGATGGCTTGATATATGGGTGAAGATCATTCCCAATGGTCTAGTTCATGTTGGAGAATAGGCGCAAGGTTAGGATGGCTAGATTGGTATCGTTCACGTGTACGTAATAAGTTAAATCTAATGGTAACACTTGAGAACTTTCAATACGTGGATATTGAAAAGTTCGGGGTATTACAATCTACCCCTCTTAAATAAAATTTCATCCCCAAAACTTATTTATTTGTTTCATTTCCACTAATCCATTATGTTTGATGTTTCACTATATTCCTCATCGGGTAGATGTGTATGTCTAGGTGTGTGTGTGTGTGTGTAATTGGCTACATGGAAATCGAGACGCTACATGAAGAAATCCAGAAAACATCGATGGGATTGAGAACTGTTCGGTGCCATCAAAGGTGGCATCGAACAGACTGTCGATGGCATTGACAGACCTTGTATCTGACTCGATTTAAGACATCAAATACAACAATCTCCACCATGTCTTCAATTATCAAACGTGTAGCTTCTTGTCCTATTCTCTTATCTCTGCCTTGCATCATAACTCTATCAATACTTCTCGTGCACACTCTATCTTCCTTTTATATCATTGTCAAGCCCAGAGAAGTTGCACATAACTTGAACTTCTCTCTAGGAATGACCTTGGTGAGCATGTCTGTCAAATTCACGCTGTCATGAATCTTCTCTAGAGTTACGCCTCATTCCTCAAGCACCGTCGGATAAAATGGTGACGAATATCAATGTCTTTAGTACGTGAGTGATAAACATAAATTTTAACCAAATTGATAGTGCTCTTGTTATCACAGTTAACTGACACGACTTCCCATTGAAGCCCCAACTGATTTATCATGCTTCTCAACCAAACACCTTCCTTAAACACTTCCATTATAGTCATATACCCAGCTTCTGTTGTGGAAGAAGCCACCACAGATTGAAGCTTCGATATCCAACTGATTACTCCACCCGCTAGTACAAACAAGTAACCTGAAGTGAACTTTCTAGAATCGACATTGCCTGCATAGTCTGAATCCACATACCCTACCAACTGTTGCCCCCGTCTTCTCAAAAGTTAAGACGTAGTCTTTTGTACCTCGAATGTATCGAAGTAGCCATTTCACTGCTTCACAATGTTGCTTGCTGAGGTTTGACATATATCTGCTCACAACATTGACTGCTTGTGTAATATCCGGTCTCGTACATACCATGTCATACATTAAACTGCCAACCACATTCGAATAAGGCACATGAGACATATCCTGCTTTCATCATCTATTTTGAGACATTGTTCTAAGGAAAGCTTGAAGTGAGCCAAGTGGGGAACACTCACTGGCTTTGCCTAGTCCATCCCGTACTTAATTAACATCTTTTCAAGGTATTCTACCCTTATGTATACATGTAACAACACTACGTTGGTGATATTTTTAAAATATACTTAATTAAAATATATATTTTTTTAATAAACAAACTTTTCATGATATCTCTACATTGGTGATATTTTTGAAATATAGTCGATACACTTGTGATACACGTGTCATCTCGAATTTACATAGTAAAAAAAAATTGGCAATATCGATACATTAGCAATACAAGCGATGCCTTGAATTTACATAATTGAAAATATCTACGATATCGATACGTTGGCGATACTTAGTGATACATTACTGATGCCTGGAATTTCTAATACTGCCAGTGTTACCGGTATCGCTACCAGTGTTATCGGTATCACCAAGCTAGAGATAACGATAATATCGGAGATATTTCGATAATATCGGAGATAATTCAAACAATGCTGGCGGGTAGATCAGTAAGTTCCCAAGTGTTATTCTGATAAAGAGAAGTCATTTCCTCTTCTGTTGCCTACTTCTACCCACTACAAAAAAAGAGGATTTTTAGCGACGAAACTACATTTCGTCGCCAAAAGTCATTTTTAGCGACGAAATAAATTTTCGTCGCTAAAAGCTCACTTTTAGCGACGAAAATTTTCGTAGCTAAAAATAGGACATTAGACTTTTAATTAGCAATGAAAATTTTGGTCGCTAAATACTCCAAACAATTTCTTTTAGCTGCGAAAATTTTCGCAGCTAAAAATACTGTATGAGACCTTTAGCGACGAAACTTTTCATCTCTAAAAACTCGGAACATTTTCTTAAACTTTCAGCGGTGAAAATATTCACTGCTAGAAGTTTTGTAAGGTACAAGACTTTTAGCGGCAAAAATTTTCACGGCTAAAAGTCTTATACCTTACAAGACTTCTAGCAGCGAATATTTTCACTCCTAAAAATAAACTAACATATCTTTTAGCGATGAAACTTTTCGTCGCCAAAGGTTTCTTTTAAAAATAAAAAAAATATTCCAGTTCAAAATCCGTACAAAATTTCTAATATACACCTGTTAACAATTAATTTCATCATATTCATCCTGATATCAACATTTTGTCATATTCACTACATAAACTTTTAGCGGCGAAACTTTTCGTCGCTAAAAGACACTATTCAAAACTTTTAGCAGTGAAAATTTTCGCTGCTAAAACTAAACTAGCATATCTTTTAGCGACGAAAATTTTCGTTGCCAAAAGTTTCTTTAAAAAAAATATTCTAACTCAAAATCCGTACAAAATTCCTAATATACATCTATTAACAATATATTTCATCATATTCACATTCACATCGAACTAAACCCAAACTACATAAAGTTTTAGCGGCGAAAATGTTCGTCGCTAAAAAATACTATACAAGATTTTTAGCCGCGAAAAGTTTCGCTGCTAAAAATAAACTGACATATCTTTTAACAACGAAAATTTTCATCGCTAAACGTTTCTTTTAAAAAACAAATATTTCAGATCAAAATTGGTACAAAATTCCTAATATACATCGGTTAACAATATATTCCATCATATTCATATTCACATTCACATCCATCTAAACCCAAACTACATAAAGTTTTAGCGGCGAAAATGTTCATCGCTAAAAAATACTATACAAGACTTTTAGCAATGAAAATGTTCGCTGCTAAAAATAAACTGACATATCTTTTAGCAACGAAAATTTTCGCGGCCAAAAGTTTCCTTTAAAAAAAATATTCCACCTCAAAATCCGTATAAAATTCCTGATTTACATTTGTTAATAGTATATTCCATCATATTCACATTCACATCCATCTAAACCCAAACTAATAAAGTTTTAGCGGCGAAAATTTTCGTCCCTAAAAAATACTTTACAAGACTTTTAGCAGTGAAAATTTTCGCTGCTAAAAATAAACTGACATATCTTTTAGCAACGAAAATTTTCATTGCCAAAAGTTTCTTTTTTAAAAAAAATATTCCAGCTCAAAATCCGTAAAAATTCCTGATATACACCTGTTAACAATATAATCCATCATATTCATCCTGATATACACATTTCATCGTGTTCACATTCACATCCATCTAAACCCAAACTACATAAATATATTCATCCAAACACAAACAATCTTATCTGTATCACATTCATTCATGCATAAATATATATAAACTTAACATCATAAACAAATAAATAAAAAATCACAAAGATGAAGACGGAGGTGGTGGGGCATCGGTAGGTAAGTATGCAGCGAAAGCCTGAAACATCTCTGTCATCCGTCGCTCATGCTCCACCAGCATCTCTGCCATCTTCCTCTCCTGCTCCTCCCTCTGCCTCACCAACTCCTCCTTCATCCTCTTCTGCCTCGCCAGCTGATCCTCTACCATCCTCTCCTGCTCCTCCCTCTGCCTTTCCTGCTCCTCCCTCTGCCTCGCCAGCTCCTCCAGGTTTAGGTTTAGGTTTAGGTTAAGGTTATAAGTATAGTTTTTGGGATTTGAGAATAGGTTTAGGGTTTAGGGTTTACGAAATCGGGTTTGGATTTAGGATCGGGTTTAGGTTTAGATTTTCAAGTTTAAGCTTAGGTTAAGGTTAGGGAGTTAAGATTAGGATTAAGTGTAGGTGTAGGTTTAGGTTTAGGGATTTGAGAATACATTTAGGTTTTATGTTTTAGGTTTAGGTTTAGGTTTTAGGTTAGGTTAAGGTTTAGGTTTTAGGTTTAGGTTACTATTAGGTTATAGGTTATAAGTTTAGGTTTTGGTTTAGGTTATAGGTTTAGGTTTAGGTTAAGGTTTAGGTTTAGGTTATAAGCTATAGGTTTAGGGAATTGAGAATTGGTTAAGGTTTAGGTTTAGGTAATCGAGTTCGGGTTCGGGATTTGGTTTAGGCTTGGGTTTTCATGTTTAGGTTTAGGTTTAGGTTTAGGTTAGGGAGTTGAGATTGGGATTAGGTGTAGGTTTAGGTTTAGGATTTGAGAATAGGTTAATGTTTAGGTATAGGTTTAGGTTTAGGTTTTAGCTTATAGGTTTAGGTTTTGGTTCTAGGTTTAGGTTATAGGTTAAGGTATAGGTTATAGGTTTTTGTTTATGTTGAGGTTATAGGTTTTGGTTTAGGTTTAGGTTTAGGTAGCGGTTTTAGTTTATAGGTTTAGGTTATAGGTCATAGGTTTAGGTTAAGGTTTAGGTTATAGGTTTTGGTTTAGGTTAAGGTTATAAGCTTTGGTTTAGGTTAAGGTTTAGGTTTTGGGTTTATATTAAGGTTATAGGTTAAGGTTATAGGTTTATGTTAGGTTTAGGTTTATGTTATAGGTTATAGGTTATAGCTTTGGGAATTGAAAATAGGTTAAGGTTTAGGTTTAGGAAATCGGGTTCGGGTTCGGGTTCGGGATCGGGTTTAAGCTTGGCTTTTCATATTTAGGTTCAGGTTTATTTTAGGGAGTTGAGATTGATATTTGGTGTAGGTTTAAGTTTAGGGATTTGAGAATAGGTTAAGGTTTAGGTATAGGTTTAGAAATTGGGTTCGGGTTCGGGCTCGAGTTTAGGCTTCGGTTTTCATGTTTAGGTTTAGGTTTAGGTTAGGGAATTGAGATTGGGATTTGGTGTAGGTATAAGTTTTAGAGATTTGAGAATAGATTAAGGTTTAGGTATAGGTTTAGGAAATCGGGTTCGGATTCGGGATCGAGTTTAGGCTTGGGTTTTCAAGTTTAGGTTTAGGTTTAGGTTAGGAAGTTGATATTGGGATCGTGTGTAGGTTTAGGTTTAGGGATTTGAGAATAGGTTAAGGTTTAGGTATAGGTATAGGTTTAGGTTTTAGCTTATAGGTTTAGGTTATAGGTTTAGTTTTTGGTTTTTGGTTTAGGTTAAGGTTATAATTTTAGGTTATAGGTTATAAGTTATAGGTTAAGGTTTAGGTTATAGGTTTTAGTTTAGGTTAAGGTTATAGGTTTTGGTTTAGGTTGTAGGTTTAGGTTTAGGTTTTAGTTTATAGGTTTAGATTTTAGTTTTAGGTTAAGGTTTAGGTTACAGGTGTTTTGGTTTAGGTTAAGGTTATAGGCTTTGGTTTAGGTTAGGTTTAGGTTTTGGGTTTATGTTAAGGTTATAGGTTAAGGTTATAGGTTTAGGTTATAGGTTATAGCTTTGGGAATTGAGAATAGGTTAAAGTTTAGGTTTAAGAAATCGGGTTTGGGTTTGGGATCGGGTTTAGGCTTGGGTTTTCAAGTTTAGATTTAGGTTTAGGTTAGTGAGTTGAGATTGGGATAAGGTGCGAGGTTTAGGTTTAGGGATTTGAGAATAGGTTAAGGTTTAGGTATAGGTTTAGGTTTAGGTTTTAGCTTATAGATTTAGGTTTTGGTTCTAGGTTTAGGTTAAGGTTATAAGTTTAGGTTTTTGTTTAGGTTAAGGTTATAAGTTTTTGTTTAGGTTTAGGTTTTAGTTTATAGGTTTAGGTTATAGGTTTAGGTTTTAGTTTTAGGTTTAGGTTAAGGGTACAAGTTTAGGTTAATGTTTAGGTTACAGGTTTTGGTTTAGGTTAAGGTTTAGGTTTTGAGTTTATGTTAAGGTTATAGGTTAAGGTTATAGGCTTAGGTTAGGTTTAGGTTTAGGTTATAGGTTATAGCTTGGGATTTGAGAATAGGTTAAGGTTTAGGTTTAGAAATCAAGTTCGGGTTCGGGATCGAGTTTAGGCTTGGGTTTTCATGTTTAGGTTTAGGTTTAGGTTAGAGAGTTGAGATTGGGATTTGGTGTAGGTTTAGGTTTAGGGATTTGAGAATAGGTAAAGGTTTAGGTTTAGAAATCGTGTCTGTGTTCGGGATCGAGTTTTGAAGTTTAGGTTTAGGTTGGGGAGTTGAGATTGGGATTGGGATTAGGTTTAGGTTTAGGGATTTGAGAATACATTTAGGTTTTAGGTTTAGGTTTAGGTTTCACTTATAGGTTTAGGTTTTGGTTTTAGGTTTAGGTTAAGGTTATAAGTTTAGGTTATAGGTTATAGGTTAAGGTTTAGGTTATAGGTTTTTGTTTCGATTAAGGTTATAGGTTTTGGTTTAGGTTTAGGTCTAGGTTTTAGTTTATAGGTTTAGGTTATAGGTTTAGGTTTTGGTTTTAGGTTTAGGTTAAGGTTATAAGTTTAGGTTAAGTTTTAGGTTACTGTGTTTTGGTTTAGGTTAAGGTTATAGGTTTTGGTTTAGGTTAAGGTTTAAGTTTTGGGTTTATGTTAAGGTTATATATTTAGGTTGGGTTTAGCTTTAGGTTATAGGTTATAGCTTTGAGAATTGAGAATAGGTTAAGGTTTAAGTTTAGAAATCGGGTTTTAGTTCTAGATCGGGTTTAGGCTTGGGTTTTCATGTTTAGGTTTAGGTTTAGGTTAGGGAGTTAAGATTGGGATTTAGTGTAGGTTTAGGTTTAGGGATTTGAGAATAGGTTTAGGTTTATGTTTAGAAATCGGGTTCGGGTTTGGGATCGGGTTTTGAAGTTTAGGTTTAGGTTTAGGTTGGGGACGTGAGATTGGGTTTGGGATTAGGTTTAGGTTTAGGGATTTGAGAATACATTTAGGTTTTAGGCTTAGTTTAGGTTTTAGTTTATAAGTTTAGGTTTTGGTTATATGTTTAGGTTATAGGTTAAGGTTATAGGTTTAGGTTCGGTTTAGAGTTCAAAGTTATAGGTTATAGCTTTGGGAATGAGAATAGGTTAAGGTTTAGGTTTAGAAACCGGGTTCGGGTTCGGGTTCTGGATCGGGTTTAGGTTTGGGTTTTCAAGTTCAAAGTTTAGGTTTAGGTTAGAGAGTTGAGATTAGGATTTGGTGTAGGTTTAGGTTTAGGGATTTGAGAATAGGTTAAGGTTTAGGTTTAGGAAATCGGGTTCGGGTTCGGGATCGAGATCGGGTTTAGGCTTGGGTTTTCATTTTTAGGTTTCGGGAATCGGGTTTAGTTTTAGGTTCAGGTTTAGGTTTAGGTTATAAGGTATAGGTTTAGGGAATTGAGAATTGGTTTAGGTTTAGGTTTAGGGAATCGGGTTCAGGTTCGGGATCGGGTTTATGCTTGGATTTTTAAGTTTAGGTTTAGGTTTAGGTTAGGGAGTTGAGATTACGATTAGGTGTAGGTTTATGTTTAGGGATTTGAGAATACACATTTAGGTTTTAGGTTTAGGTTTAGATCTTAGGTTATAGGTTAAGGTTTAGGATTTAGGTTTAGGTGAATGGTAGGTAATAGGTTATAAGGTTTAGGTTTAGGTTTTAGGTCATAAGTTTTGGTTTAGGTTAAGGTTATAGGTTTAGGTTAAGGTTTAGGTTTAGTTTTAGGTTCGAGTTTAGGTATAGGTTTAGGTTATAAGGTATAGGTTTAAGGAATTGAGAATTGGTTTGGGTTTAGGTTTAGGAATCGGGTTTAGTTTTAGGTTCGAGTTTAGGTTTAGGGAATTGAGAATTGGTTTAGGTTTAGGTTTAGGGAATCGGGTTCGGGTTCGGGTTCGGGATCGAGTTTAGGCTTGGGTTTTCAAGTTTAGGTTTCTGTAATAGGTTACAGGTTTTGGTTTAGGTTAAGGTTATAGGCTTTGGTTTAGGTTAAGGTTTAGGTTTTGGGTTTAGGTTAAGGTTATAGGTTTAGGTTAGGTTTAGGTTTAGGTTATAGGTTATAGGTTATAGCTTTGGGAATTGAGAATAGGTTAAGGTTTAGGTTTAGGAAACTGGGTTTGGGTTCGGGATCGGGTTTAGGTTTCACTACCAAAAAAAGGGGAAAAGGATACAAACTATATTTATTTTTTGCTACGGATATAAACCTTAGCTATAGTTGCTACAGACTTAATCCGTAGCTAAAACCTAATTATCTGTAGCTAAAACCTAACTCCTTACCATAACCTTATTAGATATTGATGGTGCTTAAGGGGTTTCATGGGCCCCATTGGAATATATACGTTTGATTTAAACTGCCCATAAATTCTGATATATAATTTCAGTGGATGAGCCAAAAAATTATAGAGATTAGAGGTCTAAGTGGACCACACTATAAGAAATAATAAAAAAATAAATTTCTATCGTTAATATGTTATGTAGTCCGCTTACAGCTTCGATCTGACTCCTTTTTTGGATCAATTGTTAAAATGATCCGTTAAAATGAATGGACGGTGTGGATAAATAACATACATCACGGTGGGCCCCACGAGTGCTAAAACTAGGCACTTAAAGTGCCGTCCCCCGAAAAGAAATCCCACCTGCCCTTATGTCCCGCGCGCACGCCCCCCCTCCCAAAACTCCCAAACCCTCTCTCTCCTCTCTCTCTCATATGAGCTAGGGCATGCGCCGGCCCTAACTCTCCTCTCTCTCTCTCTCTCTCTCCCTCTCTCTCTCTCTCATACCGTCCTACCTCCTCCCCTTCTTCCATTCTCCTTCCATTCTCCTTCCATTCTCATACAGATAGAGGGAGAGACGTGGAGAGGAGCTCGACGAGAAGAGGCCAGCCCATCCGGCTATCCAACCTTCCACCGGCCGAAGTGAGTCCACTCCCCTTGTTCCCTTCTTCCTTCTCCCCCATTCTTTTTTTTTTTAATTTTTATTTTTATTTGATTTGATGTGAGTGAGGCCTGATGTGTGGAGCCCCTGTTTATGTACATTGCTAGCCAACCGAACCAATCTGTCTGAGAGCCTCATGGGATTCTAAGGGCCCGTTTAGCCGGTCGGATTGGAAGGGATTGTATGGTATTGGAAGGGATTGAAAGTTAAATCCCGGGATTGGCCGGCCGTGCCAAACAGAGTCGGTGATCTGATCCCAATCCCATCGGCCTTAAGACAATCCATTGACTACACCAACATTACCTTTAAATCCCATCCAATCCACCTTAATCCATTCAAATTTGCCTGAGACGTGTTTGGTTCGAGGGATTGGAAGGGGTAGGAAGGTTTAACCCCGGGATTAGCCGGGCGTGCCAAACAGACTGGATATAGCAATCCAGGGTGATAGCAATCCCATAGATCTCAAGACAATCCACTGACAACACCATCATTACCTAGAAATCCATGCCATCCACCCTAATACCATTCAATCCCTTTCAATCCACCCGGCCAAACGGGCCCTAAATGGCTTTTCTCAAACCATTTGGATGGGCCAATTATCCAAGTGTTATAATCATCTAATCACGCGTCTATTCTGGATTCCTTTAGATCAAGGGTCAGGATTCCTAAATCAAGGCTCCGACATGTACAAACTTGCATATCACCATACGGTTCCTCACACCCACAACGTATTTTTGTGATGGGATGCCAAACAGTCAGCCCATCTCCTTCCTTGATACTTCACTTGAATTACAAATAACAATCTTATGAGTTTATATACATTGAGAAAGCATTGGCAATTTAAACAAACTCTATCTTACCTTACTCGTACAAAGAACAAGGAATCAAGGTGCTTTGAAAGCGGTTTTGGCTAATGGCATGAGAACTATTTTTTTTTTCTAGCCAGAACAAATCATAAAAACACATCTATTTTTGTTTCATTTTGTTGTAATTCCAGGTGTAGCTTTGAAAGAGCTTTCTTTTACATCTTTTTCTTTTAAAAAAAATGTTGTTACTTTGGCTAATGGCATAAGAACTAATTCTTTTATTTTAGCCAGATGAAAAAAATGTTGTTTCATCTGCACTTTTCTTTTTTCTTTTGGAATCTCTACGAATGTCAATCTGAGTTCATACTTCTATGCAAGTTTGATTTACCATTCCTTTTTTGGTTGAAATTAATGGACAGCCTTGATGCTACGGAAAAGCAGGCCTTTGAAACCAAGTTTGCCAAAATTGAAAAGAGATTTGCTAATTCCACACGCGTGTGAGCCCTGCCATCCACGTGCATTCCAGGTTTGGACAATTTAACTTAATTACTTACATTCCATATATGTAATTTTTTTAGCAATTTTTAAGTGCCTGCCTTTCATCCATCAACTCTGCCAGATTACTAACTTTTTTACTCTTGTCTGAATGTATAAATAAAAGACAGTCCACTACTAAATACACCCAAAGCACAAATCGAATGGTTAAGTTATGTTTTTTCATTGATAAAAAGAAATGTAAAGTGGACCCACATGTCAATGCATGTCTTATGGGCCATAGATTTTGGCGATGTCGTTATATTAAACATAAGGCGTGTTTGGATGCAAGGCATGCTCAGTTGAATTGAACTAAAGGAAACAAAGAAAAATGGGAAAAAAATGATCTTGAATCAAGTATCATTATTCTAATTTGAATGAGGTTGGCATTGCATATCATGTATTGTAATTCAGACTCAAAATCATCTGAATTTGTAGTTTCAGTCTTTTTTTTTTTCTTCAATTCGTCTCTGTTAAGCTTTAATTCCTGTGATTCAATTCAATTATCATTTTACATGCTATTCAAATTCAAATTCAATTATCAATCAGAGCAAACTTGGATGTGTGGGATTAATATGATAAATTAGGCTATTTTTTCCTTTCAGAGAGAAGATGATCACTATAACAAAAATGGGTAAAATCGGCACTTTGGGTGCACCATGCACCGGCACTATTTAAAAAGCGGGCCTACGAATGTTTCCATATAAAAATAAAAACAAAAAGCGATTTCCATTTCGCTCCCGACTCTCTCCCTCTCCCGATGACTCTCTCTCTCCCTCTCCCTCTCCCGATGACTCTCTCTCTCCCGACTCTCAAGGAATAGATTATAAATTGGTAAAATGGGAGCCTTCATATCAAGATTGACACTCTCTTTAGCACTACAACTGAAATGCAGGTAAGATTCTCACATGCTTGTGTAATTAATGAATGTAAGGGCGTCTGCAATTAGCATGAAACAAAATTTCTAGATGAAACAGATCTTTTCCATAAAGAGTAATCAGATACAAAATTTTGGATTCTTAGATTGATATTCAGTCTGGTACATGTTACAGGTTGAACTAATCACAAAGCGTCATTTCATCGCAAATACATTATGCCTCAATAAGGATTTCCACCTGAAGCTGACTCTGTTTACTAGGGGGACTTAGCTGGCCTCCAGGAAAGGATTATATTGGAGACAGGTTCTCGGTTGGTGAAATTTGGCACAACAGATTTAAGGTTTTCAAAGGTAAAATGTTTCCAAAAATTATTTGTTAGAGAAAAAATTCTCAAATTTTTGGTGATTAATTAGTTGTCGCCATCTGGAACAAAGTCATACACTTCTGAAATTTGACCTTTGCTATTATGTTTTTTGACTGATTCAGGAAGTAGCAATGGGCTTCCAACTCATGGCAACAAGCTTTAATCTTCCAGGCTCTAGAGCTTTATATCTATTTGTTGGTGGGATGCTACTGTGAGTAATAACACCCTAGCCTGAAGATTTGATGATCTTGAAGGTGAACACAAAACTAGAATAAGCTTGTAAATATTTAGAAACTGACACCAAATCTTTGAATCTAGCGTACATTTGGAAAAGGCTATTCATACCATTTCTAGTATTTTATCTTTGCATTTTGTAAGGGTAAAATAACTTGCACAAGTTTTATCTTTGTAAGGAAATTACTTAAGTTGTTTTCCTGAATTTTCTTTTTTACATTAGTATGGGGGGTATCTTTTTATTTAGAAACTACAAACTATTGGGCAGGTTATGTGTCGTGAGGAATGAAAAATATCATATCATGATCTTCATTTAGTGTACTGGTGATTGGTCTTCTAGTCAATATTCACATTCTCGACTGTCACACAATTTCACCGCTTTGATTTCCAGGTAGTTTGATGGCATTATTTAGTGTTTTTTCTTTTAGAGAACGTGAGGAATTTTGTTTCTTTTAACAAAGGGCAGACATTGCCAAATTTTAAATATATCAAGTTTACAACTGGTGTATATATATGCACTTATTATTTTTCTAAATGATTATAAAAGAGCACATTTCCTCACCCCAACAATGCATACTTAAAGCATGATTGCTTGCAACATGCTGTATCCTTGTAATGCTTTTATCAACGGGTTTTGGATCTTGAACAACATCACCACTTAATTGCATAAAACAGGTTGTTGAATGTATTTCTTTGCCAAAGATGAGTCTGTTACCACACCAATCTAGTCTTTTCCTTAACAACACCCATATTCTACTGAAAATTCTTCATTTCAGGAGCTAAAAATATAGCATATAAGAGTGTTGATTTGTATAGTCATTTTTTTTTCATTTTTCATTTGTATGAAGAAGCATGTGTTGTTGTACATATTAGTCATGTTCGCATGTGTAGACATCCTATACATACTCATAGATTAAAACTAACCTATGTGGCACATGTGGGTTTTTTAAGATGCAAGTGACATATATATCTCGGGAATTTGGGCATACTAACAACTAGTTTTCTGTTTGGTATATCATGAGAATTTCTGTTTGGAATATGATTAACAAAGCATGATCATACAGCCAACCCCAAAATGGTGGGATGAGGCTAGGATGATGATGATGGTGATGTAAATAAATAAAGAAAAATAAATTCAAACAAAGATTAATGATTGACTAGGGAGTAAAAACCCATTAAGAAAGACTACCTGTTATGTAATGTGATGGCCACTTTGCATCTTGTTATGTAAGATGAACATCGGATAAACAATAGTTGTTAGCCAAAATTAGGCCATTGATTTCTCTATAACTGCTTCCATCTAATGTAATTGCATCCATTGCATACATTGGATGTTTTGTTTCTTCATCTAGTGACATCATGTCATGTGGGAAGAGTTGTTACTTTTCTCTCAATGGGGATGCTGAAGATGCTAGGTTTGAAAGGTATAAGGTAAGTTTGTCGTCTTACCCATATTATTGACTGGTCTGGTTCCCTTCTGTGTTGCATCTACTTTCATTTGTGTGCTTATTTTTGTCATTCATGCTTGGTTTTTGCATGAAATGGCTGATTCCAGCTTTGGACTGAAAATTGATTCTGGATCAAGCATCCATATTTAATCTCCATCGCTTGTGTATTCATGTAAATGTAAAAAGGACACTTGTCCTATTTGTTATTAAAAATTCTGAGCATGTCACAGTGAGACATTTCTATGCATCATAACAAACACTTCTCCAATCCACTTGCTGTTTTCTCAAGATTTTCAACTTCTAAGAACTCCGGATTGCTAGTTCACTTGATAGGATCTCAAGAAATAAAAGATGTCGTAAACTAAAAATTTTGGCAACCAGAGGATGATTTAGAACTTGCCTAGTAGGTGACAATTCTTTGCTTTGGATGGTTGAAAAGGCTGGTTCAAGCACCACCTATATGAAGCATGAACCAGCAAGTTATTACAGTTTCAATTATCTTCATGTAGAAATTTTTCCATACATAGATTATTGTTATCACACATATGCCTTTCCTATTGCAGGTTAGTTCCATAAACTCTTCCCTTTTTTGTGCATTTTTTAGTTGGATGCATTTATGCCTCTAGCTACAGTGAGAATGTTTGCTCAAGATGTCCCGATCATAGTTCTAAAATCCAGCAGGTTGACTCGAAACTATGGGCTTTGTAACTGTGGGCTGGGGTGTATGTTGGGTTTAAAGTTCGAAGCTTTCTGCCAATGACAATGATGACCTTTGCACAATATGTGCAGATTTTGGAGATCTTCTGCTTTGTGATGGATGCCCCAGGGTCTTTCACCAAGGTAAATACTTTTCCCTCATGTTAATGATTGCTTACCTTTCTATCTTGAATGCTATTCATCAACTTCTTTCTCATTTATTTTTAGTTGTATAAACTGGTAAGAGCTTATTTGTTAAATGAGGGATAATGTAGAACTGTTGCTATTTATAGATTGGTGAACCTAAAAGTTCAGGAATTGCATATGTTTATGCCATGTTGATGATACAAAAATCTGATCAGCTATAATCCATCCAGACCAATATATTTTTATTTCCCTGCTCCAGAGTTGGAAATTGAAAAAAAAAAAATAAAAATAGACGAAACACTGTTAAACTGTAATTGATATTTGAGTTTCAAAGAATTCGAATAGACAACCATGATTTAAAATTTAAAATGCTTCACCATATTATTTAGTTCCATCTATCAGGATTAACTTTCTTACAAGTTAATCCCTTCTAGCAGGTGTTGCTTTTGTATTAGTATTAATCTTCAATGTTGGCTTTTTCTTTTTTCTTTATCTTTTCTTTCCTAGCTTACTGTATCTTGAAGAGAGTCTTCAGTTTCACTACCAGTTTCTACTCTTCAATAGACAAGTCGTCTTGATAATTAGTTTTTTTTTTTGGTTGATTTGATGCTTGGATGTGATTTTAGCTGGTTTCTTCACTGTCTTGCTATTTTTTTTTCTTGATTTAATTTTTAGTGCTAAAAAATGATCTTCCATATCAAGATTTCTCATTTTTCTGTTCCCTCTTTCTTTTTTTCTTTGTGATTTTCACTGTTGATAAGGATACTAATTCATATACAAAAAGGATTGGATTAATCCTTCTTTTTTTTTTTTTTTTTTTTTTTTTTTTTTTTGGTTTGAATGACTTTGAAACTGCAGGATTTCTGTGAGGATCTATTTGAGGAGCTGAGCAAGTATGGAGAGATTGAGAGCCTTAATGTTTCTGTTTGTTAACCTTTTGCAACAAAAACTACCTCATCTTGTAACAGAGGTTTGTTTTTGGAGATTTCTCCTTATCTTTCCAGTTCATTTCTGCTCCATGTAATTACCATGCTCATCTCATTATCTTCAAAAGTTAGAAGAAATAGTGGATTGTGAATTGAAAAAGGGTTAGTTTTATAGTTATTGCTGGTCCCAAGCATCAATAAAAGAACTTCCAAATGATAGTGTAGAAGAAAATTTATCTTAACCTAAATGTATCTAGAATCGTATTAATTAGCAAATCCCACAGATTGTATATAGAAGAAAATTTACCTTGTCATAGGATCATTGCCTAGATTGGCACCATTGCATATCGGTCATGCCCCAGGACTTTGAACTTTTGAACTTTTGATTTATTCATGGGAATGACTGAGGTTTTGAACTTTTGATTTATTCATAGAAGAGAAATGCTCCATTGCTCATGGTTGGACACTTGGACAGTCCAATCCATTGATTTAAGCTGTTAATTAGGTACATTATGTATGTCTTTTCTTTAATGCTAGTCCAAATTCCCTTCATAATCAATTATTCTTGATGGAACTTCTGTTTTTGTTTCTCTATCCTCTAGCCTTTACTTATCCAGGTCAGGTTGTTCTACAAGTCTTTTCTTTAATGCTAGTCCAAATCCCCTTCATAATTGTTTATTCATCTATATCGGCAAGTTACCCATTTTATCCTTCAATGCTTTCTTTTTTATTGATAACAAAATTTTGTTCAAAAAGCCCACTTGGCTATAGAGAAGAAAGATCCACCATTAAGTATCCATAGAAATGGCCCCTAACATATTAACTGACTTCAGAGCTTCTTATCAACTTTCTTTTCTTAGCATTAATAAATTGGCCCTTGGCATTTCAGTATTATTCTTTAGAAACATTGATTGAATTCTCTTGTAGTTTATAAGGCATACAAATAACTATATGCAGATATATGTTCATAAGAGTTTACATGATAGCACTTCCCCCTCTTTTTTCTTTTTTTTCTTTTTTTTTTTTGTTTTTTTTTGTTTTTGCATGGTGGTCATCTGTTAATCAGTTAAAAAGTCATGTAATAGAAAAAAAAAAAATTCTGCTTGCCAGCCTTGTTTGTGAATGCACTGTTCTGCTTTGCCTTTTCAGCCCTTCTTTATTGATTTAGATTGTCTGCTCAGGCAATTTGATCTGAAAAGGAGAAACCATATCTTTTGATTGCAGGATGCTAGGAAATAACTATCTACCACAATTAATCATGTGGATAGTAATTTAGATGAGTGTAAAGAGCTTACTGCTGCGACTCGAGATGAGGCGAGATCAGGTAGCTTGGTGAAGCAATCAAGATTCTTCATTGCTTTCTTTCATTTGTTCCTTTTCTTTTTCCTGGGTTCAGTTCAAATTATTTGTCGAGGTTCATTTATGTTTGTTCTTTTATAGATTTCGAACTGCACGGTGACTTGAGGGGATTTAGCGTCGATGTTGAATCTGTCCATCATGGCAGTACCCAAACTCTGGTGACTTATCTTCATTCTAGATGCATTTTCTATTTATTTTAATGAGAAATGCTCCAATGCTGTCAGAGCACTATAAGTTATAGTGCTCGTAGTTGCATCGGTTAACTTGGATAGTCTAATAGATCGATCTAAACTGTCCATCAAGTAATTGGATGTTGTTGATTTCCTGATGTAATTATAGTAATGCCTTCCATTTGTGAATTATTTGTTGTAATTTATTATTATTATTATTATTTATTTATTTTGCTATTTTCATGAAATTTCAGCTCTTTCAAAGGATTCAAAGCAATGGGGTTTAAGTTGGGTCATGGAAGTAGAATGTAGGCTATGAAGTTGCAAGATCCTTCTTTGAAGCCATTGAGTTCTAAGGAAGTTTGTGCAAGTCACAAGTGTTCTCTGAGGTAGCTGATTCAATTGCAAGTTTCTTTCCTTTTGTCTTCTATAATTTTATGTGGTTACCCTTGATTACCAAAGCATAATGGGTCCCACAGGTCAATCAGACCATTAAATGGACAAATCCCAATGAATCTGTGGGACCAAACTTCAATTGAACCGCAAATAGATTCCTGATTTATATTCAGGCAACAATGGGGTCTACTTGATCCAGTCCAAGGATCCAATGGTCCTGCATCAGTCAGTCACAAATTCTTTCTTTTGCCATGGAACTTGGAAGTACTAAACCTGCAACAAGCCATCTTACTTGAAAGGGAAAGAGTTACTCAAATGCAATGGGATATGGAAGAACTTCGTAGGAAGTATTTGGAGATGGAGTTGAAGCTAAAGTTCGAACATGTTCCTTTTTTGTAATTCTCATGATAGGTTGAGTAAAGTGAAGTATTATTTATTTAGAAATGTGAATGTGGGATGCATTTTATGATTTGATTGCTTTTTGTAATGAATGCATCATTTTTTTTCCTGATTGCATTTTAGGTACTATTCCTATCAGCATTAATTGTATTAGCTTAGATGAGTTCACATTTGCTAGAACATTTCTCAAATTAGTTTATCAATAGATCTAATTAAAAGCTTGTGAAACTAATTAGAATACCAATCAATCTCATCTCTTTACAGGGTTCTCATCATTGATAGATACTTTGCTACTGCACATGTTACCTTTGTAGATATTGATTGATCTCTAACTAGTTTTGGGCCTTCTTTCCAACATGCAGATATTGAACTTTGTTGATGTTCAGTGTCATTTTGGAAGTCTATTTGTTAATTCATGTTGTCTCACATAAAAGCTAGTTTTAAGTGACAGTTTTTCTATTGACAGGCTGAGAACCCAACTTTAGTACCTCAATGCTTCACCATGGCGCCTGAGCATCCTCCTGTGTGGACTGGTCTCTATCTTGGTTTCTTTCCCAACTTTGAGGTAATCTTCCGCCTATTTTATTTCTTGTTTCTTATTGTAATTTCCTTGTTTGGCTCATTGTTTATGTTTGTCTAGACTCTAGTCACATTAACTCATTACCAGCCAAACTCTATTAACTTATAATGTTGCTTACAATTGCATCTTAGTCACGGCTAGTGTTTTATTTTGAAGGATTTTAGCTCCAGGTTTCACATACTAATCCAAGTACTAACAAAATTATTACAATTTTGGGTGGGGTTAGGTTTCTTTTAAACATCAAATCACAAGCATCATTCTTGCAGATAACAATGGAACTTGAAGAACTCCTGCAAGAGGTTCGGGTAAAATCCTTTTCCTAGATTCAAGCATCTGGTACGTCTCTTGTCAAGAATGCACATGATTGGAGTGGTCTGGCCATTTGGACAGGCCATATTTATGTATTTGCTCAAAATTGATAGAGCAGACCCGGATGTGCGTCGGAGCTATTCGGAAGAGCGGGGGTCCTTGGAAGGTGGGAACCGCTGTTATGACCATGATGAAGCTGTCCATTTTCTATGGACAGCATTGAAAGGGCCTGACCATTTGGACAGGCCGTGTTCATGTATTTGCTCGAAATTAATGGAGCAGACCCGGATGTGCGTCGGAGCTATCCGGATGAGTGGGGGTCCCTGGAAGGTGGGAACCGTTGACCATGATGAAGCTGTCCATTTCCTATGGACAGCATTGGAAGGGCCTGGCCATTTGGACAGGCTGTGTTTATGTATTTGCTCGAAATTAATGGAGCAAACCCGGATGTGCGTCGGAGCTATCCGGATGAGAGGGGGTCCCTGGAAGGTGGGAACCGCTGACCATGTTGAAGCTGTCCATTTCCTATGGACAACATTGGAAGGGCCTGGCCATTTGGACAGGCCGTGTTTATATCTGTATTTGCAGGGACCACACCCTTAAACTATTCTCACATCCCAATACCTATAACTACAACCTAAACCTTAACCTAAGCCAATAACCTATAACCTAAACTCAATTCCCTAAACTTTAACCTACAACCTAACCTATTCTCAAATTCCTAAACCTAAACCTACACCTAATCCTAATCTTAACTCCCTAACCTAAACCTAAACCTAAACCTACACCTAATCCTAATCTTAACTCCCTAACCTAAACCTAAACCTAAACTTGAAAACCCAAACCTAAACCCGATACCGAACCCGAACCCGATTTCCTAAACCTAAACCTTAACCTATTCTCATTCCTCAAACCTATAGCTTATAACCGAACCTAAACCTATAACCTAAAACCAAAACCAAGACCTATAACCTAAACCCAAACCCATTCCCAAATCCCAAAACCTATAACCTAAACCGAAACGTTAACCTAAACCTATAACCTATAACCTAAACCTAAACCTATAACTTAAACCAAAACCAAAACCTATAATCTAAACCCGAACCCATTCTCAAATCCTATAACCTAAACCTATAACCTATATCCTAAACTAAAACCAAAACCAAAACCTATAGCCTAAACCCGAACCCATTCTCAAATCCCAAAACCTATAACTTAAACCAAAACCAAAACCTATAACCTAAACCCAAACCCATTCTCAAATCCCAAAACCTATAACATAAACCGAAACCTTAACCTAAACCTAAAACCTATAACCTTAACCTAAATGTATTCTCAAATCCCTAAACCTAAACCTACACCTAATCCTAATCTCAACTCTCTAACCTAAACCTAAACCTAAACGTGAAAACCCAATATAAAACCCAATCCCGAACTCGAACCCCATTTCCAAAACCTAAACCATAACCCATTCTCAAATCCTATAACCTAAACCTATAACCTATATCCTAAACCAAAACCTATAACCTAAACTAAAACCAAAACCTATAGCCTAAACCTAAATCAAAACCTATAACCTAAACCTAAACCTATAACCTATAACCAAAATCAAAACCTAAACCTATAACCTATAACTTAAACCAAAACCTATAAGCAAAACCAAAACCAAAACCTATAGCCTAAACCCGAACCTAAACCTAAACCTTAACCTAAATGTATTCTCAAATTCCTAAACCTAAACCTACACCTAATCCTAATATCAACTCACTAACCTAAACCTAAACCTAAACTTGAAAACCCAAACCTAAACCCGATCCCGAACCCGAACCCGATTTCCTAAACCTAAACTTTAACCTATTCTCAATTCCTAAACCTTAACATAAATGTATTCTCAAATCCCTAAACCTAAACCTACACCTAATCCTAATCTCAACTCCCTAACCTAAACCTAAACGTAAACTTGAAAACCCAAACCTAAACCCGATCCCGAACCCAAACCCGATTTCCTAAACCTAAACCTTAACCTATTCTCAATTCCCTAAACCTTAACCTAAATGTATTCTCAAATCCCTAAACCTAAACCTACACCTAATCCTAATCTCAACTCCTCGACCTAAACCTAAACCTAAACTTGAAAACCCAAACCAAAACCCGATCCCGAACCCGAACCCGATTTCCTAAACCTAAACCTTAACTTATTCTCACTCCCAAAACCCATAGCTTATAACCGAACCTAAACCTATAACCTAAAACCAAAACCAAAACCTATAACCTAAACCCAAACCCATTCCCAAATCCCAAAACCTATAACCTAAACCGAAACCTTAACCTAAACCTATAACCTATAACCTAAACCTAAACCTATAACCTAAACCAAAACCAAAACCTATAATCTAAACTCCGAACCCATTCTCAAATCCTATAACCTAAACCTATAACCTATATCCTAAACCAAAACCTATAATTAACCAAAACCAAAACCAAAACCTATAGCCTAAACCCGAACCCATTCTCAAATCCCAAAACCTATAACTTAAACCAAAACCAAAACCTATAACCTAAACCCAAACCCATTCTCAAATCCCAAAACCTATAACATAAACCGAAACCTTAACCTAAACCTAAAACCTATAACCATAACCTAAATGTATTCTCAAATCCCTAAACCTAAACCTACACCTAATCCTAATCTCAACTCCCTAACCTAAACCTAAACCTAAAC
Organism: Magnolia changhungtana; assembly: GCA_030180095.1. NCBI lineage: Eukaryota > Viridiplantae > Streptophyta > Magnoliopsida > Magnoliales > Magnoliaceae > Magnolia > Magnolia changhungtana. The sequence continues at coordinate 2,181,901 of JASAUF010000360.1, forward strand.
TTGAAAACCCAATCTAAAACCCAATCCCGAACCTGAACCCGATTTCCAAAACCTAAACCATAACCCATTCTCAAATCCTATAATCTAAACCTATAACCTATATCCTAAACCAAAACCTATAACCTAAACCAAAACCAAAACTTATAGCCTAAACCTAAATCAAAACCTATAACCTAAACCTAAACCTATAACCTATAACCAAAATCAAAACCTAAACCTAAACCTATAACCTATAACCTAAACCAAAACCTATAACCAAAACCAAAACCAAAACCTATAGCCTAAACCCGAACCTAAACCTAAACCTTAACCTAAATGTATTCTCAAATCCCTAAACCTAAACCTACACCTAATCCTAATCTCAACTCACTAACCTAAACCTAAACCTAAACTTGAAAACCCAAACCTAAACTCGATCCCGATCCCGAACCCGAACCCATTTCCTAAACCTAAACCTTAACCTATTCTCACCCCTAAACCTTAACCTAAATGTATTCTCAAATCCCTAAACCTAAACCTACACCTAATCCTAATCTCAACTCCCTAACCTAAACCTAAACGTAAACTTGAAAACCCAAACCTAAACCCGAACCCGATTTCCTAAACCTAAACCTTAACCTATTCTCATTCCCTAAACCTTAACCTAAATGTATTCTCAAATCCCTAAACCTAAACCTACACCTAATCCTAATCTCAACTCCCTAACCTAAACCTAAACCTAAACTTGAAGACCCAAACCTAAACCCGATCCCGAACCCGAATCCAATTTCCTAAACCCAAACCTTAACCTATTCTCAATTCCCTAAACCTTAACCTAAATGTATTCTCAAATCCCTAAACCTAAACCTATACCTAATCCTAATCTCAACCCACTAACCCAAACCTAAACCTAAACTTGAAAACCCAAACCTAAACCCGATCCCGAACCCGAACACCGAACTCGATTTCCTAAACCTAAACCTTAAACTATTCTCATTCCTTAAATCTATAACCTAAACCTAAAACTTAAACCTAAACCTAAACCAAAACCTATAGCCTTAACCTAAACCAAAACCTATAACCTTAACCTTAACCTAAATGTATTCTCAAATCCCTAAACCTAAACCTATACCTAATCCTAATCTCAACTCCCTAATCTAAACCTAAACCTAAACTTGAAAACCCAAACCTAAACTCGATACCGAACTCAAATCTGATTTTCAAAACCTAAACCTTAACCTAATCTCAATTTCTGAAACCTTAACCAAAATGTATTCTCAAATCCCTAAACCTAAACCTACACCTAATCCTAATCTCAACTCTCTAACCTAAACCTAAACCTAAACTTGAAAACCCAAACCTAAAGCCGATCCTGAACCCGATTTCCTAAACCTAAACCTTAACCTTAACCTATTCTCAATTCCCTAAACCTTAACATAAATGTATTCTCAAATCCCTAAACCTAAACCTACACCTAATCCTAATCTCAACTCCCTAACCTAAACCTAAACCTAAACTTGAAAACCCAAACCTAAACCCGATCCCGAACCCGAACCCGATTTCCTAAACCTAAACCTTAACTTATTCTCAATTCCCTAAACCTTAACCTAAATGTATTCTCAAATCCCTAAACCTAAACCTACACCTAATCCTAATCTCAACTCCCTAACCTAAACCTAAACCTAAACTTGAAAACCCAAACCTAAACCTACACCTAATCCTAATCTCAACTCCCTAACCTAAACCTAAACCTAAACTTGAAAACCCAAACCTAAACCCGATCCCGAACCCGAATCCGATTTCTTAAACCTAAACCTTAACCTATTCTCAATTCCCTAAACCTTAACCTAAATGTATTCTCAAATCCCTAAACCTAAACCTACACCTAATCCTAATCTCAACTCCTAACCTAAACCTAAACCTAAACTTGAAGACCCAAACCTAAACCCGATCCCGAACCCGAATCCAATTTCCTAAACCCAAACCTTAACCTATTCTCATTCCCTAAACCTTAACCTAAATGTATTCTCAAATCCCTAAACCTAAACCTATACCTAATCCTAATCTCAACCCACTAACCCAAACCTAAACCTAAACTTGAAAACCCAAACCTAAACCCGATCCCGAACCCGAATCCGATTTCTTAAACCTAAACCTTAACCTATTCTCAATTCCCTAAACCTTAACCTAAATGTATTCTCGAATCCCTAAACCTAAACCTACACCTAATCCTAATCTCAACTCCCTAACCTAAACCTAAACCTAACTTGAAAACCCAAACCTAAACCCGATCCTGAACCCGAACCCGATTTCCTAAACCTAAACCTTAAACTATTCTCAATTCCCTAAATCTATAACCTAAACCTAAAACTTAAACCTAAACCTAAACCAAAACCTATAACCTAAACCTAAACCAAAACCTATAACCTTAACCTAAACCAAAACCTATAACCTAAACCTTAACCTAAATGTATTCTCAAATCCCTAAACCTAAACTTACACCTAATCCTAATCTCAACTCCCTAACCTAAACCTAAACCTAAACTTGAAAACCCAAACCTAAACCCAATCCGAACCCGAATCCGATTTCCTAAACCTAAACCTTAACCTATTCTCAATTCCCTAAACCTTAACCTAAATGTATTCTCGAATCTCTAAACCTAAACCTACACCTAATCCTAATCTCAACTCTCTAACCTAAACCTAAACCTAAACTTGAAAACTCAAACATAAACCCGATCTTGAACCCGAACCCGATTTCCTAAACCTAAACCTTAACCTATTCTCAATTTCCTAAACCTTAACCTAAATGTATTCTCAAATCCCTAAACCTAAACCTACACCTAATCTTAATCTCAACTCCCTAACCTAAACCTAAACTTGAAAACCCAAACCTAAACCCGATCCCGAACCTAAACCCGATTTCCTAAACCTAAACCTTAACCTATTCTCAATTCCCTAAACCTTAACCTAAATGTATTCTCAAATCCCTAAACCTTAACCTACACCGAATCCTAATCTCAACTCCCTAACTTAAACCTAAACCTAAACTTGAAAACCCAAACCTAAACCCGATCTTGAACCCAAACCCGATTTCCTAAACCTATAAACTAAACCTTAACCTATAATTTGTAACCTAAACTTATAACCGATAACCTAACATATGGATTTTGCTATAGTTTAGAAGATTTGTAGGTACATTTTTGATTTCTTTATATATAATTGTTTTTTTCGAGCTCTTTTTTTTTTTTTTTTGGTCTTTCTTCCTTTTGAGATGTGTACAAAGGCATGCTTGTTTGATTGTGTCTACAATTGTTATTTTATACAGGTTGACAAGCTAAAGAAGTCAGTGGATGATGAAATTCATTTTCTCAAGGGAAGGGTTTTAAAACTTGAAAGTGATCTTGTGTCGAAGTCTACAGAAGTTACATATGCAGTTTCAAGGAAAGAAGAAGCTCTATCTTCTATGTTTGTTGAACTTGACCGTCTGAAGAAAGAAAATTCTGTAAAAGCGCGAGCATTATTTAATGCATGAGGGCACGTCTTAGTTGTAATTCTTTTGATAGGTTGAGCAAAGTGAAGTATTGTTTATTTAGAAATGTGAATGTAGGATGCATTGTAGATTTGATTGCTATTGTAATAAATGCATCATTTTTTTTTCTTTGATTGCATTAAGCTTAGATGAGTTATCTATCATAGCAGGTTCTTGCAATGGAAACAGGGAAAATAGCTACGAAATATAATCCGTAGCAAAGCTACAGCATTTCACTATAGCTATTTCTATATATTGCTACGGATTATATCCGTAGCTATTGGTATCTATAGCTACGGATTATATCCGTAGCTGTCCGTATGTGGTGCTGCAAATACCGTAGATATTGGTATCTATTGCTACGGATATAATCTATAGCTATAGATACCAATAGCTACAGATATAATCCGTAGCGATTGTTGTATATTGCTACGGATATTATCCGTAGTTAATGGTCTCTATTGCTACGGAAAAGATCCGTAGCTAATTGTATCTATTGCTACGGATATTGTCCGTAGCTAGACCTTTAGCTACCCCACCAATTGCGACGGACGTGATACGGACTAGATCCGTAGCAAAAGCCCTTTTGCTACAGATCTAGTCCGTAGCCTTTACCCATTTTTCTTGTAGTGTTTGGGTTTTCCAGATTAGGTTTAGGTTTAGGGATTTAAGAATAGGATTAGGTTATAGGTATATGTTTAGGTTGGGTTATAGGTTTAGGTTAAGGGTGTGGTACCTGCAAATACAGACATAAATACGGCCTGTCCAAATGGTCAGGCCCTTTCAATGCTGTCCATAGGAAATGGACAGCTTCATCATGGTCATAACAGCAGTTCCCACCTTACAGGGACCCCCGCTCTTCCAGATAACTCCGACGCACATCCGGGTCTGCTCCATTAATTTCGAGCAAATATATAAGTACGGCCTATCCAAATGGCCAGGCCCTTCCAATGCTGTCCATAGGAAATGGACAGCTTCATCATGGTTATAACAATGGTTCCCACCTTATAGGGACCCCCGCTCTTCCGGATAGCTCCGACGCACATCCAGGTCTGCTCCATTAATTTTGATTCCCACCTGATCAATGGCTCAACCTGATTTAGTAGAGGTGAGTAAGCCACTGTTTTCTCAGCTAGGGTGTTCTACATGTGTGACATTTTTGCAAAAAATGTGGTCTAGCATGATAAGCATAGCTGGTATACTCATTGTTCACTCCCCAAGTATAGGGTTGTGATGTAGTAATAAACTCGGTAAGACCGAGGTTGAATCCACAGGGACTGAAACCTGTACGCTTTCTAAAAATAACCAGATCTAGAACTAGGCTAAGATGAAATCTAAACCAATTATGATTTGAGGAATAATGGTGAAATAATTAATTTAAAACTTTAGGAAAAATCAGAGAAGGGAAACTAGGGATTCAGAGGATCCACTTGTAGAAATCAGGGAGATCTTATGCCTGGATTAAAAATCGTGAAATTAATCGAATCAGCTATAGTTGATATTGTTTTCAAGAGATGAGAGGTATATGAATTAGAATGGATTCCATCACCAAACCATGCCTGGAGACAAAGTACACAATATAATTAAACTAATTACCAACCAATCAATGTATGAAGGTTAGGAAGTGTACTGACATCCAACCATGCCCAGGAGACGATGGTGAACAACAGGGCTTCCTGACGTCATAAACATAAAGAGGAAAAGAACATGCTCAAAGCTATTGCAGACCCATTGTAATTTTAGTCACAACAGACCATTAAAGACTGAAAACATTCCCTTAATTAAACCCAAATCAATATCAGATCAGTCTAAACAAAAGGTACAAGCAAAGAGGCCTCCCATCACGCTACAAGCTTCACCTCTTAGCCCTAGCTAAGAGGTTTAGCCCCACATGAATGGGCCCAATCCCTTAGACAAATAAAAAATAAAAAAAAATAATAATAAATAAATAAATAAACAAAAAAAAACTCTAACTCTGCTCTCTCCCCGGTGCTCCACGTAGAAGCCCAAGCCTCCAGATGATCCTCGTTCTCGATCTGCCTAGCCTCCTTTTATATCTACTAGAATCGGTGAAGCCTCTGTAAAAATAAAATCGGATTCGTGTATAGCTCTTGCGCAACAAAAATCGGCGCCTCCCACGTCCCATGTTCCTTGCATTATGTCTGTAAACTCAACGTCTCCTGGGACGTTTTTGGACCAGCAACATGATGGACGGTTTGGATCATCGATCCGACGATGCTCATGAACACACTGGGGCCCACAGCGGCCGGTTTTTGCGGACGCCTGCGAACAGAGATCGCAGCACATGCTGTCGTTGCTGGTAGGGTCCACTTTGATGTATTTTAGAGAAATCCAATCCGTTCAATGTATTGCTCTCAAAAAATAAGTCAGAAACGACTTCTTTTAGACAGATTTTGATGCGGTCCACCTGTTTGTTTGCTCAGCCGTCCAACCTGCTTTTGAACGGGTAAAAACCAATCCTTACTTGTATTTTGCAATTCTGCCCTCTAGGTCTTGGTGATATGGACCTTGGGAATCCAATGGACGGTCCAGATCGTTTAGATCATGGACCATGGTGGCCCACAGGAACCCTCCGCAGCCACTGACGCGAAACAGAGCTTCCGCGTCCGCTCTGTGAAGATCGGTGGGCCTCAGGAAGATGTTACTTGTAAAATCCAAGCCGTCCATTGAAATTCTGGCGAAAAACCAGTAAGAATTGACTGGTTTCAGATTGGATTCCGCGTGGCCCACTGACTCTTTCATTCCGCCGTCCATATTATGTTCAACGGCCAGGATCTCTGATAATCTTGCATGGGGTAAAACCGCCACCTAGGCGTTGGTTATGGCCCCCTATGGATCATATGGACGGATCAGATCGTCTATTTGGATGAAGGGTGGACCCCAGTGCGAAAGAACAGCGATCGGCTGAGAAAGACGCTGGGCGTCTTCTCTGTTTTTAAAAAAAACGTCAGTCAGCAGACGCTGACCGACTTTGGATGTCCTGGTGCAGTGCGGGAATGCACCGCACTGTGTACACGCACTCCCACTAGTGGGGTCTACCGTGATGTTTAATGGAAATCCGATCCAACCATTCATTCTGTCATATCATTCTAGCCGTACGGACCGAAGATGAAGTGTATCCAGACATCAGGTGGGCCCCACTTAAGGATTTAAGGGGCTGATCTGCTTGTTGAGCCACTTCTACAGAGATTCAATGGCTGATTTTTGACGTGTACGGTTGATTTATGGTCCTCAGGCCATGTATGAAGTTTCGGGCCGAACGGATTGTGGGAACCCCATGATCTTGCATTCTGGACGTCCTTCCGGCTGCTTGAGCTTCAGTTTCTCGATTTTCTCAGATCTCAGGCGTTGATCTTGGTTCACTGGGGTCTGTCCCTTGCTCTGGTGACTTTGGAGTGCCAAATTCATGCTTTTACTATCAGTTTTCAGTCAACACTTCTGATTGAATCCTGCAACATAACACAATTAAAACCGGCCGTTAAACAGTATTATGTTCGTAAATCCAAGCAGTAACTAGGGTTTGATATGCAATATTTGACCCTCAACACAACCCCCAACCAACATTTTGCTAGTCCCGAGCAAAATATGCGAACATTAAGTTGAAAATTCCGAAACAATTCTTTTGAAGCCGAGTGATATTTTGAAGAACAATCCAGATATGAGAAATCTTAGGATTCATGAATGTTGATCATCAATTTCTCTTGGCCTCCCATACACGGTGAATTTCATAATCAAGTTCAAAGTATTAATCCATCAATTAGAAAAATTATAAACATTGAGTTCCATGAGTGTATAGTCAAATCTCGGCTTATCAATATTAAGATTCAATTCATTTTTTTCAAGATAACATTGGTAACCACAAGAGCATTCAGGACACCCAAAGCCTAAACCAAAGCGTCCCTTAGAAATCATTCTTTTCCTTTTCTTTCAGCCTTTGATAATTTTTTTTTTTTTTTTTTGAGATGACAAGAAAGGAATACAATCCTCACCTATAGGGAGCAAACCTATGGTGAAGACCGTACACCTAGACCTTTTCACATATCATCCATGGAGAATTAAACTTACACCTATAGGGAGCAAACCCATGGTGTAATTCCTTTTTATACCCTGATGGCCAAATCTTTTAGGCTGGTTTCTTTTCATGCTCAGCGATTACCAAGTTAATCATTCAATATCAAACTGAAATCTCAATGTGTAAGTGAGATGTGGTATGTGAAATCATGACTCAATCAATGTTTACAACTTCTAATCATAGATTAATAATTCAAACTTAACTGTGAAATCTAACAAATACTGAATCCAAGAGTTATAAATTTCCAACATCACGTATCTTGAAATTCTAAATCCAGGATATCTGTCAAAATCACTTTGAATTTACAAGAAAGACCATTTTTTTTCAAGACAGAGAAAACAGAGATTAGGTAACCTAATCTCCCACCCCCAACCTAAAATCTACATTGTCCTCAATGTAAAAGATATGAGCATGGAATGCACATGGGACAACGAAAGTAAAAGAGAAGTGATGGGAAGATAGTACCTGAATGATGAATCGTGAGAGACTTTCCAAGAGATCTCAACATGAGAGCGGGTGAGCACGAGAGAGAAAGCCACATAAAAATAACAAGAAATAAAACCTACCTATACCACTTTTCCAGGTGCTCTTGATTGCATTTAGTGCATGCAACAAGCCTTTAAACCCCTAGGTTACCCCTAGTGGACGAGTTGTAGTCTCGTGAGGGTTTGCAGTAATGTTACCCACAAACATAGAACTATCTAGGAAAATGAAATTAATGGAAAAGCTGGGTTGCCTCCCAGGAGTGCTAAGTTTAACATCTATCCTAAAACAACATAAAGGAAACTACCCTAGTCCTAAGAAAGCAGGGAAAAACTACTCAGTCATGCCACAAGGTTCCTCTTCTGGCTAGTATCGTGATAAATTTCTCAGAAGGTTCCTCAACAGGATCATCCACAAGCCCTTTTTGCAATAGGCTTGGATGCCCTGGAGCATGACATTCCAGAGAAACTTATGTACCTCATCAAAAAATTTTCGTTGATTCGCCTGAGGTATCCAGAGTATATACGATTCACCTGCGATAGAAGAAGTTTCGACGTTAGTATCACATGGTGAATCAGAGACTACAAGTAGATCAGATTGAGAAAAATTTTCAAGAAGTGGTGGTCTCAACACATTCCGAAGTATCAGACTTCGGTTCAATTTTTAGCTCCTCCTCCCCTAATGGTAAACATTCAGGATCTGTGGAAGGAGGGGCTTCAGAGTAAGGGTTCTCTCGGTCAGTGATGACTACCGAGATATCATCTTGCAAGGCATTCACTATGTCTCTTATCATGGGATCATTTGAATCTGCAAAGTGTGCCAAGCAATCATCTAAAGAGTTGGGACATTCAGCTGAGAGTGACTCATTTTCCACATTAGAGCTCGTGATGATCTGCCCAAGGAATTCATCGTCTTTAAAGGTAAATGGAGGTGTACTCTCTTGCTTTAGCCCTGCACAGACAGATAGAGGGTCAGTAGACGAAGTATTGAAGTGCGGACTCTGTTCATTGATACTACTCAGAAGAGGCCTGGACTCGTCAAGATTCAACAATTCAGATGGTGGCCTCGACTGGGTAGTTTCAAATTCTAGAGTCATATCAAGTAGGTCATCCATCTCCCAAATCATATCATTCAATTCAAGAGAGTGGTCCAAACATGTCTCACAGAAGTTGGAAAGGTCGGTTCTAATGAGCTCATCTTCCACTTTTAAATCGACATGTTAGGTGAGTGGAGTAGCTCAATATGACCGATCACTTCATGTGCTTCTTGAGCATTGACTGGACCATACTTGAGATTGATTCTGGGAATTTGGGTTGTGCTCTCATGAATCTCATCCCAATATTTCTCAGCTTCTAATTCAGTGCAGTACACACTTGAGATGGGATCGCTTTCCTTACATTCTAAATTCGGTTGAGGTTCGAATAAACTAACCTCAACCTCATCATTGAGATCCTGTGTATCATGTAAGGAAAGTGTGTCATCATCACTGTATTTGAAACACACCCAAGTATCTCCACCATTCTTTTGAACAGTCATTGAGATCGACTCGTCGGGGAATTGAACCGTATGCTCATTAATGGAATCCAACTCCTCATTCCAAACTCCAGATTTCGTCAAAAGCGAGTGAGGATCACTTTCCTCACATTGTATTTCTGGATTGGATTGTAGTTGGGATGAGCGAGCTTCCTCTAACCTATCAAGGCGTAACTCAAGCTCTTCTAGTAATTTCCTCATGTCAGCAGAAGAGTCTGTGTTACTTTGAAATGAATTCTCTTGGATCGATTTTGGTTGAATCTTAAAGGTAGGGGATCCAAAAGAATAATCATTATAATAGGTTGTTGGTTCATCTTTCCAACATTGATGCTTCCACTGATTATAGTCATACGGATCATAGGTGGGAGAATCTGATGGTTGGTAATACTTATTATCACTCATAATATAATCACGCATTGTTTTCTTTTTCTCAGATGGGTGATAGTAATTCTCACTCCCATAGTTATGATAACCCCAACATTCACGTACTGTCCATGGGGTGGAACTGTTTCTCCGTATATGATCGCGTAAGGACTTCTTAAGCGGTGGCTCTTTGTATTTAGGTCGATTCTCGATGATAGTTTCAGAAAAGTTTTGAGACATTGGTGGATTTCTATCATAATCATCATCCCAATATAGATTATTCTTCTCAGCATACTGACGTTCCCACTCGTGCATATACATGGTGAAACCCTAACTCTGAGTCTAATCCTAGAATAAAATAAAATTCCTACGGCAATATGGAAGGTAAGCAGAAGAGAGGTGAGAAGGATGTTACCAGAGTAGAAGTTCCTATGTTAAAAACCTGTAAAACAAAACAAAATAAGTTAGTTTCTAAATAGAAGAAATTTCTAAAGCAAATTAAATCTAAAAGTTAGAAATTCTAGAAAATCAGAAAGAGTTTACCAAATTAGAAGTTCTATCTTAACAACCTACAGAATAGGAAATATGTTAGTCCTATGAATTAAAAAAAACAAAATTAAAATTAGTAAAATCCTAATCTTAAACTAACTCTAAATCCAATTAATTTCAGAAAATCGTAGCCGTCAATCCCCGGCAACGGCGCCAAAAACTTGTTCACTCCCCAAGTATAGGGTTGTGATGTAGTAATAAACTCGGTAAGACCGAGGTCGAATCCACAGGGACTGAAACCTGTACGCTTTCTAAAAATAACCAGATCTAGAACTAGGCTAAGATGAAATCTAAACCAATTATGATTTGAGGAATAATGGTGAAATAATTAATCTAAAACTTTAGGAAAAATCAGAGAAGGGAAACTAGGGATTCAGAGGATCCACTTGTAGAGATCAGGGAGATCTTATGCCTGGATTAAAAATCAGGAAAATTAACTGAACTGCCGTTGATATTGTTTTCAAGAGATGAGAGGTATATGAATTAGAGTGGATTCCATCACCAAACTATGCCCAGGAGACAAAGTACACAACAGAATTAAACTAATTACCAACCAATCAATGTATGAAGGTTAGGAAGTGTACTGACATCCAACCATGCCCAGGAGACGATGGTGAACAACAGGGCTTCCCGACGTCATAAACATAAAGAGGAAAAGAACATGCTCAAAGCCATTGCAGACCCATTGTAATTTCAGTCACAACAGACCATTAAAGACTGAAAACATTCCCTTAATTAAACCCAAATCAATATCAGATCAGTCTAAACAAAAGGTACAAGCAAAGAGGCCTCTCATCACGCTACAAGCTTCACCTCTTAGCCCTAGCTAAGAGGTTTAGCCCCACATGAATGGGCCCAATCCCTTAGACAAATAAAAAATAAATAAAAAAAATAATAATAAATAAATAAATAAACAAAAAAAACTCTAACTCTGCTCTCTCCCCGGTGCTCCACGTAGAAGCCCAAGCCTCCAGATGATCCTCGTTCTCGATCTGCCTAGCCTCCTTTTATATCTACTAGAATCGGTGGAGCCTCTGTAAAAATAAAATCGGATTCGTGTATAGCTCTTGCACAACAAAAATCGGCGCCTCCCACGTCCCATGTTCCTTGCATTATGTCTGTAAACTCAACGTCTCCTGGGACGTTTTTGGACCAGCAACACGATGGACGGTTTGGATCATCGATCCGACGATGCTCATGAACACACTGGGGCCCACAGCGGCCGGTTTTTGCGGACGCCTGCGAACAGAGATCGCAGCACATGCTGTCGTTGCTAGTAGGGTCCACTTTGATGTATTTTGGAGAAATCCAATCCGTTCAATGTATTGCTCTAAAAAAATAGGTCAGAAACGACTTCTTTTAGACAGATTTTGATGCGGTCCACCTGTTTGTTTGCTCAGCCGTCCAACCTGCTTTTGAACGGGTAAAAACCAATCCTTACTTGTATTTTGCAATTCTGCCCTCTAGGTCTTGGTGATATGGACCTTGGGAATCCAATGGACGGTCCAGATCGTTTAGATCATGGACCATGGTGGCCGACAGGAACCCTCCGCAGCCACTGACGCGAAACAGAGCTTCCGCGTCCACTCTGTGAAGATCGGTGGGCCTCAGGAAGATGTTACTTGTAAAATCCAAGCCGTCCATTGAAATTCTAGCGAAAAACCAGTAAGAATTGACTGGTTTCAGATTGGATTCCGTGTGGCCCACTGACCCTTTCATTCCGCCGTCCATATTATGTTTAACGGCCAGGATCGCTGATAATCTTGCATGGGGTAAAACCGCCACCTAGGCGTTGGTTATGGCCCCCCTATGGATCATATGGACGGATCAGATCATCGATTTGAATGAAGGGTGGACCCCAGTGCGAAAGAACAGCGATCGGCTGAGAAAGACGCTGGGCGTCTTCTCTGTTTTAAAAAAAAACGTCGCTCAGCGTCTGCTGACCGACTTTGGATGTCCTGGTGCGGTGCGGGAATGCACCGCACTGTGTACACGCACCCCCACTAGTGGGGTCTACCGTGATGTTTAATGGAAATCCGATCCGACCATTCATTCTGTCATATCATTCTAGCCGTACGGACCGAAGATGAAGTGTATCCAGACATCAGGTGGGCCCCACTTAAGGATTTAAGGGGCTGATCTGCTTGTTGAGCCACTTCTACAAAGATCCAATGGCTGATTTTTGACGTGTACGGTTGATTTATGGTCCTCAGGCCATGTATGAAGTTTCGGGCCGAACGGATTGTGGGAACCCCATGATCTTGCATTCCGGACGTCCTTCCGGCCGCTTGAGCTTCAGTTTCTCGATTTTCTCGGATCTCGGGCGTTGATCTTGGTTCACTGGGTCTGTCCCTTGCTTCCGTGACTTTGGAGTGCCAAATTCATGCTTTTACTATCGGCCAAATAACGCTCCGATTGAATCCTGCAACAGAACACAATTAAAACCGGCCGTTAAACAGTATTATGTTCGTAAATCCAAGCAGTAACTAGGGTCTGATATGCAATATTTGACCCTCAACACTCATCCTTCGCAAGGATGGTGGGAAAGAAAGCTCAGGCAAAGTCATCTTGCAACAAGGAAATTTACATGTGTAAAATATGTAATCAACTGTGCCAATGAAATTTCAAGTGTAGTTTGTGAACTACGATTCATTAGTCATGGGGTCCATTCTCCTTCTTTGTTGCTCCAAACCAATTCCAACTCACACCATCCTTGCAAAGGATGAGTATGCACTGACCTGCAATAAAAGCCTAACAATGTAAAAGAAAAGACCTATGTGAATAAATGTCAATGCCTAACAATGTAAAAGAAAAGAAAATGACACAACTCACCTTGACGCCCTTTTTGCTCAAAGAAGATTCGAAGAAGTATCCTCTTCCATCTTGGAGAATTTGCAGCTACGAGTCCTCCCTGTGTTTTGTTGAAGTTGAAGCCTTTACAAATGTTTTAAAGAAATTCATCTATTGCATTGATCTTGGAATATCACTTCCAAAGCTGAAAACCATGTAGAGAACATCATAATTTCTGACTCACTGTTAATTTAGAAGAAATACAATAGAACGCATAACTTGGGTGTTAAGTAGGCAGTGGGATTACACAGAGAAACAAGATATAAAAAATCTGCATGTAAAAATTTTTTCTCAATGACCCACCCACAGCCTTTTGAAAGGAGTCCAACTGAATTTTTCATTTCATACTTGTAAATGATATAATTTTTAGAACAAAAGAAGGCCCCGTCACTTTATTTATGTAATACAACTAAGTTCTGCACACTTAAGTGTGACAATTTTTCCATGATGCTACCAGGAAAAAATTCGAATGCAATTTACATAACAAAGCACTCTCCCAAAGCCTAATAATTAATAAAAGATGGTTTAGCCACTTGTGCAATTAGGGAAGGTTCAAAAGGACATACATATTTATTATTTTTTAGTGATTTAATTGCTTATGGGAGATATGTAACACTTTAAAATGCATCTCCAATCAAGATTTTGGAATTGGGGTTTGATAAAATGATTGCTGATTTTATTTGAATTCTTCTGTTTTTCCTATGCTTATGGTTCTTTTCAGTGATTGAAATGCACATGTATGTCTTTCTTTTTTTTGTGCATGTGAATGATATAAAGCATTATAATTCAAGGTTCTTGTAGTCTAGGTCTGATGAATTAAAAGCTGGGATTGTGTGATTTGTGCCATTGCTATGATTCTGTTTTTTCCTCTTTTTTTTATATATATATATATATATATATATATATATATATATATATATATATATATATATATATATATATATATATATATATATATAGCGACACCAATGCTTGTGGGAGATTGACATAGCTCTTTATAGTACATGTAAATGCCATAAAACATCTAAATTCATGGCTTTACTTCTATGGGTCTCGATTGAATGAAAAGGATTTCTATGAATCTGTTAGTGTCTTTTTATCAAAAAGAAAAAAAAAAAAAAAGAAAAGAAAAAGGAACTGTTTTTATCGGCTCTCTCTCTCTCTCTCTCTCTCTCTCTCTCTCTCTCTTCTTCTTCTTCTTCTTCTTCTTCTTCTTCTTCTTCCAGTGATTTTAAATGCTTCCATGAGATGGTTATGTAGCTGTTTTAAGTACATGTAAACACTATAAATTAATCCATGGGTTAACCATCTGGATGTTATGAAACAATGCCAAGAATCATATCGATTCTGCTATTTTTGTTACGATTTTGTTTTTTTAGCTTTTCTCATTTGAGGATGTGTTTAGATGCACAAGTGAATTGAATTGTTAGTGTTCAGTTTGATCAAGAGGAAATGACAGAAAATAACCATGTTTCCTAGTATTTGTATTGAGGGATTAACCATCAAATTCCAGCTACATTCATTTCAAGTCCAACTTGAAACTAATGAAATTGCAATTCCTCATTAGATGAATAATTGCAACTGAAAGGACCTAAAAATGATGAGAGAAGACCATAAATGAAAGGACTAAGAAAGGGAAATGGAAATCAATTAATATATTGAAATGAATAATCATATAGCTCAATAGAGTTTAAAGAATTAAACATTCAACATATAAATCCATGTTTCTAAAGTTACTTAATCAAGCCTACATTTACTTAATCAAGCCTATCACGATGGTCCTTTCCCATTCATGCAACTCATTACCTCATCTTTATTTCATTATATAGGTGAAATACCATGCCTCGTACATCTCAAGTCATGGTATGAACATTTACGAATATCCCACAAAAAAAAATAAAAATAAAAATTAGATGGAAGTCACCAGTTGATCATACAAGTAAAATACCATGTCTCAAAAAACTGAGGTCAAAGTTTGAATATTTACAGATATCCCACCAAAATAAAAAAGAAAGAAATTTTGAAAGGCAATTACTGGTCAACAACTTCTCTAGAATCGTGAACAATACTCAACAATATACATCAAGAAACTTCACAAATTGCTCCCATCAGACTTGCACTGTAATGTCATAATCATCATCATCTCATAATGGCAAAGAATTATGAAAAAGATGATCTTCACTGGAGAGAGAAAATTACAAGAATGCCATCTTTCTCATATTTCTTTGCCATGTTCATCACTCTCTTAAATTTGGCGCTTGTATACAAAACCATAAGCAAAAGAGGAAATGAGCTCCCTCTAAATCAGTCTGAAACACCACATGCCTATCTGGTGTTTCAGAGATGGTAACAGATGTATGAGAGGAAGAAATATAGTAAAGGATTTCCTTTTAATAGCAATCAAGTGTGACCATCTGAACTACACAGTTACATCACTTTTTTCATAACTCAGAAATCAAATCTATATATGTATATACACAAAGTTAGTTTGCAGTAGCATTGTCACTCTGAATATCACATTGTACACTTCATTTTTCTGATTTAGAAATGTTAATAGAATAAGTGAGAGAAATACCATAGTGGATTTCCAGCTAAAGGCAATCCGGCCACAAAAGTTGCAAGAATTCCTATGCAAATGAAAAGCTAGTTGACTGATCCAAGTGCACCTCGAATCTTGGTGGGTGATATCTAAAGCCACCAAACATTTGATGGACATAAAAATTCGAACACTAAAGATTACATATGAACCATTTTAACTTCTAAAGTCCACTACCTCAGATATGTGAAGTGGCACAATGGCAGATGAGTGCCTATCCCAATCCCAGCAGATTGGTGAAGAACATGCAAGTTCACCAGGCTAAAGAAAACACAGCTTTGTTCATGTTGCCTTTCAACCATCACATGATTAGAAGCGAACAAATCATCACAACGAAATGAAAAATTAATGAAAAAATAAATAAACAAATCACATAATTACCAAAATATGAAAACCAAATTCACATCATTAAGCAAACGAAATTTTTTACATTACGGTGGAAATTGCTTTTTGTTTATCTTAATCATCTTTCGGTCAACCAAATTGAAATCACTTTGGAAGAGCTTACCAAAGAAGGATCTTTCATCATGTTCTGTTGCCCCATAGATGCTTTGAATCCTTGGATGCATAAATCGGTAACCGATAATCGGCCAGTCAACGATGATTTTTCGTAGTGGTACTACTTCCTACAATAAAAAAGAGAGGAAACAAGTATTGAATAACTGCCTCAAGACTACAAGGTTACCAAATGGAGTTTTGGTTTAGCATATGTAGCAAAACAATCAGCTTTAACTAACTTGAACAACTAATTGGTCCATAATTGTATATCTTCTCATATATAACCTTTTCAAATGAGAAAGAGGGGGAGGCAGGGAGGGAGAGGGCAGAATTTCAAGATGGAAACATGGAAAGAAAATAATAAAAATGATGATGATGAAGAACAAGAGATGCACACCTACACATGCGCAACTGTCTTGATCAAAGAGAAGAACAGTGGAAACTTACAGCAGCTTTATCTTGATCAAGGAGTGACACTTTGTATTGCTCTGCCACAATCTCTGAGGTGATTCCCATGGGAATCAAGTAGTCTTTAGCATGACTTGGTTTGGACGGATATGAACCTGCCCCATCAGATGCATCGGAAGATGGGTAATGGTAAAAACTGAAATTGTTTTGCACAATCTCTTGAAGAAAGAAAATTAAAGAGCTCTAGTAAATCAGTCATTCATAATGCTTGTTTATGATGGGGTATACAAGGTACCCCAAAAATCTTTGATTCAAGTAACTATGGGCATATGGGTGATGTAAGGATAAAAATAAAAAATGGTAAAAGCAAATAACATCATTTGATGTGCATGCCTCCATCACAGTCAGTCCTATAATGAGAGTGGCATTAAACCTCGAACTCAAAAGGGTTAATCATATAATGCACATTACCCCAACTAAATCAAAATAATTTCACAAGCTTTGTGAAAGCCAGTAACATCATTCAACATGCATGCATTCATCACAAATAATCCCATTAGATGAGCAATGTTAACAAAACCTTCAACTCATATAATGCGCATTACCCATCTAAAACAAAACAACTTCAAAAACCTTGCCAAATAAAAGGATCTAATTTAGTGGAAGGAATTTACCATGAGTGATGGCTAAGATTATAAAATCATTGTGATTTTTGGAAATGCCTATCAACACCATGGCCCAGCTATAAAGCTTAGCAATGAAGCCCTCACTATCCAAACATGAATCTCTGGCTGGAATTGCAATTGTAGCGGATAAATAAGATGAACACTAACATGCAAATCCCTCCAAATAAAGCAACACACGTATGGTAGGGACTAGACCGCAATAGGAACAATTGGGAGGAGTGATTCTAACCAAAGAAATGAGATAAAGAATGCGCAATTATTGCAATTTATAGTAGACTCATTGCAATTTTCCACGACATGGATGACCGGACAAATTGAATCAATTTGAAATTATGTTCAACTCAACATCCATATAACCAATACTTTCCACACACAGAAATGAATGTGAATATTCAAGCTCAATCAAGAGATGAAATTTTTGTAATAACATAATATTATTGAAATCATCCATGCATCCAAACAAATCATCTATTTCAAAATTAAAAGCAGCTTGCTTTTCCCGATCATACTACATATGATATTAACCACTAAAATGAGTTGAAGTACCTGATTGATAGTGTGGATATGACATTGTTTTCCTACAGTGTGGTCCACTTAAGATTTTAATCTAACTCATTTATGAGCTCATGCCCTAACTTTATATAGAAAAATGGATGGACGATGTGGATAAAACACATACATCATCGTAACCTATAGAGCTTTGACTCGTGTACTGCTGGTGTTGGAGTCACTTGCCAAACTATAAAATCAGGCCTTAACACAGATGGGAAGCAAATTGAAAAACACATGGAGGGAATGATCCTAGCCATCCATTTTGTGGTCTTTAACTGCCAACATTTAGTGCAACAAAGTCACCCAAAAAATAAAATCTCTTTTATGTTTTTTTCAATCCATCCTCCATTTTCTTCTTAACAACAAAATCCATATTTACTAATATTCCCATTTTTCTAAATTTTAAAAGAATGAGTTCGGACTGCAAAAGTGTTGGCTCTAGCACTCGTACTTTCAGCCCAAACCCTAACCAAGGACTCCAAAATTACCAAGTACTCATAAACATTCATTGCAAGCATTTTCTGTCTATGTGCATGAAAACACCATCATTACCTTTAAATCCCATCCAATCCACCCTAATCCGTTCAAATTTGTCGGGACGTGTTTGGTTCGAGGGATTGGAAGGGATGGGGAGGTTTAATCCCGGAACTAGGCGTGTCAAACAAACTGGATATAGCAATCCAGGGATAGAGCAAAATTAGTATTTATTCTAGTTCTAATGCTTGATTGTAATGTGTAAGTATTAGAAACACAACCATGTTTATAAAGTCATTGGACAGCCAATTACAATGCTCTCACCAAAGAGTGGACCATCACGCTACTATAAACATGTTTATAAAAAAATACACATTTGAAATATTTATATTATTTTAGATTTTCTAAATATTTTTTAAAGAATTTTTCAAGTAATTGTTTTTAAACTGTTGTAGCGTTGTAACGGTTGTTATTGCTCCGTATAGGTTGTTATGGTTGATACTCATATCAGTAGCAGTGGTGACCATATACTCCACTCTAACCAATACGAAAACTTTTGCCCTACCCTGATGCATGCCTGTAGGCTTCCTAAAAATGACCATTAGACATCTTTTCTATGCCTAATTTAGATTTAAAGTGTTAAGTTGATGGAGTTTTTTCCATATTAGAATATACATAAGTTTTTATAAGCCCACATGCCTGTGGAGGCTTTCCCATCCACATGCAAGCTCACCTGCCAGTATTACCACTCATGTGAGAGATCTGAGCTTCCCCACTTGGTGGGCTAGATCTTTTGGCCCTATAATGAGGCCCTCTCTTTTCTTGTTGGTCAAGTGAATAGACATTGATCATCCTTCTCAATTGCATAGTTTAAATACTCAAAAACTCCACTCGACTCAATACTCAGCTGGGTTGGGTAGACTCAAATAAATCGTTATTTGACTGGACTCAATATTTAATAAATTAATTAAGTGATATTTAAGATGAGATTAGTATTGAAAATGATGAAACAAAATCAGTTAAGGATTCCAAATGTATTCCTTGCAACTCTGTTTTTCAATAAAAATATATCCTGGCTGGCGAGTGACTCGGTTGAGTTGGCCGGGTTTTCAAACCAACTCACAAGTCTTGTCATGAGTCGATTTGAGTTATGCCAGTCACTGAATTTCATGAAACTCGGATCTAAATCTAGCTGAGTTGACCCCATTGAGTTTTGAGTTAACTCGCTTATACGTCATAAAGGGCTATCCAGACCATCCCATATTGTAAGACGTTGGAGCATATCTTTGGAATCGTAGCCATCCAATTAATGGCCATGGAATGGAAGGTGTTCACTCTCCAAGTATAGGGTTGTGATGTAGTAATAAACTTGGTAAGACCGAGGTCGAATCCACAGGGACTGAAACCTGTACGTAATCTGAAACTAAATAGAACTAGAATTAGACTAAGATGTAATCTAAATTGAATGACAATTGAGGAATAATTGTGGAATAATGAATCTAAAACTTCAGAAAATTCAGAGAAAGGGAACTAGGGATTCAGAGGATCCACTTGTATAGATCAGGGAGATCTTATGCCAGTATCACAAATTATGGAAATTTACTGAACTGCCATTGATATAGTTTTCAAGAGATGAAAGGTGTATGAATTAGAATGGATTCCATCACCAAACCATGCCCAGGAGACAAAGCAAACAACAGAATTAAACTAATTACCAACCAATCAACATGCTATGAGGGTTAGGAAAGGGTACCGACATCCAACCATGCCCAGGAGACGATGGTGAACAACAGGGCTTCCTGACATCAGACACATAAAAGGAAAGGAACATGCTTAAAGCCATCACAGACCCATTGTAATTTTAGTCACAACAGACCATTAAAAACTAAAAAATATTCCCTTCATCAACCAAATTCAACATCAGATCAATCTAAACAAAAGGCAAGCCAAGAGTTCCCATCACACTACAAGCTTCACCCCTTAGCCCTAGCTAAGGGGTTTTAGCCTGACATGGATGGACTGATCTCCATGTAAGTCATAGAAAGAAAACAGAAAAAATAAATATAAAAATAAAATAAATTCAAACTCTCTCTCTGCCAATCCGCATCCAAGCTCCCAGCCTCCAAGCTGTCGATCCCTCCAAAATTCAATGCCCCCCCTCTCTCTCTCTCTCTCTCTCTCTCTCTCTCTCCCTTTTATAGAGAACAAACGGAGTCGAGAGGGTGGAGAAGTCATGTGGCTGTTTACGCACCCCCTGCGTAAGTAAGCATGAACAGACTTGTGCTCGACCGGAATTTTTGGATGGTGCATAGCTTCACCTTCATATCTTTCATCATATCTAGGGTTGGCCTGGGCTTGTGCTCCATATGGATGGTCCGGATTTTCCATCCAAGAAAAGTTGGTGGGCCACATCTTCCCGAACGTCCGAAAATCGTGGACGTGGGTAACGAACGCACAGGAACTGCGTTGAGCTCTTGGTGGGGCCCACTTAGACTATCTTTTTTAAAATCCACTCCGTCCACCAAATTACTCTTGAAATTTCTGTCAAGAAAGAATGGTTTTTCCTGTCCGTTGATGCTACCCACCTGATCAATCTTACAGCCGTTCAACCGGCGTTGGAATGATTGGGACGCCATTATCGCTGTCTTTTTGAAATTATGTCACCTAGGCTTGGATGATAGGAAGCGTGGGCTTCTGATGGACGGTCCAGATCAGACTTTTGAAGCACGGTGGTGGCCCACAAGATTGGTCCGCAAGCTCTGTTGCGAAACAGAGCTCGTGCGGATCTTGCTGTGATTGTGATGGGACCCCTAATCAGTGTCGTTTGAGAAATCCACACCGTCCATTGCACTCTACTCGAACAACCAATTGGAAATGGCTAGTTTTTCTTTTTAGACTTGGTGTGGCCTACGTCGTTTTTTACTCCGCCGTCCATCTTACGTTTGAGGCTTCACGTATGTGCAATGGTTACATGGGACAAAACGGACACCTAGGAGAGGGTCACGCCCCCCCTCTGGACATAATGGACGGTCCAGATCGTTGATCCGAGCATGGACATGATCGCGGAATGGTCGTGAAAAGCAAACAGCGTCCGGACGTGTTTCTTACACACGTATTGCGCTGAGATGCTCGGTGAGCCCCATAGTGATATTTTTAGTTAAATCTATCCCGTCTATTGTATTCCTGGTGAAAAACCAGTCAGGAAGGAATGGTTTTCATCAAGTTTTCGTGCGGTCCACTATATCAAACCAACTCACCGTTAATCTTGTATTTTTCGACGAGTGTATAGGGCCAAAAGGCCACCTTGTTGAGGGTCTTCACCACCCCTTGGAGTGATTGGGTGGTTCAGATCATCTGATTGGATGATGTGTGGGGTCCACTATCAAAACCCATCGGGCCAGCGTTCGTCCGCTGGACGCTGTCTGCATGAGAGAGGGAGGATGCGGGTCAAGCTTAGTTTGACCAGCCTCCCTTATTTAGTACATATTGAGTGCACTTGTACATTGTGCACAGCCACAGATAATGGCGTCCACTCGTGATATGTGTAGGAAATCTGCTCTGTTCATCTTCTTCCCCATCTACTTCAAAGCGTTGAAGCCAAGATTGAAGCATATCCAGAGATTAGGTGGGCCCAGAATCATGATTCTGAGGGCTGATCTGTCCGTTAGGCCACTTCTAGGGGGATCCAACGGCTGAAATTTGACGTGTACTGTTAATATAGGGCGTTCAGGCCACGTATGAAGTCTCGTGTCAATCGGATGGCAGGAATCCTGTGTTGTTGCATTCTGGACGTCCTTCGGGCCACTTGAGCTTCAGTTTCTTGATTTCCTTGGATCTCGGGCGCTGATCTTGGTTCACTGGGGTCCGTACCTTTCTTTGATGACTTTGGAATGTCAAATCCATGCTTTTGATACTCGTTTTCAATCCACGCTCCCAGATTCACCTTGCATCATAACACGATTAAAATCAGGCGATAAACAATATCATGTTCATAAAATCATGTAATAAATGGGGTCTAATATGCAATATTTGACCCTCAACAGAAGGATGGTTGAAAGTACACTTATAAGTGGCCTATTAGCTTTCTTTTTGCTCGGGGCCCAACATGGAAATTACACATCTAATGATCAGAAACATATCACGGTGGGACCCTTCAAAAAATAAGAGTGGGTGTCTGTGCCATGACTGGAAGTGTATCAGGTGTTACTCATGTAACACTGTAGCGAGTGTTCCCTTAACCGTCGAGCCCATCTTGATGTATGTATTGTACATCCACGCCATCCGTTTTTACGTCTCATTTTAGTACATGATTTTTTTTAAAAAAATGAAGCAGATCCAAATCTCAAATGTACCACAGCACAAGAAACGGTGGACATTGAATACTCACTGTTGCAAATTTCTGATGGCCCACCATAATGTTTATTTACCATCCAACTTTTTGATAAGGTCACATGGATGAAGGTAGGGTGGGTTGGGTCAGGTTGGTGCTCAACCCTAGCCCAACCCATGGTTCATGTACCTCCACCCTAACCCAACCCAACCCAACCCAATTTTAAGTTGGGAATTCACAACCCAAGCTTAACCCAAGCAAGCTTGGTTGGGTTGGTCAGATGGATACATGCTAATATTTTTGTTATAATGTTAGTTTATTATATTTTAATACACGTCTTATTTTTTGTACTTATAATTTTATTAATTATATGTAGTTATTTATAGTAAATAACTTTGTTTTGTTTTTAAACAAATAAGTTAAAATATAGGACAATTAATCCTTTAAAAATGTAGCACGCAATCAAATCCAGGGATATAGTAAAATGAATGTGTTAGAGTCAGCAAAGTGATTGGACTCAAAATTCAACCGAGTCAAGTTGGCTTGGCCAATTTTAGGTCAATTTGAGAAGTTGTAGAACTATGAAAACAAAATTTTCATTAATAAAACTTTTATTATTGGCACACTTAAGTATGGTTGAAGGCACAAGAACCATACCATGAATAGAATTAAGGGCAGCTTTTAAAACCAAAACAGCAACTCTCAACTTCTCCTGCAAGACAGGATACAAGAACATCAGCCACATACAATTCAGATGTATTTTACCTTTGATATTTGACCAAAATTGTTCTCTAAAATCAAGCAAAACCACAAACAGATGTTACCATGAAATGGAACTCAGAATTGATGTAGAAAAGATTGAAAATACCTCAACTGATTACCTCTACCAAATTAATTAGGAATTCATAAGATCATTAAGTAATAAAGGTATCATATCTATGAAATTGGTCATGTTCTATCACCCATGATGTTTTTGATAAATCTACTCCGTCCATCCATTTTGTGAGCTCATTTTAGAACTTAAGACCAAAAATGATAAGGAAAAGTCATGAAGACCTACACAAGGGCTTAATATCGAAGCACACGATTTTTAAAATTAGTAGAGTGTCTGTATACCGAAGCCCACTCTTTGCTTCAAATAATCCATCATTTTTCCTAATCGATGTCACATGACCATCTGATTGCACATCATCTTTTCTATCTAAGATTGATATGTAATTAATAGCTCCAATGCATGCAACGAACAACATCCATACAACATTCGTTTGACGAATAAATATTCGCAAGCCCCCAAGCTATAGAAAGGGAAAGGTAACACCAGTAAGATACATTGACTAAAAAGAAAAAATAAAACACCTGAAATATATCTTTCTCTTTTTTTTAAAAAAAAAAAAAAAGGAAAGGAAAGGAAGAAGAAGAGGAAGAAGAAGATTTCAGCATAAATAACAAGGGTGTAGGTCAAACAAGTACATTGCACACGCTAAATATGTTATGCTGTCGGAGAGAGAGAAATAGAAGAGCAGGGGATATCGTACATTTTGCTCGGGGCGAAAGTTTGGAGAGTACCTATATAGGTCAGTTTTGAATTGTACACGTGGGGCCTCAAATCCCAACCCTTCAGCCCATGGCCATGACAGTTAAGAAAGAAAATGTAGCAATGGATTGAGTGCAACAAAAAGCAAGGATCTGGGGAATTCTTAGTGCATGGGTAAACTACTATAAGGCCCATTGTTGAATGGCTGAGCCCCACTAGTACAAACTGAAAACCCAAACAGTACTAAACAAACGGTTAGGCCAAGCATTGTATAATACCTCTAGGAAGTATGCATTAAACAAAATCATCTAGCAATGTTTATGTCTTAAGTGTAACAAGTAGCCATACATTTCAATCTCATGATTTTGGCCAACTCATTTACTTTCCCAAACTCCCAATCACAAGTATGCATTAAACAAAATCATCTAGCTATTAGTTATATCATGTGTCTTTATATGTATGTATCATGTATGTATTACATATCGTTTCTACAAAAATTTAAATGATACAGAATTTCTTTTAACACCGGCTTCGATAGCTAATACAAAGACCCAAGACCAAATTCATCATTTTTGACAATAGCATGCCGCCCAATCTAACTCCCATTTAATCCATATCCTTTTTTAAAGCATGTTTGACAATTGTTAAAACTTCGACATTAAATTGGATTTGGATATGAATTATATGGTGATAGGGACATCCAAGCCGTCCATTTGTGAGGACTACTAAACTGGGTCTTAAAAGAGGGGGAAAAAATCTTTTTCTTACTTATGGAAAACATGGAACAAACAAAAAGGCCATCTAAACATTTCAAACTTATGTAGCAAATAAGTAACAAAACCCCAACTGAAAGTACAAAATTTTCCAGGAGTTTCAGGCCCCAACAACTGCAAAACCTAAAATTAAACTGTGATCTCGAACGTTCTCAATCGTACTACTTTAGCACCAGCCCCCTCATAAAAGGAACTTCATTTTTTTCTTCCAAAAATCTAATGAATCAACAAAAACTGACCAAAGAAAGCCATATCCAAAAACATTACTTCTTACCAAAAACAAGGGAAAAATATCTACAAAATCCAACACCACATACAAATCCAAGAAGCAAACTAGACCCAAAAGCCTAGAACTTTCAATCTTTCTAATTCCACGTTCTAGCATAAAAATGAAAAAAAAAAAAAAAAACATTGGAAACAATAAATGTGCAAACACCATTTCTCACCAGAAAAAACTCTGCAAAAATCAACCCAACCAACAAAATCCAGCAGCAATTATACACCCTAAACCTAACAGAAATGCCACTCAAAATTGGAAGAAGAAAAAAATGTCTAGACCCTCATTTCGTACTAAGAAGACATCTCAACATGATCCAACGTCATACATAATACCTTAAAAACCCAAATGTTCAAAGTCCTACTCTTCTCTCTCCTTCGAACATCAAACCCGAAATCAAGATTTATCTTTTCATTGCAAAGCTAGCACCATTCTCATTATCATCCCCTTCAAAATACAAATCGAGAGACCCACATCCACATTCATCATTTCTTACCCTAGGATTAAAAAATAACACAAACAAAACATCTTTTTAATTTACTCCAAACAGCAAAAGTGAAAGAAAAAACACATCCAGATTCGTCACTTCCAACAATGAAAATAGCTTTCACATTTAGCGTTCTTCTAAACATCTAACCAAAAAGATCCACTTCCAAATTCATCATTTCTACAAGAAGAAGATTATAAAAATAAATAAAATAAAATAAAATAAAATAAAATTACTTCTGGCTTTTGTCTCCTTCAAACATCAAGGCACAAAAAACCTAAATCCAATTCAAAGAAAGGAACTTCTTCATTTTCTCCCTCCTTCATGCATCCAAAAGAAACACTCTATCCAAGCTCATAATTTCTTATCAAAGTAAGCAAAATTTTCAGTCTTGGAGCCTTCAAACATCAACGTGCATGTGGGTCCACACACACAAACAAAACTTCCAAATTCATCATATTTCTTATCAAAAAATAAAAAGAGAGAGCATTCTCATTTTCCCTTCTTTATGAAAATTCCACATTCAAATTCACCATTGCTTAAGCACCTTTTTCATTTTGATCTCCTCCAAACATCAAAACGCACATCCAAATTCATCATTTCTTACCAAGAAAAAGCACCTTTTTCACTTGCATTCAAACATCAAAACCCTAAATCAGAAAAAGCACCTTACCGTTTTCTCACATTATAAAATCTCTAAATCCCCAATTTGTAAATTCAGAAAAACCTATTTTGGGGTCCACATTCAAATCGACAATCTACAAGCTACTAACTCCCAAATTCATAAATTGGCATTAATATTGAGAGAGATTGAGAGAGAGAGAGATACCTCACTATCGTGAATGAACTTCAAACGAGCTAACGAAGAGAGAGAGAGAGAGAGAGAGAGAGAGAGAGAGAGGGCGTGCGTGGGTAGGGCGTTCGGCAACGGCCCGCAAGAGAGATCAGTGAGAGAGGAAGAGAGAGAGGAGGCGAGAGAGAGAGACAGATAGAGGAGAGGGTGGAGAGATCGAGAGAGAGAGAGGAGAGAGAGATAGAGAGTGAGAGGAGGGAGAGAGGAGAGAGAGAGAGAGAGAGAGAGAGAGAGAGAGAGAGAGAGATGGAGAGCCGCGGGATGGGCCTTAGGTTGAGTAGCGAGTTGGCTACTCAAGTGACATCACCATGTTCTGTGGGCCCCACTATGATGTATGTGTTGTATCCACACCGTCCATCTATTTTGAGATATTATTTTAAGACATGAGCCAAAGAATGAGACACGGATAAAAAGATGTAGTGGACCTCACCACATAAAACAGTGGGGAGAGTGACTCCCCCTTGTTGAAACTATCCTAAGGCCCACCATAATTTTTATTTGAAATCCAACTGGTTCAAAAGCTAAAAAGACATAAAATAAGGTAAAACACGAATATTATTATAAGCCTATGGCTTATCCTTTCAGCTATTATAAGCTTAATAGCTGATTGAGATGGACGGCTACCAAAATCGGCTAAAAAAAAATAATTCTGAAAAATAAATATTATAATAAGCCTATGGCTTATCCTCTCACAACCATACATTTGTTCAGTGATCACAAGGTGAACCAAGATGATTTTTGGGACAGGGACTCTTTGTATTTTCCCTTCATATAAGTCTGGTTGACCTTATTAAGGTCTGTGGGCCCTAGGAAGTTCTTGGTTGGTGAGCATTCAATCACCACAATTTCTCCAAGATGTGGAACCACGTATCAAAATGCTCCCCTTTCCATCTCAACCAAAATAGTAGATATAAGAGTTGACCTCTACCATATCGGTGGCTTAGTAAGAACTGTCTTTGTGTTGCTTTTTTGATACTAGATATTTTATCAGACCAATTCCTAGAGATCTATCTAATTGGGGCATCTACACAAGAAAAGAAAAATAAAGGGGATCAAATTAAAGGCCTCCCACCTTGATGTATGTACATGTTGTCTATACATTTTGCCAGCTTATTTTAAGTGTATGAGCTTAAAAATAAAGCATATTCAAATCTTAAGTAGACCATACCATATGAAACTCTCACTATTAAAAACTTTCTACAGTTCACTGAAATGTTTATTTGCCACTTAACATATTGACCAGGTTATACGAGCTTAGATAAAGAAAAAAAAAAACAGCTTAATGCAAAAATTTCGTGGTACACAAGAAATAATTTTTAATGGTCAATCATCATTGTTCATGTAATGCAGGTCACTTCAAATTTTTGGATCTATTTAATTCATTTATGGAATGATAACTTAATATAAGCTGGCAAAATAGATTAACAGGCTTTGGAGACTTGCCCTTTTCTCTAGCTTCAGGGTCCTACGGGGAGAGAGGAACAATTGGTATTTTCATAATAAAATTGAGCTAACTACATAAGTCTTCGAGAGGGTTAAATTTGTTGAGGGACACAATTTAAGGTACCACCATAGACATGTATGATTCATCTCAGGTGTTGGGCCATGGCCCAATTCTCTTCAACATGAACGGCTAATTGTCTTAGATGTAGCACATATATGGTGATTAGAATTTTTTGTTTGATACGTGTAATTTTTTTACTTAAGGAAGTTGATGGTGATTTTCTCAAGGACTGACTTGACCTGATGATCTTTACAAATTCTCATTTTATGTGAACGAGGCTTTGGTGGATCCTTGACAATGCCCTGCAAAATGGATGGTTAAAAAGGGTAATCAGAAAGAGCCTGACAATTAATTTGAACCTCAATTCAATATACTCCTTCACCCAACTATTCATTTATCCATGGAGATTATTTGGGAGTGTGTATTCGGTGGTAATTGATGTGAATCAGTAAAGTTAGTGCATTTGGGAGTGTATTTGTTGTGACTTTGAATCCAATTTGCTGACGGTCTGGCCAAATTGGCTAGTGGGGGTGCCCCAAACAAGCTTTATCTCATCCAGCATAACTTCCCCAAGCCCATTAGAGACTCCATTCTTCTGGACAGATCAAACTTTGGCTTTATCAGATCAGCCAAACCAAAAATAAGTATCCGTGGGCGTCTCTCTCTCTCTCTCTCTCTCTCTCTCTCTCCAAATTTCTGGCTTCTTTCATTTCTTACTCCCATGGGAGGCGTCATATAGCCTAGGACAACATGTTTTGCTTTCACCCTTTCTCCAACAGCTGGGTGCAGTGCCATATTCAGCTAAATATTCTAATCCCCTGTTTATTTTTTCTAGTTTTGTTCTTCTCATAGGATAGGAGTGGCCTGCTTCTTAGCTAGGCCCTCCCGAATCGTCATCTTGTATGCTTGTCCATATTAATATATAGCTCTTTTCCAAAAAAAAAGAAAAAGAAAAAGAAGAAGAGATAATGTGATATCTTCTCTTCTGTATAAAAAAGTTGTAAAAAAGTTGAGTCATAAAGAAGGATAGACAAAAAAATTTATTAGCTAGAGACAAAAATAAATAAATAAATAAATAATCAGACTAGCAATTATACAACAAAATTTAAATATAAAAAGAGAAATATAAAGTGTTTCTATTTTAAAAAATTGGGTAAATAAAAGAACAAGTGTAATAAACTCAAAGAGAGCCAAAAAGTAAAAAAACATCTTCAGATGCAACGAATATAACAAAAAGTGCATAATCATAGTAGCAATGTTATTCGATTAGCGATCCTGAGTAATGAGTATTTTTAGGACACGTGGATTCTTGATTTATTTGATCCTATCATGTGTTCTTTTAAGGATTTGTTGACCAATTATAGGCAATATGAAGGGTGAAATAGTTCTTTTTAAAAATAATACTACTTGCAAGACTATCGAAATTAGGACAATTATAATTAAGATATTTGATGGTATTATTAGAACTCTAATAGAAGTGTGATACATTCAAATCCAAAGAAAAATATAATATTTCGATATGATCTTTGAGTGTGCCTTGATTCTAACGGCTACAAGGTAACAGCAGAATGTGATATCATGAAAATTGTTGAAAGGGTCCTGATGGTGATGAAAGGAAAGAAAGTTAGTGACTCATATGAACTTATACAATGTACGGTTTCAAGTAAAGCATTGATGACCACTCCAGGAGGTGTAGACTAAAAGTTTTTATTGCTTGTGTTGGGGTCACTTGATCGAACGTCATTTAACAGGGTTGCAAAAGAGGAACTTGCTCAAGGATGTAAATCTTTTAAGTTGGACTTTTGTAAGCACCACATTTTTTGAAAGTAGTGCAAAGTGAGTTTCAAGACGGTGATACATTATACTAAGGGTATTTTGGTTATATATACTTAGATGTTTGAAGTCCTTATAAAGTCTTTTCAAAAGATGATCAAATTATTTTATTTTCTTCATTAATGATTACTCAAATAAAGTTTAAATATGCACTTTGAAGCCTAATTTCAAGGTATTAGTCACTTTTAAGTGGTTGGAAGCCTTAGCTAATAGATGGTTAAGAAAGTGTAAAATAAGTGAAGCACTTAAAGATGGTTAATGGTGAAGACTTCAAGTCAACTAGGTTCATAAAAATTCTATGAAGATGGGGATATTACTCATCACTACGGGGATATTACTCATCACTTCAATACCCAATTACACAACAACTGGTAGTTAGAATGTCTAAGTACTGGAAAAATCCATTACAGCCAGTAAGATACTTGGTACAGACACAAGCTGATATCTTTGAATTCAACGTGTGGACATGGATAACTATTACTCATCACTACGGGGATATTCATGATCATTTGTTGGGACCACCGAGATGTGGCTCACAAATCCAGCCCATCCATTATGTGTGTCCCACTTGGATGAGGAGTCAGTCCAAGTTTCACATGCATCAAAATTAATGGTCCGGTAAGGGCTCTATGGGGCCCACTACAATATATGTGTTCTATCTAAGTGATCCATTTATTTTGACATTTCATTTTAGGTCATGAAACCAAAAAATCAGGTAGATCAAAGGCTCAAGTGGACTACACAGTAGGAAATAATGAAGATTAAATCACATGTGATTCCTATAATGTGGTTCACTTGGACCTTCAATATAACTCATTTTTGGTATTATGTAATAAAAGTAAGTATTAAAATGTTTGAACGGCATGAATAAACCACATATATCACGGTAGCCCCACGTAGCCCCTAACGGACCGTCTCATACCCAATTCACGCCCAAAATGGGCACCCAATTCGAAAATGGTGGCTACTCCCCCTGCCACCATTATTTAGCTAGTGGTTGGTGCTCTATATGCCCCACCATGATGTATGTGTTTCATCCATGCCGTCCATCTATTTTCATAAATCATTTTATGGTATGAAAGAAAGACATGAGATATATCTCAATCTCAAGTGGACCACATTACAAGAAACAGTGTTAAATGAACAATGACCATTAAAAACGTTTTGGGGAGTATAAAAGTTTTGGATCAGCCCGATATTTTTTTTTCCCTTGATCTGGGTCTTTATAACCTAATCAACAGATTGGATGTCAAATAAATAGTACAGTGGGCCGTAGGAGGATTTTAATGGTGAATATCCAATCATTATTGTTTTCTCGTGGTGTGGTCCATCTAAGATTTATATCCCTATGAATTTTTGTAACAACCCCTAAAATGATATGTAAAAATGGATGAACGGAGTGGATGAAACACATACATCATGGTGGGCCCACATAGCACCGACCATCAACCACGTGCTGGTGTCAAGGTGAGTAGCCAATCCGTCTCTGCCCAAATCATGCCCTAAATTGGTGAGAGCGCGCCTAAAACTTCCCAAAAGGAAATTTGATTTTTTACTTTCCCTCTCTTCGTTCCCCTATTCCCTTTCTCTCTTGCCCGATCTCTGCTCCCTATTCCTCTCTCTCTCTCTCTCTCGATCTTCGTCCCGATCTCCTTTCCCCTTCTCTCTCAAGCCCTCCAAGCAGAGGAAGCAAAAGAAGAAAGTAGAAGATAAGGTTCGTCTCTCTCTCTCTCTCTCTCTCTCTCTCTCTCTGTGTGTGTGTGTGTGTGTGTGTGTGTGCGTGTGTGGGGTTCTCGAAGCTCTGTTCTGCTATTACAAATGATTTTTTTTTTGGATTTCTGATATCTTCTGTAACATGGGTTTTACTCTTTCTTAGTATAGCAGTTGGAATTTTGAAAAAAAATGATATTCCTCTGATTGTTGTAGACATAAGAAAAAAAGGAAAAGAAAAATGAGATGGATTATCCGAATTTCTGGTTTCTTGTTGCACACAAACACACACAAAACGGAAAAAAAATATATTCAAATGGGTTCTCAAAAAGATGTTTCCTATTTGAAATTTTGGTTGGTTGAATTCAATTTAGCTGTGTTTGGATGCACATGTGAATTGAATTTGTAAAGATTGGACTGCTCTAGTCCACGTTCTGATTGAGATGTATGTATGTATGTGTATGAAATGTAGGGATGTAAGTTGTCATGGTCATGTTGCAAAATCGTTATTGACTCATTTCTTCTTGGAAATGAAGTGGAAATGAATAAATCCTCTCTCTACATGTGAAACTGTGGTCTTGTTCTCATCCAAACAATCTGGATATACATTGCATTGGCAATATTTCTACTTGTAAAAGCCTGGTTTGGGTTGTACCAAAGGTCCAAAACGTGTTGTTCCTGAGTTTCACAAACAATCCAATTACCCTTGATTTTGTAGCTAACCAAACTTCAAGGAGAAAAATTAGGCTGATTTCATAGACAATCCAAGAATTTTATTTTTTTTTTGTAGAAAATGACTGCTGTTTTTTGTTTACACTGTTTGGATTGTAATTTAATCAACATATGAGGAATCTGTGGAAAAGAATTCTTTTTAAGTTTAGAGTCATGATTTCATTAATAGAATATGAGATAACTGTTTCAGTTTTCCAGAATTTTGATGAAAACTTTCTGTATGTTGATTAATTTGTGCATATCTTCAGATTAACCTAGAGTCAAAATTGTATAATTCTTTTACAGCAAAAATTAAATTTCTCAGATTCCTAACCTTGTCATCTTTTTGGCTGCCACATGACTGATAAATTGAGAAGAAGTTTTCTCGAGTATAATTCTTTTACAGGAAAAAATAAATTTCTCAGATTCCTAAGCTAGTCATCTTTATTGACTACCGCATGACTGAAAAATATGAGCAGAAGTTTTCTCCAGGTGTTGTTTTTGCATTAGAAGACTCACCAAATTCTAGTTATAAATGTAGTTGGAAAGAGGCTACAAGTGTGTGTATTCACCTAAAAAAAATAAAATAAAATATTACATTGAGTTGGCTGGTGGTAATCTTGGTGGGTTGCATCTGTTAGACGGTTTGGATGTCAAACACATATCATCAGGGAGGGCCCCTGGTTTTGGATTCTTCACTTTTTAAAGAAAAATTAACAAAGACCATTTATGTAATTTTCTCCTTTAAAAAAGGCAGCTTGAATTTTAGTTCTCTCAGGCACTATTTGGTAAAATCGAACCATGAGGAATTAACATTTTACCATATACTGCCTCAGTGAGAAACTACCCGGAGGTGCCTTTTAAGAATGAAAATTACAAAAGCTCACCTGGTATGTGTATAATATAACATCCCAGCCATCCAACATACGCATCCCATCATGATGATCACATGAACCAAAAATCAAGCTGATTATCAAAAAATCAGATGGGCCACTTTTTTATTATAAAAAAGTCAGATGGGCCACACTTGAATTTGTATGTTTTTGAGTTATGTATATATATTTTTTTCGCATTAGCCTACTTTGTCATTGGATTTCTTATATTTTTTATTCACCTAATAATCATATTGGTGTACTTCTGTTGAATGGATTAGATGTTATACACATGAGGTCGAGCTGTATGGGCCCCACCATAATGTATGTTGAAAATCAACACCATGAATTTGATGGGTCCTCTTTAGGTTATGAGATATCTAAAAAATCAGCCATATGCAGAATTCAGGTGAGCCATATCAGTTAGAATCATGTGAATACATGCCTAAAACATATAAAAGCACTTTGGGGGTGACCTGAGTTTTGGATGCGAATGAAAATTGGTCTAGCCCACCATCCAACCGACATTTTTGCAACCAATTATTGTTTTGTATGTGTTGTACATCGAGTTGAATTGAGTCGAGCTGGCCTCAGATCGACTCGCCTCAGCTGATGGCGACCTCGGCAACTTGGCTCGGCTCGGTCCCGAGCTTAATTGGTAGCTCGGCTCGGTACGGTCAGCAGCTCGGGCCAAGTGCGAGCCAAGATTGAGCCGAGATCGCCATTGAGACATTTCCACAAACACTTAAACTGCAACTTCAAAATCCCACTGTTTTACAAACGGAGGCAATGGTTTTACATGTATTTTCTCAAATGCCTTCCAAGTAACATTTAAAAAAAAAAAAAAAACAAAGTGAAAAAAGGTATTTGTTTCGTGTACAAACATTCTTTGCCACCTTGCCACCAGCCAAACCTTTCTTGCCACTGGCCACATTTCGTTGAGTCATTTTATCAAAGCAGTTAGCAAGAATCCATTTCCCACATTAGGTGGGGCGCTGATGGACATGGCCCACCAAACAGTGCCCAAAAAATAATTATGAATGTTTTAATGGAGGGTAACCCCTCTCAACTTTTGTATGTGGTGTGGCCCACAGAAGTCATAGATTGACTTGATTTTTAATCTTTTGTATGTGATGAGTTGGAATTGGATTAAGCTGATATTTGTTATTTCCTTTTGTACATGTCTGTGCAACTTAATCAACAAGTTAAATGTCTAATAAACATTAAAGTATGCCTTAGGAGGTTTTTAATGGTGGATATTCAATCACTAATGTTTTCCTAATGGCATGGTCCACCTGAGATGTAGATCGGCCTCATTTTTTCTATAAGGCTATAAAATGATATGGAAAAATGGGTGGATGATGTGGATAAAACACATGTCCAATTGAACGTAGACACTTTATTTCAACGACGAATATAGACACTTTACGATAAACCTAAATACAAACCTAAAACCTAAACCTAAACATGAAAACCAATAAAGAGGCCTAAGCCTCCTAATTAGGCAGCTAACTATGCAAAATCAATTAGCCAACCATGTAATAAAATTTCATTAAATATCGCTTATCTGATGCAAGACATGAAATTAAATATGATATGCAAGAGTTTCAATTGTTTGAATAATGCTTATAGTACTTAAATCAGTCCACTGGGACATGTGTTTACAATGCTTGAATCAGTCCACTTGGACATGCGTTTACGATGATTAAATCACTCCACTGGAACATGTGTTTATGATGCTTAAATCAATCAACTCGGATGTGTAGTAATGATGCCAAGATATTTGGCAACAACATGTGTTTATGATGCTTAACTGGAACGACCTGGATGTGTGGTAATGATGCTAAGATCAGCCCCCTAGAACATTTGCTTATAATGCTTAAATCAATTCACTTGAACATGTATGAATGATGCTTTACTTAGTTCACTTGAACATGTGTGAATGATGCTCAACTTGGTTGTGTACAAAAATGTGCGAATGATGCTTAACATGGTTCACTTGAACATGTGTGAATAATGATTGACTTGGTTCACTTGAGCATGGGTGAATGGTGCGTTGGATGTAATTATAAGATTTATAAGTTAGATAATTAGTTACTCGTTTGAGGATTTCTATGAGGCCATACATAGATATGGTGTGTTTTTGGTGGCATAGAAATCGCTCAAATTGTCCCATTTTGGACAGTTCAAGGTTAGATGGAAAGTATGCTTTCATACACTCTATTTATATGTTCATGCTTGATCCGCGGTCCGTCACTTCGTTTCTCTCTGGATATGTTTCTTTCATTCTATATCTAATATCAAATATCTTTACATTGATTTAGATATTTGGCATCGGAATGTAACGTAAGATTAACTTATCTGGAGAGGCATGAGGAGATGCTGCCGGATTTTTGGCGTGAACGTTTAAATGGAAATATGTAAGTATTACAATCTATCCAACCTTGGATGAGTAATTAATTTAGGATTTAATTATATTGCCTTAGAATTAATGGAGCAGACCCGGATGTGCGTAGGAGCTATCCGGATGAGCGGGGGTCCCTAAAAGGTGGGAATCGCTGTTATGACCATGATGAAGCTATCCATTTCCTATGGACAACATTGGAAGGGCCTAGCCATTTGGACAGGCCGTATTTATGTATTTGATCGAGATTAATGGAGCAGACCCGGATGTGCGTCGGAGCTATCCGAATGAGCGGGGTCCACGAAAGGTGGGAGCCACCCCATTATGACCATGATGAAGTTTGTCCATTTCCTATGGACAAGATGGAAAAGGGCCTGGTCATTTGGACAAAGCCGTATTTATGTATTTGCTCGAGATTAATGGGAGCGGACCGGATGTGTCGGAGCTATCCGGATGAGCGGGGGTCCCTGAAAGGTGGGAACTGCTGTTATGACTATGATGAAGCTGTCCATTTCCTATGGACAACATTGGAAGGGCCTGACCATTTGGACAGATCATGTTTATGTCTGTATTTGCAGGTACCACACCCTTAACCTAAACCTATAACCCAACCTAAACCTATACTTATAATTTAATCCTATTCTCAAATCCCTAAACCTAAACCTACACCTAATCCCAATCTCAACTCCCTACCCTAAACCTAAGCCTAAACATGAAAACCCAAGCCTAAACATGAAAACCCAAGCCTAAAACCGATCCCAAACCCCAACCCGATTTTCAATCCCTAAACCATAACCTATTCTCAATTCCCAAAGCTATAACCTATAACCTTATCCTAAACCTAACCTAAACCTATAACCTTAACCTATAACCTAAACTTATAAGCTTAACCTTATCCTAAAACCGAAACCTACACCTATTTCCTAAACCATAACCTATTCTCAAATCCCTAAACCTAAACCTACACCTAATCCCAATCTATTCTCCCTACCCTAAGCCTAAGCCTAAACATGAAAACCCAAGCCTAAACCCGATCCCAAACCCCAACCTGATTTCCAATGCCTAAACCTTAACCTATTCTAAATTTCCAAAGCTATAACCTATAACCTTATCCAAAACCTAACCTAAACCTATAACCTAAACCTATAACCTTAACCTATGACCTAAACTTATAACCTTAACCTTATTCTAAAACCAAAACCTACACCTATTACCTAAACCTTAACCTATTCTTAAATCCGTAAACCTAAACCTACACCTAATCCCAATCTCAACTCCCTACCTTAAACCTAAGCCTAAACATGAAAACCCAAGCCTAAACCCGATCGCGAACCCCAACCCGATTTCCAATGCCTAAACCTTAACCTATTCTCAATTCCCAAAGCTATAACCTATAGCCTTATCCTAAACCTAACCTAAACCTATAACCTAAACTTATAACCTTAACCTTATCCAAAAACCAAAACCTACACCTATTACCTAAACCTTAACCTATTCTCAAATCCCTAAACTTAAACCTACACCTAATCCCAATCTCAACTCCCTACCCTAAACTTAAGCCTAAACATGAAAACCTTAAAGCCTAAAACCCGATCCAGAACCCCAACCGATTTCCAATGCATAAACCTTAACCTATTCTCAATTCCCAAAGCTATAACCTATAACCTTAACCTAAACCTATAACCTAAACCTATAACCTTAACCTATAACCTAAACTCATAACCTTAACCTTATCCAAAACCAAAACATACACCTATTACCTAAACCTTAACCTATTCTCAAATCCCTAAACCTAAACCTACACTTAATCCCAATCTCAACTCCCTACCCTAAGCCTAAGCCTAAACATGAAAACCCAAGCCTAAACCCGATCCCAAACCAACCCGATTTCCAATGCCTAAACCTTAACCTATTCTCAATTCCCAAAGCTTAACCTATAACCTAACTATAACCTATAACCTTAACCTAAACCTATAACCTAACCTAACCTATAACCTTAACCTAAACCTAAACTTATAACCCTAACCTTATCCTAAAAACCAAAACCTACACCTATTACCTAAACATTAACCTATTCTCAAATCCCTAAGCCTAAACCTACACCTAATCCCAATCTCGACTCCCTACCCTAAACCTAAGCCTAAACATGAAAACCCAAGCCTAAACCCGATCCAGAACCCCAACCCGATTTCCAATGCCTAAACCTTAACCTATTCTCAATTCCCAAAGCTATAACCTATAACCTTATCCTAAACCTAACCTAAACCTATAACCTAAACCTATAACCTTAACCTATAACCTAAACTTATAACCTTAACCTTATCCACAAAACCAAAACCTACACCTATTACCTAAACCTTAACCTATTCTCAAATCCCTAAGCCTAAACCTACACCTAATCCCAATCTCGGCTCCTAACCTAAACCTAAGCCTAAACATGAAAGCCCAAGCCTAAACCCGATCCAGAACCCCAACACGATTTTTGCCTAATGCCTAAACCTTAACCTATTCTCAATTCCTAAAGCTATAACCTATAACCTTATCCTAAACCTAACCTAAACCTATAACCTAAACCTATAACCCTAACTTATAACCTAAACTTATAACCTTAACCAAAACCTAAACCTAACTTAAACCTACACCTATTACCTAAACCTTAACCTATTCTCAAATCCTAAACCTAAACCTACACCTAATCCCAATCTCAACTCCTTACCCTAAACCTAAGCCTAAACATGAAAATCAAGCCTAAACCCGATCCAGAACCCCAACCCGATTTCCAATGCCTAAACCTTAACCTATTCTCAATTCCCAAAGCTATAACCTATAACCTTATCCTAAACCTAACCTAAACCTATAGCCCTAAACCTATAACCTTAACCTATAACCTAAACTTATAACCTTAACCTTATCCTAAAACAAAACAAAACCTATACCTAAACCTACACCTAAACCTAAACATTAACCTATTCTCAAATCCCTAAACCTAAACCTACACCTAATCCCAATCTCAACTCCCTACCTAAACCTAAGCCTAAACATGAAAACCCAAGCCTAAACCCGATCCAGAACCCCAACCCGATTTCCAATGCCTAAACCTTAACCTATTCTCAATTCCCTAAAGCTATAACCTATAACCTTATCCTAAACCTAACCCTATAACCTAAACCTATAACCTAACCTATTTTAACCTAAACTTATAACCTTAACCTTATCCTAAAACCAAAACCTACACCTATTACCTAAACCTTAACCTATTCTCAAATCCCTAAGCCTAAACCTACACCTAATCCCAATCTCGGCTCCTACCTAAACCTAAGCCTAAACATGAAAGCCCAAGCCTAAACCCGATCCAGAACCCCAACCCGATTTCCAATGCCTAAACCTTAACCTATTCTCAATTCCAAAGCTATAACCTATAACCTTATCCTAAACCTAACCTAAACCTATAACCTAAACCTATAACCTAACCTATAACCTAAACTTATAACCTTAACCTTATCCTAAAACCAAAACCTACACCTATTACCTAAACCTTAACCTATTCTCAAATCCCTAA
Source organism: Magnolia changhungtana (assembly GCA_030180095.1). NCBI lineage: Eukaryota > Viridiplantae > Streptophyta > Magnoliopsida > Magnoliales > Magnoliaceae > Magnolia > Magnolia changhungtana. The sequence continues at coordinate 2,221,344 of JASAUF010000360.1, forward strand.
GCCTAAACCTACACCTAATCCCAATCTCAACTCCCTAACCTAAACCTAAGCCTAAACATGAAAACCCAAGCCTAAACCCGATCCCGAACCCCAACCCGATTTCCAATGCCTAAACCTTAACCGATTCTCAATTCCCAAAGCTATAACCTATAACCTTATCCTAAACCTAACCTAAACCTATAGCCTAAACCTATAACCTTAACCTATAACCTAAACTTATAACCTTAACCTTATCCTAAAACCAAAACCTACACCTATTACCTAAACCTTTACCTATTCTCAAATCCCTAAGCCTAAACCTACACCTAATCCCAATCTCAGCTCCCTAACCTAAACCTAAGCCTAAACATGAAAGCCCAAGCCTAAACCCGATCCCGAACCCCAACCTGATTTCCAATGCCTAAACCTTAACCTATTCTCAATTCCTAAAGCTATAACCTATAACCTTATCCTAAACCTAACCTAAACCTATAGCCTAAACCTATAACCCTAACCTATAACCTAAACTTATAACCTTAACCTTATCCTGAAACCAAAACCTACACCTATTACCTAAACCTTAACCTATTCTCAAATCCCTAAACCTAAACCTACACCTAATCCCAATCTCGGCTCCCTACCCTAAACCAAAGCCTAAACATGAAAAGCCTAAGCCCTAGATAAACTCCCGATTTCCCGAACCCCAACCCGATTTCAATGCCTAAACCTTAACCTATTCTCAATTCCCAAAGCTATAACCTATAACCTTATCCTAAACCTAACCTAAACCCTATAACCTAACCTATAACCTAAACTTATAACCTTAACCTTTTCCTAAAACCAAAACCAAAACCTATAGCCTAAACCTACACCTATTACCTAAACATTAACCTATTCTCAAATCCCTAAACCTAAACCTACACTATTACCTAAACATTCTCACCTCTCCCTAAACCTAAACCTACACCTAATTCCAAAACCTAAAAAGCTTAAACTTGAAAAATAAAATCTAAACCCGATCCCGAACCCGAACCCGATTCCCTAAACCTAATCCTAAACCAATTCTTAATTGCATAAACCTATACCTTATAACCTAAACCTAAACCTGAACCCTAAACTAAACCTAAACCTTATAACCTAAACCTGAACCCTACACTAAACCTAAACCTAAACCCGATCCCAAACTCGAACACGAACCTAAATCTCTAAACCTAAACCTACTTCAAAATGCCTAAAACCTAAACCTATATATTTTAAACCCTAACCTAACCCTATAACCCATAACCTATAACCTAAACACAAATCCCTAAACCTTAACCTATAATCCAACATAAAGCTATACTTAAAACCTAAAACTATTCTCAAATCCCAAAACCTATAACCTGAACCTAACCTTTCCCTAAACATATAACGGAAGAGAACCTAACCTTTCCCTAAACCTATAACCTACACTTATAACCTAAACCTATACCTTAACCTTAACCTATAACCCATACTTGCAACCTTAACCTAAACTTGTAACCTTAACCTAAACTTAATTCTCTAAAACTAAACCTATAACCTAAAGTTATAACCTAAACTATACCTATTATCATATCTTAAACATATAATATAACCTAAACGCATAATCTTAAAGCTATTTCCATAAACTGACTGTAGTCTTTTCATTGTAGACATGGATAAGAGTTGGATGCGAGCTAAGAACAGGTTTGGCCCAGAGTATAAACAAGTGGTTGAAGAGTTCATGGAATTTGCACGAAATCAGGCAGATTCAAGGAATAGGATTAGGTGTCCATGTCAAAAATGCAAGAACATAATATTTAAGACTTTAGACAAAGTAGAGGATGATTTGTTCATAGTTGGGATTGACCAGGGTTACACTTGGTGGATCTATCATGGTAAAGATATGACCCATAGAGTTGAGCCCACCGAAGTCATTGCTGATCCAATTGTGTCGGATGATGAGGATGAAGACGTTGACGAAATGCAAGATATCATAGGGGATGTGTTTAGGGGAACACCTACGGATACTGATTTTGTAGCGATAAGCAGTAGCCAAGATATTCCTCCAATGGGTGATGTCGAATCAGAAAATTTTAGTAAGTTGTTGAGGGATGCGCAACGTCCACTTTATCCAGGGTGTAAGAACTTCTCCAAGTTGAATTTTCTTACAAAGTTACTTCATTTGAAGACAATAAATCGTTGGAGTAACAAATCGTTCAACATGTTGCTAGAGTTGTTGAAAGAAGCATTACCGGACGGTGAGATATTGCCTAAGTCCCATTACGAGGTAAAATCCTTGATGCGAGAGTTGGGCCTTGGATATGAACTCATACATGCATGTATAAATAATTGTTTATTATATCGAAAAGAGCATAAGGATGCTGAAGAGTATCAAGAATGTGGAGAGTCTAGGTGAAAGTATGGCAAATCTAGGGATAAGAACATCCCGCAAAAGGTGTTAAGGTACTTTCCATTGAAACCAAGATTGCAAAGATTGTTTATGTCTCGTAAGACGGCTGAAGATATGAGGTGGCATAAGGAGAAATGCGTTCATGATGATAGTACACTGAGGCACCCAGCGAACTCTGAAGCCTGGCAAAATTTTGACAAGTAACATGACTGGTTTGCAGAGGATTCTCGCAATGTTCAACTAGGTCTTGCAAGTGATGGTTTTAATCCATTTGGTAATATGAGTAGCTTGTACAGTATGTGGCCAGTGGTACTTATGCCCTACAATTTACCTCCTTAGTTGTATATGAAGGAGTCATTTTTCATGATGTCATTGCTTATTCCTGGACCCAGGTCACCTGGGAATGACATTGATGTGTACTTGCGACCGTTAGTAAATGAGTTAAACCAATTGTGGAGTCAAGGTGTACACACGTATGATACATTTGCAGGATAGACATTTCGATTGCATGCAGCGGTCTTGTGGACAATAAATGACTTTCCCGCATATGAAAATTTATCTGGGTGGAGCACGAAGGGCAAGTTGGCTTGTCCTACATGTGGTATTGAGACTTGTTCATTGTCATTGAAGCATGGTAGAAAAACATGTTATATGGGTCATCGTCGCTTCCTTCCGAGCGATCATAGTTGGCGTAGGAAGACGATGATCTTTGATAGAAAATAAGATCATAGGCCACCCCCGAAAGAGCTATCTGGAGAAGATGTGATGTAACAACTGAGTAACATTGGAGAAGTTATATTTGGTAAGGCATAGCACTTGAAGAATAGGAAACGTACAGTATTGGACTATAACTGGAGGAAGAAGAGCATCTTTTTTGAGTTGCCTTATTGGAGTGATCTGAAATTGTGACACAACTTAGATGTCATCCATATTGAGAAAAATATATGTGACAATGTCTTTGGAACAGTGATGAACATAGAGAAGAAAATAAAAGACAGTTTCAAGGCTCGATTGGATCTACAAGAAATGGGTTTAAGGAAAGAGTTACACTTGCAACCACATGAAAATTCGTATACTATACCAGTAGCCTGCTACACGTTGACCAAACTAGAGAGAAAGCGTTTATGTGAATGGTTGAAATCGGTGAAGTTTTCCGATGGGTATGCGTCAAACATATCTCGGCGCGTAAACGTTACGGATTGTAAGGTAACAAGAATGAAAAGTCATGATTGTCACATCCTTCTGCAACGCCTACTGCCGGTTGTGATTCGTGGATTCCTGAATAAGGATATCAGTGCAACGCAGATTGAGCTGGGGATATTCTTTAAGGATTTGTGTTCAAAATCATTGAATGTGGAGGTTATTAAAAGACTGGAGAGGGACATTGCCATAATCCTTTGCAAACTTGAAAGAATATTTTCACCTGCATTTTTCGATGTCATGGTACACCTAGCGATTCATTTACCACACGAGACGAAGCTTGCAGACCCAGTACAATATCGTTGGATGTATCCGATCGAAAGGTGGTAGAACCTGTTGAAATTTTTTTCATTCCATAAACTGCATATATTCATGTTTTCATACGTATAACACAGTGATTTTGCATACAGATACCTTCACACACTCAAACAATTTGTGAGGAATAAGGCACGACCGGAGGGGTCGATAGATGAAGCGTACATTAATAATGAGTACCTTACATTTTGCTCCATCTATCTTTGTGGCATAGAGACTAGATTCAACCGAGAAGATCGGAATGCCGATGAAGGGCAGGAGGATGAACAACGACTCATATCTATATTTGCACAAAACGTTCGTCCTTTAGGATCCCCGACATTTCAGGATATAGACCATGGGGATCTAGCAAAGGTGCGATGGTATGTGTTGCACATTTATGAAGAAATACAGTCATACTTGGAGTAAGTCTTCCCTTGATTATTGTAATTCCTACATGCGATGATCTTAATGTTTCTTACTGATGACGTACCATTTATGTGTAGTGAACACATAAACGAGATGAAGTCCAAATTTCCCACAAATTATGATCAGATGCATCAGGATGGTTCGCCGAATGTGTAAGATTTCACATTGTATCTCACCACACTTAGAATTTCCGTTATATTGCACATTATTTCAACCTAAGAAAATCACTAAACAATTATATTTTGTACATGATAATAGGTAAAGACGTTGCGCACAAGTAACTCTGCAGATGTGTCTGATGCACTATACTCACTGGCGTGTGGCCCTGATAGACGTGTATCTAGATATATAGGTTGTATTGTAAATGGGATTCAGTTCCACACTGAAGAACATGAGAAGTACAGGACCACGCAAAATAGTGGGGTAGTTGTAAAAGGAACAAATGAGGGGGATGAAATTGACTTTTATGGCATTTTGATTGATATTATTGAGCAGAGTTATTGTACGAGAAAGCGGGTGTACTTATTTAGATGTGATTGGTGGGACATTGGAAATAAGAAGTTAGGAATACAGACTGACAATTACTTTACGAGCGTAAATTTATCTCGAAAGTGGTTTAAGGACGACCCATTTGTCCTCGCCAGTCAGGCTGAACAACTATTTTACCTCGCTGACACTAAGTTGGCGGCTCTTGGCACGTGGTGCAGAAAATAAAGCCCAGGAACATATTTGATGTTCCCGTACCAGAAGTTGAAGATAGCGAGGACGGGGGAAATGACACGTCTAGGGTTGAACAAGCATATGAAGAAGACATGCCATCTAGGGAAACAGGGACTGATTCAAGTATTGATATTGATGTGGTGCAATTAGACAGAGATGATGTGCCACCTGATCATGTTGATGCCTCATTAATACAAGACATTGTTAGAGATGATACAGGTTTCATTGATGACAATGTTGGAGACTATGAGGAGGAAATACTAATCAGCGATAGTGATGGTGAAGAAGAAATAGCCCTAAGCGATAGTGATATAGACGACGATTATTAAATGTACACATGATTTACATGTCATTTTTCAATTCAAATAATTTATGTATTCCATGTATACGTGAAAATTACAAGTCATGATTAATTCCTTTTATTGACTTATTTATAATTCACATTTACAGTTGAGACAATTTCTGATCATGTCATCCTTAAACCGGAGCATAGCAGAAGCACGCAACGTACTTCATCAGCTGTTGCAGATGGACGTTTTGGTCATGTCTTCTTCTGGTAAGGCCATAGAGATACCCGGTCTGGTCAATGAGTATAGAGTGGAATATATCGACGACGACTCAGACGAAAGATTATACAATCTCAAAAAAATTTCGGAGCTAATAAAGATATATAACCGTGGGAAACGAGATATGGAAGATGCGACTCTCTCACTTGTACATCTGAACGGAGTCCCGATGGATCAGATTTCTCCTATTGTGACTGTCATGTTGGCTATAAAAATGTCCAATGCTTCACACAGGATGACATACACTTCTGAAGCATACAATGACTTACGCAGGGAGTACTTCGGATAGTTTATCTCATAGTTGTTTCGTATTACAACAAATATGTGTATTTAATATACAATGACAATGTGTAATTGAATTTCAAATGGTTATAGATTAAAGTTTATAGTTTTATTATATTATGCTTGCTTTATAGCGTAATGGTCTAATCATATTTTATTCATCTCTCTGAGCATAAGCACAAATGCATTATATCATTAACACTGCTTGTATAATGTTTTAGTATATTCCACTTCTATTGACATTGTTTAAATTTCGTAGTTCGCACATATTCAGTGATGGCACCAGGTGGGAGAGTATGTCGTTCGCGCACTGGATCTACCCCTTCTACCCGTGATGCGACGGAGCCAGCATCGCCGTCGCATATTGCATTGCAGGCGTCTGATCCCTCAGTCGCGCATACACCAGGCACTGCATGTAAGTTTAGACATATATTTCTTTTAATGATTTCTGTTTATGTTTAGACTTACATACTTCTGTTGCAACAGCGTCGTCGACCAGCCGGCGAGGACGTGGACCCACGCGTGGGTTACTTTTAGAGCGACTTACGCGTGAGGGTAGGGTAATAATAGAGTTCCCACAGGACTGCATTAGACCTGTTGGGAACAATGCTATGTTGTTTACGTAAGAGGTCGGTGTCTTATGCCGATCTCTGATTCCCCCCACCACCCCCCGTTGGAGAGACGTGACAGATGATGTTCGACAGCTCATCCGTCAGCGCCTTCAGGTAAATTTTAGTCAAATAAAATTTATTTTATAAATGTTCATTTACAGTTAAGTTATTTTCTTAATAAATTTATTGTCTTAATCTATTATTTACAAAACTGCAGGATAAATTTGACTTTGATTTGAGTGTTCCGCACATCTCCTATGCCATCGATGACATGATGAAGGAGCGGTTCAAGGATTACTGCACTAGGTTACACCGGCAGTACAAGCGGTGCGTGAGGCACCAGGAGGCCGTACAGTCCGCACCGCTGCACGTGACATATGGGGACTGGCGGATACTCTGTGATAGGTTTTCGTCTGATTCTTTTCAGGTAATATTTACATATTTACGATATCTTAGCGTAATAATTAATTTTGCAATTAATAACAATGTATTATGAATAATGTGTTAAAAAAAAAGCAAAATAAATTCTGACAACAGAGGAAAGTTAGAAGTGAACCATGTAGCTGGTTCAAAGTCATTCGTACGACTTCGTCACGACATGGTAAGAAAGTACTGGTAATTATTACGTTTATATATTCTTTCCACGCATTTATATTAACTCTATTGTCCTTTCGATTGCGCAGCGAGATTTCGTCACTGGCCAGAAGCCCGAACCAGTAGACTTCTACAAAGGGACTCACTGTCGGCAGACGACGGGATCTTGGGTACATCCCAGAGCCAGCGAGATTTGGGTAAAAATCCTTACATTGTATAATTTAATTGCATTAAATTATAATCATGTCATTTATTATAAAAATTCATATATTTTTATTACAGGAGGAGATGAACACCTTATGCAGTCAGCCCACTCCCGATGGTACTCAGCGGAGTGATCCAGAGATCCTGAGTCAGGTGCTTGGCACCCATTCTGGATATGTGCATGGGTTTGGCCATGGTGCCAAGCTCATAGCACCCGCTAGAGCTGCCTCCAGTCGATCTATCATCGTTGGCGAGAGCACCGTACGCCGAGCTGATACCGCAAAGAGAGAGGTTCAACAGCTACAGGTCGTCATCAATGACATCAAAGATCAGCTAGACAAGCAGAAGGGAGGAGCAGGAGAGGAAGATGATGGAGGAGCTGGCAAGGCAGAGGGAGGAGCAGGAGATGAGGATGGAGGATCATCTAGCGAGGTAGAGGGAGGAGTAGGAGAGGAGGATGGAGGAGATGCGGGTGGACCATGAGCGACGGATGATGCAGATGTTAGAGGCTTTCACTGCACGCTTACCCACCGATGCTCCACCACCTCCGCCTTCATCTTTGTGATTTTTTTGTATATTTGTTTATTATGTTAAGTTTATATGTATTAATGCGTGAATGAACGTGTTTGAATGAATGCAGTTTATGTTTAGGTTTGGTTTAGCTGGATGTGAATGTGAATATGATGAAAATATATTATATAACAGGTGTATATTATGATGAATATGATGATATATTGGTAACAGGTGCCTATCAGGAATTTTGTGCGGAATTCTGGGCTGTACATTGAAAAAGAAAAGAGACTTTTAGCAATGAAAATTTTCGTCGCTAAAAGTGGAAGGATTTTTCAGCAAATAAACTTTTCACGCTAAAAATCTTGGAAATTTTTAGTATGCGAAAACTTTCGCTGCTAAAACTCTTAGAGCTTTTGGGCAACGAATGTTTTCGGTCTTGGATTTTTTTTTTTTGCGGCGAAAATTTTCGCTGCTAAAAGTCTTCGAAATTTTTTAACGGTGAAAATTTTTGCTGCTAAAAAATTTTGGAATTTTTTTTGCAGCGAAAATTTTCGCTGCCAAAAACTTAATTTTTGCTGGAAAATAGTTTTTGCATCGAAACTTTTCGTTGCTAAAAGTCATCTAAAAAGTCCTGGATATTTTTTGGCGGCGAAAATTTTCGTTGCTAAAAGTTTTGGCGGTTTTTTCCCCGCCAAAATTTTTGCTGCTAAAAGTCCTGGATATTTTTTGGCGGTGAAATATTTCACTACTAAAGGTCTTGGCTGTTTTTTAGGCGGCGAATATTTTCGCTGCTAAAAGTCGTGGAAATTTTTTTGGCGGTGAAATGTTTCGCTGCTAAAGGTCTTAGCTGTTTTTTTGGCGGCGAAACTTTTCACTGCTAAAAGTCGTGGAAATTTTTTTGGCGGCGAAAGGTTTCGCTGCTAAAAGTCTTAGCAGTTTTTTGGCGGTGAAAATTTTCGATGCTAAAAGTCCTGGATATTTTCTTGCGGCAAAAATTTTTCACGCTAAAAGTGTTAGCGATTTTTTAGCGTGAAATGTTTATTGCTAAAAGTCTTGAAGTTTTTGGCAATAACGTTTTATTGCTAAAGGTTTATGAAAATTTTTTTAGCGATGAAAATATTCATCGCTAAAAATCTTTCATTTAGCGACGATTTGAATTTTTCGTTGATAAAAGCCTTGTACATCGGTCTTTTAGCGACGAAAATTTTCGTCGCTAAATGTTTTTAGCTGCGAAATGTTGACTTTTAGCGACGAAAATGGTGTTTCTTGTAGTGACCCTTATGTATACATGTAACAACGTTACCTGGTATGACATGGGAATAGAGTGAGAGGACAAGGATAGGGAAGACTTTCGACAATTTAGAAATAAGTAGTGAAATGAAGCAGATTTAGAGATATGGTGATCGAAACAAGCAAACTTCTTTTTCTCAAGGCAATAAAAATACCAACGCAATCTAGAGAAGTCACTACATCACAAGGCTCAAAGAAAAATATGTTGGATGACACATCATGATTAATTGTACTATCTTTTTGTTTTTGTCATGGGTAAACCTTTAACTGAAACACTATGAAAATGGAAGAGTAGCATAGTGAGGATGTCGTATAATGTCTTCAACTGCAATAGATACAAGCACAACTTTCAAGCATTTAATTTATCATGGCCCGACTCCAACGAATAAATAAAGCAGACATATTCAAAAACCTTGGGAGGCAAAGAAAAAAATAAAGTATTTGGTAGTAATATTTGATGAGGCAACTGACCCATTAAATAGATGATGGCATTCAAATTATCAGAAAACATGTCGTAAGTACTACATCACTCCAAAAAACTATTGGAAACATTTATGTGAATTAATAGAGCAAAGTTGCCTTAAGTAGGTGACGTTTTTCCACTCCTCAACATCGTCATGTTGTGGGGTGTGTGCATGTGATGTTTAATGTAGGATACCTATTAAAGAAAAATACTAACTAAAAGCTTAAGATATATGTATTCTTGGGCATTATCAAAATGAAACACAAATAGTTTTGAATTAATTTGATTTTCTACTTTAATATTAAAAGCTTTAAAAATAAAGAATAATTCAAACCTGTCTTTCATTAAATGAATCCACAATATCATTCTTGAGAAATCATCAACAAATGTAACAAAATAGTCATATCTTAACCTGCTAGATATTTTAAGTGGTCCCCAAACATCTGAATGAACTAAAGAGAAATGAATTAAACTATACTTTTTCACACTTGGTAGGTAAGTAGTACAATGATGGTTGTTGAATTAACACACATAACACTCTATATATGACATAGATGACCAAGAAAGAATGACACCCTTAAGAATCTTCAATAATGGGTGACCGAAACAGTAGTGCCATTGATAAGGGGAGATGCTTTTATGTGTTGCTGCGCTAACTCACGATCAAGTTCGTACTACTCGTCATGTTCATGTCCTCTACCAATCTTCTTCTTCACCTTTGGATCTTGAAAAGCATAGTTTAAATTAAGGATAGAAAGTGACAAAACAATTAAGAGATTTGGTAAATTTTCTAACAGATAAAGAAGACTTAAAAGGAAATTTTGAAATAAACAAGACATAGGATAATGACAGGGAATGACTTGTTTGAACAGTACCCATTCCACATGCTTTGGATTGTGTACCATTTAATTTATTTATTTTTATTTTATTTTATTTTTAAATTTTTTTTCCAAACCGATACCTTCATTTCTTATATCAAAAGGAAATACAGAGAGGGAACAATGCAGCACCCTAGATTCGGGCTCCCCCTAACAAAAAGGGGAGGGAAGCCTATCGTAAAAGAAAAACTCCAAAAAGAAAATTAGGGTTGAGGGAGGCCTCAAAAGAGAAGGCCAAGGCCTCTAATGTTCCCTCCTAACTGAACCTAAACCCAACTTGTCCAGAAAAAGAAGACCCTTGACTTCCTGAGGGAGGTCGGGACGGGCTGAAAACAGAGCCGACCCTTACTTTTCACTACCTAATTTAGCCAAGTCTGCCGGCCCATTACCATCTCTACAAATATGAACAAACTTTACATTTAAAGAGATGCTGAGGCTCTTGATTCTAGTGAGCTAATAATTCCATTTCCATCCCGGGCAAGATAGCCCCGAGAGGAACCGCACCAATAAGATAGAGTCGGGCTCCACAATAATGTTGGAGAAGCCATGTTGAATGCAATGCAACATGCCATCAAGAACAACACGGAGCTCCGCTCTCGTGTTCGAAGTGCAGCCATATCATGCATAAAACCCGAAGCAAAACTCACCTTTGTCTCCTTTGTAGACACCCCCGCCACCGGCTACCCCCGGGTTTCCCCTGGAAGAACTGTCGATATTCAACTTAACCCAGCCCTGCGGAGGCTTCATCCAGACAACCACCTGGACCGGTTTCATAGGTTGGGGCTGCCATGAAATGCCTAAGGCTACTAGAGCCCTGCTGGAAGAAGCTACAAGGGACCGAGGGGACTTCCAATTTTCCAAAACAAAATGAATCCAGCTCGTGGTGCGCAAGATGAGTAAACCAACATTCATGATCACCCCATCAAATTTCGACGTGTTTCTCCCTTTCCATAGTTCCTAGAGAATGAAACAGGGCCTAATCGTAGAATGCGAACCCCACCAATGAACCGACCATCTCTCCATCAATAGGAAGTGGCGTAGTTGAACATCAAAATTTTGAATGAAATGGGCCCAGACTGCTCTCGTTGGGGTGCTCCGTAGAAATAGGTGGACAACGGTCTCCACCACAGGTCTCTGCGTCAGCTGGAGGTCATCTACACAATAGCGGTAGCGAGAAATAAGTTGAATCCCTCAGGCTTGGACGGCAGCATCGACCAACAACGCCCCCTGATAATTCTCCAGACTAGTAGAGATATTTTGGCCAGCAGCTTAATATACTAGATTTTAGCGCCCCAAGCCATGCAGGGGCTGCGCATCCTGCATATGTCCCAAGCCAACAAAACTGAGAAAGCTCCTGACAGGTTTGGTTACCAGACAGGAGAATCCAGTCCATCAGTTAAACAGTGCCCACCATGGAAGATAACGTCAATGTCTTGCTGAGGAAGGACCAAGCAGACGGTAGATGGCGGAAGCGGGCGCATCCTACCCAGGAGGTCATTGACCTGAAGACGACGAAGTGCAGGGGGAATAACACATGACGTCCTACCCTCCAGCGGACCCTCACCTGTCTAGTTAGTTGTCCACAAATCTAAATTTCCTGCACCTATCTGCCACTAAACATGATCATCTAAAATCGGGAACAATCTTCAGATTTTCTTCAACAGAGGCAAGACTGAAGCTATGAGATGCATCTGACCCTCACTCTGCAGGTCCTGGGTATATCTGGCTTGCATAAACGAACCCCACAGCCCCTTGTCAGCTTTGTACTTCACAATCTAAGCCATTTTGAGCCGGAACACATTCATGACTTCTGAAAGGCTCCTAATACCCAAACCCCCTTCCATCTTAGGTGTTGTAATATTTCGCCAGCTCTTCCAGTGGAGCTCTTTTCTCCCATCAGCCCAACCCCAAAGGAAGTCGGTGAAGTGATTTTCCAAGCTTTTAAGGACCCTAATTGGAACATGGGTCGCTGCTAGAGTATGAACCGGGACACTAGCCAGGACGTGCTTCACCAACATGGCCCTGCCCGCCATTGACAGGCACCTCGCTTGCCAACCTTTGATATGACCATCAACCTTGTCCACAAGCATCTGAAAGGAGTCCTTTTTCCTTTTGCCTACCGAAATCGAGACTCCCAGATAAGTGATATTGTCCCTAATTCTCACCATACCCAACTCTCTTTGGACTATCGTGGCTTTGGATGCAGTCATATTTTCAGCACACAGGAAGTGGCTCTTGTGAAAGTTAACCTTTTGACCAGACACCCGCTGATAGTCATCAAGGAAACGCTTAATTAACTACTCGAATGGATCTGAGGCCACCATTGAGAAACAGAAGTGTATCATCAACAAAAAAACAGATGAGATACCACCACGTTACCACGCTGGCCTCTGAACGGGAGACAAGCACCTAACTCCACCTGATTTTTAAAGCCTCTCCCAAGTACCTCCAAAGCTAGTATAAACAAGCTAGGAGATAACAGGTCCCCTTGGCGAAGTCCTCGGGTGGATTTGAAGAAACCTCCAACTTCCCCGTTCACTAAAACCGAGAACCAGCAATTATTCCAACAGCGTTCCACTAGCTGAATCCATGGAGCTGAAAAACCAAAACGCTCCAAAACCCTTTTGAGGAAAGGCCACTCAACTCTATTATATGCTTTCTCCATGTTAAGCTTAATCAGGATGTTGCCTCCCCTGACTCTTCTATTCAACTCTCGAAGGAGTTCTTAGGAGAGTATAATATTTTTCGAAATGGACCAACCCAGGACAAACGCTCCCTGCTCAGGGAGATCAGCGAGGGCAGGAGCATGCTTAACCTGGACGCAATCACTTTTATGAAAATTTTATACACCACATTGCATAAGTTAATGGGCCAAAAGTCTAAAAAGCGCTTTGGAGCTACAGCCTTAGGAATGGGGGCAATCAACGAGAAGGTGATGGCCCTAGGCATAAAGCCTCCCTCGAATAAGAAGTAGCCGCTTTCCAGAGATCTTGACCCACAATAGATATCCCAATAGCCCACGAAGAAAGCAGCGGATAATCCATCCGGGCCAGTTACTCCATCCCTTGGAATGGAGTTGACGGCTTGATGCACTTCCAGCAAAGACGGTGGGGCCATTAGCCTCGTATTATCCTCAGTTGTAACCAGCGAAGGGATGGCCTCGAGGACTTCATTCCCCAGCTCAACAACACCTACCAAGAATTGGTGATGGTAAAATCTGATTACCTCGAACTTGATTTTAGCCTGCGACTCAACGGTCTGACCCGAATCCAATCTGATAAAACCGATCGACGCACTTCTGGCTTTCTCAGTAGCTGACGTATGGAAAAACCCCGTATTTCTATCCCCCTCCGCTAGCTAGCTATTTATGGCTTTCTATTTCCCAAAAGATTCCTCCATGAGTTCGAGACAGGAGAGGGATGCTCTAGCCTCCAACAGCTCAGCTTGAACAGCACTGTCTTCCACTGACTGACCCGCATCTTGCTGGATTTTCAGCTCCAGATCAGTCAGTTTACCCTCGGCCTACTTAACTGCCGAGAAATGTCAGAGTGACAAATGAACATGTTAAGAATGTATTAATGGAGGAAAACACACTGTAGCCACTTGTCATATGATCGGATGCTCTATAATCAATGACCAATGGAGTGTGGGACGTAGATCCTAAAATGCTATAGCGAAGGTCACAAATGTATCCACAGGGGTGGAAGCAACTGCAGAAGTAGTAGGAATAGGCCGATTTTGTAAAATTTTTAGCAACTTGGAGTATTCTTGAGTTAGTGTAACTACTTCATCAATTGTACGTTGTTGGGGAGTTATAGACATAGAACTAGTTGGATGTGGCCCACTGCTCTCTCGAAGATAAAATGCTTGATTAGCCTATGTTGGCTTTTCATAGAGATCTCAATTTTTTTCAATAGTGATTGGAGAATCCACAATGTGTGCACTTCCTAGGTCCACGACCTTCTCCCATTTTGTCACAATCACCTTGATACCTCTTCTACCATGGCTACCACTAAGACCTTGATACTGAAAGATGCAAAAATGGAATTGTCATTGGCTCCACTTGTAGAGTTCAATGATACACACTAGAGATGAGCATGCACCTCATTCAGAGGTTACGCATCTTTACCATCCAATATATGTGCAAGAACCGGTTCATACTCATGTTTTAATACTGATAAGAGTTTGTTCACACAAAACTCTTTACGTTGCTGACGTAGCTTCTCCAAATTAATGGTAATAGGCTAATACACATTTTGCTCCTCACATTTCTTTGAGTTTGGAATAGTATTCACCTAGAGATTTATCAACTTTTTGAAGATCAAATATTTTTCATATAATCGATATGTACAAGAGATGTTTTTGTTAGATGACAACATCTCTCGTAATGCATCCCACGCTTCCTTTATTATGTCAAGAAATATTATATTGGCATTGATGGGTAGTTCATGCTATTCCCAAACCATGCCAAAATTTGGGTATTCTTTTGTATCCATTGGTCATAAGTACTAGAACTCTCACCAGGTTTGTCTGTGTTCAAATACCTTGATTTTTCCTTGGCTATTAGAAACACTTGGACAAACTTAGACCACTGGAGATAGTTTATTCCATTTAATTTAATAAGGTTATCTGGACCCCTAAAAATTAGATGGATTTATGAATCCAAATTTTAAATCACTTTTCATCTCCATTAGAACAAATAAGAAGAGAATACCACAAAGAACAAGTTAGAAGAGAATTCCACAAAGAAAAAGTTAGAAGAGAATTCCACAAATCCTTCACAAACACAGGCTGGCCTAGCACAATCGACAAACACACCACTTGTATGCTTCATGAAATGCCCACATCATGCTTAAAGAGAGAAATCAACCCATACATCCACCCTTACCAACCGGCTATGGATGAATATGATCACAAACACGGCATCCAACATGAGCTAGCAGCCCACATGCTTCTAATAACCACATGAGAGATGAGATCACATGGACTTAATTCACCTACTCACACATTGACTATTACAAAAGTCTCATCACAAAAAAAACAAAATAAAAGAAGAAGAAGAAGAAGAAGAAGAAGAAGAAGAAGAAGAAGAAGAAGAAGAAAAGAAAGCCTAGGTTTTTTTAAAATCAATTCAGCACTAGAGGGATGAGAAGTACCAATAATGAGAGAATAGGAGAAAGGAAAAAAGGTTAAATCATAAACAAGGATGCTCTGATACGATGTAAAAGTATAGAAAGAGAAAGAAAATAAGAGAAGAATGAGAGGAGAAGAAAAGGATGGGAGAAGACAGCGACCCAAATAGGGTTGACACCCCTAGTCTAAATCTTTTATATTAATGAATTTTCATTATGATAGAAGTACCTTTAATAACAAAAGTGAGAATCCCCATCATGTCCTAAATCACTGTTAACAAAAGAGAAGTATAGAGATAAAACCAAATAGCCCTAGGTGGAGTGTACAGTAGTACGACCCACATCCATTCCTAGTATGAATTTAGTATTGGATCTCATTTGAGGCTTCCTAATTTCTCACTTGACCTAGGCAGTATTAATTAGCTAGTCAAACTTTAAACTTTCCTATACGTACATTTTTTTTTTGAAAATTCCATCTGATATATTCATGAAACAAAATCTTTACGGAAGTGGATTCGGGTAGTCCGGCAATTTGGGCCCGCTTATCATAAAATGTACATGAAGCAAAAAAAGGCCGGATAGGGTTGCTAACTAGCCTACACGGATGCGATCCAGCGCCTAATGTTTGTGATGATACCAACAACCGAAATGTCTACACCATCAAAGTGGGCCACGTTTCTCATTCTCCAAAGTTCCTAGAATATGAAGGAGGGAATTAGACCCTTGAGGGGAAATTCGTAGAGGGAGGAAGAGGCATCGGACCACCAAAAGGAGGCCATTCCCACCGCAAATGATTGGGTAGGCCCGTTCATGTCGAGGATTCTGCCATAGTAGTCCCAAACCTCCCTCGCCTTAGTCTCTAGGAGAAAGATGTGATCAATGAATTCTGTTTGAATCACGGATGAAGAGGGGCAGCAGTTGCATTTGGATGCAAGGGAAACCCCTTTACGTTGGATCCTGGTGTCCGTCGGGATGGCTTTGTGAAGGATCTTCCAGGCTAGCATGGACATCTTTGACAGAAGCTTTACATGCCAAACCCATTTGGACCAGGTCTTCTTGTTGGCCTGAGATCTGAAAAGCTGCCCTACCAGTCAAACCGAGAGTTCCCCCATGGCCGAGCTTGTCCAGATGCACCTATCATCGGTGGAGGAGGTACAGATACCTTCCTCAGCTATGTGGTCAATGATGACACATCGCAGAAATGCAAGCAGCAGAGAGTGTGCCCGATAGCCATTTGGACTAAGCAGGTCCATAACTTTGGCAGACAGTAAATTCGGTGGAATGAGGCGAGAGGCCCAATTAACAAGTGGACCTAACCTTATCCAGTCGCACCTTCAGACATTGCATTACCCCTTCCCGATCAGCCAGGTTGTATGGGGCTCTCGTAATGGGTTAAGCTTACATATCTGTTTCCATAGCGACGACGCTGAGACTAGTGTAGACGCAGAGGCCCGGGTAGACGCACCTCCAGCGCTGTGACTGTCCGTAGCATACATGGCACGGATAAATTGGCTCCAACAGCTAAACTCTCACCTAAAATTAAGGGTCCACACTGTCTTCAGGCAGAATGCTTTCATAATAGTGGTAATGCTTCTGAGTCCCAACCCACCTTCAACCTTAGGAAGAACGATCGATTGTCAACTGCGCTAGTGGCATTTACGCCTGGTCTCCTCCCAACCCCACAGGAAATCAGTGAAGGCTTTTTGGAGATCCCTTATGATGCCAATCGGCACGTCCATCCTCGCTAACGTGTGGATGGGCACGCTGGACAAAACATGGTTGATCAACATCAATCTTCCCGCTTGAGACAGATCTTGGCTTTCCAGGTAGCTATCTTCAAGCAGGTTTTATCCAGCAAGGCCTGAAATACGTCCTACTTGGTCTTCCCTGGAAGATGGGAATGCCCAGATATGTGAATGGAAATAGACCTTTGTTGAAGCCCAGGATGCTGGTAGCTGATCTCAATTGCTACCTTAGATTGCTTAGATGACATGATGAATAAGCTCTTTTGGTTGTTGATTCATTGACCTGAGGACCTCTCATATTTTTTTTGAGGAAGCTTGCGATCTTTTTATGGGACTTTTTGCTGCCGTTAGCGAAAAAAGATAGTGTCATCGACGAATAATAAGTGGAAAATCAGAGGGCAGCTCCTACGGGTCTTGAACGGCTAGCATTGACCACTATTAAGTAGATGGCCGAAGCCTCTACTGAGTACTTCCACAACGAGGATGAAGGGGGCCGATGAGATAGGGTCACCCTGGCGGAGGCCCCGCGATGATTTAAAGAACCCACTTGCCTCCCCATTGATAAGAACCTAGAATCAACAATTGGACCAACATCTCTCCTGCATGCAGATCCATTTCTTATCAAAGCCGAATATAACGAGCACCTTGGACTGGAATTCCTAGCTGAGCCTGTCGTAGGCTTTCTCCATATCCAGCTTGAGCATGATATTACCACCTCTAACTTTTTCTGTTGATATCGCAGAATATTTCCTAAACCAGGGAGCAATTTTTAGTTATGGAACGACTCTTGATGAATGCCCCTTGCTTCCCTGAAATGACTTTAGGAGGAATGGTCCCTAACCTGTCTGTAAGAATTTTGGTAAAAATCTTATAGATGCAGTTACAAAGACTAAGGGGCTTAAAATCAGAGAATTTAGAGGGAGAGGTGGATTTTGGGATGAGGCAAATCAGGGTGCTAGTAAAAGCTCTAGGGAGCGTGCTACACCTAAAAAATGATTAGGCCACCTACAGTAAATCCGAGCCAACAACATCCCAACACTCTTAGAAGAAAGCATCGGTTAAGCCGTCAGGGCCAGGAGCTTCATCCAGTGGAATCGCTTTTACCGCTGCATGGACCTCTTCGATTGAGGGGTCAGCCAGAAGGGCCCGATTGTCTGATTCCAATACCGAGGGCTGGAGGATGTTAAGAAGCTCCCCAGGATGGATAGAATTTTTAGCCTGCAAAAGCTTCTCATAAAACTCAACAGTCGCACTCTTAATATCTGCATTGTTTGTAAACAAGGAGCCATTATCCATCGTGATCTCCTGGATTCTGGCCTTTATCGCCCTCCCTGTCACTGAGGCATGAAAAAACTTAGTGTTCCGGTCTCCCTCTTGAAGCCATTGAATCCTGGACGTTTGCCTCTAGAAAATTTCCTCACACCGCTCTAAGTTAGCCAGGTTATCCCTAGCTGTTTGTAGCAACTGCTGGTAGGTGGGATCTAAGGAATCCTGGGCTGTTGTTTCTGCCACCACTAACTCTACTTCAGCCTGCTTCAAATTGAGAAATAAGTTACCAAAGGTGTGCTTGTTCCATCCCTTAATGGTGAGCTTCACGTTTCTTAGCTTTCTAAGAAGAGTATGGAATGGATCCCCCTCCAAATCAGTGACCCAGGCTTCTTTGACAAGATGCAGGAAGGAGTAATGTGTTATCCACATGCAGGGGAATCTGAATGGCTTAGGCGCGGTTAGATGAAGCAGGGAAAAGGTAAGTAATAGCGGAGCGTGGTCCGAATTCAGCCTAGGTAGATGTTTGACTTGGAAGGAAGGGAAGGCTTGGAGCCAAAGATTATTGCAGCAAGCTTGGTCCAATATGGCCCAAACTCGGGCTAGACCATCTTGGTTGTTGCAACAGGTAAACTTGCTGCCAGTGTACAGGGCATCAATCAGCCCAGCTCTGTTCAAACCTTCAAAAAATTGGGTAGAATTACGTGCATTGTAGGAAGCAACTCCCCTTCTCTCCGAAGATAGAAGAGTGGCATTGAAGTCTCCGTAAACAGTCCACGGAAGCGAGCAAGCATTCCCCAAAATGGCCAGCTCATTCCACAATTGGCTTCTAAGAATGCAGGAACATTTAGCATAGACAATTGAAGCCATGACATTGGCAGAAGACCCTTGGTACCCCACAGCAATGGTCAACATCTGATTGGATGCGGCTTGAACGTCAATGCAAAGGGCGGATGATGCAAAGATCCACACCTTCCCATCTTGTGCTGAGTTGGAAAAGGAAGAGTGGAATCCCAATTTGAGGCCCCATTGCACACATCTTTCATTGCCGAGCATAGGTTCAAGGATCGCGATAATAACCGGCTTAAATTTCCTGATGAGTCTTTTTAGGGATCTGATAGTGGGTGCATTCCCCACTCCACCGGCATTCCAGACAAGAATGTTATTCATTGAGGAAACTGATTTGCATCCCTTCTCGCCTCTTCAGTGGTCTAAGTCTAACCTTTCGAAGGACCTCCCCCTTCCTGAGATTCCTTGCAGTGGCTTCTCTGGGAATCCCCCAATTTAGTTTTTTTCTTTCCACTCGTCCTTTTTATTCTATAGCTACATGATAGGCAACACTGAGACTCTTTTTGTTTGCCCGTGTGTGCCTGAAATCCTCTCCTATAAGTTTGTTGATAATATGAATGAAGTCTCAGTTTTTTTTTTTTTTTTTTAAAATCCCCTAATTTAGTTGAGGGTCTTTGGGGAGCTTTCTCCTAGTATAGGTGTGTTGGATACAGGGATGATGGGATTCTGAATAGCATGGGCAGAAATCTTATCTTCTGAGTGTGAGGGAAGGCAGATGGCTAGCTGAGGATTGGGCGAGAATGGAACTTCTGTCTACACCGTAAATGGGTTGCCCAGGCCCCTACTTACAGCGGAAGACTTGCGAGGAGGGTTCGAACCGTTGATGTCCTAAATATCTGCTCCCCTGTTGTGGTGCAGGATCCGATGGCACGACTGAGGAGATGGAGCTAGTGATTCAGCAGACCTGAGCTGTTGTCCATCTAAGAGGCTTGCAGGGGACATAATTTTAGGTGGAGACTCTTGGTTAAGGTTGTTGTGGGAGAGGGGATGCAAATTTTTAAGGAAATACGGGGAGAGATCAATGTTAAGAAGGCCTCCCTTAGGCAAAAATACTCTACCCCCTGGCCCGCAAGGTAAGGAGTTCCATACTACTACTTGGTCGTCTAATGAGTCCTCCTCAAAGAATTCACTCGGTTTAAGAGGGCTATGGCCCTCCGACAGGGCTTTCATGAAGCGCTTCAAGGCTATCGGTGAGAGGGCCAGTTGGCTACATAATGGAGAATCATCTTGGGGGTCGGCGTGGCTGACCTGGGGAGAAAGCCCAATCGAGATGATCTCTTTAAAAGGCAGAGCGAGCGCTGGTGAGGTCTGATATGGCCTGGGAGGCAAAGAGACGAGGGAAGCTGCAGCCTCTTGGCTATCGCATCTCTCTGAATTCAATCTAGCGAATTGAGAGGACAAACCATGAGCACTCAGTGGGCATTCCGAATGAGTGGAACCTGGTATTTTGTCCTTAAGGCAATTGATTGAACACCTGCGGGCATGTTTGGACAGACGAGCGGGGGTCTATTCGAGGGAGATGGGAACATTGGGGGAGCTTTAGGGTGGTAGAAGACCTTCTTTACCCATTGTTTGGTGGATACTCTACCCTGCCTGAATGAGTTGGGAGTGCCATAGGTGTCATTACGTGACTAGTGCGGCAGTTCTATATGTAGCCAGACCGGAAACGATTTTTCGGCCATTGTCAAACTGTTAAACAGCTCACATACCTTGTATAACTAATATACCTTGTATAGTTTGTTTTCATAGGTAGAGGATTCTGAGTTTATTATTTTTCCTTGTATAGATGGTTGTAATCTCTATATATTCAATCCCATTAGGTTGTCTTAAATATAGAAAACCTTTTGGCTTCACTATTTTCATGGTATCAAAGCCCTATTAATCTAAATCAGGCCACCCCCTCGTCACAGGCACCACCTCCTGCCAGATCCGACCACCCCTACAGCATCTCACTGCCAGTCCGGCCACCACCACTACTGCGTTCGACCACCCTCTACTCTTCCGGCCACCTCCTCTGCTGCGTTCGACCACCCTCTGCTGTGTCCAACCATCCTCTGCTCGTCTGAGTACCTCGTCTGCACCCCTGCGTCGTCCGACTCCTCTGCTCGTCTGATCGGACCCTCTGCTTGTCCGTCTCAACACATCTGCCCCTCTGCTCGTCCAATTCGACCCACCTGAGCTCGTCCGGCCCCTCTACTTATCCGTTTGGCCCCTCTACTCATCCGTCTCTGCACATCTGACCCTCTTCTCGTCCGATCTAGTGCACCTGACCGTTCTGCTCATCTAGATCCCGATCCAGATCCAGATCTAGCATCCCTCTGTTCCAAATCGAACAACCCTCTGTTCCGATCCCTTTTGCTGTTGTCATTCCGCCAGATCCAGAGACTACAATCCCTTGTAGTCCTTCTGTACGGTACATCTAAAACCTTCTCCTATTGCACCTCTTTCCGTGCTTTACATTACTTCAAATCAATGGAAGAGAACTCATCCCGTTCAGAGGCCCCACGTTGTAATTTTGATGGTACCAACTATTCTCTATGGACCATCCATTTTCAGAACTTCCTCAAGGGTCGTGGTTTGTGGGGACTAATTGATGGATTTGTTACTATCCCCACTTCCACAGATGCCGAAAAATTAACTGATTGGGAAATGAACAATGGATGGATTATTACTTGGATTCTCGATTCGGTTGATCGAACTATTGTTGTTAGCCTCACACCTCATCGCATTGCTAAAGCAATGTGGGACCATTTCCATACAATTTATCAACAGAGTAATGCGGCCCGGTTATACCGCCTGGAACAGGATCTCGTTAACCTTACTCAGGGTGATGACAGTATTCAATCATTTTACTCCAAAATTGTCATAATTTGGACTGAGATGACTATGATGGATCCAACATTTCCTCATGACTATAAGATATTCTAAACTATGTGCGAGAGTGCGCAATTTTGACAGTTTCTTATGAAGTTGCATCCGAAATTTGAGCATTACCGGGCTGCTCTCTTGAACCGTAGTCCTACTCCTTTATTGAATTCGGTTATTAATGATTTATTGGCTAAGGAACAACAATTGAAAGTTCTCTCTCTTCCTTCCTCAACTCCGGGATCATCTAATATGGTGCTTGCTGTGTCTACTACTATACCAACACGGGATTATACTCTTTTAACTTATCGCGGCTGCAACAAGGTGGGTCATGTTGTCGCTCAATGCGAAGAAAGGTGCGTTTATTGTCGACGGACTGGTCATAGTATTCAGGACTGCCGTACACGTACCTATGCATATTCTTTCGGCTATGAACGTGGTGGTTGTGGTCGTGCTCTTTCTGCTACTGCTGCTACTATTTCTTCCAAGCCATCTGTTGGTGATTCTGCATTTACTATTTCTGCTGAAGGTCTTTCATCTCCGTTAACTCCTGCGATGCTCCAGCAAATTGTTCAGGCCTTTTCTGCGACCGGTATGTCAGGTATATTCTCATCTTCTACATGGTTCTTCGATTCGGGTGCTTCTAATCATATGACCGGTGCTGTATCCCATCTTCGTTACATTCGTCCCCACACCGGCAATCAGACTATTTCTACTGCGGATGACACTAGACTACCTATTTAGTCCGTTGGATCATTGACTTTCTCTCCTTCTGCTCATTGTCAGTTCACCCTTCGTGATATGTTTCATGTCCCTAACCTCTCCTCAAATTTAATTTCAGTTGGTCAATTCACATCCAATAACTGCTTAGTCATATTTCTTCCCAACCATTGTTTTGTGTAGGATCTGGCAATGGGGAAGGTACTTGGTATGAGTAGGCGGCATGGTCGTTTGTACGTATTAGACTTTGATCCATCTGTCACTCCGGCTCATTGTTTCTTTTCTCCATCTTCATCAGATATTTGTTCGGTAAATAAATTGTAGAAACTGTGGCACTTTCGCCTGAGTCATCCACATTCTGATCGGTTACTTTAGTTAATTTCTTATGGCATGTTAGGGAACATTTCTCTTAATAAAAATAATTTGGATTATTCTTGTTCTTCCTGTTGTCTTTCAAAAAGTAAGTGTATTCCCTTTTCTCTAAGTATTACAAAATCATCTTCTATGTTTGAACTTGTGCATACGGATGTTTAGGGTTCATCACCAATTATGTCTCTTTTTGGGTTATGGTACTATGTTATATTCAATGATGATTTCACATGTTACACTTGGATTTATTTTCTGCAATCGAAGTCACAAGTTTTTGAAAAATTCAAGTTATTTCACTCTATGGCGAAGACTCAATTTCGGGTTCCGGTTCAAACTCTCCACTCTGACTCGGGGGGAGGGGGGGTACATTTCTTCAAGGTCATGGGATTATTCATCAGACTACCTGTTCTGATACTCCACAACAGAACAGGGTGGTTGAACGGAAAAATCGTCATATTGTTGAAACTGCCAACACCCTGATGACAGGTATGAGTGTTCCTCGTTCTTTCTCGGCTGAAGCAATATTACATTTAGTCTACTTGATTAACTAGATGCCAACCAAAGTTTTGAACAATAAATCTCCCTACTTTGTTCTCACCGGCTTACCTCCTACATGTTCTACATTTCGTGTTTTTAGTTGTATCTGTTATGTTCACTTGGCTTCACGTGAACGTAACAAACTATCTCCAAAATCGGTTAAACGTATGTTCTTGGGATTTGGGGAAACTCAGAAGGGTTTTCGCTGTTATGATCATGTTTCTCGTCGTGTTCGGTTTTCACGACATGTTGTTTTTCTTGAACACATTGTCTTTCATTCATCTCTTCCTCCTCCGCACACTCCAAACTCTTCTGGTCTAACCGCCTTTCCTGAAATATGTCATGCTCTAACAGCTCGAGCTTTTAGAGAAAGTGGTTATTTGACATGATATCAAAGCGAAAGGTCTCGTGTTCGAATCCCAGGAGCAACAAATATGCCTCCCTAATATATTCACCCATGGGGGGTTGTTTATGGTGTTAGTTGTGAGTGTGCCTCCACCCTCGCCCAGTATGTTCCTGTGTGGAGTTCCACCGCGCACGTGCGAAGGAGTATTAAAGTCCCTCAATATAACATTGATATGCCATGCTCTAATGGCTCGAGCTTTTAGAGAAAGTGGTTATTTGACACCTTTTGGCTTCACTGTTTTCACAAACTACGGGTACTATGAATATCTGTTCCTGGTTGGACCTGGACCTTTACTCTTGCCACAATTTGGTCTAGGCCAAGGGTTGAGCACCTATCAACCTCCAGCACTTCACTGAAGGAGCCCCCCTAAAGCGACGAAAATAGAGCATAGCCAGGAGTGCGCCAGAATACCAAAGAGGCAAATCCAGACGTCTGCACTTACTGGGGAGAATCCCGGAGACCATGTCTCTACTTTGCTTATGTCCATCTTGGAATGGAGAAGAGAATCAGAGAAAAATGAGATCAGTTCCATCCTTGTCATGAAGACGAGGAGGAACCGATCCCCTGTGATGCGTGCAATGTCAATATGACATTTCTTCAAGGTCATGGGATTATTCATCAGACCACCTATTCTAATACTCCACAATAGAACGGGGTGACTGAACGAAAAAATTGTCATATTGTTGAAACTACCAATACCCTGATGACAGCTATGAGTGTTCCTCGTTCTTTCTCGGCTGAAGTAATGTTACATTTAGTCTACTTGATTAACCGGCTGCTAACTAAAGTTTTGAACAATAAATCTCCCTACTTTGTTCTCACCAGCTTACCTCCTACATGTTCCACATTTCGTGTTTTTAGTTGTATCTGTTATGTTCACTTGGCTTCACGTGAACGTAACAAACTATCTCCAAAATTGGTTAAGTGTATGTACTTGGGATTTGGGAAAACTCAGAAAGGTTTTCGTTGTTATGATCCTGTTTCTCGTCGTGTTCGGGTTTCACAACATGTTATTTTTTTTTAACACATTGTCTTTCATTCATCTCTTCCTCCTCCGCACACTTCAAACTCTTCTGGTCTAACCGCCTTTCCTAAAATATGTCATGCTCTAATGACTCGAGCTTTTAAAGAAAGTGGTTATTTGACATGATATCAAAGCGAAAGGTCTCGTGTTCGAATCCCAGGAGCAACAAATATGCCTCCCTAATATATTCACCCATAGGGGGCTGTTTATGGTGTGAGTTGTGAGTGTGCCTCCACCCTCGCCCAGTATGTTCCTGTGTGGAGTTCCACCCCGCACTTGCGGGGGAGTATTAAAGTCCCTCAATATAACATTGATATGCCATGCTCTAACGGCTCGAGCTTTTAGAGAAAGTGGTTATTTGACACCTTTTGGCTTCACTGTTTTCACAAACTACGGGTACTATGAATATTTGTTCCTGGTTGGACCTGGACCTTTACTCTTGCCGCAATTTGGTCTAGGCCAAGGGTCGAGTACCTGTCGACCTCCAGCACTTCACTGAAGGAGCCCCCCTAAAGCGACGAAAATAGAGCATAGCCAGGCGTGCACCAGAATACCAAAGAGGCGAATCCAGACGTCTGCACTTGCTGGGGAGAATCCCGGAGACCATGTCTCTACTTTGCCTATGTCCATCTTGGAATGGAGAAGAGAATCAGAGAAAAATGAGATCAGTTCCATACTTGTCTTGAAGACGAGGAGGAATCGATCCCCTATGATGCGTGCAATGTCAATAGTTGAAGAGACGTACCTAGATTCATTGATGCATTTCATCAGATGGATGATGGATACGTTGATGTTCTGTGCATGTGCCACCAGGGCAAGGCTGAGGTCCATTACCATCTGTTTCACTTCAACGCTGTCAGCTAGGATGATCTCCGGCGCCAATCTGCCTGCTGTAGGGACAATTGCCTTTGATGTAAGGGGTCGAGCAAGCCTCCGGTCTTTCTTCTTCTCGCGGCGGATAGGCATGCTTGGAGGATAGTTTATTTGTCTGGGTCGGGGGTCGATACGGCGATTGAGGGGCAAATCCAGGTCTAGCCCAGGAGATCCCCCATAACCTGACATCTACCATTTTTCCATTGAAAATGATCTCCAGCAGATCGGCATGCTTGCATTTCCTATACTTACATTAATTAACTACCAACCTTTGAAAATAATAATAATAATAATAATTAACTGCCAGTTCCTGGTTGCGAGTCAGGTCATTAAAAAAAAAAAAAAAAGAGTTTTAGTCAGGTCAGGTTAATGTTGAGTGGCTATAGACCTGACTCATTTAATAATTCAAGTCAAACTTTTGAAACCAGACACGCTTCGTGGATTCGAATTTTAGACCCAGGCCCACTTATTATCAGGTTGGGTCCAACGACCCAACTCATTTGCACCCTTACGTACGAATAAAAATGAAGGGAAAAGATGAACACTATCCATTCAACTTACATGTGCAGGCCACCAAATGAGAAATTAGATGCTTAAGCCAAGGCATTATCCCAATGGTCCCCATCTAATGAGTGACAATGATCTCCCATACATGCACCACACTTGAACATGTACTACGAATCTCCTCTTCAATCTCTCCTTGTGCGTATAATCTCAACATTTCTCTTTGAAATACTTCCTACAATGTATGTGGCATTGACCATAACCTCCTTACACTATCTCCTGTTTAGTAACTTGGTAGCTAACAACTTCGACATCGATAGTAAAAATAACAGGTATTTACAAATGACGCCTTTCTACTCATTTCGACAAAGTAAAAGCGTACCTAAGCAATTTTTGTAACTTTCCAACTATACTGGATTTCCTTACATTGGCTCTATATCTTTCTTGCATAAGAAATTCAAACTATTAGTCGCATTTAAGTGTTTGATTCTTTTAGATTCAGTACTTTATCTTCGGGGTGGAATTGTCTTCAGCGGGACTTTTCATGCTATCAGGATTCTCTAACAGGTAAGCCATCTTTTCTTCTTCTCCATTTTTTTATAGGTAATATATAGGATAGAACCCCTGACCTCAATGTTGAAACACACTCTATCTATCATAGAGGCTTCTTTTGGCAACATTTGGATGCAGGAGAGAATTGAATTGCAAGCATTTATTTTAATCAAGAAGGAATGAGAAAAGTAACGAGGAAGTAGGTGATCATAAAAAAATAAAATTGGGTCGAACCTGAAAGTAACAGGATTACCAATTGGAGCTGGGACCCTCAATATGAATGCTAAGGGAGGAAGCTATGAATTGGTTATTTCCACCTGGACTGCGCTAGCTTACCTGAGGTAGGTAAATGGAGGACGTCACTTTCACTAACCAAGCATCACATTGGTAGAACTTTGATGAGATCCACCGTCCATTAGGTAAGCTACTTCATGTTCACTTGGAACCCAAAAACCATGATGATCCAAAATCAGGCAGGCCACATCATAGGAAACAGTTGGGATGGGCACACCCACCGTTAGTTTTGTGTAGGGCCCACTGTGGTGTTTATAAACCATTCAATCCATTCATCTAATATGCTTCATTGAGATGAAAGAATTAGCCAAAACTCATACTATTCCACAGGGCTGTAAATGGTCGAGGCTTCGGGCTGGCTTCTGAACCCTTTGGCCGGGCTTTCAGGCCAAACCTCAAATATTTGCCATTACTAGGCTAAGCCCAGCCCATTGAAAAGCCCAATATTTCAAAATGCAGGTGGGCCCATACCACGTGTATTCAGAGGTTTTAGGTATATATTTATACAGTTCCCCATCAAGCGGCCCACTTGAGTATCGAATCATTAGCTTGCTTTTTGGCCATACATAATGGATGGGGTGGATCATGGACGTAAAGTCATTTCCTTCACCTACGAGAGAAAATCATTCCCTTTACCTTGCTATAAAATGCTAGAGCTTATCTTGAGAGCATGTACATCAATCTAAAATGTATTGTTTACTCTTTACAGTTTGCTTATCTTGAGAGCATGTACATCAATCTAAAATGTATTGTTTACTCTTTACAGTTTGCATTATATTAGGAACTTTAGAAAATAAATAATTACAAAAAAATACCTACCTTAGATGAAATTTACATTCTGCTATATTTTTTTTAAAGGTTTTCAAAAAGTTACCTCATTAATCAATCTAATTATCACTCAACCTCCTGTCACAACCGCCATGCAAGCAAATGGGCTGGGAGATCAGTTGAGCCCCAGCATGAAGTTTATGTAAAATTCACCACAACTACCAGATAGGGTTGAAAACAGTATACCAGACAATGCTCTCAAGATAAGCTCTATACCACAGCATGATGTTTATGTAAAATTCCCCTAATTAAAGAATATCCATTAATGTCACCCACGTGAATCATGAATGGACATAATTTTTGAACCATCTAGCTAAGTTTTTGTGGGGAATCTAATGGTTGGAATGGATTTCATATAATTATCACAATGAGCCCTATAAAAATCAAGGGTGGACGGCTCTCTCCCAATTGTTTCCTTTGTTGGGGCCCACCAGAATTACACGTCAGCATGAATTTTAGTCCCCACTCCTAGGCTTAATGTTACACTAAATATCTAATTGTCGAAGTGGATCTTATATAGACATCATGGTGGGCCCTCTAAAATCAAGACTTGTATCCCATACAATTTTTTTATTTTTTATTCGAAATAATATTCTTTGTACAGTTGGAGCCTACTGTGATATCTATGTGAGATCCACTCCTGCCATTAGATACATAATCCTTGTTTAGGCCCAAATCCAAAAAATAGTCTTACTTGTGATTTAGGTGGGTAACACGGATGAAAACAATTGGTAGAGAGACATGTACCCTTGATTTTTACAAGGTCCACTGTGATGGTTTTGTGAAATCCACTCCAACCATTAGATGTCACACCAAAATTTAGTTCTAGAGCCTAAAAATCAGGCCCGTCCGTGATTCTGGTGGGCCATACCAAGGGAGATAGTTTGGAAGACGATCGTTGTATTGTAAACTATTTCCAATCATGTGGTCCACCTAAATCACGGATGGGGGTGATTTTTAGGCCCTTGGCCTAGCATGAGGTGACACACATGATGGTCAAGGTAGATTTTACATAAACATCAGGATGGGTCCATGCAAGTAGCCCACCAACAGGTGGCCAAAGGAATTTTGTAACTATGCTGAATTTTGTACCAAGCATTTCCATCATGGGAACCTCCATATCGTGGAGCTTGTGTATTCCATTTCTTTACAGTTAACCGAATTAGACACTCCATAGCAGCCTCTGATTCAGGCACATAACTATGTTCGGGCAATGCAGCCTTTGATCGATGTCACTATTTTGTTGGTTCACAGATTCTTCATTTGCAATAAATTGCGGCGGTGGTGAGTACACGTCGGGAGATGGAATGTCGTATGATAGTGATGTCAATGCTCCCGGTATAGCATCATATTATCTGGTCAACAGGACCAGGTTGGCTGTCAGTAATGTTGGTGTGGCTGTCAGTACTGATGGTGTCCGTGATAACCGCGAAACTGACATATACACTACAAACTCTCAATCTCAATTTGTGAATACTTTGGACCCAAACCTGTTTCGGACAACAAGGACATCACAAGGATCGCTTAGATACTACAAGGTTGGGCTAGTGAACGGACAGTATAAAGTGATTCTGCAATAATTCGCTGAGATACAACTTGAATATGAGATTATTAATAATGGCTTGGGAAGGCGTTTATTCGACGTGTTTATCCAGGTGTGTACAATATAGTACGTAGCACAACGTATTCAGTAGTGAACACTAATATGAATCCAAACTATATGATAAAAGTCAATGTAGTAAATATACCTTAGAAGGTGTGGTTATGTTCCTCTCTAGGGCCAGCAATGAGTCCAGTTCAGGTCAGCTTGGGCCTCACTGATTTACTAAATGGGCATGAAATGTCCCAAAGCCCACCTATATCCTAAGATGAGATGACGAAGTGATGTAGAGCGGGTCGCGGACAGTTTCATGGCCAAGATGGATCAGAAAAGGCCCGGTCGACGACAAAAGTGATCCGGACCGTCGGACCTTAGATCAGGCGTATCTCACAATCCGAAATGAGTTAGCTGACATAAAATATATGATTTTGAGGTAGAACGAGCTACTTTAGCCAACCAACCCAGCTACGTCGGGTTGCGACGCCCGGAATTGCGAAAAACCCCTGGATCGACCGTCATTTCCCTGCTTTAATTTCCTTTTTACTATAAATAGTAAGTTTTAGTTTGACTATAACTCTTCATCCGTCGGGCTTTAAGAGTTGCGCCCAACGTGAAAAGAGCTTAGAATAATTAGGAGAACGGTTTGGTGAAGCCAAATAGGACACTTACTATTTTTGGCCGAAAACCTTGCGCACTAGTAGACATCACGACCGTCTATAAATAGTAAGTTTACTATTTATAGTAAGTCACGGATTCTAAAAGTTTTAGTAGTAGTTTGATTTTGATTTCTTTCCCATTGCTTGGTACCCCTATTTAAAGGGTTGTGAACTCATTTTTATTAATTAATTAATCAGTTTTAAATTTTTTAGAATTTATTTCTATTTTCTGCTTTCTTTTCTCGTGGATTCGAGAAGTCTCTGTGAGGAGTTCAGAGAAGCTCCGTGGATTCAGAGCATTTATCCTCATCACGTTCATCCCTGCGTCACGAAGTCCAACCCTTTTGTAGATTCTTGTGCTCAGTGTTTGTGGTATCTATATTATCAGCCAATTTGGTATTGTATGGGTCTCATATGAAACACGGATTGTGTCAACGAAAATAATTTGCATGTTATTTTTTTGTTCGCTAATTAGATTGTATGATTTATGACTTATATTAGCTCTTTTTGCATATATATATGCATCAATTTTGTTATATAGTGTATAGTTTAGAACCATATTTGAGTCCTACTTATGTAATCATACCTCTTTTGATCTGTCCTACAGTTCCATTGAAGAATTTCATGATTTTTCTAATGTTTCCGTGCACCTTCGTGTTGGACAACCCCAAGTGCAGGGTTGTGAAGTGGTATAGTACTTGGTAAGACCGAAGTCGATTCACGGGAATTGAATTTGTTGAAACACTATTAGTTTCTGTGAATTTAAGAGAATAAATGACAACCAAAGATTCAAGAATCTTCAATAATCAATCATTAATATGAATTCATCAATTCAACTTGATCACTCAATTAGAATCGAATAAGAATTCGTTCTAATCGGAATATAGTTTTGTTAAATCAATAAATTATTCTCAAACAAGATATATGAATTGTAATTGATTGATTTCTCATAAAGATCTAAGTAATTGTTTGTATAGAATTTAAAGCATCTATTGTACCTAGAGTTAGCAATAGATAAAGAAATTTTACATATCAAAACTTTCACTAATACTAATAATTCAACCAAGACAATCATAATTCAACCATAAAAAGCATAATCATTGAATTAAAAATGAATTAACATTAAAATGTCTTAAAAGGTTCACCCCTTAACTTTAGCTACGAGATTAGCCAAGCATAGCTAACATCTTAAACTAGAAAACGAAAAAAAAAATAATAATTTAAAAATCCAAATTAGAACTAAAGGTTGAGGAAGAATGAAGGCGCCGAAGAAGCACCGTCATAACTCTCTCTCTCTCTCTCTCTCTCTCTCTCTCTCTCTCTCCCTCTCTCTCTCCCTCCCTCTCTCTCTCTTTAAACCTTAGATTGTGTCTAATTCATGTCCACATCAACTCCTTAAATAAGAAAATCCCACCGGCTTAGAAAATTCAAGAACTTGCACACTTGCATGCACCGTTGATCAAATTCTTCAATCGATCGAGTCCTTATTGAAGTCCCTTCGATCAAATCAAATTTTTAGCTCAAACTGATAGTGCATGGTGAATTAATCCATTTATTTCATAGTCTAGGCCCCATATTTCATGGGTTAGGACCTCGGCTGAACCTCCCTCATGGGCCCCACATCACATGGGTACCGCCTCACACGAGACCTCCTGCTCTGATACCACTTTGATACAGGATAATCAACCAATTGCTCTAAAAGTTCGAATTAATAGAGTATGGTGAATTAATCTCTTTATCTCATAGCCCAAGCCACATATCTCATGGGTTAGGACTTCAACTGAACCCTCCTCGTGGCTCCACATCACATGAGTACCGCCTCACATGAGCCACCCGCCTCACATGGGCCGCCCACCCCAAGTGTGTCCCTGCATCCCATAAGCTACACCACTCGAGCCCGGTGTGAGAATGCCTCGGCATTGGCAAGTTTCTTCAGAAAATATGAATTTATCGATCTGTTCCTTCGATCGATCGAGTTCAATCGACAACCTGTCGATCGAATAGAAAAGTTCAAAAATTGTCCAACAACCAACTTCGAATTTTCAAAGTTTCTCAATTAAATCAACAAGGTTGTTGATCGATTCAAAAAATGTGATTTTTTGTAATATCTTCCATAATCTTCAAAGGTAGTTTCTTCAAGGTTCTTTCATACTTTTTCTTAAACTCTTTTAGGCTTCAAATCTCCTCATATATTCTTTCCTCCACATAGAAAATACATCTAGTTAAATTAATTTAACATTCAAACACATAGGAAAATAGATGGAAAATTGATGATAAATATACAATATTTAGCACGTAACACATGTTTGAATGATCAAAATCACTATAAGTTTCGTTAGTTGGGGATATAGAAACAATATCGATATCGCCAATAATATCAGTGATAACCGAAAATATGGAAAAATATGGGGGAAACGGTAGAATTTTTAATGAAACTTCAAGAGATGCTAACATACACATTTGCATATTTATGGATAAAAATTTGCGAAATATGTATATAATAAGTTTTCATTTAATGGATGATTAAAAACATATGTCGTTGTAAGAAATAGTCTAACCATCCCACCCATCCCATCTTATTAACCATCCAATCATCTATCCAAAAATTAGAATATTGACAACTCGCGATATTTTATCAAGAAATCATCAACATCTAAAAAGGAAATAAAAGATTGTGGTCTTGATATCTCACATGTTGTGGTAATGATAATATTGAGATATTATCAATATTAGCAATGACAAATTGCAAACTGCATGCAACGATGTGCTCATAAAAAAATTAAAATATAAAAAAAATTCTAGTAAACAAACTTTCTATGATATCTGTATGTTA
Source organism: Magnolia changhungtana (assembly GCA_030180095.1). Lineage (NCBI taxonomy): Eukaryota > Viridiplantae > Streptophyta > Magnoliopsida > Magnoliales > Magnoliaceae > Magnolia > Magnolia changhungtana. The sequence continues at coordinate 2,254,833 of JASAUF010000360.1, forward strand.
ACGACATTATTGAAATATCGTTGATACACTTGTGATACAAGCATCACGGCGTCACCTAAAATTTACACACAAAAAAATATTGATGATATCGATACATTGGCAATACAAGCAATGCTTGAAATTTACACAATTGAAAGTATTTGTGATATCGATACATTGGCGATACTTAATACATTGATTATGCCTTGAATTTTTAATGCTACCGGTGTTATCAGTTTCGCTATCAATGTTGTCAATAACGACAAGCTAGAGATAATGATAATATTGGAGATATTTCGATGATATCAGATATAATTACACATCCCCAAACCTTAGATTAATTGTGTCTAATTCATGCCCATAAGCCCTCCTAAAATAAGAAAAATCTCACTTAGAAAATTCGCGAACTTAAGCACTTGTGCGCACCATCCGTCGAATCCTTTGATCAATTAAGTCCCATCGAAGTCCCTTCGGTTGAATCAAAACATCTTTTGATCGAATTGAAGTCATCCAAAACTATCCAGAAAGTTTCTTCAAAAAATCTGAATTTATCGATCTGTTCTTTCGATCAATCAAGTCCAATTGATGACCTATTGATCAAATAGAAGCTTTCATCAATCAAATCGAAGTTTCCATCGATTGAATCGAAAAATGTGAAATTTGTCTAGTAACCAACTTTGAATTTCTAGAGTTTCTCAATAAAATTGACAAGGTTCTCAATCAAATCAAAAAATGTGATTTTTTGTAATATCTTTCATTGTCTTCAAAGCTAGGTTTCTTCAAATTTCTTCCAGACTTTTTCTTAAACTCTTTTAGACTTCAAATCTCCTTAATTAGTTTGAATTCATCTCGAACTTCGTATTCTTTCCTGCACATAGAAAACACATCTAGTTAGACCAATTTAACATTTAAACACACAGAAAAAGGATGTAAAACTGGGAATAACTATGCAATATTTAGCACTTAACACCTCACATGTAATATCCATCTATCGACACACACACACACACACACACACACACACACACACACACACACAATCCATAGATCCATGCACACATACACACATGCAATATAGGGACAAATTAAGCATCATCCTCTACACTTAAGGCCTACCTCACATTTGAATCAAACTATGTTACTTTCTAGAAACAAGAAAATGAATTTTCTACCCTCTTAATCGGGAAAATTCCTCCAACAGAATGTTGACTTATAGGGCAGAAAACTACACAAGCCCCATCTAGAGGGCTGAGGCAGGGGTAGGGAGAGATAGGGGAAACCTCTTTACTGACAAGGAGCCCTTGTAGAACTTTCATCTACCCATAACAGGCGACCAATTGCACCAATGGGCATAGGGTACCACACACTAACTCCCTATAATGGCAATATCAACAATAATCATTGATAAGGGGAACTTTATAAAGGAAAAGGTAGCAATACTTCAACGATGTCATGTCTTGTGAATATGTTGCTGATAATTGGAAATATATATATTAAAGGGAGTTTCGGCATAGCTAAACTAGCAATACTAATATTATTGGTTATATTATTAATAATATCGTTGATAATAGAAACACTAGTTATAAGGCTTCTTATATACTTGAAGTGTGCACATGGGAAATGTATTTTGTATAGATCTCATGGCCATCTTGAGGTAGCTGGTTATTAAGATGCAGATTATACAAGGTCAAGACATGATTGGCAGTTGAATACAGGCTAATGTACTTTTCTTGGTAGTAATGTGGTTGCTTGGAAGAGCAGTAAGCAAAATGTTGTATAGGACCATTATTATCTAGGCCAGAGTCAATTGGCCTAGCTAAATTGAAAATAGAGAGTGAATCTCAATTCCTCCAATGATAAAAAAAAAAAAAAAAAAAAAAAAATCCGACCGATTGAGGGGTTGAGTTGCTTGGACTGCTCAGAGGAGGAAAAGATTGTCGGCCAATAGGGGTTTCCGGTAAGCTTGAGACCGGAAGAGAAGTACAAGTGAATTGTACTTACAAGCATGTATTGTAAAAAATAAAAAATTAGTAAATGGAATATTTCATACTATAAGGTTCTGTTTGTTAGCGCAAGTAAATTGAATTGCCATCATTTATTTAGTCAATATGAAACTAATAATGTTTCCTAGCATTCGTAATGATGGAGTTTCCCACAAAATGCAGTTATGTTTCTTTCAAGACCAAATTATGAGAGAAATAATTGCCAATTCAATCTAGTGTGCTCCCACCTTTATGAAAAAAAAAAATGTAACCATCAAGCATCTTTTGAAAAGTAAGCTTACAATAATTAAGGCAGCAAAAAAAATAATAATAATAATAAATAATAAATAATAATAATAATAATAAACACTATTCCATAGAACATTGATATATAGGATAGTAGCGATATGGATAACATGGATAGGCTAGTAGCGAAATGGATCTTCTTGAACTCCAAAGGTAGGTCCAACAAATCGTTTTTAAAAATGGTGAAAAAAAAAATGTCCATGCTTTCCTGAAGTATGGATGTTTGGCAGTCCTAAACATATCAATCACCATCCTTTGCAAATGTGTTTCAGCTTATACAGTTTGTGAATTCATCATGACCTTATTCTCTGCTTGTTTTGATACTCTATTAATTGCTTTCCTAGGGTAATCTCCAATTGAAAGATTTTAATATAAAAAAGGAGGCAGGTGGAGTGACTAATAGTGCAGTTTTGAAGACTCTCAAGGTTAATGTATCCAAGAATTTCATTGAAATCCATCTCCTTAGGGCTGGTGTAACGCCCCAGAAAATCGGGGGTCATGCATACGCTTAACTCCCGAGTTCCCGAGTGTCACTTATCATGCATTTATGCTTTTTTTATGATTAATCAAATTTAACTGCGCAATTTAGAATTACCTGAGGCACGAAGCACAATCACACCAGTCTACTAAAATGAAGGATATCTCACATATATATAGGTCCAAAAATAATAAAGGGTCGCCCAAGGCATTGCCCAACAGAACAACAAAAGAAAGCGATGTCCAAAAAGAATAAAACTGAGCCCACGGCTCAGCAAATCCAAATCCAGTCCGATCAAGCAGATGGAGAGCCACCCATCAGCTGCAAGTAGGAGAGCCTGTCCTCCTCGTCCAAGCTCGCTTCGCCAGGCTCCTCATGCCCTAAGTCACCTGCATCTATGAATGGGTCAGGTTGGTGTTTTAAAACATCATCCCAGACTGGGAGTGAGTGATCAACTCAGTGTGAACTATTGGTCTCAAGTTACAACAGGCATCAATTATAATATGAACTTAATGAAAAGCAGACAATCATCAACACCTAATAACTCTTATTTAAAATGCATGCATGCGGGATGATATGATGCATGCCCTTACCACAACACTCCCTCAAGCGATTCCATCTAACGATCGCATATGACAATACTCCCTCAGAGCGACCTTGACTTCCGAGTCGCCACCCTAACTAATGCGTGCAATGCGATCGTGTTAACCGAGTTATTAGTTAAGTCCATTCATCCAGCAGGTTTGAGATTCTGATTCACCCTATGTATTAATGCCCTAAACTGGTTGTGAGGCCAAGACCCCATCAACGTGTGAGGCCGAGACCTCGCGGTCCGTGATCCTGTCGGGTTCCTCATCCCCGACACCAAGCACATGAGGAGTGCCGAAAGGAAGGGATCGCTCGCGGTCACTACGGGGAGGCACGGTAGCCCAGCGTAAGCCGACAGCTCAGACATAGTGTCCCATTCCACCATGCCCGGCTCACGAGGTTGTGGACCAGTTGCAACTAAATTTTTTTGATGGGCTACAACGGTTGTAGGGTGGTTCAGGTTCTATATATATATGAGCAAACATGGTTAACATACAGGGTTGGTCAGATGGTAGGCTAGACCGCATGAGTGAAGCGAGTGTGAGACGAGTGACCTTGGGCACAAAAGACCCATGTAGTCGAACTACAGCTACCTGAACACACCCGCCCAAACTCACGGGTTTAGCCTCAAGGCGGTCCTACCCTTGGAGCCGCCTTCGCTCTCCTCATGTTTCCTGACCAACCCAAGGTAATGAGGGTTATCCATAACAAGCCGACTATGCAAACTACCACTAGCATGTCATCATCATACTCCATACATCTCAGTCATACGAATTAAATGTTCCCAGCATGCAATCAAGAAATATATTGCATGTAAGGTGTGTGGGTGTGTGTGAGGAAGTTACGCACTCCCTCCATCTCAAGCCATCATATGCATAAGGGTAATGGAAGTATACACAACATGGACCAATAACATGTGAAAGAATGACACGGCATAAGCACATTATCATCCATACACGAAATCATGTGAGCAGCAAATAACATCATGAAGAACCATCATGCATATCCATACAATTTTAAGAACCTACAATTCCTAAGGGTTCTCTAGACTTTCAAATATACCAACCAAGCATTCAAAATCATTAATGCCATCATTAAGAACCTACAATTGGTACTAGGCCACCTAAGATTAATAGTCCACACCTAGGATCATTGGAGGCTTGGGAAAAACGTCATAGGAAAGAGGGCTTTGCGGTAGATCGGCCAGAATCCCTAAAACAACTTCGTATGTTAGATTTATAAGCAAAACCCCCCTCCTTACAAGGGTTTTCAAAGAAAAAGAGAGTTGGATCTTACCTAAACGATCCATGAGATGAAGAGGGCAATTTTCGGATGGGTTTCCCCTTAGAGAAGGTGTAGGGGGAGGAGAGATTGATTCCCTTAGGCCCTTCCTTGATTTAGGGTCCACCTTGTCTTCTTCCCTCTCTCTTTCTTCTCCTTTCTCTTTTTTTTCTCCCTTTTCTCTCTTCTCTCTTCCCTTTCTCTAGGGCAAAATTCGTATGGAGAGAGGGGTGCCCCAAATGAGGCCCTTTTATAATGTCAGATGTGGTGCAAATGGCCCCAAGCTTCCACAATTTCCTAAAATAGACCTATGGGACTCCTATTGGTGTTGGGGTGGCCCTAACACCCCTCTGGCCACCAAATTCGGCGTGTAGGTGCCTTATGGCTTGACTAGGGTTCACGCAAAAATTTAGGGCGAACGGATGAATGGATATATGATCTGAGCAAGCGTTTTCGACCTTTAAGTGGCCCTTTGGAGGCCATTCTGATTGATGGGGCATTTCTGGTGGCCCTCTAGCCATGAAATTTATAGGGTAGGTGATCCATAGCCTGATGAAGGGCCATGCAAAATTTGGAAGCGATTGGATATGGGGTTTGATCGCATGAGTCCGATTTACGATGAATGGTCACTAATCCATGATCGGGTCCCAGATTTGGTGGATGGGTGTGAAAAAATTCATTGAACCATCACCGTAACTTTAAAAGAAATCCGATGTTTGGAACTCCTAGAGTCTCAATTTTATTTGTGAGTGCCAGATTCCAATGCTGGCATTGGCGGGACGCATTTAGCAAGTGCCAGATCCCACTTCTGGGTGTCCACTGGGTCCGTAATCCGTGATGGACCACAAGCCCAGTGAGACCAATGGCTCCCCCAAGTTTTATATGTTTATGACCTTTCTCGGTCGTTGTATGGCCCACACGGCCCGTCTTTAAGTGTAAACAATCATCTGGCTTAGCGGCCTGCACCATGCCTTATCACGGCCTGTCTCATTTATTAAATTGGGCTAACCTTGGATTAATTAACTCATCTATAAGCTAACGTTGAGTGCTACCAGTCAGTACGTGATAGTATAAGTTAATTTTAAAAAAAAAAAATCATGGATTTTTAGAAATCCAAAACAGTGAAAATCCGGGATGTTACAATCTACCCCCCTTAAAAACAATTTCGTCCCCGAAATTGCCTAAGGGTAATAAATAAAGGTTTTATTATTTTATTTGCCTAGGTTTTGTTGATTTCAACCTTATATGCATGGTAAAGTGTATACTATCTATACTAGTTTGGCTCTCTTTAGTCTACCCCCCTTAAAACTTTTTCACCCTAATAGTTACTACAAAGTTATTTAATTATCTATATATATGTATATATATATATATATATTTAGGAATTGGATTCATGACGTCGATTTCCCTCCATCTAGAGTAAAAATGTTTGTGTTCAATGTCAGGCCAATATGGAGAGACAGTTGTAGTGGGCTTAAACCTGATACGTCGATCATCTACCTGACCAGGGTAGAAGGCTCATCGTATCCCTTCTTAATCCTAATGGATCCTGGTCTTCTACTCGGTCAAAGCAGTGAGTCCATTGGTAGTTGCCCACGATTGAGAATTGAGTCAAGCCGCGAATGCTTCGCAGGCGTATACTTCCGTAATTTCGTAGTCCGATTATCCTTAACATTTAGAAGATAAAAAAAAATTCATTAAAAAAAATTTGAAGTTTCATATTTATAGTATTTTAGTGAGTGGTGAGTCTCCTGCAGTGCCTATGATCAAACGACTATCTTATAGGGGTTTCCATGACCTTAAGATTCCTATTGACATTACCATTTTGATCCTATGGTTAGTGAGTTATGAGCAAATCATGTTTTAGTTTCATAAATTTTAAGAGGAAAGGAAGAATCGAAAGTTTTAAGGTATTCTAGTGGTTTAGAGTGCTAATAAGGTTAAGATGGATGCAGTAAGGCAATCATACATACAAGCATTTATAAGGCGACAAGAAAATTTAAAAATAATCCATACATTCATATTAAATTCAAAGTGCCATTAGTATGGCTAGTTACATCATACAACATGGATTACATAGTTTTTTAGACATTCCAAACATAAGGAAAAAAAGACAACTTAGTCAAGAAAACGTCCTAACTTTCCTTCAACACAAGCAGGTAGACCTAATCTACTAAAAGCAAACTACTAATTATCAGAAAGGTTATGCTACTACTCTTCTGGATCGGGCAAAGATGGGGGTACTTCTTCCCCTTGAGGAAAAGAATCACCGGAATGGAGAAGAAGAAGGTAACGGTTGCTAGGAATGTCATTTCCCTCGGCAAGGAAATGGATAGTTGTTGAGAAGGTGCAAATAGGGAAATGGGTTTGAAATGGATTTGTTGAAGGGGGTTTGGGGAAATGAGGATGGAATGGGTTTTAGAAATTTGAAGTTGAGTATGGTCTTGGAATGGGAAGGAATAGATATGAATGTGGATGGTTGTTGTTTGGTTTTGTGATGTGAATTTTTTTTGGAAATGAGAGGGTGGAGATGGTTTAGGGAGATGGAAGTGATATGAGAGAATGATGGTTTCTTAAGGAAGATGGACCTTAAGGATGTGGTTTGGGGAAAATGAGTTGAGTGTGGGTTTGAAGAAATGAACTTGAAGATGAGTTGAAGATATGGGATTCGCAAGGGGATTGAGATTGATTTATGAGAAATGAGGTTGGGAATGGGTTTGACATAAGGTTGTGTAAGATGAAATGGAAGGTGAGTTGAGGATATGATGTTTGAGTAGAGATTGGGATTTGAGATGGGTTTTGGGAAATGGGGATGGAATGGTTTTGGGAGTTTGTTTTAGGAATGGGCTTTGAAAGTGATATTGGAATGGTATTTGGGAAAAACGAAGTTGAGGATGGTCTTGAGGTAGGTTGTGGGAAGTGAAATTTGGAAATAGGGAGAAGAGAGTGAAAGGAGTGGGATTTTAGTGAATGGGTCTAGAAGGAAATATGGGTGATGAGAGGGATTTGGAAAATGAGTTGAGAGTTTATAGGTGGGAATAAACAAAAGAAATGGGTTTTGAAAAAGAAAAGAAGATGGTTTGGAGGATTGGGTTTTAGAATGAGTATGGGTTAGGCTTGGTGGATCTTGAAAATGAAGTTTGGAGATGGGTTGGGAGAATGGAGTTTGAGAAGATGCAAATTTGAGAGAGTGGGTAGTGAGATTTGAGAAAAGTTGAAGAAATGGAGAAGGAGAAGGGATTTTTTTTTTTTTTTTTTGTAATGGGTTTTGAGAGTGAATGAGTGAATGGAGTGGAGTTTGAGAATGAAGTGTGAGGTTGGGTCTTGGGGAATGTATGTTGGAAATGGGTTTGGGTTGGGTATGAGAAAAAAAAAATAATGGGAGTTAGTTGGAGAGAGTAGATTTGATGTTGACTTTATGAATGAGATTCTGTGGATAGACTTGAGAACGGGGTTGAAAAAAATAAAATAGTTAAGAAAAGGTTTGGGAAGGTGGTTTGAAGGTGAGGAAGAGGAGATGGGGAGTTTGTAAGAGGAGAAGATGAATTTTGAAGAGATGGGTTTGGGTATGGGAGAATGAAGATGATGGAGTGGGAGTAGTGGGAAAGGGGATCTGTTTCTTGTCAGGTTTCTTATATTTTTAGTAGCTAAATTAATTTTTAAAATTTTTATAATATTTTATCATTGAGTTTAAAGACATCTCACAAAATTTCATCTCATTTAGAGTTGTAAATAATTTATTAAAATTCTAGGAGCAACAGATGTACGAAATCAACAAAAAATTTTGGACAGTTGACAGAACAGCTTAATTTTATCTATATTATTATTTTTATTTTATTTTTTTTCTTATTTTTATATAAAACTAGAGTCATTCATCTTTAATCTGGCTTTTGAATTACCTAAATTGGAGTTGAAACGAAGGAGATATGGATTTTTTAAGTTGACCTAAAATTGTAGAAATTTCGGCGGGGTGACAACACCGGCGGTGGGGTGAGCGGCTGGGCCACGGCGGGAGCCACGCGGGCTGCTGGAGCCTTGGCGGGGTGGCCACGTGGGCTGCTGGAGCCTTGGCGGGGTGGCCACGCGGGTTGGCGGGGTGACAACACCGGTGGTGCGGTGACCCCTCCGATTGGCCGGGGCAACTTATCGGGTGTTTTTTCGGTCGCCGGTAAGGCCCTTTGAGACATGCCATATATGATTTTAGGGTAGAACGAGCTGATCTACACAATGGGCCTATCCATTCCATGAGATTTCTCCTAGTTAGAGGTCAAAATTAGATTTTTCTATATTTTCACTATTTTCATTCAAATTTCATTCTCCCTTAAGTCCTTACCCCCCAATGGGTCGAAACTATCAAATTTGGTTTGGTGTTAACTCATTTGGACTTGGACGATGGCCTTGACCCTTTAATCATTCAGTTCTGGTTCGTTCCTATCATCAAGCTAAGGTATTGTAAGTTTCTCGGACCTGTTTCTTAGCGTCCCTACTATTTCTTGCTACCCAATCCTAATCCCTGGGAAGTCTTACTGTTCATCTAAGGTCGCCGGTTCCGGTTCAAGGATGGTTCCTACCATTCTAAGTCTTCATTTCATTTCCAATCGTTTCTGTATCGTTATTGTATTTCCTCTTAAGTCAGCGGACGCGTTGGTGAGTTCATGACCCATGGCCCAAGGGATTCTAAACTATTACTCTGATACCATCTGTAACGCCCCAGAAAATCGGGGGTCATACATACGCTTCACTCCCGAGTTCCCGAGTGTCACTTATCATGCATTTATGGTTTTTTTATGATTAATCAAATTTAACTGCGCAATTTGAAATTACCTAAGGCACGAAGTACAATCACATCAATCTACTAAAATAAAGGATATCTCACATATATACAGGTCCAAAAATAATAAAAGGTCGCCCAAGGCATTGTCCAACAGAACAACAAAAGAAGGCTATGTCTAAGAAGAATAAAACTGAGCCCGCGGCTCAGCAAATCCAAATCCAGCCCGATCAAGTCAATGGAGAACTGCCCATCAGCTGTAAGTAGGAGAGCCCGTCCTCCTCGTCCAAGCTCGCTTCGCCAGGCTCCTCATGCCCTAAGTCACCTGCATCTATGAATGGATCTGGTTGGTGTTTTAAAACACTGTCCCAGAGTGGGCGTGAGTGATCAACTCAGTGTGAACTATTGGTCTCAAGTTACAACAGGCATCAATTATAATATGAACTTAATGAAAAGCGGACAATTATCAACACCTAAAAACTCTTATTTAAAATGCATGCATGCGAGATAATATGATGCATGCCCTTACCACAACACTCCCTTAAGCGACTCCATCTAACGATCGCATATGACAATACTCCCTCAGAGCGACCTCGACTTCCGAGTCGCCACCCTAACTAATGCGTGTAATGAGATCGTGTTAGCCGAGTTATTAGTTAAGTCCATTCATCCAGCAGGTTTGAGATTCTGATTCACCCTACGTATTAATGCTCTAAACTGGTTGCGAGGCCATGACCCCATTAACGCATAAGGCCGAGACCTCGCGGTCCGTGATCCTGTCAGGTTCCTCATCCCCGACACCAAGCACATGAGGAGTGCCGAAAGGAAGGGATCGCTCGCGGTCACTACGGGGAGGCACGGTAGCCCAGCGTAGGCCGATAGCTCGGACATAGTGTCCCATTCCACCATGCCCGGCTCACGAGGATGTGGACCAGTTACAAATAAATTTTTTTGATGGGCTACAACGGTTGTAGGGTGGTTCAGGTTCCATACATATGTGAGCAAACATGGTTAACATACAGGGTTAGTCAGATAGTAGGCTAGACCGCACGAGTCAAGCGAGCGTGAGACGAGTGACCTTGGGCACAAAAGACCCATGTACTCGAACTACAGCCACCCGAACACACCCACCCAAATTCACGGGTTTAACCTCGAGGCGGTCCTACCCTTGGAGCCGCCTTCGCTCTCCTCGTGTTTCCTGACCAACCCAAGGTAATAAGGGTATCCATAATAAGCCGACTATGCAAACTATCACTAGCATGTCATCATCATACTCCATACATCTCAGTCATACGAATTAAATGTTCTCAGCATGCAATCAAGAAATATAGTGCATGTAAGGTGTGTGGATATGTGTGAGGAAGTTACGCACTCCCTCCATCTCAAGCCATCATATGCATAAGGGTAATGGAAGTATACACAACATGGACCAATAACATGTGAAAGAATGACACGGCATAAGCACATTATCATCCATACACGAAATCATGTGAGCAACAAATAACATCATGAAGAACCATCATGCATATCCATACAATTTCAAGAACCTACAATTCCTAGGGGTTCTCTAGAATTTCAAATATACCAATCAAGCATTCAAAATCATTAAGCTAGTACTACAATTGGTGCTAGGCCACCTAAGATTAATAGTCCGCACCTAGGATCGTTAGAGGCTTGGGAAAAATGTCTTAGGAAAGAGGGCTTTGCAGTAGATTGACCAGAATCCCTAAAACAACTTCACATGTTAGATTTACAAGCAAAACCTCCCTCTTTACAAGGGTTTTCAAAGAAAAAGAGGGTTGGATCTTACCTAAATGATCCACGAGATGAAGAGGGCGATTTTCGGATGGGTTTCCCCTTGGAGAAGGTGTAGGGAGAGGAGAGATTGATTCCCTTGAGCCCCACCTTGATTTAGGGTCCACCTTGTCTTCTTCCCTCTCTCTTTCTTCTCCTTTCTCTTTTTTTTTTCTCCCTTTTCTCTCTTCTCTCTTCCCTTTCTCTAGGGCAAAATTCGTATGAAGAGAGGGATGCCCCAAATGAGACCCTTATATAATGCCAGATATGGTGCAAATAAGCTTCCACAATTTTCTAAAATAGACCTATGGGACTCCTATTGGTGTTGGGGTGGCCCTAACACCCCTGTGGCCACCAAATTCGGCGTGTAGGTGCCTTATGACTTGACTAGGGTTCATGCAAAAATTTAGGGCGAACGGATGAACGGATATATGATCTGAGCAAGCGTTTCTGACCTTTAAGTGGCCCTTTAGAGGCCATTCTGATTGATGAGGCATTTTTGGTGGCCCTCTGGCCATAAAATTTATAGGGTAGGTGATCCATGGCCTGATGAAGGGCCATGCAAAATTTGAGAGCGATCGGATATGAGGTTTGATCGCACGAGTCCGATTTACGATCAACGGTCACCGATCCACGATCGGGTCCCAGATTTGGTGGATGGGTGTAGAAAAATTCATTGAACCGTCACCATAACTTTAAAAGAAATCCGACTGCTGGAACTCCTAGAGTCTCAGTTTTATTTGTGAGTGCCAGAGTCTAATGCTGGCATTGGCGGGACGCATTTGGCATGTGCCAGATCCCACTTATGGGTGTCCACTGGGTCCGTAATCCGCGATGGACTACAAGCCCAGTGAGACCAATGGCTCCCCCAAGTTTTATATTTTTCTGACCTTTCTCGGTCACTGTATGGCCCACACGGCCCGTCTTTAAGTGTAAACAATCATCTGGCTTAGCGGCTTGAACCAGGCCTTATCATGGCCTATCTCGTCTATTAAATTGGGCTAACCTTGGATTAATTAACTCGTGTATAAGCTAACGTTGAGTGCTAATGGTCAGTACGTGATAGTATAAGTTAATTTAAAAAAAATCAAGGATTTTTGGAAATCCAAAACTGTGAAAATTTGGGATGTTACAGCTGGAAAAGGGTCTTATTTGGCTGGGCCATCCATTTCGGCCATCAATGTCACTCCAGGTAATATATATTCAGAACTGAAAGCTAGAATCAAATTCTAAAGTTTCTAGATGTTCAGTACTAATAGATGAACATTTTGGCTGTACTTTTAGATTTCCCACCAACTTTTAGTAACCGTGCGCCAACTTCTTGGGGAAAGAAGAACAAGACTAACTTGATTGTTGGGATTATAGTTGGTGTCGTTGCTCTAAGTTTTATATCCATTTCTGCAATATTTATTTGGAAACGAAGGAGCAGGGGCATCCATGAAGATGAAGGTAATACCAATATTGCTAAATTAGGGTGTGTTTCGATGCTCAACTGAACTGGATTGAAATTTATTAAATTCATTGTAGAGGAATGATCAAAGTGGGGGTGGCATCATTTTAATTCATTTATCAGCTTGAAATGGTAGTAATAACAATATAGGGAGATGACCCCACTTTGATCATTTTCTATTTATTGAATTGAACTACCACGATTCTGTTAGATTTAGCCAATGTTTTAAGCATTGACGATATCGGCCGATATATCGCACGATATATCTTGTGTCCCACCTATGCGATACAAAATGACAAGTAGTGTTGATATATTCCACACATTTGATCCGGTGAGCATTTTCAATTTTTAATCACTTTTTCTCATTGAAATTATGTTTGTCAAATGGTTACAAATCCATTGGTTCTTCATGTTTTGCATGAAAAATAATGAAGTTGGAGCTTTGATTTCAATTTCCATTGGTTCTTCGTGTTCTCCATGTTTTTTTTCTTTTTTCAAAAATTTCCTTTAACTAGTTGTCAATTGAGACCATTTTTGAAGTATTTAGGAGTATTTGATGAAAATGATCATCACATATACTCTAATTTCAAAATTTGAGTTTAGGTGGCCCAATTTTGGGAAATTTTAAATTTTCCCTAATTTCTCCCAAAATGCTTGCAATGTTGCATTCCAAACATGAAATCAAGCATGTATGAGGGCTAATCTACTGATTTGTTAAGTCCTTGTTAATTTTCAGAAATTAAAAATTATTAAAATATTAGTTTTTTCTCAAAATTTCCCTTCAACAAGTTATCAATTGAGACTAACTTCGAAGTATTTAGGAGTGATTGATGAAATGATCATCACATATACTGTAAATGTTATGCATTCAATTTGAATATAGTTGCATTAGTTCAATTAGGCAATGCATTACTTAGGACACTATACAAAGGAAACCTATAACGTACACTGCTTTTTTGAGATGTTATGATTTCAAAGTGTGTATTAAGGTCTTTTTTTAACAATCTTTAAAGTTTCATTGAAAAATTCAACATTTTTCCCAATGTTTTCCCATGTTTCCCAACAAGTGCAATAAATTACCTAATACAAATGATATATCCCTTGCGATAACCAACACAAATCTATAGCCCAAGGATGCAATACGTAACGTGATACCAATATTTCAAACACTAGATTTAACATCGAAACTCAACCTAAGTGATATGTATTGAAACTCCAACTCAAACACTTCTAACTTGCATGTTATGGTCCTAAAATACTTTAACACGAAAATCCACTCAATAGGAGAGTGGATTCGAGTCTTTGGTTTAAGTTTTCTCAACTAGGAGATATCGTAATTTTTCTTTGAAAATTTTCTAGTTACCAATTAGCTTTCTTAGGCCATATCCAGTTATCCTTGTAAGTAGGATTTTGTTCCACCCAAATCAATATTCGTAACATTTCAAACAGGACCTAAAACATCCTAGGTATTTACTTGGTACGGAAAAGGTGGAAAATTACTACTCTACATACTGGACATCCATTTTTAGTGACATTTGCAAACACACAACCGAATGGATAAACATAATTTCATTATAAAAATAAAATAATAAAAAATAATCTCTAGTGCTTCTAATTTTGGGTACTAAATTAAATATAGTAATTGCAATATGGCGGCTTGAAATACATTGGTCATTTTCTATTTTATGGAATTGAACCATCACAAATCAATTAGAAACTTAAAAGTTTAGAAGAATATAGAAATGCCAAAAGGAACACGAAGAAAGTAGTAAATGAGGCAAAAGTTAAGACATGTCATGGTCTTTAGGCTAGATTGAGAGTAGAATAGGTGATAAATGTCTTCAAACTTGTGAAATTGAGAAGGGAATGTAGGGGTTGTTGGAAATAATTTGCTAAAAACAGTAGATAATATTCAGAAAAATAAAAATAAAGTTAAAAAAGGATGACTTATTTGCTTGAGTTGAGGCATGACTGGGTCACCTAGCTTAAAACCAAATCTGCTCTCCTTGGACCGCCTCCCAAGTGCAATAGGAATCTTAGACAGTTGGCCTCCAAGATATAATGACTATTACTCAGTCCCAACTATGCACTCGTTGTACATAGGCTCGAACCAGCATGCAGAACTTAACTGAAGTGAGTTGACTCGGTAGCAAACTCAGTTGGCAAAACAATATAGAACTGGATACGAAATTTTGAAGAAACAAAAAAAAGAAATCATTGGTTTGAATGAAAAATCAGAAAAGGAGTAGGTCTATATATAGACCACAATTAAGTACTTAAAGCACCATTTCAAATGGGTTAGATCTGTTGGGTTTGAACTCAACTGGTGTGACTACCCAAATAGATGCATCCCTAGTTTGAAATTCATGCAAAATCGAAAAGTGCAAGTATACTCATGGAGTGCAGAACAAAAACCATTAGCATGAGTGTACTCTCAATCTACACATAGACCTAGACCCAGACCCAGCCTGGCCTAGCGCAACTTGCGTCCACACGGCCATGACACAACTCAGCTCGACTTAGTGCTTGCGTGTTGTAAAGAGATGGTCCAACCCAAATGGCTATTCCTCCTTGGCGGCTCAAGCCTTATACAAACTACATCTCTCATATACATGAGATTTCTATGGTTCTTTCTTATGTGAGACAAGAAAGCTACATTTTTAAAAAAGAAACATGAAAAGAAAACTTAAATTTTGAAATAAAATTATTTTAAAAAAAATTAAATACAATAGGGGCATTAATAATATTAGTTGCATTAAAAACGATGACCAAAGGGTATTGGTTAAGTTCAATGAGATCAATGAAAGGTAGAGAAGCTATTTTCAGAACTTACTAAGTGACAATCAGTATGAGAGCATAGGGCTAGATGGAATTATAAATTCAAATGAGCTTAGAGAGCGTAGATACTTTTAAGAGATTAGTAATCAAGAAGCTTTGAAAAAGATGAAGATAGGAAAGGCCTTTGGACCGGATGGTATACCGATGGATGTTAAGAGGTGCACGGGAGGTACATATTTATTTTGGTTGGCAAGATAACAAAAGCTCCAGGAATTACTTTGCTTAGCCAATTTAGAAGTTTGGTTGAAATGGGAGTCTTTTGTTTTCACGGGGTCTTTGGTTTTTTTGTGTTATGTGACATGATGTGTCAGTTGGTATGGATGTTGTATTTGATGTCTTAAATCAAGTTAAACACTAGGTCTATCAATGTCATCGACAGTCTGCTTAATGTCACCTTCGATGCCATAGATGAGTATTCGATACCATCAAGAATTTTTGGAAAAATCATATTTTTCCTTTGGACAATTGAGGTGTTAGTTCGATGTCATCGATTAGTGTTTGATGCCATCGAAGGATTAGTTTCGATGCCATCTATGAGTGTTCGATGGCATCGATAGATTCTGTGCAAATTTTTCGCAAAGTTGCGAATTTACAAGATTTGTTTCCGATTTCATTTGGGATTCTTTCCAAGGCTATATATATGTGTGTAAACGGGATTTGGAGTAATTCTAAGGGTTTCTAAATTGTCCAACAGTTTCAAAGGGTATAGCAAGGGTGAGATTTGAGGTTGTTCAAATCGGGTAAGCTCTTTCTCTTTGTAATTTCTGCCTTCATAGTGATATTTGTCGCTTTGTGCCGTGGCTTTTTTCCCGAAAGGGTTTTTCCACGTTAAATCATTATGTTCTCTTTTTGTTTGCCTGGTGCTATTGGATTGCTATCCTTGATTCATCTCTGCGTGTTTCCGTGGTTCCCCCAACAATGGAAGGCTCTTATTTCTTTTGTTTTTGGGTGCATGGCTTTTGGGTTTTAGTAGTGGGGTTTGGCTGTAGTAGGATTTTATGCTTTTGTTTTATGTTTTGTTCCAATGGTTTTTGTTTGGTGTTACTTCCTACATTATATGATTTCTGTTTTTTAACAAATGAAAAATGTGGGTAGAGTAAAGATCTTCAGATGGTCATTACAGTGTGGTTGTTTCTTCTTGGTTCAACTGAATGTTTACAATTCAATTATTTGCTTCATCAGAATAGACCCATATAAAGAAAATCGTCAAATAAGTAAATAGAACTACAAATTGGGGATTCATACAATTTTTTTAAATAAGTTCATGAGAGAGAGAGAGTGAGAGAGCATGCATTTTTGTATTCCATTTAAGTAGATATATGATCCTAACCTGCTCACTTATGTGAATTCCCAGAGCTTCTAGAGATGGATGCCAACCCAAACACTTTTAGTTATTCCGAACTGAGGACTGCCACGGGAAATTTCAGTCTGGAAAATAAGTTGGGAGCAGGAGGATTTGGGGCTGTTTATAAGGTATTTTTTTTTCTTACAGATCTGAAATGAATGTATCAGAGGACAGTATCATTCGATTTTCGATTTGTGAGATTAGGTGAATGTGAATGATTGTGACAGAGGAAAACAGAGCACCAATTGAGAACTAAGGGTGTGTTTGGAAGTCAATACAAATCCCAATGTGTGTGGACATCCAAACAGGCCTCTATATAACTCTCTCTGTGGTGACTCAGGCTCATTTTATACTGCAATTATGTGCATACCTACCCAGTACCCACTACACATACTAACATTTATACATCCATCCACCATACATATGTATATAAATAAATGCATATTGGAGTATTCATTTACTTTATCAAACTGTGGTATTTTTGTAGGGTACACTTTCAGATGGAAGGACAGTAGCTGCGGAAAAACTCTCAGTGGCATCTCATCATGGAAAGAGTCAGTTTGTAGCAGAGGTTGTTACCATATCAAGCGGCAAAGACCAGGAACCTTGTGATGTTGTACGGATGCTGCATCGAGGGAGATGAGCGGATTTTGGTTTACGAGTATCTCGAAAACAAGAGCCTTGATCATGCACTCTTCGGTACAAAACATGTCCCTATTTCCGTAAAACCATACTCTTGAGCTATGACCAAAACGAGGAATGTGGTGGTCATTGCTAAGAGTAGGATCTGGTAACCACACCTGCCAATCCAGCATATGCATGTGTGACATCCAGGCCATTCATCTGGTGGACCCCATATGAATCTACAACTGCCCAAATCCAGGCATTCTGATCATCAGGTAGCCCAACACATGTTTGAAACAAATGGACAATTATAAAAAAATTACCAACATCCACATTTATCAGACACATGTTCCCCACTTGAAGATTGAACTAACTTTATTTTTAGGTCATGGCAAATGCAAGGTGGGTCCCACCTGATGAACAGTCTGTTTTCTTGCACATAGGTTCTACATTAGCAATTTGGCACATACTAGGGGGAATTGCTATTTAAGGGTCAATGGCACCCTTACTGTGGTATCAATGACGACAGTCAACCAAAATAGATGTCTTGTTCAGTCGATTTCCCTATTACCTATATTAATCAGTGTATCCATAAGAGTATAATGCATCATGTCCATGTAAATGCATATCATTTCCTTGCAGGAGACGGTAAGTTGCATCTAAATTGGCCCACCCGCTATGGTATTTGCTTGAGTACGGCACGAGGCCTCACTTATCTCCACGAGGAGTCGAGGCTTCGAATCGTACATAGAGATGTCAAGGCCAGTAATATTTTACTTGATGCTAATCTCAATCCCAAGATTTCAGATTTTGGTTTGGCTAAACTATATGATGATAAGAAGACACACATCAGCACACGGGTTGCAGGGACAATGTAAGAAACACTCAATTGTTTACATTCACCTCGCTTACTTAACGATCTGTTCGGATGCTCAATTGAACTAACAATTTATAAGAAATGATCAAAGTGGGATGGCCTTTTAAATGATATGATGAGTAAATACCAAATTCCAATTCCATGAACTTGAAGTTGGGACTAAAACAACTTTAGTTCTGAGTAAGGGGCTAGTACCTCATGATGAATGGAGTAGGACCGGGGAAGCCCACTTTTATCATTTGCACTTTAGGGCACTATCTAATGTAGCAGGAATGTGCAAAAAGATTACGAGATGATCGTTGTCTTCCTCTATGATAAACCTTGAATACACAGGTTCACAAAAAAACAAAAAAAAAAAAAAAAAAAAAAAACTAAAAATATAATAAAATTGATAATGATGATGTGGCTTAGCCTTGATTCTTGAAATTACCTGACATAACAAACTTACTAAAAATAGTAAAGGGCATGTATGTTGACTCTCTCTTACACAACTCGAAGAGGACTTTTGAGTTATCATAGGCAGTGTTTTAAGTATCGACAATATATCTGCCAATGTCCCATGATATATCTTGTATCTCATTTGTGTGATATGAAACGCACAAGTAGTTGAATACATCCCATATGTTCAATCCGGTGAACATTCTTGATTTTTGATCTTTTTATTTTTTATTTTTTTCTTCTTCCATAAATCGTGTTAAATCAGTGTCAATTTGTTACAAATTCATGATTTTATATGTTTTGCATGAAAAAAATTATGAATTGGGAGCTTCGATTTCGAAATTTAAAGATGGTCCAAGTTGCGAGAAATTTAATAAATTAAAATTTTTCCAATTTCTCACAAATCGGTTGCAATTTTTATGTCTAAACATAAAATCGAACATGTATGTAACCTGACTTGGTGATTATTCTTTTACTTTTGAATATATTGTTTGTGTTTCCATGTCTTATTACATTTTAAAATTATATGAATATATATACTTGCAGCAATTCAGTTAAACAACATATAGATTATGACCCTATACAAATAAAACCTATTATGCGCACTTGTTTTTTATGATGTTTTTATTTATAAGTGTGTATTGATGTCTTTCTTTAACAATGTTTGAAGTTTCATTGAAAATTTTGACTAATTTCTCAACGTTTCTCCATGTTTCCAACAATAGTGATATATTATGCGATACAAGTGAGATATTTCCCATGCGATAACTGATACATATTCGTATTCCAAGGTTGCAATGCGTAATGCAATACCGATATTTCGAGCACTGATCACAGGACTCTTTAAACACTAGAATGGCTGAGAAATAGCAAAAACATAACTTATGGAACTGAAGGAAATGATCATTGGCATTTGTTTTTTAGTCATCATATCATTTAAAATGGCCATCCCACTTTGGTCATTTTTTATAAGCTGATTATTGCAACTTAATTTAATTGAGCATCCAAAACATGTCCTAATTTGCTCATTATGAGGGGTTTTTAATTATTATTATTATTATTATTTTATTTTTTTTTGTGCAACCTTGGGCTTCTTGAATTCTTAAAGTGGGTATCTTGCACCGGAGTATGCCATGCGTGGGCATCTGACAGAAAAGGCTGACGTGTTCGGATTTGGGGTTGTCGCACTTGAGATTCTGAGCAGAAGGCCAAATACAGATACAAACTTAGATCAAGATAAGATATATCTCCTCGAATGGGT
The DNA here is from genome assembly GCA_030180095.1 of Magnolia changhungtana. Classification (NCBI taxonomy): domain Eukaryota; kingdom Viridiplantae; phylum Streptophyta; class Magnoliopsida; order Magnoliales; family Magnoliaceae; genus Magnolia; species Magnolia changhungtana. Next base: position 2,274,845 of record JASAUF010000360.1, read on the forward strand.
ACGACATTTTAATAACCTTATAGGAATCAGTCTGTAGTCTGTTAATTCGATTCTTTCATCAGGCTACACATGTTATGGGCACATATACGAACATACACAAAGTTTGTCGAGACTCGTTATCTTGCTCAGTGTTGCAGGTTCCTGCTATTACCTTTCATTGGTTACGATTCAAATGATGATCACCAAGGTTGCGTTTGGAGCACCATTGATTCGAATCACGATTATGAATCAAATAAAGTGGAAATAACGAATTAGTAATTTCCTTCCCACCGGATTGAAGTTTTGGGAATGAAATCACAATTGTGTTACATTCAAGTTGGACTACAAAGATTTGTAATTGCAATTTGAGGGGCTACTTCCAAGATGTGGACTCTGGGAAACGTCAATTAACTTTCGTCGTTTTGCCATTTTGATTAAACTGATGCCTGCAATTCAATTCACTTGTGCATCCAAACGCAACCTAAGAAGAATGCAACATGTAAATGGGCCAAACACAAGCATCCTACGTGTGCCTACATGGGATATATGTGTGGAAGAGTTGGGTAATCAATCAAGTGGGTCCCATGGAAACTGTTTCCAATGTAGAGTGGGTCCCCGACAGTTTCATGGCAAAGAGGGACCAGAGAAGGCCTAATCGGAGGCAGAAATGATATGGATCATCAGAACCTTAAAACAATCGTATCTTGCAAATCAGGATGAGTTTATTGATGTATCATATATGTTTTTGTGGTAGAAGAAGCTACTTTAGCCAACCAACCCTGCTCTGCCAGGTTGCCCATGCCAAATTTGCGAGATTCCACCAGATCAACAGTCAAAAGTCTATTTTATTTTCGTTTTTACTATAAATAGTAAGTTCTAGTTTGAGTATAAGTTTTTATCCTTTGAGTTGTAGGAGTTGTGCCCAACATGAAAACGGCTTAGAAAAATTAGGGGAATAAACTGGTTAGTCTAAATTGGACACTTACTATTTTTGGCCGAAAACTATGAAGTCTAGTAGGAATGGTGACTGTATATAAATAGTAAGTTTACTATATATAGTAAGTCACGTTTTTAGGGAGCTCGAGTCTAAAACTTTGTCCTAGGTTTGAGGCCATTGTTTAAAGGATTGTAATTTTGTTTTGGTTTTTTTTTTTAAAAAAAAAAAAAATTTAATATCATCATCCATCAATTTATTTCAAATTTATTAGAAACTATTTCTATTTTTATTGCTCGTGAATTTGACGAAGCTCTGAGAGCACCGTGGATTCGGAGTAGTTATTCCCCGAGGACGACGGTGATCAACCTCATCACATCCTTCCCTGCGTTAGTTTCCTAGCCTTAAAATATAAGGCCAGCCAACTTTTCAGGTGGACCACAAAGATTAGCTAAGGGATTAAATTAAATGGACAAGTGACCTACCTAGTCAGTGGACCAGCCAGAATTTTTGGGCTAGGCTACATCCACTGCGGGACGTGCCTAATGAATAGCCCATATCTCACACACATGTGAGATATAGGCAAATGTGGGGTGTTTCTATTTGGCATTTGCAGATGCACATCTAAAAGTAACATTGCTTCAATGACAAAATAATGAACTTTCTTCACAATTCATTCTACTAAGTGATCACAATCTATCTTTCAATGATGGATTTGTGAAATAAGATCGATGTATTATTACTTTTTCACTCAATGTATTAATAATACCTCATCATTCCATAATTTCTTAGGCTTGGACTCTACACGAAGCTAACCGTCCATTAGAACTGATCGATCCGACACCGTCCGAATTTGACAAAGGAGAAGTGCTAAGAATGATTGGAGTAGCTCTTTTGTGCACTCAAACATCTCCGGTGCTACGCTCGCCCATGTCTCGTGTGGTGGCCATGCTCTCAGGCGATGTTGAAGTAAGCAATGTCATATCGCGGCCCAGCTACTTAACTTTGTGGCAATTCGATGACTTAACCAACTCCCTGAGCGACTATATGTCAAGAGGGTCTATGGGAATAACAATGGAAGGCCAATGTGACATGTCGAACAATTTGAGCTGGTCTACTCCTGCGGAACACTCGCCTCTGCCCGCTCAGCCATTTTTGCAAGAGATCACTGGAGAAAGACAGGGCTGATGGACTTTTCTAAGCTGTGCATGCATTTCTTCAAGTTATCCTCTCACTTCTATGAATTCTTGTTCATATCTTTTATTTGGATGTTGAATGAATCTTATCAGGTAGTATGTATATGTGTCATAGTTCGAAACGCTAAAAACTCGACTCGACCCGATGTCCTGCTGGGTCGATGACTCTAACACTCAGTCGAATCTTAAATTAAGATAGTATTAAATGTTTTTCATTATTAAATAATACAAGTATCTAAAGAAAATTGCAAGTGCATTAGTATTCCATCAGTTAAGAACCTTGCTTCTGTTGAAGGAGTTGACTGGCGAGTGATTCGACTTGACTCAATATGAATTATGTCAACTTGACCGAGTCTACTATTGTACTCAACAAGTTTTTAAAAACTCAAACAAGTGAGACTCAATAAAAGTTTCTGGCTGACTTGGCTTGTTTTCTCAATGAGCCCAGTTAACTCAGCTTACTTTGGAGTCAACTCCATGAGTTTTAAACTATGATATTGTTGGAATATTTTATTGAATTAAATAAATTATTTAAAATTAAAAAGAAAAAAAAAAAAAGAAGATAGAAAACTTATAGAGTTTGAGTCGAGGCATGAAGTGAGTCACTCGGCTTGAAATCTAATCTCCCCTTGGACAACGTCCCAAGTGCAATGAGTTTTCAGAACAATCAACCTCCAGGATACAATGACTATAATTTGGTCCTAGCGGTGCACTCGCTGTATATGGGCTAGAACCACTTGCAGTTTGACCCGAAAGTGCTGAGAGTTAACTCAGTGATGAAGTCGATCAGCAACCAAAACTCGTAAGCCAAAAAAGGAACAGAGAGAGTTTTCACAAGAGCATAGTATTTTTGTGGTTTTTGAAATATGGAATGGAAGATATATCAGCCAAATCCATAATTCAGGTGGTCCAACTAAGTGGAAACAGTGATGGGACGTTCACTATTCAAATTGTTTCACTTAGTATGGCCTACATAAATCACATATAGGCATAATTTTTTGTACCCATGCATAACATTTTATGAGGCAACTAATGGTTGGTGTAGATTTCACACAAACATCACAGTGAGCCCCATAAAAATAAAGAGTAGGCATCCTCTCTCACACTATTTATCCATGTATGGCCAGCCTAAATCATACGTCTGCCTTATCTTATGGCTAAATTTCCATCATGCACAGATTTCACAGGCACATTATGCTGAGATCCACCATGAGCCCCATCCCACCCCCTCTTTACGACTATATATATGAGAATTAATAAATAAATAAATAACTACAGAAATTTATATCTCATACCTTTTTTAAGAAAGTTTTTCAAAAAGATATATCATGAATTAATACACTACAAGAAATTTTCGTTTCAGCGGCGCACTCTCACGGGCGGCCCCAACGAAACGCCCATGTAGATGAAAAACGTGCGGCGTTTTTACGTGGTCGCCCGTGTACGGATAAGCCACCACCGCTGGAATATAAAAAAAAGGGGTCTTTTCCCTCCGGATTTTCATCCCCAAATCGCGCCTGCTCTCCAAAACCCTTTTTTCCCTCCTCTCCCAAATCGCCACATCTCTGAATCGTGCCCGCTCTCTCCCAAATGGCGCTATCTCCCAAATCGCGGCCGCTCTCTCCCAAAAACCCTTCTTCCCTCTTCTCTTCCAAATCGCCCCATCACCAAATCGCCTGCCCCATCCCCAAATCCCGAAAGTCTCTCTCTCCCTCATTTTCTTCAACGTGTTGTTCCTTCTTCGATCTCTCTCCAACAATCAAAGAAAACTGAAGAAAGAAGAGAAAATCGAAGGTACTCTCTCTCGATCTCTCTCCCTTCATCTCTCTCTCTCTCTCTCTCTCTCTCTCTCTCTCTCACTTCCCCTTTTCGATTATCAAGCAGCGGCAGCCATATCCCCTGTTGTCCATGGCCGCTGACATCTGCAGGTTAGTTGTTTGAAGAAATGCTTCAACCAATAACGTATACCACTGCAGGTCATTTTTCTTGTAGTATGTGTTATGTACCGAAAATCACTCGTGTTATTACATTAGAGTTGATACGTTCAGTGTGTGGGGCCCATCATAATGTACTACCAACATCCAATCCATCAGTAAAGTGCGCCCCTTATGACATGTTTGAATCTCAAGCATGCATTCCATGTTAGCAGGTGTGAGCTGTGGGTTTGGATCAAATGCAGCTGGCCCATATACTTATAGCTCCCATGGAGTGACTGGTTCCAACGTTATATGTGTTGGATGCCACACATGCCAACGCCCAGGGCTATTCATCGTACAGCGTGCATTGTGAACAGTATACTCATCAAATGAACCAAAGAAGCAAATCCAACTTGGACTGTTGGCCTTCTTCTCTGACTGATTGTTTTTCAAGATAGTTAATTAACCTTTCTAATTACCCAACAAAAATTTATACTTATGGTGTAGGGTAAGTTAATTTATAGTGGCTCCTACCTAACGAATGGCCACAATTTCTGACGTACCACTCTCACAGAGTGGGAAACAGTTGACAGGAAGCTTCTTGTAACCCAAAGCATTGCGGGCCTACTTAAATGTCCATATATACAGTACATTCACTATGTCCATTAGTTTAGCCACATCATGTTAAAATGTGAGCCTATGAGACAAAATTTAAAACTCAACTAAGCCACACTACAGGATTTGCACATTTTGAGGTTGCTGTTTATATGCCATTCAACCCATTTACACCAAGATGATATAAAACACAAGCATCTGTCCAATCCAAAATTTATGTGGCTCAAGAAAGTTTCTAATGATGTGTTCAATCTCTATTATTTGTTGTGGTGTGGCCAACTTAAGTTTTAAATTTTGCCCCAACCTCAGTCAGGCCACACCAACACCACTGGAAACAGTTTGACACCCCTTACCTAAAGGGACTAGTTATAGAGTAGTCCTCATAAGCTCCATAATGGAGTCTGTTTCTCCCTCATTTATCTTTTGCTTTTCTTTTCTTCTTTTTCCCTTTTTGGTTGGATTCACACTATTGGAACCCCCTAGAGAGGACCATTAGTAGGATTCGAACCCAGGAAATGGCCAGCACAAGTAGGCATCATAACTAGCTGTGTTATACAACTGGAGACTTCATTCATTTACCTAATTTCCCTCTTTCCATTGTCATTTTTGTTGTACTTATACTTTTTTCTAAAAAACTAAGATCACCTAGTCTATATAAATTCTTATAGATGTGTGTATTAGAATCTACTACTTGATCATCTAAACTCTTTGCTTTTTAGTTCCCATTTTTTGTCCTCTTCTTTGTCTTTGGAATGGTTCTAAGATATATAGCTCTGTAGGGATTTTCCAGGAAGAAGATTCCAAGGTAAATAAATAAATCCGAAGTAGAGCCTAAGAGTAACCCCAATAGAAGGAGAAAAAAAATTCATAGAGAACCAATTGAGATGGTGTAATCATGTGCTACAAAGCTAGAAATGATGCCAATAATACAACTTAGAAAGGAGGATGAGGGGAAAAACTAAAAGGACTTTGCTCAAGTTGGTGAGAAGGGATATGAAGGCTTGTGAAATTACTGAGGATAGAGCCTTAAAATGATTGGTGAATCAGGATTTGTAAACTTAATACAAATAGCTAGAACAACAGCATCACAGTGAAAATAATGAGAATCCCAAGCTAGGAACTTTAATAAAAAAATTTCTTATTTTGGAAAATACTTGTAAAGTCGTAAGGAAATCTTTCACCATGCAGGATTACATTCAGTTAGTTAAGCTCAGGGTGGTATAGATGCTTATTAAGGAAATGTTTGGTATTTTCTTTCACAAAGCATTGAAATATTTCTCCCAAGAATGAGCTGCTCACGATTTCGTTTTGGAAAGCACTAAATATTTTTCCCAAAAAGTAAGCCTTGCTTACAGATATACATCACAAGATCATTCAGTTGGCTCTAGCATTACAAGTTGCAGAAATGCTTACAAGATAGTAGTTTAACTAGTCATCTCATCTCAGATTCTCAGTACATATTTACTGTTATTTTCCGGAACTAGTGAGTATGAGAGACTTGCTTTAACTGTGGAAAGAACAAAGCAATATGTGGAAGTCCCATCTGTTAGTCGTTGTATTTAAGTAAAATTACTATCACCTCAAATGAAATTTAATATGTATTCCTAAGTGTTTCACAAACAAAGATGGTTTATAAAATATTGGCAAAGTCAGCCCCCCTGCCTTTTTGGTTCATATCTGTGAAAACCATAATTTGATAATAGCTCATGAAAGAAATGAAATGGCAATTCAAAGGCAACTTCAAATCATTAACATTTATTATTTTGCCTTCATTTAATTGAATGTTTGAGATTCAATTCACTTTTGCATCCGAACTCAAGCTATTATACTCGAATACTTACGAGAATGGAAACAGGAAAAGAAGTATGACTCTGAGTTTCTGAAAGACAAGGACAATATACAGAAATGAGCATCCCATCCTTGAAAATGATATTCACGTTCAATTATATGGTGTTTCTTGGAATTGTTTGGACTATATGTTGTGTGTGTGTGTGTGTGTTTTTTTTTTTTCTTAAGCAAGTTAGCGTTTTCCAGTCCTAGCATGCTCAGTTCAATGTTTTTATTTTTATTTATTTATTTATTTATTTATTTTGTAGATAAGAGTATTAATACCAAAAACAACCCGTATAGTATCAACCTTGGAACAACAGGGAATTTACAAGATTACTCTACAAAAATCAACCTTGCTTTCCTAAATCTAATCTTCCTAACTGCACCTTTTTCCTTTATAGTATCAAACCACGGAGGCAACGACATTTTCTTCTTTAGAATCTGCACCCATGCTAGATAGAGCAAATGTAAAATAGTTAATTTCTCTAAAGACATGGCTGATTATCCTTGAGAAAGGGCAAAGCATGTAAGCAATATGTTTCCTTATAAGATTGAGGCGCTGATGGAACTAATTCTTCCTTGAATGACGGAGACAACATAAAGCGTATCAGATTCTAAATGAATCCCGTGACTGTTAATATCCACAGCAAGAACTCTCCCATAAGTGTGGCAATCGTGGCTTGAGAATTCGAACAAATTCCTAGAGCTTATGAGAAGTGAGAGCATCCCTTCGCAATTTCTCTGCACACCACCCAAATGTGTTCGAAGATTTCCTTAGCAGCTCAATCTACATTGATTTTAGAAATTCTTGGCCAAGGTTTGGACCAATTCATTTTCCAGAGACTCATATTTGATCATTACAAATAATCATATAAACCAAGGAAATCAGCAATATCTTTTCCGATGTCCTAATTCCTAAGTTCCAAGCATACAGTTTCGTTCAAACAAGCAGAAACCCAAACAATGGTAGACTTAGTTGAGTACCTTCTTTTTTTGTTGTCAAAGTCCTATTTATCTCCAGCCAGATTTCCTAAAAGATGAGAATTCAGAACTCTAACTTCATTCCAGATTGATCCTTTGAATCCTCGCAAATTAAACTACTAATGCGTCCATAGTCTATGCAGAAGGCCTAACAACTGACAGAATCTGGTACCATTGATATGTTAAGCATATATAAGCATTTTGGGCATCTTAAGCCTCAAGTAGCTGGATCTGAACCTTGAACTTGCAACTGAATGCACAGTTGAATTGGATTGCAAACAATCAGAAATCAAGAGGAAAATGACCAAATTTTATGGAGAGTCCCTAGCATTCATAGTGAGAAACTAGGCCTGATATAACAGTTACATCCTTCAGAAGTCCAGATAAAAGTATGTCATTCAATTTGGAGCCTAGAATGGTTCATTAAAATAGTATTTAAGTCAAACTCACCTGTGTCCAAAACTGAGTTGTATCATCAGACCTGATAGTCCTCGTTTGAAACAGGTGAGTTAGGGAACTAAAACTAGAAAATTTTAAAAAGTTCAAAAATATTAAAATCAAAAAATTTCATGAGAAACTAGGAATATCAGATAAATCAGGCAAAACAGAAATGAGAAGAATTCAAGCAAACGTAAACAATATTCATACATCTTGTGTTAACAAACATGTTTTCCTTTAAGCAAACGGCAATAGACACCTCAAAATCTATTTGTTCCTCCTTCCCCAAGCCATAGAAATGAGAAGTGGGAGTTTTCAGATAAAACCCACCTTTATACCCTTGTTGGAGAATTCGGTGTGACCCCGGACGAGTTGGAATGAGTTTGAGGGTCTTATGGGTTTTTCAGCCACCACATTGTCCTAGTCAAGGCTGAAAATGATGCGACATCAACTATTCTTCTAACGTTGATTGATACCAAGGAGCAATTTCTTTCCAATATTAATTAGCTAAGCTTTCGAATTTGATTGTGAGGATTGGTTTGAGAAAGTTGTAAACTTGTAATTTGTATAGATGATTTGTTTTCCTACCCTGGCCAACGTCTCACTTGTCTAGAACATCTGAGTGGTGCTGGTGGGCCACAGCATAAAGATTGGCAGTGGCGAGAATCAGACCAGTCCACTAAGTGGGCTCCATCCGTACATTGAGTCAGGCCAACGGCTGTTTGCTGATTTGGATGGTGTAGCACATTGAGTCAGGCCACAGCAAACCGCCACTGTAGATGAAATATGGGGCGTTAGATTTTTAAACAAAGTTCCTAGTTCAGTAAGTCCTCTAGAAGAACGGATCAACACTTCCCTGGATGATATGGAAATGACCAACTCTTCATAAGGGGTCAAACCTTGAAAAAAGGAGCTCTTAACTAACCCAAATGCCTTAGAAGGATAGTCAACACCATTAACAGAATACTTATTTTGGAAGTGAAAACTTATATCCTCAACCAAACGCCTTGAATAAAACTTCCCTCGGTCATAAAGTTGAAGCCCCAAAAAGCCAAGTTGTTAAACAACCTTACTGATAGCTGAATCATTTTTAGAATCTATCAAATTACCCAAATCAGATAACTTTAGAATACGAGTCACGATAGGCAGTTTTACAGTTTTCAGGTAGCTTTTCACTTGTAACTCTACAAGTTCATTGTAATTTGATCTCAAGTGAAGCAGCAAAGGTGATATGTCTTGAATCTTCTTCTTTATTTCTTCAGTAACAGCCTTGGGAATGTCAAAATCATTGAAGCCAACACTATATCTTTCTAAAAAGAGAATCTCCATCAGCAGTGGCTGCAACATATTAAAGAACTTAACAGCCTCTTCTGTTCCCTTCTTGTCAAGAACGAAGTAACAATCTCTATGAATGATGACTATGCAGTAAATCTCTATTGAAATCAATCCTCACCATTTCACTTTTTGATCAAATGCCTCTCCCCAAAGCGGTCAAAAATGCAGGTAAAGCACTCTGTAGTATTTGCAAAAAACAAATCCCACAGAGGACACATGCACGGTGAGCCTTAAGCAAAACAGGTTCTGGTAAAACTGGTGAAACACACATAGCCAATTGTTGTACAGTTGCTTTGTTCAAGAAAAAAGTCCTAAACATGAGTTTAAGTGACAATAAAGAATCATGCACCAATTGTAAATTCAGACTACCACTATGAGAACTACGGATTTGCTTTTCAACACTAAACAACTCCAAAATTTCTGCCTTTACTGCTAGAGATTGGATAAAATATATGAATACAATCCCCATCAAAATCCGCACCTAGGGGAGCACAAATAAGAGGATTGATCTTAACAGTATGGTCGTCATGCACATAGACAGAAAATGCTTGTAATGAATGTTTATGAGTACTAGGTGGCCTATTAATGAAAACAATGTCTCCGTCCATAATACGTCTATTTATGATTTGACCAACTTTCAAATCTGATTTAGTTTACTTTGATTCTCTTTTTTCCAATTCGGTTTTGAAAATTTTGAATGTTAGAGAAGTGAAACTGTGATTTGTCTGGATGTATTTTGTGTGTTCTCTACACCATAATGAAGGAACACAGCTGGTCACAGAAAGTTGTGAGGTGCATTGGACACAGAAAGCTGAAGGAGATTTAATAGTCCAATGCTCCTGAGCTTTCACAAAGACCATTTTTCCTGGAGAGTTGAAGAGATGATTGGGAGTCTCTCCGCATTTATGTATTTTGTTATATAGGACACGAAAATAGAGTAAGAATTCTAACAGGTTCACTTGCAGGATTGTCCATTTTAGCTTTAACAGACTAAAATAACTTGTTTTATATATATATATATATATATATATATATATATATATATATAAAACTTGTTAATAAAGAAGCAATTTGATTTGGATTTTTGCTTCTTCTTCTTCTTTTTGGTTTTTGGATTGTTGCAAAAGAAGGCTGCAAAACAGAGGTTTATTTTATTTTTTAATTTTTATTTTCAAGTGGTTTGATTTGGGTTTTCTCTAAAACAGAGGCCCTTTGTCTATTTTATCAGTTAAATGATGGTTAGGCCATGCTATATCCATGATAGGTCTGCAATTTAACCGCTATGCATAAGACTATGCAGTTCATGATTCTCCACCATAGAAACAGTCATGTTTTCCATTCCAACCTGGAATTTGTAAAACGGACCCGCTATCTGGTGGAACACATGTATACATCAAATGTGTTATGAATCAAGTTTTCTTAACTATCTATTCTTGTCTACACGTGAGGAGCACATGATTAGCCCATAGACCCGAGTTTTGGTCCAACACATCTAAGTTGTAGCTCCACCCGATGAACAGTCAGGATCTCAATCATGTGTGGATCAAGAGTCTCATTGGAAAATTCTAAAATTTTGCAAGAAATTTGTTCATCATGACTTGAAATATGTTCGACTAATGCTCATCATGACTTGAAAATGTAAAGCATCTAGCAATTTTGCTATATAACATTGATTTCTTTGTGACATTCATGAGGAAGTAGGACTTATTTACATGAACAGATCAACTGAGTTGTTGAACATCTAAATATAATTTATAGTTGTTAATTGATCTTGATTAATAATATTTTTATTGCTTTATTTATAGTTGGTTGGATGATGAATATACTTGCGATTCAGAATAGAAATAAACAACTTACAATATACATACATATATATATATATATATATATATATATATATATATATATATATATATATATACCCTGGAGGATTTATTTTTTAGGGGGACATGTTATTATTGTAACTTGGCTTTCTTTGCTAAATGAACGGATGATAATGGGGCTTGTTTAAATTATATTAGGAAGCTTTGTCAGGCCTAGAGTGTATTTTTACTAACCCGTCCGAGTGGCTAAGGAAGATACTTATGGATAAGAGTTGGATTCATCTGCCAAGGTACCCATTTAGAAACTTCTCATTTTAGTTATTGTGGCTTAGTTGTCAAGATGCGTTCTTTTGACATATCCTCTAATTTCATTGTCTGATTTAGGGTGAGTAACGCATACTTAAATGGAGCTGCAAAATTTATAGATTTTACATTTGCAAATGCAAGTAATGGAGGGAGGATTCAACGTCCATGTAAGAACTGTAACAATAACTTCTGGGTGTCTCGAGAAGTAGCATATGATCATATCGTGTGTGACGGATTTAATACAAGTTACACCTACTGGTGTTTCCATGAGGAAGTTACGTCTTCTTCCATGCCTGCTACCACAAATGTCGTAGGCGATAATCCAGATCCACAGGATGATATGCACGGATTGTTACATGATGTGTTCGGTATTTCAAATCTAAATGGTGAAGAGAGTGATGCGAGCAGAATACTGAAGCACAACAATTTTTCAAATTGGTAGAAGATGCTGATCAGGAATTGTACCCAGGTTGTAAGAAATTCACTAAGCTTTCTTTCGTTGTGAAATTATATCACATAAAGTGCCTTAGTGGATGGAGTGATAAATCATTCACCATGTTACTTGAATTATTGAAGGAGGCTCTTCCCGAGGGTGAAATGTTGTCAAAGTCTTTCTATGAAACTAAGAAGATTATTGGGGAGTTAGGCCTCAAATATAACAAAATTGATGCATGTCCCAATGATTGTATGTTATACTGGAAGGAGGCCATAAATGAGCAATCATGTGCTATATGTGGTACTTCCAGATGGAAAATGGCTGAACATCAGTCAGATGATGAGAGATCTTCTTCCGCTGCAAAGGATCGAAAAATTTCAGGTAAGATATTGCGTCATTTTCCCTTGAAACCAAGGCTTCAAAGGTTATTTATGTCATCAAAAACAGCTTCCTTTATGAAATGGCATGAAGTAGGACGCACCGACGATGGAATATTAAGGCATCCTGTTGATTCCCCAGAGTGGAAAACTTTTGACCACAACCACCCAAGCTTTTCCTCGGACGGTCGTAATGTTAGACTTGGGTTAGCAGCTGATGGTTTCAATCCATTCGGGACAATGAGTATTGCTCACAGCACATGGCCTATTATTCTGATACCATATAACTTACCACCATGGATGTGTATGAAGCAACCTAATCTCATGTTGTCCTTACTTATTCCTGGCCCTTATGGACCCGGTAATGGCATTGACGTGTATATGCAACCTTTGATAGATGAGTTGAAGGAGTTGTGGGAGGTTGGCGCAGACACTTATGATGCCTCAAGCAATGAGACATTTCAATTACGTGCGGCATTGTTGTGGACTATCAATGACTTCCCTGCATATGCAAACTTGTCTGGATGGAGCACTAAAGGACGTCTCGCTTGTCCTTGTTGTAATAAGGACACTTCGTCTAAATGGTTAAAACATGGTCGAAAGTTTTGTTATATGGGTCATCGTCGATTTTTAGAACATGATCATAAGTTTAGAACTGATAGCAGATCCTTTGATGGCACGAAAGAATTTGGTGAGATGCCAACTCCACTATTTGGTTCTAATGTATTGGCCCAGTTGCAGGGAATTAATGTCACCATTGGGAAGAAGACTATAGGCAATCATGGGCATAAGAGAAAACGAGAAGACAACGAGGAAGAAAGATATAACTGGAAAAAGAAGAACATTTTCTTTGATTTGTCGTATTTTGAGCATAATCTATTACATCATAATTTGGACGTTATGCATATTGAAAAGAATGTATGTAACAATGTGCTTGCGACACTGTTGAATATTGCAGGGAAAACAAAGGATAGTGTAAAGGCACGTCTTGACCTAAAAGATATGGGTATAAGACAAACATTACACCCAAAACAGCTTTCATTTAACAAGACATATTTGCCACCCGCATGCTTTACTATGTCACCAAGTGAGAAGGATGATTTTTGCAAAATCTTAAAGCAGGTGAAAGTTCCAGATGGTTATGCAGCCAATATTTCACGTTGTGTGCATCTCAAAGAGTGCAAAATTTCAGGACTCAAGAGCCACGACAGTCATATTATGATGCAACAACTACTTCCAATTGCGATATGAACAACATTACCTAAGAACGTAACCTCAGTCTTACTTGAATTGAGCGGATTCTTTAGAGAATTATGTTCCAAAGTTGGTCGAGTAAGAGACTTTGACCGATTGGAATCTCGAATCGTGCTAACACTTTGCCATTTAGAAAAGATCTTTCCACCAGCTTTTTTTGATATTATGGTGCATTTGACCATTCATTTAGCGTGTGAGGCAAAAATAGTTGGACCAGTACAATATCGATGGATGTACCCCATTGAGAGGTACGTGTTAATGTTAAGAAGTTAAAATTATTTGTCATGCTATGCTAGTCATGCTAATCGACCATATATTTTTAAACTTTTTAATATTGATGATCACAGATATCTACTCACATTAAAGTCGTATGTGTATAATAGAAGTCGGTCCGAGGGATCAATTGCGGAAGGGTACTTGGCAGAAGAATGCTTAACATTCTGCTCGAGGTACCTGCATGGTACAGAGACAAGGTTCAATCGGCCAATACGGAATGATGACTATGGTAACACTGTTATAGAAGAACAATCCTCTATTGTCCCACTAGTAGGTCGTGCATTAGGGAAGTCTGAGGATTGTGTACAGGATAACGTTACATCTGCACAGGCACATCGATGTCCTGTTTAACTACCATGAACTCAGCCCATTTCTTGAGTAAGCCAACTATAAGACTTAATTTATACATAGATAAATTTACTCTTTCTTTTTTTTTTTTTTTTTTTTTGCTAAAACTAATGACTTTTACAGAGAACATATGAATGTTGTTAAGCGGATGAATCGTCATGCACGGCCAAGGGACATAGAACGCATTCATAATGATACATTTTATAAATGGTTTAGTGATCGTGTAAGTAGTCAATTTGACAAGTTTAAGGACATGTGCATGTTTTATTATTATTATTATTATTATTATTATTATTATTATTATTATTATTATTATTATTATTATTCAAACATGAGCTTTTGAATGAATATTTTCAGTATCTGAATAGGTTGAACAATTGCGCCATGAAAGGAATGAGCAGGTTTCAGAAGACCTTAAATGGCTAGCTCGGGGTCCTAGTATGGCAAGAAGATATAAAGGTTTTATTGTAAACGGCTTCAGATTTCACACCAAAGATCATGAGAAAAAAAGAAAAACTCAACATAGTGGAGTTGTTGTAACTACAAAGACATTAAGCTTCGCAAGTGCCAATGATAGAAATCCTATTGCAGGAGATGTAACATACTATGGTGTATTGACGGACATCATAGAACTGGAATATTGTGGTACTCAGAAGGTTGTATTATTTAGGTGTGATTGGGTTGATGTTCAATCTCAAGGCAAGGGTGTTAAAAAGGATGGGTTGGGGTTCACACTTGTGAATTTGAAACGATTATGCCATACAGGTCAACATTTGTCTGATGAACCGTTTGTGTTTGCATCTCAAGCTGAGCAGGTGTTTTATGTACAAGACCTCATCGAGAAGGATTGACATGTTGTAGTGAGGACGAAACCTAGAGACTTATTTGAGATGCATGGGCAAGAGTCTGTAGATGATGTTGATACATTCTTAGGCATGTCACCCTGGATGATCAATGTTTGGAGGACCCGACTGATGACACTGTTAGCTGGAAAAGGACAGATGTCGATTGTACAACAATTGTCACATATTTACCACCCACCCAGCCGATGGTAGAAGAACAAATAGATGATACTGAGTTATCTGATCCCATTAAAGATGACATTTTGTACAATAATTGATTTCTTAAATACCAAGTTTTCCTAATGTATGAAATAGAAATTAAAATGTCTTTTTTCATATGATTTTGTTATTTATTTATTCAAAATTGAATCCTCTTATCAACATGCATTTGTTCACTAATATGACTCAGGTTATTCTTAAGACATGAAACGTGCTCGTTCTAAACGCACGACTAGGCTACCGATAAGCCTTATGACCGGTGGCATCAATTAGCCTCAGCTACCCGAGACTGATGTGGATCCCTCCTAGCATCAGCCTTCCCCGGCTACATCGAGTCTAGTCCAGCCCTTGTTGCCCGAGTCTACAGCGGGTCCTTCTCATCCCTAGCTTCCCCTGCATACAGCGGGTCTCTCCCAGAGTTTGCCTCAGGAACCACACCAGACAGTTGATTCATTAGAGGATGCTTCTAGTGGTATGTTATGTATTGGTTCTAATATCCTTAAATTTTTAATGTATTTTTTGCTAATGAACTATACAAGTCTGCATATTATATTATTTATGTGCATTTTTCAACAGATTTGTCGTTCACGAAGAAAAGGAATCGAGGCCCCACACGATGCCATCAAGTTTGGCACATACGTGAAGGGCAACGCATTTTTATTACCACCAACAATCTAGGGCAGCCCGTTAATGAAAATGTTAGCAAGCTGACAAACTTTTTGGGGACAATAGCACGTAATGGGGATTACGCACCCCTTACATATTCTAATTGGAGGGTAGTGCCAAACGAGAAAAAGGATGATATGTACGAACTTGTCATGGTAATGGTGATTTGTTTTATGTATTTTATGTATTTTATTATTTATTTTTTATTCAATATGTGATTGTCTACTTTGTTCATGTGACGCAGTCCAAGTTTCAGTTTGACAAAGAGATTAAATCTTGGGTGTTGATATCAATTGGTAAAAAATGGAGGGACTGGAAGTGCGAACTGAAGAAATTCTACTACTCGCCTCATGATAATGATGAGACGAGGCTAGCAGACCTCAATGAGCGTGTCCATATGGATCAGTGGAAGGCCCTCATTGAGTTTTGGAACTCTGAAGAGGAAAAGGTATGTGATGAGTAGCTAGTGAAACCTTCACGTTATGAAATTACACAATTGTCTTAGGCTGAAATTTCATAAATTACTCTGTTGATGTGTCACATTTTAGGTCCGTAATAAGATAAATACGGAAAATCGGAGAAAACAACGCATCGGCCACGCTGCAGGCACGAAAAGCTTTGCGCGAATACGTGAAGAAGAGGTAATTTTTTATTAATCACCTGATAATTTGATGTCAATCTATTTCTCATATATAACTTATTTAAATAATGATAGAGAAAGAAGAGGGCCAATGGGGAGGATTTGACCCAAGTAGATATGTTCTTGTTGACACATATATGCAAGAATGGGATGCCTGTGGATGAGGCCTCAGCAAGAGCAATGGTATGTATATGTATCTTCTTATTTTGTTTAATCTTTTAGCAACATAAAATCTAAATTGGTAATTTTTAATTGTAGGAACAATTAAATGAATGAACTTCATAGCAGCCAAAGGCTTCATAGAACAGCACTGCGAGGAAAGATATATTCTCAGAAGTCATGGGTGATGAACGACATGGCCGTGTCCGCACTTATGGGTTAGGTCCCTCTCCTTCTGATATATGGGGCACAACATCCCACAGTGTCCAGTCCCAAGGGATGACCTCCAATGCTTAGAAGAGAGATGAACAATATGAGGAATTACATGCTGAAATATCTTCCCTAGGAGAAACTATGGCTGATAGAGATGCTCAAATATCTTCACTAAGAGAAACTATGGAAACATTTATGGCTGCCATAACGAATCCAAGCATTAATCTAGCTACATTATTAGGTGTTTCAGCTAATCCCAACTTGAACCAACCCTCCTCATCATCAAGCCACTTGGTTCCAACCCCTCAGGTAATTATAATATATACATGTATATTTTTATGTGTAATATGTTATCAATTATACATAGTTCGAGCTGTATACGATGATTGACATTGATTTATCATTTGTAGAGAGACTTGGCGAATAAGGGGAATTCTACGAGTTGCACTAATGTGACTCAAGTTCTTCTTAAGAGTATTGTAAGGCCTGGGGATACTGTAGCTAAAGGAACCGTTTTGAGCACGGATCCATTGACAAAAGTAGGGGGGCAAAAACTTGGAGTTGGTTTCTGGGAAGTATCTGTTCAAGTGGCAATGGTACGTGATGAGGATTTGATAAGGACCCATGGACGATATAAAACAATTGGGGATGCAATCGGTACGAGTATTGCTTGGCCCACTACTTTATGTATGGTAAGTTTTTATTTTTTATTTTATTATTATTTTTTTAAGCAATAGAACTTATTGTATGAGATTGTGAATAATAATTTATTTATTTTTATTATTTTTTATAGGTTGCAGATAGAAATGGATGATGATTACATGAGAGAAGTTTTTATTAAGTATTTGGAACTGTAAACATCTTTTGTAAGTGGGGGTAGTAGGGATCCGTGGTTTCAGACTTTTGGATTAAGTTAGACACATCTAAACAGTTTATTTTTATCTTAGTTTAATTATAGAGGGCACATCTAAACTCATCTAATCTCTTTAATTTAATCTTAGTTTTATAAGATTATGATTTGTGATTTGAATTTTGCATTTGCATGTCTTTAGTTTAATCTCTTCTGTTTCTTTTTTTTTTTTTTTTTTTGTACATGTGGTCACTTAGTCATCATATTTGTAGTGTAAGAGTTCCTATCATACCTTTTAGTAAATTTGCATATCAGTCTTAGGCTCCATTTGGTCATCACATCAATCTTTATGAATATAATTTTTTTCTTAAACCAAATGGAGCTCAAGCCCTTTTTTAACTCCGCCAATGCAACTTCTTGCATTGCCGGTCCTAAGCCCGGGTAAAGGAGGAGGGAAAAGGGCATCAAGGTGAGTTGTGTCATTTTCTTCCATTTTATTTTACATACAACGTTAATCTTTAGGTCACTCGACTTATTTTCAAGTCACTTAACTAATTTTCAGGTCACTTAACATAGTCGGCATAGCCCAAGCTCTATTTGGTTGTAAGTGAAATTGATCTATGTACTTTCATAGATGTGAAAAGTCAACATTAGCTCTCAAACAGTTGAGGTTTGTACACTACAACAATTCTCTTCTACCATCCCAATGTCATCGCGGCTGCCATGTCTCAGGTACCATTCCAGTATCAGATTTCCCCCCAAATTTCTCAGTTTTCGTCCATGGGCACTAAAAAGATTTTAAAAACGTTTGTCACATGAATACTGTGTTACAAATTCATGGAATTTCAAATGTCCTTCTCAGCAATTTCTCAGCCAGCCAGTCCCCAGACTAAGTAAAAGGAGGGTTGATGTCATGTAGGTAGCTGGCCTGAAGTTCTGTCAAGCAGTCATGAGAATTCTTGTTTCAAATCTTGATAGAAGAAACACTATTTGAGTTATGGAATATCTTTGTTTGCTTAATTTTTTTTTTTTTATGCAATCTGTTCATGTATGACAAACATAATTATTGGTCTTTCATCATGGTTCTCATACAACTAGAATGCTAAGGTTAATAACATAAAATTCCAAGTTTTTGCACGCTCAATTGACTTTCTAGTTTAACAATCTTATTATATCTCTTTCTTCAAGTCATTTTGAGTCCTTGATCGAATTTATTGAGTTTTGAAAGCTTTTGCATGATCTTATTTTCTCAACTTTCAAAGACAAGATCAAGTTTTTGAGTACTTGATTTCTCGTGTGCTCTTATCAACTTCTCGTATTGCTAGTAGGAAACCTACGAAACAACAGGTTCTTTATTTGCTTGATGTTGATGCAGAATAACCTGTGAAGACTTTTCTAACCTCACTTTCATCTTTTTCTACCTTTTTTTTCTAGAAAGGCTTGCTTCTTAAAGGTGTCACCGAAGCAAGAAGAAGAAGAAGCTGTATGCAGGTATGGATGTACATGTTTTTCCCTTGTCATTCTTGGTTAAAATACCTTCAGGCAATCTTAGTTGTCTGGAAAACATTACAAATGCCACATATTTTGTGTATAGACCCAGTAATGATTCGATAAATACCCCCATAAGTTATGCTTTTAGCCATATAATAATTCTAAACTAATAGTCCCCAAAAGAAAAATGGTCAATGGCCCACATTTGGTTAGAGGACGAGAATAAATTTAGGCTAGGATTACCTAAAAAAATAAAAATCTTTTTGTCAACATCAAATATTGCATTGCTCAAAGTAATGATTCACCTGGATTGGAATTGCTTAAAGTTATGCATGCACATGTTCCTTTTGTGAGACTATTTTGTTGGTCTGCTCTTTCCAAATGAGCATTAGGGAAAAGAAAGACTATTTTGTTGGTTTGCTCTTTCCAAATTAGCATAAGGGAAAGGAAAGGTATCTTCTTCTTCTTCTTTTTTTGGGTGGACGCAAGGTCCCCAGATTTACGGAAGGGGTTTAGAATCAATGTTCAGCATATTCAGTGAACCACTACTGCTTGAATTTGTATTAACAGCCCAGTTTCTGTTCTTGCACCACTATTACAAATCATCTTGACTCATTGGTATCTCAAATATTTAAACTGACTTTTTTTAATAAATAGTTTCTACCCATGTTATGTGCACTACAAGAAATGTGGTTTTTACCTACGAAACTTTTACCTACGAAATTTTTTTTCGTAGGTAAAGATGACTTTTACCGACGAAATTTATTTTCGTAGGTAAAAGCCTACTTTTACCGACGAAATCTAAATTCGTAGGGAAAAGTCATCTTTACCGACGAAAATTTTCGTAGGTAAAGGGTCTTTTCGCTTTTTCAACATTCAAACGATTGAAAACTTTACTTTTACCTACGAAATCATATTTACCTACGAAAGTCTTCGTAGCTAAATGGTGTTTTGAATTTTTAAAAAAACAAAAAATTAAAAAGTTTACTTTTCCCTACCAAAACAAATTTCGTAGGTAAAACCCTTATTTACCTACGAAAATATTCGTAGCAAAAAGGCCTTTTGAACAACAAATCATGTTTTGAATTTACTTTTACCTATGAAATCAAATTTCGTAGCTAAAATCCATCTTTACTTACGAATAAACTCATAGCTAAACGATGTTTTTAATTTTAAAAAAAAAAACAAAAAATGGAAACCTTTACTTGTACCTACGAAATCTAATTTCGTAGCTACAAGCCATCTTTACCTACGATTATATTTGTAGCTGAAGGGTGTTTTTAATTTTTTAAAAAATAAAAAATGAAAAACTTTACTTTTACCTATGAAATCTAATTTCGTAGCTAAAAGCCATCTTTACCTACGTGTATATTTGTAGCTAAAGGGTGTTTTAGATTTTTTAAAAAACAAAAAACGGAAAACTTTACTTTTACCTACAAATATAATTTCGTAGCTAAAAGCCATCTTTACCTACAAATAGCTTCATAACTAAAGGGTGTAATTAATTTTTTAGAACATAAAAATGAAAAACTTTACCTAAATCCATTTTTACCTACGAAAATATTCGTAGCTAGAGGGTCATTTGAATTTACAAAAATCGAAAACCTTACTTTTATCTAAGTAAAATTTATCTTTACCTATGACAATATTTGTTGCTAAAAGGTCATTTGAATTTCAAAAAACAAAAACTTTACTATTACTTACGAAATTGAATTTCATAAACCAATCTTTAGCTACGAAAATATTCGTAGCTAAAGGGTCTTTTGAATTTTGAATTTACTTTTTACCCACGAAATTATTTTTCGTAGGTAAAACCAATATTTACCTACGAAAATATGCGTAGCTAAAGGGTCTTTTCAATTTTGAATTTACTGTAAAACCTACATTCACCTACCAAAAAATGCGTAGCCAAAGGGTCTGTTCAAATTTGCTAATGCATGAAAAATTGAAAGCATCTTTTGCACCTTAAACGAGACAAAAATTCATAAACTTTACATTTCCCTACGAAATTGAAATTCGTAGGTAAAGGTCTATTCATTGATTGCCAAAAACTCACCTTTGGCTACGAACATAATCGTAGCTAAAGGGTCTCTTGAAATTTCAATATAACGTAAACCTTGCCTTTTGCAAACTTTCAAAATTTTCGCAGGGTACCAACAAAAATTAAAAAAACTTTACATTTCCCTACGAAATTGAAATTCGTAGGTAAAACTCACCTTTGGCTACGAAAATATTCGTAGCTAAAGGGTCCGTTAAAATTTCAAATATTAAAACCTTACTTTTTGCAAATTTTCGAAATTTTCGCGGGGGAAGACTTTTACCGACGAAAATTTTCGTTGGGAAAAGTTTTACGTAAATATTTTTTAAAAATTGTTTTAATTTTTAAAATTTTTGTCTATAACCTAAATGTGTGTGTGTTTGTGTGTGTGTGTGTGTGTGTGTGTGTGTGTGTATAATTAAAAGGTAGTATTTAAAAATTTTGTAATATCACATGAAAAAGAATATTGAAAAGTTACAAAATTTTAAATATGTTTAAGTAATATTTTGAGAACAAAATAATGCTTTTGAAAAGAAAAATTGGCATTTTTAAATTTTTGAGAAAAAATTAAAATATGAGAAATTTTTTGAGATTTTGCAAATAAAAATTTAAAATTTATTTTTAAATATTTTTGAAATATTTTATAATAAAAATGCTATTTATTTAAAAGAGTAAAAAAAATATACCTTTTAAAAAAATGTTAAATTTGTTTGTGAAAAATAAAATTACTAAATTATTAGGCACACCCACTAATTGAATCTTTAATCGTTTTTTGACAATCTAATTAATTTAAATTAAAGAGTAAATAACTTCAGATGTTTAAATCAAATTTCACTGAAATTGTTGATCAATCTTGTATGCCCAATATCTTTCTCATATGTAGCTTAATTGAGTCGAGTAATTAGTCAAATTGAGAGTATTGATCAGTAAAATAGAGTGAATGCATCAGACATGTAAAATGAGCCAAATATTCTGGTTATAATTGTGACCCAACTTACTGACCTCGTGAGAACCTAAGAATTGATGTTAGTAAGTTTTGTGGATCCCATCATGATGTCTGTCGAACATCAACACCGTGGAATTGATGTGTCCCCTTTAGGTTATGAGATATCTCAAAAATCATCGGTAAATGAAACTCAAGTGGGCCATACCATTTAAAACTATGTGAAGACATCGTAAAAAATATAAAAGCACTTGATGGGGCCAACATGAGTTTTGGATGCTGTTGAAACTTGGTCTGACCCCTCATCCAAGTGGGACACACATAATGAGTGGGTTGGATATGTGAATCACATTTAGCCAGGCCCAATATATGATTACAAATGTTGTAAGGAAACCATTCTCCACTACATTTAAGTTACCCGTTACCCGTTACCTTTACCAGAGTAAACTCTGTGGGGTCCATCGTTATTGATTTATTTTATCCACTCCATTCATCCATGTTAACAAATAATTTTATTGGTAGCCGTTAGAGGCCTTAAACGGTTAGTGTCCATCCTCACTGTTCCCATTATGCGGCTCACTTAAGTGTTAAATCTACCTCATTTTGGACTCATGTCTCAACACAACTCGGTGAACCATTTGGACAGAGTAGATTTTCTCTCAAACATCACGGGGGACCCCACTTGGCTCCCATCGTAAGGCTCAACCTCTACAGGGAACTAATCAGCCACGAATCGACTCTCAGCCGAATCCTTCTCTAACTACAATACTTCCGTTTCTTCCATTACATCAACTCCAAAAGCACCCACCACTACAAAAATGCATCAAGATCATCTAAAATGGATATAAGAACCTCGGATGGTACCTGAGAAGGCCCCAAACCCTAAAGAACAGTGTCTGAACTCCTCCATTCATAGTAGCATGTGGCTACTGTCAGAAATGTTTCGCTCTTGAACCCCACTGGATAACCACATCCAAGCTTCAATTGTAGGATTCTACAAGCTCCTTTAGACTAATCCATACCATGGAGATCATTACGAAGAAAAACCCTCTAAGTCAGAATTTGCCATTAACGGGGTACCATTTTCTCCACCGACCACAACCACCGTATGATCTCGAAAATCTTCACATGCGCCATTAACGGGCCACCATCTTCTCCACCGACCACCACCACCGCATGATCTCGATCATCTTATGGACACTGGATCACGGGTGGATCAATGTCACAAGGGTTGAGTGACATTGAAATGTGATGGCGGAGAGGGTTTTATACTTTATAAAAGTTGTCACTTGCTAATTACTTCATTCCCATAGTTGGCTAAACCCTGTAAAAATATTATGAATGAGAATACGGAGGATTTCAATATCTATTGTCTCTAAATCCCCAAATTCTCATACCAACATTAGAAAAAACAACTGTCCACAATCAATGACACCTCAAAAAAATAAAATCGAACATATAAAAATTCAATGTTTTACATAAACATATACTTATAAACAACATACACATCCAAAATTTTGTGTTTGATTTTATACCATGGACCATCTACGACTGAAACAACTAGATGTATGGTCAGGATCCTCCAACCGAAATTATATGGGCTACTGTTAAAATGGACACGGATTGGGTACTACCCCGCATTTATCGAACTCGGGCGGGTTGCTCTCGAGGGGCCCACCGTGATGTATGGGTTTATCAACACCGTCCATTCAACACGGTGATATACTCTCTTCTATTAAATGGGACACGGTCAAATAAACACTACGGAAATATTATGGTGAGCCCTAAGAAATTTTTAATGGTAGAGCTTACAATCACCTGCTTGTTTCTTACAAAGTATGGTCCACGATAATTGGATCTGTTTCATTTTTGGGATAATGCCCTAAAATGATCTGAAAACATGGATGGACGGCGTGGATACAGAATACATATATGAAATGGACTCAGCAATGCATGATATTGACCATGGTCTTCTAGGTAAGCACTTAAGAATTTACCTAGAATTTAAACTTCAATGTAGTTGACCACGAACTCCAATCACTCCCTAACACTCAATGAAATCCGTGTTCGAGATAAAGAATAGAGTGCATTGATCTAAAACACGTTCTTTGGAGAAAGGTCTTCAAGATTTCACGTTCATCAATGCATTCGCGTCCTCTCGTGAAAAGAATGCACTTGGGCTTGAGGAGAATGTAACAAGGAAGATGTAATGTGATAGCATGATGAAGATAATATGGCAATTTAGGGAAGAAAATATGTGAAAATAAGAAATACGGTTGATAGAGATGAGTCCGAACATGTTTTTGTGTGTAAATGAGAGAATTGATCTGAAATTGAAAAAGGAGGGGCATTTTCAACCTTTGGGAAGGCATCCGCTGGTGGGCTTATTTTTGTAAGGTAAAATGAGGTGGGCTTGGTCTCGTGAATGGGCCATAAATGGGTGTCTGATCGTAAATTTCTCTATACAATATACGTTGATGTAAACTTTGATAAACTGGCAAAGTGTGATGGATGATACTTAGGCACTTAGAAATTGCATACGTGGAATAAAATTAAATCAAGTTGAATGTCCAAATTAATGGTCCCAATTTATATATATTATGAATAAAAATTGAGCTTATTTGATTATCGACTATCTCGATTGGTGGGTATTTATTAGTCGTTTTTTTTAAAAAAAAAAAAATTCCCAAAGCCTTGTTTCAAAAAGTGTCCAATGATCGAGGTTATGATTATTTAGCTTGAGTCTAATTTTCGGTTTGTGATTTAGGGTCGGTTTGGGCAAGTGGGATTAGAAGGGATTAGGTGGAATGGGATTTAAAAACACAACTATTACTAATGGCTGGGATTGTCCCCTATTGCGGTGGGATAAAATTAATGCCATGCTTTGTTGACAATACGGTGGTACATTGAATGGATATACTCATCATCATTTGAAATTACAACACACATGTGTTATATCTAAACGGTTCATTTGTTTTGTAACCTCATTTTATGGCATGGGCCTAAAAATGCGGTAGATCCAAAACTTATGTAGCCCCAAAGAAGTTTTCAACGGTAAGTATTCAATCCCTGTTGCTTTCAATGGTGGGGTCCACTTGAGCTTTAGATTTACTTAATTTTTTGGCCCATGCTCTAAAATAATCTTGATAAATGGGTGGATGGTGTGGATATAACCCACACATCATGGTGGGACCTACACAACTTCCCAAACATTGAGTGAAATTGGCACTGGACCGAATACAATTTCATTAATGTAATTCCACGCTTTTCCCTCCATCCCAAACATGGAGTGGAATTGGCACACGACCAGATGAATCCTATCCCACCTAATCCCTTCTAATCCCACCGCCCAAACTGACCCTTAGTGATTACAAATTCCACACTTTAGTCGGTTTAGTAGGAGTTGATGTATGCCCCACATATGTAATTCCTGAGTGCCTATGTATCAAACACCATACATTACGAGAGTATCAAATAACTGGATTAGAAGATCTGGATATAACTCATTTTTGGTCTTGTACCATAAAATGATCTGGAAAAAGTGATGGACGGCGTGGATGAAACATATACATCATGGTGGGGCCACGTATCTAAAATGAAGTGCCAGGGGTAGCCGATCCGTTTCCGTCAGAAACGGACGCTGGTTTCCAGCGAAAGCCTTTAGCCAATCCGTCAGAAGGTTCGGTGTGGGGCCCACTACGATGTTTGTGAGAAAGCCAATCCGTCTATCCGTTTTTAGAGTTTATTTTAGGACATGCGACCAAAAATAAGGAGGATCAAAAACTCAAGTGGGCCACACCAGAGGAAACAGTGGGGATTTAGTGACCACCGTTGAAACATTTCTATGGCCACAAAAGTTTTGTATCAGTTTAATTTTTGGTTTTTTCACTTCATCTCAGTGAAAATGACCTTATAAACGGTTTGGATGGAATATAAATATCAAGGTGGATCCTGGGAAGGTTTCAACGGTAGGAATTCCTTTCCCCACTGTTTCATCTAATATGGCCCACTTGAGTTTTGGATCCTAATAATTTTAAGCCTCATGTCCTAAAATGAGCTCAAAAAACGGATGGACGGGTTAGATTTCTAACAAACATCACAGTGGGGCCCATCCAGAATCACACGACTCTCTAACTCCCTGACGAAGGCTTTCACAGGAAATCGGCGTCCGTCAGTGGGATCGTCAGTGGGATTGCATGTATACTCTTACCGTACTGATTAAACTCAAATGGGCCCACCGTGAATGCAATTGTCTTATCCACTCCGTCCATCCATTTTTTCAGATCATTTTAGTGGTTGATACCAAAATTGAGGTATATCTAAAATGAAGTGGATCCATACCATAGGAAACCGTGGGAATAATGATTTCCACTGTTGAAACATTTCTATGGCCCCAGTGATGTTCCTTTGTCATCCAAACTGTTCATAATATCACAAAGACATGGAAGAAGTGAAAGCACAAATATCATATTGATCTAAAACTTCTATGGCCCCCACGAAATTTTCAATGGTAGCTGTTGAATTCACACGGTTTCCGGTCGTGTGGTCCATTTGAGCTTTAGATATGCTTCATTTTTTTGGATAAAAATATAAAATTATCTTTTGAAATGTATGGACGGAGTGGATGAAATTAAAGAATGACTGTGGGACCCACAGAGTTTAGTTAGTACGTTACTCATACACACTCTGCCTCCAAAACTCTTCCAAAACACCCTCCCCAAACCATTTTCCAAAACGCCCTTCTTCTAGAACCCTTCCAGACGAAAACCCATCTCTCTCTCCATCTCTCTCTCGCACTCAACCTCTCTCTTTCCTTTGCCATCTCTCGATCTCCCGCTCTCCCTCACTCTCTCTCCCTGTCTATTGGCCACATTTCCCTAACTCTATTGTCAAAACCCCTTTCACAGTAAGAAGGAGAAGAAGAAGGAGAAGGAGAAGAAAAAGGATGGTAAGTTTCTCTCTCTCTCTCTCTCTCTCTCTCTCTCTCTCTCTCTCTCTCTCTGTTTCTGAAATCTTTGTGATTTTATTTTTTTTTACACACGCACACACACCCCCACACACTCACGCCACATGCACACACACCCTACACACACACGCACTGTTTTCGATGACAAATCATCTTTTCATGTTTGTAGGTAAGATGAAATCTTTTGTTCTGTTTGATCCTTGGTTGAAAAACCTTTTTATTTATTTTTTTCTTTCTTTTCTAGAATTTTTGTTTGAAGGGCCCTGTAATATATCATAATGCCTGGGAATTTCTTGGGAGGTTTTCAGATTTGGACATTTTTCTTACAATATTATTGGTTAATTTCTTACATAAATAAAATATTTATTATAGATTACTAAATAATTTTTAAATTTTAAATATAAAATATTGTTTGATCCATTAATCTATACTGTTCATTGGATTTTGGAAATGATCATCATTAATAAAGATAGATGGGCCAGTGTTCTTAGTTGCATTGGGACACTTAGACACTGCAATCCATTAATCTAGACTGTTCATTAGTTCAGCACAAGGTCAAAGCAAAACCCAAAAAAAAAAAAAAAAAAAAAAAAAAAAGCTACCATGTATAACAGCATGCCGATCTAACAAATATGAACCATTTGATCAATTGACCTTAATATGGACGGTCAAGATAATTTACATAAATATAGGTCAAATCAACAATTTGATCCATCGAAGACCATCTGGATTGCTTATGATTCTAATGAATTCCTTTAATTAGACAATAGTAACCCGTCACATCCATGGCTTGGAAAAAGGATGGCTATAAAAATAAGGCCTAATCTAGACGGTTTTGATATCCAATCAGTGTGATTTTTGCATCATTGTGTGAGAAATCCTGTAAAGGGTGGGATCCGATGCTGAGGTAAAGGAGAAACTAAATGCAATGAATGCTAAGAGAATAAAGCCGGTAGACATCTTGAAAATCTATCTAGAATTGTGTATGTATATATGTATGCTAGGAAACTCTAAATATTATAATGAGAAATGTTTTTGGCTGTGGGTTATGTAAGAGGATTAGGCTAGTATTTATATTGGGGTTACTGAAATGTTTGTCATTGAAATGGTCGTATTATTTTTATTATTATTTGAAATCCAAGACTTCTTCCTCTTCAGTCCTATGTAAAAGAAGGAATTAGCTCAGTTCCGTGCAGAAAAATATCATCATTTGTTTATTAATGCTTGATTTCCTTGATGCTAACTACTCCAAATTAGATAAGTGGCATGAAATATACTAAACTTGGTCATGCTTTGAATGGTGGTGATGTGGTCAGAATGGGTTCCTGATGTGCTCGTTCATGAGATTTACCTAATCACACGACCAGGCTAAGCATTTAGTCAACAAAAGAAAATTAACCAAAGCTAAGTAAATGCATATATGCATAGAGTTTTGAGTGGCCACCGTGATACATGGATATTATCCACACCGTCCATTCATTTTTCAGTATATTTTTAAAGTACAAGTGAACTACACAATGGGAGATACCTCGTTTCAACACTTGAGGTCTTGGTATCAATCCGTAGCGGGGGTGGCTAACATAGAGTGTGTGTACTGACATGGGTGCTTCCTGTGGTGTGGTCCAATTTAGACTTAGATCTACCTCATTTTTGGACTTACACACGGTAGCCATTCAAAGATCCTGTCCGTTCCCAGGTGGAGACAGGCACGGTAGGACGCAATTTGATAGCCACTAAAATGATATGGAAAAATGGATGCACGGTGTGGATAAGACCCATACATCACGGTAGCCACTCAAAGCTCCTGTCCGTTCCCAGGTGGAGACCGGCTGGGTAGGATGCAATCCGCGTCTGTTTTTATTGCATTAGATGTATTCCATGCGTGCAGTTTCTAAGTGCATGCGTATGAATTCATACACTATACAGCAGCAGCAACATTTTTTTTAAATGTAATTAATGTGATAGTTTACCATCATCTTCGTCCACCATACATACACAGGCATAAGGACACGGATTTCCTAGGGAAGCCTTTCGTAGTAACTTCCTGCGCAAGGATGGGTTCACCTAAATGTTTGTGAGAAATCAATGCCGTACATTCATTTTTCGATCTGATTTCAGAACGTGCGAGAGGAACAAGTTGGCATTCAGTGTGGCCAGAAAAGTTTTGCATGAGGTTATATTTTTAGTTTTTTCTCTTCATCCCATTAGGAATGGCCAGAAAAGTTTTGCATGTGGTCCATGTGGAGAAAGCACATGGTTGCCTTCTTCTTTTTCATTGGAACATTTCTGATTTCTAATGCATTATCACTTTGACTTTATCAGAGTGTTTTCATATGATTGTGTTCTTAGCTTTTCTTGTCGAGAAATGATCACGATAAAATGTTGTACGTTCATTTAGAATGGCCTTTGGATCATATAGATAAGGAAAAACTTGGGTTGGAGTTTCATTTTTATTTATTTCTTTATTTTTTTATTATTATTATTTTACATATAGCACTCTCCCTTTGTATTATATCTAATTAATAAACTCATTTTTAAGTATTATTAAATACTTTTTTTTTTCACATGTGGTTATAAAACACCTTTAGTGAACTTTCGTCTTAGCTGGCTTTTATAGACGTGGTTGATTTTTATAGGTGATTTTTATCACATGAAATGATACTTTTATCCATGACTTTGTAGAGATGAGAAATTTTCATTTTGCCCTGTTTGGATATGAAAATGTTTTGGGTGAGATCCAAATTTCTCATAATGTGGGAAAATGAGAATTTTTCCTTATTTTTATAAATTAAAAAATAGAAGCGTCATTTTATGTAGTCAGCAGTCAAATTTATGTATATACTTTAATAGAAGCCAATCATAAAAGTGTTTTATAATAATAAGTTGAAAAATGAATATTTATTTAACAAGAAAAAAGAAGAGTTTATTAGGAAAGAAATGGTGTTATGTGTAGGGCTCATAAAGAGACTATCAAATACATGTACTCCACACTAAGACCCATCTACTAAATAAGTATAGAAGTGAAGCAGATGGCCCTGACTCAATACAAATCAATTACCATGTATGTGGATAGGGCCCTCATTTTCAATCCCACTAGAACTGTATAATAGGCTTTAAGGGGGCGTTTGGCTCACGCTATTAGATGGGATTAGGTGGGATAGAATTGCATTTGGTCCGTGCAATTCCATCCAAAATTTAGAGAGGATACATGTGGGCCCCACATTAATGTATGTGTTTATCCATGCTGCCATCCATATACACTGTTTACACGTGACATTCTGGTTATATATGTGTGCAAGTGAACACACGTTGTAAATTTGGTTCATTAATTACTTTTCCATGGTCTATGGTCCTTGCAAACTTTCATGAGCTTGTATATTACATTTTTTTGTCTTAAATTATTATTGTGATTAGTTAGTTTATAGTTGTGACATGTAATTTATAGATTTGTAAGTTAGATAATTAGTTACTCGTTTGAGGATTTCTATGGGGCCATACATAGATATATTGCGTTTTTGGTGGCATAGAAATCGCTCAAATTGTCCCATTTTGGACAGTTCAAGGTTAGATGGAAAGTATGCTTTCATACAATCTATTTAAATGTTCATGCTTGATCCGTGGTCCATCTTCTCGTTTCTCTCTGGATATGTTTCTTCCGTTCCATATCCAATGCCAAATATCTTTACATTGCTTTAGATATTTGGCATCGGAATGTAACGTAAGATCAACTTATCTGGAGAGGCATGGGGAGATGCTGCCGGATTTTCGGCATGGATGTTTAAATGGGAATATGAAAGTGTTACAATCTATCCAACCTTGGATGAGTAACTAATTTAGGATTTAATTGTATTAGCTTAGAAAATGTTGGAGCAGACCCAGATTTGCGTCAGAGCTATCCGAATGTTGAGCTTAGAAAATGTGGTAGAAGACCCAAATGCATGATTTTCCTTTTCAACTGTTAGTCATAGAGTGACAGAACTTGTTTCAATTTTCTTGGATGGATGATGAATGTATTTGCGAATGTAAATGAAAATAAACAACTTATAAACTAAACCTAAACCTAAACTTATAACCTTAACCTAAACCTCTCAAATCCCAAAACCTATACTTATAACCTTAACCTAAATCTAAACATAAACCTATAACCTAAACCCAATCCCAAACCCGAACCTTAACCTATAACCTATAACCTAAACCTTATCCTATAACCTATAACCTATTCTCAATTTCCTAAAGCTATAACCTATAACCTAAACCTAAACCTTAATCTATGACCTAAACCTAAACTTATATCCTTAACCTAAACCTATTCTCAAATCCCAAAACTTATAAACTAAACGTAAACCTAAACTTATAACCTTAACCTAAACCTATTCTCAAATTCCTAAACCTATACTTATAACCTTAACCTAAACCTAAACCTAACTTATAACCTAAACCTATTCTCAAATCTCAAAACCTATACTTTTAACCTAAACCTAAACCTAAACCTAAACTTAAAAACCTAAACCTAATCCTATAACTTGAACCTAAACCTACTGTCAAATTCCAAAACCTATGTTTATAACCTAAACCTAAACCTATAACCTAAACCCGATCCCAAACCCGAACCTTAACCTATAACCTATAACCTAAACCTTATCCCATAACCTATAACCTATTCTTAAATCTCAAAACCTATACTTATAACATAAACCTAAACATATAACCTAAACCTATAACCTAGCCTAATCTTAAAGTTATTTCCATAAACTGACTCTAGTTTTTTCATTTTAGAGATGGATAAGAGTTGGATGCGAGCTAAGAATAGGTTTAGCCTAGAGTATAAACAAGGGGCTCAAGAGTTCATGGAATTTTGCGAAATGAAACTGAGATTCAGAGAATAAGATTAGGTGTCCATGTCGAAAATGCAAGAACATCATATATAAGACTTTAGACAAAGTAGAGGATGATTTGTTCATAGTTGGGATTGACCAGGGTTACACTTGGTGGATCTATCATGGTGAAGATATAACCCATAGAGTTGAAGCCACTGAAGTCAATGAAGACCCAGTTGTGCGGGATGACAAGGATGAAGACGTTGACGAAATGCAAGATATCATAGGTGATGTATTTAGGGGAACAGTTATGGATACTGATTTTGCAGCGACAAGCAAAGTGGCCAAGATATTCCTCCAATGGGTGATGTCGAATCAGAAAAGTTGAGTAGGTTGTTGAGGGATGCGCAACGTCCACTTTATCCGGGGTGTGAGAACTTCTCCAAGTTGAATTTTCTTATAAAGTTACTTCATTTGAAGACAATAAATCATTGGAGTAACAAATCGTTTGACATGTTGCTTGAGTTGTTGAAAGAAGCACACGGACGGTGAGACATTGCCTAAGTCTCATTATGAGGCAAAATCCTTGATGCGAGACTTGGGCCTTGGTTACACCATCATACATGCATGTATAAATGATTGTTTATTGTATCGGGAAGAGTATGATAAGGCTGATCAGTGTAAAGAATGTGGAGAGTCCAGGTGGAAGAATAACAAAGCCACGAGTAAGAAAATCCCATGAAAGGTGTTAAGGTACTTTCCATTGAAACCCAGATTGCAAAGATTGTTTATGTCTCGTAAGACGGCTGAAGATATGAGGTGGCATAAGGAGAAACGTGTTCATGATGATAGTACACTGAGGCACCCTGAGGACTCTGAAGCCTGGCAAAATTTTGACAAGCAACATGACTGGTTTGCAGAGGATTCTCGCAATGTTCGACTAGGTCTTGCAAGTGATGGTTTTAATCCATTTGGTAATATGAGTAGCTCGTACAGTATGTGGCCAGTGGTACTTATGCCCTATAATTTACCTCCTTGGTTGTGTATGAAGGAGTCATTTTTCATGATTTCATTGCTTATTCCTAGACCCAAGTCACCTGGGAATGACATTAATGTGTATTTGCGACCATTAGTAGATGAGTTAAACGAGTTGTGGAGTGAAGGTGTAGAAACGTATGACACATTTGCAGGACAGTCATTTCGATTGCATGCAGTGGTCTTGTGGACAATAAATGACTTTCCCGCGTATACAAATTTGTCTAGGTGGAGCACGAAGCGCAAGTTGGCGTGTCCTACATGTGGTATTGAGACTTGTTCATTGTCATTGAAGCATGGTAGAAAAACGTGTTATATGGGCCATCGTCGCTTCCTTCCAAGCGATCATAGTTGGCGTAGGAAAACGATGATCTTTAATGGCGAACAAGATCATAGGCCACCCCCGAAAGAGCTATCTGGAGAAGATGTGATGCAACAATTGAGTAACATTGGAGAAGTTAGATTTGGTAAGGCATCGCACTTGAAAAAGAGGAAACGTACAGTATTGGAGTATAACTGGAGGAAGAAGAGCATCTTTTTTGAGTTGCCCTATTGGAGTGATTTGAAATTGTGACATAACTTGGATGTCATGCATATTGAGAAAAATATATGTGACAATGTCTTCAGAACATTGATGAACATAGAGAAGAAAACAAAAGACAGTTTCAAGGCTCGATTGGATCTACAAGAAATGGGTTTAAGAAAAGAGTTGCACTTGCAACCACATGGAAATTCGTATATTATACCAGCAGCCTGCTACACGTTGACAAAACTAGAGAGAAAGCGTTTATGTGAATGGTTGATCGGTGAAGTTCCCTGATGGGTATGCGTCAAACATATCTCGGTGCATAAATGTTACGGACTGTAAGGTAACAGGAATGAAAAGTCATGATTGTCACGTCCTTCTGCAACGCCTACTGCCGGTTGCGATTCGTGGATTCCTAAGCAAGGATATTAGTGCTGTGGCGCTGATTGAGTTGGGGATATTCTTTAAGGATTTGTGTTCAAAATCGTTGAATGTAGATGTTATTAAACGACTGGAGAGGGACATTGCCGTAATTCTTTGCAAACTTGAAAGAATATTTCCACCTGCATTTTTCGATGTCATGGTACACCTAGCGATTCACTTACCACACGAGGCGAAGCTTGCAGGCCCAGTACAATATCGTTGGATGTATCCGATTGAAAGGTGGTAGAACTTATTAAAATTTTTATTCATTCCATAAACTACATATATCCATGTTTTCATACTCTTAACATAGTAGTTTTGTGTACAGATACCTTCACACACTCAAACAATTTGTGAGGAACAAGGCGCGTCCGGATGGATCCATAGCTGAGGCGTACATTGATAATGAGTGCCTTACATTTTGCTCTATGTATCTTCGTGGCATAGAGACTAGATTCAATCGAGAAGATCGGAATGCCGATGAAGGGCAGGAGCATGAACAAAGACTCATATCTGTGTTTGCACATAACGTTCATCCTTTAGGATCCTCGACGTTTCAGGATATGGACCTTAGGGATTTAGCAAAGGCGAGGTGGTATGTGTTGCATAATTGTGAAGAAATAGAGTCATACTTGGAGTAAGTCTTCCCTCGATTATTGTTTTCTCTACATACGATGATCTTAATGTTTTCTGTCACGACGTGTCATTTATGTGTAGCGAACACAGAGACGAGATGAAGTCCAAATTCCCCACAAGTTATGATCGAATGCATCAGGATCAGTTTCCACAATGGTTCGAAAAACATGTAAGATTTCACACTGTATCTCACCACACTTAGAATTTTCGTTGTAATGCACATTATTTGAATCTAAGAAAATCCCTAAACAATTACATTCTATACATGATAATAGATGAAGACGTTATGCACAAGAAACTCTGCAGAGATGCGTCGATGCACTATACTCGTTGGCATGTGGCCCTGATAGACGTGTATCTAGATATACAGGTTGTATTGTAAATGGGATTCGGTTCCACACCGAAGAACGCGACAAGTGCAAGACCACACAAAATAGTGGGGTGGTTGTGAAGGGAACGAATGCGATGATGAAATTGACTTTTATGGCATTTTGACGGATATTATTGAGCTGAATTATTGTATGAGAAAGAGGGTGTACTTATTTAGATGTGATTGGTGGGACATTGGAAATAAGAAGTTGGGAATACAGACTGACAACTACTTTACGAGCGTAAATTTATCTCGTAAGTGGTTTAAGGATGACCCATTTGTCTTCGCCAGCCAAGCCGAACAAGTATTTTACCTCACCGACACCAAGTTAGGCGGCTCTTGCACGTGGTGCAGAAAATAAAGCCCAGGAATGTATTTGACGTTCCGTGCGAAGTTGAAGATAGGGAGGACGGGGAAAATGACACGGCTAGGGTTGAACAAGCATATCAAGAAGACATGACATGCCGTCACATGTTGATATAGGGATTGATTCAAGTGTTGATATTGATGTGATGCAATTGGATGAGAGATGATGTGCCACTGATCATGTTGATGCCTCAATAATAGATGACATTGTTAGAGATGATAGCGGTTTTATTGATGACAACGTTTGAGACAATGAAGAGGAAATCTCGATCGGCGATAACAATGGTGAAGAAGAAATAGTCCTAAGTGATAGTGATACAGACGACGATTATTAATGTACACATGATTTACATTTCATTTTTCAATTCAAATAATTTGTATTCCATGTATACATGAAAATTACAAGTCATGATATATTCTATTATTAACTTGTTTATAATCGATATTTTGATTGAGTCAATTTTCGATAATGTCCTCTTCAAACCGGAGCGTATCAGAAGTACGCAACATACTTCATCAGCTGTTGCAGATGGACTTTCAAGTCTATCTTCTTCTGGTAGGGCCATAGAGATACCCGGTTTGGTCGATGAGTGTAGAGTGGAATATATCAATGACGACTCAGACGAAGGATTATACGATCTCAAAAAAATTTCGGAGCTGGTGGAGATATATAATCGTGGGAAACGAGATATGGAAGATGCGACTCACTTGCACATCTAAATGGAGTCCCGAGAGATCGCTTTCTCCTATTGTGAACCTGTCATGCTGGCTATAAAAATGTCCACTGCTTCACACAGGATGACATATACTTCTGAAGCATACGATAACTTACGCAGGGAGTACTTTAGATAGTTTACCTCAAAGTTGTTTCATATTACAATGAAATATGTGTATTTAATATAGAATGACAATGTGTAATGGAATTTTTAAGGGTTATAGATTAAAGTTTACGGTTTTATTATATTCTGCTTGCATTATAGTGTAATGGTCTAACCATATTTTAATCATCTCTCTAAGTAGAAGCACAAATGCATTGTATAATGTTTTAGTATATTCCACTTGTATTGACATTGTTTAAATTTAAAAGTTCATAGCTCGCACATATTTAGTGATGGCACCAAGTGGGAGACCACGTCGTTCGCACACTGGATCTACCCCTTCTACCCGTGATGCGACGGAGCCAGCATCGCCGTCACATATTGCATCGCAGGCGTCTGATCCCTCAGTCGCGCATACACCGGGCACAGCATGTAAGTTTAGACACATAATTTTTTAATGACTTCTGTTTATGTTTAGACTTACATATTTCTTTTGCAGCAGCGTCGTCGACCAGTCGACGAGGACGTGGACCCACGCGTGGGTTGCGTTTAGAGCGACTTACGCGTGAGGGTAGGGTGACGGTAGAGTTCCCACAGGACTGTATTAGACCTGTTGGGAACAATGCCAGCTTGTTTACGTCAGAGGTCGGTGTCTTATGCCGATCTCTGATCCCCGCCACCACCCCCCATTGGGCAGACGTGACAGATGATGTGCGGCAGCTCATTCATCAGCGCATTCAGGTAAATTTTAGTAAATTAAAATTAATTTTATAAAAGTTCATTTATGATTAAGTTATTTTATATGGACAGCATTGGAGGGGCCTGGCCATTTGGACAGGTCATGTTTATGCATTTGCTCGAAATTAATAGAGCAGACCCGGATGTGCGTCGGAGCTATCCGGATGAGCGAGGGTCCCTGGAAGGTGGGAACCGCTGTTATGACCATGATAAAGCTTTCCATTTCCTATGGACAGCATTGGAAGGGCCTGGCCATTTGGACAGGCCGTATTTATGTATTTGCTCGAGATTAATGGAGCAGACCCGGATGTGCGTCGGAGCTATCCGGATGAGTGGGGGTCTATGGAAGGTGGGAACCGCTATAATGACCATGATGAAGCTGTCCATTTCCTATGAACAGCATTGGAAGGGCCTGGCCATTTGGACAGGCCATGTTTATATCTGTATTTGCAGGTACCACACCCCTAACCTATCCTCAATTCCCTACAGCTATAAACTATAACCTAGACCTAAAACCTAGACCTAAACTTAAACCTAAAGCTTCAATGTGTTCCCAAATCCATCAACCTAAACCTACACCTAATCCTATTCTTAACTCCCTAACCTAAACCTAAACCTAAACTTGAAAACCCAAAGCAAAACCCGATCTCGAACCCAAACCCAATTTCCTAAACCAAAACCATAACTGATTCTCAATTCCCTATAGCTATAACCTACATATAACCTGAATCTTAACCTAAACCTAAGATCTAAATGTGTTCTCAAATCCCTCAACCTTAACCTACACCTAATCCTATTCCCAACACCCTAACCTAAACCTAAACCTAAACATGAAAACCCAAAGCAAAACCCGATCTCGAACCCGTTCCTAAACCTAAACCTTAACCTATTCTCGTTCCCTACAGCCTATAACCTATATACCTAGACCTAAAACCTAAACCTAACCCCTAAATGTGTTCTCAAATCCCACAACCTAAACCTACACCTAATCCTATTCTCAACTCCCTAACCTAAACCTAAACCTAACCTTGAAAACCCAACGCAATACCCGATCCCAAACCCATTCCTAAACCTAAACCTTAACTTATTCTCGGTTCCTAACTATAACCTATAACCTAGACCTAAAACCTAAACCTAACCCTAAACCTAAAGCCAAAATGTGTTCCCAAATCCCTAAACCTAAACCTACACCTATTCTCAACACCTAACCTAAACCTAAACCTAAACTTGAAAACCCAAAGTAAAACCCGAACCCGAACCCGATTTCCTAAACCTAAACCTTAACCTATTCTCAGTTCCCTACAACCTAAACCTACACCTAATCTTATTCTCAACTCCCTAACCTAAACCTAAACCTAACCTTGAAAACCCAAAGCAAAACCCGATCCCGAACCCGTTCCTAAACCTAAACCTTAACCTATTCTCAGTTCCCTACAGCTATAACCTATAACCTAGACCTAAAACCTAAACCTAACCCTAAACCTAAAGCCTAAATGTGTTCCCAAATCCCTCAACCTAAACCTACACCTAATGCTAATCTCAACTCCCTAACCTAAACATAAACCTAAACTTGAAAACCGAAAGCAAAACCCGACCCCGAACCCGATTTCCTAAACCTAAACCTTAACCTATTTTCAGTTCCCTACAGCTATAACCTATAACCTAGACCTAAAACCTAAACCTAACCCTAAATCTAAAGCCAAAATATGTTCCCAAATCCTTAAACCTAAACCTATACCTAATCCTATTCTCAACACCCTAACCTAAACCTAAACCTAAACTTGAAAACCCAAAGTAAAACCCGGTCCCGAACCCGAACCCGATTTCCTAAACCTAAACCTTAACCTATTCTTAGTTCCCTACAACCTAAACCTACACCTAATCCTATTCTCAACTTCCTAACCTAAACCTAAACCTAACCTTGAAAACCTAAAGCAAAACCCGATCCCGAACCCGTTCCTAAACCTAAACCTTAACCTATTCTCAGTTCCCTACAGCTCTAACCTATAACCTAGACCTAAAACCTAAACCTAAACCTAAACCTAAAGCCTAAATGTGTTCTCAAATCCCAAAACCTAAACCTGCACCTAATCCTATTCTCAACTCCCTAACCTAAACCTAAACCTAACCTTGAAAACCCAAAGCAAAACCCGATCCCGAACCCGTTCCTAAACCTAAACATTAACATATTCTCAGTTCTCTACAGCTATAACCTATAACCTAGACCTAAAACCTAAACCTAACCCTAAACCTAAAGCCTAAAGGTGTTCCCAAATCCCTCAACCTAAACCTACACCTAATGCTAATCTCAACTCCCTAACCTAAACCTAAACCTAAACTTGAAAACCAAAAGCAAAACCCGACCCCGAACCCGATTTCCTAAACCTAAACCTTAACCTATTCTCAGTTCCCTACAACTATAACCTATAACATATACCTAAAACCTAAACCTAACCCTAAACCCAAAGCCAAAATGTGTTCCCAAATCCCTAAACCTAAACCTACACCTAATCCTATTCTCAACACCCTAACCTAAACCTAAATC
Organism: Magnolia changhungtana; assembly: GCA_030180095.1. Taxonomy (NCBI): domain Eukaryota; kingdom Viridiplantae; phylum Streptophyta; class Magnoliopsida; order Magnoliales; family Magnoliaceae; genus Magnolia; species Magnolia changhungtana. Next base: position 2,314,190 of record JASAUF010000360.1, read on the forward strand.
TAAACTTGAAAACCCAAAGTAAAACCCGGTCCTAAACCCGAACCCGATTTCCTAAACCTAAACCTTAACCCATCTCGGTTCCTACAACCTAAACCTACACCTAATCCTATTCTCAACTCCCTAACCTAAACCTAAACCTAACCATGAAAACCCAAAGCAAAACCCGATCCCGAACCCGTTCCTTAACCTATTCTCAATTCCCTACAGCTATAACCTATAACCTAGACCTAAAACCTAAACCTAAATCCTAAATGTGTTCTCAAATCCCACAACCTAAACCTACACCAAATCCTATTCTCAACTTCCTAACCTAAACCTAAACCTAACCTTGAAAACCCAAAGCAAAACCCGAACCCGAACCCGTTCCTAAACCCAAACCTTAACCTATTCTCAGTTCCCTACAGCTATAACCTAAAACCTAAACCTAAACCTAAACCTAAAGCCTAAATGTGTTCTCAAATCCCAAAACCTAAACCTACACCTAATCCTATTCTCAACTCCCTAACCTAAACCTAAACCTAACCTTGAAAACCCAAAGCAAAACCCGATCTCGAACCCGTTCCTAAACCTAAACATTAACCTATTCTCAGTTCCCTACAGCTATAACCTATAACCTAGACCTAAAACCTAAACCTAACCCTAAACCTAAAGCCTAAAGGTGTTCCCAAATCCCTCAACCTAAACCTACACCTAATGCTAATCTCAACTCCCTAACCTAAACCTAAACCTAAACTTGAAAACCGAAAGCAAAACCCGATCCCCGAACCCGATTTCATGAACCTAAACCTTAACCTATTCTCGGTTCCCTACCTATAACCTATAACCTAGACCTAAAACCTAAACCTAACCCTAAACCTAAAGCCAAAATGTGTTCCCAAATCCCTAAACTAAACCTACACCTAATCTTTTCTCAACACCCTAACCTAAACCTAAACCTAAACTTGAAAACCCAAAGTAAAACCCGGTCCCAGAACCCGAACCCGATTTCCTAAACCTAAACCTTAACCTATTCTCGGTTCCTACAACCTAAACCTACACCTAATCCTATTCTCAACTCCCTAACCTAAACCTAAACCTAACCATGAAAACTCAAAGTAAAACCCAATCCCGAACCCGTTCCTAAACCTAAACCTTAACCTATTCTCAATTCCCCATAACTATAACCTATAACCTAGACCTAAAACCTAAACCTAAAGCCTAAATGTATTCTCAAATCCCACAACCTAAACCTACACCTAATCCTATTCTCAACATCCTAACCTAAACCTAAACCTAACCTTGAAACCCCAAAGCAAAACCCGATCCCGAACCCGTTCCTAAACCTAAACCTTAACCTATTCTCAGTTCCCTACAGCTATAACCTATAACCTAGACCTAAAACCTAAACCTAAACCTAAACCTAAAGCCTAAATGTGTTCTCAAATCCCAAAACCTAAACCTACACCTAATCCTATTCTCAACTCCCTAACCTAAACCTAAACCTAACCTTGAAAACCCAAAGCAAAACCCGATCCCGAACCCGTTCCTAAACCTAAACCTTAACCTATTCTCGGTTCCCTACAACTATAATCTATAACCTAGACCTAAAACCTAAACCTAAACCTAAACCTAAAGCCTAAATGTGTTCCCAAATCCCACAACCTAAAACTACACCTAATGTTATTCTCACCACCCTAACCTAAACCTAAACCTAAACTTGAAAACCCAAAGCTAAACCCGATCCCGAACCCAAACTTGATTTCCTAAACCTAAACCTTAACCTATTCTTAGTTCCCTACAGCTATAACATATAACCTAGACCTAAAACCTAAACCTAAACCTAAACCTAAACCTAAGACCTAAATGTGTTCTCAAATCCCTCAACCTAAACCTACACCTAATCCAATTCTCAACTCCCTAACCTAAACCTTAACCTATTCTCAGTTCCCTACAGCTATAACCTATAACCTAGACCTAAAACCTAAACCTAAACCTAAACCTAAGATCTAAATTTGTTCTCAAATCCCTCAACCTAAACCTACACCTAATCCTATTCTCAACTCCCTAACCTAAACCTAAACCTAAACTTGAAAACCCAAAGCAAAACCCGATCCCGAACCCGTTCCTAAACCTAAACCTTAACCTATTCTCAGTTCCCTACAGCTATAACCTATAACCTAGACCTAAAAAAACCTAAACCTAAACCTAAACCTAAAGCCTAAATGTGTTCTCAAATCCCTCAACCTAAACCTACACCTAATCCTATTCTCAACTCCCTAACCTAAACCTAAACCTAAACTTGAAAACCCAAAGCAAAACCCGATCCGAACCCGTTCCTAAACCTAAACCTTAACCTATTCTCGGTTCCCTACAACTATAACCTATAACCTAGACCTAAACCTAAACCTAAACCTAAACCTAAACCTAAGACCTAAATGTGTTCTCAAATCCCTCAACCTAAACCTACACCTAATCCTATTCTCAACTCCCTAACCTAAACCTAAACCTAAACTTGAAAACCCAAAGAAAAACCCGATCCCGAAGAACCCGATTTCCTAAACCTAAACCTTAACCTATTCTCGATTTCCTACAACTATAACCTATAACCTAGACCTAAAACCTAAACCTAAACCTAAACCTAAAACCTAAATGTGTTCCCAAATCCCTCAACCTAAACCTACACCTAATCCTATTCTCAACTCCCTAACCTAAACCTAAACCTAAACTTGAAAACCTAAAATCCCAAACCCAAAGATTTCCTAAACCTAAACCTTAACCTATTCATAGTTCCCTACTGACTATAAACCTATAACCTAAACCTAAACCTAAACCTAAACCTAAATGTGTTCTCAAATCCCTCAACCTAAACCTACACCTAATCCTATTCTCAACTCCCTAACCTAAACCTAAACTAACCTACTCCGATTCTCAACCGTTCCTAACCTAAACCTTAACCTATTCTCGGTTCCTACGCCTATAACCTATAACCTAACCTAAAACCTAAACCTAAACCTAAACCTAAGATCTAAATGTGTTCTCAAATCCCTCAACCTAAACCTACACCTAATCCTATTCTCAACTCCCTAACCTAAACCTAAACCTAAACTTGAAAATCCAAAGCAAAACCCGATCCTGAACCCGTTCCTAAACCTAAACCTTAACCTATTCTCAGTTCCCTACAACTATAACCTATAACCTAGACCTAAAACCTAAACCTAAACCTAAACCTAAGACCTAAATGTGTTCTGAAATCCCTCAACCTAAACCTTCACCTAATCCTATTCTCAACTCCCTAACCTAAACCTAAACCTAAACTTGAAAACCCAAAGAAAAACCCGATCCCGAACCCGAACCCGATTTCCTAAACCTAAACCTTAACCTATTCTCAGTTTCCTACAGATATAACCTATAACCTAGACCTAAAACCTAAACCTAAACCTAAGCCTAAAACCTAAATGTGTTCCCAAATCCCTAAACTTAAACCTACACCTAATCCTAATCTCAACTCCCTAACCTAAACCTAAGCCTAAACTTGAAAACCCAAAGCAAAACCCGATCCCGAACCCGATTTCCTAAACCTAAATCTTAACCTATTCTCAGTTCCCTACAGTTATAACCTATAACCTAGACCTAAAACCTAAACCTAAGACCTAAATGTGTTCTCAAATCCCTCAACCTAAACCTACACCTAATCCTAATCTCAACTCCCTAACCTAAACCTAAACCTAAACTTGAAAACCCAAAAGAAAAATCCGATCCGAACCCGAACCCAATTTCCTAAACGTAAACCTTAACCTATTCTCGTTCCCTACACCTATAACCTATAACCTAGACCTAAACCTATACCTAAACCTAAACCTAAAGCTTAAATGTGTTACCAAATCCCTAAACCTAAACCTACACCTAATCCTAATCTCAACTCCATAACCTAAACCTAAGCCTAAACTTGAAAACCCAAAGCAAAACCCGATCCAGAACCCAAACCCGATTTCCTAAACTTAAACCTTAACATATTCTCGTTCCCTACACCTATAACCTATAACCTAGACCTAAAACCTAAACTTAAACCTAAACCTAAGACCTAAATGTATTCTCAAATCCTAAACCTAAACCTACACCTAATCCTAATCTCAACTCGACCTAAACTTAAGCCTAAACTTGAAAACCCAAAGAAAACCCGATCTCGAACCCAAACCCTTCCTAAACCTAAACCTTAACCTATTCTCGGTTCCTACGGCTATAACCTATAACCTATACCTAAAACCTAAACCTAAACCTAAACCTAAAACCTAAATGTGTTCCCAAATCCCTAAACCTAAACCTACACCTAATCCTAATCTCAACTCCCTAACCTAAACCTAAGCCTAAACATGGAAACCCAAACCTAAACCCGATCCTGAACCCGAACCCGATTTCGTTAAACTAAACTTTAACCTATTCTCAATTCCCTAAAGCTATATAGCCTATAACCTACCTATAACTTATACCTTAACCTTAACCTAAACCTAAACCTTAACCTTTTAATCTTAACCTTAACCTTAACCTTAACCTAAACCTAAACCGATATTTATAAATCTTAATTTATTTGATAAAAGTTCATTTACGGTTAAGTTATTTTCTTTATGAGTTTGTTGCCTTTATTTACGAAATTGCAGGATAAATTTGAATTGAATTTGAGTGTTCCACACGTTTCCTTTGCCGTTGACGATATGATCAAGGAGCAGTTCAAGGAGTACCGTTCCTTGTTACATAAGCGGTACAAACAGTGTATGAGCAATGAGGAGGGCGCACTGTCCGCACCGCTGCACGTGACCCGTGATGACTGGCAGATACTCTGCGATAGATTTTCATCTGATTCTTTTCAGGTAATATTTACATATTTACGATATCTTTAAAGTAACAATTAAATTCATAATTAATAACAATATATTATCAATAATGTGTTCAGAAGAGGAGCAAAATAAATTCTAACAACAGGGTAAAGTTAGCAGTGAACCACGTAGCTGGTTCAAAGTCATTTGTACAAATTCGTCACGACATGGTAAGAAATTACTAGTAATTATTAAGTTGATATATTCTTTTAATACATTTTATATTAATTCTATCGTCCTTTCGATTGCGCAAGCGAATGAGATTCACAGTCAGAGCCCGGACCAATAGACCTCTACAAAGGGACTCACTGTCGGCAGCGACGGATCTTGGGTACATCCTAGTTCACGAGATTTGGGTAAAAATTCTTACATTGTCAAATTTAATTGCATTAAATTATAATAATGTCATTTTTTTTTGAAAAAATTCATATGTTTTCATTACAGGCGGCGATGGACACCTTACGCAGTCAGCCCACTCCCGGTGGTACTCAGCGGAGTGAGCCAGAGATCTTGAGTGAGGTGCTTGGCACCCGTTCTGGATATGTACGTGGGCTTGGCCATGGTGCCAAGCTCATGGCACCCGCTAGAGCTGCCTCTGCCTGATCCAGCGTCGTTGGTGAGAGTGCCACCCACCGAGCTAATATCGCAGAGAGAGGTTCAGCAACTACATGTCGTCGCCAATGACATCAGAGAGCAACTGGAGAAGAAGAGTGAGCAACTGGAGAGGCAGATGGAGGAGCAGCAGAGGAGGATGGAGGAGCTGACGAGGGAGAGAGAGGAGCAAGAGAGGAGAATGGAGGAGCTGACGAGGTAGAGGGAGGAGCAGGAGAGGATGAGGATAGAGGAGCATGCGAGGCTGAGGGAGGAGCAGGAGAGGAGGATGGAGGAGATGCGGGTGGAGCATGAGCGACGGATAGCGGATATGTTTCAGGCTCTCGCCGCACGCTTACCCATTGATGCCCCACCACCTCCGCCTCCATCTTTGTGATTTTTTATATTTTATTTATGATGTTAAACTTATATGTAAATGCATGATGTAATCTATGTTTGGATGGATTTATTTATGTACTTTGGAGTTAAATGGATGTGAATGTGGAATATGATGAAATATATTACATAACAGGTCTATATTGTAATAGGTGTATATCAAGAATTTTGTGCTGGAATTCGCAAAAAAAATAAAATAAAATAAAAAAAAAAAAAAAAACTTTTACCTACGAAAATTTTCGTAGGTAAAAGCTCCACCAAATTTTTTACCTACGAAAATTTTCGTAGGCAAAAGTTTCATCAAGCTTTTACCTACGAAACTTTTCGTTGTTAAAATTCTCATCCATGTTTTTACCTACGAAAGTATTTGTAGGTAAATGTTAGGTAACTACTTTTACCTACGAAAATATACGTAGGTAAAAGAATTTTTAGCTACGAAATTAGTGGTTGGTAAAAGTTTTCTAAGGGTTTTTACCTACAAATATATTTGTGGGCAAAAGTCTTTCAATATTTTTAGTTACAAAAATTTTTGTAGGTAAAGTTTTATAATTATTTTTAGCTACGAAATTATTGGTAGGTAAAAAGTGTTTTAACTAGTTTTAGCTACGACATTGTTGGTAGGTAAAAAGTCTTGTAAATATTTTAAGCTACGAAGTTTTTGGTAGGTAAAAAGTGTTTTAATTACTTTTAGCTACCAAAATATTTGTAGATAAAAAGTCTTTAAATATTTTTGGCTACGAAATTGTTGGTAGCTAAAAAGTGCTGTAAAATATTTTACCTACAAAAGTAGTCGTAGGTAAAAAGTTTTATCAATATTTTTACCAACGAAAATTAGCATTGGTAAAACGTTTTTCCTACGAAATATTTCGTTGGCAAAAGTCTTATCTTTGCCAACGAAATTTCTTTTTCGTGGGCAAAAGCTTTTCCCCACGGGCTTTTAGCGAGAAATTTGCCAACGAAAATTTTCGCGGGTAAAACTCTTTGCCTACGAAAATCAGACTTTTGCCTACGAAAATTTTCGTTGGTAAAAGTGGCTTTTCTTGTAGTGGTGGGTCCTTCAAAAGTGGAGTATCTGAGTTGGATACTCAAACAGCAGGATAAGGTATGGATAAGAGACCTGCCTTCACAAGACTTGAAATCCAGATCCATTCTATTTTTAAACTGTTGAGCTATCAGTTATTTAGAATTTTAAATGAATATTTCCGATTGGGTTGCAAGTCCAGCTTGCTTGATATTGTTGGGGGCATCATGTGAACTTGGCTATCTTTTTTGAACAGTAACACAAGAAAATTTTATTAGAACCACTGAAAAGAGGGAAAAATGAGAATAAGCAATGTGAGATGAAGAGAGATCATTGCATGCAACCCTAAAGATGGCATTAAGGAAGAAAAAGACCCAACAGCCCAATAATTCCTCCTTTTTACTTCTAAACTGTAGGCAAACCATTGCCCAAGATGGATCCAACTTGTTTAGCTTATGAAAAATCTCTTCCATAGATTCCAAGCAATTCTTGAAGTACTGTTGTTTCTTCCTTTCTAGATTGACCACACCACTGCTAGAAAGGAGAGACACCATATAAATGTTTTCCTTTTGCCTTTCTTACATCTGTTCTAGGCAAGGTAGAAAGCATCAATCAAACATGGCGCAATCCATAACATGATTATCTTATGAGTTCTGACCAATCCCTTGCTGTATCGTCATGAAAATTTGGATTTAGGGGATATGCTGTACCTAATCGTTGTTGTATCCATACTCAGGTACTGTATTTATACGATTTTCTCTAAGAAGATAGTCATGCATGTGATTTAGTAGTGGTAAGAACTTTTCTTTGGCTTACTTCACCAATTTGCTACTGAGCCATTGAATTGCCTATGGATGCATTGGTAACTTTGAAATCTTTTGCTAGAGAAGAAGAAAAAGAAGGAGAAGTTTTATTCTTTTGCCAGAGAAGAAGGTGACAAGTTTTATTCTTTTGCTAGAGAAGAAGGTGACAAGTTTTATTATTTATAGGTATGGTTAGGATGTGTTTGGATGATGCTGTAAATGGGGTTAACTGTAAATGATTTACAGGTAAATGGTTTATAGTCTGTGTTTGGATGCTGTAAATGCTTTTCTATGGCTTGCAGGTTTTGACCCTTCCACTTTCATGCCTGATTAAAGTTCTCCTCTGCCCTTTGATTTTACAGATGCGGATTGGCTTGTTACCCAAGGTAGATGGTGGAAAAGCTATTTTATTTGATTGTCTGTCTGTCTTTGTACTAATGTTCTAAATTTTTGGAGTCATATCATTTCAAAGAAGCTTATGTTTTTTAATGTAAATTTCACATTATTTCCATTGCTTTATGATTATACAATTCCTAAAAAATGAGAACAGAGGTTAACAAAGACACTGATCGCTAAAATAGATGTTTTACCAATAGATCACTACTATGATGCCTTAAGAGGGCACGAATTGGATACTCACGGTACGCGTGGACTTTTTTTTTTTTTTGCCGTAATGTTGTTGTGCTCCATTTGCTTCGTTCAGGTGACAGGATATCATCTCTATAATTATAAATGTTGTTTCAAAGCAAGTGTGGAGTGCTACTAATTTGGAGAGATCGACATAAATAAAGTCTTCTGTCGGTGCGAGAGCATATCAAGTTCTCAAATCTGCACTTGATTGAGAAAGATCTTAATGGCATTAGTGCTAACATGGAATGCATATGCAAGTGAATGCAGGTATCGTGGCACTTAAATTTAAGTTTTTTTGGGTATGCTTATGTCTTTTGTGATAGTATTCAATTAAGTTCAAGTTTAATACACTCATAAAATGTTTCTTCATGGCAGCCTTACGTTGACTTGGCGAATAGCTATGGCACTGGGAAAATGTTAGAATTAGAGAGTCGTCTTGAGACAAACATGGAGAAGTTCAAAACTATGAGTTCTCTATCTTGTTCTGCAAACATCACCATGCAGCCAGGTTTTGTTCATATGGCGTGTATCATGGAGATGAGGCTTGGTTAGTGACCCAATCACCAGTCAGCTAGCTGGTGTCAATGCTCCATGGACTCTACCATAATTTGTGTTTTTATCTAGGCAGTCCATCAATTTTGCCAGCTTATTTTAAGGCATGTGCCTTGAAGCAGAGATCCAAACCTGAAGTGGGCCACACCACAGGAAACAGTGGGGATTGAATGCATCCAAAACTCTAGTGGGCCACAAAACAGTGGGGATGGAAAAACTCACCATTGATAGTTATATGACATCCAAATTGTTCATACAGTTTCAATTATACCCTTAAGGATGAACAGAAAACACAAATATTAGACTGATACAAAACTTCAGTGACCTTAGGGAAGGTTTCAATGATAAGCGTTCAATTATCACTTTTTCCTGTGGCATGGCCCACTTCGGTCTAGGGTCTATCACATTTTTGGGTGAGCTGGCCAAAGTCTTGGCCCACTAAGGTGGCCATCTAGATCTTGACAGGATTCGATCCTTTCGGTGTTACCGAGGTGGTGTAAAATCTCGATTGTGATCGATTTCTATAGCGATTGTTGTAAATGTTCTAGTTCAACTCTCTTGAGCTGAAGTCGGCGTTCTTGAGTTCAACAAAGAAGACGAAGAATGGGCAAGAGTGTACCTTTTGTAAGTGTAATCTATTTAAAATGGACTAGGCAGGATGATTGATTTGTTTGGGATGTTTGGATAGTCAATCAAAATCTGAGATCAAGAAACTGAGATATTTGTTCTATGTTCAAATCTCAAACTTTTGGAATTAAAGTTAGTTATTTATGTGCAAAAAAAAAAAAAAAAAAAAAAAAAAAAAAGAAGAAGAAGAAGAAGAAGAAGAAGAAGAAGAAGAAGAAGAAGAAGAAGAGAATGTGGTCCCGACCCAATTGAGGAAGCTATGCCCAAAGTGTAGTTAGCGGGTTTGCATGGCGGACTCTTCACTGCATTCGTCATAGGTGGAGGGATTAATGGGCCTTGCAATCTAAAGAAGTAAACCTGCTCGTAATGGTGAAGTAAGCTAATGTAGTATTTTTCTCAACACAAATGATGCACTTGTTGTAGTTGGCGGGAACTTGAATACTGCAATCACATCCCTCCATTTCTTCTCCCCAATAACCTTTTCAAAGCCACCTCTTTTAGTCACCTCTCCATATAAAAGACGCAAATCAAGCTCTTTCCCTCCAATAATAGGAATCATGAATCTTGTTCCAAGGGTAGAATGAAAACATCTTAGAGTGTCCATGAAAACTCCAGGCTTGTTCATAACCTCTTCATGTAAGGCAAGGGGCGAGATTGAATGGTATTAGGGTGGATGGCATGGATTTCTAGGTAATGATGGTGTTGTCAGTGGATTGCCTTAAGATCCATGGGATTGTTATATCCCTGGATTGCTATATCCAGTCTGTTTGGCATGCCTGGCCAATCTGGGGATTAAACCTTCCCATCCCTTCCAATCCCACGAACCAAACATGTCCCAGGCAAATTTGAACAGATTAGGGTGGATTGGATGGGATTTAAAGGTAATGATGGTGTTGTCAGTGGATTGTCTTAAGATCCATGGGATTGGGATCAGATTAATGACTCTGTTTGGCACGCCCGGCCAATCCCGGGATTTAACTTCCAATCCCTTTCAATACCATCCAATCCCTTCCAATCTGACCGGCCAAATGGGCCCTAAGGTAAATTAATGGAATCTTATGAATATGAATGAACTGAATGAACCATATTTATCATCTACAATCTGATTGTTGAGTTTTCTTATTTCTTCAGGTTTTGGATGCTTCTTGTACATGCCTAACTAGCAACGAAATCCACTTCAAGAATATCAGGTGATGACTTTTGTTTGCTTTTTCTTTCTAAACTTTCTCATACTTGGTGTGATTTTCTTACTGGTTTTCTTTTACAAGGCCAATTTTTGTTTCCTTTGTTGCTTATGATTTGCGATACCTACCAGCAAGCAATTGAGTAGGGGTTGTATTGTGGTGCTTGTAAGCCTTGTAGCACCGTATAGTTTGATACAATGACAATTTATTAATGTGATTGAAGTTCCAATTGAAGGCAAATCATTAAGAAAAAAGGAAATGGAAAAAGAAAGAAAAGAGAAGAAAAGTTCTAATTAATACAATGACAATTTATTTTTTTTACTGTGACATTTTCCCAAATATAGAGGCGACTTGTGAAGCTGATTGTCCTTTTATTTTCTCAACTATAAAGGTTCAAGTCTTCAACAAATAGAGGGCCTAGTTCTAAAGACTCTCTGACTCCAAGCAAGATAATCTCAATCTTTGTGCCACTTACCGAATCAGCTATGCTTCTCAGCCCATTGCAGGGAAACTTCCCAAGGAGGAATTTGGGCTCATTGCAAGAAAAGGGCCTACATCACACATAGTGGACACATGATCACCAATGAGGTTGGTGTTTTAGACATTTGTCAGAAGATGTGGCTAGGAAAGGAAGACATGATCGGTCCAGAAGGGGACCTTACTGAAACAGTTCATGTGGAAGGCTAGGAAAGGAAAACATTTATAGTTTGTTTTGAAAATTTTAAATAGACCATTAATCATTTTGTTGATTTTGTGCTAATTGTTGTCTTGATGAATGTTAAATTATTGGGTAATTCAAATCCTTGTCATTCAATCATAAGTTTTTGATAGTTATGTAGATAGAGATTTGATAGTTAGATTGAAGAGATTTGATGTAGGACAGCAATTATAGGAAAGGATTAGTCGGAATCAATAGGAATTTGTGTGAAAGGATTGGTAAAGCAGCAGTAGGAGTTTCTATTATTGGCATGATTAGCGGCGTTTTCAAAGATTTACGGCGTTTCTATCATCTGTTTTCGGCACTTGTTACTTCGTTTAGCGGCGTTGCTAACAGTTTTAGGGGCTTTTTTATCCCTTTCGAGCGGCGTTTTTATAGTTTTTACGGCGTTTGGTGATTGTTAATGGCGTTTCTAACAGTTTTACGGGCGTTTTTCATTCCTTTGCTGCGGCGTTTTAATAAATTTTTTGCGGCGTTTTGTGAGTTTTTACCGATGTTTCCTAATTTTTAGCGGCGTTACGGGGATTTTTTAGCGGCGCTTTATGGAGCTTTAGCGGTGCTTTGAAACGTTTTGCGGCAGCTACAGAAGCGCCGGTTAGTACAGTAAGCGCCGCTAACTTTACCTTTTAGCGACGGGCGTTAAAACCGCCGGTAAATGATACAGTGACGCCTCCTTTTAGTGGCACACGCCCGACCGTCAGTAATTCCTTTACCAGTGGTTTTTTGGGCTTTTAGGGGCGGTTTTGGCGGCCGGTAAAGGTCTATTTTCTTGTAGTGATATAATTATCATTCAAGGGTATTTGGCTTGAGTGAGCCCACTATGATATTTATGTAAAATCCACCCTAACCACTAGGTGCATCACCCCATATTAAGAAAAGCACCAAAAATCAGTTCCATATATGATTTAGGTGGCCTACATGATTGGAAATAGTATATAGAGCAACACTCGCCTTCTAAACTGTTTCCATAAGTATAGCTCACGTGAATCATGGAGGGTATGAATTTTTGAGTTATGGGCCTAAATTTTTGTGGTATCTAATGATTGGTAAAGGTTTCATATAAGTACATGGAGATTAATATATAGAAGTTTTAAAAGGGAGAAATAACTGTATACAATAAATCTATTATTAGAGATAAGAAAGAGAGAATTGTAGAAAAATAGTAAGACAGATAGTGCTAGAGAAATTCTTCAACACCATACATACAAAATTGAGATACAAATGTTGGACCCTTCAAATTATTGTAGGTTGTTACCTTAGAAATAACGTACAATAGAAGGAAAGCAGCCTTCAAAGCCTGACCAAACCCTCATAGCTCAGCTTATTTTGCAGAACTCAAGTCTTGGTAGCAGTTTTAAAGGTCCCATTTGGATAACACCAAATAAGTAGGCTTTTTAAATTTATGTAAGTTAATAAATTACTTTTTCTAAATAAGTTAGTTTAGTTAATCAACTTAAATAAATAATTTATTAAATAAACTTATTTTTTAAAGTTATTTTTTATTTCTTTTTAACTTATGAAAAGTAAATTAAACCATGGTTGTAATGAGTGCGCTCGAATTGTGATGAATGGATGTGCCATGTTGGGAAATCCACCATGATGTTTTGATAAATCCACCCTATCACTATTTTATACATCTCATTTTAGAAGGTGGGCCCAAATATGACATAAATTCAACACTGAAGTGGGCACACGGCTTAAAACAGTAGTACTATTGATCATGCCCATCGCTGAAACCGCACCCATTGTTATGTGGCCCACCACGATCTTTCTGAGAATCCTACCTATCCACCTGTTTTTCCAGCTGATTTTAATTGGTAGGCCCAAATACAATGAAGATCCAAAACTCAAGTAAGCTAGGCACCTTAAAACAATGTTATTAAACCTGGCGCCTTAGAAGTAGGAGCTTAAAAACATGGAGTGTCTCACCATGATGCTTTTCAAAAATCCACCATGTCCACCATTTTTGTCAGCTCATTTTAAGCTATGGGCCTAATTAAGTATGAGAAAATTACAACCATAAAGTGGGCCACACTACTTGAAACAGTGATATTGAACTGCCATTGCCTACATTAATTTTTTGAAATATCCATCGGTCTCTTCATATGATCTTATGAGTACGGGAATGTAGACACCCCACCTAAGCTAATATCTTGAGAAGGCTAAGACTATCCAAGAACCATGATCATACCTTGAACCAAACCCTAATCCCAGCATAAACCGAATCCTAACCCAAAAGTCCCCAAACTCCCAATACGCAACCTGAAACCGTAATCCAAACCGTTCAGCACATATACAGCCCCGCTTATACCCTATACCATGGTCAGAACCCTTTAACCAAACCTAAATCCACCTATTCAAGCCATAAAAACCCAAAAGGAAGGCCAACAAGGCCCACATGCTTAGGCCCGGCCTGAACACGGACTAGGAGGTAGTCTGACTACCGCAGGAGGTAGTCTGACTACAGCCTACGGTACTCCGAGTGCCGCCGCTAGCGGCCCGCATGTGGACATCTATTCCAGCATCCAAAAGTCAACTTTCCCTGGAATTTACCCCTCCCATATCCACTATTTACGGTTTTACTAGCCTCAATAGCCAATGCGAGCACGCCACGTGGTGTCTCTCTCCTCTCCACCAATCACCACTTACCACGTCAGCTTTCACCCTTCCTAAACCCCATATTTACCAAAATGCCATTGGAGAAGGCTATAAATAGCCCTCTCCTCTTCTCATTTCCACACACCTTCTCATCCAAGAGAGAGAGAGAGAGAGAAAGAGAGTGAAGGAAAGGGAAGGAGCTCCTAAGCCTCCAAAGTTCTGATCTTTTGGCCACCCCCTGACCCTTCCTCTCAACTTTTCCAACTCATCTAACCTAGCCCAGTTTGATCATGGTTCAGTCTATGTCTTAGCCTATTCAAAAATCAAGCCAAAGATCCATTTATTTTACATACAAGCATTTATCATAACATCTATTCCCTTCTCAACCCCCCTACTTCTCTAGATCTCTAGCAAACTTATGCTCTATGACTTGCCGTACACCGGATCCTGTCACATCAGAAATTCCTAGTGATCTAGTCTATTTTTCTTGTCTTTTTGCATGAGCATCATCACATCTGCCCTCTAGATACGTTGTTGGACGTATGCTCTGTGGCTTGCTGAAATCTCAGATCTTGTCGCATCATAAATCCATATGTGTGCCTAGTCCTATCTCGACCACATCATCCATCCCTTGAGATTGTTTTACCACACAAAGTAGAGACTATACATTCGTATGAGCAGAGAGGGTGCCTAACACCTTCCCTCTTTGTAACCGAGGTCCCTTACCTAGAATCTCGGATCGCAGAGTAGGAGTCAACCTAAGGTAGGAGAGTATTCAAATTTCCAACCTTACGTATTCCGTGGTTCTAGCCGACTGCGAAATTCTGAAATCTTTCGGCTAGTGGCGACTCCAACATTCACAAATTAGCCTAATTACCCCCACCACTAAACCATAACATATAAATCAATGTGGGCACCGATTTCCAGTGTCTACAGAATGGCGACTCCGCTGGGGACATGCTAGAGCACACTAGCTCAGACCCGACTCGAAAACGTATGGTATTCCAATCTCAAGGGACATTCATCACCGCATTCATACAAAAAATAAATACATCAATCTTTAACTTACACTTTTTTGGGCATCAATCCTAGCCACGACCACTCAATACTATGCAGTTATGGCTACCCATGAAGAAGACCCGACAGCTCTGTCAGCTCCTAAAGCATCGGCACTGGTACCGGCACCGTCACCGACACCTCCGGCAGCTCCAACAGACCCACAAGCTAATGTAACCATGAAAGAGATAGCCCAAAGTTTTCGAGCAGTGCAAGAGCTATTACTTCGCCTAGTGCTAGGCGCCATATCGAACATACAGGCAACACAGCCTAGTGCTCAAAATAGTTCAACCCCACAATCTCTCTTTGATTCCTCCCTTCCTCCTCCCTCAAATCTCATTCTACCCTTCCCTACAAAATCAGCACAAGATCACCAACATCCTCTTCCTAGTAGGAGATCTGGTCAATTCCAAGTGGAAAAACCCCTCTCATATGATCCTTTTGAACTCACAGAACTCCGAGAGCAATTGTGCGATGTACAGAGGAAGTTACGGAAGCAGCAAGGGGTGGATCTCCCATCCACCAAGTTCGGGGATCTTTGTCCTTTCCCTAATGTAATGGTACCTCAAAACTCTGAGTTACCAAAATTCAAAAGGTATGTTGGTACAGGGTGTCCTATGGACCACTTAAAGGCATTTCGTGGGGAGCTTACTACTTTGGCAGGTAATAATGGAGCGTTGATCCGTTTGTTTCAAAAATCCTTAAAAGGCGATGCGTTAGATTGGTAAACGTCATTAGACTACCATCGAATTAAGACTTGGGAACAACTTTCCCAAGCTTTCATTGATCGTTTCGTATACAATCTTAATGTAGATCCCAAAAGGGCAGATCTTGCTGCCTTAAGGCAGAGGGATGATGAGTCATTGTCAGCTTATATTGGACGGTGGCGGGCAATGGCCACTAGAATGAAAACACCCATTGATGTCGAGGAGCAAATCTACATGATCATCCACTCGGCAAACCAGAGTATCTCTAGATACCTCGTCTAGTATCCATATGCCAACTTTACCCAACTCATCGGTGCTAGGGAACAAGTCAAAGTCAGAATAAGGGCTAGGACAATCTCCCCCTGGTGGCCTCATCAGGCCTCCCCAGTATAACGGACAGTGGAAGGAAGGCCTACTGGATACGAGAACGGAGATAGAAGTGTTCCTGACCTCCATCCAACAAAAGAAGACAATCTTGTCGCCTCTACCCAAGGCGCTCAATTCGCCCTTGGCAATAACAACAACAAAGGGAGAATCTTCAGTATCCCAATCATGGTCAGCAAATGGGGATGGTTCGAGAGCTTAGGCAGTTTACACCGATAGCCCAAACTTACAGCGAGATACTAGTCATGCTAGTCCAAAGGCAAATACTTACTCCACTACAGCCTAGGCTTCCACCAAACCTTCTGCCACTAACCTACAATGAGAATGAATACTATGCATACCACCAATCCCGAGGCCACACAACAGACCATTGTTTTACCCTAAAGCATGCGGTCCAAGATCTAATTGACAACCAAAGGATTGTGTTTACCTCTCCTATTATTGTCACCATTAGCTACATCCTCTAGAATTCCCTGCCACCGTATCAAGTATGCCCCATCTCATCAGGAACCCTTACTAACAATATTAGTCAAGGAGAGCCACCCCCGGTCAATCTAGTCCAATGCATCCATTCAATCACTGCCAGCCCAACAATAATACCCCCAAGTCTACAAGGGGCACACTCTAACAGTCCAATCTATTCGCTCTCAAATACGCAAGGGGCATCTCCAACAAGTCCAGACTCGATTCTCCCAAGCCTACAAGGGGCACACCCTGCCAGTCCAACCTCTTCACTCTCAAATATGCAACGGGCATCTCCAGCCGATCCAGTCTCCATGCCCCGAAGTCTACAAGGGGCACACCCTACTAGTCTAATCTCTTCACTCTCAAATATGCAAGGGGCATCTTCATCCAGTCCAATCTCCATGCCCCCAAGTCTAAAGGAGCCACCACTGATCAATCCAATCCATACATCCTTTATCTCGCAAGGGGCACCATCTACCTATCCGACCCTTGCTCCAACTATCATGCTCCAAGAGAAATTTCCTTCCCCGATCAATATACCGCATGACCTAGAAAAATCAGGGCCCAGCTTCAATCATGTGGTAACTTTCCAAGAAGGACATTCTACTACTCAAAGAGATTTGCCTAGCTCTCCTCAGTCTTCGATCCGTCGAGAGAAGAGTCTAAGATGAGTGGTTCCCGCCTCTAAGAGAAAGGTCAGGGAAGAGATTAATGTCGAGATCTTGATTAGCCCCAAAACATCAACCATCACTTTTCAGGTCTTTGACATCACAGCTTCATTTCATCTCCTCCCTGATCGGTCTTAGATCCATAGAGTCAAGGCTCTCTCTTCGACTCTTCATCAAAAGGCCAAATACATTTTCGGAGACAAGGCACTGACTGTTTCGAATGATCCCGAACAAATCTTTCCGATAGAAGCAGTCAACCATCAAGAGCTAGATATCTCGATCATAAACATACAATGCTCTGATGAGGATATCCCATACCATGGTCTCGAGTTCGAGACTGTGAATTACATGCCTCTTGCGTGTCCCATTGGATCAAACTATGTCTTCCCTTCAGTCGAGCACCAACCTTTTTATTATCAGCTCGAATATCAAGAGAATGCAGGCATGAGAGGACTGAGATATCAGCCTCCTAAGGGTGAGGTACTGAAGCATAAATGGACCGAAGGAAGGTAAAATCGGCAAGAAGAGGATCCCTTCAGCCACACATCAATCAAATCCATCAAAGAAGGGATCATCTATCCGGAAGGCAGGCAAAGATCCACCGTGGAGGATCAAATGAGCGAAACGAGCCTAAGTAAGTCATTTGAAAATGACTCAGGCAAGGGGCAAGAATTGCCCTTGATTGACTGGACCACAGTGTAGATCCCACCCGAGCTGAAAAAATCCAAAGAGTCACATTGCATCGAGGAAGAGCTGAGGAAAGTGACATCCAACACCAACTCAGAGCCCAATCCCAAACTCATCACGACATTTGGGCAAGACAATGGGGGCCCACCTACTGATCCATCTGGCCCTGCCTCCTAAGGGGAGGGATTGCAGGGCAATAGCTAGTTCGCAATCCCTAAGATGGCACAATAAAAGAAAATAGTGTTTGGCTCCTCGAATAGAATCAGGCAATCCTTGGTTCACATTATCGTCTTTCTCAAAAAAATCAAAAAATTCCCAAAAGCCAAAAACATTAGATATTTTCCGAAATACCAAAAATTCAAATACTTGTCAAAATCCAAAAAAAATCAGAAATTTCTCAAAACACAAAAATAATAAAAAATCTTTCAAAACTCACAAGCAATAATGTGCCAAATGCGTCTGTTATAAAGTTTAAAGTCGACTCATATGATTTCGATCTAGAGTTAGACTTCAAACTCATGGCTTTGGATGAAGCCTGGGATGGGAAAAATTATTATCTGACTCTCGAGCTAGAGGATTCCCTCAGAAAGTTAGAGGCAAAGGCCAATGTCGTCACAGATGATTCTGAAATTGTGAACTTGGGATTCCTTGAGCTCCCTGAACAATACACATCAAGAGATCCTCGCCTCCTGAATACAAGTAAACAATGACAGAATTCCTAAGACCTGGGGCTATCTAACTTTGGGTTCTCCTATGGAGCCTTACTCAGATCGAATGAAGAGCTAGTCATACACTATCTGCTATGAAGCCTGAAGTCAAAACCATCAAGGAAAGTTGTCAAGATCATGCCTAAAGTCTATGAAGGAGTCCTACTGATGAACGATAAAGATAAATTATTGCATGCATGTCAGGAAATGCTTCAAGTATTCAAAGCTTGTATAACGGATCCATGTGCATGCTTTAAGTCTTTATAACCTGACAACACTCTAGCCCTTCTTCATTATGGGTTATGGGAATCATTGAAAGAATGAACCCAAAGGCATCTAATGGTCATGAATGCATTCTCGTATCAGACAAAAGCAGGCAGCAACAACATCTTACATCATGGATACGAATGAAGCAAGAAGTCAAGGAAAATGATTGGTGGTAAGCTCGATGCAACCAACTACATCTCGAAGACAAAGCAAACAATGATCACCGAGACTAACAACAAGTAAGGCTGGAAGAAAGGTTAGCAACATGGTAATCATGTACATCTTATCATTGCGCCTACTAGATCCATGAGGCAACTCCAGGCCATCCTGAGACGGTCCGCTGATCATCCGTGAGGTTCTTCCGGAAGGGGCCCTTCATCTTACCAATTACTAGGGGCAAAGATCTTCCAGAGCTCATCAATGCCGACAACGTGAATATCTATTATGGATAATCCTACCTGACTATGTCAACAACCACAATTGTAAAGCTAAAGTCAAACGACAAGAGGTTAGCATCCTGAGGTATATTCCATCATCATTCCTTTCTTCCAATAAGTGTCCCAAAAAAAAATAAAGGGTAAAAAAAAAGAGACAAAAAGATGGACGGATAAACCGCGCAATCCAAAAAAAAAGAAAAAAAAAAGAAGAGTCGAACCCAATGAGTGAGAACATAATTCACTAACCCATTTCCCCTCAGGATTGTTTAACCTAATGTCAGCAGCTTCACGATCATGATTGAATACAAAGTCAGGCAGCTCACCAGTCGGTCGGCAATGAATGAAGTATAGCCTCCCGCCTCTGTACAAGAAAAAGAAAAATCAAAAGAAAAATAACATGCCTAAGCAAAACGGGCAAGGTGAAAACCCAAAAGGGCGCCTCGAGTAAAAACAGCGGGCATGTAGCAGACTTGGTGAAAACCTAAAAAGGCACCAAGGGTAAAAAGAGCACAGCTACCAAGGGGCAGGCAAGAGCAAAAACTCGGGACATGGTGAAAATCCGAAAGGATGCCGTGGGCAAAAATGACGAGAAAGTCAGTTGTGGTGAAAACCTGAAAAGGCGCTATGGACAAAAATGGCTAGAAAAGAAAAGGAAAAAAAGAAAATAAAAGGTGCAGGTACAAAGGAAGCCAAAGCAACGAGCAAAGAGAAGAAATACAAGGAAAGGATAGGTCCCAAATTAGAATTCTGTCAGACTCTACCCAAATCCAAGGGTCATGATCCTAGTATGTGCTACTCTCAGGGAATCGGGATCCATAGTAAATAACTCAGAATACCGAATTTGACATGGGCTAAGTTCAATATTCTGATTCCACCATCCACGCACAAGCTCAAACGCAAGCAAACACTGACAAATTTGGAACAAAAAATTCCTTTAAAATATCTTTTTTACAAGTACATTGTTTTCCTTCCTTTACAGGAATAAAAATAAAAACATACATACATATATAGGATAAGCAACCAACAAAGTCGGGGATCCACAAAGTTAAAATGAAAGCCCAAGAGGCCACATTTTGAAGCTCAAAAGGCCCACAAGCTCAAAACCCATAAGTTCAAAGCCCCAAAGGCCCACATTTCAAAGCCCACAAGGCCCACAAGTTCAAAGCCCCAAAGGCCCACATTTCAAAACCCATAAGTTCAAGCCCCAAAGGCCTACATTTCAAAGCTCACAAGGCCCACAAGTTCAAAGCCCTAGAGGCCCACATTTCAAAGCCCTAGAGGCCCACAAGTTCAAAGCCCTAGAGGCCCACATTTCAAAGCCCTAGAGGCCCACAAGTTCAAAGCCCCAAAGGCTCACATTTCAAAGCCTAGAGGCCCACATTTCAAAGCCCCAAAGGCCCATATTTCAAAGCCCATAAGGCCCATAAGTTTAAAGCCCCAGAGGCCCACATTTCAAAGCCCACAAGACCCACAAGTTCAAAGCCCCAGAGGTCCATATTTCAAAACCCATGAGACCCACAAGTTCAAAGCCCCAGAGGCCCATATTTCAAAACCCATAAGGCCCACAAGTTCAAAGCCGCAAAGGCCCACATTTCAAAGCCCACAAGGCCCACAAGTTCAAAGCCCCAAAGGCCCACATTTCAAAGCTCACAAGGCCCACAAGTTCAAAGCCCCAGAGGCTCACATTTCAAAACCCACAAGGCCCACAAGTCAAAGTCCACAAGGCCCACATGTCAAAAGCCCACCAAGCCCATTGTTCAAATGCCCATCGTTCAAACCCATTTCCTAGGCCCACATATCCAAAGCAAGACCCACTACACAAATCCGATTTCAAGGCCCATGGTCCTAGGCCCACATGTCTAAATTAGGCCCATATTTCTAATTGCCCCATTAATTCATTAGTGGAGACCATCTGGCTATTCAATCTAAATCACTGCACAATAAAAACCAGACAACGACGCCCTCCTGTGACATCAGACGGATCTTTCAAATATCTAAAAATATTTCAAACCATTAGCCCCGCCAGCTTATCAGTGGAGGCAATGCGACTGTTTACTTGTTCAAATAAAAATCAAACGACGACACCCACCCGCGAGATTTAACGGATATTTTCTAAAAAATCTAAAAATATTTTCAAATCAAATCCCAAAGGAGTCTAGCTCCAAAAGGGATAGTTTCAAAAAAGGTTTTTTAAAAAATGCACGTGGTGTGCAGTATACTGAGGAATCTTCCATATTTCCCAGTTGCGGTCAGTGCAAACAGCTAAATAAGATTCGGTCTCCCCCAGTTTCCTCAGAGGATAATCGAATTCGTACATGATACATGTATGATTGACTTAATTTCTATATCTGGACAGTCGTACGAATGCTAGTAAAAATGAGTGGATCTATCTCTGGGAAGAACAATCAAAACTCAGAGTAACAACAATCCATTGTAACCAGAGTATCAAAATCAGCAGATTGCATGGCAAAAGGTTACTTGCACATACCTAGTCCGAAATGTTCACAAAATTTGATCGAGTCCAAGTCGGCGTAGTGATTTCCCCGTAAGGCCACACTAACACACAGGGCAGCTAACCACTTTGACGATCAAATGGAACAAACACTCCTAAGGTGAGTACATTGCAAAGGAAATGACAGACTAAACAGTATGAAAATCCTCGTAAAGCCACACCAACGCGATAGGCCCTACTTTCAGACTTACCCTCCAATGCTATTAACAATCTGATGTGAAAGGATTGTGAATGGTGACCCGTAAAGCCGCGACGAATGCACAAGGGATAATCACAACGTTTTTCTCAACCTTCATGATATGTGCAAGTAATCTCTTTTCCAAACAGTCAACTAACAATGATATAATGGCAGGCAACAGATTTGAATCACTATCCTTTCTGACCAGAAGGGTGGGGTGTCCACTTGCTTTGGCCTTCGGTTGCTTACAACCTTGGCCAAAGAGGGGCATCTGTAGACACCCCACCCATGCTAATATTTTGAGAAGGCTAAGACTCTCCAGGAACCATGACCATACCTTGAACCAAACCCTAATCTCAGTCAAAACCGAATCCTGACCTAAAAGTTCCCAAACTCCCAATCCGCAACCCGAAACCGCAATTCAAACCGTTCAGCACACATACAGCCCCGCCTATACCCTATACCATGGCCAGAACCCTTTAACCGAACCTAATTCTAACTATCCAAGCCATAGAAACCCCAAAGGGAGGCTAGCAAAGCCCACACGCTCGGGCCCGGCCCGAACCCGGCCTAAGAGGTAGTCTGACTACTGCAGGCGGTAGTCTGACTACCGCCTGCGATACTCCGAGTGCGACCTCTCGCAGCCCGCATGTGGACAACTGTCCTAGTATCCAAAAGTCAACTTTTCCTAGAATTTACCCCTCTCATCTCCACTATTTACAGTTTTACCAGCCTCAATAGCCAATGGGAGCACGCCCGTGGCGTCTCTCTCCTCTCCACCAATCACCATTTGCCACATTAGCTTTCACTCTTCCTAAACCCCATATTTACCAAAATGTCATTAGAGAAGGCTATAAATAGCCCTCTCCTCTTCTCATTTCCACACACCTTCTCATCCAAGAGAGAGAGAGAGAGTGAGTGAAAGAAAGGGAATGAGCTCCTAAGCCTCCAAAGTTCTGATCTTTTAGCCACCCCCTAGCCCTTCCTCTCAACTTTTCCAACTCATCTAACCTAGCCCAGTTTGATCATGGTTCAGTCTATATCTTAACCTATTAAAAAATCAAGCCAAAGAACCATTTATTTTATATATAAGCATTTATCATGACATCTATTTCCTTCTCAACCCCTCTGCTTCTCTAGATCTCTAGCGAACATATGATCTGTGACTTGTCGTACACCGGATCTTGTCACATCAGAAATTCCTAGTGATTTAGTCCATTTTTCTTGTCTTTTTGCATGAGCATTATCACATCCGCCCTCTAGATATGTTGTTAGACGTATGATCTGTGGCTTACCAAAATCTCGGATCTTGCCGCATCAGAAATCCATATGTGTGCCTAGTCCTATCTCGACCACATCATCCATCCCTTGAGATTGTTTTACCACACAAAATAGAGACCGTACGTTCGTATGGGCAGAAAGTATGCTTAACACCTTCCCTCTTTGTAACCGATGTTCCTTACCAGGAATCTCGGCTCGCAGACCTGGAGTCAACCTAAGGTAGGAGAGTCTTCGAATTTCCAACCTTACATATTCCGTGGTTCTAGCCGACTGCGGAATTCTAAAAATCTTTCGGCTAGTGGCGACTCCAACATTCACAAATCAGCCTAATCACCCCCACCACTAAACCATAACATATAAATCAGTGTGGGCACCGATTTCCAGTTTTTATAGGGAATAACCTTCTTATTGATTTAAATGGCATATAATCAGCATAGTCAGCCCTAGGAAGATTTTAATAGTGATCATTCAATCCTCGATGTTTCCTTCAATGTAGCCCACTTAAGATTTGGATCTACATATTTTTGGGTCCACTCCTAACATGATGATCTGGTAAAATGGATAGATGGGGTGGATTTCTAAGAAACATCATTGTGTACGTAATTATGTGGAGTCAGGTTCACCCACTAATCGGCTTCCCGCAAAAGCAGCCGAGCAGATTAGGTTAGTTTGAGGTAACAAACGTTGTTCAGTCGGGCCATGATTGTGGACGATATATGTGTTATTTACCTATGCATTCCATTAATTTTACCTACTCATTTGAGGGCATAAGCCTAAAAATCAAGCAAATCCAAATCTTAGGTGGACCACACCATTAGAAACATGGTGAATGAATGCCCACCATTAAGTTCTTGGGGGCACAAAAGTCTTAGAACAAGCTGTATTTGTGTTTTCCTTCATCCTTGTCTATGTGATCTTATCAATAGGTTGGATGACAAATAAACATTATTGTAGGTCCTTAGATGTTTTCCTTCATCCTTGTCTATGATTTTTAATGGTGGGCCCTGAAATTTTGAATTTTTATATAGTCTGTCATAATTTACACGAATTTTGTGAGATTTATTTACTTTGATAATTTAAGGTTCGAATTATCTTTGGTAGATGAATCAATGTTAATCATTGATTATCACTTGATTAATTTTAAGGAACAACAAATGATCATCTTGATTCGACCATCCATACTTTAACTAATTACAATTTTTAATGCTCACATTAATTGATTAATGCAGCCCACTAGATGGTTAGATCAATCATCAAATCTGGATGTCATCATCATTTGATATCTGAATTCTGATAGTCAGTTCAGATCGAGTTAGATCTCAATCCTATAATTATTCCACATAATGAATCAACATATGATTCATTGTTTACCATTTCTTCATATCGATGCAAATCATCTAATGATTCAAGCAAATCTGGATGTCATCATCATTTGATATCTGAATTTTGATAGTTAGTTCAGATTGAGTTAGATCTCAATCATATAATTATTCCACATAATGAATCAACATATGATTCATTGTTTACCATTTCTTCATATCAATGCAAATCATCTAATGATTCGATCGGTCTAAAATTTAAGATTTTAATTTATTTTATTCTTAAGAATTAAATAAATGTTAAGGATTTAATCACATATTTTATAGTATGTAATATAATTCTTTTAATTTTCTTAAATTTGTTGCGCAGCACGCCAACAACGCAGTGAGCCTAGATCCAATCTCAGGCCTCACCCACAAACGATAAACAAGAAGAAATATAAACTAGAAATAGATCAAAGAAATCCAAACAAACCACGAGACAAGATATACGTGGAAAAATCCCAAACTAGGGTAAAAAACCACGGATGCAAATTTCCGCTATGAAGAACGAAGATTACAAGCCAATATACTAACCTCTCCCATTGAGATACAGAGAAAACCCTTTTCCCACACCTTAGAATAGCTTCCCAATATTCACCTTAACCCTAGAATAGCCCTAGGGACCCCAATTTATAGTTTTAGCAACTTCCCTTTCTGCATCCCAATTGTGAAAGGACTTGCGACACAAAATCTGCGAAACTCCTTTCCGCATCCCAGTTGCGAAAGGACTTGCGATACGAAATTCGTGCATGTAGCTCCACTTCTCAACAATCTCTCACTTGGAGACACATCACCACAAACCTTTGTCTTCTTCATCCAGAGTGTACCACCTCTCCGTCTTCAATCCTGAAGACCAATCAAAGCTGAACAGAGCCTCAGCTTCTCTCGTGTGACCGCCCTGGTCAACATATCTGCAGGATTCTCACTTGTATGAATCTTCTCTAGAGCATATCTGATGGTAATATACTTAGTCTTTGAATGAAAGGCTGAATTCTTGGCCAAGTGTATTGCACTCTGACTGTCACTGTACAGTTTGCAATCTGCTTGTTTCTTACACAACTTTTCCATGAAACCTTGGATCCACACTATCTCCTTGCATGCTTCTGTAGCCGCAACATATTTTGCTTCTGTCGTACTAATAAATACTATCTTCTGTAACTGAGAGACCCAACTGACTGCAGCACTACTCAGAGTAAGGACATAACCTGTAGTGCTTCTCCTGCTGTCAATATCTCCTACTAAATCTGAATCCACGTAGTCTTGTAGCTTAATTTCCGATCCACCATAGCACATCCCTACATCCTTAGTACCTACCAAATATCTAAGAATCCACTTCATAGCTTCCCAATGTTCCTTCTTGGGGTTGTTCATGAACTTGCTAACAACTCCTACTGATTGAGCAATGTCTGGCCTCGTACTCACCATAGCATACATGAGACTCCCAATAACTAACGCGTATGGGACTTTAGCCATATAGTCTCGTTCCTCCTGCGTCTTCACCCCTTGCTCCTTAAATAGCTTGAAGTGGTTGGCTAATGGAGTGCTAACCGGCTTAGCACCTCGTATATTAAATCGGTCAAGTACCTTGGCTATGTACTCTGCGTGTGACAAAACTAATTTCTTATTTTCCCTGTCACGCTTTATCCTCATGCCTGGGATTTATTTTGCAGCTCCTAAATCCTTCATGGCAAATTCTCTAGACAGTTGTCTTTTGAGATCTGAGATGTCCTTCATGCTTGAACCGGCCACAAGCATATCATCAACGTACACAAGAAGAATGATGTATGACATATCAAACTTCTTCAAGTAACAACAGTGGTCTGCATGACATCTCTTAAAGCCATTTTTCGACATGAAACTGTCGAACTTCTTGTACTACTGCCTCGAGGCCTTCTTCAGGCCATATAAACTCTTCTTCAGTCTGCACACCTTGTTCTCCTTTTCTGGTGCCACGTATCCTGTCGGCTGATGCATATATATTTCTTCTTCAAGGTCCCCATGAAGAAAGGTTGTCTTAACATCTAGCTGCTCTAGATGTAAGTCCTCTGTAGCCACTATACTCAAGACCATGCAAATCGTAGACATTTTCACCACAGGTGAAAATATTTCAGTGAAATCGATACCTGCCTTTTGTTGAAACCCTTTCACAACCAGTCTAGCCTTTTACCGTTTCGAACCATCGTGCTCCTCCTTCAATCTGTAAACTCACTTGTTATGAAGAGCTTTCTTACCCTTAGGTAGAGTAACTAGCTCCCATGTACGATTAGACTCAAGAGAATCCATCTCCTCATCCATGGCCTGCTCCCACTTAACCCGTATATCTGACTGTAATGCCTCTTCAAAACACTCTGGCTCACCATTATCTATCAGCAGTAGATAATATAAGGAGGGTGAATATCGGACCGTGGGTCTCCTATCCCTATTAGACCTCCTCGCAACCGGTGTATGTGGCTCTGCCTTATAATGCTCCTGTGCATGATCATCCTATGACGTTGTAACACTCGTGTCCTGTAACTCTTCCAACTCTATGAATTCATTTTCTTCGACCTTATTTTCCTACACACTGTCCTTATGCATCACGTTTTCATTGAAGACTACGTCCTTACTTCTGATGATTTTCCTGTTTTCTGCATCCTAAAACCTGTAACCAAAATCATGCTACCCGTAGCCTATAAACGTGCACCTCTTGGACTTCGCATCCAACTTGTTTATGTTCTCTGCATCAATGTGAACATATGAAGTGCAACCTAACACTCTGAGATGTGGAAGGTTCACTTCTTTCTCAGTCCACACTTCTTCTGGTAGCCAACCATCCAATGGTGCTGAGGGACTTCTATTGATGAGATATGCGGTGGTATTCATAGCATCTGCCCAAAATGTCTTGGACAACCCTGCATATAACCTCATGCTCCTGGCGTGCTTAAGGATGGTCCTGTTAATGCGCTCAGCCACACCATTCTGCTGCGGTGTACATGAAATCATTTTTTTATGTTTGATTCC
This sequence comes from Magnolia changhungtana, assembly GCA_030180095.1. Taxonomy (NCBI): domain Eukaryota; kingdom Viridiplantae; phylum Streptophyta; class Magnoliopsida; order Magnoliales; family Magnoliaceae; genus Magnolia; species Magnolia changhungtana. The sequence goes on from JASAUF010000360.1 coordinate 2,341,870, forward strand.
ACTTGTTGCACAATACTCCTCAAACCTCTTGTCACAATACTCTCCCCCGTTATTAGATCTAAGACATTTTACTGTTTTACCTGTCTCATTTTCTACCATAACTTTCTACTTCTTAAATACATCAGTTTTGTGTTTTAATAAATAAATCCACAGTTTTCTACTAACATCATCAATAAAGGAAACAAAATAACGTAAGCCACCAAGAGATGATACCTGTGCCGGTCCCTACACATCAGTGTGTACAAGCTCCAACAGATGCGTCTTTGGAGCGCGTCCCGTCTTCTTGAAGCTTACCCTCTTCTGCTTGTCATACACGTAGTTCTTGCAGAATTTCAAGTCAAAGATTTTAGCCCTGTTGGCTTCCCTTTCAACAATAGCACTTTCATCCCCTTCTCACTCATATGTCCCAACCTTTGATGCCAAACTGTCCATTCACTCCAGTTGACGTGACTGCGAGTGAACAAGACGACCCTGAAGTCACGTACAAAGTACCTTCCTTTTTGCCTTGAGATATCACTAAGGCACCTTTTGTGATCTTCTAGGAATTACTGGTGAATGTCGTCACATAACCGATATTGGCCAACTGCCCCACAGAGATCAAGTTACATTTCAAACTCGGTACATGTCTGACATCCTTCAATTTCAAGATCGTTCCGTCTTTCTGATTGACCTGAACGTCCCCCTTTCCAACTATACTGCATGGCTCATCATTACCCAGGTAAGCTCTCCCAAAGTCACCTGACACATAATCAAGCAGAACTTCCTTACACGAAGTGGCATGAAATGAAGAACCCGAGTCTATAACCCAAGACTCATTCCTTGAATCAAGAGACAAGATCAATGCCTCTGTGTCGCTCTCCTCAGATAGATTTACTGAATCTTTCCCGCCTTGAGAGTTTCCTTCTTGTTTCTTAAGCACCCTGCAATCACGTTTCATGTGCCTCTTCTTACCGCAATGCTAACACCCATCTTTGTCTTTCAGTCCCTTGGACTTCTTCCTCGACTTAGAATGCCCGTGTTTATTGTCTCCTTTGTTCAGCGATCTTCATCTTCCTTCAACGTTTAGAGCATTCCCAAAATCCCCTGAAACTCTTGATGCCTTTCTTCTAGATTCTTCGCTGAAAATTAGACCGGTCACATCATCAAATTTTAGCTTTGTCGACCCTTAAGTATTGCTCGCAGCAATCACCAAACCATCCCATCTGTCTAGCAAACTGGATAAGATCAGTAATGCCCTGACCTCATCCTCAAAAATAATGCCAACGGATTCCAACTGGCTCATGACTATATTGAACTCGTTTAGATGTTCAGTCACGCTCCCACCATCTGACATCTTCATGTTGAATAGTTGTTTCATAAGATGAACCTTGTTGGATGCAAATGGCTTTTCATACATGGTGGCTAGGGCTTCCATTAATTCTTTTGTAGTTTTCACCTTGGATATATTGAAGACGACGCTCTTAGACAAAGAGAGTCGGATCGTTCCTAAAGCTTTCCTATTCAGTAAAAACCATTCATCATCTGTCATTTTTTCTAGTTTCTTCTCTTTTCCTCCTAGAGGAATATAGAGGTCCTTCTGATACAGATAATCCTCTATCTGCATCTTCTAGAAGGCAAAGTTTTCCTATCTTCCGCCATCGCTCTCAATAAAACTAAACCAATAGCTCTGATACCAGTTGTTGTGCAGCACGCCAACAACGCAATGAGCCTGGATCCAATCTCAGGCCTCACTCACAAACGATAAGCAAGAAGAAATATAAACTAGCAATAGATCAAAGCAATCCAAACAAACCATGAGACAAGATATACGTGGAAAAACCCCAAACTAGGTTAAAAAAGTCAAGGATGCAAACTTCCACTATGAAGAACGAAGATTACAAGGCAATATACTAACCTCTCTCTTGGAAATACAGAGAAAACCCTTTTCCCACACCTTAGAATAGATCCCCAATATTCACCTTCACCCTATAATAGCCCTAGAGACCCCAATTTATAGTTTTGACAACTTCCTTCTCGCATCCCCATGAAAGGACTTCATGACACAAATCATGCGAAACTCCTTTCCGCATCCCAGTTGCGAAAGGACTTGCGACATGAAATTCGCGAAACTCCTTTCCGCATCTCAGTTGCGAAAGGACTTGCGATACAAAATCCGTGCATGTGGCTCCACTTCTCAACAAAATTGAGGAAGAATCTTGATAAATCTATGATTAGTATGGTCTATTGAAGTGTTGAATTGGTCTAATTCTTAAAATTATTACATAATTAAGTCTTATAAAACTCATGCATTGTACAGATCATATCGATTATTGTCTATCAGGAAAAAAAAAAATTCACCATCTACACATAAGCTTTAAATCCATGCACATTGGTATACCTTTCCACACTGATGAATTGGAATTACATAAGGAGTGTTTTAAATTTAAATTTTATTATATAAAAAAAAAATTATTGGGTCACACTTTAAACTCAACGTTTTGCATATGAATGGTCAAAGGTAAAGGCTCTGAACAATCCCAAAAGTTATCTGATCGGATGGATGGGATTGTCCAACGTGCATGATTTTCTGAATATCAACGTGGCCCCTCAGATGAACACTCTGGAGCTCGTGCACAACGCCCGCGCCTGTGGCTTCTGATTCACTTGTACAGACTAACAAAAAGAAAATGATGTCTCCATTCCAAGAAAAATAATTTTTGAATTTTGAAAAATTACAGCAGAAGTCACCTTGGATACTGTGACAGGTACTCGTATTTATAGTAATATAAAATTACAATACTCTACCAATCCAATGCAGGGCGCATGCATACAACCGTTCGTGTATATGCTTTTCCCCGCCCATTGATACACCGAATTCTTGAGTGTATATGCTATTTACCAACTTCCGAGTTCAGACTTATGGAAAAGGCAAATAGTGACTATGGATACACCCACGAACACCAAGCAAGTGATGGCCCCACTCATCATTGTCCAACCAAGATTAGAGGCGATAAAAAAAAGTAGATACATTGAAAGACCAGTATATATTCCTTGAGCCAAATGCTCTTTTAAGTAGGTGAAAGTGAATGTCTCTTTCTCAACTACCATCTCATACCCCCCCAAAATAATTTTCCTTTCTTTGAGAAAAAAGGTCAAAAAAAAAAAAAAAAAGCTAGAAATCTCATATGGGTTTTACTTGTTTGGAAAGCAAAATAAAAATAAAAATAAAAATAGCCCAAAGAATGGTACTTCTATTGGATAAAGAAATTCTAATTTCCCATAGAAGAGGTGATACAAAAGTATATACACCGAAAGTTTAGTACATATTCTTTGCACCCAATTCTTCAGTGCCCACGTGTTGAGATAGTGCAGATGATCAGTACTGTCCATGTTGTGGAATCAATTCCCTATGGGCTACTATAAGTAAAATAACGCTGAACGATGGTATTGATCACCACCATCTGTAGACGAATTTAGAACGATGAAAGTAAAATTTTCAATGCCTTGCATTCAACCGTAACTCAGGACGGTAAGCGTACTGAGTAAACTCTGTGGGGTCCACCGTGATTTATGTATTTTATCCACTCCGTCCATCCATTTTAACAGACAATTTTAGGTCTTGAGACAAAAAATTAAGCATATTTAAATATTAATTGGACCACACCACAGGAAATACTGTGAATTGAAATTCTACCGTTGAAAAATTCTTGGGGACCACAGAAGTTTTGGATCAAGCTGATATTTGTCTTTTTCCCTTCATCCATGTCTTTTTTAACTTATTAACAGGTTGGATGACAAATAAACATCACTATGGCCCTAAAAATGTTTCAACGGTCAAAATCATTATTCTAAGTACTTCCTGTAGTGTGGTCCACTTGAGCTTTGGATATGCTTCAATTTTGATGTTAATCTAATATGCTCCGAAAAACGGATGGACGGCGTGGATAAACCAAATACACTCATGTTGAGAACAACTGAGTTTACTCATACGATAAGAGTTCACTGAGTAACTCAGTACGATAAGAGTCTATTGAGTAACTTAGTACGCTATCTGATTTCGCTTGGACGCGGATTGCGTAGCGTATTGAGTAAGCTCTGTGGGGCCATCGTGATTATGTTTCTTAATCACGCCGTCCATTTGGTTTGTAATATCATTTTAGGGGATAATTTCGTAATCAAAGCATATCCAAAGCTCAAGTGGACCACACCAGAGGAAACAGTAGGAATTGAACGGTTGAAAATATTCTTGATGGTATCCATTATTTTTCTACAGTTTATTCTATTAAATATTAGGCCATTAAATTTTAATGATGGGTCGAAATAGTGAAATTCATATAATTTATATAATATCTGAACGGACGCGGATTGCGTCCTACCCTCGCCCGGACGGTAATCCGTCCGGGCAGGGCTCTGTGGAGCCCACCGTGATGTAACTGTTTTATCCCGCCGTCCAACCATTTTTTCAGAAAATTTTAATATGTGACCCAAAAAATGAGGCAGGTCCAAGGCTTGAGTGGACCACACCAAAGTAACCTGCACTGATATGACACCCACCGTTGAAACCTTTCTAAGGGCCCACGTGATTTTTTTTTTACCATAAAACCTATTCATAAGATCACGTAGACGTAGATAAAGTGAAAACACAAATATCAGCTTGATCCGAAACTTCTCTAGCTCCCAAGAAGCTTTTAATGGTGGACGTTCAATCCCCACTTTGTGGTCCAGTCAAGCCTTGGACCTGCCTCATTTACTGGCTCACATATTAAAATTTTCTGAAAAAATCATTGGACGGTAGGATGAAACAGTTACATCACGATGGGCTCCACAGATACCTGCTCGGACGGATTACCATCCGGGCAGGGGTAGGACGCAATCCGCGTCCATATCTGAACACCATTCTGCCACGTGTACCGTAAAGAGATGGATGTAGATTATTGCAGTTCACCGCAGATGCGGGTTTCCGACGAATGCCTTTCCAGGAAGGTCCTGCCAACGATGCTGGATGGGGCCCACTGTGATGTATATTAGAAATCCATTCGGTCCATCCGATTTTCTAGCTCATACTTTATACCAAAAAATAGGTGAATAAAAAGCTCAAGTAGTTCACACGAGAGGGAAAACTAAGGAAAGAAATTTCTATAGCTGAAACCTTCCTGGGCACCGCCTTTATATTTATATGCCAGCCAAACCGTTTATAAAATCATTCCCAATGGGATTAAGTGAAAAAACTAAAAATATTTCATGATACAAAAATTTTATGGCCATAAGAATGCTTCAGCGGTGCTCACTGAATGTACATTGTTTGCTTATTTATTGGCCCACTTTAGTTTTGGATACACTTAAATTTTGGTCATACGTCCTACAATGAGGTCTCAAAACGTATGGACAGAGTAAACTTCTCAAAAACATCTCAGTGGGCCGCACCCTGCATTTATTATTATTATTATTATTATTATTATTATTTTTTGGGCTAGTTAGTACACAACCTTGTCAGTAGACACACTGCATGTTAGCTACCCCCGCTACGGGTCGATACCAAGACCTCAAGTGTGAAACGAGGAATCTCCCCGTGGGAAAGTGCGGAGAAAGAGTGTACATGTTTTTTTAGGTGCCAGCCGTATGGAAACGAATTGGCTACTACCCTGCCAGCATCCCCGTGGTTGGTGGTCAGTGCTCTGTGGGCCCAATCATGATGTATTTGTTTCATCCATTCCGTTCATCCACGTTTAAATATCATTTTAGGTCATAAATGACCAGATGAAGGAAAAAACAAATATAATCTTGATCCAAAACTTTTATGGCCTCAAAAAGGTTTTTAATGGTTTCCACTCATTCAACACTGTTTGCTTTAATGTAGTCCAATTGAGACTGGTATATACCTAATTTATTGTCTCATAAAATAAGATGGTCTTTAAAAACAGATAGACAGCATGGATGAAATACATACATCATAGTGGGGCTCACAGAGCACCGACCATCAGCCGTTGGCTCGTTGCACTGGCAGGCGGTAGCCAATCCGTTTCCCAGCCGTATATGGCCAGATTGACTTTCGGACACGTAACAAGGGAAAAAAAGTAGGGAAGAGGCGGTGCACCCAGATCATGACGTGCGGCGGGTTGGAAAGTGGGGAAAGTGTGTTTGTACTTTTCAACTCATGGGTTGGGATGATTAAGTCCTTTGTTGAAAAGTGGTGTGATTAGGAGATCGTAGCCATTGAAACAGTTGTCATCGACAGCGTCTTCTTTTGTGCGAATTTTGGTTGGTGTCCGGTACCTGGCACCTGGCCAGTGGGTAATCCAGCCCTTCCAACTAATGGGTCGTCTCGACATATTGGCCTTGGTAGAAAATGGACCTGAATCCTCTCCAACTCCGGTTTTAAGCACCCTAGCTCCTTGGGCCCACCAGCTGTGTTTTTAAACTCTACTCCATCCATCAGGTCCTGATACAGGATTTAGGTTGGCTACACAGGAAGCAGATTGGCTGGTGTACCTCACGCCAGCTATATATCTGCTGTATTATGGTTAGCAAGTTATGTGGATTTGACTATCCAAACCGTCCATCCATTTGGTGAGCTCACCTTAAGGCTTGAGATGAAAAATAAGACACATTTAACTATCAAGAGACCACACTTAAAAAAGCAGTGGGAGATTAAACGTCTACCATTGAAACCCTTTTTGGGGTCAATAAACATTATGGTGGGTTCTACGAATTGTTTAACAGTGAAAATCATTATCTCCACTGCTATTTGTGGTGTGGTCCCGATGATCTTTGGATATAATTCATTTTTTCAATAATGCTCTAAAATAATCTCTAAAAATGGATGAACGGTGTAGATGCGTTAGTGCTCGTCTCCGCACAATAGGTACCTACCGTAGCTATATAGCTGGTGTGCGCTGTGCAAGGAAAAATGGAAAAGGAGAAAGCAGATTGGCTTGTGTACCGCACACCAGCGATATAGCTGATGTGGGTACATGCCTTGCGAAGGCAGGCGCTGACGCTCCTCGAGCTCCGAGTTGTACGAACGGTTCAAAGGACATCGAAGTTACATGGGCAACAAAATGACGTACTTATTATATCCACACCGTTCATCCGTTTTTTGAGAGCATGAGCCAAACAATGAATCATATCAAAATCTCAACTGAACCGCATCACAAACAGGAGCGGGATGATGATATCCACCGTTAAAACATTCGTAGGGTCTACCATAAAGTTTAATTTCTATCTAATCTCTTCATAAGGTCCAAAAGGATTTCAATGGTAGACGCTCAATTCCCCACTTCCTTTTGCAGTGTGGTCCACTTGATCTTTAGAGTTGTCTTATTTTTCAGCTCAAGCCTTAAAAAGAGCTAGCCAAATGAATGGACGGTTTGGATTTAACACATACCTCATGATGGGACCCACAGAACTTGCTAAGCTCAACACATCAGCTAAATGGCTGGTGTGCTGTACTCCGGGCAATCCGCTTCCGAAAATGGAATGCCAGCCATATGTTTTGTACGCGGGGTCAATGGGACATGACAAATAATTCCAACTAAAATCATACCCCAAAACAAAATTACCTTTTTACTGTTTTTAATTTCTACAATTTTTAGCCTTTAACAATTTTCTTTACTACTTCCACTACAACCAATGTTGTCAAATTTATATTTATATTATTTTCTTTGAATAAAAATTTAGAGACCAAATAAATGTTTAAGGATTCATGTGGCCCATGGTTTACAATTTAAACTATTGGTTGGTTGGATCCACTGGCTATAGTACTACTTTATAGGTTCTATACATATGAACACTAAAAAAAAAAAAAAAAACGACAAACCCAAAAGTCTAACAATAGTATATTGGTTGGGTTGGATGGATTAGTTGAGCCTAGACTTGCTGCAATTAAATGAGTTGGGTGTGATCAAGTTAGGGCTCTACAAATTTTATGCATATTGGGTCAACTCATCAGTTAATAGGTATCAAGTCAAGTTAAGACCAAATCTCTTTAACTTTCAGTTAAACTGGTTAGGCTTAGGATAACTTTATGTAAGGAAGGGTGAGAGTAAGAAGTCATTTATCTCAAGTATGTAAAACCTTGAAATTACATGGTTATTCTTAAATCCACATCCCCCTTACTACACTTTGTTTATCGAAGTTTTGTTTTGGTTACCCGATCGACATTCCGTGAATGCATCTTAGCCACTTGGTTTACTTTTAAATACCTTTAACTACTTCCTATTTTGTTATCCCATCAGTTATGATTTATAAAATGCACTCTCTTTAGAGATTTGGATATTTATGATAGATATTTATATAAGACTATAAGTTCATTTGATGAACTGTGTTATTTTACCATTAACAAATGTATAGTTTTTCAATGGCCAAACTTATTGTAACGCCCTGAAAACCGGGGGTCGAGTGTAACTCAACACCCGAGTTCCAACGCATCACTCATGCAACATAAATGATGCTGATTAAACGTTGTCTGTGTTAGAGCAATAAACATGAGTGAGATTATATCAAAATAGCAATTCATACTCCAGATCATTTGTATAAAGGCAAGCGGAAGACTGAACTGTATATATATGTATGTAAAGAAACAAAAGTCATTTCATTCTCTAGAGTACGAATCCATCTGAGTCACCATATACATATGTTTGTTTTGTGAACAAAACGAAAAAAAAAAGAAACTAAGGAGTGATCCCTGCAAATTCCGTCAATCCGGCAGCCTAGTCGAAGCCACCAGAGTACTGCATATAAGAGAACTCCTCCTGGTCCTCGTCATAATCAGGCTCCGCCTCCTGAGTCATCGGCTCACCTAAACCTGAGATAGAGTCTGGTTGGTGTGCGCGACACCGTCCCGTAACGTGGGAGTGAGTAGCTAACTCAGTGGAACAATAAAGCATAGGTTAACATGTTATCAATACAGCCAAGCAGTAATGATAAAGCAGTAAAATCAAACACTCCTAACTACTCTTATTAATGCAAGTATGAATGCAGGTATGATGGATGCCCTCTCTGACATACTCCCTCATGCGACACCCTCTTCGTTCACCGCATGCTTTCATCCCTCAGTGCTCCACATCTTCCAGGCACATGCAATGCATGCTGAACATGATTACGAAGTTGTTATCAGTCCATTTCAAACAACAGGATTGGGAAACTAAGGTACCTCCCTTGTATCATTCCCAAACATGATCCATTATAGGGTCGTCAGTCCCAGATAATCTCATACGATGGTATGTTTCTAGGTCGCTGCAAGGGCTACCAGGGCTGTTACATGGAATCGTTGCACCACTCCCCCATCACCTTATCAATACAGGCCTAGTTTATACTCTGTTACTACAGGAAGGCTCGGCGCCTCACCGTAGGTTTAGAGTATGCTCGAGGTCACTCCACTAACGTCCTACCAACTGGCAGTCTATTTTGAAGCCCGACCAGTTCACTTATTGAGAATGGGACCCGGATGCAACCCGACTGAGGCCCACAGCCAGGCTATGCCAGTGTAGGCCGACAGCTTGAATATAGTGTCCCATACCACCATAATCGGCTCACGAGCTTGATTGCTCACTAGTCACTACGGGGAGGCACGTGCCCCAGCGTAGGCCGACAGCTCGACCACGGTGTCCCATACCACCATGCTCGGCTCATGAGTCTTAGCGGATCGAGGTACCATGGTTAAAGGGGATTTCACTGGTAAGATTGGTACCCTAGGTTCAAGCAGTAGCGACCAAACATGGTGAACATACATTAGACACATCGGGTTACTTGACGAGCCTGACTATCTCGAGCGCACAATCAATTGAACGACATGAAGTGTATAAGCACTTCGCGTGGCCTAACCACTGTCGCCAACTGACGTACGACTCGGGTTCGTCAAACGCATCCCACGTAGCGACATAAATCTCAACCACAATCTCAAATCTAGTACCGATTGTCTGGACTATAGACATAGTCCCAAACTTAGTCTACTCTCATCCATAGCATGTGGAGTAAAGCATGATAAACAAAGTAATTCAAGCATGCTAGCAGGCATGTTATAAAGCATGATATAAAGCATGTTGTAAAACATTACATCAATAGGAATACAAACATACATATTGCAAGTAAGCGGTTTAAGTAATCAACCTCATGGAGGTAATCATACATGACGCTAGGGTAGTTGAGAATCCTATCTCAGCACCCTCCTAAGGCATCTACAGCCAAACACTTACTCACTCTAGCATTTCCACAAACACTTAACATACACTATCTCAACATACATAGTGTTTGTTAACCAACATGTATTAAGGCGAGTCCCTTCGCCAAGCAAGTATTTTATGCACACATAATATATTTATATAACAATTAATCATGGCAAACACATTGCCAAAATATACATGTATACTGTATTTCTTACAATACAGTATTTCTACATACATAGTGCATATTAGTGAAACATGTATTTAGGCGACTCCTTTCGCCAAATAAGTATTTTATCCATATATCGTATATTCATATAACAAATAAACATGTCAAATACATTTCCAAAAAAAATACGTATACGGTATTTTCTACGAATACCTAGAATATATAAAATTCCATATTCTACAATTTTAATCGAAATAGAAAACGGAAAGCACTTTGTACATGTGCAATTGCATGCAGATCATGAATCTATCATTATCTGACATTAAAAGGGTTGAAAACCGTAACCTAGACACCTTAAGTCCTCACCTTGCTCCTTGGAATCTCAACGGATCAGCAAGTTTTGATGAGCTTCCGTATTCGGGAGTTTTCTAGCCTAAAGAGTGAAATCGGTTAGCTATTTCATAACTTATAGCCTATACATCTCAAAATAGATCTAGGGTTAGGGTTTCTTACCTTAAAACAGAGTCGGTACCACCAGGAATGGTCAAGGAAGGGGTGGTGCAGCCCGTGTGGTGATTGGAAACAGTAGGAGGGAGTTTCTCCCACAACTCTCAAGCTTTCTCTCTCTTTTTCTCTCTTCTTCTTAGGGTTTTATCCCAAATTCGTATGGCTGTGAGTGAGGCTGCCCTAAGGTCCTTATATAGCCTAAAAACTCTCTGGAATAGACTTATGTTCAAGGTTTACTTATATTATAATTAATTCGGCATTGTTTCAGCTCAAAAGGGGGTTTCTGGCAGCCCTCCTTAAGCCAAAAGTTGGACTTAAGCTTACTAACCTTGGATCTACGTGGAGTTATGGTTTTGTCTTAGTCAGATTTCCAGATCACGCGTGGTGGACCAGTTTCAGTTCAACGGTCAGTGGGCCTTGATCCGAAATTCCAAGTACATGTAAATATTCCTGAAATTTTTTCTGATCCGAGGGTGTATTTGGGTTAGATTCTGACAGTCTGGTTGCTTATAAATTGATCACAAGTTTCAAGTCTCAGATCACTATTCCAGATATTTATTTTCTAAAGGAATAGTATATTTTCACACTCCTTCGCTCCGGGCTCAAGCGAACAGCCGTGGGACACTATCTAGGGCTGATTTCTGAGATGGTTGTCAAGCCCAGCGAGGCGGTCCTAAGTCCTTAACCTCGTATTATTCGGACTATCGATATGCGGTCCAGACTCAATGCGGAGTTTCAATGTGATCCCGAAAGCAGACAGGTAATGAGTTTGATCCTAAATTTTAGGGTAACCCAGCGTCCATGATTCTACAAGGTTTAGGTCTTGCAGATCGTATTTAAAGCGATTTAATTGGATTTCATGGCTAATCTAGTTTAGCACTCTGTTAACTTTGTCAAATTTCTAAAGGGTTTAACCCTAAGTGATTTCTGGTCGAGGTGGTACTCGAGCCATTGTACGGAAAGTTACAAGTCGTTACACTTATGCACCTATGGAGCCCATCGTTCACTTTGTCGATCAAGATACTTGATAATGAACTTGGACATTTCTCCTCCATATTCAGTTGCCAAATATTGAATTTTAATCATTAATCGATAAATTGGTCAACCTTTTATGTGTCAGGAACATGTGATAATATGATAATGTTATAAATAATTACATGAATGTTATACTCTATTTAATTTAGTTGTCATATGTTTATGCATTACAGATTACTCCAGCCTCTTTGTATTGTAGATACAATAAGTTCGATTGACTTTACCACCAGTTGGTTGAGTGGTGGGCTAGTGAAGTTGGTTGAATGGTAGGAGTACATTTAGGGCTAAGAACGTTGGTTGCATTTAAAGATGATGATACAATAACTATCATAATAAAAGTGATGATTAGTATCTGTTGCCTGATGGAGTCGTAATTGTTGACACTTTGAGGTTAGAAAAGAGTTTAGTATACATTGGCTTGAAATACGAATAGCCAAAGAGGTTGTAACTGACTGTCGAAGACTTAAATGAGGAGTAGAAGGAGGAATCTACTTAAGTAGAGGCTCGTTTTTTTATTAGCTAGTTGGTAAGCAATAACTTATCAAAGTAGCTAGTCCGAGAGGATGATCAACTACAATGAGACTAAGACATGACTTAAGTCCTATGGAAGGTAACAATGGTAAATTTTCAATAATAGGCGAAAGCCTGACAGAGCCGGGTAAAGGTAAAAGGCCACGGGTCATAAACTTTTAAATCCTCTGATCAAATGACTATCTAAAAGATTAGTCAGTGATACATCGGAGGGAATGTGGCTAAACTTAATATATAATCTACCAGTGTTGACAACCCAACCAATACAAGTAGATATCTTATGAGATAGGTTCAATGGGTAAACAACAAGACACGAGCTAGTAGACAATTGCATTGATATAAATGAGTCCCTTTTATGGTGTAGGAGTGTGAGCAGTAATGAAGAATGATGAGTTTAATTCTTAATAAATCCATAGCCATATATTTAGTAGTGTACCGAATTGCTGCGTACACTTGATAAAATTTGCTTATATGAGTGTGGAGGTGGAGACCGCTTCCCATGAGAATCTAAACGAATTCTCTAGATGTAACATCCTGGATTTTTGTTATTTTGGATTTCCAAAAAAATACAAAATTCTTGAAAATTTTTATTATAATTAACTTATATTGTCACTTACTAACCATTAACACTTGATGTTAGTCTATACGCAAGTGGTAGCAATAAAGAACCATACCAATCTGATTAATCAATCGTAGAAAGCCAACAAATCTAGCCGATCACTTAAACACCGAGTTTAGTTACATGATTTGTTCACATGGGGCCCACATCTAGCCGACCTATCACTAACTAATTAAAACGACCACAACTAAATTAAAAATCTACCCAAAGCCAAGACAACTAGGGGTCAGATCGTAATAAACAAATCAACGAGACCCAATTATCCATATAGCCATGAACCAATGGTTTATAGTGATTATGACTAAATCCTCATTTTCACTAATTGCGAATAGGCCATACTATGGGCATAGTTAATCCAAATTCTAATCATTACGTACAAGAAATCTTGCTACCTCATTACGCCAAAACATCGAAAAAAGGACAGTCCAAAACTATCTCAAATGACCAAAAAGGACGGTCATGGACTGTCGCATAGGCAGTCAAATTTTAACGTGTCCTATTACTTAAAGGACGGTTGAAAACCGTCATTCTTATTGACGAAAAAAAGATGGTCATGAACCATCTTAAAAAGGGACGGTTATGGACCGTCCTTAAAATGGACTGTCATGGACCGTCTCTTATGAGCCCAAAAGGGACGGCCATGGACTGTCCTTTAAAAAGACTGTCATGGACCGTTTTTAAAAAGGACTGTCATGGACTGTCTCTTATGAGCCTTCAAAGGATAGCCATAGACTGTCCTTTAAATCGTATGAGCCTTCAAAGGACGGCCATAGGCCGTCCTTTAAACAGACGGTCATGGACCATCCTTAAAAATGACTGTCATGGTCCATCTCGTATGAGCCTTCAAAGGATGGTTATAGACCATCCTTTAAAAGGACGGTCATGGACCGTCCTTTAAAAAGACTACTATGGGCCGTCTCTTATGCCCATTAAAGGACATTTCAAATTTGACCTATTACAGTATTCTTCCTGATATACACCTGTTATACATTATATTTTATCACATTCACATCCATCTAAACCCAAAATACGTAAATCCACCCAAACACAAACAATCCCACATTACATTCATCCATGCATAATACATATAAGTTTAACTTCATAAGTAAAAAAACAATCTTATCCACATTTCATCACATTCACATCCATCTAAACCCAAACTACTTAAATCCATCCAAACATAAACTACATCCATCCAAACACAAACAATCTTATCCACATTACATTCATCCACGCATAATATATATAAATAAGTTTAGATTTAGGTTAGGTTATAAGCTATAAGTTTAGGTATAGGAAATCGGGTTCGGGTTCGAGATCGGGTTTAGGTTTGGGTTTTCAAGTTTAGGTTTAGGTTTAGGTTAGGGAGTTTAGATTAGGATTAGGTGTAGGTGTAGGTTTAGGGATTTGAGAATAGGTTAAGGTTTAGGTTTAAGAATTCGGAATGGGGATTGGGTTTAAGTTTGGGTTTTTAAGTTTAGGTTTAGGTTTAGGTTTAGGTTAGGGAGTTTAGATTAGGATTAGGTGTAGGTTTAGGTTTAGGATTTGAGAATAGGTTAAGGTTTAGGTTTAGTAAATCGGGTTCGGGTTCTGGATCGGGTTTAGCTTTGGGTTTTCAAGTTTAGGTTTAGGTTTAGGTTAGGGAGTTTAGATTAGGATTAGGTGTAGGTGTAGGTTTAGGAATTTAAGAATAGGTTAAGGTTTAGGTTATAAGCTATAGGTTTAGGGAATTGAGAATAGGTTAAGGTTTAGGTTTAGGAAATTGGGTTCGGGTTCTGGATCGGGTTTTGGTTTGGGTTTTCAAGTTTAGGTTTAGGTTTAGGTTAGTGAGTTGAGATTAGGATTAGGTGTAGGTGTAAGTTTAGGGATTTGAGAATATATGTAGGTTATAAGTTATAGGTTTAGGTTTAGGTTAAGGTTAAGGTTAAGGTTATAAGCTATAGGTTTAGGGAATTGAGAATAGGTTAAGGTTTAGGTTTAGGAAATCGGGTTCGGGTTCGGATTCGGGATCGGGTTTAGCTTTGGGTTTTCAAGTTTAGGTTTAGGTTTAGGTTAGGGAGTTTAGATTAGGATTAGGTGTAGGTGTAGGTTTAGGAATTTGAGAATAGGTTAAGGTTTAGGTTTAGGTTTAGGTTAAGGTTTAGGTTTAGGTTATAAGCTATAGGTTTAGGGAATTGAGAATAGGTTAAGGTTTATGTTTAGAAAATCGGGTTTGGGTTCGGGATCGGGTTTAGGTTTGGGTTTTCAAGTTTAAGTTTAGGTTTATGTTAAAGAGTTGAGATTAGGATTAGGTGTAGGTGTAGGTTAAGGGATTTGAGAATATATTTAGGTTTTAGGTTATAGGTTCGGTTCGTGTTTAGGTTAAGGTTAAGTTTTAGGTTTAGGTTATAAGCTATAGGTTTAGGGTGAGAATAGGTTAAGGTTTAGGTTTAGGAAATCGGGTTTGGTTTCGGGATCGGGTTTAGGTTTGGGTTTTCAAGTTTAGGTTTAGATTTAGGTTAAGGAGTTGAGATTAGGATTAGGTATAGGTTTAGGTTTAGGATTTGAAATTAGGTTAAGGTTTAGGTTTAAGAATTTGGGTTCGGGTTTGGGATTAGGTTTAGGTTTGGGTTTTCAAGTTTAGGTTTAGGTTTAGGTTAGGGAGTTTAGATTAGGATTAGGTTTAGGTTTAGGTTTAGGATTTGAGAATAGGTTAAGGTTTAGGTTTAGAAACCGGGTTCGGGTTCTGGATCGAGTTTAAGTTTGGGTTTTCAAGTTTAGGTTTAGGTTTAGGTTAGCGAGTTTAGATTAGGATTAGGTGTAGGTTTAAGTTTAGGGATTTGAGAATAGGTTAAGTTTTAGGTTTAGGAAATCGGGTTCATGTTCGGGATCGGGTTTTGGGTTTGGGTTTTCATGTTTAGGTTTAGGTTTAGGGAGGGAGTTGAGATTAGATTAGGAGTAGGTTTAGGTTTAGAGATTTGAGAATACATTTAGGTTTTATGTCATAGGTTTTGGTTTAGGTTGAGGTTATAGGTTTAGGTTTAGGTTTAGGTTATAAGCTATAGGTTTAGGGAATTGAGAATAGGCTAAGGTTTAGGTTTAGGGAATTGGGTTCAGATTGGGTTTAGGTTTGGGTTTTCAAGTTTAGGTTTAAGTTTAGAAAACCGGGTTTGGGTTCGGCTCTCGGGTTAGGTTTGGGTTTTCAAGTTTCGGTTTAGGTTTAGGTTAGGGAGTTTAGATTAGATTAGGTGTAGGTTTAGGTTTAGGGAATTGAGAATAGGTTAAGGTTTAGGTTTAGGAAATCGGGTTCGGGTTCGGGATCGGGTTTAGCTTTGGATTTTCAAGTTTAGGTTTAGGTTTAGGTTAGGGAGTTTAGATTAGGATTAGGTGTAGGTGTAGGTTTAGGAATTTGAGAATAGGTTAAGGTTTAGGTTTAGGTTTAGGTTAAGGTTTAGGTTTAGGTTATAAGCTATAGGTTTAGGGAATTGAGAATAGGTTAAGGTTTAGGTTTAGGAAATCGAGTTTGGGTTCGGGATCGGGTTTAGGTTTGGGTTTTCAAGTTTAGGTTTAGGTTTAGGTTAGAGAGTTGAGATTAGGATTAGGTGTAGGTGTAGGTTAAGGGATTTGAGAATATATTTATGTTTTAGGTTTAGGTTATAGGTTCAGGTTTAAGTTTAGGTTAAGGTTAAGGTTTAAGTTTAGGTTATAAGCTATAGGTTTAGGGAATTGAGAATAGGTTAAGGTTTAGGTTTAGAAATCGGGTTCGTGTTTGGGATCGAGGTTTAGGTTTGGGTTTTCAAGTTTAGGTTTAGGTTTAGGTTAGGGAGTCGAGATTAGGATTAGGTGTAGGTTTAGGTTTAGGGATTTGAAAATAGGTTAAGGTTTAGGTTTAAGAATCTGGTTCGGGTTGGATCGGGTTTAGGTTTGGGTTTTCAAGTTTAGGTTTAGGTTTAGGTTAGGGAGTTTAGATTAGGATTAGGTGTAGGTTTAGGTTTGGGATTGAGAATAGGTTAAAGTTTAGGTTTAGGAAATCGGTTCGGGTTCGGGATCGGGTTTAGGTTTGGGTTTTCAAGTTTAGGTTTAGGTTTAGGTTAAGGAGTTTAGATTAGGATTAGGTGTAGGTTTAGGTTTAGGGATTTGAGAATAGGTTAAGGTTTAGGTTTAGGAAGTGGGTTCGGGTTCGGGATCGGGTTTAGTTTTGGGTTTTCAAGTTTAGGTTTAGGTTTAGGTTAGGGAGTTGAGATTAGGATTAGGTGTAGGTTTAGGTTTAGGATTTGAGAATACATTTAAGTTTTAAGTTTAAGTTTAGGTTTTAGGTTATAGGTTAAGGTTTAGGTTTTAGGTTTAGGTTAAGGTTAGGTTATAGGTTATAAGTTTAGGTTATAGGTTATAGGTTTTGGTTTAGGTTAATATTATAGGTTAAGGTTAAGGTTAAGGTTTAGGTTTAGGTTTAGGTTATAAGCTATAGGTTTAGGGAATTAAGAATAGGTTAATGTTTAGGTTTAGGAAATCGGGTTCGGGTTGAGTTGAGGATCGAGTTTGGGTTTTCAAGTTTAGGTTTAGGTTTAGGTTAGGAGTTGAGATTAGGATTAGGTGTAGGTTTAGGTTTAGGGATTTGAGAATACATTTAGGTTTTATGTTTAGGTTATATGTTTTAGGTTATAGGTTAAGGTTTAGGTTTTAGGTTTAAGTTAAGGTTAGGTTATGGGTTATAAGTTTAGGTTATAGGTTATAGGTTTTGGTTTAGGTTAATGTTATAGGTTAAGGTTAAGGTTTAGGTTTAGGTTTAGGTTATAAGCTATAGGTGTAGGGAATTGAGAATAGGTTAATGTTTAGGTTTAGGAAATCCGGTTCCGGTTCAGGATCGGTTTAGGTTTGGGTTTTCAAGTTTAGGCTTAGGTTTAGGTTAGGGAGTTGAGATTAGGATTAAGTATAGGTTTAGGTATAGGGATTTGAGAACACATTTAGGTTTTAGGTTTAGGTTTAGGTTTAGGTTTTAGGTTTTAGGTTATGGTTTTAGTTTTAAGTTAAGGCTAGGTTATAGGTTTAAGTTTAGGTTAAGGTATAGCTTTTGGGATTTGAGATTAGGTTTAGGTTATAGGTATAGCTTTTGGAATTTGAGAATAGGTTTAGGTTAAGGTTATAAGTTTAGGTTTAGGTTATAGGTTAAGGTTTAGATTTAGGTTATAAGTATAGCTTTTGGGATTTGAGAATAGGTTTAGGTTTGGGTTTAGGTTAAGGTTATAAGTTTAGGTAATTGAGAATAAGTTTAGGTTATAGGTTTAGGGTGTGGTTTAGGTTAAGGGTGTGGTCCCTGCAAAAACAGATATAAACATGGCCTGTCCAAATGGTCAGGCCCTTCTAATGCTGTCGATAGGAAATGGACAGCTTCATCATGGTCATAATAACGGTTCCCATCTTCCAGGGACCCCCGCTCATCCAGATAGTCCGACGCACATCCGGGTCTGCTCCATTAATTTCGAGCAAATACATATACACGGCCTGTCCAAATGGCCAGGCCCCTCCAATGTTGTCCATAGGAAATGGACAACTTCATCATGGTCATAACAGCGGTTCCCACCTTCCAGGGACCCGCGCTCAACATCCGGATAGCTCCGCCGCACATCTGGGTTTGCTCATTTAAATAAAATCAGGTCTAATCAACAATCCGACCTGGGGGATTCTGTTAGCATTGTTGATGGCACCTCGAACCTTATTTAAATCCAGGTTACAATCTATAGCCACTGATGCTATTTGTCTTTCTGTGAAGTTGGCGACGATTTCTCCATCTAACCCGACGAAAGCAGCCCTAATGATAAAGAACATTTCTTTCCATGAATTCATTCTCTCTCTTTTAATTTTTTAACTTTCCATTACAATAATAACTACCTGAAATCATAGCATTTTCTCAAGATAGAAGTCCAATCCATCCTAACTTGTGCACCTGTTAGGGCAATTCAAACAACATCCTGCAACACATTTAAATGCCTAATCAGTCTCACTCCAGTCTTATATATTGAATGCCTAATGTACAGTCTCTTGAATTGGTGCAAACCATACCTGAATTGAGTGTAATGAATCAAAGAACGAAGAAATTCGACATGTAACTCGACATGTAACTACATACACGAAAGAAAAAGGATATGCATATATGAAGTACTGTTATTCTCACATTGTTGTGAGAGAGTAGGGTTTCATCATATATATTGATCAAACTCGCTACTGTTGCGTTCATTAACTAATCCGCGTCCGTAGACACCTCTCATAGACACGCACGCCACGCATGTGAAACGTCATTTTCAAACTAAACTACACTCACTATTTTCAAATCTCACGCGACCACTTCATTCCCTCACTCTCTCCTTCGATTTCCCCAATCTCACCTCTCCGTCTCTCTCTCTTGAAGCAAAAAAGAAGGAAAAAAAATCTCTTTTATGTTTTGTTAATCCATCTTCCATTTTCTTCTTAACAAGAAAATCCATATTTACTAATATTCTCATTTTTCTATTTTTCAAAAGAATGAGTTTAGACTCCGAAAGCATCGGCTCTAGCACTTGTACTTTCAGCCCAAACCCTAACCAAGAAGGACTCCAAAATTACCAAACTGCTGGGGATCAGGGTTCTCTTCTCGTAGTGTGATTACTAGGGATGCATATAAAGGGATTCATGAAATCGGTTTATCATTAGAAATTGCTGAAAAGATCACATTTGAAGAGAAGGTCACTACATACAACATGGATCATTTACAAAAACTAGTGGATGACAAATTATGTGTAACATACAAAGATGGTTCAACCACTTATGCAATCAGGGAAGGTTCAAAAGGACATACATATTTGAAAGTTGGTCAAATCATAAACAGGCGTTATTTATGGACGGAGACATTGAGTTGTGCCAACATGGAGTCTGTGTCCAAACTCCACATGCTTGACAACAGTGGACATGACTCAAGACTAATATTTAAATAATCTATACTACCTATCATTAAATGTTTGGTGACAAAAGCTTTTTGACAAGATATGCTGCAATTAGTCATGTGCAAGTCATTAGTAGTCTTCTATTTTGGGAGATCCGTGCCTTGAGGGATTTTTAATATGATATATCACATAAGAAAGATAAAAGCATAAGAAAAACAAAGAAAGGTAGAGATTTAGATCCATATTTGTGGCACTTTAAGATTTTATTTTTTCGTGACAACTTGGAATAATAATGTTATTTATACGTCTTTTTTTTTAGGATATATAAAAATAAGAGAACGTCTCAATGGCAAATGGTTGGACCATATCTTACCATCCATCTCAATTATAGGAAGGAATGTATGTGTAGACTTACTTTTCTGCAGTTCCTCTGGTGTTAAGCTCTGCAATTTAATGATAACTAATTAATGATAGATACTCAAACAAATAAAAGATAAAGCAAAAGAAAATAGAATTCCCATACCTTAGATTTCGGGTTTACAAGAATGCACCTAGCCATGAAGTTGGAAGCCCCATCAACCCAAATTGTTACTCTACAATGAGAATGCACTATCCTCATTGTTACTCTACAAGTAGTTATGGATTCGTTGATATTAGAAGAATAATTCAGTTTCCTAATTAGTAGGTCAACGTCACCAAGATTGGTGAAGTAAATTTAGAGATTTGCTATGTGTTTAGTTTTCTGATGAATAGAAAGGTATTGCATTCTGCCATTAACTTGTGTACACACAGGAGGAACCCCTTTCCCTTCTCTTAGTGGGTCATATCCATCTTATAGGACTAGATCCCATTATAGCAACAACAATAATAAAGTAATTGTACCATGCCCATGCATTACATGCACACAAATACATTGAATGCATGTACTTGAATCCAAACCATTGGAATTATGAGCCACACTGCAGATAGTGCTTAACCCAGAAACAACACTTCACAGACCATCCTAACCAACTGTTCAGTGGCCATCATACAGACACCTTAAAATGGAAATACAGTCAACAATTCAAAGTTATCCAGCAAATGTCCATCAATCAGACATTTAATATCATCCAATCACCCAAATTTCCAAAATGTAGTCAATTGGCAGTAAAACCCATTATATGGATCCTAGGATATCATTGGAAAATTTTTTAGAGATAATATCAGATTGACTATTGCAATCAGCAAATGTCCTGGATTATTCTAAATTCTGTATCTCTATAACTATATGGACCAAATGCAAAAAGGAAAGATTGCATTTGGATGTAAAAGTGAGTCTTTTAATCGATTGGAAATGAAAAAATAAAAAAGGTAATGTTGTTGTAATTAAAATGAGGAAGTAATCCTCAAATTGCAGTTGGGTTCCTTTGAAGTCCAAAAGTTAAAAAGTAGCTTAAACTAAAATTTAAAAAAAGGTAATGTTGTTGTAGCTTAATCGATTGGAAGTAATCCTCTTTCTTGAACATCATTTGAACTTGAAGCATCTTGTCATTCAGCTCATATTCAAAAATCCAATTGGTTGCTATCACTTTCCATTAAGAACAGAAATGCATGAATTGTCACAATGGGGCGAAATAGCTTAAGTGATTGGAGGTTGAAGGGAAGTCGGGGAAATGACATTCATAAAACATAAATTCCTTTTTCTTCCGACAACATTCAAAAGCTTTTTCTAGCCACATGATAAAACAAATATGTAGAGAATTTCTTTGGGTTTGAACAAGTTATTTTGTAAAGATGTTAGCTTAAACATTTTCATTAAAGGATTAAATAGAAGTTTTCTCATACCATCTTTCACTTGAAGGCATTAGGCCAAGAACCCATATGGAAAATAATATCAATGGTGAGGGAGAAAACATAACTTAATTCTCAATCAATGGATAGTTCGGATTTTAAAATCATGGGTCCCAATCTAGATACACATGGTATGCAGGTTAAACCATCCGAATCATGGGTCCCAATCTAGATGGCCTGTGCAAGAAAATCACACTAATTTGATTTCCTGATTTGCTGATTGGTAGACATTTTAATGGGCAGTCAAAATAAAAAATAGTCAATGGTCTGCATTCAACAAAAAACAAATGCCCAGTAATCAGAGTTTCGAATCGCTCCATGGGCTCAGAGAACTATCAGTTCGTGAACTCAATCTCGACCTTTTGATGATAACAGATCTACAGGAGGACCCACAATTCGGATGGTTGAATTTGAGTTTATGTATTCCACATGTAAGTTCCTGCATATGAACCATCACTCACAAGAGTATCGAATAACTTTCCCAGCAAGAATTCCATGCCTATAAATAGCTCCAGGAAGAAAACAATGCCCCATTGTCATAACTCATAAACAAAAAGAACTCTTGAACTGACTTTACTTCTATTTCATCAGTGAGCATTCAGTTAGTGAAAATTCTCCAACACTCAGTAATTGTAAACAGCAGCAATAACATGCAAAGCAAGCCCAAATGTAACAACAAATACACAAAAAAAAAACACTAATGTATATAGATAATCTAAACAGATTCACAAAATACCCCAACAAATTTCAACAATCTAATAAATAAAATACATCAGATGCAAATAATGCATGTTGAAATGAAATAGAAATAATCAGTTTGATCCAAGTGGGACACACATAATGGATGGGCTAGATTTGTGAACCACATAAAAATCCTCCTAAGACCCACTGTACTATTTATTTGACATCCAATATGTTGATTAGGTCAGACAAGGCCAGATGAAGGGGAAAAACAAAAATCAGTTTGATCCAAAACTTTTATGGCCCTAAAATGTTTTTTAATGGTTGACGCTCATTCAACACTGTTTCCTGGAATGTGGTCCACTTAAGATTTGGATATATCTCTTTTTTGGTTTCATACCATAAGAGGATCTTTAAAAATAGATAGACGACATGGATTAAACATATACATCATGGTAGGGCTCACAAAAGTTTTGGATCAAGCTAATATATATTTTTTCACTTCATCCAATTTTTTACACCTAATATATCAATAGGTTAGATGTCAAATAACCATTACAGTGGGCCCTAGGAGGTTTTTAACAATGGACATTCAATCAAAAAAAAATTCCATGGTGTGGTCCACCTGATACATTTATAACCTAAACCATTAACATGCATCCAAAAGACTTCTTTCAAGCTATGATGATGATGATGATTGTTTAACAAAAACACTTCTTTCACAATTGCATAGAAAAAAAACAAAATCAAGGTTGCTTTTCTTCAACAAAGCCCAAATAAAATCCAGTATTTATAAAGAGCAGTATTCCAATAAAAAACTAAAAACTTGTGAAAAGAGAAGGATAGCTTTTGAACCCTGAGCCATATAAAAATTGATTTCAGAATATAAGACTTCAGAGAAAATTCATTTCGCCAAGCTGCTACTTCTTACCTTACGCGGGACAGAAAATTAAAATGAAGGCCTACTTCCAAAGAGAACTGATCACCTACAGGTGGGTCTTTCCCATAAACATCTCACATGTGTAAGACATCTGACCTGAAGGTGGGCCCACCACGAAGATCCCTGTCTCAAAATCAGGCCAACCCAATCATCGGGTGGTTCACACATGTAGGTTGAGTGACTCCCTCCGCCATCACTGATTTCAACAGCGCATGATGAATGGATTGACTTGATTTCTGTGCCAGATTATCTTCATGGTTGGGTCCATAGCATGGATCAGATGTCTTGCACAAGTGACACATTGGAAAGTAAAGAGGAGTTGCTTCTTGGTAAGCATGCAACTGGCCCTAGGAGATCAACTCTCATTTCAAAACAAAAACAAAAAAATCAAATCCCACATTTTCACAATAAGGTTTCAAGAAAAACTGAAGGAAACTAAAGAAAGATGATAACTTTCTAACCTTGGGGAAGAAACCCAACATCAAAATCCAAGATTTTAAGAAACCCAACTTCACCAAACTTATTCTTTGACACTTCCACAGAGGAAGAAAACAAAAGGCCCATTTATCCACCAAAATCCAAGAGAAATCTAGCATTTTCAGAACATAGTTTCAGGAAAAGGTCATGAAAACCAGAGAAAGGTGTTAGTTTTTTTTTTTTTTTTTTTTTTTTTTTTACCTTGATTGAAGAACCCTAAAAAACCCAACTTCCTAATTCCAAGATCTCAAGAAAACCTCCACCATCAAACTCCTTTTATAGATTACTGTTTTTTCAATAATACCAAAATGAAACCCAGTATTGCCATAATAAGATTCTAAAAAGGGATAACTTTTTCTATCTTGAAAGATGCTAAAGGAGAAACCCACAAACTCAACTTTCAAAAACCAACATTTCAGAACCCACTTCACCAAACCTCTTTTTTTGCCATTTTTAAGGTGGGGAAGTAAAAGCCAAAGGTCTATTTTTCAACAAAATCCAAATACAATCCAACATTTTCACTCTAAGATTCCAAGAGGAATGGGGTTAGGTTTCTTGCATTGAATAGAAAAAAGAAATACTCGCAAAACCCAACTTCCATAAGACAATTTCAAAGAAACCCCCTTCACCAAATTATTCTTCTACAATTTCAATGGGAAAGAAATTCAAAACAAATGTTTGGTTTTCCAACAAAATCCAATCCTTCTTGCCTTAACTAAGTAAGAAACAATTGACAATACCCACCTCTAACAAATCAAGATATGAAAGAAAACCCATTCCACCAAGCTGCTCGTTTCGAAATTTCACAGGGGGGAAAAAAATCAAAACCAAAGCAAAGGCCTACTATTTTTTATTTTTTATTTTTTCTTTTTTTACACCGATTGGTATGAAATCCTGCATTTTCACTGCAAGATTTCAAAAAATAAGACTATCAAAACGTGCCATTTCACCATGCTTGCTCTGGTTCTACAATTGCAGACACAGAAGAATCAAAATAGACACCTTATTCCTTCAAAAAAAAAAAAAAAAAACCCAAATGAAAATCCAGTAACTCTAATGTAAGATCCAAAGAAGGATTAGCTCTCTTATCTTGTAAGAAATAAGATAATATTCACAAAAACCAACTCCAAGAAATCAAGATTTCAAAAAAATATAATAATAAAACTTCATCAGACCACTTGTTAGTTTCCAACTTCAGTCAAGATCGCTCTCTAGGCAGTTAAGCCCTTAAGAGAGACCTGCTTTGATACCAATTGAAATTACAGTAATGACCGCTTTAGTAGAAGTAGGAATAGGTCAAAGTGTCCTAGAGGGGGGTGAATAGGAATTTATAAAATTTTACAACAAATTAAAATCCTATTACCATTATCTTGATCTAATATGCAAATGTCGAGATATCTTCAATTTAGCTCTATTGGCTTCCAAACCAAATAGAGGATCCAATCACAAGACTGAGCAGAATCTAAACAATATATAACCTTAGTCTAAGATGGATTCACTAAGTGACTGTGTGTGGGATGTGATACTTATCAATTCTAAATAATCATGTCATCATGCATTAAGTGAACATTTATAGTAAACACAATAAGAGAGTGTGCAAATAAAAATCCCAAACACATTCGTTTTATAGTGGTTCGGCTCTATGCCTACACCACTTCCGGTGGACGCACACAACCCTTGAGTGTACCAGATTTCACTAACAAGGTTTTAAATCAGGTTTACCTCAAACCAGTACAACCTACACAAGGCTGACTCTAGAACCTACATAAGGTACCTAACATGTCTCCACGAGACACAAGTTTATGCCTGACACAAGAGCAAGGATCAACACACAATACCCATGTTTTATGCCCTACACAAGAACAAAGGATCCACACAAGGAACCTAGGGTTTTAGGCTATACAGGTCAAGGATCCACACAAGGACCCTAGAGTTTATGCCCTACATAAGAGCAAAGGTTAACACACAACACCTAGGTTTTATGCTCTACATAAGATTAAAGGATTCACACAAGGAACTTAGGGTTTTAGGCCATACAGGTCAATGATCCACACAAAGACCCTAGAGTTTATGCTCTACACAAGAGCAAAGGTCAACACACAACACCTAAGTTTTATGCCCTACACAAGAGCAAAGGATCAACATAAGGAACCTAACTTTTAGGCCACACGAGCTAAGGACCTACACTAAGTACCTAAGTTTATGCCCTACATAAGAGAAATGGTCAACACACAGCATCTACATGTACTCTCCCATCGAAGGCCTCCTATGAGAACTTAAAAGGGGTGAGAAGCACCTTTGACCCAAACCTACAAAAGGAATGATCAAAAGGGTCTCTGGACTCTAATGACTTACAGATAAGTAGGTGAGTCCCATTCAGTACGTTGATGAAGATCTTCTCCTTGTTGATGAAAATTCTTCAGCTCCCTTAATTCGCAACACTCGATGATGTACCAATAAAGGTGACGAGTTGGGTCAAGGTTATCTCGGAATCTACTCTAATAATAATACCTATTAAAGCAATGGATAGATTCCAAGGTCTTAGGCATTCAAGGGATCCCAGCTCAATGATTAACCATGAAGGTGGTAATTGGATGATCCTTGAATGCGAAAGTTCATTCCCTCAATCCACTCTATTAAATATCAATGATGAGGGTGGATTGAAGGATGAACTCCCATGAGAAAAAGGGGTTAGGGTAGATGATATGTAGTTACTCTCTCAAAGCTCGCTCTCTTTTTCTCACTACAACAACCAAGAACAAGCTCTCCTTAAATAGAAAAAAAGTTCCAACGGTAATAAAGATGTCAGATTCTAACTGAGTTCAATATCATCGGGTCTACTTTGATATCATCGAACATATACTTTTGATGTTACTGAAGCAAGGTTCGATGATATAAACTCCACTGAAGTATATACCTGAAACTTTTTGCCTGAGGATCGATGTGATCGAGTGAGCGTCTATGTCATTGGAGTTTGAATTCCAACTTCATCGACAATCTGTTCGATACATCGATCATTTCTACATGATTTTCAAAAGAGCTTGCTGGATAATCTTTGATAGATTTCAATGATATCGAGCAAATATCAATTTCATTGCTATTTGAATTTCGATCATATCGAGACATCATCGATTCCTCGGTCATTCTCATATGGTTTACCTTGCAGGATTTTTGGAATAGTTTTGTCCAGATTCGATCTCATTGATATATCTTCGATATCATCAAGATTTGAAATCCGATGACATCGAGTAGGGTTTCGAGTCCTCGATCTTTCTAGGTGATTTTCCTTTGAGGCTTGCTGGTAAAAAACTTAACCGAATTTGATGATATCGAACTCATCTCGATATCATTGAAGCTTGAATTCATATGATATCGAAGATGGCTTGATTACTCGAGCAATGTCAGGACATTTTCCCAAAGTTGCTAGATAAAGCTCAAGGAATTTTGATATCATCGATTTTCATTTGATTTGATCGATATTTGAATGACGATATCATCCAAATGTTTTTCGATTTATCGAACATATTGTCCAAAATACTTTGTGGTTGCTGGACATAGAATGACCAAATTCGATGATATCGAGTGGTTGTCGATATCATCGAATGTCGATATCATCGAATGTGAGTGTTCGATGCCATTGATGAGTACTCGATATTATCGAATACAGTCTGAAAAACTTGGAAGATTTTCCGGTTCTGATATTCAAGTTTACAGACATATGATCTTAGGTTGTTTTAATGTTTTTAAAGGCTTCATATACCCGAGTGTTTTGGGACATGGGATGTGAGGCTTAATTTACCTTTGACAAGCTCGGAGTGCACATCCAATTGAGGCAATGACTTAAACGATCTTCTTTGGGGCTAACTCGACTCATTGAATCAATCCTCACACTAATCGACAAACCAGGGAACTTTCAGAAAGTGCCTAGAACAACTCAACTTGGGCTGAAAGCCAAGTGCTTGCAATGCGCGAATCCCGTTGGCCGAAATCTGAAACTTAAGTGAAATAGACATTTTGCTCTTTTGTAAAGTTGTTGCTTTCCGACTGTTAGATCACAACCAAACTTGAGGCATGAGTTAATGATATTTTTCTACTCATATCCATATAGCCGCTGCCTCGATCGACCATCGGTGACCGTTAAACAGACTTTTAATTATATCCGTTGATTGACACATCCAAATGGTAAGCCGATCATATCCATACATTGATCATCATTAGGGCCAACTATGCTACGGTGTATATCAACCCTTACGCCCCATAATGGACTCCAAAAGTTAAAAACAAACCCCCATAGGGCTTGTATAATGAAAACATAGGTCTTAGGGTCATTTGCACCACATTTAACACTATAAATACCCATTCACTCCACACCCCCCTCCCCTTAAGAATTTTTCATAGAAATTGAGGAGAAAGAAAGAAAGGGAGGAAGAAAGGGAGAAAGAAAGAAAAAGAGAAAGAGAGTAAGAGAGAAAGAGAGTGAGGTCCTTGGTGTTTGCTTGCATCGAAATCCATTTGACACAACTTAAGCTATTACCGTTTTTCTTTCTCGAATCCACCCATACACACGATCGGAGGTAATAAATGATTCCTACTTCACGTTTAAATTATATAGCTTATATTAGACTATATGAATATTACTTAAGATTTCTTTGATTTGATTAGGATTTTGTGTTTTTCCCTAAAACCCCAACCTTGGATGCTTTAAGTCGGATGAATCATTGCAAAGGTAGGAACTATTAACCCTAGGTTACCTTTTATCGACCCCTAAGAGTCCAGATAATGATCACGGGCAGCGATCTACGCTTAAAAAAACTACTATGCTGTTTTATTTGAAATGATTTGTAAATGTTCTGTTTTATGAAATTTATTGTAGTCCATGTGTTCGATGAAATGCCTGATCATTCATGTTCTAGTCATTGTTGTTGATTGTACGTTCAATGAAATGCTTAAGTAAAGCTAATATGACATACACTACTCATGTGTAAAACTGTTAGGATTTTATAAATGTGTGGCTCAGCTGATGCTCAAGTGTTCGATGAAATGCCTAAGTGAATTTAGGATGCTAAATACTACGCATGTGTTAATTGTCAGGATTATATAAATGTGTAGCTCCACTAATGCTCATGTGTTTGATGAAATGCCTGTGTGAACTTGAAAGTAATAATATGAAAACATAACGTGGCGATTACTGAGTCGTAGAGACGTATGATTTCTCCCCACCTTGGGAACGTTGACTAACCGCTTGAATTAAGAAACGGCTCGATCCAAGCCGGCCGCATTTGACTTATCCGATCGCCCCGGGTTGAACTTGGAAGACTGACAGTAGCTGGACTACATGGCACGTTTATACCAATATTGGTTGAGCCAAAGTGCACCAGGTCGACCGAACTAGCTCGAAAGTCAACAAATTGTTTGAAGACCTTGGATTAAGTAACCTTGAAAGGAACCTAGAGTACCCACGTTACTACTGGATGAGTCCACTTTGAATCGCAACCAGAAAAGAATCCACGAGACTCATGAGCTAGGCATGGTGGCATGGGACACCATGTCCAAGCTGTCGGCCTACGCTGGGGTGACGAGCCTCCCCGTAGTGACCATTGAGCAACCAAGGAAGCTGTGAGTCAGAGATTCTTAACCGCACTGATAATGCGACTGTCTCGCGTGTGCATATGAGTGACGACTCTTATGTAGATCGAGAACGCCCTCCGCTCGTCGATGAGCCGTCTTATCCTATGTATCCGAACTGTGTCATCCAGGTCCATAGTGATTGATCGGGTCAGTTGGTCGGGCCAGTGTTAGCCTCTTATCGATGGGGGAATTGTCGCATGGGTCATGAACCTGATACTGGATTTTGAGACGCAGGCAAGGAGTGTTTCCGCCACTCCGAGCCCTCAAACCAATTGAGACTAATATACGATGAGGGTACTTTGTTTCCCCAACCCACGGAGTGAATAGAACTGACGAGATGCTTAACTACTGAATTGAATTTCTTGTATTGTAGTGGTTAGGAAAATGTTCATGCCACAACTTCATATTTATTGAATTGATAAGATTCGTTTGAATTTGTTGTTTCCTTGATATCCTTACCTGTACTGATTGAATTGATAACATGTGTAACTCATTGTTAATGGTACCACTGAGTTGATCACTCACTCCCATTCTAGGATGGTGTTTTAAAACACCAACCAGATAACCCCTTAGATGCAGGTACTACTGAGGTAGATGCACTCGACAATGCATATTTGGACCAGGAGGCAGAATTCTCGTACTTCCAGCTCTCCAATGGGCCGACTTAGCCTACGTGTTACTCGTCTTCCTTTGACATCCGTGTTGGGCTTGGATACCCCATTCTTTTGGACATATTCTTTTGAGCACGTTAGTTGTATATTGGGCCTGGATGTAGGCCCGTAGTCCAACTTGACGTATTTTGGTTTGAGAAATTTAGACGTATTCCTTAGAAAGGTTTAGATGCATATCCTTGATAATTCTAGTTTAGTCACTCTAAGCATTTTAAATCCGTAACTCGTTTATATGAGATCACTTAGATGGATGATCATCCTGTGATAAGTTCTCGATCGTGCTCCCTGCCCAAAGGGGCGAGATTAACACCAGGAACCTTGGGAGTCGAGGACTACCTGACTCCTGAAATTTTGGGATGTTACACTAGAGTACTCATAAAATTCAGGTAATGGTGTATGGCTAAAATGCACCGAACTTTAGAATCACTTGTAGTGAAAAACTTGTGTGAGTGGCATGTACTTGCGATTTACATCAAAAGGAATTAGGTTCAAGTCTACGGTGTCACTTGATTCCTGTAAATTTGTCTTGCTTACTCTAATATTGCTTCAAGTCTATGGTGACACCGGTACTATTGCATAACTCTTCCATCTTAATCTGAAATGTCATAAATTTTGAAATATGTGGGGGATTGTTATATTTTAAATTATTTAAAAATAATTTAGTATTTAAAAATTTCCATCGGGACGGGCCGTGGTAGTGGCCATAGGTGAGCATGTACCCTACGGATATGTCTTTTCACACAAGTCCGAAAGATTGTATCCTTTCATATTTTGTTTTGAAAAGTTGTGTCTTTTTAAGCATAAGGGTTGCACCACTTGAGGTTAAACCCAATAGTTACAACCATTTTTTAAAGGGTGTCTCTACACCTTTGAGAGTTGAGAGTGTATTCTCAAAGTGATCTATATATAGACTTCATCTCATCTGTTTTTTTTTTTTTTTTTTTCATGGTTTGAGCCTGCATGCATAGAGTGAGTACACTGCTGGGACCGGGTCATAGTCGTTGTATCCTGAAGGTCGATGATTCTAAAAACCTGTTCCACTTAAGATGATGTCCAAGGGGATAAAATCCGAGTGGCTCACATCATGCCTCGACTTCTATGGCAGGATAATTTTTCTAACTTTCTTACTTTAATTTTACAATTTAAATAATTTTCCAACGTCTAATCTCCTACTGGCCTTTCCGGCACTGGGGGAGTAAAACATATCGTCATATTCTCACGTCTGTATCTACCAAGTCATGCACTGACTTTGGAGACGACTCTTGTCCATCCATTTATAGGATGTTGGGATTTTAAGTTCCATAGCTTCGTGAGATGAGAAGGGCTGGCTATAGTACACCTTCCATGCATGGATTGATGAAAAGGTCCATGCCTATACCTCAATCTCATGCCCTGCTTGCCTTTTGCTTATGGTGCATACATCTCTTGTGTTTGGTGGAGAGATGCAAAGCTCAAGCAATCGGTAATGCTACGACAGACCCATCTGAAGGTATGCATCCTTAGAATCTCTCTCTTTCTCATGAAATTATTATTATTATTATTATTATTATTTTCTGTTAGCTTGTTAGTTATTTCACCTTAACAAGAACTCTATTTTCTCTTGTTTTGAATCTTTTGATTGAAACCCAACTGCAATCGCAAACATCCATGGTGTGGGCCACCAGATTTTTGTGGATCGAGTGGTGCAATTTCTTAGGCTGAGACCCATCCATACTGTGGACCACCAGATGGATGGCTTGCATCTTCCATACACCACATGTATAGGGTTGGAGCCGAATTATTTTTTAAATTTTTTTTTTTTTTTTTTTTTCATGTTTTCTTGGATCCGAAAATGGTGTTGAGTTGCTTACCAGATGGACTAAAGAAATGATACATTTTTATTTATTTATTTATTTATTTATTTAAATTTTTACACACGCACACACACCCCCACACACGCACACACTCACTCCTTACACGTTTGGGAATTTCACCCCCTATGGACACTCGAACCCTGGAACGGGAGTTGAAACTCCCAGGAATCTACCACCCGTCCAAGAGTAAGGATCCATAGCAGTACTACAAGTGCGAAGATCACATCAGACCATTCTAGCCATCGGATCAATAGCCTATAAAATGGATGAACAAGATCATTTAAACAGAAGGAGGTCTAATCAACAATCTGAGCCATCTCTTTGTTAGGGCCCCTTATACGAGAATTAATTTTATCATGCAATCTTAACCATCCAATGTCCGTGAAATGTGCACCGGACCTAATGGACGGTCTGAGTAAAACAATTGGACCGTCCAATTGTCCTGATGCAGCGCCAAAGTTTTTAATTTATTTAAGATAAGATCTACCGGTCATTGGATTTGCATATCCAATCCAGTCCATATGGTATATACAGAAGTATACTGAGAGCCGAAAGCATTTAGGTGTCTTTGGCATGATTGGGTGTCCACCAAATCCCAAGCGACTGCATCCATGAACAAGGAAAGATGCTTAGGCTGCGTTGGATGCCATTATGGGATTGGATTTTGCACTAATTATTTTAACTGTCCCAGTTATTTAATTGGTGGGTATCAATTAGAAGAATGGAAATAAAAAAAACATCAACCGTCCAAATTCAACTAGAAAAATAGGATGAGAAGGATCAGTTCTAATTTCAACCAATTTTCAATCGACAATGGGATTCTCGAATTTAATGGTCGAGATTGGCTCAATTGGAAGAATGGAAATAAAAAACATCATCGGTCCAAATTCAACTAGAAAAATAGGATGAGAAGGATCAGTTCTAATTTCAACCAATTTTCAATAATTGACAATGGGAGCCTCGAATTTGATGGTCGAGATTGGCAAACACGTACATTATGTACAGTGAATGATATACCGAAAACTTAAAAATGGTCTATTATCATGTGGCTGAGAGTGATTCAGATTTTCAATTTTACTTTCCATTGACTTATTCAAAATAATGCAGTGGACTGCATATGTTCTGGGTGTGGCCGCCCACCCACGTGACCATGTCCGATATCAACGTTTTAAAGAATCGGACAAGAGAATCCACGGTCCACGCGCATGTCATAGGCATCTCACCTTCACGCAACCTATGAGCCAAAGTGGCAAAAGGGCATGCTATCCTAGCCATCTATCGAATTAAATTTATTATTTCGAACGGTCTGGCACAAATCTCATGCCATTTAGTTTATCAATTTTACCACAATTTACATGAAAGATCTATGGATAAAATTTTGGCCAAGTTTTCTAATAAAATTGTGGCCCACCTTGATTAGAAAACAGCCTAGTTTCTTTGCTACGGGAATTCATGTTGGGGCCTGCGTTATTTATGGCTTGGATCTTATATTTATATACTATATAGTATGTTGTCAATATCTTAAAATTGTCTATAACAAGGTCTTTGTCAATGAGACGGAGAGACCACTCAATTCCATCGGTCAGATGCCAGGAAAATTTGGAAAATCCTAATTGATTGTTGTACAATTTTGGAAGCCGATGGCATCGATGTCATCGCTAAGTCTTCGATGCCAGCGAAGGTCCTATTGAAGGTGTACGCAGAATTGCAAAAGTGCTCGATTTACTTTTAATTTCACTTTTACTTTTAAGGAAAGATTAGGGTTTTTTAAGATGTTCCTAAGGGTTCAAGGGCATAGGTTTCAAAGGAGATTCAAGGAGTTGTTTCGAATCGGTAAGATCATCTATGTCTTATAATATTGCTTTCATAATGCATTACTCATCGCTTTGTACCGTGGTTTTTTCCGCGATTTTTTTTTTTTTTGTGAGGGTTTTTTTCGTGAGGGTTGTTTGGGTTTGTTTGTACGATTGTGCTTACTTTACTTGATTTTGCTCTGTGTGTTTCCATGGTTCCCGATAAGTGGTATTAGAACCAACGTTGGGAAGTAGATCGAGTCTGAAATCAAGGTATCAATGACGTCTAACATGAAGTTCGATGTAGAGAAGTATTATAGTAAAAACAAATGAACTATGAAAAGTTAAGATGAATGGTATCCTAGTTTAGCAAAGTTTGGAAGATGCACTCCTTGAAAAGTGACCAAAAACTAAGAAAGAAGATGAATAGAACAACTTAGATTAAAAGGCTAATAATTCAATCCAGTTGTGTCTAACAGATGGGCCCTTTATAATGTCGTGAGAGAGGAAACTACATCAGATACATGGATGAAGCTAAAGGGTTCAAGTGTCAAAGGCATATATGCCGATGATGACGACTTCAAGGACTCATGGGTTAGATGCCGAGAAGGTCACCCGATGACCTACATATGCAAGATGGGTTCCTTTTCAAAGGGAATCGACTGCACATCCCCAAAAGTTCGTTGAGGAGCTAGCAGATCCTCCAAGAGCTACATGGAGGTAGCCTTAGTGAACACCTTGGACGGGACAAGAAGCGAGCTGTAATAGTACCCTCGATTTTTGCCAACCTGGAATTAGACGTCCTTAGGCAATGGGTCGATCATAACACCTTACTGACTTCTCAGAACTCAATCCCGAAGTCTCAAATCCCCTCTTCAACCCATTTTTTTCAAAATCTCACCTTTCACCACCTTGTTCTTCAGATTTTTCTAAGTACTTTCACATTAGACACAAATCATAAAGTTTAAATGATAAAGAACAATACTTAAACTAAAACTTATTGTAAATAGTAAATACATAAAAAAAAATGGGCTTTTGACCATTAACCTTATGGAATCTCACAAAATGAATAGGTTTCTTGGAAAGATCAGCCTCTCCTATCCTAGGACCTTATTCTGTCATAATTACGGTAGAATTTAGATAAGTACTAAACTAAATTAATAGTGGAATTAGCTCGAACTACTTTAAATACGAACTGCAAGATCCAAAACGAGTAGAATCGTTAACGCTACATTACCTAAAAACTTAGGATCAATCTCTAAACCCAGTTGCTCTCGGGAGCACTTTGAAACTCCGTATTGGACCTGGACTGCACGTCGAAAGTCCGATTACTACAAAACTATATAGTTATGACCGCCTTACTGGGCTTGATGACCAACTCAAAAATCAAGTCCTAACAATATCCAGAAACACACAACTTGAGCT
The DNA here is from genome assembly GCA_030180095.1 of Magnolia changhungtana. Lineage (NCBI taxonomy): Eukaryota > Viridiplantae > Streptophyta > Magnoliopsida > Magnoliales > Magnoliaceae > Magnolia > Magnolia changhungtana. The sequence goes on from JASAUF010000360.1 coordinate 2,377,064, forward strand.
CAAAGCAAAGTGTGTGAGAAACGTGAATATCTTTAGAAAATGTACTCACCTCGGATCAGGAAAATTTTCCAGCACAGGTCAGTGTACTTTGTGACCCTGATCGAGTGGCGATGACCGTTGAACTGAAACTGGTCCGTTACGGTCGATCTATAAATCCAATCGGACCGAAACCTTAACTCAACCTAGATTCAATGTTAGAGAGCTTAAGTTTGATCGCATGCAGAAAGGGGGGCACCCGAAGTGCTCCGTTGGACAGAAACTGTCGTCCTTTGGCTATAACCTAAGTATACCTTGGCCCTGAGGCCATTCTCATCAGTTCTGGGCCTATATAAGGGCCTTAAACCCTCTCTCTCCCTTCACATACTGTAACGCCCCGAAAAATCGGGGGTCATGCATAGACTCGACTCCCGAGTTCCCGAGTGTCACTTATCATGCATTTATGGTTTTTATGATTAATCAAATTTAACTGCGCAATTTGGAATTACTTGAAGCATGAAGCACAATCGCACCAGTCTACTGAAATGAAGGAAATCTCACAAATATACAGGTCCAAAAATAATAAAGGGTCGCCCAAGGCGTTGCCCAATAGGATAATGAAAAAAAAAGATATATCCAAAAGACTAAAGCAGAGCCCGTGGCTCAGCAAATCCAAATTCAGCCCGATCAAGCCAATGGAGAGCCGCCCATCAGTTGAAAGTAGGAGAACTCGTCCTCCTCGAGGGTAGCATCGCCATGCTCCACCTGCTCTGCATCCCCTGCATCTATGAGAGAGCCTGGTTGGTGTTTTAAAACACCGTCCCAGAGTGGGAGTGAGTGATCAACTCAATGTAACTATTAGTCTCAAATTATTACAAACATCAGTTATATTATGAGTTTAATGAAAAGCAATCATTCACAGTCACTAAACTAATCTTATTAATGTGCATGCATAATGGATGAAATGATGCATGCACTTGCTACAACTCTCCCTCAAGTGACTCCATCTTATGATCGCATATGACAATACTCCCTCAGAGCGACCTCGACTGCCGAGTCGCCGACTTAGCTAATGCGATACAATGATATGTTAGCCAAGTTCTTAGTTAATTCCGTTCATCCAGCAGGTTTGGGAAACTGATTCACCCCACGTATCAATGCCCTCAACTGGTTGCGGTGCCGAGACCCCTCAATGCGCGAGGCCAGGGCACCATGATCCGTGATCCCGTCGGGTTCCCCATCCCCGACTCCAAGCACATGGGGAGTGCTGAGAGGAAGGGATCGCTCACGGTCACTACGGGGAGGCGCGTCACCCCAGCGTAGGCCGATAACTCGGACACAGTGTCCCATTCCACCATGCTCGGCTCACGAGACGGTGGATCAATTCTCAGTTCACTATCAGTGGGCTAACAACGGTGGTAGGGTGTGCCAAGTTCAATACATGTGTGAGCAATCAAGGTTAACAGACAAGATTGGTTAGTATTAGGCTATACCGCACAAGTTCAGGCAAACACGCAACAGACAACATCAGGTACGGGCAACCCATGTAGTCTAACTACTGCCGCCCATCCGCACTCGCCCCAACCCACTGCCTAGCCCTAGGATAGTCCTACCAACGGGACCATCCTCACTCTCCTCATTTCCTGACCAACCTAAGGGTCAACAAATAGTCACGACATGTTATTCATCATTGTTATCTACTAGCATAGCCGATATAATGCATACATATTCATCACACCCATCTAGAATTCTTCTATAAGCAAGCTAACAACGCATTTGAATAAGGTGCTTGTATATAGTGTGTGTTTGTGTGGAAGTGAAGCACTTCCCGTATCTCATAGGACCAAAATGCGTAAACGTGAACGAGTCATACATGTTATGAGGAACAACATACATGGATCACTAAGATATGAGCATATAAGCATTTGATTTTCTACCTAACCATGTGAGAGACAAACAACATGTTATAAAGAACATTACACACAACTCCATCAAGACATGAACATAAAAAATTCATTATAACCAAGCATATGAGAGGCAAGATCAACATCAAAAGGGAACTAAACATGCAAATCCATACGATTTCAACGAACATGAAATTCTTAGGTTTCCTCTAGATCCTCCAAACAACATCCCATGCATACAAAATCATTAAACTCAAATTATAATTGATGCTAGACCACCTAAGGATAATAGTCCGCACCTTCGGTTCGATGGAGGCTTGAAAATGACCTAAGAGATGTGGATTTCGGGGTAGATCGGCCGGAATCCCTAAGGCGACCACTTGCATATTAGAATCCCAAGTAAATCTCCATCATCACAAGGGTTTCAAAGAAAATAGGGAATGGAGCTTACCTAGTTGCTCAACGAATTAAATAGCGGTTGTGGGGTGAGGTTTCTTCTTGGAAAAGAGGTGTGAAGATGCAAGATTTACTTCCTTGGGCCCCACCTCGATCTAGGGTCCACACTCCTCCTTCTTCACTCTCTCCTACTCCTCCTTTCTCCTCTTTCTCTTCTCCCTTTTTTCTCTTCTCTCTTTCCCCCTTTTCTCTTAGGGCAAAATCGTATGGAGAGAGGGGTGCTCAAAATAAACTCTTTTTATAATTCCAGATTTGGTGCAAATGGCCCCAAGCTTCCACAATTTCCTAAAATAGACCACTAAGACTCCCTATTGGTGTTGGGGTGACCCTAACACCCCTCTGGCCACCAAATTCGGCGTGTAGGTGTCTCATGGCCCGACGAGAGGCCATGCAAAATCTGAGATCAAATGGATGAACGGATATATGATCTGAGTAAGCATTTCCGACCTTTAAGTGGCCCTGTGAGGCCTATTTCAGTGATTGGAATGGTTCTGGTGACCCTTTGGCCATGAAATTTATCGGATAAGTGGTCCATGGCCCGATGAAGGGCCACACAAAATTTGGAAACGATCGGATATGGGGTTTGGTCGTACGAGTCAGATTTACGATCAACGGTTACCGGGCCACGATCGGGTCCCAGATTTTGTGGTGTAGTAAAATACATTAGACCTTCTTCGTAAATTTGAAAACAATACGATGGTTGAAAAGCCCGGAGTCTCATTTTCTTTTATCAGTGCCAGATTTTAACTCAGGCATTGGTGGGGCGCATTGGGCAAGCACCAAATGGTACTCTGGGTGTTCATTGGGTCCGCAGTCCGCGATGGACCATAAGCCCAGTGAGATCTATGATTTTCTAAAGTTTTAGATTTTTCTGACCCTCCTCGGTGGCTGGGTGGCCCACACGGGCTGTTGTTAAGTGTAAATGGGTCATCTGGCTTGGCGGCCCGCACTTGGTCCCATCATAACTAGACTGGTCCACCCCAGTATAAATTAATATTGAGTGATAATGGTCATTAAGTGATTTTATAAGTTAATTAAAAAGAAATTTTAAGGATTTTTGGAAATCCAAAACAACGAAAATTCAGGATGTTACACATATGATCTTGCAACCCTAAGAGAGAAGAGAGCCAAGAGAGAAGGAGAGAGAGAGAAAGTGTGAGAGGAAGTGGGAGATTGTTCCTGGGATCTTTCTCTGCCGCTCCACGTACTTTACCACCTCGTCTGTATCGCTATTCTGGTGATTTTGACTCCGTTAATAGGTAAGAAATCCTAACCCTAATCTATTTTAGGGATACAAGTAGAGTAAATGCTGAAGTAGCTAACCTATTTCATGCTATAGGTTGTCGTTGTGCCGTGGACGAGGACTTAGTGTTTAAACTGAGTTCGTTACAAGTTTACTGGCAAAAAGCGCAGATTATAAACGTTTAGGTTATCGTTTTCAAGGCTTTCAATGTTGGCTAATGATTTATAACTGATTTGGGTGCTATTTCACAAGCTAAATGCGAAGATTCCTTCGCTTTACAGATATATATGAACTATGTTGAGTATAGTGCACTCCATGTGTTAGTTGAAATGATTGAATGCGTATAGAATTTGGATTCGTGTTTGACATGATTATCCGTCGTGGATTTAGGGTTATTGTATGTGCGACAACCCCTTAGCGAAAGCATTTGCCCTAATACATGTTATGGCCAACATACGTCATGTATGTTATAGTGTGTAGTCTAAGTGTTTGTTGAAATGACTAAATGAATATGGAATTATGATTGGTGCTTGACATGATTATTTATTTCTAATGTATGATCTTTGTGCACGTAGTAACTCCTTTGTGAAAGGATTCACTATAATGTGTTTTTAACTTATTACATGTATGTAATATATGCTGTTAAAGTGTTTGATAAAATGCCTGAATGAGAAAATGCTTGATGTGATGTACCTAATGAGGGTGTTGTGTAGGATCCTCAATCTCCTTGTACATAGTTAGAGTTTCCTTTATGCAACCTATCATACTATTATGTGATTTATTGTTGAAATGCCTATGTATGCTAACATATACACTATGTGTTCCTTAAAATGCTTAAACGAGATTTACATTTGATTTTAGTTGTTACATGCTATCTTCGGCTACTACATGCATATACAATTGCTTGGAGTGTGTTTGGGACTATGGTATAGTCCAGGCAATCGGTAATAGGTTCTTATTTGGTGGCTGGGGTGGTTTCGCCACACAGGACGTGTTCGATGAATCTGAGCCGTACTTTGGTTGTCGACAATGGTTAGGCCACAGGAGTGCTTACGCACTTCATGTCGATCAACTTGATATACGCTCGTACCAGTCGAGCTCATCAAGTAACCAAATTGACCTAATGTATGTTTACCATGTATGAACGCTACTGCTTGAACCTAAGGTACCGAACTCACTAGTGGAAATTTCGTTAACCTTGGTACCTCGATCCGCTAAGACTCATGAGTCGGACATGGTGGTATGGGACACCGTGGTCGAGCTGTCGGCCTACGCTGGAGTGACGAGCCTCCTCGTAGTGACCAGTGAGCAACACCTCCTCGCGAGTCTAATACAGTGGTAAGAGACACTGTATTCGAGCTGTCGGCCTACACTGATCAGGTGATGAGCCCTTTATAGTGACCTTAAGCTACTCTCAGACTGCGTTGAGGCGACGAGCTTTTCTGTAGCGACTAGAGTATAAATTAGGCCTACACTGATCAGGTGACGAGCCCTTTGTAGTGAAATAGAACCGCAACATCGTATGATATTTACTAAGACTGACGACCCTAGAATGGATCATTGTTTGTGAAATGATATAAGGGAGGTACCTTAGTTTCTCAATCCTGCTGTATGAAAAGGACTAATAAGAACTTGGTAATAATGCTCATGCATCGTATTGCATGTGCCTTTGGCGTTTGAGTTGAGCACTGAGGAAGTGATTGTATGCCACGACCATGAGATGAAGTTCACAAAGGGAGTGCAGGCGAGGGCATGCATCATTAATACATACCATTCTTGCATTAATTAGAGTACTTAATGATGGTTGATTGTATTGCTTTATCATTACTACTTGACTGAATTGATAACATGTTAACCTTTGCTTTATAGCTCCACTGAGTTGATCACTCACTCCCACGTTCTAGGACGGTGTTTTAAACACCAAATAGACCCTATTGTAGTTTCAGATAATGGCGCAGTTTGTGAGGCGGAGCCAAACTTTAAGGATGATGAGGAGGCATTCTCATATATGCAGTATTCAGGCGGGTTGATATAGACCATTCTGATCGGCGGGGCTTCAGGGTTTATACTTTGTAATGGACCACCACATTTTGACATTTTGTATTTTGAAACAATACTTGCATTAATTTGACCTCGCAACACGTAATACTTTGTGACCTACAGTGGTTTTTACGTTTCATGTATTTCTCTCAGTCTTTCACTTGCGTAATTCGACTGTCCTTGGAGTATGTTTTGTTGTTTTAGCTTAATCTCATTCATGTTTTATGCACTAATACGGACAACATTTAAATCATCATTATATATGTTGCATAAGTGATGTGTTAGAACTCGGGAATTGGGCTCCTACTCGACCCCTGATTTTCAGGGCGTTACACGAGCTCTTGTTAAAGAGCTGTACTACTGGCCACAGTTAGTACGTGATGTGGGTGGAGCGGTGCAGCGCTGTCATGTTTGCCAGGTCTCCAAGGTATAATCTTATAATACAGGTCTCTACACCTCGTTACCTGTACTTAAGGGCCCTTGGGAGGACCTATCAATGGACTTCGTGTTAGGTCTCCCACGAACACAACGTGGCATGAATTCAGTGTTCGTGGTAGTAGATTATTTTTTAAAGATGACACACTTCATCCCATACAAGAAGACCCTCGACGCGACGCATGTGGTAAATTTATTCTTCAGAGAGGTCGTGCGGCTACACGGGGTCCTCGAGACTATCACTTCTAACCGCGATACGAAGTTCATTAGCGACTTTTGGCGAACTTTGTAGAACCACTTCGATAAACGACTTCAATTCAACAGTGCCTACTACCCATAGATCGGCGGGCAAATTGAAGTTGAATTACATGTTGGGGAACCTCATTCGATGTATTTCAGGAGAAAAATCGAAGTAGTGGGATTTAGCCTTGTTTCAAGCGAAGTTTGTATTCAACAACATGGTAAACTGCTCGATAGGGAAGTCCCCGTTCCAGGTTATTTATGGTCGAGTGCTTCGCCATACAATTGACTTGGTCCCTTTCCCCAAGCTCCCAGGTATGAGTATTGCAGTAGGACACATGTTAGATAGGATCATGGGTATTCATGTTGAGGTATAAGATAAGTTATACGCTTTGAATAACAAGTATAAGGAGCAAACCAACAAGCATCGCCGACAAAAAATGTTCTGAGGTAGGCGACCAAGTTATGGTCCATCTACACGAGGAGTGACTTCTGATCGGGACGTACAACAAGTTAAAGAATAAGAAGATTAGACTGGTGTCAATCCTTCGAAAGATTAATGACAACGTTTACATTGTTGATCTTCCGGATGATATGGAGATCTCGCGGATTTTCAACGTCGCAAATCTGACTAAGTATCATGAACCAAAACAGGATGAGAACTCGAGGATGGGTTCTTTCAAAGTGGAGGAGACTGATGTAGAGCGGGTTGCGGATAATGTCATGGCCAAGATGGACCAGAAAAGGCCCAATCGGAGACAAAGATGATCAGACCATCAGAACTTAAAACAGAAGTATCTCGTAAATTGGAATGAGTGATCAGACATAAAATATATGATTTTGAGGTAGGACGAGCTACTTTAACCACCCAACCCCTGGGTTGCACAAGCTGGATTTGCAAAATACCATTAGATCGACAGTCGTTTCCCTGTTTTAATTCCATTTTTACTATAGATGATAAGTTTTTGTTTGATTATAACTCTTCATCCATTGGGATTTAGGAGTTGCTCCCAACATGAAAAGTGCTTAGAATAATTAGGAGAACAGTATGGTGAAGCCAAATACGACACTTACTATTTTTGGCCAAAAACCTCGCCCACTAGTGGACATCACGACAGTCTATAAATCGTAAGTTTACTATTTATGGTAAGTCGTCATTTCTAAGAATTTTAGTTGTAGTTTGATTCCGAAATTTCTTCCATGGCTTAGTATCCCCATTTAAAAGGTTGTAGACTTGTTTATTTTATTCATTAATTAATTTTAAATTTTATAAAATTTATTTTTTATTTTTCTTGTTCTTTTTCTCGTGGATTCAAGAAGTCTCGGTGAGGAGTCTATAGAAGTTCCGTGGATTCAGAACAGTTATCCCCTAGTGGAAGACGATGCTCGACCTCACGTTATTCCCTGCGTCGTATAGTCAGGGTTAGGACGTCACATACATAAATACAAGAAAAATTACATTGAAGACGCTTCCCTTCTATGCCTTTTTCTTTTTTGTTGGCCGAAAACTTAGGTTATGAAAGTAGATTTTTAGGGTACGGAAAGAGGGTTTTGTTGTGCAGCACACCAATGACGCAGTGAGCCTAGATCCAATCTCAGGCCTCACCCACAAACGATAAACGGGAAGAAATATAAACTAGAAATGAATAAAAGCATTCAAACAAACCCCAAGACAACATATATGTGGAAAAACCCCAAACTAGGGTAAAAAACTACGGATGCAAAATTCCACTATGAAGAGAAACGAAGATTACAAGGCAATATACTAATCTCTCCCTTGGAAGTACAGAGAAAATCCCTTGCCCACACCTTAGAAATATTTTTTAATATTCACCTTAACCCTAGAATAGCCCTAGGGACCCCAATTTATAGTTTTGGCAACTTTCCTTTCGCATCCCATTTTCGAAAGGACTTGCGACACGAAATCCGCACAACCTCGACTAGTCGTGGACGGCCCCAGATGTGGTTCCACTTCTCAACAATCTCCTACTTGGAGGCACATTGCCATAAACCTTTGTCTTCTTCATCCAGAGTGCACCACCTCCCCGTCTTCAAGCCTGAAGACCAATCAAAGCTGAACAGAGCTTCAGCTTCTCCCTTGTGACCGCCTTGGTCAGCATATCCACAGAATTCTCACTTGTATGAATCTTCTCCAGAGTAATTGATCCATCTTCCAGTAACGAACGCGGGAATGTGATATCTGATGGCAATATGCTTAGTCCTTGAATGAAATGCTGAATTCTTAGCCAAGTGTATTGCACTCTGACTGTCACTGTACAGCTTGCAATCTGCTTGCTTCTTATCCAACTCTTCCATAAAACCTTGCATCCACACCATCTCCTTGTATGCTTACATGTAGCAACATATTCTCGCTTGTTGACCTTGATAGATACTATCTTTGTCAGAATCGAGAGACCCAATCGATCGCAAAGACTACCTGAGTAAAAACATAACCCGTAGTGCTTCTTCTGCTGTCGGCATCTCCTGCCAAACCTGAATCTATGTAGCCTTGTAACTTAATTTTCGATCCACCATAACACAGCCCTATGTGCTTAGTACCTACCAAGTACCTAAGGATCCACTTTACAACTTCCCAATGTTCCTTCCCAAGGTTGTTCATGAACCTGCTAACAACTCCAACTAATTGAACAATGTCTGGCCTCGTGCTCACCATAGCATACATGAGACTCCCAATAGCTGACGCGTATGGGACTTTAGCCATGTAGTCCTGTTCCTCCTGTGTCTTTGCACCTTGCTCCTTAGATAGCTTGAAGTGGTTGGCTAATGGAGTGCTAACTGGCTTAGCACCTCCCATATTGAATCGATTAAGTACCTTGGCTATGTACTTTGCCTGTGACAAAAATAATTTCTTGTTTTCCCTGTCACGCTTTATCCTCATGCCTAAGATTTATTTTGCAGCTCCTAAATCCTTCATGAAAAATTCTCTAGACAAACTTGAACCGGCCACAAGCATATCATCAACGTACAGAAGAAGAATGATGTATGACGTATCAAACTTCTTCAAGTAACAACAGTGGTCTGCATGACATCTCTTAAAGTCGTTTTCCGACATGAAACTGTCGAAATTCTTGTACCACTGCCTCGGGGCCTGCTTCAGGCCATATAAACACTTCTTCAGTCTACACACCTTGTTCTCCTTTCCTGGTGCCACGTATCCTATCGGCTGATGCATATATATCTATTCTTCAAGGTCCCCATGAAGAAAGGCTGTCTTAACATCTAGCTGCTCTAGATATAAGTCCTTTATAGCCACTATACTCAAGACCATGCGAATCATAAACATTTTCACCACAAGTGAAAATATTTTAGTGAAATCGATACCTGCCTTTTGTTAAAACCCTTTCATAACCAGTCTAGCCTTGTACCGTTTCGAACCATCGTGCTCCTCCTTCAATCTGTAAACTCACTTGTTATGAAGAACTTTCTTACCTTTGGGTAGAGTGACTAGCTCCCATGTATGATTAGACTCAAGAGAGTCCATCTCCTCATTCATGGCTTGCTCCCACTTAACCCGTGTATCTGACTGTAATGCCTCTTTAAAACACTCTAGCTCACCATTATCGGTCAGTAGTAGATAATATAAGGAGGGTGAATATTGGACCGTGGGTCTCTTCTCCCGAGTAGACCTCCTCACAACTGGTGTATGTGGCTCTGCCTCATAATGCTTCTGTGCATGATCATCCTGTGACGTTGTAACACCCGTGTCCGGTAACTCTTCTAACTCTACGAATTTCTTTTCTTCGGCCTTATTTTCCTACACTGTCCTTATGCATTACTTTTTTATTGAAGACTACGTCCTTATTTCTGATGATTTTCCTATTTTCTGCATCCCAAAACCTGTAGCCAAAATCATGCTGCCCGTAGCCTATAAACGTGCACCTCCTGGACTTCGCATCCAGCTTGTTTCTGTGTTCTGCATCAATGTGAACATATAAAGTGCAACCGAACACTCTGAGATGTGCAAGGTTCACTTCTTTCTCAGTCCACGTTTCTTCTGGTAGCCCACTATCCAATGGTGCTGAGGGACTTCTATTGATGAGATATGTGGCAGTATTCACAGCATTTGCCCAAAAGGTCTTGGGCAACCCTGCATGTAACCTCATGCTCCTGGCGCGCTCAAGGATGGTCCTATTATTGCGATCAATCACACCATTCTGCTGCAGTGTCCCTGGAATCATTTTCTGATGTTTGATTCCATTTGCTGCACAATACTTCTCAAACCTCTTATCACAGTACTCTCCTTCATTATCAGATCTGAGACACGTTACTGTTTTACCTATCTCATTTTCTACCATAACTCTCTACTTCTTAAATACATCAAATACATCAGATTTATGCTTTAAGAAATAAGCCCACAATTTTCTACTAACATCATAAAAAAAAGTAACAAAATAACATGAGCCACCAAGAGATAATACTTGTGCCAGTCCCCACACATCAGTGTGTACAATCTCTAACAGATGTGTCTTTGGAGCGCGTCCCGTCTTCTTGAAGCTTACCTTCTTCTGCTTGCCATACATGCAGTCCTCGCAAAATTCCAAGTAAATAGACTTCAGCTCTGGTAGCTTTCCTTTCGACAATAGCACTTTTATCCCCTTCTTACTCATATGTCTCAACGTTTGATGCCATAACTGCCCATTCACTCCAGTTGATGCGACTGCAAGTGAACTATACGATCTTGAAGTCACGTATAAAGTACCTTCCTTTTTGCCTCGAGATATCACTAAGCACCTTTTGTGATCTTCCAGGAATCACTGGTGAATGTCGTCACATAACTAGTATCGGCCAATTGCCCCACAGAGATCAAGTTACGTTTCAAACTAGGTACATGTCTGACATCCTTCAATTTCAAGACCATTCTGTCTTTCTGATTTACATGAACATCCCCCTTTCCAACAATACTGCACGGCTCATCATCACCCAGGTAGACTCTCCTAAAGTCACCTGACACATAATCACGCAGAACTTCCTTACACGAAGTGGCATGAAACGAAGCACCCGAGTCTATAACCCAAGACTCATTTCTCGCATCAAGAGATAAGATCAATGCTTCTGTGTCACTCTCTTTAGATAGATTCATTGAATCCTTTCTGCCTTGAGAGTTTCTTTCTTGTTTCTTGAGCGCCCTGCAATCACATTTCATGTGCCCCTTCTTGCCGCAATGCCAACACCTGTTTTTGTCTTTCGGTCCATTAGACTTCTTCCTCAACTTAGAACGCCCGTGTTTATTGCCTCCTTTGTTCAGCGATTTTCCTTTTCCTTCAACGTTTAGAGCATTCCTTGAATCCCCTGAAACTCCTGATGCCTTCTTTCTAGATTCTTCGCTGAGAATTAAACCGGCTACACTATCAAATTTCAGCTTTGTTGATCCTGAAGAATTGCTCACAGCAATCACCAAACCATCCTAGCTGTCTGGCAAACTGGATAAGATCAATAATGCCCTGACCTCATCCTCAAAAGCAATGCCAACAGATTCCAACTGGCTCGTGAATATATTGAACTCGTTTAGATGTTCAGCCACGCTCCCACCATCTAACATCTTCATGTTGAATAGTTGTTTCATAACATGAACCTTGTTGGATGCTGAGGGCTTTTCATACATGATGGTTAGGGCTTCCATTAATTCTTTTGTTGTTTTTACCTTGGATATATTGAATGCGACACTCTTAGACAAAGAGAGTCGGATCGTTCCTAAAGCCTTCCTATCCAGTAAAAACCATTCATCATTTGTCATTTTTTCTGGTTTCTTCTCTTTTCCTCCTATAGGAATATAGAGGTCCTTTTGATATAGATAATCCTCCATCTGCATCTTCCATAAGGCAAAGTTTGAACCATCAAACTTCTCAATTCTAATTTTTCTATCTTCTGCCATCGCTCCCAATAGAACTAAACCAATAGCTTTGATACCAGTTGATGCGCAGCACACCAACGATGCAGTGAGCTTAGATCCAATCTCAGGCCTCACCCACAAACGATAAACAGGAAGAAATATAAACTAGAAATGAATAAAACATTCAAACAAACCACAAGACAATATATATGTGGAAAAACTCCAAACTAGGGTAAAAAACAATGGATGCAAAATTCCACTATGAAGAGAAACGAAGATTACAAGGCAATATACTAACCTCTCCCTTGGAAGTACAGAGAAAATCCCTTGCCCACACCTTAGAAATATTTCTCAATATTCATCTTAACCCTGAGACTCCAATTTATAGTTTTGACAACTTCCCTTTCGCATCCCAGTTGCGAAAGGACTTGCGACACGACATCCGCGAAACTCCTTTCGCATCCTAGTTGCGAAAGGACTTGCGACACGAAATCCGCGAAACTCCTTTCACATCCCAGTTGCGAAAGGACTTGTGACATGAAATCCGCGCAACCTCAACTGGTCGTGGGCGGCCCCAGATGTGGCTCCACTTCTCAACAGGTTTTGGATGAAAATACCCCTGGGTTTTAGGGTAAAGCAGTTGAAAAAATTAAGGGTATTTTCATCTTTATGGGTTCATTTATATGGGTAGAGGTCTAGTTTGGTAAGTAGGCTTTGTTTTGGTCAAATAAAGAAAGGTGCACGGTGGGTTGCGTATATAGTAAAAAAGCTCCCTAAATACAACGTAACTAGTGGAAATTGCAAATGGTGTAAAGTGAGGGCCGTTCCGTCCATACAAAAGTATAAAAAATCATTCCTATGAGTAGCTGACGGCAAGCAGTCTAACGTTTAAAGGTAAAAACAAGCACATTTTGGAAAATAGTTTAAACGTTAGAAATTTTTGGTAAATAATCTAAAAAGGCAAGTGATCATTTGGAAAATTTCCATTTTTTTTTTTTTTTTCATATTTACCTTTTATTCTAATGGAGAGAATTATCATTTTTGGTATTTGTAATGGAGAGAGAGAGAGAGAGAGAGTCACGTTCACCGAGTGACTTGGGTGCAAAGAGTATATACAAACATCATGGCGGCCCCACAGAGCTTTGGGGTTAAAGGGGCCGTCGATCAGGCAAGTTACGCTCGTGCAAAATTCACGCACCAGGAGGGCGTTCTCCAAAAACCAATATAGAAGGGACTCAAAGGAGAGATTTGCTAAGCGCATACAAGCGTGTAAAATAAAGGTCATGTCCACTCCACACACGTGCCATCATGGCTCGTATCTGCTAGATCCAATCCATCCATCAGTTTTATCCTACCTCGTCCACGTTTTATTCCAAAAATAAACGTTGTCAACTGAGAATGTGGCCCAAAACAATCGGATTGTTTAGAGAATTTCATCCAAGTTTTTCAGAGCAGTATTTTGTTTTGCTGTATGTGGCCCACCTGAGTAGTAGATCAACATGACTCTTGAGCTAGGACGTTAATATATTGGTGCCGATCTGATGGCCTATTGTGCCATGCTGGCACGGCGTGTACATGAGTTTTTTGCGGGAACGGATGGACGCAGATTTCCTGCAAAAGCGTTTCGCACGAAGTTACTGGGCTGGGAACATAAGTGGGGCAACGTGATGTTTGTGAGACATCCACCCCGTCCATCTGTTTTGTGAACTCATTTTAGGACATACAGCCACAAATGAGCAGGATCCAATACTCAAGTGGGCTAAAAACATGAGGATTTAACGTCCACAGTTAAAATATTCGTGGGATAAAATTTTTGTTTTCAGATCGTCCCAATGGAAATGATGTTATGAACGGTATGGATGGCATGTAAACATCACAGTCGACCCAGGGAAGTTTCAACGGCAGGAATTTCCCTACTTAACTTTTCCTTTAATGCGGCCCACTTGAGTCTTGCATCTCTCACTTTTGGGCTTAAGTCCTCAGGTGAGCTCACAGAACGGATGAACATGGGTTCGATTAGGTGACGCGGATTAGCTACTGACAGGTCGAGTAGGTTTGAGTAGCAAGATTTGCTACTGAAGTGACATCACCAATTTATATGGGCCCACTATGATGTATGTTTTGTATCCACACCATCCATCCATTTGGAGAGATAATTTCAAGGGAAGATATAAAGATTGAAGTAAATACAAACTTGGAGTAGACCCCACCAAAGACGAGTGGGGAGAGTGACGCCCATGGTTGAGATCTTCCTAAGGTCCACCGCTATGTTTATTTGAGATCCAACCTGTTTATAAGTTAACACAAAAGAAGACACAAATATCATCTTGATCGAAAACTTTTATAACCCTTAGAAGTTTTTAATGGTGGGTGTTACTCTCCCCACTCTTCTGTGGTGGGATCTACTCTAGTTTTGAATCTGACTCATTCAGTCTCATTCCTTCAAATGATCCCTCCAAATGGATGATGGATGACATGGATACAAACCATACATCAGGGTGGGGCTTACATAACTCGGTGGGTCGCTGACATCGCTTAGTAGTGAGTCCACCAGTAGCTACTCAACTTCGCAGTAGCTAATCCGCGCCCCACCGGTAGCGGATTATCTAGTGTGCACACACACCAACAATATAGCCGATGTATTGACGTCAGCAAGTTTGGTGGGTTCCATCATGGGGTGTGTTATATCCAAACCATCATCTATTTTTTGAGCTCGTTACGAGGCTTGTTATAAAAAATAAGACAGATCAAAAGATATATTGGACCACACTGCAAAACGCAGTGGGGGATTGAACGTTTACCATTGAAATCCTTTTTGGGTCACAGAAGCTTTGGATCATTATGATATTTGTTTTACCTCTTCATCCAGGCCTTTGTGACCTTATGAATAGATTGGATATAAAATCAACGTTATATATGGTGGACCTACGAATGTTTTAATGGTGAAAATCATTATCCCTGCTGCTATTTGTGCTGTGGTCCAGTTAACCTTTGGATATGATTCATTTTTTGGCCCATGCACTAAAATTATCTTGAAAACTGGATGAACCGTGTAGATATAATAGGTACATTTTTTTTTTTTTTTTAAAATGGAAATCTTCATTTCATATATATAACGGACCCAAAAGGATACAAAGAAATCTTCGGGCCTCCCCGGGACAAAAAGGGCAGGGGCGCCTATCATAAAGAGCAGTCTAATCGACCACGAAAGGAAGCGGAAAAGAAGAACAGGGGGAAACAGCGCCAAAATCTACAAGTTTCCTTGGGTGGTTCTAATGGAACCCAAACCAACTTTGTCTAGGAAAATGAGCCCACACACAAGAGGTGGTAATTCCCTGAACTGGTTGAAGTCAGAGTCAGTCTGGGTCATACTCCCATCCTTTGCCAAGCCATCCACCGGGCCATTCCCTTCACGCTGAACGAACTGGATCAGAACGGAGGATCTACATCTTAAGGAAGAGATGCGGCCAACCCAGGGGCGCCATGCCCACGGTGTCCCTACCTTCCCCGAGAGAAGACCGACCACAACACTGGAGTCTGTTTCAACCTCAATCTTGGTCATATCTCTCGCCAAGCATTGCCAGATTCTGTCATGGAGTGCACGGAGTTCCGCTCTATTATTTGAGGTCACCCCATAACCCCTAGAGAAAGCAAAAAGGAATCTCCCGTCGTCTCCTCTGTAAATCCCACCCCCACCTGCCATGCCTGGGTTACCTCTAGCCGACCCATCCACGTATAATTTTACCCACCCCTGCGCCGACACCTTCCATTTCATGATAGACAAAAAACAATCCCTGCGGATCTGAGTGTGATTGCTGAAAAGGCGACTAGTCCTCCCCCTGGGCTGGGTTATATCGACATTGAGAATAGAGTGAATCCACCACTTAATTCTCGCAACCGATCTGGCTCCTTGCATGGGGATGTTGTCCTGCCTAACCTCATTTCTGGCTCTCCAAAGATCCCATAAAATGAGGATGGGGATAATTCTTCGAGATAAGACAGGCGCTGAACCAGGAGCCGCTGCTTGTTTCCAGTGCATAAGTCAACCTTCAATGGATAGGTGAGGAGTTGGAGAGACCCCACATGCGGCAGAAAAGAAATTCCAGATCTCCCCCGCCACTTGCCCAAAGAGGAACAGATAGGAGATAGTTTCGATCTGGGGCCTACAAGGACTGATGGGGCGACAGCAAGAGCAAGCGGATGCCATCTGGATACCTTTGGATTGGACCCTGTCGTCCACAACAATTGCACCCTGGAGAAGCCTCCACATGAAGACTGACATTTTTGGAGGGAGCTTGTTGAACCAAATCCAGTTCGACCACCATCGAGCCGTAGACGGGGTTCTGATTGAGTTCCAAACTGATTTAATCGTGAGGGCACTTGATGGGTCAAGGGGCTAGAAAACCGACGAGGCCTCCTCCGAGGTAGCTAGACCACGGTGATGAATGATGGAGATTACCTCTTGAGGGATAAGGGAGGGGAATGCTCCCTAAAACATGTTTAATCAGGGTCAATCTGCCCGCCTGAGATAGAAGATGTGCGTTCCAGCCCCTCAGCCTCTTGTTGATTTTCTCCAACAGGAAATGGAATCTAGCTGAAGAGATTCTACCTGAGATCAGCGGCGCACCCAGGTACTGGATATCAGACGCTGCCTTGGAGAAACCCAACACCCTCTCCGTGTTTCTAATTCGCCCTGGAGACCAAGTCTTTGAGTAAATGAAGGTACTCTTGCTGGAATTTATTTTTTGGCCTCTTGAACCCTGAAAAGCTGAGAGGAAAGTCTTAACAACAGAGAGCAATTCGCGACTGTCGTTGACGAAAAGCAGAGTATCGTCTGCGAATACTAGGTGAGAAATGGAAGGGCACCCCCTCTGGAGTTTGAAGGGTTGACACCACCCTCTGACAACCAGGGATTTGAAGCCCCTAGAGAGAACTTCCATAGAGAGAATGAAAAGAGCCGGGGAGAGGATCCCCTTGCTGAAGCCCTCTCGAAGATTTGAAGAAACCCGCGGGCTCTCCATTAATGAGAACCGAAAACCAAACATTGCCCCAATAAGATTCCATGATCGCAATCCACTTATCGCTGAATCCGAATCGCACCATAACTTTCTTAAGAACTCCCCAATTAATTTTGTCGTAAGCCTTTTCAAGGTCCAGCTTGAGAATAACATTCCCTCCTCTGGATTTCCTGTTAATGTTCCTCATAGCCTCTTGGGCCATGACTATGTTTTTTGTAATGCATCTTCCCTGCACAAATTCTCGTTGCTCCAAAGAAATGAGTTTAGGGAGAACTGATCACAAACGAGGTACAAGAATTTTTGAAAGGATTTTATATACTACATTACATAGACTTATCGGCTGATAATCTGCAAAGGAGGTAGGTAGCATGAGGGGACTTCAGAATCAAACAAATCAGCGAGGCAGAAAAATCTCTCGGTATTGAGCCCCCTTCGAGCAAGCAACAAGTTGTCCTGTGAACGTCGCTGCCGACAGTTTGCCAACATACTGAGAAGAAGGCCACCGAAAACCCATCCGGACTAGGGGCCCCATCTTTTGGAATGGCCATTGTCGCTGCTTGCGTCTCTTCCATGGAAGGGGGAGATAAGAGGGCATCGTGATCTTGTTGGGAGAGAAGCTTGGGAATGGCTGCCAAAAGATCCTTAGTTGGAGCAAGCGAATCTGCCTTAAATAACCCCTCAAAGAAATCTGCCGCAGCTGCTTTGATAGGACCTTGCCCCGAGATCAGATTTCCGTCATTGTCCTTGATTGAAACAATGGCAGTTCTCCTTAATCTTTTTGTAGCTGCCGCATGAAAATCTCCTCAATGAGTTGAAGATGGGCTAGTTTCCTCCTGACGGCCAGGCTATCAAGCAAATGGTCCTCCTGAAGCAAAATTTGTGCACGCTGTTCAGCTTGCTTTAACTCCTCTTCAGTTTCCTTGACTTTTGTGAAGATATTCCTGAACACTTCTTTATTCCAAACTTTTAGAATCTGTTTGGTTTTCTTTAACTTGAGTTGCAGGTTGGTCATAGGATGGAAGGAGCAATCTCCATCCCACGCTTTTTTTATGACCTCCTGAAAAGAGGCATGGAGGGCCCACATTCGAAGGAACCGGAATGGCCTGATGGAGGCTGCTGTTGAGGAGGCAGGGATAACAAAAGCGACGCATGGTCCGAGTTAATCCTAGGTAAATAGTGAACTCAGAAGGACGGGAAATCTGCAACCCAACTATCGTTAATGAGGACGCGATCCAATCTGGCCCAGATTCTAGAATTTGCAGCCCTATTATTACTCCAGCTGAAGGAGTTCCCTAAAAACCTTGTGTCGAAAAGATCCGAATGCTTAATGGCGTCAGCAAATTCACTCATGCTGGCACTGTCCACTTCCCTGTCTCTCGGAGGCATCTATAACAGCATTGAAATCGCCTCCCACAGCCCAAGGGCCCATCGTACTTTGGCTTGTGTTCAGTAAATCCTCCCATAGAGTTCTCCTTAGAGCCTTGGAGCAACGAGCATAGACAACAGATAGCTGAATGGGCTCCTTGAAATTCTGCAAACTCACATGAAGCGAAAGTAATTGATTTGAAGAAAAAATGAGGGATACCTGGAGTTGGCTTTGGTGAAAGATCCAGATTTTTCCGCCTTTATCCTCATTGGAGAGGAAGGAGTGGAAACCCAACTTCAAACCAGTGGCCACACGACGATTTTCTCCCATCATCGGCTCCAAAATCGCCACGATTATGGGATTGTACTTCCTGATCAGATTTTTTAACGATCTGATGGTAGGAAGGTTTCCTACCCCTTGGGCATTCTAGATAATGGTGTTAACCATCAGTCACACACCCTGAATTGATGGCCCTGCATTTCAACTTTCGCAATCTGCTATACCAAATCCCTTCTTCAAACCTCTTAACTGTAATTCGACTAGTATTCATGCCTCTTCTTCTTGTGCTTGTATTGTTGGTGGTGCCCAGAGGCCCTTGGGGAGAGATATTCTGAGCTAGATCCTTCAAGGATCGAGGCGACTTCTGCTCCCCCAGGGAGTTTGAACGATTAGTGGTAGGAGTGATAGCCTGATGCACTTGAGCAACTTCTCGAGCATGAACCTCAGTCCTGATTTCTACCTCCTCGTGCCTCTGTATGCCCTCCTGAGAGTAATAAGGAGAAAGGTCGACCGCTAACAGAGCGGGGCCTCCAGGGAAATGGTTTCCCAGACCTTTACACATACTGGCGTCATTCACTCTAGCTGGAGGAGACCTATACTGCTTCAGGGGTTCCATAGCACCCTCCTCTTCTATGTCTGAGTTACCTTCAAAATTAGGCAAATCACCAGCTGACCTGGCCCTAACCCTATGGACTGTCTCAGGTCCCCTATCAGAGGAACAATTTGGACCAACAGGATGGGAGAAAGGGGTCTCCTGAGGGGTAGGAACCACCATGGATAGGGGTGGTGGGGCAGAATCCCTCTGAAGGATCCTTCTAATGGAACAATTCGTTTTATCAGGGTGGATGAGAGGGATCACCTGAGGAGCAGGTACTACCCTAGAGGTGTGGATTGGGACAGAGTCTCTCTGAAGGCATAGCCTCTGGTGATTGACCCTAGTACTGATGAAAGACCCTTCGGAAGCTTCAAGACCTGACTTTGTAAGAGGAACAAACTTCTCATGGATAGGAATACGGAGATTCCCTGAAAAGGAAAGACCTCCCTGGAGGGAGGTAGAACAGGTGTAGGCATTGGGTTGGTGGAGTGGGGATCCAGGCCTCCTCCTCAGCGGAGGAACCCTGATCTGGTTAAGGGAGATATAGGGTTGGAGGGATAGGTAGGACTAAATGGGAGGTTGAGGAGGGGTACCATCAGGAGGGACAGCAAGGTAATCGGGAGAGGCTGGATAGGAGTTAGAGTAAGGTTTATCAGGGTGATAGGTCAGGCTAGGGAGGGGAACTTGGGGAGGATTGGGAGGGGGTGAGATGATGGGTTGAGTAGGGTGAGCGATAGGGTGAATGGTTCCCCGATACACAACTAGGGATAATTAAGGAGCTGGGGTCAAAGGCTTTTCTATAAATAGGTGGTGTGCTTTTCAGGTTGGCTGACCCAGACCTGTAGAAAGTGCTGGAAACCCATTCTTTTGTGGAGATATTGTTCCCATGAGAGGATGGGCGAACTGAGGGCAGCTTTCCTTTAGCCACCTGGTTCTCCAAGGTTCCGACAATGGGGAAGGTGCGCCCATTTACTTTCAGGAATCGCAGGCTATGTAAATCCGAATCAGGTCGAAGCTTAATGAGGACTCTGGCAAAAGCCTGGAATGTACTAAGAGTTGTTGCTCTATCAATTTCTACCACCTCACCAAAGGTGTTAGCAATGGCTGATATGGCTGACGGAAACCAGGAGTGGGGCGGAATCCCCATAAATCGGATCCATACCCCTCTGGAAAGAGAGGTAGCCTCTGCATGCCAGGGTTCGACCACCTCAGCTCCCATCTGGATCTGGAGCTCCTCATCTGCCAAAAACGCTTCCATCTCCTACCTAGATTGGAATCTCAACAGGAAACTCTTTAGGCCGATTCTCGTGAAATCAACAAATGACGCAGAAAGAGGGGATTTATGAAAACAATCATCAGGTGGAGAATGGAGGTGGAATCACTTACTACATGGGCAACCAGAGCCGCTGATAGGGATCCCTCCAGGGTCGTAACCTCCACTGCATATGCTTCAATGGAGAGCTGGTGGGTGTCTGTTCTATGGGAGGGCTTGTCTACTCCCCTGCCTGCCGTGCTTCTAGTGCCTAAGGGTTCCGGGACCACACCCTCGCTCTTCAATAGGGGAGGATGGGAGTGGTTCTTCTGGTCCTCTGTTCTTGTCCGACTTCGTAGGGACCTAGCCCAGTCGATTGTCACCTGTCAGTCATCGATTCTCCTTCCATTGAGGATTTGAATCGAGTTGAAAGCTTCTTGTTCATAGCAGAACCTGATAAAAAGCAAATCCCGTAGGTCTATTGCGGGATTGGTCCCAAGGAAGGAAGACACTAGCAAGTTTGCCATATCGTCCGAATATGCGTAGAAGATCATCTTTTGAAGTATCATAAGTTAGATTTGCCATGAAGATGGAGAAGAGGGGAGATGAGGAGCAAGCTCGTTTGGGCCGAACCCTCTCCCAGTGTTCGCTTTCCTCCATGGTTCAAAGGAGATCAGCTGTATAGTTGGTGTATGCAGATGCTCCAATAGGTACATTATTTTGGGCCCATGCAACTTTGATCTCCTTTGAATCGCTCATACAACTCGGAGCGTCTGCATACACTAACTATACAACTGGTGAGTGGTACACCAGCCAATCCACGTCTGGATTCACCAAGATGGATGGGACACATAAGTGTGCATCTCACAGTGATGTATGTGCCTTGAATCCACACTGTCCAACCATTTTCAAAGTTCATTCAATGGCATGAACCAAAAATGAAGCAGATCTAAATCTTCTACACCCAGATCCATAGCTCAAGTGGTAGACTAAGTGAAAGATACCTCGTTTCAACACTGAGGTCTTGGTAGGGTGGCTAACAGTGAAGTGTGAACTGAAAGTGGGTGTACTAACAACCTAACTGGAAAATAAAAATAAAAATAAAAATAAAATAAAATCCAAATCTTATTTGGACAAAGGATGGAACGGCTCTTGTGGCATCCTTGTTAATAGGGAAACGGATTGGCTACTCCCCCTGCGTCGATGCTCTATGGGCTCACCATGATGTATGTGTTTCATCCATGCCGTACATCTATTTTTTAAGATCATTTTATGTAGTAAACAAAAAATGAGGTATATCCCAATCTCAAGTGGACCACATTACAGGAGATAATGTTGAATGAACGTTGACCATTAAAAACTTTTTAGGGGCCATAAAAGTTTTGGATCAAGCCGATCTTTGTTTTTTTCCCTTCATCTAGTTTTGTATGACCTAAGCAACAGATTGGATGTCAAATAAACAGTATAGTGGGCCTTAGGAGGATTTTAATGGTGGATATCCAATCACTATTGTTTTCCTATGGTGTGGTCCACCTGAGATTTATATCCCTCTCATTTTTGGCATCAAGCCCTAAAATGATCTTTAAAGATGGAAGAACGGAATGGATGAAACACATACATCATGGTGGGGCCCACAGAGCACCAGCCACTTTTTCCTATTAATAGGGGCTTATTTATTTATTTATTTTAATAACTAAGATCTTAATTTAAAAAATAGGCTGTTTGGTAACGTTTAATTTTATTTTTTAAAACATTTTTAGAAACAAAAAAAAAAACCCTTAAAATACAAGTTTGTTAGTAAACTCCCCCCCCTTTTTTTTTTAAAGGAGCAGATGTAGGTAACATTTTTAACTCGGTTTTGGACAATTTTGTTGGTAAACTTACAAGTAATTCACATCTTGATCTCTTTTTTCTCTTTACAATCTCTAAGTAGAGATTAGGCCCACATGATGAATGGCCCATGTTTAAGGTAGGGCCCATATGATAAATGGTCCACATCAAGGTGTGGGACCACAATGCGTAGTCACATCAAATGTGGGCCCCACATGATGAATGGTCCACATCAAATGTGGTACCCACATGATGGATGGTGGATTTGAAGGTGAGACCACATGATGGAAGGTTGACATCAAAGCTAGGCCCACATGATGAACGAATCATATTGAAATTTGGCCCCACATGATGGACAGTCCAAAGAAAAGCTAGGACCCACATGATGGATGGTGGACATCAAAGGTGGGTCTTACTATTTCTATTCAATCCGGACGTGTGGCCACACATGTTACAAACGATCCGAAATTGGTCAAATGTCTATGATTAGGATCAGTGTTAGGCATGCCAGAATTGGTTTTTACTCAAATTGATTGAACACTCATAACTTCAGGCCACGAATTAGCCGAATTAGGATTAGAACTATGAAAGTTGATCTAACTGTTCAGCCACCAATGTTATAGCAATCAGACGATTTAGAATGAGAGAGTTAGTCTTTCAAAAATGATTTTTTAAAACCCTATCATAAGAATTTTTTTTTTTTCTATGGTGAGAAAGTTTTAGGTTTCTTAATGAATTAATTAATAATGGATGGATAAAATTTCAAATAACGTTGATCACTAATTTTCGTAATTTATAAGTAAGAATGGTACAATCAGAGAAAGAAAACTAAATTGAGTAGAGAAATAAAAATAATTACATACGGTTGCTTGTGTAGATAGAACAATTGAGGTATGTAGTGTGCAAGACATGACTAGTTTGATCTACCAAGTAAGAACTCGATGATCGGTGGGATCCAACGAAGGTGACCATGGATATTTAATCTACTCCTAAGGAGTAATGCAGATATGCCACTGGACAAGAGCATATTTAAGCTAAACTAAGGATTTTGGACTTGTTGTAGTGTGACTGGACAAAAGTGAAATATCTAAGTTAAAAAGTTGGATAGGCAGTGTTACATTATAGAGATTGATTGATTATTTGTGATGAAGGCCTAAAGCTCTTCATCGAATGCTACTTTTATAGACTTAGAAGGATGATGGTTGAGTTGACGTTTCCTTATTGGTCCTTGAATATAAATTAGTCGTGTCCCAGAAGGATTCAAATTCTTTTTTGTCATCATAATATGATTATTATTATTATTATTATTATTATTATTATTATTATTAATTCTAGATGGATTCTTCTTCTAATCTTCCATAGTCTTTGAGAAAGCATTGATCGCTTTGAAAATTTTCCATTTTTAGCATGATTGTGTGAGATAACCTTACTTTGCATATCCCAAATTGCAAGATATCTGACATAAGCAATGCTTTAATTTATCTTCTTGAATACACTACAAGTCACATGTGTCACTCATGCGATGGTCACATGTATTTCATGTAGTGTCCCTATTTTCTCGACTGCATATGTGCGTATGAATCTGTCACCAAAGGATATGTATCAAAGATTTATCGAAGCATGTATACGATTTGCCTCCTGTCGTTCATACGTAAGGGCTAACACATAACGACATCTTATTAGGCAACATGGATTGTGCCTAGTCAGGTGTAAATAATGCCCTCATATCACTTTACATTTAGATAATGTGAAGAGACATTTTATGACACTTCGGCTCTGGTGGTCGTTCGACGATCGATATGTGGCGGCATATGGTTCATGCTTGACAGCATGCACAATACTTTATGTTGGAAATTGTTTGTCATGATTGCTCAATGAGGGCTTTCATGATCATGACTTTCTATAAAGTGATACCCTCAAAGTTGCACATCGTGCACTCGAGTCTAACTATTTTCTTCTTCTCTCCACTTCCTTCCAACCCTTTTCCATGATATTTGATACTCTTCCTTCCGCTCACTAGATTGGAAGAATTTGGGAAGATCATGATTTTTTATGTGCGGTGGCCGAAGCTTAGGGGCTTGGCTACTATTTTTTTTTTTTTTTTAAAAGAAAAATACTCCTCCCGAAGGATAGTTGGCCAGAGATCAATTTTTGTTTCTACCTCATTTCTCTTTTCTTTTGTTAAAGAAATGTTTATATAAAAGAGAAAAATCATTTAAAGGCCAATTAAATAGGAATGAAAAATAATTTCATTTTGCACATTATGTTCTTCTATCTTGTTATTCTTCATCATTGTCGGCTTGTCCTTAATAGGAAGCTGTATTAATGATCTAAGCCCATAACTCCTTATTGAATCCAGCATTACTTAACATATTTCTGGCTCTTTGCAAAAGAGTCTGATTCATACGTTCAACCATACCATCCTGCTTTGGTGTGTGCCTCACTATCCACTCAATCCTATAATTTTGATTAAACTCCTTTGAAGTAAATTCTCTGTCATTGTATGTCCTTAGAATTTTCTACTTTTGCCCTATTTGTTTTTTGACCATCGCTTTCTACATTATGAGAGTGGTGAAAACATTAAATTTACGTTTCATGAAATAAATGCACACCTTTCTAGAGAAATCGTCAATGGATATGATAAAAAATGGCAACCCTCCTCCAGAAACAACGGACGATGACCCCCACACATCCGAGTGTATGTAATTCAGTTGACTGTTACTAACATGTTTTCCAGTTTTAAATGATAACCTTGATCATTTCTTATATATATATGCAATGCTCACATATATCTAATTAAAACTTTTAAAACAAAGAATTAACTGACAAATAAGAAGTACCTTCATACCATGCTTGCTCATGTGGCATAGGAACGCATGCCACAAAAGGGCTGACGCGTATTTCGCTATAGACATTGCAGCTTCACTTGATATAGTATTCTTAATTAACCTGTAAAGATATTCGCTCATTTGTGCCTTTATAATAGTGAGTGTCCCTTTTAAAACTTTCAGGACTCTTTCGTAACCGATGAAGTTGCACACGAGTGTATATTTAACTCTTAGAGAGATCAAATTTTTCTTCAAATGTAAACCATACCTCACATCGATCAAACTACGTTCCACCCAATCAAATATCTTGATGCGAATTGAACCAATTCCTATAATCTTACAGGCATGATCATTGTTATAAGAATCATGTCACCATCATAATCGATATATGTGGTAAACCAACTCTGATGAAGACATATATGGTGTGATGCCCTCGTATCCAAAATTCACTTATTATATAAGCGACCCAGCTTGGGCATTGACAACACATCACAATCACTCATCCTTTCACCAGATTTTGCTAAATTGGCTTCCTTCGGTGAATCATCGATTTCTCTTCATTCTGAATTTTGGAATTTTGACAGTCTTTCATATGTCTCATCTTAACACAATTCCGACACTTCAACTTGCCTTTGCCCTTCGACTTGGACCTCGATTGCGACTTCCCCTCCTCTCCCTTAGACGATCTTCCCCGAGCAAAAAATAAATCCATAGAAGTACATTCGCCTCTATTTTTCATTCTCAACTGCTTTTTTTAAGGGCTTAGCACCCAGTTTATTAAACAGGAACAAAATTACAGCCCTTCGGGCTAGCTCTAACAAAAAGGAAAGGAGCTAGGCCTATCATATACCTCGCCTAACAAACTGAGAGAACTGCACAAACAAAAACATAAACAAAAGGGGCCCCAAAACTGACAGAAGCAAAGAAGGGACTGGACACCACAACCCTCAGGTTCTCAAGTAACCTAGGCCCGCCATATCGAGAACCAAGAGGCCCTTGATCTTTCTTGGTAATTCCGACCGAGAACAAAAGAACGAATTGCCGCATCCTTCGCTTGCCATCCTAGCAAGCGCATCTACCACTGAGTTCCCTCATGCAGAATATGACTGAAAGAAAGGTTGAGGGATCGGTTGAGAAGATGGATGGCTCCCAGCCTGTACTAAACGTTCCATGAGCAAGGAGCTTTAGGGTCTCTAGCCGCATCCACGACTACAAAGGAATCAGATTCAACAACAATCTTAGTGAGACCCAATTTGTTGCAGAGAGTGATACCATCAAGCATAGCCTGGGCCTCCACAACCGTGTTAGAGGCACGACCGTAATACCTGTGAAAAGCAAAAATCACCAGACCAAAGGTGTCCTTAACAACACCGCCACCGCCACTCTCGCCCGGATTCCGGCGAGAAGAACCATCGACATTCAGATTAAAGCAGCCTCGCGGGGGTCGCAACCATTTCATGATCTCTGGCTTAGAACTTGTGCGAACTTTGCTACAATTGAGATGAAGGGCCCGGAGGGTGGCAACGTCCCTAGGATGCCGGAGGACGCTGTCTGGCTCATGGCTGCCGATTTCCTGCATCCATCTGGTGATCCGGGAAATGATGATTTGAGCTAACATTTTAATGCCCTCAAACCGCGAAGCGTTACGGCTCAACCAAATTTTTTAGGAAATAATAGTAGGGGCAAGACCCAGCAAACGCTTGAGGCAAGAAGAAGGTGAAGCTTTAGATATCCAGAGGGAGATCTTCTACTGAATGGTCTGATTAGTGATGAGGGGGACATAAAAAATTCTATGGAAATATGACCACACCTTAATAGCTATCAAACTGGAGCAAAGAAGGTGGTCCAGATTCTCTTCATCATGCGCTGAGGGGGTGGTGAGGCGTAGCTGCTGCGCAGTAACAGACGACCCAACGGGGTGCAGCGTAGAACTGAAGCCGGGTAGGGAGGGAGAAGGATGGGAGTGCGGTTTAGAGCTGGCTACAGACGCATGTGGGTCATGGGGAGAAGGAAGGCTTCGATCACGTTGCATCAGGCCTGGGCGCACAAGCCCACAGATAGAGGGAAGAGGGAGCTGCGAGTGGGGAGTGACGCTCCTTGAAAGTGGATCCAGAACTTCACTATCCGCATTCGAAAGACTGAATTCAGCACAGTAGCATTCAGATATGAAAACGAGACTTACCCCCAAATTCTTGATAGTTGTGTCCACAGGAATAGCATGGTGAAAAATTTTCCATTGGAATAAACCAATTTTAGGCAGGAGGGCGGCGTTCCAAGCCCATCTAGCCCAGGGAACCTTTGCCAAGCCGACTTTAGGGAGAATTTGTTGGACGTAGTCAGGTCCCAAGCAAGCACGTCTTCCCTGCCGGACAGTAGGACAAGGTGGGCCCCAAGCAGCTGGATGAAAGACGGAGGGAGAATACCGAGCAGCTCGCGCCAACTGATTGAGGAGGGAGCCGAGAAGAAATCTCTAATCGTGGTGTTCGTGAGATGGCCCAGGATTGGTCCCACGGCCTGCAACGCTAGACATCCTTCCCCCGACCAATTTTGGGACCAGAAGTTAATTCTGCCATCACCGATAGGCCATTTGGAGTGACTGGAAGCAAAGGGAAGGGATCTGGATAAGTCCTTCTAGATGGTGGAGTTCACAACTGAATTTAACCCCCTGGAGTGGATGAACTTACTGATGTACTTCGCTGCCATGAGTCTCACCCAAAGGGACTTTCCCTCTAAAAAAATCCTCGCCATCTTGACCCTGCAAGCTGCCATAACATCAGCCATCGCCTGATGCCTAGACCTCCCTCTGCTGTAGGGTAGCAAATGTCAGACCACTTCACCCAATGCTTCTTCTTGGCTCCATTTGCATGCCCCCAGAAGAAGTTAACCATACCCGATTCGAGGATCTTACAAGTCACTTTGGAGATGTTCATTGTTGACAAGACATGACTGGGAATTAAAGATAACACGTGTTTAATAAGCACCAATCTAGCCGCAGGGCCTAGGATTTGAGCTTTCCAGCCTTTCATCTTCCGTAGAATTTTCTAAGTCAGGGGCATCATGTGGGGGGCTCGAATTTTCCCTCTGGTGAGAGGGATACCCAAGTAATTGCATGAAAGGTTAATGAGCTTGAATCCTGTCAATTACATGATGAGCGTAGCCTTGGATCTGGGACAGTTTTTAGGTAGATAGCAAGAAGACTTACTAGCATTCACCTTTTGGCCAGGGAGCTTCTTGTAGTCATTAATGAATGTGAGCAGGGTGCGAACTGTGGAAAGACTGGCATTTGAGAATAGGATTGCGTCATCTGCAAAAAACAAATGCATTAGCATGGGACCGTTGTAATGCTGTTTGAAAGGTTGACAAGCACTGGACGTGAAGAGATTACGGATCCCCCGGCTGAGAGCTTTCGCTACCAAGATAAATAGAGAAGGAGATAAAGGGTCCCCTTGTCTTAATCCTCTAGAAGAAGGAAAGAAACCAAAGGGCCTGCCATTGATTAGGACCAAAAACCATCACCCCATCCAGCACCGCTGAGCTTGGGAGATCTAACCACTGTCAAATCCCAGTTTTCTAAGCACAAGGAAAAGGAAAGGCCATCCGACACGATGTAAGCTTTTTCCATATCTAATTTTAGAATCATGTTGCCGCCAAACACTTTACAGTCCAAGTCATGGACCATTTCCCTGAAAATAGAGATATTTTTAGCAATGGATCTGCCCTTGACAAAGGCCCCTTGTTCTTCAGAGATGATAGAAGGGAGAATAGGGGCTAATCTTGAAGCAATAATCTTGGAAAAGATCTTCATAATGTCATTGCAGAGACTGATGGGTCGGTAGTCAGTGATAGAAGCTGGGTTGTCCTTCTTAGGGATGAGACAAATGTGGGTACATTGAAAGGCTCTAGGCAATGGTCCACCTGCAAAGAAGTCCTTGGCTGCCTCAAAGATATCCAACCCAATGAGGTCCCAACAAGAGGAGAAGAAAGCGCCTCCAAAACCATCCGGCCCAGGAGCGCTGTCAACCGGAATCGAGAGAGCCGCAGCTTTCACTTCATCAAGCAAGAGAGGCCTAATCAGGTCAGAATTCATTTGCTCAGAGACAATTGAAGGGACAGACGATAGCAAGGACTCATTGTTAAATCTCTCTTGGGCCGAGAAAAGGGTCTTGAAGTAGTCCTCTGTCACCTTGCCAATATCCGCACAGTTGTGCAGTGTCTTGTCTGATGGAGATTTCATGCAAGCTATCCCTAATCTTTTGCGGTTGATCATGACCGAGTCATGGAAGAACTTGGTATTCCTATCGCCCTCTCGCAACCACTTCCTGCTGCAATTGGGAGACCCTGAGATTTTCCTGGGCTAGTTTCAACTTTTCCTAGTTGTCATTAGTTGGGGATGAAAGAAGGGCCACTTCAACTCTGGAGATTTCATCCTCAGCTCTTTGAATGTTACTATGAACATTACCAAACGTAAGCTTGTTCCATTCTTTGAGAGCCCTCTTTAGATACTTCATTTTGATCAGCACTTTGTACATATGAGAGGCTCCGACTTCAGTTTCCCAAGCACTCTTGACAACCCGTTTAAAATCTTCATGAGAGGTCCACATGCTTTGGAAGCGGAAGGAGCAGGGGAAATCAGCTAGTTCATCCTTGAATGTCATAACTATTGGGGAGTGGTCGAAAAAGACCCTCGTAAGGTGATCAACTTTGAACGCAGGAAGCGCGGTAGACCAAGACGCATTGACAAGCATCCTGTCGAGTCTGGCCCATCTGCGGCTCCTACCTGATCTGTTGTTACACCACATGAAAATGGAACCATAATAAGTAGTCTCAATCAGATATGAGTCATTGATTGCATCACTAAAATCAGTCATAGATCCTGACAAGGAAGGAGCTCCCCCAAGCCTTTCCTCAAAGCTCACCATGTAGTTAAAGTCCCCTGCTACAAGCCACGAGCCCTGAATGAGGGTGGACATCCTTCTGAGTTCATCCCATAATAGCTTTCGTCTGTCTCTATTACAACTAGTATACACTACCAAAATCCAGAGGGGAGAAGAAGAGTCATGAGAAACGGAGTACGTAACGCACTGTCTAGTTGTTGAGATCGCAGTGATTTGAATTCCCTGTTTAACCAGCACCCAGATGCGGCCCTTGGTCTCATCCTCCATGGAGTGAGAATGGAAATCCAATTTAGCAACAATAACATCCTGTTTATTTGCTCTGATCATCGGTTCTTGCAGTAAAATGATCGAGACTTTGTTCTTCTTGATCAACTGTTTCAGATGGTAGGTAGTTTGAGCATTGCCTACCCCTCTCGCATTCCAAGAAAGGAAGTTAAACATTAGACACCCATCCTTTGCCCTTGACCCTTCCATGAATGTCGCGCAGTCTCTGACTATTCCTTTTAAATAGAGAAACAGTAGCCCTTCCTTTCCTTCTTACTGTCCTGATAGGGAAGGGAGTTTCCATCCTCACTCTACTCCCCAGCTCTGAGAGGTCTGGGTGTGGGGTGGCCTCCTTTGCAGCGATGTCCACCCGGAGATCAATGCCATTATCATCAGTAATGGCTGCCCGCTGGGTTGTATCCTCAGTCCGGTTGCTACGGTGCAAGAACTCAGCATGCCATTAGGGGTGTTGATTAGCAGGTACATCAGAAACAGGGCCAATGCCCTCTCGGTTAGTCATTTCCAGTCTCATAACTTCTGATTTCTCTTGGCAGTCCTCTTCTCTATTATTATAGACTGTAAGAATCTAATCTTCTTCCACACTCATTATAGCTGTTTCTGGTGAGCCGACAGGGTGGGACTTGGTTTGCTACATCATTGAGTTCTCATGGAATAGGTTTGGACCCCAGAAAGCCAGCCCTCCCAATCAGCTACAACTGATCTGTTAAAGGTGAGTCTGGCAAAGGGAGTAGGGGTGGGAGAAGAGAGGAAAGGGTTGGTCGAAATGCAAAGATCAGGGGGAACAGGCAGAGGTTCTGGGTTGTCTAATTAGGGAGATGGAATAGGATTTGGGAGTTGCGGTGGAGATAAAAGGTTGTGCGGATTGTGTAAGGTTAGGCCAGAGCAGGGTCTAGGGTTGGGGGTTGAGAGGTAAGGGCGGTTTGATGGTTTAAGTTTAGGGTGGGGTCCGCTGCAGGATAGTTGGTAGAGCCAGGCAGGTGCATTGGAGGACGAAGTAGCGGTTGAGGTGGGAGTCCATCAGCAAGTTGGGGAGTGCTGGAGTGGGTCAGCGCAAGAGGCATGGTGGGAAGCATGGTAGGGGGCATCAAATAGGGGACCATAACAGACTGACTTTGGCGCTCAGGTAAAGGTTCATTCAATCGAACAAGATGTATGCACTCCCGTCCATCAACATTCACTGCTCCCGAGTCTTGAGGAACAGACTCTCCATCCTTCTTAGAGGGAATGACGCCCTA
Organism: Magnolia changhungtana; assembly: GCA_030180095.1. Lineage (NCBI taxonomy): Eukaryota > Viridiplantae > Streptophyta > Magnoliopsida > Magnoliales > Magnoliaceae > Magnolia > Magnolia changhungtana. Next base: position 2,408,792 of record JASAUF010000360.1, read on the forward strand.
GGGGTTGTTAAAGGAAATGAGAACCCATTGTTTAGTACCCTCATGGCTGGTGCCATCACTTTTCTCCCTCCTAAACTGATCAAGATCGGTTGGTGCAGTGCTCTCTAACTGCACAAAAGTTTGAAACAGTCTGCCCTCGACAATGAGATTGAGCATTTGACATGGAAGCAGGTCGAGTGAGGGTTTGATTTTGGCTCTTGCGAACCATCGATTCTTACCGCTGAGAGAGCTAGGGTCGAGCTCCAGAACTTCCTCAACCTGCTCGACATTTGTCCTATTATTTGGTCACACCAAGCATGCATTAGAATGCCCTCGATCCGAATCCAAACACCACTATCTGAGGCACGTATTGCTGGATTCCATGGTCTGACATTGGAGAGACCAAGCTTGGAGTGGAGGCTGACGTCCCTAGAAAAGGCCAACACAGCTTCCTTGGATGAGAACTGTAGAGTAAAACCATGTTAAGCTGTCTGGAATACCTCAACCTAGGTCAATCTGAAGTTAGAGGAGCGGATGCCCTCACGCAGAGCATCGGCAGATCGACTAGACATTTCTCCAACCAAAGCATGTGCCAAATCCTATCTGCCTTTGTCTGAAATCCATTTTGGGACAATAATCTTGGAGGCATTAGGGGAGGGGGGACATGACTTTGACATAGGATCGGCTCCCATTTCTGTTGGAGATGCTACTGCAGTTGATGAGGATGTCATTAACCCATGGGGATGGTTGCAGAGGGGGGGCATGTGTCTGATCCCTAGAAAAGGCCAACACAGCTTCCCTGGATGAGAACTGTAGAGTAAAACCATGTTCAGCCGTTTGGAATACCTCAACCTGGGTCAATCTGAAGTTAGAGGAGCGGATGCCCTCACGCAGAGCATCGGCAGATCGACTAGACATTTCTCCAACCAAAGCATGTGTCAAATCCTGTTTTCCTTTGTCTGAAATCCATTTTGGGACAATAATCTTGGAGGCATTAGGGGAGGGGGGACATGGCTTTGACATAGGATCGGCTCCCATTTCTATTGGAGATGCTACTGCAGTTGATGAGGATGTCATTAACCCATGGGGATGGTGAGCATGGTTTGAGTGTGTCTGATCCCTTAGCCCTTTCGCCTTGCTTTGAGTAGGGTCGCTCTAAGTGAGCTTTATTTCCAAAGGTTAGTTGGATGAGCGTTGGATGGCCTCCGAGATCTACATTCTTCAGCCGCCCATGAAGCGACTGTTGAGGAGATTTAATGCCTGCATTGTATCATGTCGCTTGGAGAAAGATACAAATGCAAAGCCCTTGCTTCTCCTGGTTTTGGAGAAGCAAGGAATATACACATCTGCCAGATCCCCAAATTGGCTGAAACGCGCTTGCAGGTCATCCTGAGATGTGGAAAAAGGGATATTCCCTATAAATAGACATGAATTAGAGTTATACCTGGCTTTCTTGTGGTGAACTGTCGTCCAGATTTGAGCTGCCCCAGCAGCTTTTGGGACGCCTGTCGGAGGGATGGCGATCGATTTCGCCGTCTCAGTCATTGATCATTCTCAACTGCTTTGAATGAAGGGTCGAGATAACAATATCGACGTCCAAAGTATCCTTACCATAGCATAAGTATCCAACAAATGCTCGCAGGACTCCGGGAGAGATGTCGACAAAATTAGAGCTTTGTCATCTTCATCGATCATCACCTATACATTTGTCAATTTGCAGAACAGTTTGTTGAAGATGTTGATGTACTCATAGAGATCCGACCTTTTCACAATCCTCAGAGTATAAAATTATTTCTTCAGATATAGACGATTAGAGAGTGATTTCGTCATATAGATAACTCCAAGTTTGCTCATAATCCTACGGTAGTAGTCTTATCAATGACATTGTATAAGACTTCATCGGCTAAGCGCAATTGAAATGTGTTAATCATCCTTTGATCAAGTTCATCTCAATCTTCTTCATAGATTCCAGACGTCTCATTTTCGTAAGTGCATGTTGCAACCCTTGCTGAATTAGGAAGGCTTTCATCTTTAACCTGTATAGTTCAAAGTTATTTTTTCCTCTCAACTTTTCTGTGTCGAACTTCACATTCAATCCCCTTGATGGGATCCGGCAAGGGGACCTGCTCTCCCCCAGTCTTTTTATTCTAGCTACAGAGGTCCTCGGCAGAGGCTTCAAAAATCTGATGGACAGGGGAAGCTGTCTCGCATTTAGTCAGGTAGAAATAGCTTGAGAGTCTCCCATTTACTTTATGCAGATGATACCTTGCTATTTTAAAACAGAGGTCTATCTTTAGTTTGGGCAGCAATAGAATTCCTCGACCATTTCCAGCAAGTTTCAAGTTTGAAAATTATTTTTCTCAAGAGCAAATTTATGTCTTCTGACGCTCTTCCTAATTCCAAGGCAGACACTATTCAGGGGGTGTTGGGGATGTTAAGAACCTCAGGTAACTTAGTCTACCTCGGTGTTCTGATCACCGTAGGAAGAAGGAATGCAGCAGACTTCCAACCACTTGTCGATAAAGTGGACAACAGGATATCCGGCTGGCAGGTTAAGTGTTTAACCCAAGCAAGGAGAGCCATGCTTGTGAAGCACGTCGTCAGCAGTGTTCCCGTGCATACCCTTGCTGCTGCAGCTGTTCCGTCCTTGACATTGAAGGCTTTGGAAAATCGTTTTACAAATTTTTTATGGGGTTGGGCTGATGACAAAAGAAAATATCATTGGAAGAATTGGGTAGCGATAGCGTCCCCTATAGCTCATGAAGGTGGATTGGGGATCATGAGTTTAGCGGAGGTCATGGTTGCCCTCCGGCTAAAAATGGCATGGGCTGTAAAATACAAGGAATCTAGAAATATTTGGGCCGAGCACATGCGTGCCAAATTCTCTCAAGATCTACGGTCTCTGGATCAGGTTCGCCCAGTAGTCACAGCGTCGCCGTTATGGAAACGGATTAGAGATCTTTTTCCCCCTTTAGAATCCAAGATGCAATGGCAAATCGGGAGGGGCAAGTGCAGCTTTTGGAAAGATAATTGGTCAGGATTTGGCCCCCTCTTTCTCAAAGTGGAGAACACTATTCCTGCTGAGTTGATGAACGTCAAGATAATGGACGGTTTGGGTCGCACAGGGCCTCTTCACCCCTTATCAGTTTTCTCTTTCGCATAGGGCCTCTTCCCCCCTCATCAGTTTTCTCTTTCCTGCCAAAGGAGCTGATTGGCGCAATTTTCCATGGAGGATTCTGCACCTCTGATGGCCCGGATGTCCCGATCTGGCCACTTGATCCATCTGGCGTCTTCTCAGTTAAGTCTGCTTGGATGCATAGCAGATCGCCCCGACAGCAGGTGGATTGGCATGACAAAATCTGGCTTCCGCAATTGTCGCTGAAGATATCCTTACTGCTCTGGAAATCGATTAAGGGAGCCATCTCGGTGGAATCAGCGGTCCAAGCCAAAGACATCCACCTTGCTTCGCGCTGTGTCTGCTGCAATGGGCAGTCGACGCAAGGGTCGGTGATTGAGATAGTACATCACGTGTTCCTTCTTAGCACCCGGGCTGAAGTGGTGTGGTCCCATTTTGCCTCTATCTTCGGATTCTCTTTGACAGGGGTGTCTTCTATGCAAGCCAGGCTTCATCAATGGTGGTAGGGTCCTTCCCCAAGGAGTTGGACGAGAATGCTATATAGATTGATTCCAGGCTTCATCATTTGGGAATTGTGGAGGGGCAGGAACTAGGCAAAATTCGATGGCTCCCACCCCTCATTTCAGGTGCTAGTGTCTCGGGTTTTAGGGTGGCTTCATGCAACCTTCCACAGAGGGTTACCAGATCGCCACCATCGCCGCTCCGACAACCTCCTCCTGTCTTGCTCGGGTTTTCGTTCTCAAGTTCCCTCCCGATCCGAGCCCAAAGTAATTGTTGTTAAATGGGCGAAACCCCCAAATGGCTGGGTAAAAATGAACGTTGATGGCTCCGCCAGGGGAAACCCAGGCCTTGCAGGAGGGGGAGGGATTTGCAAAGGTCATGATGGCTGTTTCCTTTTCGGTTTTGCAGAAGGGTACGACAGGGCCTCTAACACCCGAGCCGAAATCAGGGCCATACATGACGGGTTGTTCTATTGTCTTAAGAGGAGCTTCAAAAGGATCATCATCGAGTCTGACTCTCTAATGGTGATCAATTTCCTTAGTGGAAAGACAAGCTCGGGGGTAGAAATGGGGGTATTGGTTAAACAAGATTAACACTCTCTAAAAGGCCGGAGAACTCTTTTTCTGCCATATTCTTAGGGCGGGGAATGAGCTGGCAGATAGGTTGACTAAATTGGGTAGCGGCTCCCAGTCCTCCTCCTAGTTTCTCTCTCTCACTGAGGTCCCTTGGGAGATTAGAGGCCTCATTTTCCTGGATAGGGTGGGCATGGGTGCCCTGAGAATTTAGCTCTATCGGGGTCTCGTTGCTTAGTCTTTTTTTTTTTTTTTTTTTTTTTTTGCATTATGCAGTGGATAGTCATATGATAGGTCCTGGGGCAGGTTTTTTTGTAACTGCTAAACCTGAATTGTATAGAACCTCCTGTAACCTCTCTCCAAGGAATGAAAATTTCATTAAAAAAAAAAATCCCCTTGATGCCATGTTTTTAGTTTCAATATGATAATCCAATGTACTTATTATCTAGTACCACTTATCGGGTGCTGAAACCCCTTAATGGGCACAGAAGCAACCTCAAAACGAATCAAACACACAATACGGAATGGATTTAAAAAAAAAAAAAAAAAAAAAAAAAAACAAACAAACAAACAAACAAACACAAAGAATAGATAAATTTTTACATGAAAAACCCTTGTACGGATAAAACTATAGCACAAAGCAACAATCAATTCATTATATAAAAAATTTACAAGAGATGTAACAACTTACATATGGAAAACACTAGATCCCCTTCAAAACTTCACTTAGATGTTTTGCTCTCTAACCCTAACGGAGTACATTCCATACCCAATTAATAACTAATCTCGCACTTACACATTGAATCTGGTCAAATCGTGAGACTTTTGGTCAAACAAAATTGAACCATAGTACAAACTTTTGGTGGAATCGAATATGGCCAAAACATCACGGTGAGCAACAGGTCAAAACCTGAATTGTCGGTCGGACCCATTTGAAATTCAGTTGGACCAAAACATGGCTTTCTTGCACAAGATTAAAGGCATGCTGTTAAAATCATTCGAAAATCTTTCTACCAATGATCATTAGTGCATAATTGTATGATTGTATCATGACCGAACACGCGTGTTAACAATTCTAACTACTGACTCTTAAGATGTTTGCTTTGAATGGTGCAGTGGCTATTCTAAATTCCATCTTTCAGCAATGGAACATTTCCGCATCATCTGATTGGAATAAAAGTGGGGAACTGTGTAGCGGGTCTGCTCTCACGGGAATGGGCGGATTGTACCTTGGGATCGAATGCCAATGCAGTTTCAACGATGGATCCATCTGTCGCATAACGACACTGTATGTGTTCTTTCACGCATACTATTCATCGATATACACGTAACACACTCATGATCATGAATTCTTTGATTTTGCTTCATTGGGAATGATATTGAGCGGCCCACCCCTTATTTGGACTGTTCATCGAATGGCCCAGCTTTTCTTATAGATGCCAAAGCCTAAAATTTCTACCAACTGGGGTGGCATTGAATGTGGACCGTTGCTCTTTTTTCTCTGAACAATCCATTCACAGGTGGTCGTTGAACAGAAAAATGGATGCCTCACTCTACAGGTGGGGCCCACTGGATTAGTTCTAAATCAAAGGTGGGCCATACCGGGCCTGCCTTTTTGTTTCTAGCTCATATAAAGAGGAGATTGACTCCCTAAGCCTGCATGCGAATGTTAGGATATGCCCTTGTATAAATTCACTCATTTCTATTTGTTTTGTCCTTCAGGAAAGTCGATAGTCAGATTTCAAGAGGTCACATTATTCCGGAAGCCATTGGGAAACTGACTCATCTCACAGTTCTGTATGGGTTTCTCTACTCTAATTTGTGATTTCCACACAGAACAATTTTGAAACGCTGGCAGAGTATGATGGATGATGCACGGGCACTTGGAAATTCAATAAAGTTACGTTTATTTTATTTTTTATCTTACTATTAGATTGGTGGACATTTATGGGACAGTTAAAAATGAAAATATCCAATGGTCTTATTTCAATAAACAAGTGTCCATAAATAAGATGTTAGTATTGTTCAACCAATCTGATTTTTGGTCGGGTTAGTTTGAGTTGATATGTCGCCACCATTTCTAAGTGCCTATGTATCAAACGTCATATGAAGCGACGATATCGAATAAACTCCACTTCCACGAAACACCCTTTTCAGGACCAAAGTAACCTTCAACATTGTGGTCTTGGGCCTCAGCCCATCTTAACTATTATAAAAAAAAAAAAAAAAAAAAAGGGATCGACCAGTAGCCCATCTGATGTTCAAGCCCAGCTTTAGTGAGCAGATGGGCTTTTATCAATATTTGCATGTGAATGATTGGGCCTACTTTCAGGCCCCAAAAAACTAAATGAACTGTGCATGGGCTGTAAGATATCTAATAAATGACCTCTCTCTCTCTCTCTGAAAATGGTCCATCAGGTTAGTCCTATTATTTCAGGTAAAGCTCCTTTGGTGTCCCACACAGGTGTTTAAGACATCTCATTCATATGCCACCATCTTTTTGCCAACATAGCACACGGACGTGAGATCCAAGCTGTCCGTCCATCGGTTTAGTGCAATTATATTTACATTTTGGCAGAAAATTCAGGCTGGTAACCTCTTTAGGTGGCCCAGAATTTAAAAAAAGAAACGGATGGCTGAAAAAGCTTCAGCAAGTTTTTGTAAACGGCTTGGATCAAATGTCCACATGCAATGCTGGTACCTCTTAACATGTGCATCTACTGCCTTGTCATTGTGTGCGGCTTAGCAAACCTCTAACGATATATATTCTATTACTGTTGGATCGGAGGTCTTTAAACATATGGTTAAAAAAGTTGAATTCCTTCATTTTGCAAAGCTTGGATGGTCTGGTCGATGTGATTTTGGGATCATAGCCCATCCATGGTGGGGTACTGATGGAAAATTGGATCACTTGATCATGGCCCATCCTTGGTCCTTTTATGCCTGCTGCTTCAATGCTTGCAGCTTAATTACTGCTGCCCCAAATTACAAAGTTTGCCCTATATTTGCAGGAATTTGCGTGGAAACTATTTAACAGGTCCCTTGCCTTCATCTATCGGCAACTTAAGGGCCTTGCAGGACTTGTAAGTTATCTAAAAGCTTCTGACATATAAGAAACGAGGTGATTTTGATGACGACCATGATGATGTTGTAGTTGTTGTCAGAGATGATGATGGTCATGTTATATTTGGGATTTGGAAGACTATTTAACAATATGTGACGATTAAACAAAATTAAAAATAAATAAATAAAAACGCATTCAACGTGGAAATCAAGGCGTGATTTGGAATTAGTCCGCTCCAAGTTGAATTTACTCTCCTTGGACTACGCCAAGTGTAGAGTCTTGGGCAATAAACTTTAAGAATTTAATGATAATAATGTACCCTTTTTGGTTTTCACAGGTTTAGTGTCTGTCTATTGTTTTTTTTTTTTTTTTTTTTTTTTTTTGAGAGACGTCTTGTAAGTTTCCACCAAGTCCACTGTGTCTGCTGTTTTTATTTGAATTGCCATTTTTTAAGTTTTCAACCTATCTTTTTAATTCGGACACATTTTTTTTTTTTTTTTTATAACTGCGTTTTATTATGGAATTCCTTCACTCCGATTGGCATCTTCATAATAACATGTGACTTTGAAGTGGTTAGACCCAATGCTTTGGACCCGTTTAAGAGTTTTTGGCAAGAGATGGTGGCACTCATCCCCAGGGGCCATTATCTTCTTTTATTTTTCGCTTCTTTCTTATGCCTTTATTTTGTGCGCTTCCCTTTTCTTTTCTCATTTTCTCCTTGGGATATACATTTTTTGGACAAGAATTTCTCATTCAAGTAGCTGACTTCGGGCTGCTCTACAATAGTGATTGGTACCCATGATAGACTTTGATGTGATTGGTATTGATTGACTCAGGAAGATCTTCACACTTCATTTTAGTGAGGCAGAACTTCTTGGGCAATAATGTCAGTAGAAGGGAAGAAAACATGGTCACTCCTTTTAGGAACATGGCTCGTCTCTCGTTACGTTATGCACTTCACTCGCTGCTCGCTGGCTCGTTCATTCACTTGCTCATGAACTCGCTGCTTCGCCAGAAGCGACTAGTCGCCTCCTTTCCTCCGCCGAAAGATGCTTAGCCAGAAGCGAGGGGAAGAAGGCCGACAACTACATGAGGAGTCATGTGATATGACGCCCCTGTGTTAAGGATCCACTTGTCTCTACGATCATCGTACAAGTGTCTGATCATAGATACTGATAACACATCACATGTGCTTGTCTGTTCATCAGACATGGTAACGTTGGCCTCCCTGGAAGAAGCCTCTAAGTTGTGTTTTTTTTTTTTTTTTTTTTTCAACTTAAGATTTGTACAATCTTTTTCATGTCCAGTCATCCCATAGTTACAACACTTTAACTTGCCCCTTGCCATTGGATTTGAATCTTGACCGAGAAGATCCTGTATCTCGCTCAGTATTTCGGCCCCTCGTAAACAATGTATTAAAAGAGGCCCTCATGCTATCATTTTTTTATTTCTCATGGTTTTTTCTTGAAGGGATGAGATAACAATGTCTAAACTCAGGGACATATTACTGGTGCATAAGGAGTCCCTACAAGATTCATATGATGCCGGAAGAGAATTTAGCAAAATACATGTCTGATCTTCGTCTTTGACAACTTCCTCCATATTTAGCAACTCACAAATCAACTTATTAAAATTACTGATGTGGGCTTCCACATCTTCACCCTCAGCCATTCTGAAGTTAAACAATTGCAACTTTAAGTGTAGGCGATTTTCAAGGGACTTTTTAGCATAAACGTCCTCTAACTTCGCCCACATATCTGCTGCGGTTTTCTCTCTCATAACATTGTAGAGAAGCTCATTCGTTAGACATAATTGAACAAAGGATTTGCCCTTCTTATCAGGAGTTTTCCAATCATCGTTACTCATAAACGGTTGTTGCTCTTCAAGAGCCCCATCTTCTCCTTGCTTAGTTAATAGGGCAATTATCTTAACCTTCAATAACTCAAAATTATTTTATCCCGAGTACTTCTCAGTATCATACTTAGTATTTTCCATTGATACTAATCCTTCAGATTCAAGCCTGCGTCCTAATGTTAGTTTTGATTCCACTTGTTGGGGGACCACTGAAGCACACAGAGATGAATCTAGAATAACAATCCAATAACACCAAGGAAACACAAAGAGAACACAACGATTTCACGTGGAGAAACCCTTTTGGAAAAAAATCACGGCACAAAACGATAGATGAACAATATGAAAGTAAAAATTACAAAGAGAAAGAGCTTACCCAATTCAAACAACCTCGAATCTCACCCCTACTAAACCCTTTGAAATGCTAGGACAATTTAGAAACCTTTAAAATACCTCTTAATCCTATTTACACCCATATATATAGCCTTGGAAAGAATTCCAAACAAATCAAAAACAAATTGCGCAAATTTGCAGCTCTATGAAAAATCTGCGCAGAATCTATCAATGGCATTGAAATTAATCCTTTGATAGCATCGAAACCATGTTGATGACATCGAAATAACACCTCAATTATCCAGAGATAAAACATGATTTTTCAAAAATTCTTGATGGCATCGAACCTTTATCAATGGCATCGAAAAGGTGTGAAGTTAGTCCGGCGACCAACTGAAGAAAATTCGAAAAATATCAATGGGATCGAGAATTGTTCAATGCCATCGAAGGTGACATCGAACAGATTGTTGATAACATCGATTGGCCCAGTAACAACTCGATTTAAGACATCTATTACAACAAAAGAGCCAACCAGGCGTCCTTGATCTAACTCTACTTTGTCAATCGATGAACTTTCTTAAAACTGGTGACCTTGTGGCATGGAGGAGATTGCCAAGACAAAATCTCTCCAGGCTCTTAAAACACCCCTCAACTCTCACAACTCTCTTTTAAGCCTATCCAAGCCTTTTCCAGCAAGGCCAAGTGTTGCAAATGAGGGAGAGGAGCTGAAATTTTATAGAGGTGACCGGTGGAATTCAAATTGCTACTAGTGTTGACGTGTCATAATTTTACGTATTTTGAGATCCTTTGGGTGATAAGAGTTGTTCACACACTGATAGGTGGACTTTTTCACCAACAGGAATTTGATTTCCGCTTGTACTTTTTCACATTTTGAGGTATTTTTGCCACCCCAGTTGACACTGGGTCGTCCTAGCAAATCCTAGTGGTGCCACATCATTGGTGGAAATGTCATTTGGCCCATCTGGACGGTTGGCAGGCTCTGAGAGGTCCTGAGAATCTTCTCTATTCATTCCTTTCAGGTTTGCAGTGGATCAGAGGTCGATTCTTAAGTTCAACTAAAGTCTTTCTGAATAGTTTCCCTCGTTCTAGGTGGGGTGTCTACAAGCTCACGTGGTATAAAATTAAGAAAAAAAGTCTATCATTTTCCGGTAAGCTAAGACCACCCAGGTTTCCATGTTTATGGAAATACCATGGAATCTATTTCGTGAGCTAATGCATTATTTGAAAAAACTACAAACACTGCCTACATGACTTTTTCTTAAGGTTAGTGGATAATCGAAACGGCCCCTCTTGTTACCACTGTACGTACTGGATGCGCCATAGTCCTGTAAGTTACACTAAATGGATAATTCTTATATTTCGATGTGTACAGATACATATAGATGATTGGATTGACAACTTTCATTTGTGGATGTTCTACTCCACAAAATGGCCAGGAATCTCTTTTTAGTGCAATTATCGGGTCTTGCCCATGATCAGTGGCACCCAAAATATAAACGATTCCAATTGTCAAAGCATCTCTCTACGTACGTGGGTCCCATGAACTATGTGCCCGAGTTAATACACCTAACCAAACAAACATGTTTCTAATTCCTTGCTTGTTGGAATCTTGTGATCGATGTCGTTAACGTACATTCATATTGATCTCTTTTTTTTTTTCTTTTTTTTTTTTTTTTTTTTTTCAGGAATCTTAATACCAATTTGTTGTCAGGAAGCATCCCAAAGGAACTTGGAAATCTTAGAAATCTAACTTCCTTGTAAGATATCCTTTATTTCTTAATCTAATTATATAATTAATTTTGTTATTTAACTTTTAATTAATTTAATTAAGTATGTTGTCTGTTACAATTGCAATTAAGGAGTTGTTATAATCACCTGATCGTGATCGAATGAGCTGTCACACTTGTACGTCTGGATCGCCACTCTAGACCCAACAGTGTGGCACCCAACAACTTGCCAATCAAAACCGTCATTTTTGTTTAGTTAGCACACCCTAAACCATTGTTGCAATAGTAGGTGATTGCATTGGAATTTGTTTTCCTAGTGTTGGGACTCAAGATGGTCAGTATATATGTGACCCCTTCGAGCCCATGTATGGAGATGGTCCGTGGTTAGACCCCTATCTTCTCAACGCCATTAGAAATTGTTGGACATAAGCCACTGGGGCCCACTTGTGGGCAATCACTCGTGGGTGGGTCTCACGAGGTTTAGTCTCTTTTTGATAATCATTTTTTTCTTTAGTTTGAAGTTAAATTATAAATACAATTTTAAATGAAAATTTAAATGATGAGATAATGATAGAATAATTTTTTATGTCATCTTAACTCTCCATCCTTATATATGGAAAGAGGTTATCTCCTGCATGAAAAAAATCAAGTAACAACTAAAGTAAAAAGAGAAAACTGGGAGATTTTTTTTAAAATAATAATTTCATTTCATTCTTATTTTTGTACAAACCGGACTTTCAGGTGGGCTCTACAAGAACACTGGGCCTCACCTATCATATGGATGCAGAAAAAAAAAAAAGGAAAAAAAAGAAAAAGAAAAGAAACGGGGCTATAACCACCCTTGAGGAGACAATGCTACAGATCTGCTTCTCCTGCTAGAAAGAAGAGAAGCGGACATAGCGACGAAACTGACTTTGGTCCTAAGAACTGCTTCAGACATCAAGACGGTAGAACAACTGAATTACGCCGAGAGCAGGCACCCACAACTTCCCAAACCCTGCTACACAGCTGACAGCCACGTATCATCAAGCCACTAGCCACAGAAAAACTGCATCGCACATCAACCATCGGACTCAACCAACTACCATCAGCCACCAGCCTGGCAGCGCACACCCAAGCAAACAACAACCCAGCCAGAACACTACTAGCATCAGCCATCCACAACCATGGAATCAGAATAGCCAGCCAATCACGCGACCCCACTAGAAAAGGCTATAGCTGAAACACCATCTGCATCACCAGACAAGCCTCTTCAGCTCTAGATACCAGCAAGCTGAAATCTACACATCAAAAATCAAGCAAACACGCCAAGCCAACCGCATGACTCACCCACATCCAATGGCTGATGAGAAGAAAGCAATCCACTTTTTTTTTTTTTTTTTTTTTTTTAAACAGAACAGATCCTACAGCGAGAAAGAACTGGAGCTGGCACGGCTGCGAAACACTCTCTGGCCATAAGAACTGCTACTAACAATTAGACCAGTAGAACATCTGACGACGCCCAGACCAAGCACCACACCCAGAATAGCCAAACAGCACCCCACCACGCGCAAAATGACCCTAGCCACAAAAGGCTGCAACTCACCTCTACCAAACACTGAAACAGCAGGAACCCACCAGCAGCCATACTGCAATCGACGAAGACAAACCCAGCCAGGACCGCGGAAACAAACACCAACCGCAAAATGGAAACAAACCGCCACCCACGAAGCCCCGTGACAGACAGCAGAAGCTGAGACTCGACAGCACCCCAGAGAGCCTGCAACACGCTGCCAAACCTCCACCCTAGAAAGCCTCTGCCGAAGAAAAAGACACCCTGCTGAACCCCAACAGAGCAAACTCCCAGCCAGACCAACAGAGAATCCCACAACGAAGCAGCCAGGCCAAACACCGACGAAGCAGGCGAGCACCAGCAGATTAGACAGAGCACTTCACTGCAGCAGAAACCAATTCCTCGGAAAAAAGAAGGCAGAAGCTATCTGGGCCTTCCCTTAGATCGAGGCTTGTCTGATTGCGCCCAGGCCAACCTTGTCAAGGAAGAGAAGACCCCTGATATGGTAGGGTAGGAGCGAGGGATGACGAATGAGAGAACTACTCTGGAGATCGCTCCCCTGATGGGCCATCCCGTCTGCCGGAGCATTTCCTTCCCTTAGGACATGACCAAATCTGAACTTGCCCTTCCCCTTCAGCTTGTCAATTCTAGACAGCCAATATTTCCAGATCCAAGCTGGATTAGAATCCCTGTTCAACAAATCTACCACCTGCTTAGAATCCGATTCGATTTCGACCTTGGATAGCCCCAGACTGAGGCAGTGATGCAAACCATTGAATACCGCATGGAGCTCGGCTTTGGTGTTTGAACCCACCCCGTATCCTGTCGAGAATCCAAAAATAAAGCTCCCATCTTCTCCTCTGCATATACCTCCTCCACCTGACCAACCAGGGTTGCCCTTTGCTGATCCGTCAACGTTCAACCTATCTCCGGCTTCTTCCATTTCACCAACACCACTGACTGACAAGGCCCCGGGGAAGCCAAGATTCTCAGCTCCGAAAGGGTCGACTGCGAGGATAAGGATAGATTCGAAGAATAGAGGCCCTTAGTTATCATGGAGAGCCCCCATTTCACCTTAGCAATACTGTTGGGGGCTAAGATGGGCTTTCCGTCGAACTTTGTAGAATCTCTAGATATCCATCTCTCCCAGAAGATGAGACTGGGCAGCAAGTCCCGAAGAACCGCCAAGCTGCTTCTGGGGTTGGTGGTGGACCACCATTGGCTCATTCTGCCATCCACTGACGCAACCATAGCTGCAGATAAACCGAAGACAACCCCAAAATAGTTCCAAATCGAGGCCGCGAGCTTGTTGGAAAGGATAAGGTGGGAGATGGATTCTTCTAACGGACGCTGATCATGGCCATCGTCACAATAGACACATCTGGATGCAAGCTGAATGCCACGAGATTGGATGGAGCTCTCAACCGGGAGAGTGCTTTTACTCGGTCTCCACAAAAAAAAAAAATTAAAAAAAAAAAGGAGAGTTTTTGAGGCAATTTTGAGTGCCACACCCATTTTGTCCAGCCCCTGCGCAACCTACGAACTTTGAGAAAATCCCAAGTTGATGTAACTGTGAATCTGTCCAAAGGATCCAAAGGCCAAATCTAGGAGTCCGGTTCATCCAATAAACAGAAACCCATTTGAAAAATGATGTCGATAACATCCCGGAGATAGTTGAAAATTGAGGAAGGAGGACGAGGACCATTTTGACCTACGAAATTACGAACCTGAAGCGATCGAATTGACTCTGGGATTGGCGAGTTTGACAAATTAACCAAAGGGCCCAGCCTCGACCAGTTGGCCTGTCGGAGGTTGCAGGACCCGTGGCTAATCAGCCGCTTTGCTTTGACCTCTAAATCAGGAAAAAGAGCTCTAATGTTTTTCCATAACGGGGAAGCAAAAGAAGAGGGGCGGCCCCGACCCTGTCAAGGAAAGGTCTTCTCTATATCTGGCTCTAGTGAAAGATGCCCACAAACTATCCTCTTTGCCATATTTAGCTGCTCAAGCCATTTTTGCACGAAGAGCTTTCATTACCTCTTTCAAATTGCGGATCCTCAATCCACCTTCAGACTTAGGTCTTGCAATCTCTTTACAACTAGTCCAATGAAGCTTTTTCTTTCCATCAGCCTAGCCCCACAAGAAATTTGCAAATCTCTTCTCTAGGTCTACCAGGACAAGGACCGGAATTTGGCAGGTGGCCATGGAATGGATCAGGATACTCCCTAAGACGTGCTGGACCAGGATAGATCTACTAGCTTAAGATAAACACCTGACCTTCTAGCCGCTGATCCACACTTCAATTTTATTTACCAAAGGCTGAAAATGGCCTCTAGTAACACTACCCTGAATCAGCGGGACCCCCAAGTAAATGGGCCCGCTGGCGCCCTTGGATATCCCTAGGGTCCTCTCTATGGCCTTAACCCTTGCATGGGACAATTTTTCGTATATGCGAGCATTGTATGTATGGTAAATATTTAAGGTTATTTTTTAAGTCTGGTAAACATATCTAAAGGTGTCCTTGATTATGTGCATTCTGATGTATGGGGCCATCGCACGTGGTTTCCGTTGAAGGGTCGTCATACTTTGTTGCATTCATTGACGATTACTCCTGAAAAGTTTGGATTTTTTTTCATGAAACATAAATTCAAGATTTTCACCATTTCAAACAATGAAAGGTCATGGTGGAAAAATAAACAGGACGAAAGGTGAAAGTTTCAAAGACTAATAATGGTGGTTAATTTACTTCTACTAAATTTAATCAATTTTGTAATGATGAATGGATCATAAGACACAACACAGTGCACCACACACCTAATCAAAACGGTGTGGCTGAGCGGATGAATCAGACACTTTATAGAGTGCCTGACGCATGATTAATGATGTTGGGTTGGGCAAGGACCTATGGATTGAGGCTTTAACACTACCTGCTATTTGGTGAATTGGTCTCTTTTTATGACTATCGAATATAAAATTCCAGAGAAAGTATGAAGTGGTAAAAAAGTAGACTACTCTAGATTGGGTATATTTGGTTGTGAGGCTTACTCTCATGTATCGTCAGTTAAGAGAGATAAGCTAGAACAAAAAGCTAAAAAGTATATCTTTGTTGTCTATGGTGTTAGTGTGAAGGGTTACAGATTATATGACAGTCACACATAAAATTATCACTAGCCGTGACGTCAAATTCGACGAAGGCTCCCTATTCCGCAAGAATGATCAAGAGGAGAAAAAAAAACTAGAAAGGTTGTCGTGGACATTCAGGTTGACACAGGTAATACTCAGGCCGAGATAGATGCGTAGACAGAGGTACAGGAAGAGGTGGAGCAGCCACCTAGAAGGAATCCGCCACGAGATCAGAGGTTATCGGCGAGATACATGGACGATTCTAATATCGCATATGCCATTATTACCGATCGGAGGTTATCCATTTACTTTTCAGGAGGCTCTTAATGAGCCTAATGCAAAAAAGTGAAAGGCGGGAATGAACAATGAAATGGACTCCTTATACAAGAATGAGACATGTGAGCTGGTGGAGCTTCTAGTGGGCCGAAAAACGATCAAGTGCAAGTAGATCTTCAAGAAGAAACATGATAGATACAAAGTAAGGTTGTTAGAGAAGGGTTACGCTCAGAAAGAAGGAATCGACTTCACAGAGATATTCGCGCCAATAGTTAAGTAAGTGTTTATTATATTTGTGTTGGCATTGGTTGTCAAATACTATCTAGAGCTAGAATAGAAGGACGTGAAGACTGCATTCCTACATGGGGAATTGGAAGATTAACAGATCTACATGAAGCAACCGAATGGCTACGAACTTAAAAGTGGTAGAGAATAAAGTTTGCAGGTTAATGATGTTGTTGTACAGTTTAAAACAGTCACCTAGGCAGGGGTATAAAAAATTTGATTCTTTCATGTTGAGTTAGAAATTTATTAGGAGTGAAAATAATTGTTATGTCTATTACAAGACATTGAGTGATAGCAAGTTCATCATCCTTACTCTTGCCCGGGTGGTAGACTCTTAGGAGTTTCAACTCCTGGTCAAGGGTTCGAGTACCCATAGGTGGTAAAATTCCACCAGCGTGAGTGTGTGGGGGTGTGTGTATGTGTGTAAAAAAAAAAAAAAAAGTTCATCATCCTTGTATTGTATATTAATGGCATGTTGATCACCAATCATAACATGTCTGAAATTGACATATCGAATACTCAGTTATCAGGGACATTCGTGATAAAAGATATTGGGGCTACAAAGAGGGTTCTCGGTATAGATATTCATAGAGACAGAAAGAAGAGCAGGATTTGGTTATTACATGAAGAATACATTGAGAAGGTGTTGATCAAGTATGGGATGGACAAGGCAAAGCTGGTGAGCGTTTCTCATGTGGCTCACTTCAAGCTTTTCTCAGAATAATGTCCTAAATCAAATGAGTAAAAATAGGATATGTGTCATGTGCCTTATTAGAATGTTGTGGGCAGTTTAATATATGTCATAGTCTGTAGGAGACAGGATATTTACAAGCATGGTGTTGTGAGCAGATGCATGTCAAACCCCGGTAAACAACACTAGGAAGTGGTGAAATAACTATTTCGATACATTCATGGTACAAAAGACTATGTCTTAGCTTTTGAAAACAAATGAGCAAAGTTTGTAGGGTATGTGGATTCAGATACGCAGGCAGTGTGGATTTCAGAAAGTTGACTTCAGGTTACTCATTTGTGTTAGCAAGTAGAGCAATCAGTTGGATGTCGAAGCTTCAGTCTATGATGACTCTTTCCACAATAGAAGTAGAGTATATGACAGTGACAAAAACATTTAAAGTAGGTGTTTGGTTAAGAGGCATGATCGATAAATCGATTGGGACTTCAGCAAGAGACTGTGCCAGTTAATTGTGATAGCGAGAGTGCTATAAATTTGGCTAAAAATTCTGTTTATCATTCTTATACTAAACACATTTATGTTCGTCACTATTTTATCCGACAGGTGCTTAAGAAAGGAGGTGTGAATATGGAGAAGATTCATACTAGCGTGAATCCAGTGGATATGCTTACTAAGGTGGTTCTCACAGAGAAGTTCAAATTCTGTGCAACTTCTTTGAGCTTGGCGAAGGTGTAGAAGGAGGGCAGAGTGTGCATGAGAAGTGATGATGGAATTGTGATCCAAGACAGAGATGAGAGAAAAGGACAAGTAGCTACATTTAATGATTGAAGACATGATGGAGATTGTTGAATAGGTGTCTTAAATCTGTAAATTCAGCGGTATGTCAATGACAGGTTCAATGCCATCGAAGTTGGCTCGATGCCATTGAAATTGTCCAGATTTTCTCCAGTTGGTTGTTGGACTAATTAGGTATTTTTTCGATGCTATCGAAGATGGCTCGATGCAATTGAGGAAAATCTGAATTCCATGTTTTGTCTTTGGTCGTTTTGGTATTAGTTCAATGCCATCGAAGTGACTTCAATGACATCGAATGTTAAGTTTCAATGACATCGAAGTGTGTTCGATGTCATCGATAGTTTCACACAGATATTCGCAGAGTTACGATTTTGAGGGATTTGTTTCCTATTTTGATTGTGATTCTTCCAAAAGCTATATATTTGGGTATAATCAGGATTGAGAGGTATCCAAGGCTTACTAATTTGTTTTAGGGTATCAAGGATATAGGTTAGGTTAATTTGAGGTTGTTCGGATTGGGTAATCTCTCTACTCTTGTAACTTCTTTCTTTCATAGTTATATCTGTCATTGTGCCATGAATTTTTCTTGCATGGGTTTTTCCATATTAAATTTAGGTGTGTTTGCATTGCGCTTATTTGGTGTGATTGGAGTATTCCACTTGATTGATCCCTATGTGCTTTCGTGGTCCCCCAACAATAAATTATAATTTGAAGCCATTTATACCATAGAATCAGAGGAGTGATTAGACCCATCCGCTTTAATAATAGTTAGGTGGACCGTTAGATCTGGACCGTTCATCCTTGACTTTGTGGAAGTCGCATATTGTATAGAACGTTAGATCTTGAGGGCTCACTCTTCCGCACATACTTTCATAAATGAGCTATAGTGATGTAATCATTTTTAAAAAATGAACTTAACCTATTCATTCATATTTGAGCTTTTAAAAATTATCATTTCAATGTTCTAACTTCATCGAGACATAACATCTTTAAATGCTTTACTGAGTCCCGTGTTTAGGATAACTTTAGTCACATGATGAGCTGATGAATGGTCAAGTACGCACATGGGACGCATTCCTGATTTTCTGACAACCCCATAGTGACATTGCAATTGGGTATTTGACCAATTATCTTGTCTCTGGTTTTGGAATGTGACTCAGTTCCATATCAAAACTGAGTCAGTTTGTTTGAACGAGTCAAAGCCTAAAAACGTTAACAGGCCACTTAAAATACGTGAAATGGGCATTGACTGGGATCATTCAAGACCAAAGTTGAGTCAACCCAGACGAGTCAGCTCAGTTTCATATGATAGTTAAAACCACTGAGACTACATGACATTTTTGGTCGTTCAACTCTGCATTTATCATCTTGGTTAAATTATTATGATTTTCTATTCTTTTGCAGGAGCTTGGGCACCAATAGTTTCAATGGGTCACTCCCTCCAGAGATGGGGAATTTGGTAAACTTGCAAGGACTGTAAGTTCTTAATCATATCTTTAATCTAGTGTATGACACAGCATGTCTACATGAGCAAGATCCACTCAATTCATTAGGTGGGCCTCCGTGTTGATAACCTAGCCAAAAAAATAAATAAAAATGGCTGGTCAACTCATCAGGTGGGCCACAATGTACATCGTTAATGAAAAACTAAAGAAAGTTGTTTTAGCCATCTACTTATTTAGTACACAGTCGTGTTATTGGGTTTTCACTCTTGCTCCACACATTTAGACATGTAGAGGATTGGGTACAATTAATTCAAACAGCGTTAAAGCTAATCTAAAAACATAATTTGGATGGCGCAAGCTATTTTTCGTTATTTCCTGCAGAGTCATAGCACAGGAAATGCATATGGATGGTGAAAGCTATTTTGCTTGATTTTGCATTGGCCCACATCCAGTATAAAGCTAGATACTTCAATGGTCCGACCCTTTATATCTGATTGTTGTATCAAAGCATTGTCTGGTATCTGGGCATCATGATAAACATGGAACTGTACACGGCTAAATGATCACAATCAAATCAGATTTTAAAGTGATCAAACAGTCAGGCCCACCAACCACTGAAAATTGATTTCATAAGTGAATTAGCTAGTTTAATCTATCTTCTTTAAGTTTACTAGATGTGTAGTAAATGAACTGTAAAAACAAATTTGATGATGAACCTAGATTACCATTGGTGGGCCCAACTGTCTGATCACCATCATGGTCTGATCTGATGGTTGTAGGTCCACTATACACTAATAACCTGTTACACACTATTGACCAGGTTTTTTGTTTTTGTTTTTTTTGGGTGTGATCAATTTCCAACCGCATTTGTTCATATAAACTTCAATAGTTTCTTGGACAGTATCGGTGTGAGTGGTCCTATTCCTTCAACATTTGCCAATCTAGTAAACTTGGAGACACTGTAAGTAGTCTCTCTCTCTCTCTCTCTCTCTCTCTCTCTATTTGCTTCCAAGCAATGAAAATATCATCAACCTGAATGTTATTTTACATTGTAAAGCATGTTGTGATCTCAGGTGGGTCTTTGATAATGAGCACACGGGCACCATACCTGACTTCATAGGGAATTGGAGCAAGCTACAATTTTTGTAAGCTAATATAATGAGATTTTCTCTTTCCTTGCTCAATTGAATCTTTTCTTATTTATGGGTTAGGGTTGTCAACAAACCGGTTATATATTAGCCTGAAAGTTCGGCCTGGCCCTGGACCGTGGCTTGTGCCAGGCCTCGATAGTTGTCGAACATGGGTCTGGGCTTGGCTAGTTTACTTATCAATTCTAAAATTCAGGCTGGGGCTGCCAACCATGATTGTAAAATTGGTTTTGGATTGGAACTCACCTAGAGATTGAAACTGGTATAACTCACCCTGACTCGTTCCAACTCAGTTTGGTTTCTGAGAGTGATTCTCCCAATGACTTGTAATGTTCTCCACTAATACTAAGCTGGAGTTGACTTGATATTGGATGATATTTAGGACCATGCAACAAGTAGGCTGATTGATGCAGCCGCCTGCAATTCATATCAGTCCTCTCTGCTGCGACCCACTCTGTATCACCGACGATTGGAGTCCTACTCGAAGTCCCTTGTAGTAATCTTAATTAGTTTTACCAAAGTAATAAATTCTTATCTCATTAGGACGGAAAGAGGTATTAGGATTCTTATCTTTATTTTTAAGCTCTTAAAAAAAAAAAAAAAAAAAAAAAAAAAAAAAGAAGCAAAAAGGAAAAAGAGATTGCATTAACTGGGAAGGGCGAAAATTACAGCCTAGAAACAACCCAAAGATTTCGGGTGGGAGACAGAGAAAAAGGACTTGCCCCGCCTATCCTTTGCTATACAAAAAGAAAGAAAACCCAAGAACCCAAGAACCCAACTAAACAAGCCTGCAAATAACCAGAAAACCACCAACGACCAACAGGAAATCGAAACCAGCAGGGAAGGCAAGCCTAGCGCTGAGGAGGAGCAGCATGCTCTCTGATCGAGCCAAGGCCCGCCTTGTCAAGAAGAGAAAGGCCTCTAGCGATCCGGGGCAAGGAGGTCATGGAATCAAAGATGATGTTGGACTGCGTCTTGCTGCCGAGCTTCGCCAAACTATCAGCAGGACCATTAGCTTCCCGAAAAACGTGAGATAGACGGAAAGAACCTCTGCTCAATAGTGAAAAAATTCTGGACAGCCAATAAGTCCACTTCCAGGAGGGGGTGCATTGCATTTGGAGACAGCGCACAACCCAGGCCGAGTCCGACTCCACAATGATATTGTGAAGGCCCCTGCTTAAACAAACGAGAATGCCATCGTGGATAGCCCTCACTTCAGCCAGATTGTTAGAGGCATTGCCATAGCTGTTAGCAAACGCAAGAATGACATTACCATGGTGGTCACGAAGAATACCCCCAGCACCAGCAGGACCGGGGTTGGAAAAGGCGATCCATCAACATTTAGCTTAAGAAATCCCTCCACCGGTCTCTTCCACTTGACAACCGAAACCGTACGAGCAGCGTCGTGGGAGCTGGGAGGGATGGCTGCCGCAATCCTAGTCTGAGGAGAAGGATGCAAACCCGAAGATAAGGCCGGGAAGAGCATAGAAAGCCACCATTTAACCCTTGATAGCATCACAGAAGCAGAGATCCATTTATTGTCAAATCTTGCCTCATTTCTCGCTTTCCAAATTTCCCACAATATGAAAACCGGGGCCAGCCGAAAACATTTGCGGTTGATGGACCAAGGCAGGGGCCTAAACCACCACCAATGAAGGCGATCTTGGATGGAAGAGTGACAAAAAATTTGAAGCACGAACATAGCTATAGCTTGGCGCCAAATGCACGAGGCGAGCATACCTTCCAGGAAGAGGTGGTCAAGGGATTCAACTATAGGGCCAGAGGAGTGTTTATGATAACAACATGAACATTTGGAAGCCATGTGAACCCCCTTCTGCTGGGTGAGAACATCAATAGGGAGGGACAGTATAGAATTCTCCACATTAGGAGAGAAATCTTTATTTTTAAGCTCTATAAATGGGTGTAATCTCTAAATTGCTAGTAGTTAATTTTGAATTAATTTTGATGTTATCCTGAAATTCCAGCAATGCCATGTCACCTCGCTGAGTTGCCTTGGCTATCTATTGTTGAGGCACTTGCAGGATATCCAGTTATCCCCTTTTGAATCAATGTTGCAAACGTGGCCACGCTGACTTCCATCAACTTCACTGTTGCCCGTACATGTTGTCATTTCGACCCAAATGAACCATTTCACCTATATATCAGGCTCATGACTGGCCCATTAAGTTTTCCTTGGTAACATTGATTGATTGTTCGCTTGAAAATTTTAACTAGCGAATGCTTATGTAGGTATTTGCATGGGAATGCTTTCCAAGGTCCGATACCTTCCAGTCTTTCCAATTTAGCATCCCTAACTGATTTGTAAGTATTTTTGTTTATTTTTCAATTATCATTGCAATTGTTTAATTGATTATCCAATGATTGCACAGGCGAATTGGTGAAATAACGAGTGGAATCTCATCTTTGGCATTTATCAAGAGCATGAGGAGCTTAACCACTTTGTAAGTAATCATGGTACCTGTATCTATGTATTAATGCTAATTTTCTAATTTATCATTGTTGTTCTTGTCATTGTGATATAATCAAAATGTTTCCTTTTTTGGAGAATCTTGAGAAACAGTAAGATATCAGGCACAATTCCATTCAACATTGGAGAGTACCGATCGTTACAATATCTGTAAGTTGTTCACATCACAATCTCTTATGTTGGTGCAGGGATTGGGCCAAGGGTTGTCAATGAGCTAGACTGGGCTGGGGTTTATGCTTACCTAGTCTCAACCCAAAATTCACTAGGCTAGCACAAGCCTGGATCATGTTAAAAAAAAAAAAAAAAAAAAAAGGGTGATGCACTTGGTGTACGGGGTAAATTTCACATAAACACCATGGTAGAGCTTACCTGAGCTGTGGACCTTTTGCCTTCCATTCATTTATTTGTTACATATCATTTATCACCACTAAGAAGAATAATTTTTCACCGCTTACAAAGTGATTGTATCATCCAACCGGTTGGACTTGATATACATGTATGTGTGTGTAGGCCCAGGACGGAATAGTCCAAGCTCAGCCCAAAATTGTTAGGCTTTCATACCTAAGTCCATATGGGCATAGAAAGCGTGCCCAAACATTGCTTAAAAACCTGTGCCCGTGGGCTGCCCCAACCCATTGATGACCTTAGTTGGGTCATGCCAGCGGCAGCGCAGCCCACCTCCAGGGTATTGGCTGATGCTGGGCATCAACAGAAAAAATTGTAATACATGGGTCTGAGCCAGCCTATTTGTTCTTTGGGCCTGAGCATAGGCCTAGGCCATGGATTAGGCCACAGCCCTAAAAATGAAGTTCAACTACACTTGGTTAATGTTTTATTTTAATTGTTTTTAGGGATTTGAGCTTTAACAATTTAACTGGTGAAATTCCAAGTTCACTGTTCAATATGAGTTCGCTTTTAAACTTGTAAGAGTCAAACTCCTTCTATGCTTAAGCTGTTTTAGTGCTGATCCTAGTAATTCTCTCTTCACTTTTCCTTGTTTCTCATTCTCATATTATGAAATATAACATCTTTTAAGTGTTATTAATTTGATGTTGCATTTTCTTTTATTTTTTGGGTTTCTCTTTCTGCAGGTTTCTTGGAAACAATAACCTATCTGGTAGCCTTCCTTCTAGGAAAAGCTCATCCCTCAAGACCATGCAAGTTCATCTGACTTAATTATAATGAATTGTAACCAAAATTGCAATTTACTCACTTTGCCACCTTTGGATGTGTTATTGAATTGGATTGCAATAACTAGTTCAATAAAGTGGAACTAGTCAAACTACAATTACCATCTATGGTGTTCATATTGAGAGAATCAGCTCCAAATTGCAATTAAGTTTCTTTCGATTTAGATGGACTTCATTTGCAATTTGAGGGTCACTTCCTAAGATACATAACACTACAACTACAATGTGGCCTTTTCCTTTCTATTGGGCTGATTACTGCAATTCAATTCAATTGTACAACCAAAGGCATTCTTAGATATTGTCCAGGATTGCTTTTATATTTTTGTTTCTTTTCTTCTATAGCTCGGCATAAAAGATTGAGTTGTGAATATTCAATTGATTCATTATGTCTATCTTGATGTTCCTCTTCTACAAAAGTAAATGGAACTTTTTGTTCTTTAATTAGAACGCCGTTTGGTATCTGATGAAAGGATAATCTTATATTTAACATATTTGGTTGGTTCTGGCTCTGTTGCTAACTTGCATTAAATGTATGTTAATTCATTTTCTTATATGTTGTGTTGTGTCGGCACAGAGATTTATCATACAATCAATTATCAGGAAGCTTTCCCTCTTGGATTACACAAGGCTTGCAACTGTATGTCCAAAAGAAGCACAAAGTTTTCCATTTTCATCTTCATTTCTCTAGTGATCAAACAATTCATTATATGCATTAAGGGTGCATTGGATGTCCTGTTGAATTGAATTGCAATTAGTTTAGTAGAGAAGAAATGACCAAATTGTAGTCACCTCAATATTCAGAATGAGGAAGTAGTCAAATCGCATTTACATTGTTTTCAATTTCAACTTGAAAGTAACTTAATTGCAATTTGTAGGCCACTACCTCAATATGAATATAGAGGAAGGTGATGGAATTTGGTCATTTCCACTTCACAGAACTAGTAATTGTTGCAATTTGATTCAATAGAGCATCCCAACGCAAGATAGGACAACACCCCTCTTTATTTCTTCTTATGATATATGAATGTGATTTTGGATTAGATTAATACCTGCTATGACACTTTTCAAGGTTGTTAACCATGACTAGTTAATCAATGTGCACCAGAAGTTACAATATTATGGTTTTTTTTTTTTTTTTTTTTCATATTCAATATTTAAAAAGTGTTGAAGTGGTTTTCAAATTGAGAAAATAGCATAAGTGTGCAAGATCAGGGACATTCATCAAGAGTGCCCGACCTTGAACATGCCCTTGGTAAAAATCAAGTTGCCCCGTGCATCATAAGGGCCAATGTGGATGAACAGAAATGACAGTTAGGAAAAGATAATAGATGCTATGTATTCAACAGAACGTGAATGTAAAGTCCTGAAGTGGTTAACTGAACGTGAACGTAGCACAGGTGTGCAAGATTAGGGAATTTTTTCATGAGGGTCTCCTACCATGAATATGACCTGGGTAAAAATCAAGCTGGTTCATGCATCTTGCTGGCCACTGTATGTATGGGGGCAAATGGGTTGGGTTAAGGGGTCCCAGACCCGACCATGTAATAATCATATCAGAACTTGGGTGCCATAGGCAACCCATTACGTTTCGGGTTGGGTCTAGGTTGGTTCCAAGTCCCAAAACTCCAACACGTTTATTTATTCAGAATGAGAGAATAGAGGAAACAAAGAGGTTTAAATCATAAACAAGGATGCTATGGGATATAAAAGCATAGAAAAAGGAAGAAAAGAAAAGAAGAAAGAGAAAGAAGATAAGAGGAGAAGGTTCGGAGAAGAGAGGGACCCAAATTAGGGTTGACGCCCCTACTCTAAATCTTTTATATTAATTAATTTTTATAATGACAAGAGGACACTTGATACCAAAAGTAAGAACCCATCATATCTTGAACCAATATTAACAATAGAAAAGGCATAGAAACAAAACTAAATAGGCTCCAGTACACCTTACCCATTTAATAATTCAGGTCAAACTTTTTGACCCAGACCTGCTCTATGGATCCAAATTTTAGACCCAGACGTCCTACTTAACCCGACCCATTTGCAGCCTAATGTAGGAGTAAAAATGCTATCTATTCAACTTACATGTGCAGAACACCTAATGAGATAAGAAATTAGATGCCTGGGCCAAGGCATGCTACCAATGGTCCCCATCTAATGAGTGAAAATGATCTCCTGTACATGCAGCACGACAGAACATGCACTCTGAATCTCCTCTTCAATCTCTCCTTTTGTGTATAGCCTCATCATTTCTCTTTGAACTACTTCCAACAATATATGCAGTATTGACCATAATCTCCTTAAACTATCCTTTTCAGGAACCTGGTTGCTAACAACTTCGACGTTAGTTTTAATAACAGGTATTTTACAAATGATGCCGTTCTACTCATCTCGACAAAATAAAAGCATATGTAGCTAAGCACTTTTTGTAACTGTCCAATGATCCGGCAATTCCTACATTGGTTGCATATCTTTTTTTTTTTTTTTGCCATAAGAATTTCAGTCCATTAGTGGCATTTAAGTGTTTGATTATTTTAGATTCAGTACTTCTTTGCCTTCGGGATTGAATTGTCTTCAACGGGACTTTTCATGCTATCAAGATTCTCTAACCGGTAAGCCGTCTTTTCTTCTTCTTCTTCTTTTTTTTTTTTTTTTTTTCTATAATTTATACATGGGCTAGAACCCCTGACATCAATGTTCAAACACACTCTTATCTACTACATAGGCTTCTTTTGGCTACATTTGAATGCACGAGAGAATTGACCTGAAAGCATTTATTTTAATCAAGAAGAAATGAGAAAAAGTAACGAGGAAGTAGTAGGCGATCACAAATAAATTTCTTCTAAGTCTGAAAGCAACAGAATTACCAATTGACACCGGGACCCTCAATATAAATACTAAGAGAGGAAGCCAAACAATTGGTTATTTTCACTTGATTGTTTTAGGAGCTGAAACCTCTTAATGGGTATAGAAGCAACCTCAGAATAAATCAAACACACAATAGAGAATGAAAAACAACAAGAAAACACAGATAACACTCAGATTTTTACCTGAAAAACTCTTGAGAGAAAAAAAAAACCATAGTACAAAGCGACAATCAATCCACTATAAATGATGAATTACAAGAGATTGAATAACTTACATAATACAAAACCCTAGCTTTTCCCTTTGCAAAATCCTAAAAATCATATAGGCTCTCCTTTTTCTACCTTAATCGAGCATAGAGATGTACTTATATTCCCCCGTATAAGATTAGAAACAAAATCCTCTCTCTCTCTCTCTCTCTCTCTCTCTCCATATATATATATATATATATATATATATATATATATATATATATAAACTTGTGCATTCCGTTGGTCGCACCTTCGGTCAACTGAGCTATAAACAAAGTTTGTCGGTCAATTGAAACAGACCTCAGTTGACTAGGAACATCATAGCATGCTTTGGTCCAACCAACTGCACTCCACCATATTAAAGGCACTTGATCAATAATCTCCACCATGGCTTTAATCATCTAGCTAAATTGCTCTAAGTTGTTATCACAAGCTTTAATCATCTTCATAATAACACAATCATCGTTGCTTCTCATGCACACTCCATCTTCATTTCTTCTTTACCAAGCCTAAAGAAGTCGAATACAACTTGAACTTCTCTGCAAGAACAACATTCATATGCATGCCAGAAGGAAAAAAGAAAAAAGAAAAAAGAGCATGCCAAAAGGATTTTTACTAGTGTGAATGTTCTCAAGAGTAACACCTCCTTCCTCTAGCATCTTCAAGGTAAAATGATGACGAACGTCAATGTGTTTAGTCCGAGAGTGGTACACTAAGTTCTTCACCAAATTGATAACGCTCTTATTATCACAATGCATAGGCACAACTTTCTAGTAAAGCCCTAACTTATTCATCATCCCTTTCAACATACAACTTCCTTGAATGTTTCCATCACTACCATATATTCAACTTCAGTTGTGGAAAGAGCAACCACAGACTAAAGCTTCAACATTCGACTGAAGCTTCAACATCCAACTGATTGCTCCACCTACTAACAGAAACGAGTAATCAGAATTCAATATTCTATTATCCATGTTTCCTACATAATACATATCAACATGGCCTACAAGTCTCTCCTTAGAATTTTTTAATGTCAGGATGTAGTTCATCATACCTCGTATGTAACAAAGTAACCATTTCACTACCTCCCAATGTGGCTTGTCGGGGTTTGACATGTATCTACTCACAACACCTACTACATATGTAGTCTAGTATAAACCATGACAGTAGTAAGACCACTCTAGTAGGGCACACAAGATATATACCGCTTTTCTTTATCTGACGAAGGACATTTCTCTGAAGAAAGCTGAAAGTGAGCAGTGTGGGGCGTGCTAATTGGTTTTACCTTTTTCAATTCAAACTTGACTAAGACATTTTCAAGATACTCCTTTTAAGACAGCCATATCTTGCTCCTTTCCCAATTTCGGTATGTATCAATGCTAAGAATCCTTTTTGCATCACTCAGATCTTTCATCTAAAATGTCCTGGATAACTGAGCCTTCAATATATTGATTTTAGATATGCCATGTCTGCTGATAAATGTATCATCAACAAACAACACCAGAATGATGAATTCCTTATCATTTGGTGATCTAAAATATATACAATGATCGAATTTGCTTATGATAAACCCCTACCTCAACATGAAAGAATCAAATTTGTTGTACCACTGCATAGGAAACTGTTTTGGGCCATATAACGACCTTTTTAACCTACAAGCCATATTCTACTTTTCCTGTACCTCAAACCCTTTGGGTTGCTTTATGTAGATTTGGTCTTATATTTCTGTATGTAGAAACACAGTCTTCAAATCTAATTGTTCCAATTTTAAATTGTATTGGGCAATCAATACCAATATAAATCTGATAGATACCTTCTTGATTACAAGCATGAATATCTCATCGAAGTTGACATCTTTCTGAGTATAACCCTTCGTTACCATTCTAGCCCTATACATATCCACTTTTTTCTGAAAAATCCACTTGCGCCAGATTGCTTTTTGCCTAATGGGCAGCTCCACCAGATCTCAAGTTTCATTCTTGTATAGAGAGGCCGTCTCGTCATGCATCAGTACTACCGTCCACTTCTCTGCATCTCGATGTTTAATTACTTCCTAAAAAGTAGATGGATCCCTCTCATCCATAATGAGGGTAAACATACCATTTGAGTCATCACTATACTCAACGGTAATCTGCGACCCCTTGGTGAATTTCTCCTAACCCATGGTGGCACCACCTCTTCTTGTACCTGATTTTTTTTTAAAGGAGTGTTATATTCATTTCTGGATAAAATTATAGAGCTTCAGGTCTTCCTCGGAAAAAGGGACCAAAGGAAGACTTATCGTAAAGGCCGAACAAAAGAAACAACCAGAAAATTACAAAAAGTCAGAGGAGATCTTCCTCTCCCTTATTGCTTCGAGCCCCACCTTATCTAGGAAAAGGACTCCCCTCACATGCCGAGGAAGATCTGCAGAATAGGAGAAATATAACCGAGATTGGGAAAAGCTGCCCATCCGAGCAAGAGCGTCAGCCATGCCATTCCCCTCCCTAAAGATGTGCATGAAATTCACCATTGCGAGACCCCGGAGCCTATCTGTAAGGGTTCTCCAACCTTTCCATACCCAGCCAATCTTAGCCCCATCGTTGAAAACCTTAATCACCAGATTCTTATACCTGATCTATCTGTGGCTCAGCTTCTTCAAGTGTTTTAACTTTGTATGCTTCAACATCAATCATTGATTTTTCAATTCCTTGTTCTCATCCTTCTGAAATAAAGAACCTTTATTAAACTTAATGTCCCGGCTAAATATGATTTTTCATGAAACTCAGTCATATAATCTGTATCATTTCACCCTCATCATCATAATCAACAAAAGTATACTTCTTAGCCCTTTGGTCCAGCTTATCTCTTTCAAATGACAATACATGAGAGTAAGCACCACAATCAAATATCTGTAACCTCGAGTAATCAACTACCTGACCACTCCATACGTCATCTATAATTTTACAATCAACAGGTGTAGATAGAGATTGATTTACTAAATAAAAAGTCGTAGAGATGGCCTCAACCCATAGCTCCTATCCCAACCCAGTATTACTCAACATACTTTCAGTCTTTTCCAAAAGAGTCTGATTCATATGCTTAACCACATCATTCTACTTTAGTGTATACCTCATTGTGTTGTACCTCACTATCCCCTCATTCTTAGAATATTAATTAAACTCCCTAGAAGTGGCGAAAACATTGGATTTATGTTTTGTTGGGTGAAAAAATAGTTAAGTCGATTAGTTTAACTTATGGAATGGACCAACTCTACTAAACAACATAGACCCTTTGAGATTCAAGCCCCAAGGGGCATCTACTTCCAAATACAGGTTGATCTCTAAGGAGGTCGATGCAACTGTAAGGACATTAAAAGAGAATGCAATTATAAGTCTATTCAAATAGCCAATTACTGACCTAACCCATAGGTCGGCTGTAGCTCAGCTATAGATCGGCCATAGGTCGGCCATATGTCGACCAATAGCTCGAATATACCTCGACTGTAGCTCGGCCAGAGCTCGGTAATAGCTCGGGATAGCCTCTCTAAATAAGGCAAACGTTGACTTAGCGGGAAGTTCGGCATGGCTTATACAATTTACCCTCGAATCGACAGCCCGAGAATCTTTCTAACAACCCGAAGATCTCTCCTAAGATCTTCAAACGATCAAATTAGATCCCGAAAAACTTGGACGACGATAATCTCGGGGAAATCCCGGGCGAATCTCTGAACGAATTCATCCCAAACGTATTAGGAAAGACTCCTCATGCCACTGTCTTCCTCCCCCTATAAATAAAGGTACCCTCAACAAATGTAAGGTACGTACACTCATTCTAACACTCGACTGGTGACTCCTTTCCTTAAAGATCATCTCCATAAAAGACCTAAGGTCCTGACTTAGGCATCGGAGGGTCCCCTGTACTAGACAGGGTCTCCTTTGTATGCTCTTTTCACATGTGTAGGTTCCGAAGGGTCAACCAAGGAAGGTCTACCGGAAAACTGCATTAACAGTTTGGTGTTGTCTGTGGGAACGACGTCTTAAGTCATTCCTACTTTACCAGATAAACTCAAGACAATACTACAATGTCTAGAGGGAAGAAGAAAGCTCAGTCCCTTCCATTTGCAATTCCAATTGCAACCCTACCTGCACCTGATCATACACCACCGCCCTTTGAACTAGAACAACTCGAACAATGGGAGAGCAATTGAGGTTCTTCCTCACAGCTTCAGGCCAATTTTGGCTCCAGTAGACAGGGGCAGCGATGTTGCATAAAGGGAGGTCAACTGAACACCCTCGAAAAAGAAGTTGGGGAAAAGGGAAAACATGAGCTACATGAAGTAGATGCTGGAGCAATTGTAACCTCAGCATGTATAAAGAACCGAACCAAGCAACAATCCCCCTCAACCTTCCTACATGCGCAGTGTCTCTCACAGGAGCCAACAACATAGCTCGTCCAGACCTACCCTGTCTCATGTTTTGACAACCGTGCCTTTACCCGCCTCTAATTTACGCCATGAGCTAGATCGAAAAAGGCACGACAAATAGAGTTGTACACGAGCAGCAAAAGCTAGGTAACTCGCTCGACTCAGATCGAAACAGTTCCTCTTCTCGCTGGACAAGAATCCTCCCGCAACAATGGCCAAACTACTGAATAGGTCATAAAAGTACGTTAATGCTGAAGAGTCTCGGATCCTGCGAGACACCATCCAGAACAAGGTTCCTCCAACCAAACAACAACATGTAAGGGCAGATCCAAGATCGGCCAATACGAGTAGGAAGAGGAAGGATGACTGATCGCAGGACGACCGTAGGCCGAACAAGCAGTCTGACAGTAAGTTCAAAACTTACACCCCTCTCAACAAAATGCCAGAATAAGTTTTGATGGAGATTAAAGACAAGCGTATCCTCCATTGGTAGAACAAGTTGAAGTCCAATCCCGATAAGAGGAGCAAAAACAAGTACTGTTTCTTCCATCAAGATCACAGACATAACAAGAGCGATTGTTTTAACCTCAAGCAAGAGATCGAAGCACTCATTTATGACGGCCATCTTGGAGAGCACGTGAGTATTGAGGGTTAAATATTGCATATCAGACCCCAGTTATTGCCTGGATTTATGAACATGGTACTGTTTAACGGCCCAATTTAACTGTGTTTGTGCTACAATGTGTGTTTAGGAGCTTGGACTGAAACAGGGTGCTAAAAGCATGAATTTAATGCTCTAAAGTCACCAAGGCAAGAGACAGATCTCAGGGGACTAAGATCGACTGTAACGCCCGGAAAATCGGGAGTCGACCAAAGCTCAACTCCCAAGTTCCAACGCATCACTTATGTAATATAGATTATGATGATTATGATAAGTGCATTCGAACATGAGTGGGATTATACTAAAATAACATATCATACTCCAGGGATAACTAAATTGAGCAAGCAGAAGACTTTGATAGATATATAAAGTATATAAGTGGTTTTAAATCCCTACAGTATGAATATGTAACAGGGTTGAATATATATAGGTTTTGTGTCAAATTATACAAAATACCAAAATGTAAATGTCCAATTAATCCGTAAATCCCTGTAATCCCGTTGAATCAGCACGAGGTCTACATAGACCCACTGAGAGCTGAACGTAGGAGAATTTTTCCTCCTCATCCATGAAGTCCATTTCAGCTACATAGACTCTGTTATTACCTGCATTAAAACCAGAGTCTGGGTGGTGTTTTAAAACATCGTCTCAGGTGGGAATGAGTAGCTAATTCAGTGGAATTATAAAACAAAGGTTAACATATTATCAATTCAGTCAAGCAGTAATGATAAAGCAGTACAGCAATCATGTCCTACGTACTCTTGTTAATGCAGGGATGATATACTATAATAATGCATGCCCTCGCCTGCACTCCCTCTGCGACATCATCTCACGATCGTGGCATGCACCTCTTCCTCTATGCTCAACTTCAATGCCAAAGGCACATGCAAATGCGGTGCATGTACGTGATTAGCCAAGTTCTTAATTAGGTTTATTCATACAGTAGGATTGGGAAGCTAAGGTACCTCCCTTATATCATTTCCCAAACAATGATCCATCTAGGGTCGTCAATCCTAGTTAGTCACATACGATAGGCAAGTTCGCGAGTTTATACTAGTGGTTGCTACGGGAGGCTCGTCACCTCAGCGTAGACTTAATTCATACTCAAGGTCACTACAAGAGGCTTGTCACTTGATCGTAGGCCTATTTATACTCAAGGTCACTACGGCAATGCTCGTCACCTTAGCTCAGTCCTCGTGTATACTCGAGGTCACTCCGTAAAGGCTCGTCACCATAACGCAGGCCGACAGCTCGAATACAGTGTCACATATCACCGTATTTGGCTCCCGAGTTTGGTTTGCTCACTGGTCACTACGGGGAGGCTCGTGGCCCCAACGTAAGCCGACAGCTCCACCACGGTGTCCTATACCTCCATGCCCGGCTCATGAGTCTTGATGGATCATGGTACCAAGGTTAAATGGGCTTTTCACTGGTAAGTTTGGTACCTTAGGTTCAAGCAATAGCGTCCATACATGGTGAACATACATTAGGCCAATTGGGTTACTTGACAAGTTCGACTGGTAAGAGCGTACATTGAATTAATCGACATAGAGTACATATGCACTCCTCGTGGCCTAGCCACTGTCGATAATCAGCGTACGACTCGGATTCATCGAACGTATCCGTCGTGGCTAAAACAGTTCGGCCACCAATTGTAAACCATTACCGATTGTCTAGACTACATCGTAGCCCCAATCACACTTCAAATACAATAGGCATTCATATGTGCTAGTCAAAACAGCATGTAGCAACCAATTCAAATATAAATCTCATATAAACATTTTAACGAACACATAGAGTATATGTTATCATGCATAGGCATTCATTCATAAATCACGTAGTAGCAAGATAGATTACATAAAGGAAACTGTAACTATAGACAAGGTTCTTAAGAATCCCATCTCAATGGCCTCATTAAATACAATTCAGCAAGCATTTACTCATTCAGGCATTTTATCAAACACTTAGACTACATATTACTAAATACATAGACTAGATTAGTTACGACATGAACTATAACAATTTCTTACACAACGTATGTTATAAAGAGTATAACAAACATGGATCTTAGATTTGAAATTATGACAAGCACAAATCAGGATTTTACACTCATTTAAACATTTTATCAAACACTTAGGCTACCATTTACCCAATATATGAACTAGGTTAGTTACGACATATATTATAGCAAGTCCTCACTCATAGTAATCATAATACCGATGACAACCACGAATCCTACGTTTATAGCCATGACGAATACAAATAATAATTTCATACTCATTCGAACATTTCAATAAACACATGGAATGCATCTTTGAATTCAACATAGTTCACATATGTATAATATATAAAAATCATCGTAACTAGGATCATATGACAACAATCAAATCAGACAGAAATCATTAGCCAACATTGAAAGCCTTGAAAACTATAACCTAAACGTTTATAGTCTGCACCTTTCGCCGTTAAACCCGTACCGAGCTCAGTTTAAATACTAAGTCCTCCCCTACGGCACAACGGCGACGTGGATCACGAAATAGGTTAGCGACATCGCCGATCAACCTATTTGGATACCTAAAATAGATTAGGGTTAAGATTTCTTATCCAAAATGGAGTTGAAAGTGACGGTGTAGCGACACGAAAGAGACGATTCGACACATGGAGTAACGGGATCGAATCCCAGTAAGTACCTCTCACTCTCCCTCACTTCTCCTCACCTTTTTCTCCTCTTTTCTCTCTTCTCTCTCCTAGGGTTAGGAAAATGTATGGAATGCAAATGGGGTGGGTTTAGGCCCTTATATAGGCCCAAAATTGATGAAAATGGCCCCATGGCCATGGTATACTTAAGTGATAGCCAAATAGCAGTTGTTTTGGTCCAACGGAGCACATCTGGAGGCCCCTTTTCTGCATACGGTACAAAGAAAGTTTCCTGACATTAGATCTATGCCAGGTTAAGTTTTCAATCTGATCGGGTTTGTGAATCGACCGTGGCAGACCAGTTTCAGTTCAACGGTCGTCGTTGCTCGATCAGGGCCACAAGTACACTGACCTGTGTAGGAAAATTTCTCTAATCCGAGGGTGTATTTGGGTCAAATTCTGACGGTTTGAAACCTTAAATTTGCCCCGCAAGTGAACGGCTCAAATCACTTAAATCTGAGTTCATATTCTAAAGGTATTTGCGTTTCTCACACATTTCGCTCCGGGTCCAAGTTGTGCATTTCTGGATAATATTAGGACTTGATTTTTGAGATAGTAGTCAAGCCCAATAAGGCAATCATAACCGTATAGTTTTGTGGTAATCGGACTTCCGACGTGCGATCCAGGTCCAATACGGAGTTTCAATGTGTTTCCGAGAGCAACTGGGTTTTGAGATTGATCCTAAGTTTTTAAGTAATGTAGCATTAGTGATTCTACTAGTTTTGGGTCTTACAGTTCATATAGAAAGTGGTTCAATCTAATTCTACTGATTATTCAGTTTAGCACTTAACTAAATTATGCCCTAATTACAACAGAATAAGGTCCTAGGGCAGTTCTACGCCCCTGTCTAGTACTTTTAAATTGTATATTATTGTCATTATTTTTTTAGTAGTTCATAATCAACTCTACTTCTCTTCTACCAAATTTCATTAGATTTTGTTTTGTAGAAAAATTCTAAAAATTCTAGGAGCAGCACCTGTTCAAACTAATAATTTCTGGATGGTTGTCACGACGACCCATATTTAACTATATTAAAATTTTTATTATTTTTTTATTTATTTTTATATAAAACTAGACTTATTAATATTGAATCTAGATTTTAATCACCTAAATCGGAGTTATATCGAGGGAGATATGACTTTTCGAAGTTAGACGAAAATTACAGAAAATGGGGCAGAAAACAGGCTGCTCGGCCCGCTGGACAGCGAGGCCTCGCCGATCCGGCGAATCCATCACTGACCACTAGACAACGGGGCGAGAGTTCACCATAGGGGTGATGCTATCGCCATTCGTTGTCCTGTCTGGTGGTGTTTTCACCACCTGATATTTGAAATAGGCATATCTTACAAATCGGAATGAGTTATTTGACATGCAATATATGATTTTGGGGTAGAAGAAGTTTCTCTCTTCAAATAACCTATTTATGTTGTCAAATTCCATAAGTTTAATGGTCAAAAACTTATTTTATTTTTTTATTTACTATTTATAGTAATTTTTAGTTTAAGTATTGTTCTTCATCACCCAAACTTTAGGATTTGTGTCTAATATGAAAGTACTTAGAAAAATTTGAAGAATAAAGTGGTGAAAGGTGAGATTTTGAAGGAAATGGGTTAAGAAGGGATTTTAGACTTTGGAATTGAGTTCTGAGAAGTTAATAAGGTATTATGATCGACCCATTGCCTAAGGACGTCTATCTTCAAGTTGGCAAAAAAATCGAGAGTGTTAAATCTATCCCCCTAAAAAATAATTTCATCCCTGAAATTGCTTAAGGGGAGTATGTAAAGATTTGATTATTTCATTTGCCTAAGTTTTTATTGATTTCAAGTTTATATGCGTGGTAGGGTATATACTGTCTATGCTAATCTGGTACATTTTAGTCTACCCCCCTTAAAAACTTATTTCTCTACCTCTTGCTTATACCCGGATGGTTTGCTATAATTTATTTCTTTATTTATTTGGAGTATATTTATTTTCAATGGTTGACTAACACGGAGAGATGGCTGTAATAGGCTTGATCCCGATACATCGATCATCTACTTGACCAGGGTAGAAGGCTCATTGTATCCCTTCCTAGTCCTGGTGGATCTTGGTCTTCTGCTCGGTCCAAGTAGTAAGTCCATTGGTAGTCACCCAGGATTGAGAATTGGGTCAAGCCAGAAATGTTTCGCAGTTGTATATTTTAGTAACTCCGTAGTCCGATCACTCTAAAAGCTTAGGGAATGCCCATCACTGAAAGGTTCAAATTTCCTATTTGTAAGGTTGCCCTTTGGGTCTTGGTCTAAGAGAGTCATCGTCTTAATCTATGTCCAAGGTAGGGGTTAATAAATATCTTACTAGATCATCCTTAAAAGGGTTTCTAATCGTATAGAGTTGGCCAAGGCTTCTATTATGTTCATATTTAACGAGTGGATTTGTGGATACACTGATCTCAGCTATTGTAATTCAGCTCATACCCATTGTTACGAATTGGTTTAATACTTAAACCCTAATTGTTGTTATTCCAATAACTTCATTGTTGACATTCTAAGGAAGGTTCAGCTCCTATTTAGTGACCATTTAGTGACCTAACCTTTCGTCTAACCTGGATCAATTTCCTTCGATCCTGGGCCAGTGGGGCAAGGGCCCACCATGCTTCAGCTGCGCCACTTTGATCAAACGGATGCATTAGCCGACCTAACTAGATTGGGCTCATAATGTTCTACCCCTCTTAAAAATTATTTTCACTCTCAAGGCTCAAGGATCTATGTCCTGATCCGTATGTCAGAACAAGGTGTAATTTAGGACCTATCCTTGACATGAAATGGGATACGATCTCCCAATACATTGGTCTTTCTCCCATCGATGATGTGTGTTATGGCATTGGTACCTGTGGTCATAGAAAGGAGCTAAAAATGATGGGTGTTATGGTTAATTCCAGGGACGGGTGTGAGTTTGTGGCAAGATGCCTAATTCTACCAAAGGACTTTTACTAGGGTCCCGACTTACCCTTTTTAATCATGTCCAGTTTAATACCATAACATAATCTATACATTATTAGTACATATGAAATTTAGAAAAAATAGGTTAACGGGCAGATTATCTTTCTAAGTTCATACGCACAATATGGATGCCAGAATGGTCTATGCCTCGGAACCCTATTCCTAACTGTCTGCTATCCATTTGAGAAATTTCATAGGCCTAAAAAGGAAAAATCTCTATCAACTATATATTCTTAACACTTCTTAAAGGCGAAAGAAATAAACGTTTGGTTGTAAATGGTCGGGTCAACACGGAAGGAAAGTTGTGTAATGCGTCTGAGCCGGATACTTAAAGAAGCCTATAAGTATCAAGGGGATCCGACGAAGGAATGAGGTCTTACTCCAACCTAATCAAGCCAACTAACTAAGTTTATCTTTCAATTATCTTAGCATAATCAGTCGTTTACATTCCTTAGTATAACCAGTAGTCTAGTCTTAATTTAGGAGTAGCAGTAATCCATTAGTTGTAATCTAAAGTCTACACTCATACGCTAGATGATTTCGTACCATTTCTAATACAGGAAATTGTTTTATCGCTTAGGATCAAAAGTTGTCTGATTGGAATTGAGTTGCCCGAACTTGAATTTAACTACGCTCGAGAACTTCACACATGATCATACCAGCTAAGGAGGTCATCTGGTTCATGTTATTAATTTATTAGATTTCCTAAACTGTCAGATTTTTCAAAATATAGGAGTACCGACTCTAGGTCCAAAACTCTAAATGCCCCGTCATTTGATGGTCATTGTGGTTTATATAATCCTCATTCCCAAGGTCTTAGTTATCTCATTACTTCGATCTGAAATTCTTGATTTGGATCCGTTTTTGTGGTCCAACACGCCCATATTCGTGCCATTCGGATCCATTTCAGGTTTGGAATTTGTCAACTAATGACTCAAACCCGTCGACTGACGGCCTAGAAGTGACCTAGGTCGATTCACATGATCGAAGGTACGTTGTAGACTAAATTATAGTATTCAGTCTCGCCTGTCGGCGAAACCTTGGGATCCTAATGTTGTCTCTAAATTCCATCGCCCCCTTCCTAAATCAAAATGCGTCAATGTGTGTCATGTTACCATAACCCAGGTCTAGTTTAATCTAAATCATGCTCTAATACCATCTTGTAACACCCAGAAAATTGGGGGTTGATCAAAGCTCAACTCCCGACTTCCAACGCATCACTTATGCAACATAGATTATGATGATTATGATGAGTGCATTCGAACATGGGTGAGATTATACTAAAACAACATATAATACTTCAGGGATAACTAAATTGAGTAAGCAGAAGACTGTGATAGATATATAAAGTATATAAGTAGTTTTAAATCCCCAGAGTATGAATATGTAACAGGGTTGAATATATACAAGTTTTGTGTCAAATTATACAAAATACTAAAATGTAAATGTCCAATTAATCTGTAAATCTCTGTAATCCCGTCGAATCAGCATGAGGTCTATATAGACCCGCCTGAGAGCTGAACGTAGGAAAATTCTTCCTCCTCATCCATGAAGTCCATTTCAGCTGTATAGACTCCGTCATTACCTGCATCTAAACCAGAGTCTGGGTGGTTTTTTAAAATATCGTCCCAGGTAGGA
The DNA here is from genome assembly GCA_030180095.1 of Magnolia changhungtana. Classification (NCBI taxonomy): domain Eukaryota; kingdom Viridiplantae; phylum Streptophyta; class Magnoliopsida; order Magnoliales; family Magnoliaceae; genus Magnolia; species Magnolia changhungtana. The sequence continues at coordinate 2,448,458 of JASAUF010000360.1, forward strand.
ATGAGTAGCTAATTTAGTGGAATTATAAAGCAAAGGTTAACATGTTATCAATTCAGTCAAGCAGTAATGATAAAGCAATACAACAATCATGTCCTAAGTACTCTTGTTAATGCATGGATGATATGCTATAATGATGCATACCCTCACCTGCACTCCCTCTGCGACATCATCTCACGATCGCGGCATGTACCCTTTCCTCTGTGGTCAACTCCAATGCTAAAGGTACATGCAAATGTGGTGCATGTATGTGATTAGCCAAATTCTTAATTAAGTTTATTCATACAACAGGATTGATAAGCTAAGGTACCTCCCTTATATCATTTCCTAAACAATGATCCATCTAGGGTCGTCAATCCTAGCTAGTCACATACGATAGGCAAGTTTGCAAGTTTATACTAGTGGTTGTTATGGGAGGCTCGTCACCTCAGCGTAGACTTAATTCATACTCGAGGTCACTACGAGAGGCTCGTTACCTGATCGTAGGCCTATTTTATACTCAAAGTCACTACGACAAGGCTCGTCACCTTAGTGCAGTCCTCTTGTATACTCGAGGTCACTCCAAAAAGGCTCGTCACCTTAGCGCAGGCTGACAACTCGAATACAGTGTCCCATACCACCGTATTCGGCTCACGAGTTTGGTTTGATCACTAGTCACTACGGGGAGGCTCGTCGCCTAAGCGTAGGTCGACAGCTCGACCACGGTGTCCCATACTACCATGCCCGGCTCATGAGTCTTAGCGGATTATGATACCAAGGTTAAACGGGCTTTTCATTGGTAAGTTTGGTACGTTAGGTTCAAGCAGTAGCGTCCATACATGGTGAACATACATTGGGCCAATCGGGTTACTTGACAAGTTTGACTAGTAAGAGCGTACGTTGAATTAATCGACATGGAGCGCATATGCACTCCTCGTGGCCTAGCCACTGTCGATAATCAGCATATGACTCGAATTCATCGAACTATCCGTCGTGGGTAAAACAGTTCGGCCACTGATCGTAAACCATTACCGATTGCTTGGACTACATTGTAGCCCCAATCACACTTCAAAGACAATAGGCATTCATATGCGCTAGTCAAAACAACATGTAACAACCAATTCAAATATTAATCTCATATAAGCATTTTAACAAACATATACAGTACATGTTATCATACATAGGCATTCATTCATAAATCACGTAGTAGCAAAATATATTATATAAAGGAAACTGTAATTATAGACAAGGTACTTGAGAATCCCATCTCAATGGCCTCATTAAATACAATTTAGCAAGCATTTACTCATTCAGACATTTTATCAAACACATAGACTACACATTACTAAATACATAGACTAGATTAGTTACGATATGAACTATAGCAATTTCCTATACAACGTAGGTTATAAAGCATATAACAAAAATGGATATCAGATTAGAAATCATGACAAGCACAAATCAGGATTTCACACTCATTCAAACATTTTACCAAAAAATTAGGCTACCCTTTACCCAATATATAAACTAGGTTAGTTACGGCATATATTATAGCAAGTCATCACTCATAGTAATCATAATACCGATGACAACCATGAATCCTACGTTTACAGTCATGAAGAACACAAATCATAATTTCATACTCATTCGAACATTTCAACAAATACATAGAATGCATCTTTGAATTCAACATAGTTCACATATGTATAATATATAAAAAGCATCGTAACTAGGATCATATGGCAGCAATCAAGTCACACATAAATCATTAGCTGATATTGAAAGCCTTGAAAACCATAACCTAAACGTTCATAGTCCACACCTTTCGTCGGTAAACCCGTACTGAGCTCAGTTTAAACACTAAGTCCTCACCTATAGCACAACGACAACCTAGATCACGAAATAGCTTAGCTACTTCGCTGATCAACTTATTTGGATACATAAAATAGATTATGGTTAAGATTTCTTACCCAAAAATGGAGTTGAAAGCGACGGCGTAGTGACACGGAAGAGAAGATTTGACACGTGGAGCGGCGGGATCGAATCCCAGCAACTACCTCTCTCTCCCTCACTTCTCCTCACCTTCTCTCCTCTTTTTTCTCTTCTCTCTCCTAGAGTTAGGAACATCGTATGAAATGGAAATGGGGTGGGTTTAGTCCCTTATATCGGCCCATAACTGATGAAAATGGCCTGTGGGCCATGGTATACTTAGGTTATAGCCAAATAGCGGTCGTTTCGGTCCAACGGAGCACATCTGGAGGCCCCTTTTCTGCATACAGTCCAGAGAGTTCCCTGACATTGGATCTATACTAGGTTAAGTTTTCAGTCCGATCGGGTTTGTGGATCGACCGTGGCAGACTAGTTTCGGTTCAACGGTCGTCGTCGCTTGATCAGGGCCACAAATACACTGACCTGTGCAGGAAAATTTTCCTGATCTGAAGGTGTATTTGGGTTAAATTCTAACGGTTTGAAACCTTAAATTTGGCCCGCAAGCGAACGGCCTAAATCACTTAAATCTGAGTTCATATTCTAAAGGTATTTGCGTTTCTCACACACTTCGCTCTGGGTCCAAGTTGTGCGTTTCTGGATACTATTAGGACTTAATTTTTGAAATGGTTGTCAAGCCTAATAAGGCAGTCATAACCGTATAGTTTTGCAGTAATCAGACTTTCGACGTGCGATTCAGGTCCGATACGGAGTTTCAATATGCTCCCAAGAGCAACTGGGTTTTGAGATTGATCCTAGGTTTTTAGGCAACGTTGCATTAGCGATTCTACTAGTTTTGGGTCTTACAGTTCATATAGAAAGTAGTTCAAGCTAATTCTACTGATTATTCAGTTTAGTACTTAACTAAATTATGCCCTAATTACAACAGAATAAGGTCCTAGGGCAGTTCTACGCCCCTTTCTAGTATTTTTAAATAGTATATTATTTTCATTATTTTTTTAGTAGTTCGTTATCAAGTCTACTTCACTTTCACTAAATTTCATTAGATTTTGTTTTGTAGAAAATTTCTAAAAATTCTAAGAGTAGCAGCTGTCTAAACTAATGATTTCTGGACGGTTGTTACAACGACCCATATTTAACTATATTAAAATTTTTATTATATTTTTCACTTATTTTTATATGAAACTATGCTTATTTATCTTCAATCTAGCTTATTAATCACCTAAATTGGAATTATGTCGAAGGAGATATGACTTTTTGAAGTTTGACGAAAATTACAGAAAATGGAGCAAAAAATGGGCCGCCCGGCCCGCTGTGGCCCGCCCTGCCGGCTGGACGGCGAGGCCTCACCGATTTGGCAATGCCATCACTGACCGCTAGACAGTGGGGCGAGGGCTCGCCCCAGGGGCGATGTTATCGCCGTCCGCTATCCTATCCGGTGGTATTTTCGCCACCCGATATTTGAAATGGGCATATCTTGCAAACCGGAATGAGTTATTCGACGTGCAATATATGATTTTCTGGTAGGAGAAGCTGATCTATCTAAATCACCTATTTATTTGATTAGATTTCATAAGTTTAATGGTTAAAAACCTATTTTATTTATTTATTTACTATTTATAGTAATTTTTAGTTTAAGTATTGTTCTTCATCACCTAAACTTTAGGATTTGTGTCTAATATGAAAGTACTTAGAAAAATTTAAAGAATTATGTGGTAAAAGGTGGGATTTTGAAGGAAATGGGTTAAGAAGAGATTTTAGACTTTAGGATTGAGTTCTGAGAAGTTAATAAGGTGTTATCATTGACCCATTGCCTAAGGACTTCTATCTCCAAGTTGGAAAAAATTCATGGGTGTTACATCGACGGATTTAAATGCCAGAGATCCGAGAATACTGAGAAACTGAAGTTCAAGTGGCTTGAAAGACGTCCAGAATGTAAGATCATAGGGTTTCCACCATCCATTCAGCTTAAAAATTTATACATAGCCTGAGGGCCATAAATTAACCGTACACATCAAATTTGAGCCATTAGATCCCCGTTAAAGTGGCATAACAGACAGATCAGACACCAAATCAATGAATTGGGGCCCACTTGGAATTTGGATATGCTTCAATTTTCTTCTCAACGCCTTAAAAGAGGTGATAAAGCGGATGGATGGTGAGGATTTTTCATAAACATCACATATGGACCCCACCAGCCGTGCTTGCGCACAGTGCACAAGTGCAATCAAGGTGCACTGGATCCAGAGCACCCAGTCAGCGGGTGCTGACTAGATCCCACTCACGCGAAAGACAGCGAACAAACGTTATCCATCTGTTTTGCAGTAGTGAGGCCCACCCATCATACATATATATGATCTGGACTGTCCATTATTTCCGGACAGTGGGGACGACCACAATCATGGTGAAATTTTAGTCCCATCCACCCAATCACAATAAATCTGTGTTCAAACTTGAGATGGACGGGGAATGAAGATCTCATGGTCCACCATGGTTGGGAACCAAAACCAAGAAAGTCTGGACGGTTTTTCGTCCTGAACCAATGGACGGAGTGGATTTTACACGTGGCATCAATCAATGGTCCATCGACCATCACAGAGTCGCGGCGTAGCCTCTATTTCGCAATAGGGGTTGCGGTTTTCCTTTGTGGGCGACCACCGTACACCAACGGTCTAATCCGGACCGTCCATTAGGAGTCCACGGTTCATATAATCCAAGCCTAGGTGACAAAATTTCAAGAAACAACGAAGATCAGTTTTCAACCGTCTAAACGGAGGATGAATGGTGCAACGAAAAGTTATGTGGGCCACACCGAAACCAATCGAAAACTGTCGCTTCCCGAATGGTTTTACGAGGTAAAACTAATGGATGGAGTAGATTTCCACGAAGACACCGATCACGGGCCCCACCAAGAATCAGCGTAAGCTGATTTACGCAGGTTGCGCGTCCAGAGAGACCCGGACGATCTGAGTCGTTCTGCAAGCTTGGCTTGGATCGGACCATCCATCCTAGCCATCCAAATCATTCTTACGGGGTGAGCGACCATTGCCAAGGAGCCTGAACGGCTCAGATCTTGCACTTGGCGGATCATTTCGCTGAACATCTCACCCAGACGCACCTGCTGCGTCTCTTTTCACTGCGGAGATGCTGCGAACAGTACTCTTACCGACTCCAGCTTCCAACCCTTCCCTGCTATAAAAGAAAGAGAAAAAAAGAGAGAGGGGGATTCATTCCTTGGACGTGTGCAGCCGTGGAGGCCAGGTGGTGGAGCAGCAAGGGAGAGAGAGAGTGTAGTTTAGATTCTTTTCTTTCTTTTTGGTTTTCTTTGTTTCCTGTTTTCTTTAAGATTTAGTTAATCATGTATGTGGTTAGCTAAACCTCTTATCTAGGGCTAAGAGGTGAAGCTTGTAGCGTGATTGGGGTGTTAGCTTTGCTTTGATTTATATTTATTGAACTCTCATGGATGCTAGTTTAATTATAAGGAATGTTTTAGCTTTTAATGATTTGTTGTGTCTCAAATTACAATGGATCTGCGATAGCTTGAGATATTCTCTTTTCATATTTAAGATTGTGAACTTGGGAACCCTATTGTTCACCATCATCTCATGGACATGATTGGATGATGGAACCCTTCCTAACTTTTACAATTCTCTCATGATTGGCTGTGAGATTGGTAAATTGTTGTTGTTTGTCATAGTCTCCTGGGCATGGTTAGGTGACAGAATCACTTCCAAATCTTTTTCATTCTTATCTATTGATGATTAGACCCATGAAAAGTTCAGAGATCTGACAAATCTCTTCTTACCAACTGGATATGATAGGACTCTAATTCCAGTTGTGTCCTTGAATCATTGCTAAGTAGCTTCCCAATTGCTACAAGTGGATCCTTGGCACCCTAGTTTTCCACCTTTAAATTTACAAGTTTTAGATTAATATTTCACCATTATTCCCTCATACTCACTTGATTTAGATTTCATCTTAGTCTAGTTCTAGTTCTACTTAATTTCAGATTACGTATAGGTTTCAGTCCCTTAGGATTCGACCTCAGTCTCACCGAGTTTATTACTACATCACAACCCTATACTTGGGGAGTGAACAGTGAGCCGTAGAGGAGACAGGGTTGTAGTGACAAATGAGCAGCCGATCAACAATGAATCGACTGGGGAGATCCGCACTATCTTTGGAGGCCATGGAGGCGGAGGTGACTCAAAAAATGCTCGAAAGGCATACGCCAGAAGCATTAGTTGTCCCGAAGAAGAAGTCTTGTTAATTGGGAGACCTCTAAAAGAACAAAAGGTGGAGAAGTATAGTATGACCTTCACTGAAGAAGATGCCTCGAGCAATCCACCACCCACACAATGATGCGATAGTGGTCACCTTGAACATAGCTAATCGAAAGGTGTTTCGGGTTCTCGTCGACATCGGATTGTCTGCTAATGTGCTCTTCGCCCAAGCTTTCGACAAGATGGGAGTAGATCGATCCCTACTTCGACCCATCAGAACCCCGTTGCTCAGTTTCTCTGGTGGGAAGATCATATCTGAAGGGGAAATTCAGCTTCTGCTCTCAGCTGGGGACGGACAAAACCAAGTCACCACAATGATTAACTTCTTGGTAGTAGATTGCTCTTCCATTTACAATGCTATCCTTGGCCGACCATCTCTAAATGCCCTATGAGCTGTGGTCTCGACCTATCACCTGGTCATGAAGTTCCCAACCGATCGAGGGGTCAGGTTAGTAAAGGGCGACCAACATTACGCCCGACAGTGCTATTACTAAGAACCCCACACCAAACAATGACTATTACTTTCCTAGATCTGCGTGAAGAATCTGAGGAAAGAAGTCACCCCGTAGAAGACCTTGTTCCCGTTCCACTGGACAAGTCTAACCCATCCAGAACCGTCTAAATTAGGTCGTCCAAATTAGGGATGTCCAAATTAGGTCGTCCCTAAGAGCACCACTATCGCCCCGTGAAGAATCCGAGGAAAGAAGTCGCCCGACAGTTCTCACACTAATAATCGACCATTAGTGGATGTCAACCCCGACCATTATTGTAAGACAATCTCGATCGTTATTGTATACCAACTTTGACTATGTTAAATATTGACAACCTCGATTGCTATTGTATACCAACCTCGACCTTGTCAAACCTTGACAATCTCGATATAAAGAAAATGTTGACAACCTCGAGCGTTATTATATGTCAACCTCGATCATGCGAACTATTGACAACCTCGATCTAAAGTGATACAGGTTGTCATCATTCCTAAAGCACATGATCACAACCCACAATAGCAAAAAATTCAAATATTGTCCGCATACCTTCGTTTTCCATTTCTACAGTTTTCGGTTATGAAAGAAGGCATTTTACGGAAAGTACAAGAAGCTGGACATGGAAAGATGATGACGGATGGTGAAATAACAAAGCTAGAATGGGTGGAGGTGGGTCCCAGAGAAGAAACTTCAAAATGTAGAGGTAGGGTTGAGGTCGAGATTCGAAATGGGACCCTGCAATCATTTTTGGCATTATAAATTCCTTTCTATACATCTTTAGGTCCCATCTTCAACTTTTGGTCAAATCCGCTCCGTCTGTTCTCTCCAAAATTTTGAATAAGGTAAATGTCTAGAGAATTAATAAAATTTTCATTTCTGGTGGCCCACAACACAACAAGACAGTAGGTATTGTTCCAACAAACTGTTGATCTTTTTTTTCTCATTATGGGCCAGTGATAGCTTGAAACAGCGTGAAGTTCATACATTCTTATGAAAATCATAATCCATGAATATTATCAACAGATTAAATCTACCTTTTGATGGGCCTCGTGATCAAACGGATTGGATCGACCTTTTTTTATGGGCATTGGGAATCATAATTGTTGAAGCTTCTCACTCACGTGAGTTTTTGTTGTACCTACATGCGATTAACCACGAACGGTACAAAGTTAGCTCTGTGGGGCCCACAGTGATGTTTATTTGTCATCTAACATATTCATAATATCACAGATACATGGATGAAGGAAAAGCAAAGATATCATATTTATTGAAAAGGTGAATGGCCCACATGGTATCTTTCAATGGTTGCATGCATGCAACTCATACTATTTATTATGGTGGGGTCCACTTCATCTATAAGTAAGCTCTGTTTATTGAGCTATATATTATGATGAGCTGGTACAATTGATGGATGGTATAGATTAAAAACTTAAATCATAATGAGCCCATAGCTAGATACATTACCATCCAGCATATGACTTGGAGCCGTTGTCCTTTCTTCATTCATCAATACCTTTCCAGGTGTGCAGGCAAATATGTTTTCAAGACCTATCTGATGGCTAGTATAAGAATATTTGAAGCATTCCTTTCGTTTTTTAAATTTGATCATATAACAGTGCTAGTAATGTTAAAATCCCCATTATACAACCAAAAAAAAAAAAAAAAACTTTCAAGTTTTAGCAAGGCATGCATGTCCTAGCATTGTGAGTTGACCATCCTGGATTTTGTGCCGAGCATTACGTCATGGGACCCTCCTGATGGACAGGCTGTATATTGCACATGTGATGGCATGCATATGGGCCACCTTAGAGATGCATGTAGGATTAGCAAACCTGTACAAAAAAAAATTAATTTTTTTTTCAATTACATATGGCGGAACTCGCGTATTCCATTAATTACAGTTTGCCGAATTAGACACTCCATAGCAGTCTCTGATTCGGATGCACATAACTATATTCATGCAACGCAGCCTTTGATCAATGTCCCTATTTGGTTCACAGATTCTGCATTTGCAATAAATTGTGGGGGTCCAGAGATAACATCGGAAGATGGAATGGTGTATGATGGTGATGTCGATGCTCTCGGTCCAGCAACATATTATCTAGACAACGTGAGAAGGGTGGCCGTCAGTAATGTTATGGTGCATCGTAACAACGAAAATGACTTGAAGACTACAAACTATCAGTCTCAGATTACGAATACTTCAGACCCAGAGCTGTTTCGGACAACAAGGATATCACAAGGATCGCTCAGATACTACAAGCTTGGGCTTGTGAACGGAGAATATAAAGTGACTCTACAATTCGCTGAGATACAAATGATAGATTCAAATACTCAAGAGTGGCTTTGGAAGGCGTGTATTGGACATTTCTGCAGATTCAAATACTCAGAAGGCCTTGGGAAGGCGTGTATTCGACATTTTTTCCCAGGTGCGTACGATATAGTTTAAAAGTGAATGTTTGTAGTGTATATAGTTTAAAAGGTGTGGTTACATTCCTTTCTAGCGGTGGCAATCGGTCCGGTTCTGGTCAACTGGGCCTGACTGATTTACTAAATGGGCCATGGATACAGTCCTGAATCTCACCTATGTCCTAATACGAGAGGATGTGGTCCAACTCTTTAGCAGATTCCTGTGCTCAGTGTTTGTGGCATCGATAGTAGTTGCCAATTCAGTATAGGTCCCATCCGAAACACATTAAAAAAAATATTGCACGTGTTGTTTACTTCTTCTTCTTCTTCTTCTTCTTCTTCTTCTTTTTTTTTTTTTTTTTTTTTTTTTTTTTTTTTGTTTTTAAATTTTATATTTGTCGAGGTGCTCTCCTTTTGGTTAGCTTGGCTGCCCGTTTGGGACCGTTTGTTTTTGTTTTTGGTTTCTTTTTTCTGTTTTAGGAAATATATGATAGGACAGGCCCAAGGTTTTTATGGTTTGCCCTCCTGAACCTTACCGTACATGCTCTGTTCATATATATATATTTTTTTAAAAAGATTTCAATATATATATATATATATATATATATATATATATATATATATATATATATATATATATGAACTGCTTTTTTTTTTTTTTTTTTTTTTTTTTTTTTTTTTTTTTTTTAATGTGAGTGCATCAATTATGCTAGACGATGCATAGTTTAGGATATTGTACGATGGAAACTTATCATGTATACCTTTTTTTATTTTTTATTTTTTAATGATGTTTTGAGTTCTAACTATGTAATCATGTCTCTTTTAACGATGTTTTGAGTTCTAACTGTGTAATCATATCTCAAACGGCTCAATCAATGCGATGGACGGAAGCCTATTATAAGAGGCTGTAAATAGAAAAATAAATCTGCCGCTTGAACAATTGAAGACACAGGCTAGACTTTCAGGTAGGCTCCGAAGAAGGGATCTGTGTTCACTCCCCAAGTATAGGATTGTGATGTAGTAATAAACTCGGTAAGACCAAAGTCGAATCCACAGGAACTGAAACCTGTACGTAATCTGAAAACAATCAGAACTAGAACTAGAATGAGATGAAATCTAAATTGAATGAATATGAGGGAATAATGGTGAAAATATTGATCTAGAAATTATAAAAACCAAAGGTTGGAAACTAGGGTGCCAAGGATCCACTCGTAGAGATCAGGGAAATCTACGCTTGATTCATGAACTCAACTAGATTTCGAGTCCCATCTTCATCCAGTTGGAAGATATAACCATGAAAAGCAATCTGAACTTCTTTTAATCTATTTTTCAAGAGATAAGACTGATGTAAATTAGTATAGATTCCATCACAAAACCATGCCCATGAGACAAAGCAAACAACAGAATTAAACTAATCCACAGCTAATCTGAGTGATGTATGAATGTTAGAAAGAGTTCCATCATCCAACCATGTCCAAGGGGCGATGGTGAACAACAGGGCTTCCTAACTTCACAATCACAAATAATGAAAAGGAAATATACAAAGTCATCGCAGATCTATTGTAATTTCAGTCACAACAAACCATTAAAAACTAGATGCATTCCTTATAATCAAACTATACTCAAAATCAGTTCATCTAACATAAATTAAGCTGTAGAATCCTTCCCATCACGCCACAAGCTTCACCTCTTAGCCCTAGCTAAGAGGTTTAGCCAGACATGATCCGGCTAACTCCCTTAAATAGAAACATAAGAAAATAATAAAAACTCTACTATCTCTCTCTCTTGTGCAGCCGTCCAAGATTTCGATCCCCTCTTCTCTTTCTCACGTCTCTTTTATAGCTGGAAAGGATAGTAGGAAGGTTGGTTGCAAGGAACCGACCTTGCCTACGCAACAACAGCGGTTGGCTGGGAGTCGGCTGCAGAAGCTTACGCAGCAACAGCCGCGTGCGTAGTAGAAAATGCAAACAGACTTGCGTTTGGATTGGCTTTGCGGGACGGTGAACCTCCCGAACTTGATTCTGACACCTAGGCTAAGGTCTTGGCCACCTTTTGAGTCTTCTGAACAGTGCAGATCGTTGAAAAGATCGTGATCTGGGCCACCCAACTCCACGGAAATTCTGGTTTTCCCGGACGCGCGATCTTGGACTTTCTTTCCCTGAGATGCTCGGTGGGCCCTACAGTGATATTTTTGATGAAATCTACCCCGTCTATTGAATTCCTGGTGAAAAACCAGTCTAGAAGGGGTGTTTTTGGTCGATTTTTGGTGTAGTCCATTGATGTTTTGCTTTCGCGGTCCATCATGCATTTGAACGGTGATCTGCCTGTCTGTACGTGTATGGGACCAAGAGTCCACCTTGGAGAGGGTCACGCACCACCTCTAGACACAATGGACGGTCCAGATAATCCAAAAGGATGATGGGTGGGGCCCACAATCAACGTCCGGCGGTCCAGTGGTGAAGACGCTGTCTCCTTGCATGAGACGGATTGGGTTAAGGCAGTCAAAGCTGCCTTGATGTTTTGATGCGGCGCGGGAGTGCACCGCACTGTGCACTCGCACAAAACAGGTGGGGTCCACTATTATGTATATGTAAGATCCGATCTATCCATTTATTGCGTCACCCTATTTAATGGGTTGAGACCAAACTTGAAGTATATCCAGATATCAGGTGGGCCCCAAATTAGAGATTTGTGGCCTTATCTATCCATTAGACCACTTCCACAAGGATCCAATGGCTGAAATTTGACATGTACGGTTAATTTATGATCCTCAGCCCATGTATGAATTTTTGAGCTGAACAGATGGTGGAAACCCTGTGATCTTGCATTCTGGCTGACTTTCAGGTAACATGAGCTTCAGTTTCTCGATTTTCTCATATCTTTGACATGTAAATCTGTCGATCTTGGTCCCCTGGGGTCCATCCTTTACCTTGGTGAATTCTGAGTATTAAATGCATGCTTTTAGTATCTTTTTTCAGTCCTGGCCCTTAAATGCATCTTGCATCACAAACATAATTAAAATAAGGCGTTAAACGGTACCATGTTCGTAAAATCAGGTAATAAATAGGGTCTAATATGCAATATTTGACCCTTAACACAACCCCCAATCAGCATCTTGCTAGTCCCGAGCAAAGTATGCGAAAAATAAGCTGAGAATTACAAGATGATTTCCATAAAATCGAGTGATTTATGAAAAACAATCGAGATCCTAGAATTCTAAGATTCATGAATGTTGGGAATTACTTTCTCCTAGACTCGAGCATACGGTAAATTCCATAGTCAAGTTTAAAGTATTAATCCATCAATTAGAAAAAATTCTAATCATTGAGCTCCATGGGTGTATAGTGCAACCCCGACTCACCACAATTAAAGATCCAATCGTTAGTTGCATGATAGCATTGATGATCAAAAGAGCATTCAAGATAACCATAACCTAAACCAAAACTTATCTTATAGTTCTTCTTTTCATTCTTTCAGCTTTTTATTTTTCCATCGAGGGGGTGGGAAATCGTACATAGGGAGCAAACCTATGGTGAAGATTGTACACCCAACCCTTTTCTGATGACAACTGTTTTTTTAGCTGGGTATTTTTTTTTCTTTTCATTCTTTCATTTTTTTTATAAACCTCTTTTTCTTTTTCTATAATCTTCTTCTTGAACATGATAGATAAATTCCCTAGGTTGGTTCCTTCCATGCTAAATGATCACCAAGTTACAATTCAATATCGAACTGAAACCTTAATGTGCAAGCAAGATGTGTCTTGTGAAATCATGACTCAATCAATGTTTAAAACTTCCATTCATGGATTAACAGTTCGAACTTAACTGTGAAATCTAACAAATAACTGAATCCAAGAGTCATAAATTACCAACATCACTTATCTTGTAATTTTAAATCTAAGATGGCCATCAAAATCACTTCGAATTCACAAGAAAGTCCAGAAACATTTAAAAAGTTTCACAATTTTTGCTCAAGACCAAGAAAACACCAATTAGGTAACCTAATCTCCCACCCCCAACCTAAATTCTACATTGTCCTCAATGAAAAAGATATGGACATGCAATGCACCAGGGACAATGAAAGTAAATGAGAAGTGATGGAAAGATAGTACCTGGACGAAGGAAGACACGAAAGCAAACTATCCTAAAATAATCCAGGAAGCAAACAAACCTAATAACATAAAATTGACTAACCTAGAACAACATAAAGCAAACTACCCTAGTCTTATGAAAGCGGGGAAAAACTACTCAATCATGCTGCAAAGTTCCTTTTCCGGCCAGTATCTTAATAAGTTTCTCAGTAAGTTCCTCAACAGGATCATCCAAAAGCCCTTTTGGCAATAGGCTTTGATGCCCTGGAGCATGACTTTACAGAGAAAGTTATGTACCTCATCAAAAAAATTTCGTTCAATCGCTTGTTGTATCCAGAGTATATATGATTCACCTGTGATAGAAGAAGTTTCGGTGTTATTATCCCATGGTGAATCGAAGACTACAAGTAAATAAAGTTCAGAAAACTTCACAAGAAGTGATGTAGTCTCAACACATTTCGAAGTATCAGACTTCGGTTCCATTGTCAGCTCCTCCTCCTTTAATGGTAGACATTAGGATCAGGGGAAGAATGGGCTTTAGAATAAGGGTTCTCTCGGTCAGTGATGACTACTGAGATGTTGTCTTGCAAGGCATCCACTTTGTCTTTTGACATGAGATCGTTTGAATCTACAAAGTGTGTCAAGCAATCATCCAAAGAGTCGAAATGTTCAGTTGAAAGGAGTTTATTCATCCTATTGAGATCTGTGATGATATGTCTAATAACTCCTTTATCTTCTTTGAGAGTATAAATGAGCATACTATCTTGTTTGTTCTCAAGGTGGGATGAAATCACCATTGAGTGTGTCTCTTCTTAACATAAATAGGTATATTCCAAATCAGAGGGTAAAGGTTTTAGGTCAAGTTTCGGTGCTTTGAGGTTAGATGGTAGAGGCATTGCATCGGTTTGGGGCAACACTTCAAATTGTGGCCTCCATCGGTTAACTTCAAGTACCAGCGCAGTATCAAACATGGCACCTATCTCCCTAATCATGTCATTATTAAAATCATGGGAGTGTGCCAGACACATCTCTAGAGGGTTAGAGGATAAGGTTAGAGGTGTCCTATCTTCCACGAAAGAGTTAATTATATTAATGTCGTGGAAATCGTCATTATCATCTAACCGTTTGCCTGTATTGAAAAATATGTTTGACTCCAATGTCATATTCCCGAAAGACAAAGTCATGACAAGATTCCTGCAATTGATAATTACGTTTGAAGTGGCAAGAAATGGACGACCAAGAATGACGGGAATCTGAGTGCTCATGTTATTGATGGGTTCGGTATCCAGGATGATAAAATCTACAGGATAGTAAAATATGTCGACCTGGACCAACACATCCTTAATTATCCCTCTTGGTACACAAACAGAGCGATCAACAAGTTGTAGTGTGGTTAGGGTGGATTTTAATTCACTCAAATCTAACTGTTTGTATATCGAGTAGGGATTCAAATTGACACTCGCTCCTAAGTCAAGAAGTGCGTGATCAATTCGATAGTCCCCGATTACACATGATATGGTTGGGCTATCGAGATCTTTAAATTTCTGTGGCATATCTTGCTTTAGGATGACACTCACTTTATCAGTCAAGAAGATTTTTTTTAAAATATTCTGTCGTCTTTTGGTCGTGCACAAGTCCTTCAGAAATTTGGCATATGAAGGTATTTGTTTTATGGCATCAAATAGAGGAATGTTGACATTCACTTGTTTCAACACCTCTAGAATATCCTGAGAGTTAGAGAGAGGTTTTGGTGCAATCAACCGTTGGGGGAATGGAACAATCGGCTTCTCTTGAGGTTTCGGTTCTAATTCATGTGGAGCAATACTAGGTCTATCATCGTTGTCCTCTTCTGGATCCTTAGGCTTTTCAGCCATAACCGGAATGGTTTTGTCAATGATCTTCCCACTCCTAAGGGTGGTAATGGATTTAGCTTGTTCCATCTGATTTGAAGAGCTAGGGTCACTTATTTCATATTGCAGTTTAGGATTGGGGAGAGGTTGAGCAGGAAACATTCCCTGTCCCACAATTGCTAATTGCGACTCCATCCTTTGGACAGATGGCACAAGCGTTCCAATTGCTGATCTGATTTCCTGGATTGTTTGTGTCATATTCTGATTAAGTAGCTCTTGGTCTTAAATGTGTTTTAGAACCGGATCCTCTTGAGGTTTCACTTGTTTTGGAATTTGATTAAAGAAACCTCGAGGAGTGGTAGTTTGTTCATTCCTCCAACTGAAGTTTAGATGATTTCTCCAACTAGGATTGTATGCGTTAGAGGTGGGTTCATTGAAAGGCCTCTGGTAATTATTTACAGCATTGGATTGCTCAGTCAGTACCTCTTGAAAGGTAGATATAGTTGGGCAATTTTCAGTTGTGTGACTGTTACAACCACAAATACTGCAAATAACTTCCTTACCCTTGTCCTTCTTTGATTCCATGGCCTCGAATTTCTTTATGAGATTAGTCACTTTAGAATTGAGATCATCATCCTCTTTTAGAAGGTATACTCCGCCCATTTCCTTTGATTAAGCGGGCCTAGAAGTGGTATTTGATTTTGGGTATGTGTCCCATGCTTGTGTGTTTTCAGCAAGTCTATCCAAGTAATCCCACAAATCATTGACATTTTTATTCATAAATTCTCCATTGCATATTGTCTCGACAATTGACGCATGGAAGATGTCAGTCCATCATAGAAAAAGTGTGTAATGTGTCACGTTTAAAATCCGTGTTGTGGGCATGAGCTGACAAGATCCTTGAACCGCTCCCAACATTGGAAGAATGTTTCATTCTCCTTTTGGGCGAAGTTCATGATTGACTTTCTAAGGGTGTTCGTTTTGTGATATGAAAAAATTTTCTTTATGAACTCCCTTGTCATGTCATTCCATGTGCCAATAGATCGGGGACGTAGTGAATGTAATCACGTCTTAGCTTTCTCTTTCAAAGAAAAGGGAAAGAGTTTCAGCCTGACCGTGTCCTCAGATACGTTAGGAAAGTATAAAGTGGCTATGATTTCCTCAAACTCTTTCAAGTATAGATACGGATTTTCAGATTCAAGCCCATGAACTTTGGAAGGAGTTGGACTACCCCTGACTTGATATTCATGTGTCCTGTATTTTCTGGAAAAACCATGCATGATGACATACTCACCCCTACCTGTTGTAAATAATCTCGTAACGTACGAGGCGGGGGGTGCTTGATGCACCTCATTCTCATCCTGAATGTCCTCCACCCTAAGTTGGGGTAGAAAAGGTTGATTTGCGACCATAACCTTAGTTAACTCTGAGGATCTCAAGTGGTGTCTAATCCTGCGATGGATAGATAACCCCTCAACCAATTCTCCTTGAGACATAGAGTGTTGTCATGAACCCACTTGGGCATGAAACACTCGCAGCCCTCAATTCAAATTCTAAACCTAAACCTAAGAGAAATGAAGAAATACAAATATCAAAAATAAGAGAAAAGAGTTGGAAAGAAGTTACCAAAATAGAAGTCCTAAATTAAGAACTTGCAAAACAAAACAAACCAAGTTAGTTTCTACAGATAGAAAGTTTAGAAATAGCAGGAGATCCTAAAATAAAAAGTAAACAAGTTTCTAAAAAAGGAAAAATTTCTAAAAAGAAATATAGAAAGTTTCTAAAAACAAATTAGGATCATTCTAAACCTAAAATAGAAAGAAAGTTAGTTTCTAAATTAGAAGAAATCCTAGAATTAAAAAGTTTCTAAAGATAAAACCTTATCTAAAATAGAAAACAGAAAGACTAGAAAATTAGAAAGAGATTACCAATTTAGAATGTGTATGTCAAGGTCCTATAAAACATGAAAATAGGAGTGTTTTTAGAAATAAGAAAAATCTAAACCTAAAGACAGAAAATCCTAATCTTAACCTACTTCTAAAACTAGTCAATTTCAGAAAAACATAACCGTCAGTCTCCGGCAACGGTGCCAAAAACATGTTCACTCCCCAAGTATAGGGTTGTGATGTAGTAATAAACTCGGTAAGACCGAGGTCGAATCCATAGGGACTGAAACCTGTACGTAATCTGAAAACAACCAGAACTAGAACTAGAATGAGATGAAATCTAAATTGAATGAATATGAGGGAATAATGATGAAAATATTGATCTAGAAATTATAAAACCAAAGGTAGGAAACTAGGGTGCCAAGGATCCACTTGTAGAGATCAGAGAAATCTACGCTTGATTCATGAACTCAACTGGACTTCGAGTCCCATCTTCATCCAGTTGAAAGATATAACCATGAAAAGCAATCTGAACTTTTTTTAATCTAGTTTTCAAGAGATAAGACTGATGTAAATTAGAATGGATTCCATCACAAAACCATGCCCATGAGACAAAGCAAACAACAGAATTAAACTAATCCACAGCCAATCTGAGTGATGTATGAATGTTAGGAAGAGTTCCATCATCCAACCATGTCCAAGGGGCGATGGTGAACAACAGGGCTTCCTAACTTCACAATCACAAATAATGAAAAGGAAATATATAAAGTCATCGCAGATCTATTGTAATTTCAGTCACAACAAACCATTAAAAACTAGATGCATTCCTTATAATCAAACTATACTCAAAATCAGTTCATCTAACATAAATTAAGCTGTAGAATCCTTCCCATCATGCAACAAGCTTCACCTCTTAGCCCTAGCTAAGAGGTTTAGCCAAACATGATCCGGCTAACTCCCTTAAATAGAAACATAGAAAAATAATAAAAACTCTACTATCTCTCTCTCCTATGCAGCCGTCCAAGATTTCGATCCCCTCTTCTCTTTCTCACGTCTCTTTTATAGCTGGAAAGGATAGTAGGAAGGTCGGTTGCAAGGAACCGACCTTGTCTACGCAACAACAGCGGTCGGCTGGGAGTCGGCTGCGGAAGCTTAGGCAGCAACAGCCGCGTGCGTAGTAGAAAACACAAACAAACTTGCGTTTGGATTGGCTTTGCGGGATGGTGAACCTCCCGAACTTGATTCTGACACCTAGGCTAAGGTCTTGGCCACCTTTTGAGTCTTCTGAACGGTGCAGATCATCGAAAAGATCGTGATCTGGGCCACGTAACTCCCCAGAAATTTCGGTTTTCCTGGACGCACAATCTTGGGCTTCCTTTCGTTGAGATGCTCGGTGGGCCCTATAGTGATATTTTTGATGAAATCTACCTCGTCTATTGAATTCCTGGCGAAAAACCAGTCTAGAAGGGGTGGTTTTGGTCGATTTTTGGTGTGGTCCATTGATGTTTTGCTTTTGCCGTCCATCATGCGTTTGAACGGTGATCTGCCTCTCTGTACATTTATGTGACCACGATTCCACCTTGGAGAGGGTCATGCACCACCTCTAGACACAATGGAAGGTTCAGATCATCCAAAGGATGATGGGTGGGGCTCACAATCAATGTCCGGCGGTCCACCGGTGAAGACGCTGTCTCCTTGCATGAGACGGATCGGGTCAGGGCAGTCAAAGCTGCCTTGATGTTTTGATGCGGCGCAAGAGTGCACCGCACTGTGCACTCGCACAAAACAGGTGGGGTCCACTATTATGTATATGTAAGATCTGATCTATCCATTTATTGTGTCACCCTATTTAATGGGTTGAGACCAAACTTGAAGTATATCCAGATATCAGGTGGGCCCCAAATCAGAGGTTTGTGGCCTTATCTGTCCGTTGGACTACTTTGATAAGGATCTAATGGTTGAAATTTGACGTGTACAGTTAATTTATGGTCCGCAGGCCATGTATGAAGTTTTGAGCCGAACAGATGGTTGAAACCCTGTGATCTTGCATTCTGGCTGACTTTCAGGCCACCTGAGCTTCAGTTTCTCAATTTTCTCGGCTCTTTGGCATGAAAATCCATCGATCTTGGTCCCCCGGGGTCCATCCCTTGCCTTGGTGAATTCTGAGTATTAAATGCACGCTTTTAGTATCTTTTTCCAGTCCCGGCCCTTAAATGCACCTTGCATCACAAACATAACTAAAATAAGGCGTTAAATGGTACCATGCTTGTAAAATCAGGTAATAACTAGGGTCTAATATGCAATATTTGACCCTCAACAGTCTGCATATCTAAGGGGAGGGATATGCAAGTATGGCCTTTATCTTTGTCTAGGGACTTCCAGGTAGGCTCAATGTGGCACCTAATCATAACGGAGGAAACGGGGAAAGTTTGGGCCAGGTGGGTGTGGCACTCTAAGATGCCCCCAAAAATATCGTCTTTCGTGTGGAAGCTCCTACAGTGTGTAGTGTTGGTTAACGACAAGATCAGGTCCAAGGGGGTTCAGCTAGCATCAAAGTGAAATTGTTGTGGTCCTGAATCCCCTTCGTTTGAGGAAATATTTGATCATCTCTTCATGTCAGAGGATTTTGCATATAAGGGGTGGGTGTTTTTCTCCAAGCAATGGGATGTTCCCTTACATGGCCAGCCTTCAATCCTGGGTTGAGCCACTCTTTGGTGGAGGAAAGCTTTGTCTGCGGACTGTTTTGGAGATTTAACAAGTTTGCCTCCTGCCCTCTTATTCTAGGGACTTGGAAGGAGCAACGTGAGAGTTGTTTTCGACGTACGGTTCGCCAGTGAACCCGATTAAAGTCATCTCTCACATCCAGCATTAACTCAAGTAATTGGGCAATTCCTTCCTCAGCCTAGGGACAATCATGCTTTACATTAGCAAACTCTGCAAGCCATGGGTATCTTTCCAAGGCAGCCCCACTCTCCCTCTTTTAGCGTGGTTAAGTAACACACACCGGAGGATGACTAGATCAAAATTAATGTAGATGGCTCCTCTAGAGGTAATTCCGAGCTTTCTGGCAGTGGAGGGTTTTTGTTAATGCATTGATTTGTATACCTTATTTGTCAATTACGTGTGTCTGTGCATCAAAGAAATGGTTGAGCCCTTGGAAGGTAAAGACCGAAGACACATGAAGAGTGGAGCATCAAGGAAGTAATGAACATATATATGAAGTACCTTAATAACCTTAACCTTGACATAAAACAACTCTTAAACCTCTAGATGATCCTAACCCTATAAGTAAACCTTGTTGATCATCCCTTAGCCTTATAACCAAAATTGGAACATAATAAGTAAGGTTAAAAGAGATACAAAGTTGTTGTGAAATCATATGCCCAAAACAACAGTTTTCAAGTGGTCATTGATCCTATCGATAGGCTGTCGATAGGACTCAATGGAATCGAATGACCACTCGTTCTTATTGAAGAATGAGTCTAGCAACCCAATAGATATAATTCCGGATTTTCTCGATGGGATCGATTGACTATTTGATCTTATCAAATGGCCTTTCCATCTGATCAACAGTCATTAACTAGCCATTTTATAGCTGTTACAAATCGAGTTCTTATAAAATGACATTCAGTTCTTAGGCAAAATGAGGGGTTTTAGGTGCAATAGAAGGCTAGGTTTTTTTTTTTTTTTTTTCCAGAAGAAAGGTGGGAACGCACTACTATTTTGTATTTTTATTTAAACAAGAAAGGGGGAGCACTAAGCTGTACAACTCTAAATATATATTCAGGCAGGACCACCCAAAAAAACTGGGGGCCCACCTATCATAAAGAACTATAAAGGAAAGACAAAGGAGAAGAGACGAGAGAGCACGAGAGCGGAAGGGGGTTAGGCCGCACGCAGGTTCCCCAACCCGACCTTGTCAATGAAAAGGCTAGCTTATTCCACATTAATATCCCATATTCTAGACCTCTAATCCCATAAGTTTCAAGTAATCTTCGTGAGCTTTTACACTCTAATGAGGATTTCAACTTCCTATGAGAAGATGAACTTGAACTCTACCATTTTTTTAAAGATTAGACCAAATCATTTGGGCATATCATTTGTTTAAATCATCTAGAAGACCATTCTAGGTGAATCCTCTTAAAATTTAATTATCCCATTAGTTGTAGGAGATTCTACCAACCTTTCATCACCTTGGTCACCTTAATGGAGCAATGCATGCGAGGTATTTGATCTTGGAGCTGAAACATTGGCAAAGCATCAGCATCAACGATCGAAAGAGCAAAATGAGAGTTAATTGAAGAACGAGAGAGCATCAATCAAGCAACTCAAGACGACGCATCAAAGGGACTTAATTCCACAAGTGTCGATTAGTAAGTCCATACTCTCTTTCCTTCTGTAGGAATGAGGGTAAGAGTTTGTAATCCAAACGTGATAGGTTCTTGTGTAGGCCTAGTTTTCTTCTTTTGAATAACCCAACTGTGGGGCCTACTTTTCATGACTATCAGTCAATCAAGCCCATTGATACCCTTTGCACTTTTGTCCCTAATCATGCATGCATCCTTTCCTATTGCACTCATCATGTGGTGGGCCCTATTTAGGCATGGGGCAAATCACGATCTTTTGAAAAATCAGGCTATCTTGGTTGTTGGATGTGATCTAGAATGCCTGCATGTTTAAACGACAAGCTCGCATTGGACCTACCTACCATCCACTACATCAATTTAGACTGTTGGAACTGATCAGCCCCATCCATTGCATTGATTGAGCCGCTTGAGATGATTAGGACCACATGAGATGATCCATCACACTGATTGATTGGGACAAGATGAGATGATCAGATCCATCCGTCACATTGATTAGGACCACATGAGATGATCGGATCCATCCATTACACTGATCGGAACCACATGAGATGATTGGACCCATCCATTCCATTAATTGGTCATAATGGGGATTTGGTTGGTTTGATCAATCAAGCTTGCTTGAATATGATCAATCGGGCCCATTTGAATCCATCCATTGCATCGATACAATCCTTATAAGTCCAATTTGATTGACCGGAGATTTAATGATTTGATCGGTAGGGCCCATCGGTTTGATTGGGCTTGCTTGAGTCTTGATAGGGTACAATCATTAGGTTAATCAATTTTATCCACTTTGGTACATCAGGGCCATCGAGATGGATCATCATGATGGATTGGGCCAATGGGCCCCCTCTTGCAGATTAGGTCCAAATATCTTAAGATAGTCAAAAAGAAAATGTTTATGCTTTCTTAAAGTATGAATGTTTGGGCAGTCCCGAAAATATCAAATCACCACCCTTTGCGAATGTGTTTCTGCTTATGCAGTTTGGGAATTCATTATTAATGCAGGGGCATTTTCACACTGGGCTCGAGTGGGATCGCCTGTGGGATACAAGGGCACACTTGGGGTGGGCGATCCATGCAATTTGAGGCCCATGGGGGGGAGGTCTCGTGTTTGAGACTCCTTGCTAGGGGTGAATAATTTGCATTTCACACCGGGCTCGAGTGGGGTAGCATGTGGGATGCAGGGACATACTCGGGGTGGGCGACCCATGTGATTTGGGGCCCGCGAAGGGGGTTCGGTCGAGGTCCTAACCCATGCAATGTGGGGGCCTGGGCTATGAGATAAAGGGATTAATTCGTCATACTCTAACAAGTCAAGCTTTTAGAGCAAGTGGTTAATTGTCCTGCATCAAATTGGTATCAGAGCGGGAGGTCTCGTGTTCGAGACTCCTCACCAGGGGTGATTAATGCAGGGGCATTTTCACACTGGGCTCGAGTGGGGCGGCCGAGGTCCTAACCCATGTGATGTGAGGTCTTGGGCTATGAGATAAAGGGATTAATTCATCGTACTTTAACAGTTTAAGCTTTTAGAGCAAGTGATTAATTGTCCTGCATCAATTATGACCATATTCCCATTTAGTTTTGATACTTTATTAATTGCTTTTCCAGGGTAATCTCCAATTTAAAGATTTTGATATAAGAAAGACGGCAGGTGGAGTCTCTAATAGAGCAGTTTTGAAGAGTTTCAAGGTTAATGTATCTAAGAATTTCCTTGACATCCATCTCTTTTGGGCTGGAAAAGGGACTTGTTGCATACCTGATGAGGGTACTTATGGGCCATCCATTGCGGCCATCAACGTCACTCCACGTAATATATCTTCAGAATTGAGTATTAGAATTAAATTCTATAGTCTCTATATATCCAATACTAACAGATGAATTTCTTGGCTTTACTTTTAGAATTCCCACCGAAGCAAGCAGGAAAGAAGAACAAGACTCTTTTGATTGTTGGGATTGTAATTGGTGCTGGTGCTTTGAGTTTTATTTCAATTTTTGCAATATTTATTTGGAGACGAAGGAGCAGGCACATTGATGAAGATAAAGGTAATACCAATATTGCTAAGTTAGGGTGTGTTTGGATGCTCAACTGAATTGGATTGAAATTCATTAAATGCAATGCAGAGGATCATTTTTAAGTCATATAACAACTTGAAACGGTATTAATAGCAATCTGGGGGCTAGCCCCACTTTGGTCGTTTTCTATTTATTGAATTGAACTGCCACAATTCTGTTCGATTTAGCATGGAAACACAATCTAACTGATATGTATTGAAACTCGACTCAGACAATTGTAACTCACATGTTATGTTCCTAAAATATGAAAACCCACTCAATAAGAGTGGATTCAAGTCTTCGGTTTAAGTTTTCTCAACCAAGAGTTATTGCAATTTTTCTTTGATAAATTTCTAGTTACCAATTAGATTTCTTAGGCCGTATTCAGAATCAGATATCCATGTAAGCAGGATTTTGTTCAACCCAAATCAATATTCACAACATTTCAAGCAGGACCTGAAACATCTTTGGTTTGGTGCAGAAAAGGTGGAAAATTGGTACTTGACATACTGGACATCCCATTTTCAGTGTTGTTGCAAACACGCATCTGAATGGATAAACATTGTTAATTTCATCCAAAAAACCCTAGTGCTTGTAATTTTGGGTACCAAATTAAATGTAGTAATTGCAATGTATCGGCTTGAAATACATTGGTCATTTTCTATTTTATTGAATTGAAACATTACAAATCAGTTAGGACCTTGAAAAGTTTAGAAGAATATGGAAACACCAAAAGGAACACTAAGTAGTAAGGCTAAACTTAAGACATATCACAGTAAGTGTGATAGGTTGGAAGCAAGAGTAGTGAGAAATATGTCTCCAAATTAACTTGTAAAAATGAGAGAGAGGAATGGCAGGGACATTAATAATAATGGTTGCATTTAAAAACAATGACTAGAGAGCACTGATCAAGTACAGTGAGATCAATGAAAGGTTGAGGAGCTATTTTCAGAACTTGGAAGTGATGACCACAATGAGAGCACATGGATAGATCGAATTATAAGCTCAAATGAGCTCAAAGAGCATAGATACTTTCATAGGATTAGGACTCTGAAGTGAAAGATGCTTCGAAAAAGATGAAGATAGGAAAGGCCTTTGGACCATATGGTATACTGATAGAGGTTTGGAGATCATATAAGATCGAAGAAAATGCGAAAAGAATGGAGGAAAAGTGTTATGCTACCTATTGACAAAATAAATTAGACATATAGAGCCGCACTAAGTGTCATGGGATTAAGGCGGGCCTCCCTCAGGATCTCCTTCTCGCCAAGGGAGGCTAATGGAGTAGTGGCGGACGGCCTGGCCAAGTTTGGCAGCGCTACCCCGGCCCGGGCTGGACCGAGTTCACATCTGTAGCTGATCTTTCACCTCTCGCTAAGGGCTCTTACTTTCTTGATAAGGTGGGATTAGGAGCAATTCGATTGGGTGGATGTAATTAGCTGTCTATTTTTTTATTTTTTATTTAACTTCCCTTCTTTGTAAGTATTTGTGAGTTCGTTTGATAGGATAGGTGAGGCTTTTGCTCTTTTTTGTGAGGCCCACCCGAATCTCTTGTAATTTCCTAAGATCGATATAAAAGATCTCAAGTTTTTTTTTTTTTTTTTTTTTTTTTTTTTTTTTTTTTTTTTTTTAGTGTCATGGGATTAAACTTATGAATCATCATACTATGAAACTTTGGACAGAATGGTTGAGTACAGAGTTAAGGCGTGAGATGTATGCATTAGAAATCAGTTTAATTATGCTAGGAAGGTCAACTATTGAGGTTGTTCTCCTATTTAGCTAATAAAAATATATATATATATATATATATATATAGGGAGAGGAGGAAGGATCTTTATGTGGTTATTATCAACTTAGAGAAAGCCTAAGATAAGGTCCGTAGAAAGTTAATCAAAGGGATGTTGAGAAAGAAAGTAGTCTCAAAAGGACATATTTATAGATGAGGGAACAGTAACAAGTGTTAGGACCACTAGCTGAGAGATGAGTGAATTCCCAATTAGCATAGGATCACACCAGAAGTCATCAACATTGAGTCAATGTCTCTTTTGCATTAGGTATGGACGAGTTAATGAGCTAGGCAATTACAAGAAGAGGTCCTGTGGTATATGTCATTTATGGATGACCTAGCTACTTTTGACTGATGAGACAAGGGTGGGGGTAAACACAAAGCTAGAAGTATAGAAGCATGCTTTAAAATCTAAAGGTTTTAAAACTTATTCGACTAAAAATAAAATAATGTGGAATGGAAGTTTTTGTAACAATAGGAGTGTAAGCAAGGAATTAGTTAATATTGTTATTCAATTACCCAAAATTAATTATCATTTTGGATATCTTAGGTTGATAATTCATGAGAGCAGAGAAATTAGAAAGGTTGCTATTCGTAGGATTCAATCTAAGTGGAAGAAGTGGAGCCTCTAGACTCTGGACTTTTTATATGGTCACTATGTACCGATCAAAACATAACAATTTTTTTTATTAAATAGCCATGATACCATCTATGAGATGAAATTTTGGGCAGTTAAAGAATGAAAGATTGCCGAAGAGTAGTTGGAAAGCACAGAAGATCCTCGGAGAGCCTAGAAGATGAATACCTTGGGTGTACCCTAAGTTTATTTGAAGAAGAAAAAAAAAAAAAAAAAAACTTTCTTCTTGATTCAATGAATGCTTGCAAGATTCAAACACACCACTTATAAAGAAAATCATCAATTAAGTGAATAGAAATTCTAACTGGGAAATCATACAAATTTTATCTAATAAGTTCATGAAAAAAAGAAAAAGAAAAAGATGTGAGCATGCATTTAAGTTTTGTAGTCAATTTAATTAGATATATGATCCTAACCTGCTCACTTATGTGAATTCACAGAGCTTCTAGAAATGGGTACCAAACCAAACACTTTTAGTTATTCCGAACTGAGGACTGCGACTGGAGATTTCAGTCTGGAAAATAAGTTGGGAATGGGAGGATTTGGGGCTGTTTATAAGGTACCTTTCTTCTTATGTGATCTGAAATGAATGTGTCATATGAATGTAAATGTAAATATGAATGTGAATGACAGAGGAAAACAAAGCGCCAATTGAGAGCTGAGGGCATGTCTAGAAGAACAAATCCTAAATTTTAGGGACATCCAAGCAGGCCTCTATATAACTCTCTCTGTGGTGACTCAGGCTCATTTTATACTGCAATAATGTTCAACCGCATGTACACCTACCCAGTACCCTCTATGTACAGAAATAAATACATATTGGAGTATTCATTTACTTCTATTGAATTGTGGTATTTTTATAGGGCACACTTTCAGATGGAAGGATAGTAGCTGCGAAGCAACTCTCAGTGGCATCTCATCATGGAAATCGTCAGTTTGTAACAGAGATTGTTACCATATCAGCGGTGCAGCACCGGAACCTTGTGAAGTTGTATGGATGCTGCATTGATGGAGACAAGCGCCTATTGGTTTATGAGTATCTTGAAAACAGGAGTCTTGATCATGCACTCTTCGGTACGAAACGTGTTCCTATTTCTGTACAACCATATTCTTGAGCTATGACCAAAATGATGAATGTGATGGCCATTGGTAAGAGATAGGATTTGGGTAGCACACGTGCCGATGTAGCATGTATTTGTGACATGCAGGCCATTCATCTGGTGGTCCCCACATGAATCTGCAACTGCCCAAATCCAGGCATTCTGGTTATCATGTAGCCCAACATGTCTATAAGACAAATGGACAATTAAAAAAATTACCAACATCCACATTTGTTATACACTTTTCCCCACTTGATGAATGAACCGGCCTTTTTTTTTGGGCCATGGAAAATGCAAGGTGGGTCCCACTTGATGAACAGACTGTATTCTCGCGCATACATTCCACATTAGCAATTTCGCGCATGTGGGAGGAATTGCTAGTTAGGGCTGGCAATGGGCCGGGTTTGGGTCAGGTCAAGCTAGGCCCAGGCCAGACTCGACAATAAATGTCCAAGGCTTGAGCCTAGCCCTAACCCAATATATGCTTAACACAGCAAGCGCAAGCCCAAGCCTGAAAAGTTTGGTTGGGTCTTGACCTGACCTGAACTGACCTGACATGGCCTAAAAATTGATGAAATCCCCATTTCCCACTTGAATGTTCCTAATCTTATTAATCAAGTGGACCAACACACACACAAATAAATAGACAGTAGGAATGATTTCAATTTCCTAGATTCAAGATGCATGGTTTCCTGGATTAGAATGGAAAATTTGAAAATATAAGAAATGTACATACATGTCATTTTCTTGCAGGAGACAGTATGTTGCATCTAAATTGGCCCACTCGCTACAGAATATGCTTGGGTACGGCACGGGGCCTCACTTATCTCCACGAGGAGTCAAGTCTCCGAATCGTACATAGAGATATCAAGGCCAGTAATATTTTGCTTGATGCTGATCTCAATCCTAAGATTTCAGATTTTGGTTTGGCCAAACTATATGATGATAAGAAGACACACATCAGCACACGGGTTGCAGGGACAATGTAAGAAACACTCAATTGTTTACATTCACATCTCTCACTTAACGATCTGTTTGGATGCTCAATTCAAGTAAAGTCTAACAATTTATAACAAATGATCAAAGTGGGATGGCCATTTTAAATTATACGATGAGCAAACACCAAATTGCAATTCCATGAATTTCAAGTTGGAACTGGAACAACTGCAGCTCCAATTAAGGGGCTAGTACCTCATTATGAATGGAGTAAGGGGAGTCCCACTTTGATCAATTGCACTTTCGGGCACTATTTATGTTATTTTATTTGACTTTTTGTATCTTTGTTAATATGAACAGACGGTGTACAAACTAGACTTTCAGGTGGGCTCCACACAAAACACCGGCCTCACCTAATGTAGGCATGTGCAAAAAGATTAGGAGAAGATCATTGTCTTCCTCTATAATAAGCCTTGAATAGTAAAGAGCTTATGTTTTTTCTTCTTTTTTTTCTTTTTTTTTCTTTTTTTGAAAACCTTTTTCCATATAACAAAGGGCTTTACAAGACTTTGGGCGGGCCCAACAACAAAAAGGGGAAGGGCCCGCCTATCGTGAGAGCAGTAAATACAAAAATAGACTCGACGGAAACTGAGGAATCAAACCTCCCTTAGATTTCCTAGCCCCACGCTATATATCATGAAATAGAAGTCCTCTAGTCATCTGTGGCAGGCCCGTGGTTGAGAAAACCAGACTATTGGCTTGACCATTACTACCCCTACGCTAAGTCATTGGCCACTCCATTTGCCTCCCTAGGACAGTGCCCTATAGACACCTCAAGCTGACTCATGAGGTTTTTGATCCTTGCCCACCAGTAAAGAGCTTATGCTTACTTTCTCTTACGCGCCTCGAAAAGGACTTCAAGTTATCACTGGACTCTTTAAAATGGCAATCCGACTTTGATCATTTCTTATAAGCTGATTATTGCAATTTTATTCAATTGAGCATCCAGAACACATCCTAATTTGGTCATTATGAGTTGTTTTTTGTGTGGATTCTTGAAGTGGGTATCTTGCACCGGAGTATGCCTTGCGTGGGCATCTGACAGAAAAGGCTGACGTGTTTGGATTTGGAGTCGTCACACTTGAGATTCTTAGTGGACGGCCAAATACAGATACAAGCTTGGATCAAGATAAGATATATCTCCTCGAATTGGTACAACATTTTAATCACCTTTATAGGAATAAGAGTCTGTACGCTAGTAATTTGATTCTTTCATTAGGATACCCTCGATTCTTTCATTAGGAAACACATGTTATGGGCACACACACAGTTTGTCGAGATTCATTATCTTGCTCAGTGTTTCATGCTCCTGCTATTTGCTTTCATTGGTTATGATTCCAATGATGATCACTGAGGTTGTGTTTGGAGCACTATTGATTGGAATCACGATTATGTATCAAATAAAGTGGAAATAACGAAATAGTAATTTCCTTCCCACCATATTGAAGTTTTGAGAACGAAATCACAATTGTGTTACTTTCAAGTTGGACTACAAAGATTTGTAATTGCAATTTGAGGGGCTACTTCCTGGATGTAGACTCTGGGAAGCCTCAATTAACTTTCGTCGTTTTGCCATTTTGGTTAAACTGATGCCTGCATTTCAATTCGCGTGTGCATCCAAACACAACCTAAGAAGAATGCAACATGCATATGGGCCAAACACAAGCATCCTATGTGTGCCGACATGGGATTATGTGTGCAAGAGCTGGATCATCAATCAAGTAGGTTCCATGGAAACTGTTTCCTAGCCAAAAAAATAAGGCCAGCCCACTTCTCAGATGGACCACAAAAGATAGCTAATGGTTTAAATTAAATGCACAAGTGACCTACCTAATCAGGTAGGCTACATCCATTGCAGGACGTGCCTAATGGACAGTCCATATCTCGCACACATGTGGGGTGTTTGTATTTCGCATTTGCTGATGCGCATCTATAAAGTAGCATTGCTTCAATCACCAAATAATGAATTTTCTTCATAATTCATTCTACTAAGTCTAGCTATCTTTCAATGATGGATTTGTGGACATAAGATCGATGTATTATTACTTTTTCACTCAATGTATTAATAATACCTCATCATTCCATAATTTCTTAGGCTTGGACTCTACACGAAGCTAACTGTCCATTGGAACTGATCGATCCGACGCTGTCCGAATTTGACAGCGGAGAAGCGCTAAGAATGATCGGAGTAGCTCTTTTGTGTACTCAAACATCTCCAGTGCTACGCCCGCCCATGTCGCGTGTGGTGGCCATGCTATCAGGCGACGTTGAAGTAAGCAATGTCACATCGCGGCCCAGCTACTTAACTTTGTGGCAATTCAATGACTTAACCAACTCCCTGAGCGACTATATGTCAAGAGGATCTATGGGAATAACAATGGAAGGCCAGTGTGACATGTCGAACAATTCGAGCTGGTCTACTCCTGCGGAACGCTTGCCTCTGCCCGCTCAGCCATTTTTGCAAGAGATCATTGGAGAAAGACAGGGTTGATCGACTTTTCTAAGCTGTGCATGCATTTCTTCAAGTTATCCTCTCACTGCTATGAATTCTTTGTTCATATCTTTTATTTGGATGTTGAATGAATCTTATCAGGCAGTATGTATTTGTGTCATAGTTCGAAATTCTGAAACTCGGCTCGACCCGATGTCAAGCTGGGTCGGGATGACTCTAAAACTCAGTTGAATCTTAAATTAAGATAGTATTAAATGTTTTTCATTATTATAAGTAGCTTTTTTAAATTTATGTAAGTTAATAAATTACTTATCTAAATAAGTTAGTTTAGTTAATCAACTTAAATAAATAATTTATTAAATAAACTTATTTTTTTTAAGTTATTTTTTATTTCTTTTTAACTTATGAAAAGTAACTTAAACCATGGTTGTAAAGAGTGCGCTCTACTTGTGATGAATGGATGTGCCATGTTGGGAAATCCACCGTGATGTTTTGATAAATCCACCCTGTCACTATTTTATACATCTCATTTTAATTAGAAGGTGGGCCCAAATATGACATAAATTCAACACTGAAGTGGGCACACGGCTTAAAACAGTAGTAATGATCATGCCCATCGTTGAAACCGCACCCATTGTTATATGGCCCACCATGATGTTTTTGAGAATCCTACCCATCCACCTGTTTTTCCAACTGATTTTAAATGGTAGGCCCAAATATAATGAAGATCCAAAACTCAAGTAAACCAGGCACCTTAAAACAATGTTATTAAACCTGGCACCCTAGTAGGAGCTCAAAAACATGGAGTGTCTCACCATGATGCTTTTCAAAAATCCACCATGTCCACCATTTTTGTCAGCTCATTTTAAGCTATGGGCCTAATTAAGTATGAGAAAATTACAACACTCAAGTGGGCCGCATTACTTGAAATAGTGATATTGAACCGCCATTGCCTACATTATTATTATTATTATTATTATTTAAATTTCAGGAGAAAACATATTTCATTCACAAACTCTCAAGACTGTACAACATAGTACAAATTTCGGGCCAGGCCAACAACAAAAAGGAGAAGACCCGCCTATCGTGAGGAAAGGAAAAACACGGAACATAGAACAACACCTAACCGGGACGGCCCTCTCTCAGATACAGCAAGCCCGCTCTGTCCAGAACAAGAAAACCCCTGATGGTATGGGGTAGGGAATCTGTCGAACTGAAAAGCAGTTCGGCTTGGTCTGCGCTACCAAGCCTGGCTAGCCCATCAGCCACTGCATTGGCTTCCCTCAGGGCATGGGTTACCCGAACCTGCAAGGTACGATGAAACGCTTCGATCCTCTGCCCCCAGTACCACAAGGACCATGACCTACAACAATCCTTGACAAGGCCCGCGATCGCCGAGGTAGAGGGAATAACCACCGATTGCCTACATTAATTTTTTGAAATATCCACCGATTTCTTCATATGATCTTTTGGGTATGGGAATAACCTTACTATTGGTTTAGATGGCATATAATCAGCATAGTCAGCCCTAGGAATATTTCAATAGTGATCATTCAATCCTCGATGTTTCCTTCAATGTGACCCACTTAAGATTTCGATCTGCATATTTTTGGGTCCACCTCCTAACATGATGATCTGGTAAAATGGATGGATGGGGTGAATTTCTAAGAAACATCATTGTGTACGTTGATATGCGAAGTCTGGTTCACCCACCAATCAGCCTCCTGCAAAAGCAGCCGGGCATATTAGGTTAGTTTGAGGTAACAAACGTTACTCAGTCAGGCCATGATTGTGGACCCACCTTGATATATGTGTTATTTATCCATGCATTCCATCCATTTTATGTGCTCATTTGAGGGCATGAGCCTAAAAATCAAGTAGATCCAAATCTCAGGTGGACCACACCATTAGAGACATGGTGAATGAACGCCCACCATTACGTTCTTGGGGGTTCAAAAGTCTTGGAACAAGCTGTATTTGTGTTTTCCTTCATTGTTATCTATGTCACCTTATCAATAGGTTGGATGGCAAATAAACATTATTGTGGGCCCTTGAATGTTTTCCTTCATCCTTGTCTATGATTTTTAATGGTGGGCCCTGAAATTTTGAATTTTTTATGTAGTCTGTTATAATTTATATGAATTTTGTGGAATATTATTATTTTATATATATATATATATATATATATATATATATATATATATATATATATATATATATATATATATATAAATTTAAGGTTCAAATTATCTTTGGAAGATGAATCAAGGCCAATTATTGATTATTACTTGATCAAATTTAAGGAACAACTAATGATTATCTTGATTTGACCATCCATACCTTAATTAATTACAATTCTTAATGTTCACATTGACTGATTAATGCAACCCATTAGATGGTTAGATTAATCATCAAATTTGAATGTCATCATCATTTGATATTCGAATTTTGATAGTCGGTCCAGATTGAGTTAATTCCCAACCATATAATGAATCAACATATGATTCGTTGTCTACCATTTCTTTATATCGATACGGCTCATCCAATGATTCGATCGATCTAAAATT
This sequence comes from Magnolia changhungtana, assembly GCA_030180095.1. NCBI lineage: Eukaryota > Viridiplantae > Streptophyta > Magnoliopsida > Magnoliales > Magnoliaceae > Magnolia > Magnolia changhungtana. The sequence continues at coordinate 2,481,347 of JASAUF010000360.1, forward strand.
TAGGATTTTAATTTATCTTATTCTTAAGAATCAAATGAATGGTAAGGATTAAATCATACATTTTAGATTATATCATGTAATTCTTTTAATTTTCTTAGATTAAGGAAGAATCTTGATAAATTTATGATCGGTGCGGTCTATTGAAGTGTCGAATTAGTTTGATTCTTACAATTATTACATAGTTGAGTCTTATAAAACCCACAAATTATACAGATAATATCAATCGTTGCCTATTGAAGAGACAACTAGTAACCTGTTCCATGGAAATCTTTCTGTCTAGCACGGAATTACTTAGAAACACCACCAATATCTCCCAACTGTCAGGCAATGAATTAAGCAATAGCAAAGCCTGCAATTCATCATCCAGGACCATCTTCATAGAGGAGAGTTGGTTCACTATATTGCTACCCTCATTCATGTGCTCGGCCACAGAACCACCATTTTTGAATTTGAGATTCACAAGTCGTCGAATCAAGAAAATCTTATTACCGGTTGTCTTCCTCTCATACCGCCCTTCTCGTTTCAGCCATAGGCTAGCGGCTGAGGTTTCTGTAGACACATGGTGGAATACGGAATCGTCCAACCATTGTCTAATAAACTCCACCGCCTTTTGGTCCATCTTCTTCCAATCATCATCAGACATATCCTTGGATTTTGCTGATATGCCTAAAATTGGAGAATATAGGTCCTTGCAATAAAGTAAGTCCTCCATCTTAGCCTTCCATATGGTCCAGTTAGAACCATTGAGGCTGATCATCCTTGATGAGCCACCTTCTATAATTCAAAACTGATCCTACCCGTTCAATGAACTTAGCTTTGATACCACTTTGTTGGGGGCCTTGCACAAAACTTTAGGATCTATCCTCCCGAAACAAACCAGAATTATGGATAATAAAGGAATGAAATAAATCAAAGCATAAATCACACACCACACAAGAGTTTTTTACGTGGAAAACCCTCAAAGAGGTAAAAACCATGGGACCTCATCCAGATCAACAATCCACTATGAAGTAGAATGTTACAACCATCTTCACTCACGCAGGAGTGGATAAACAATAAGAGAATAAAAAAAATGGAGAGATCTAACCGATTATGAGGATGTAGAAGCGCTAAGATATCAAGTGCACAGTAGATCACCTCTACGAGCAGAACCTCCCTTCCACAAGTTTCCTCTCTCTCTCTCTCTCTCTCTCTCTCTCTCACACACACACACACACCTTTGATAGCCCTAAACCCTTTAGCAAACCCTTGTAAAGCTTTAGGAAACCCTCTTGTATTTTTTCCATCCCTAGAAAATCCTAGGGACTTCCTATTTATAGTTTTAGGAAACTCCCTTCTGTATCCTTGTTGCGAAAGGACTCAAAAATCCGCAATCCGCACAAAATTGCGGAACGAATCTGGGTAACCTCGACTAGTCGAACGGGGTTCTTGACCGGTTGAGCAGCCCCCACAACCGGTCGAGCACCTCCCTCGACAGGTCGAGCACCACGGGAAAAAATAACCCAACGTCACCGGACTTTAAGTCGAGCCTCGCTCGACTGGTCGTGCACCAGCCCTCGACCGGTCGAGCAAAGCTCATGACTGGTCAAGCACGGGGAAAAAATCCCATCATTGATATCGATTCCCTAGAGGGGGTGGCTAACATTGAAGTGTGAACTTGCAGTGGTGTGTAAAAAAAAAAAAAAAAAAAAGTTGGCCCAGAATTTTCAAAAAGAAATGGATGGCTGAAAAATGCTTCAGCAAGTTTTTTTAAACGGCTTGGATCACATGTCCACATGCAATGCTGGTACGTCTTAACATGTGTATGTACTCCCTTGTAATTGTGTGCGGCTTAGCAAACCTCTAACAATATATATTCTATTACTGTTGGATCGGAGGTCTTTAAACATATGGTTTAAAAAGTTAAATTCCTTTATTTTTCAAAGCTTGGATGGTCTGGTCGATGTGATTTTGGAATCATAGCCCATCCATGGTGGGGGTACTGATGGAAAATTGGATCACTTGATCATGGCCCATCCTTGGTCCTTTTATTTTATGCCTGCTGCTTCAATGCTTGCAGCTTAATTACTGCTGCCCCAAATTACAAAGTTTGCCCTATATTTGTAGGAATTTGCGTGGAAACTATTTAACAGGTCCCTTGCCTTCATCTATCGGCAACTTAAGGGCCTTGCAGATCTTGTAAGTTATCTAAAAGCTTCTGACATATAAGAAACGAGGTGATGTTGATGACGACCATGATGATGTTGTAGTTGTTGGCAGAGATGATGATGGTCATGTTAGATTTGGGATTTGGAAGACTATTTAGCAATATGTGACGATTAAACAAAATTAAAAATAAATAAATAAAAACTCATTCAACGTGGAAATCAAGGCGTGATTTGGAATTAGTCCGCTCCAAGTTGGGCAATCAACTTTAAGAATTTAATGATAATAATGTACGCTTTTTGGTTTTCACAGTTACAGTCTGTCTATTGGTTTTTTTTTTTTTGTTTTTTGAGATGTCTTTTATGTTTTCACAAAATTCACTGTGTATCTGATGTTTTTATTTGAATTGCCCTTTTTTAAGGTTTTCAACCTGCCTTTTTAATTTGGGTACTGATGTTTTATTTAAACCAACATGATTTAAATGATTTTTAAACTCGCAAGTATACGAATTAGATGTAGATACGGTACGTATTAGGAGATCGTTCCCACGAGGACTGGTTGTCACAATTTAAATCTATGATTCTCCTTAACTAATCCAATGAATAATGAAATGATTTACTAAGCACAATTCTGTGGAAAAAAAAAAAAAACAATTTAGAACAGGGAAGAAAATTCAATCAGAGAGAGAGCACTAGGACTTTCGAATCCACCCTGAATTATCCTAACCCTTGTTTTGTCTGTTGATTCACCTTGATATAGATTGATACCACTTAGATAGAGAAAGCACAATCTGTGTCCTAAATCGGGCATACAGACTGTCTAATTCCTTTTAAGCAATGCCATGAACAACATATTCCATGTCCTTGGTCGGGTACATGGAATGTACATTCATTAAAGCATCCTGTTCTTCCTCTATAGGAAACCTGTTCTTGATCAGACACAAGCACCTGTAATAAGCATCCAAACAACATCCATATATATACTTTGGTCAAGTTCATAGATGGAGAAGTATAGAATTTAAACCCATAAAGCCCACTTAGAGAAAGAAACAAATTAATTAATATTCAAAGTAAATCAACCAATACAAGAGCTGATCAAATTAGGGGCTTCATCTCAGCCCTAGCTGAGAGATTAGTGACCCATCAAATCCATAAAAAATATTAAATAAAATTCATAAAAATTAAACACCAAACCAATCGATCTCTCTCTCTTCCTCCTTCTCTTTCTTCTCTTTCTTCTCTCCCTGGCTCTGGATCTCGAATTCCTTAGTTCTGAATGCCTTTCCCACGTCCAAAACTCCCCTTTTATAGCTGCTGGATGACTGGAGTCAGTGGCAGAGTCGTAGAGGGACTCAGAGCACCAATTTTCGCAGCCGTGATCGGTGGGCCCCACAAAGGTGTTTTCTGGAAAATCCACCCTGTCCATTGGATTCAGGACGAAATTTCAGTCAAGAATGGGTGATTTTGAAGGTCCATTAACGCGGCCCACAGAAAAAAATACAAAAAGATCAGTTTTGAACGTCGCCGGGCAGTCCGTTTGTGGCCTCTGTACCGCACACGTGTGTACGCATGGGAGTGGAATATCAGCATGGTTTTGTAGTTCTCGAACCCATCTACACGATGGACGGCTCGGATCGGTCGTACGAGTGACGTACAGGGGCCACAATCCTTCGCAAAAATGGCAGCGGAAAACGCTACGCGGACGGCGGAAACGAGCTACTGTGTTGATGGTGGGGTCCATGAACGATGGAAATCCCAAAATCCACTCCGTTCACCGGGATAAGAATGGAAAAACGGTCGGAAATGACCAGTTTTTCCTCTGTTTTGGTATCCCACCTGATCTTTACTTCCGCCGTCAATCTGATGTTTGAACGGCTGGGATCTGATCTCTGCTTTCATTTCAATTTTTGCCACCTAGGCAATGTTAATGGTCGCCCCAGGAAGCGGATGGACGGCTTGGATTGTCTATTTGGACACAAGGTGGGACCCACAACCGACGACAGCGGTCGGTGCTTGCGGACGCTGGACGGCAGATGCCGTTTCGAGAAGATGGGCGCGGGTCAGCGCCTCGCTGACCCGTCTGGCGGTGCGGTGCACAGCCGGTGCACGTGTACACTGCGCACGCTCCTGGTACACATGGCCCTCCGTGATGTTTACGAGAAATCTACTCCGTCCATCCTCTTTATCTCCCTAATTAATGGGTTGGGACCAAAGTTGAGGCATATCCTGCTATCAGGTGGACCTGAAATCAACGATTCGTGGGCTGATTTGTCAGTTGGAGCACTTCCCGAGATCATCAACGGCTGAAATTTAATATGTACGGTTAATTTACGACTCCCATCACATGTATGAAGTTTCGAGTTGATCGGATGACGGGAAATATGTGATCTTGCATTTTGTACCAATTTCAGGCCTCTTTATCGTGCTTTCCACAGATCCCAGGCGTGTATATTCTTCACCATTGGTTTTCTGGAGTACATCCCGTGCTCTGGTAATTTTGGAGCGTCAAATCCATACTTTTAACATCATTTTGCTATACACGCTCCTAATTTCCTCCTGTTACAAAAACACGAGTAAAATCTGGCATTAAACATTATCATGTAAGTAAAATCAAGTAATTACTGGGGTCTGATATGCAATATTCGACCTTGATCACAACCCCCAACTAGCATTTTGCTAGTCTCGAGTAAAACATGCGAAAAATAATTTCAGAAATAAAAGACGATTCCTGTAAACTCAAGTGACTTGTGAACAGATAGTTGAGATGTGAAAATTCTAAAATTCATGAATGGTGAGAAGATTTTTCTCCTGAAATCAAGCTTACAGTAAACTTCATAATCAAGTTCAAAATATTAATCCATTAATTAGAACAATTTTAAACATTGAGTTCCATGAGTGTATAGTGTAATCTCGGCTTACTACCATTAAAAGATCCAATTGTCAATTTCATGATATCATTAGTAATTCGTGACAACCAAACCTGAAACCAACACTAGCATTTTAGATCATCTTTTCGTTCTATCAGCCTTTAATTTCCTTTATAAGCAAGTGGTGCAAGGAGGAATCAAATCCGCACCTATAGGGAGCAAACCTATGGTGAAAACTTGTCGCCTAACTCTTTTCTCATGTCAACTATGGGGAATCGAATCTTCATCTATAGGGAGCAAACCTATGATGACGATTATGCGACTTACTCTTTCAATTCTTCTTTATAAACTGATGTTAAAAATTTTGTTTTTCAGGTTGGTTTCTTTCATGCTTAGTGATTACCAAGTTACCATTTAATATCGAACTGAAAACTTAATGTGTAAGTGAGATCTGATATGTGCAATCCTGGCTCAATCAATGTTTACAACTTCTAATCATGGATTAACAATTCAAACTTAAGTGTGAAATCTGCCAGACAACTGAATCCAAGAGTCATAAGTTACCAACATCAGATATCTTATAATGTTAAAATCACAACTATCCTTCAAAATCACTTCGAATTCAATAGAAATTCCAGAAAAAATTTTAAAATTTTCACAAATTTTTGGCTCAAGACCAAGAAAATACTGATTAGGTAACCTAATCTCCCACCCCCAACCTAAAATCTACATTGTCCTCAATGTAAAAGAAATAAGCAAGCAATGCACATAGGACAATGAAAATAAAAGAGGAGTGATGGAAAGATAGTACCTGGATGGAGAATCAAGAAGCTTTCTCAAAAATTTCAACGTAAAAGCGAGTTAGCACAAGAGAGAAATCAACATAAGCAAAAATAATAAAAGGAAAAACAAAAGAAGATCCTACCTATACCACTTTTGCAGGTGCTCTCGATTGCATTTAGCGCATGCAACAAGCTTTTAAACCCCTAGGTTACCCCTAGTGGACGAGTTGTAGTCTCGTGAGGGTTTGCAGTAATGTTACCCACAAACATTGAAATAACTAACTAGGAAAAAGCATAAAACAAAGGCTGGGTTGCCTCCCAGGAGCGCTAAGTTTACCGTCTATCCTAAAACAGCATAAAGAAAACTACCATAGTCCTAAGAAAGCAGGGAAAAACTACTCAGTTATGCCGCAAGGTTCCTCTTCCGGCCAATATCTTGATAAGTTTCTCAGTAGATTTCTCAACAGGATCATCCAAAAGCCATTTTTGCAATAGGCTTGGACGCCCTGGAGCTTGACTTTCCAAAGAAATTTATGTACCTCATAAAAAATTTTTCGTTGATTTGCCTGAGGTATCCACAGTATATACGATTCACTATGACAGAAGAAGTTTGAAGTTAGTATCCCATGGTGAATCAGAGACTACACATAGATGAAAGTCAGAAAAATTCTTAGAAAGTGACGTAGTCTCAACACATTCCGAAGTAGCAGACTTCGGTTCAATTTTTAGCTCCTCCTCCCTTAATGGTAAATATTCAGGATTTGTGGAAGGAGGGGCTTCAGAGTAAGGGTCCTCTCGGTCAGTGATGACTACCGAGATATTGTTTTGCAAGGCATTCACTATGTCTCTTATCATGGGATCGTTTGAACCTCCAAAGTGTGCCAAGCAATCATCCAAAGAGTTGGGACATTCAGCTGAGAGTGACTTATTTTCTACATTAGAGCTCATGATGATCTGCCCAAGGAATCCAACGTTTTTTAAGGTAGACAGAGGTGTGCTCTCTTGCTCCAGCCCTGCACAGACAGATTAAAGATCAGTATACGAAGCATTGATGCATGGACTCTGTTCATCGATACTACTCAGAAGAGGCGATGAATCGTCATTATTCAATAGTTCAGATGGTGGCCTCAACTGAGTAGTTTCAAATTCAAGAGTCATATCGAGTAGCTCGTCCATCTCCCGAATCATATCATCATGTAATTCAGAGGAGTGGTCCAAATACGTTTCACAAGAGTTAGAAGGGTCGGTTGTAAGGGGCCCATCCTCTACCTTAAAATCAGACATGTTAGGTGAGGAGAGTGGCTCATTATGACCGACCACTTCGTATACGTCTTGATCATTGATGTGGACCAAATTTGAGATTGATTCGAAGGGAATTTGGGTTGCACATTCATAATCATCTTCCCAATATGCATCATCGTCTACTTCCATGCAGTGCATACTTGGGATGGGATCGCTTTCCTCACACTCTATTTCTAGATTGGGTTGAGGTTTGTATAAACTAACCTCTTCCTCTTTATTGAACTCAAGTGTGTCATGTGAGTGGGGTGTGTCATCATCATTATATTTGAAAGACAACCATGTTTCTTCCCCATTCTTTTGAACAGTCATTGAGATCGACTCATCGGGGAATTGAACCGTATGCTCATTAATGGAATCCAACTCCTCATTCCAAATTCCAGATTTCGTTAAAAGCGAGTGAGGATCACTTTTCTCGCATTGTATTTCTGGATTGGATTGTAGTTGGGATGAGCGAGCTTCCTTTATCCTTTCAATGCGCGAATTGAGTGCTTCTAATGATTTCATCAATTTTGCAACATGCTGGTTGAATTGTTCTGGATTAAAACATGAATCCTCTTGGATCGTTTCTGGTTGGATCTCAAAGGTATGAGATCCAAGAGAATAATTATTACAATATGTTGTTGGTTCATATTCCCAGTTTTGATGGTTCCACTGGTTATAGTCATACTGATCATACATGGGTGAATATGATGGTTGATAATAATCCTCATTCCCATAATTATGATCGTATACGGCCCTATTAACCGATGGAACATAACATTCTAGTCGGTTCTCAATGTCTGTTCTCGATGGAGGGAGATCTTGAGGTATACATTGAATTCCACAACCTTCAGGCATTTCCCAATATAACCTATCCAACTCAGCATATGCATGTACCCACAATTCCATGGTAGAACCCTAACTCTGAGTCTAATCCTAGAAGAAAACAAAATCCTATAGCAATATGGAAGGTAATCAGAAGAGAAGTGAGAAGGATGTTACCAATTTAGAAGTTCCTATGTTAATACCCTACAAAACAAAACAAACCAAGTTAGTATCTAGGGGATAAGACCTAATCTAAAAAGAATAAAAAATAAAAATAATAAAAATAATAATAAAAATAAAAAAAAAATAAAAATAAATAAAATAAAGAAATTAGGACGAAGTTACCAAGTTAGAAGATCTATCAACGACCCTACAAGACCAGAAATAGGTTAGTTTCTAAAATAAAGAAAAGAACTCTAAGTTAGTAAAATCTTAAGCTATGAATTATGATAAGAGAGAATCCTAAATTCAATTTGGAACGAAACAGTCCCCGGCAACGGCGCCAAAAACTTGATGTTTTATTTAAACCAACATGATTTAAATGATTTTTAAACTCGCAAGTATACGAATCAGATGTAGATACGGTACGTATTACGAGATCGTTCCCACGAGGACTGGTTGTCACAATTTAAATCTATGATTCTCCTTAACTAATCCAATGAATAATGAAATGATTTACTAAGCACAATTCTATGAAAAAAAAAAATAATTAAGAACAGGGAAGAAAATTCAATCAGAGAGAGAGCACTAGGACTTTCGAATCCACCCCGAATTATCCTAACCCTTGTTTTGTCTGTTGATTCACCTTGATATAGATTGATACCACTTAGATAGAGAAAGCACAATCTGTGTCCTAAATCGGGCATACAGACTGTCTAATTCCTTTTAAGCAATGCCATGAACAACATATTCCATGTCCTTGGTCGGGTACATGGAATGTACATTCATTAAAGCATCCTGTTCTTCCTCTATAGGAAACCTGTTCTTGATCAGACACAAGCACCTGTAATAAGCATCCAAACAACATCCATATATATACTTTGGTCAAGTTCATAGATGGAGAAGTATAGAATTTAAACCCATAAAGCCCACTTAGAGAAAGAAACAAATTAATTAATATTCAAAGTAAATCAACCAATACAAGAGCGGATCAAATTAGGGACTTCATCTCAGCCCTAGCTGAGAGATTAGTGACCCATCAAATCCATAAAAAATATTAAATAAAATTCATAAAAATTAAACACCAAACCAATCGATCTCTCTCTCTCTTCCTCCTTCTCTTTCTTCTCTTTCTTCTCTCTCTGGCTCTGGATCTCAAATTCCTTAGTTCTGAATGCCTTTCCCACGTCCAAAACTCCCCTTTTATAGCTGCTGGATGGCTGGAGTCAGTGGCAGAGTCGTAGAGGGACTCGGAGCACCAATTTTTGCAGCCGTGATCGGTGGGCCCCACAGAGGTGTTTTCTGGAAAATCCACCCTGTCCATTGGATTCAGGACGAAATTTCAGTCAAGAATGGGTGATTTTGAAGGTCCATTAACGCGGCCCACAGAAGAAAATACAAAAAGATCAGTTTTGAACGTCACGGCAAATTCGTTTGTGGCCTGCATGCATGCGCACGTGTGTGTACGCATGGGAGTGGAATATCAGCATGGTTTTGTAGTTCTCGAACCCATCTACACGATGGACGGCTCGGATCGGCCGTACGGGTGACGTACAGGGCCCACAATCCTTCGCAAAAACGGTAGCGGAAGACGCTACGCGGACGGCGGAAACGAGCTGCTGTGTTGATGGTGGGGTCCATGAACGATGGAAATCCCAAAATCCACTTCGTTCACCAGGATAAGAACGGAAAAACGGTCGGAAATGACCAGTTTTTCCTCTGTTTTGGTGTGTCCCACCTGATCTTTACTTTCGCTGTCAATCTGATGTTTGAACGGCTGGGATCTGATCTCTGCTTTCATTTCAATTTTTGCCACCTAAGCAATGTTAATGGTCGCCCCAGGAAGCGGATGGACGGCTTGGATTGTCTATTTGGACACAAGGTGGGACCCACAACCGACGACAGCGGTCGGTGCTTGCGGACGCTAGACGGCAGATGCCGTTTCGAGAAGATGGGCGCGGGTCAGCGCCTCGCTGACCCGTCTGGCGGTGCGGTGCACAGCCGGTGCACGTGTACACTGCGCACGCTCCTGGTACACATGGCCCTCCGTGATGTTTACGAGAAATCTACTCCGTCCATCCTCTTTATCTCCCTAATTAATGGGTTGGAACCATAGTTGAGGCATATCCTGCTATCAGGTGGGCCTGAAATCAATGATTCATGGGCTGATTTGTCAGTTGGAGCACTTCCCGAGATCATCAACGGCTGAAATTTAATATGTACGGTTAATTTACGACCCTCATCATATGTATGAAGTTTCGAGTTGATCGGATGACGGGAAATATGTGATCTTGCATTTTGCACCAATTTCAAGCCTCTTTATCGTGCTTTCCTTAGATCCCAGGCGTGTATATTCTTCACCATTGGTTTTCTGGAGTACATCCCGTGCTCTGGTAATTTTGGAGCGTCAAATCCATACTTTTAACATCATTTTGCTATACACGCTCCTAATTTCCTCCTGTAACAAAAACACGAGTAAAATCTGGCATTAAACATTATCATGTATGTAAAATCAAGTAATTACTGGGGTCTGATATGCAATATTCGACCCTGATCAGGTACAGTATAACAAATGCATCTTTTAGCAGCGCTCACAAGCTCCGCCAATACAAAGCGCTGCCAATTACTATACTGGCGCTAGCCAATTGCCGAGAGATGGGTAGGAAAAAAAAAAAGAGTCAAAAAGTAACATTCAATCAAATTGATGTATGGAAAACAATCAATCCTTTGATCCCATCCTAGAAAAGTCAAAAACTATCAAGGCAACAAATGTTGTAACTTGAATTCCATTACAAGCAAAACAAAAAAGTAGGTAAAATAGAAAGCCAACATACTAATAAATTGAAAGATAAATCAATTGAAAGATAAATCAACTTATAAAAAAGTAGGTAAATCAACTTATAAATCAACTTATAAAAAAGTAGGTAAATCAACTTATAAATCAACTTATTAAAAAGTAGGTAAATCAATGTCACAGCACATCTATGCTCTACACAATCAATTGAAAGATAAATCAACTTATAAATAAAGATGAACATACTAATATTTTACAAAGTTGAGAGCTTACTTTCTTATGAAGAGCCCAGACATTTATATAGCCTTTAGTGATCTGTTCTTGCAGCTCTACAAATTCCGAGGCATCATCGGCCAAATACTCCCCTAACAGTAAAACATATGGATTTTGTTGTAAACAAAGCAAATCCCATACATGCCCCATGAGAGATTCATGTATTTTACTTTGGATGCAGGTTAATGATAGAAATGCAAACAAGGAAGTTTCAAGCTAGCATGTATGCCTGTGGCAGTTTGGATACAAGAGTGGGGGAGATGGGTTTGTGGTGTGATGGAAACAGAAAAACTAATTTTATCATTTCCGGATGGATGTGAGAAGGCGATCTCACCATCCAGTAGTATTTCATGAAGAGACTATTTTATTTGGTAAGTTAGGATTTTTCCCTTCTCTCTTTCACTTGGTAGTACTGACATGCTCTACTAAAATGGCAAGGATTAAGGTTACAGGCTTCTAAAAACGGCACAACCATAGGATGCTCAGATTGAACAAATGGACGATGGCCTTCAATCGGAAATAATTGGACATTTGTTGAATAGCTGGCAACCAAAATGATGGGCCCATTGTGGATGAGCCACTAAAAAATCATGCCTTTGAACAACTTTAAATATTAAACTTTCGTAAATCCAAGGCATTCTGATTCAACATTGTTTATATATTAAACTTTTGTAAACCACGAGATTGATTAAACATTCACTTCAATGACAAGCGCCGTTGAGGTTACAGAAAATAAAGAAGATGTGTCATGAAAGCTTACAGGATATGGTGGGTTTGTTCATAGTTTCCTCGTATTCATGTGAGTTTATTTGGAAGATATATCCAGATTTATCTATTGCATACCGATACATGTAGATTTTCTTTCCAGAAAAGGTACTTATATTGCCTGCTTATGCAACGCAATCCGCAATTTAAGAAAACAAAAGTCAATGTTTTAAATTCATTTTTTTGACATAATCAACACACCCAAACAATACATCATGACTTGAAGTGTATATTTAGAAGCAAGGAAATTACAATTTGGTCATTTCAGTTTACAAGTACAAATAATTGCAATTTGTTTTGACAACGCATCCAAACATTCACATCAAAATAATAACAAACCATCCAAGTAAAATGATAAAATCCAACAACCAGCAACTAATGCATGAACTGAAAAAAAATAAAATAAAAGTAAAATGAAAAAAGGGTGTGAAAGACATTGTCCATCCTAGCGATTTATACATAAGAGCTTAACTATGTTATCAAAATCTATCTTGTCAAAAGGGTTTAAAATAGCATATGTTGACACATGTACCTAGGTGAGGTTGAGGGTCGGCAACCCAGCCCCAACCGAACATGACCCAGAGTTCAGGTTGGGCCAATCGAGTTCCAGTTGACCCAACTGAAGTTGTACACTTATGGTGCACACTTCATGGAACTGTATGAAAACACCCATTATACAAGCATTTCTCTATAACAATATGACAAAGAAAAACTAGCATTTTAATGAAAGAAAAGGTCTCACCAAAGAATACAAGCCACTAGTGTCCATAAAAGGCAGAGGGCCCGAAGCAATTCTATTAGAGAAGTCAATGAGACGAATGAACCCATTACCGGTGTAACACAAACATAAGAAAAAAAATTTAAAATAAAAGTTCTACGAGCTACCAAATAAGGAAAACCAAATCTACATATGACAATTGCAGTCATTGTTAACATATTCATCTAAACAAAGCAGTCGAAACTGAAAACAGATCAACCAGTAATGAAATTGCGTTGTAATGTGGAAAATAAAGAGTAGACAAGTGAACCCCCACTACAACAAAAATGGGATTAGCCGACGATTTACGTGGCTAATTTATTGGCGCTAATTAAAATGGGCATCGATTAAGGATCGGGTATAAATACCGTACCTAAAGCCCTAACCCTGTTTCTTCTCCCCTCCCGACTCTCTCCCTCTCATCGCCCCCTGCGCTCTCTCTCTCTCTCTCTCTCTCTCTCTCTCTCTCTCTCTCTCTCTCTCCCTTTAGATGCGGACGACCATCGCCATCTCCACCTCTACCATCCCTTTCTCAATCAACCCTCTCTCTCTATTTCCCCTTTTCCCTCGCAATCGACCATCTCTCTTTGTTTCCCCTTTCTCAATCTACATCTACTCCTCTAGGGTCTCTCTCTCTCTCTCTCTGTGTGTCTTTTACAGACCGGATCTAGGTTTTTCTCTCTCAATCTTTCCAAAATGGATTTGGATATTTCTCTTAAGCTAGAACAGATTTTCGATATAGATCTAGGGTTTTCTCTGGAGCAATTGGCAGATTTTCTACGACCACATCTAGTCATAAGGTAATTTCAGCTATTTCTTACATATATTATCAGAAATTGCATTGATAGGATTGTTTGATAAAGATTTGGGGCTTGAATCTGCCATCTTTTGAGAAACTAACAAATGGAAGTGATAGGAGGATATAATGCAGTAGGAATTATCAGTTTTGGTGATTGGGACTGTAGAGCTGATGGGGCCCAATGTGAATGAGGAATTCCTGAACGTCTTTAAGATCTGAGGATCTTAAGCATCTGATTTCTGTCATTTTTTTCTTGGACTGTTGATGTGTTTTTTTTTTTCGTTCTTTTGTATATGGCCATATTTGCCACTAATCAAAGAGTTAGTATCTTCTAATACAGGAGATTTTTCAAGCATGTCCGATCTACATTGGTGCCCAAAGATCAATGGCCTGGATCACCAAACCATGCGCCCCAATTATTGGAGTATCAGAGATGTTTTGAGAATCTCTAAAAAAAGAGATTTTGAAAATATCAGGACATTTTCCTGATATCATTGCTATTTTTTAATATGTATGCTGATATTCTTATGTATCGAATCTTTATGGATTTTTAGTGATAGATTATATTTGTTTTCCAATCTTTTCTCTAACCAAATTACGCTCTTGTCCTTTTATCATCTGTTCTTTCTTTACCTGGTTTTACATAGTTAGTTACTATTGAGCAAGGTATGTGACTGTTATCGTTGATTTTTGCGGTCTTTGCAGAGTGTGGTTTTCAAGGAGGTATGTTTTTGTAAATTCCTCATGGATCCCTCTTAAATCAAAATTGTTCAACTATTCTCCTGTAAATCTATTTCAAGATATCGATCTTACATTCTAGTTAGGTTGCACGCACATTTCATGTTTTTTGCATGTTGTAATTTTGTTGTTTGCATTGGTTTAAGAAATCTGGAAATGATGCAGTTGTCTTTGTTTTGCATCGGGGTTTTGAATATAGGTCATGGTTTTGAGCTTCGACAAGTGTATTTGCCTTTTTTGTAAGAAAATAGTTCATCACTTAATGGGCCTGTCTTTACAGTTATCCACCCATTTTGGTGGCCAATTATGGGTATGGTCCCTGATAATTTGGACTGGTCCAGGTTTTGTAAAGCTTAGCATTCACAATGAGGAAGTAGACTTCAAACTGAGTTGCATACTTTTCAAGTGCAACTTGATAGTAACATTATTTCAATTTAGGCCCTAGTCCGCAATATCAATACTAAGGATGGTAATTGGAATCCGGTTAATCCACTTCATTGAACTAATTACTGGTATTCTGTTTAATAGTGCATCCAAATGCTGCTTTAATGATGATTTTTGGAGTATTTCAAACTACATAAGTAATGGTTTCACATTGTCAAACTACAATAATGGTGTGAACTTAAGATACTTCAATTGAAGATTGACATGCAGATGTTCTTGTAGTTTCTTTGTTAACCTTCTTAGACTTAAGCTAGAATTAAGCTTCTACTTCAATGGGTTCTGGCATTTCGAAATAATAAGAAGACAACTATTTTAGTGCTCTCTTGTTTCTTTCTCATGATTGTCCTTTTTTTAATTGAAAAATCATTGTTTACTTTTTGTCACAAACTAGAAGAAAATCTCTTGGACATGAAGACCGTGGATATTCTAAGGCAGCAGGCCTTGTTAAAAACACCTATAAAACACATGTCAGGGCATTTGTCAATTCCAAAAAATGAAGGTGTTTATGAGTTCTAGATTAGTTTAAATCTTTATTTCATGGTTCTCCTTAGGATGGTTCTATCTTAGGATTTCTTTACTTGCAGAATTTGGAGAATGGTCACCATGAGAATGTAGAGCCCAGGGGCAAAACGGTAGGTTCAATGATTTAATTATTTTATATTATTGTCTAATTGTTTATTTGTGTCCAGTTTTTCCTTTTTATGTTGAGGCCTAAAGAAGAGCGATTTCTATATGTGCCACAAAGTGCAACTCCTGCTACCAAGAATAATGCATTATCCGATAGCAAGTTGAGGGCATCCCAGGTTCAGAGACAGCATGTATGTGCTCACTAGTATCAGCATTCATCTAATCTGTGTAATTTATTAGTTTCAAAAAGAAAAGAAAAAAAGGAGCCACTATCTGCTCTGTTCATCTAATCTGTGTAATTTATTAGTTTCAAAAATAATGTCTGTTCACAGCCAGATCTCAATCTCTGCTTAATGCTCGTTCATGGCTAGAGCTCAATCCGTGTTTAGTGCATCGTTCAGTGACTGGTCAATGTCCAGATCCTGACCATCCGCTTAATTTGAAATTCCTTTTGAAATCATGATTTTTTAAGCTCGTAGTTTGAATTTTCTCGAGATCTATTGTTTATGCAAGAACTGATTGATTATTTGATTTTTTCTTTGTAATTGTTTTCTTCTTCGCGGTGGCAATGGCAGCCTCTCAGGTTCGAAATCAAAGTACTTCTCTTTAATCCTTTAAAACTTCTTATACTTATCAATTACGTATACTATTATTGTTAATTTCATGTTTAATCTGATATTGATGATTTCTGGATCAGAGGAAACTCGTGCAATGATCAGAACGAGTGAAGTCTGTGGATCAGCATCCAACAAAACCATGGTAATTTTAATTATATTAAAAAAAAGATACCGCTAGCAGGTGTTTGGTTGCTAGAAAGTGGCTCTTATCCTAGAAATTGTTTGGTATTGGGAATCATAATTTGTATTGAATATTATGATCATTGGTATATCTGCAAGCAAATATTATGATCACACTGTTGGTTCTATGCTTACTGAGCACTGACAAAAACACCATTTTCTATTGCTTGAAATGAATTGGAATTCATTGATATTATTAGAACTCAGATCCTTTTTGTCCTTACTCTCCATATCTATTGCTTGATTCAGTCTACCCTACAAGTAATTAGGATAATGTCAAGAAGTAGATCAAATGAGGAATAATTTCTTCCTTTTCTATATATAACTGGACAACCAATAGGGTTCGTGCGGCTGTAGGTAGGGTTGTCAATGGGTAGGGTCCTATTAGGCCTATTTGAATGCTACTTTTTGACTCTTTTTTTCCCCCCTTGTGTGCAGGATTTTAATCAATTGTGTTGGGAAATGCGGAAGGATGATAGACACTACGTCCAACAAATTGTGCCTAAATTTAGGCCTACAAGTACTTCAGCCTTTTGACTCCACTCGGGCTAGGAGTAGTAGAACATATAGAGGATTTGTTGTTATTTATTTATTTATTTTATTTTTAATTGTTTAATGAGATGCTTCCATCTGTAATTGTTTAAAATAAAAAGGAACCTATTGTTGGTTATATTTATTTCCAGTAGAAAGTTCTGATGAACCTGTAATTTTTTTTGGATGTTAGAAACACCGAATTGGGTTCTAATTGCCATTTGCTCGTGTGTTTGCAGAAGGGAGCATGATAACTTCGAAGCTGAAAGATCCCAACATCTTAAACAAATACATGACCTCAAAGAACATATTCAGGAAAAAGAGAGCCAGATTCTTGAATTGGAGGAGCAGGTATGCTCTGTTAAATATAAAAGATCATGCACATTTTTAGACATTTATTTCCCTTCATCGTGGTTATATGTTCTTGTGAGTTAAATGGTAAATTAATGACTGAGGAGTGAGGAAGACATTTAACACGTACATATATAGCTGGTATAAGGTTTGTCGTGCTCTTACTCTGGTGGTAGACTCTCAGGAGTTTCAACACCCGGGGTTGAGTATCCATCGGTGGTGAAATCCCACCATTTACTGGGTTGGCCCATTGTTAGCAAAACTCCAGTTTAAACTCATATTTAAAAATAAAAATATTATATAATAGTAGAACATTGGCTGATGTGCATGTGTGAGAAGACATTTAACACGTACTGATGTTGACATTTGTTCAGCAGGTGACTCTAGCTATCACCCAATACTTGCAAGAACAGGTCTATCCCAGCCCTTAACTTTTTTAAGTCACCATGTCTATGATATTTTGCAAGGAATTCTTGTTCAAAGGATAGTTTTATAATTAGCAAAAGCTGATTTACTTAAATATAATTGGTTCAGATCCGTTGAGAAATTATGGTTTTGTCATGGTCTAAGGTTTTTTGCAGCAATTTGTCTAGTTTCAGATGCTTTTGTACTTGAATTGAGCAAATTATGGCTTTGAGTGTAAATTTTTGAATAAGTTGGGAAATTCAAAAACGGTAACGTACCGAATCTTTAATGAGAATTTTCTACTTCTTTGCTGAAATCATTTCTCTTAAACCAATGCAGAGCTCTTAAATCATGTTTGGAAATTGTATATCTTGATTTTAACAGTCGAGATTGATAGACTTTGATGCTTCTTCTTTCGGCCTGGAAGTAGAATCTTGTAGTTTATCCTAGAATCCGGTTTCTTATTACACTAGATTGTCCTAAAGATGAAAATAGAGTTTCTTGAGATTGAAATAGTTGTTGCTTTTTTCTTTTTCTCATTCCTGCACCAGTTCTAAATTTAGTCCCATACACTGCTAATTTGTTTGTGTGTGGAATATATGTAGATTTTCAGTTTCTCCTAGAGCTAAACTCAGGATCTTTGCAGTTTAGTTATTGTGTTTCTATTCATTTCAACCTGTGAACAGTTTTTTTTTTTTTTTGGTAATTCCATTTCACACAGGCCTACATATTCGAGGGTGTGTTTAGTAGTGCTTGCGTGTTGGTGTCACTTTGTGTCTCCTTAAAGCCCTTTAACAATGATTTACCATCAGTGAAATGGCAACTGTTTTCCATTTTATTCTCCTCCAATAGCAGCAGTTGTCAGTGATTAGGGCCTTTTGGCTAAAATTTATCTTTACCCTTGTATATACTTAATGAGATAGTTATGAAGCTGTTTGTTTGGGAGTCTTGGTGGCTCCATTGTCATTTAAATCCTTGTTTTGTGATAATTTCAAAGACAGGTTAGCTACAAACTGTTATTAATTGTTATAAATGATGACATGGAAACTTATTAGACTTCAAATGTGAACAGGAGCATGGGCATCCGTTGAAAGGAATGAAGAGATTTTATTGGTATTTACTCAAATACATTACAAGATTTTGAGCTTGTTTTTTCCTGCTGAAAATGAGTGCCTCCAATTGTACAAAACTCTTCCAATTGGTGAAATTGAGAGCTCTGTGTAGTGATATTTTTGATGGCATACATCAGTTGAGATCATGCCTTCCCACAAATTTTGAACTAGTTGGGCTTCTTCTGTTGCTTCAGTTTGTAGGGCCACTGCTTTAATCCACTGTTTTATGTTGTAGCACTTGAGGAGAGGAGAATCCACGATGTGTGGCACTTCATGTGAGATCTGGCTGGCAATGCAAGGCCTTTATATTTGTGGCATCCTAGAAATGAGGCCGGACACCCCACCAGATATAGGCCCCATCAACAATGTTAGGTTACCAATATTAGCCACGTTTTTTTTTTCCTCTCTTTCAACTGCACTACTGTACTTACGATGGCCATTTCAAATTTAGCTTGTTAGTCCTTTCAGATTATTAATATAGTATTTTTTCTAAGGCTGACATTAGCACACCAACCCCATAACTAGCTTGGTGGTAGCAGCCTTCCAACAATAGGTTGGGTTAAAATTGGTACAACTTAAACTATTCAGGTAGTTTGCAATAGCCTTAAAAATTACTAAAATAACAGTATTGTAGGCAATTTTATACAACCATATGGACTATATAGGTTGTACAGTTATATATGTTATGAAATGGTGTTAATTCTCCAATTTATAATGCCCACATCAATTTATAAAATTGGCTAAATTTCTTGAGTTAATTTATGCTAGGTAGTTCACAGCTTTTACTAAGTTGTTGTGAGTGGTCTGCTTAGTAGCATGCATGTGAGATGCTATTTTCTTAATGTTCTTTTGTTTTCATGTGTAGATGAAGGAATGGGTACTGTATCTTGGAACGAAAGGTCGCTGGTTTCAGGTATCTGTAGCTCATTAGTTTTCTTTAGGCCAGACTTTTGGTTGGGGCATAGTTAGTACCTGATGTATAAGTTGGGGCAGAGTTACTGTTTCATGTGGTGAGTTGCATATCCCAGAGAATTACAGTTGCACACAAGAAAACTCATGTGCTTTTTTTCATGCATTCATCATTACTTTTGTTTTGCCAATAGTCTTCATTAGAACTTGTGGCTTTCCATTTCATCATCATCACCAGGTTTAGCTTAATCCATTGATTGATCTAAAACAGGTCATCATCATCATCATTGGGTTCAGTTTAATCTACTGGCAGTTTTTTTTTAAAAGCTACCACCTTGGAAATTTTGGTCCATTTCATACTTGATTTATGAAAGCTACCAACTTCGTTTGGTTTTACTCTCTCTCTCTAACTTCTTGAAATGCGGAAAAAGCAATGGATGATGTTCAGGAACCCATAAATAGTTGGTTATGGACACTGATTCTGTTTTTCCTGTGTTGGGCAAGAATACTTGCTAATGTTTCAGAGGCTTGTAAGCAAGATCTTGACTTTGTGTCCCAACCATTGCAGTAATTCGGTGAATTTCTACGTAGGAGATAAATTACAATTGTTATTTCTAGCTGACTCTAATTAATATTTTTTGTTCCTATGAAATAAAATGGTTAGAATTCTCTGCTATGTTGGTGCAGGTTGCTACAATGTTTAAGGTTATGAAGAATGAATCCCCTCCTATACCAGATACATTGGCCCCTAAGGGTAAGAATCTCATGTAGTTCTACTTACGGAGGAATCCGGCAGAGAGGCCATCAGCAAGCATGCTGCTTGAGCATCCCTTTACTTTTTTCTTTTTTCTTTTTTTTCTTGTGTGCAGGATTTTAATAGATGTAATGGGATTCAAGTTACAACATTTGTTGCCTTGATATGCTTTGACTTTTTAAGGATAGGATCAAAGGATTGATTATTTTCCAAGCATCAATTTGTTGAATGCTACTTTTTGATTTATTTTTTTTTTCTTGTGTGTAGGATTTTAATCAATTGTGCCTGGATTTAGTCCTACAAGCACTTCAACCTTTTGACGCCACTCGTGATAGAGTAGACCATATAGAGGATTTGTTTTTATTTATTTATTTGAGACCATTTTTAATTTTTTGTAATAAATATTATATTTTTTTTAATTATGAATTAATATAAATTGTTTAATATTTAGTTTTAATTGTATTGCATCATTTTTTTTTTGTTTCAAATATTTAAAAAAATGCAGGTTTTTCAATTGAATTATATATAATAAAAAAATATTACTGGCCTATCAGGGCCTTTTAAATCTATAAAGAGACTTATCTGCGGTTTTCTGTGAAAAAACTGTTCAGAAACAGTTCTTTTAGCGGCGTATGGAGAGAACTCTAGCGGCGCTTCTGCCAGAAATAGCAGCACCCACAAAAGCGTCGATAAAATTAGAATGAGCGCCATAAATATTTTACAATTAGCGGCGATCCAACAAGCGCCACCTAAAGTGTACTGGCACCGCTAACTCCTTTAGCGACACCCCCATTAATCAGCGCTTATGTAGCGCCTAGAAATTAACCAGTGGCGCTTTAAGGGGTTCTAGCGGCGCTTAAAAGCGCCGCTAAATATACTTCTTCTTTTAGTGCCCTTGAAATAATGTTCTGTTTGTTTCAAGTACTACTTTCAAGGAACAATATATTACTTTGGCTTTGTGAAAGCACTACATCAAAAACCAATTTCACAGGGTACCATTGTGCATGTATCTAGGTATCTGGTACAACATCGTGAAGTATATGCTATGTGGCTCCAATGAAGAAGTTCCATGTATCACAGATCAAATTGATATGAGTCAGTTGAAATAAACAAAAGCATCTCAAGATGGGAGAAGTTGACAAATAGAAGAGCATGTCCTGATTAGAAAGACTATTGCAAGATCAATCAACAAGATGGGAGAAGCACCTGCATGACTTGTATGCAGCATTCAACTTTCTAGAAAATCAAAACTGATATACTAAAACAAGGAAATCCATTAATTCTCCTGATAAATCAACTAGGCACAAAACATTCACCACAATCTCAATATTCCTCACATGAAATCCATTAATTCCCCTGATAAATCAAAACTGATATACTAAAACAAGGAACCAATTGAAGAAGTCAACAAAATTTCCACAGCTGGAAGAGGACTAAATATATCTAAATTCCAATGTGGCATACGCTTGTTATCATACAGCTTAGTATCTTTGTAATTGAGGATTGGATTAGTAAGGTCTCTAAATCACCCTTACTCCTTTAAAATAATAATAATAATAACAATGGAAATTTGGGGGAAAACAATCTTATTAGGGACATGCACGAAAAAACCCCATTCATGGCTACATCAGATTAACAGTCTGGAACATGCAAAACGATCAAAACCAGTCATAGCTTATACAAGTGGGGCTCACTGGTTGATTTATAGTGGCATGAAGCATGAAGCAAAGTAGCAAAATATTCAGGTGCAGGTGGAGATGTGCGTCTATTTATAGTGGCATGAAGCATGAAGCAATGTCTACACATTTTTTAAGAACTGCGTTTTATTACGGAATTCCTTCATTCTGATTGGCACGCATGTGACTTTGAAGTGGTTAGACTGTTGCAAAATATTGATTTTAATAAAAATATTTTAATAATAAAATAATATATAATATATAAAAGTTGTCTTGAAAAACACCTTTTTGCGGGTTTTTGGGAATAGTCCCACATGGGAAAGGGAAGAGAAGAAATTGTGGTTTATATGAAAGATGTGGAGTATTATAATATTTACCTTCGTAGTCCGTGGACTATGGACCTTGCGTGTTCTAGTGGAACACCCGCGCTCGGGCACGGGCTCGGTCTCGGACTCGGACTCGAGCTCAGTGCGAGGGCGTGGGCATGTGAGGCAGTGTGGCTGTAGAGGCGCTAGTGGCGTAGTTTGCACTTCGCACATCCGCATCGTGGTTTCCATATTATACAGAAATTACACCAATCTATATAAATTTTCTCAACATAGACTTGGACCCGTTAAAGAGTTTTTGGTAAGAGATGGTGGCACTCATCTCGGGGGCCATTATCTTTTTATTATTATTTATTTATTTTTCTTCTTTCTTATGCCTTTATTTTGTGCGCTTCCATTTTCTTTTCTCATATTCTCCCTGGGATACACATTTTTTGGACAAGAATTTCTCATTCAAGTAGTTGACTTCAGGCTGCTCTACGGTAGTGACTGCAACCCGTGATAATCTTTGACGGGATTGGCATTAACTGACTTAGGAAGATCTTCACACTTCATTTTAATGAGGCAGAAGGCATCTCCTCAGTCGGGCAACTAACAGGCCATCTTTGATGAGCTTGAACATGATTTAGGATCTAGCAAGTGAGGGGTGGGATTCTTTTTATCACCATGCCCCTTGTTTTGAAGCAGCTTTTCTATACACACTTACTGTATACTCTTGCAATTCTCTTCTGGCAGCTTTGAAAGTGAAAGTGACAAAACGCCTGCATGCACTTTACGTACGTCGATGAGATATAACTGATCGTTTCGAGTGTGTAGCCACTTGGTTTATTCAACTCCACTTTTTATTTGTATCAGTAGTGATCAAATCTCTACTTCGATTAGTAAAATTGCCTCCGCGCCGAATGTGAGCTTGTACACATGACGCATGTCGCCATACACCATAAATGTTTAATAGGCTTAGAGTGCATAGTGAAGCATTTCTGATCAGTTTTGTAGAAGGTCTTCACGTCTTCTTGAGAATACGGATGAGCGTCTTACATGTTAGTGGCCTCAACCTTACCATTCATTTGCGAGTGATAAGGGCTTGACTGATGCCTCTTAATTTTAAATTGCTCGAAGAATTCTTTCACTTTTCAGTTGATAAAGGGTGGCTCATTATCGGTAATGATGGCTTGCATGACTCCATAATGGTTGATGTTGTTCTTCAAGAACTTCATCACACACGATGGTGCTATGGTGGTATAGGATATTGTTTTCATCCTTTGTGAAGTAATTGGATGCTTTTGGTCTCACCTTGCCATAGATTTCGATATCTCACATTGAGAGTGGCTTAGATATTATCATGTTGTAAAGCTTAGAAACCAGTACACGGATCCGTTTTGCGTGCTCTTGACATTTTAAGCA
The DNA here is from genome assembly GCA_030180095.1 of Magnolia changhungtana. Lineage (NCBI taxonomy): Eukaryota > Viridiplantae > Streptophyta > Magnoliopsida > Magnoliales > Magnoliaceae > Magnolia > Magnolia changhungtana. The sequence goes on from JASAUF010000360.1 coordinate 2,504,867, forward strand.
CTTCCTAACATGATGACAACAATCTGACTCCATGGTCATCCAATAATACTTAAGTCATAAGATTTTCTTTGCCATTATGTGCCCATACATGTGCAAACGGTAGACTTTGTCGTAGACCTCAGGTATGATTTTCATTACTTCCATCTCATCCACATATCGTACCAGGACCTAGTTGAAAGACCATTTGAATTAAATGACTATGATGATTGCTCCAACCATTGAGTGGTGCGATACTTTATTGGCATTCAATCTTTGAGGTACATCCGATCATCCATATATTGCTTAATATCGGCATACCAAGTGTGGTTGTCAAGTGACAATTCAACTTCTTTAGAGAAAAATATATTTTCATTGAGTCAAGGCTGGTCTTTGTATGAAAAGGAAAAATTTTACAACCATGGTTTTAAGAACACAATCATTCATTATTGATTCTCAAGGGATAGGGGGTTTTCCAATACACACTTCCTTAGGGATGTTGAATGCCCAAAGGCTTACAATCTCGAACTCATCAAGAATGACGTTGGCCTTCGAATCAAACCTTTTGAGGGTGTCCTTTAGTTTGGAGGTTAGATCATCATTTTACACATGCTTGATCTCTTCCAAACTAATAAGTTTGAAGTTTAACTCCAAATTGAAAAGGTAGAGTTTTGATTTTAAACTCATGTGATTCGACAGACAAATTTAGCACCTTATTACTTAGGATAATTTAAAAATATTATCTGTATATACCATGAGTTTTATAAAAATTCTGATGTTTTTGGATTTTTATACTTTTTAATAATGTTTTTTATTTTAATATTTTAATTTTTATGGGCCCTAATCAAGACGACACTATAGACCAAGGGCTACCTTGATTTGGCTCGAGGGGTTGAGTCAAATTTACATACACCTTTCTCTTTATGACTAGCATCCGTGAAAGCTATTCTGACTGACTCCGTCAAAGGGAACTGCAAACCAATTACTACCCTGTACTACATTGCAAAGCTAGAGAAAGTAGTTGGTTGATTCTCACAGTCATTCTGAAACATATGATAAATTTGGGATTAGGCTCTGAATTGGTGTCTAACATGGTTTCTTCCAAATTGATCGTGAGGTATTACAGCTTCTCAGGTTTATCCTGCTTTGGTGGGACCTCGTTTGTAGTCTAGTCAATGAAGGACAATTCATGCCCCTCGTAATAGTCCTTACCGGACATCTCTGTGATCAAGGTTAGTTCACTTAGTTTGTCCTCCAAGGTGGATTTTGGCTTGCCATCAGGATAAAAAATCCTTGCACTACTGAATCTGATTAGCATGTAGGAAAATGGATCATCCTCATCGTAATGACGCTATCCTCTTCTAGGACCTTTGCGCGCTTTAGTTTCTTACCAAGAGGGGGCTTGCATCCTAGTTCTCTCTTGGCCTTGTTTTTCGAGCTTCAATGATATAGGTTGAATCTTGATATTTGAGCTAATAATAGAAATTTTGGCACTTGCTTGGAGGAAAACATATTTTTAACTACTAGGACATGCGACTATAATGTAAATTACAATCCTGAACTCGAGATTGTGCTATGGAATGTCCTTATCTTAGTGATGTATGTCTATGACCAGGATATCGAGCTCCTAAGGGTTGATGATTCTACAGGAAAGATGAGTTTATGATTAACAAGAATAGCGACCACTTTGTCTTTAAAGGTACACTTGACTCTTTGGTGAAGAGTCGAAGGGATGGCTCTGACTTTGTGAAGCTAGGGTCAATTGAGAAGGAGATCGAATAAAGTTGAGATGTCCAAGGCCTATAAACTAATTGTTGAAGTGTCTAGATTGATTTGAAATATCGATGTCAATCTCTCTCAATTCATCTTTGGGAGTTGTCAAAGGTTCCTACATTTATGTTATTGGCCCTAAATGTGAATGGTCTACCCTTAAACGATAAGTAGTTTATAGTGGGCAAACATTTGGACTACATTCGTGATAATGGCTATGAGCTACTTTTTCGTTATATGGGGGAATCACTCATCCCTGGAGAACTAGTGGACTTTAAGAAACTAGAGTCTGAAGATCACAAGGAATAGAAGTGGAGGTATCAAAATAGCTTATCAATCCCATCGCTTGGGGAACTAAAGGTTGAGGGCAACAAAGCGAGTCCCCTTGACAGATAGAGTTCCTCTAACTATAGCCGTATGATCGAAGTTAGGCCTTGACTTTTCCAGGGCAATGTGACATACTGACCGAGGAAAGGGCTTTTCTTATAAGGGGTTCACTGTGTGTTAGGGGACATGAGTAGATTGCTGGACTCCGATCTTGAAAGAAGACAAACTGGCTGGTGTGACATCTCGACTTGAACAAAGTATGAGGCATGCGAGTTGGCTTGGGTGCCTTTCCTGAGAGGACAATGGGTTAACTAGACCATTCTCGATTAAAGCTGGGAATCAAAGAGTATATTGGCTTATAGGCCTTCTCTTACAGGAATAAATGTTGGTTGATTCATAATTGACTGGAGACTAGAACTAGGTTGTAGACTAACTTAGGGGCCTTCCCCTAGAGGACCAATGGTTGTAACACCCCAACTTTTTAAGACTCAAGTATATGACCCGTTTTCCAAACACCCGAGTGTTAACCTTAAAGGATGGTCAAATTCGAGTACACGTTTTTTTTATTCAGAGTAAGCAGATAAGCGTAGTATGGACAAATCGACATAAAGGAAAATTTCATTATCATTCAAATATACTAGAAGTTGCCCATAATGACTTATACAAACCAATGTCTCCAAAATTAACAAATACAAGAATTACATGATCCAATATATGAGAAATGGTAGAATGCAAGTAAATTTGAGCCGCAAGACCCCTCAACTTCTCAAGGTAGATGCAGTCATGCAACCCTGGCACTTGAACCCGGCTCCTCATCAGCCCGAACCTGAAAATTACTTAAGCCACCTGTGCTACATGTATGGTTATATTTATTTGATGGATGAGTGGTCAACTCAGTGTAAATTTTTCTCAAGATTACACACCGTCACATTAGGTAAGCATAGTTATAAAAACATGGCAAAACATACAAAACAATACATGATGCAGTCTTATTAAATGCATAGATGCGTGAATGCATCATCGACCTAGGGATGCACATCTCGTTGTCGAAATAAAGGGTAGCCCTAAGCGAACTAGTCACTTGAAAAAATACACAAAGGTACGCCCGGGGAGAACTAGCTATCCGGAAAAGACCATAATATATAGTTCGTCCAAGGAGAATTTAATCACTTGAAAAAGACCATAAAACATAGATCGCCCAAGGAGAATTTAATCACCCGGAAAATACCATAGATCGCCCAAGGGGAATTTACTCACCCGGAAAAGACCATAATACATAGATCGCTCAAGGAGAATTTAATCACTCGAAAAAGACCATAATATATGAAAATGCATGATTAGTCCAACCATTATTATTCTATTTTACAACCAGTCAGTTTAATAAAGCTCAAAGGTCACTACAGGGAGCTCAGAGCCCAGCGTAGGCCGACAGCTCGGGCATAGGTCTCATACCACCATCCCCAGCTCATGAGGCTACCACCTTAGGATGTTTAATGAAACCTATTGACTAGTGGGCAATTATATTTCTGTATATGGGGCTTACCATCGCATGATTGCATAGTATAAAGCATCGAACCCATAAAGGAAAAATACCAAAATAAAGCCACGTAGGGCCAATATCAAAACAAGCCACATATGGCAAATACCAACATAAGCCATATATGGCGAGTATCAAAACTATGCGATAGAATACCATCCTTGAAAACCACTTAGACACAACGACCTTGGATGGTAGGCCCATATCAATGATCCATTTAGACCATCACTCAATAACCACTAAGCCAAAGGTCCATTTCAATCACAACCAGTCAGGTTACATCCTAAGTATGAGTGTACATGGGTGTACATTTATAAGTGGGGGTTTTCCACTAATGTACCAGTTTAAATCCCAAAAGCGGTCCACAAGTAATCCAATATCATGAATTAAATATACAGGATAAACAGTGAGCATGTAATACAACAATTTAATTTCCACCAACTAACACATGCGATTATAAAAGGGAGATAGCAATTATAAATTAAAATAAGCACTATAACTTAAACTAATGAGAAGATGGAAAGCTCAAGGAGAAGAATCATCACCTTATACTTTGAATTGTTAACTGACGTTGCTAGGAAGCGTGTGCATCCTCAGAGTGGAGTCCTACCATGGATTCTGAAGTTGTACATGGGATCAGTGTTCTACCAAGTGTCTATAGTCATAATTTATACAACCTAGGGTTTGAATTACTTTTAGGGTTTTAAATATAGAATTAGGGCCTTATCTTAGGGTTTAGTCATAGGCTTTAGATCCTAGGATTTGAATCCAAGATTAGTATCACTACTATTATTATTACTAGTATTGATTTTGTACGATGGATCGAAAAATATTCATAGTAGGAGTACCAATCCATTATTTATGATGGCTCCTAGGTTCCTATTTAAAATATACCGACGTTATCTAATATTTTTATAATGACTAAAAATCTCCTAAATAATGTAAGTAATAATGATCAAATCTTTACTATGATATTAATAAGGGTTAATACTACTAGTTATATTAACAAGTATTTTAGTAATCCCATAAAGAAAATGATAAATACTTCTAGACGCTCATAGTCATGACTATCAATAATAATAGACACTATGATCTATCATGAATTATGACATTCCACAATTAGGTCCAGACTTTAATTTACTGTTTATATTTTAAGTATAGATCAGGGGCTTAGATGAATTCGGTCTAGGATGAGTTATAGGATTTAATATGCAAATCGATGTACGATTATTCACAATACTAATAATATTAATAATTGCAAAACCGCCATTGATACTAGCGATCATTATTAGCTATCATGACAACTTTAATCCTTATGATGATATTATGATATACTAATAATGGTAACGTTGAAAGTAATAGATGAAATACTACTATTTATCTATTGCAACTTTGTTTGTAATAACTAGTTTTAGCTTAGGTTGTCCATCATTGCTTAATCATATCTAAGGTTAGCAAATCTTAATAATAAGAGTGTATCAATTATAATAATACAATGAAACATGTCTAGTCTAGAAGGAAAATATTGACTCATTGAGTCGACTCATTTGAGTTGAAAAGATTACCTGATGGCGATTCCTAGCACTACGATCGGGACAGGGAGCCCCTACATCGTCAATCTGCTGACTGAGTATGATCCCTGAATAATATGGGATTTGGCTCAGCCCGACTAAGTGAGTTGACTCGGTTTGAAACCGAGTTGACTCGATCTTCTCTCTTTTCTTTTTTTTTTTTTCAAATTCAATCTTTTTCCATTGAACACTCCATCTTCTCTCTCTCATTTCTCCTTCTCCTCTCTTTTCTTCTCAACTTTTTTCCTTCTTCTTCCATTTCTTTTTTATTTTTATTTTTTTTCAAAATGGGTCATCCAGCAAGTTTGCTGGGCTCAGCAAAACCTGACCCGACTCAACACCCCAACTCACCGAGTCGACTCTCTCTCTCTCTCTCTCTCTCTCTCTCTCTCTCTCTCTCTCTCTCTCTCTCTCTCTCCTCTTTTCTCCTTCCTTCCTCTACTTTGCTCTCCCTTTCTTTATTTTCCCTTGCTAGAAGTCCAACAGCTACTGGTTCAGATGTCCTACCTGGGCGCTCTCAATATTTTGACCCACCCCGCAACTCGGCCGAGCTGAGTTGCGTGACACAACCCTCCCATCTCTCCACCTCTTCTTTCTTCCTTTCTTTCTTCACTTTCTTCCCATCCTTTCTTCTCCTTTTTCTCTCCCTGGGCTCACACAGGATCCGGAATGGATCAGACCCAATACGGCAGCAGCATTTTGTCCTGGACAGGACCGAACTCGGTTCGGCCTCAACGAGGAAGATGATCCGCCTCTAATGGCGGAACACGATTCAAGCCTTTCTTCTTCATTTCGATTCTTCTGAAGTCTTTGTATATGTTTAGGAGAGCTTCATGAATACAAAAATTAGAGGTCTGAGATGGTTTGGGAGGTGGGTTCGGGTTTAGGAGGTTACGGCTGTTTTTCTAGGTTTTCTGAAAATAAGAGAAGCTCCCATTACATCCGAAATCCTTACGCTATTTTTAACACTCCCCTGAGCTTCTCCGAATCGTCGAATGGGCAACCAATGAACCAGATTCGGTCTGGTAGAAACAACTTCCAAATACGGCCGGTAATGCAAAACCGGCCGCGGTTTTGCTGTAACGGATGGAAGCCCAATCCAGGGATTTGGATGGTCGAAATCTCGTCGGTTTGGACGACTGAGATCGGAGGAAAAGGTCGCACGTGGATTGCCAACCTGTCCGCGCAACAGCTTCCATTTTTGGAAGCGTTGGTTTTGTAGGGTCTGATTGCACCAAAGATTGTGTGCCTACGTACGGGATCCCAGACGTAGGAATTGGTGGGGTTTGGTCAATCCCTCCGTCCAAGTCAGATGGACGGTTTAGATCGTGAAGGTGGGACCATATGGTGGGCCATTGATCGAGCACAGCGTCCGCCCGTTTTTTCAAAAACGCCCGTAGGCGGGAGAGAGAAATCTCTCATTTTTGCGCAAGCACGGGTCAGCGTGCTCTGACCGGCCTGAGGCGCCTAGTGCACTTCAGGTGTTGTTGCACTGGTGTACATGCACGCCCTTGTGGGACCCATGGTGATGTTTTTGATAAATCCACTCCGTCTATCCCTTTAGTTCTCTCATTTTGGCTATGGGCCCAGGGACAGGGCTAATTTAAAACTTAGGTGGGCCACGCTAATTGATTTCTAGTTCTGGTGGTAGGCTTCCATTGATCTAATGGCCCGATCTTTCCAAAATCAAACGTCAACGGCTAAAAGTTCCTAATGGGCCATTCATAAGGCCCTCATCATGTATTTCTATCCGATACTAATATTAATATAAATTTCATTACTATTGCACATTACTTATAATTACATTAATTAAAACAATTTACAATTATATACATATAATTTCAATATTAATATACTACTATATACATGCTATTGACCACACCTTTACTAGTGTATAATTCATAATATACAATATCATACTATGCATATATATGAATTGGAAATTGTACAACACCATATTTAAAAATTGCATTGTTAAATAATTTACAACTTTAAAATATCTAATAATCTTTTGTATACATATTTATACAAGATGTTTACTACTACATTAATATTTATAGTTCAATTATACATGGTAAAATTTTCACTCTTTATGTTTATTTAATATAATATTATTTTTCGTAATATTTCATATACATTAAATATGCACATATCACCCTATTTCAATACATTTTTATATATTTCTATATGATAAATAAATTATCAATTACACCTAAAAATTTTGATTTATTGAAGCAATTGAGATCTTAAAATCAACGTTTCAGAAGCTATGATGGACTATTTAAAAAAAAATTGGGTGGACGGCTTGTCGTAAGAATGAATGTTGTTCTAAACGGTTGATATGAATGATTTGAGGATCACTATGTGCTGATGTGAAAGGAAAGCTACGTGTGTTTATCAAACGCATGTAAACTGATTCAGATTCTTATGGTAACACCCAAGTACTGGAAAGTACGGAGTGTTACAATGGTACTAGGGGCATTGAGTAGGATCGTGCCCCCTTACAAGACCAGTGGCTTAAATTTTGAATGAGAATCAATGGCGTGGATGAATTAGACTGGGTTTAAAGGAACTTCTCCCTAAATAATATTGATGATAGGGGTGTAGTGTTTGGATTTGCTTGATGTTGTGGTAGAGAATTCTAGAGTATGTTGTTTGCAATTGTGTCAAAGGTTGTGATTGAAAATTTCTTTTGGTTGATTAGGTCTTAAACAACATACTTTAAGGTGAAACATCAATTTGTTGTGTCATACCTAATCTAATGATAGGCACAATACTTATTTTTGTTATAGGCAAGTGACAAGAGGGTGTGGAGGGGGCTTATGCAATAGTGAGGTAAGCATTTGCCCACAGACTAGAATTGCCGATACATTGTTATAAGATTGAGCTATTGATGTGAATCGCCTAGGCTTCCGAACCATCCTCACCTGCTTATTTTATTAGGGTATCGTGGGTTCCATCTTGGTTGTTATTATTATTGTCGTTGTTAAGGGGTCAATGGTGTACCCTGGGTAAAGGTGACAAGATCGTCAACTTCTACTGGAAAGGGAATGTGAACATTTTTGTTATTATTCTCATATTCAGTAGGCCTTCCTTTCACTTTTGTTTTACCAGGATGACTTAATGAGGCCAAAAGGAGATCGTCATAGCCCTTATTCTAGCTTCGACTTGTTCCCCCCATGTAAATGATTTAGGTAAAGTTGGCCTAAAACCATGAGATGAGGTATCGCAAGATTATCAAGCTTGTCAAGTGGATGATCATAAATATCTGCTCGTCATTAATGGCCGTCTTTATTTTGGCAGTCATGTCCCACCACCGTAATGTAAGTTGATAATGACTCATCATTCCTCTGCCTTAAACCAGAAAGATCCACCCTTCAGAGCATCGTGAAATGGTCAATGGAAGCTTGAGAAAGTTGTTCCCAACTCTTAATCCGATAGTAATCATGAGACATATACCAATCTAACGTGTCACCTTTCAGGGATTTCTAATACATATGAATTAATACTTTGTCATTGTTTACCTCGACATTGAACTCCCCATAAAATTCATTTAAATAGCTTATGAGATACTTAGTATTGTCATATCTTTAAATTTTGATACCTTAAAGTTCTGAGGTGCCTTTGCATCAAGTAAGGGGCAATAATCCCTGAACTTGGTGGATGGGAGATCTAACCAATGTTGCATTTACAACATGCTTTGCATTGTCTGGAGCTGCTCCTCTAGGTGCTCTTCGATCTATTCAATTTCAGATGGGCCAGATGGAAGGGGTTTTTCCCCTTCATGTGCTTGAACTACCCTTATTCATGGCGATCGAACTTATCGACACCCTCGTCTCCCATTCAAGGAAGGCTAGACCCGGGTATCACTCCTATTAGGGGGAGTTTGTTGGGCTAGAATTATGAGGGGAGATGCAAGTGAAACGAATCGTGATTGTAGGGGGATGTTGGCTACTGAAATGTAAGTATTGTAATCATAAAGGTTAGAATCAAGATTGACTCCCATTAGGGGGTAGATATTGCAATTGACTAGTTTGGAATTGTGACTAGTTCCCATTAAGAGAAGGATGTTAGATTTGAAATTGGCTCTTGTTAGGGGGTGTATGTACTGGGATATAAAATTAGCTTCTGGTGAGGGTATTTGAAAGAATCTGCCCCTGTCTCCCGTTAGGTGGAATGTGTGTTGGAAGTTGAGACTAGCTCTTGGTAGGGGGAGCATGTATTGGAAAGTAAGACTAGCTCCCGTTAGGGGGACTGTATGCTAGAAATTAGCTCCCTACTATGGGATGACACTGGAATTATACTAGCAATTAATTGGTTGGAGGCAATACTGGAATTGGATGGCTGACTGGGGTGCTTGATGGTTGCATTGGTGAGCTTTGGACTAAGGGAGTGGCTCCGCCCTAGAGGAAACAAGTCTTGGGCCCCTCTAGCTTTTTTAGGCTAAGGGTCATATTTGACATGGAAAGAGGAATCGTAGATCCTTTAATCGGTAATCTTGACGAGCTTGGGGGAGATGGGGATGCGGGTAGGTCGCCCTAAACATTAAAACCTAGGAATGAGTATAGATGATGTTGCAGAAGGTAGGGCAGACCTTGACGGGGGACAGACCCGAAGATGGTTCTTGGGCCCAATGCTATCAGATTTTCCCCTTGTTTTTCCTCGCTAGTTTTTTTGCTTTTCTTTCCTTCTTCTTTTTTTTTTTTTTTTTTTTTTTTTTTTTTTGTAAATGAACCGGGAGCTTGCAAGTAGAATATGCAATATAAGGATTCACCTTCAAGCAGGTTCCCTAAGAAATATAAGGTACGTTTCTGGTTGATGGGGTTTTTCCTCCTCAGTTCAGGGGAGTGACAGTGCAACGGGTTAAAAATTCGGAGTGTTTCACCACGCTGCTCGACTGGTCATGGGTGGCCCTCGACCAGTCGAGTGGGGATCGACTCAAAGTCCAGTGACCAATTGATGTATTTTCTCCGAGGTGCTCGAGCGGTCGAGTGGGCCGCTCGACCGGTCGAGGACTCGGACTCGGCTCGACCAGTCGAGCTTACACAGATTTAAGTTCGGATCTTGTGCGGACTGCCGAAATCCAAGGCCCTTTCGCAAGGGGTGCTAAAGGAAGTTTCCTAAACTATAAATAGGGGTGCCTAGGTCTTTTCTAGGCAATGCAAGAGGGTTTCCTAAAGCTTTGTAAGGGTTTGCTAAAGGGTTTATGGTTATCAAAGGTATGAGAGAGAGAGAGAGAGAAAGAGAGAGAGAAAGCTTGTAGAAGGGAGGTTATGCTCATGGACGTGATCTACTGTGCAATCAACATCTCAGCGCTTCTATGTCCTCGTGATAGGTGAGATCTCTTCATTTTTCTTTTGTTCATCTTATTGTTTATCCACTCCTGTGTGAGTGAAGAAGGTTGTAACGTTCTACTTCATAGTGGATTGTTGATCTGGATGAAGTCCTGTGGTTTTTACCTCTTTGAGGGTTTTCCACGTAAAAATTTCTTGTGTCGTGTGGTTTGTGCTTTGATTTATTTCATTGCTTTATTATCCCATAATTCTAGTTTGTTTTGGGAGGCTAGATCCTAAGGTTTTGTGTAAGGCCCCCAACAAAGTGGTATCAGAGCTAAGTTCATTGAACGGAGTGGGATCGATTTTTGAATTATGGAAGGTGGCTCATCAAGGATGATTAACCTCAATGGTTCTAACTAGACCATATGGAAGGCTAAGATGAAGGACTTGCTTTATTGCAAGGACTTGTATTATCTAATTTTAGGCATATCAGCAAAATCTAAGGATATGTCTGATGATGATTGAAAGAAGTTGGACCGGAAGGTGGTGGGGTTTATTAGACAATGGTTGGATGATTCTGTGTTCCACCATGTGTCTACGGAGACCTCAGCCGCTAGCCTATGGCTGAAATTGGAAGGGCTGTATGAGAGGAAGACAGTCGGTAATAAAATCTTCCTAATAAGACGACTTGTGAATCTCAAGTTCAAAGATGGTGGCTCTATGGCTGAGCACATGAATGAGGTCAGCAATATATTGAACCAGCTCTCCGCTATGAAGATGGTCATGGATGATTAATTACAGGCTTTGCTATTGCTTAGCTCATTACCTGATGTTGGGAGACATTGGTGGTGTCTCTAAGTAACTCCGTGCCAGACGGAAAGGTATCCACATGGAACAGGTAACTAGCTATCTCTTCAATGAGGAGACAAGGAGGAAGTCTCAGGGGTCTACTCAGTAAGAGGCCTTTGTGATACAAGATCAAGGGAGAGGAAAGAGCAAAAAGGACGGGAAGGCTCGAGATAAATCAAGAGGTAAGACGAGTACCAGGAAGGAAGATGAATCAGATTCCACTGCAATCGCTTCAAATGGCGACGTTGTAGTTAATCTTTCAGCAGATCATGATGTATGTCTCACGGCTACGAGTCAGGACACCGACTGGGTGATTGACTCAGGAGCCTCTTTTCATGCGACTCTACGCAAGGACTTCTTCACAAGCTACAAGTCAGGTGACTATGGGACCGTGAAGACGGAAAATTCTGTCGTATCGAAGATCGTAGGGGTCGGTGATATTTGTGTGAAGACCGATGTGGGCTGCACATTGGTTCTCAAGGATGTGAGGTACATTCCAAACCTTCACCTCAACTTGATGTCAGCGGGAAGGTTGGATGATGATGGCTATGAAAGCCGATTTGTTGGTGGGCACTGGAAGCTCATCAAAGGTTCATTGATCGTGGCCAGAGGAGAGAAGTGTTGCACCCTTTACAAGGCGAGTGTCAGTATATGCAAGGGTGGGTTGAATGCAGCAGAATATTCAGCTATTGACATGTGGCACAGGCATCTAGGCCACATGAGTGAAAAAGGCTTCAGGTACTAGCGAGGAAGCTGCTCCTTCCAAACGTGACAGGTATACCTCTCAAAACCTGTATTGATTGTTTATCTAGAACACATCATAGAGTTTCATTTGTTAAAACTGCTTCTCATGTTAATAAAGTGCATGCATTAGATTTGGTTTATTCTGATGTTTGTGGTCCTATGAGGACAAAAACCTTGGGTGGGGCATTATATTTTGTCACTTTTATAGATGATGCATCTAGAAGGGTTTGGGTTTATGCTTTGAAATCCAAAGACGAGGTCTTTGGTATGTTTAAATTGTTTCATGCTATGGTCGAGAGAGAGAGAGAGAGGTAGATTATTGAAGTGCATCCGCACTGACAATGGTGGTGAATACATCGGTGACTTCATGAGTATTGTAAGTCCCTGGGTATACGGCATGAACAGATGGTTCCCAAGACCCCCCAGCATAATGGTGTGGCTGAACGAATGAATCGCACCATTGTAGAGAGAATCAAATACATGTTATCCCATGTGAAGTTGTCCAAGACGTTCTGGGGAGAAGCAATGCACACGACAATGTATTTGATAAACAGGTCTCCATCAGCCCCGTTGAATGGAGAAGTACCTGAGAAGGTGTGGACTGGACATGATCCATCGTACGGTCATCTCAGGGTGTTTGGATGCAGGGCATCCGTTCACGTACCAAAGGACAAGAGGTCTAAGTTCGATATGAAGATCAGGCAGTGTGTATTCTTGGGGTACGGTGATGAAAAGTTCAGTTACAGATTGTGAGATCTGACCGAGAGGAAGCTCGTCAGGAGCAGAGATGTGATATTCTTTGAAGATCAGTGTATAGAAGACATTGGTAAGCCAGAGAAGAACTAACCTTGTTCAAGTGAGCTATAAGACATGGATCTGGTTATTCCTCCCGTGGTGCCTGATGACGGGGGAGTACAGCAAGGTGCAGAGGATGAGAGAGTTCATTGAGAAGATGGACCGAGGGAGCAGCCCCCACTTGATCCACTTGTTGAGCCACATGTGAGGAAGTCAACTAAGGACAGACAATAGTCCAAGCGGTACTTGCTGCATGAGTACATTATGATGACTGATAGGGGAGAGCCAGAAAATTATTTTGAGGCCCTAGCCAACGAGCATAGAGGGGAATGGTTGAAAACTATGCAAGAAGAAATGGAATCCTTGCATAATAACCACACCTATGATATGGTGAAACTGCTGAAGGGCAAGAAAGCTCTGAGCAACAAGTGGGTGTTCAGAAAGAAGGTTGTGCAGAAGAATTCACAGACGAGTTTCAATGCCAGACTTGTGGTGAAAGGGTTTGGTTAGAGGAAATGCATAGATTTCGAGGAGATATTCTCACCAGTGGTGAAGATGACATCCATACGGGTGTTGCTTGGGTTGGCGGCTAGCATGGATCTAGAGATAGAGCAATTAGATGTTAAAATTGCCTTCCTTCATGGTGAACTGGAAGAAGAGATCTACATGCACCAACCAGAGGGGTTCGAAGTCAGGGGTAAAGAGCATATGGTGTGTAGGCTGAGAAAAGCTTGTATGGGCTGAAATAAGCTCCACGGCAATGGTACAAGAAGTTCAACTCATTTATGTTGAAGCATGGGTATGACAGAACGGAGTCGGACCACTGTGTGTTCACGCGCAAGTTCTCAGATGGTGACTTCTTAGTTCTGCTGTTATACGTTGATGACATGCTTATCATGGGAAAAGACGTCAAGAATATTGACAGGTTGAAACAGGAGTTGCGCTGGTCATTTGCGATGAAAGACGTAGGCCCGGCTAAACAGATCCTAAGAATGGAGATAACCGGTGACAGAAGCAATAGGAAGCTTTGGCTGTCACAAGAGCGGTATATTGAGAAAGTCCTAAAGCGGTTCAATATGAATGCAGCGAAGCCGGTCAGTACTCCAGTGGATGTTCACTTTAGATTGAGCGACAGGTAGTGTCCCATGATGAAGGCAGAGGTGGAAGAGATGCAGAAAATATCCTATGCGTCAGCTGTAGGAAGTTTGATGTATGCTATGGTGTGCACACGCCCAGACATAGCACATGCGGTTGGTGTTATCAGCCGGTATCTTGTCAATCTTGGTAAAAAACATTGGGCAGCGGTGAAGTTGATACTGCGGTATCTCAGAGGCTCATCCAGGTTGAGCCTATGCTATGGTGACAGAAAATCTGTGTTAGAGGGCTACACAGATGCAGATATGGCAGGCGACATAGACTCCGAGAAGTTTACATCGGAGTTCATGTTCGTGTTTGCAGAGGGAACGGTTTCTTGGCAGAGCAAGCTATAGAAGATCGTAGCATTGTCAACGAAAGAGGCCGAGTACATTGCAGTCACAAGGCATATAAAAAGATGCTTTTGATAAAGAAGTTTCTACAGGAACTTAGCCTGAAGAAGGAGCAGCACGTGGTCTATTACGATAGTTAAAGTGCTATACACTTGAGCAATAATACAAGTCAACACTCCAAGTCAAAGCACATAGAGATTCGGTATCACTGGATCAGGGATACTTTAGAACAGAAGGTGTTACAGCTTGAGAAGGTCCACACGGACGATAATGGGTTAGACATGATAACCAAGGCTTTGCTCAATGGAAAGTTTGAGGTTTGTAGAAACCAGGTTGGCTTGAAGAAGGTGAATCCCTCTTGAGTCGGAAATGGGAAGATTTGATGGAGTTTTTCCTCCTCAGTTCAGGAGAGAGACAGTGCAGCGGGTTGAAAATTCAGAGTGTTTCACCACGCTGCTCGACCGGTCGTGGGTGGTGCTCGACTAGTCGAGTAGGGCTTGACTCAAAGTCCAATAACCAATTGATGTATTTTCTCCGAGGTGTTCAACCAGTCGAGGAAGGTGCTCGACCGGTCGAGTGGGCCGCTCGACCGGTCGAGGACTCGGCTCGACCAGTCGAGCTTACGCAGATTTAAGTCCAGATCTTGTGCAGATTGCGAAAATCCGAGGCCCTTTCGCAAGGGGTGAGAAAGGGAGTTTCCTAAACTATAAATAGGGGTGCATAGGGCTTTTCTAGGCAATACAAGAGGGTTTCTTAAAGCTTTGCAAGGGTTTGCTAAAAGGGTTTAGGGCTATCAAAGGTGTATGTGTGTGAGAGAGAGAGAGAGAAAGAGAGAGAGGAAGCTTGTAGAATGGAGGTTATGCTCGTGGAGGTGATCTACTGTGCAATCAACATCTCAGCGCTTCTACGTCCTCGTGATCAGTGAGATCTCTCCATTTTTCTTTTATTCTCTTATTGTTTATCCACTCCCGCGTGAGTGAAGAAGGTTGTAACGTTTTACTTCATAGTGGATTGTTAATCTGGACGAGGTCCCATGGTTTTTACCTCTTTGAAGGTTTTCCATGTAAAAATCTCGTGTCGTGTGGTTTGTGCTTTGATTTATTTCATTGCTTTATTATCCCATTATTTTGGTTTGTTTTGGGAGGCTAGATCCTAAGGTTTTGTGCAAGGCCCCCAACACTGGGTGGCACCTTTAGTGGCCCTTGTTAACAAAAAGGTCGGAGAGAAATCCCCTATAGGAGTTGTTTGGTTCCTACGCGGTAGGGTAGCGCTCGTGACGTAAGCTAGTGGTGTAATGGCTCCCAGTAAAAGAAAAGAAAAGGTACATAAAGTAAAGTACATGAACGTAAATGGTAGAAAAGTAAAGCATTGGACCAGTAGATCACTAAATGGAATGTAAAGACAGAAATGTAAGTATTGGACTATTAGATCACTTGGAATGCTAAGTAAATTGCTGGACTAATGGATCTTTGGAAAGGAAAGTAAATCGGGCGGGGGGGGGGGGGGGGGGCGGCTAGGTTAGTGGCTAGAAGGGGGGGAGAATCCTCAAAATATCTAAAAAAATTATATTTCAAGTTGGGCCTAGGTTAGTGGCTAGAAAATCCCTAGTGGAGTTGCCGATTATGCAAATGTTGTCCTGCAGAGCATGCACACTAAGTGCTGCTCTCTTCCTTTTGAAAGTGTGGATGGGGTGTGGTATTGACACAGTTGATATAATTTGTTTATTTAGAATCACTGCTAGCCAAATGAGGCTAAGAATTTATGATTGGCTTAGAAATTATAGAACCGCCAAATGATTGGGAAACCGTTAAGTTACCTAACACCAGTGTCTCTTGTGGTTGGTTTATAACCGAAATTTCTTTGGGTTATGGTGACAAAAAAGGCAGGGATTATGCACCTTTTTCTGCCCACACAGTGCAGTCTCTCCTTTACATGATTTTGGATTTTTCAAGGATCTATAGGATTCTAGTAGTCGCTACATCCAAGGTTGAAGTGGACAAACGCCGATGTAAAAAATAAGAAAGAAAACAAAAGTAAGATGCTTGTAGTATCTCCTTTACATGATTTTGGATTATTCAAGGATCTATAGGGTTCTAGTAGTGGCTACATCCAAGATTGAAGTGGACAAATGCTGATGTAAAAATAAGAAAGGAAAAAGAAAAAAAAAAAAAAAAAAAGTAAGTAAGATGATTGTATGTGCGGGATGTTGGTGTGAAGTTGTGGAGACGTAGGAGGTAAAGCGGAAAACCAAGTACTTTTATATGAAAGAGCCAACCGGGCATCCTTGATCTAACTCTACTCTGAACTCTATTAAAATTGGTGGCCTTGCAGTGTGGAGGAGATTGCTACGACAAAATCTCTCCAAGCTCTTCAAACACCCCTCAACTTTCACAACTCTCTTTTAAGGCTACCCAAACCTTTTTCAGCAAGGCCAAGTGTTGCAAATGAGGGAGATAGAGGAGCTGAAATTTTATAGAAGTGACCGGTGGAATTCAAATTCCTGCTAGTGTTGACGTGTCATAATTTTATGTATTTTGAGATCCTTTGGGTGATAAGAGTTGTCCCACACTGATAGGTGGACTGTTTCACCGACAGGAATTTGATTTCCGCTTGTACCTTTTCACATTTTGAGGTATTTTTACCACCCCAGTTGACACTGGGTCGTCCTAGCAAATCCTGGTGGTGCCACATCACTGGTGGAAATGTCATTTGGCCCATCTGGACGGTTAGCTGGCTCTGAGAGGTCCTGAGAATCTTCTCTATTCATTCCTTTCAGGTTTGCAGTGGATCAGACATCGATTCTGAAGTTCAACTAAAATCATTCTGAATAGTTTCCCTCGTCCTAGGTGGGGTGTCTACAAACTCACGTAGTATAAAATTAAGAAAAAAAAAAAGAAGTCTATCATTTTCCAGTAAACTAAGACCACCCAGGTTTCAATGTTTATGGAAATACCATGGAATCTATTTAGTGAGCTAATGTATTATTTGAAAAAACTGCAAACACTGCCTACATGACTTTTTCTTAAGGTTAATGGATAATCGAAACTGCCTCTCTTGTTACCACTGCAGTGGATGTGCCAGTCCTGTAAGTTACACTAAATGGATAATTCTCATATTTCGATGTGTACAGATACATATAGATGATTGAATTGACAACTTTCAATTGTGGATGTTCTACACCACAAAATGGTCAGGATCCTCCTTTTAGTGCAATTCTCAGGTCTTTCCCATGATCAGTGGCACCAAAAAATATAAACGGTTCCAATCGTCAAAGCATCATCACTCTACGTGGGTCCCATGAAGTATGTGCCCAAGTTAATACACCTAACGGAACAAACATGTTTCTAATTCCTTGCTTGTTGGAATCTTGTGATCTATGTCGTTAACATTCATATTGATCTTCTTTTTTTTTTTTTTTTTTTTTTTCCAGGGATCTTAATAACAATTTGTTGTCTGGAAGGATCCCAAAGGAACTTGGAAATCTTAGAAATCTAACCACCTTGTAAGATATCCTTTATTTCTTAATCCAAATATATAATTAAGTTATTTAACTTTTAATTAATTTAAGTTGTATGTTGTTTATTACAATTGCAAGGAGTAGTTATAATTGTCTGATCGTGACCGAATGAGCTGTCACACTTGTACGTCAAAACCATTGTTGCAATAGTAGGCGATTGCATTGGAATTTGTTTACCCAGTGTTGGGACTCAAGATCTTTTTTTTTTTTTCTTTTTTTTTTTCTTTTTTTGGAAGATCAATTCATTCATATCTGAGAGGATGATTACAGGATTCGGGTTGCCCAAGAATCCCAAAAATCGACAATGGGCAACCTATCATAAGCAAGAAAAGAGGAAACTATACATGGGTAATTTTCCTAATGGCACCAATACCCGCTGAATCTAGAATCACCCGACCCCTAATCTGGTGAGGGAGATCCTAAAGGGACAAGGAGAAGCGGTGAGACTGGGTCCTACAACCCTCCTTGGCCAAACCATTAGCTGGGCCATTGCCCTCTCTAAAGACGTGGGATAATCGAAAGGGAACGAGGCTAGCTATGTTGGAGATTCGGGCAATCCAATGCGACCATTTCCAGCCCCCCTGAGAGATGCCATTAACCAACTCCACGACCAGTTTGGAGTCCGATTCCACAAGAACCTGTCGCAGCCCCATGTCAATACAAATGGAAAGACCATCATGAAGGGCCGAGAACTCCGCCGTGTTGTTGGATCCGTGGCCGTATCCTCTTGAGAACGCGAAGATCATACTGCCATCCTGTCTTCTGCAAATGCCGCCGCCACCAGACGGACCTGGGTTATTGAGCGCCGACCCATCCACATTGAGTTTGACCCAGGGAGATTCCGGTCTGATCCATTTGATGACGCTGGGCCGCAAGGAGGGAGGGGGGGACTGAGGGATACCTAGGCTAGAGAGCAGAAAGCTATTTGGCTAGGACTTGGAGACAGCTTGGGACTTCCCTTTAAAGGCCCAACCTAGCCACCAATTGACCCAAGAGATCACCATCCGAGCATCAATCTTTTTATCTTTAAATCTGGCTGAGTTTCTAGCTTTCCATATTTCCCAAAGGAGGAAAACAGGCGTCAGCCCGCGGATCTGGAAATTAGAAATCCCAGGGACCACCCCACCCCACCAAAGGTTGAGCCTACCCAAGATGGGCTGATTTGCCGGCCCTGAGAAATCAAGAAGGCTGTAAAAATGCCGCCAAACCATCTCTGTGAGGTGCCCAGAGGAGAAAACATGGTCTAGTGTCTCAGCCATTGGGCAGGCGCCATGGGGGGCACAACAGGCGCAAGAGGAAGCCAAGATGGCTCCTTTTTGTTGAACTTGGTCGTCCATCGAGATCGCGCCTTGTATGAGCCGCTAAAGAAAAATTGAAATTTTAGGAGGGACCAGCTGATGCCACACCCACCGAGACCATAACTTGCAATCAGCTCTTCGTCTGACCACAGCCCAACCAGATTTCACAGAGAAGGCACCTGATGGAGTGAAGGGCCAAATACATTGATCGTCCTCCTCATTGGTGCAGAAATCGCCCGTGAAAATATGATGAATTACCTCCTCAGGGAGGAAATTAAAAATAGAAGGAGGCAAAGGGCCCCGATGGCCAATGAAATCACTTACTGGCATCTGACGAAGATGAAGAGGAATATTTGTGATAGCGTGATTCAGTAGGGGGCCAAGACCAGTCCAGTCATCCGTCCAGAGGTTGTAGTCTCCTTTGCCGATTAGCCAATGCACGTTGGCTGACAACAACGGAAGCAGGGACTGAATTTTCTTGCAGATAGGGGACGCCACGACCTGATTCAGCCTGTTACCTGGAGCTGGAGAGGTGGTCAGGAGATCCCCGTATTTAGCCATCATGAATCTTGTCCAGAGGCTGTTGCTCCCACCATAGGCAAGGTTTCATGCCATCTTGAGCCTCAAAGCCGCCATCATATCGCCAAGCCTCCTGATGCCCAGCCCACCTTCCTCCGTGGGAGCAGCAATTACCTTCCACTGAGACCAATGAAGCTTTTTTCTTCCATTTGTCCACCCCAGAAAAAGTTCACAAAACATTTCTCCATATCAAGCAATGATTGAGCAGGGATAACCGCTGCCACCATCGTGTGGACCGGTATACTGGAGAGAACGTGCTTAATTAAAACAGCCCGACCTGCCTGAGAAAGAATCCTGGCATTCCAGCCATTTACTTTAGCAGCCAGTTTATCTATCAGAGGTTTGAACGTTACCTTGGTGATCCTGCCCTTTACAATTGGGACACCCAGGTAAACAGTCCCCGGGGATGCCCTGTGCACGTCGAGCTTGTGTTTTATGGATCGGACACGACCTGTGGGCATCTTAGAGGAGCAGAAGAAGGTACTCTTGGATAAGTTGATCTGTTATCCCGAAGATTGCTGGTAAGCTGCTAGGAAATCGTTTATGGCAGTGAGAGAGGAGGAGCTACCGTTGGCAAAAAGCAAGGTATCATCTGCTAGAGCAGATGTGAAACCAGCAGGCAGCCCAATTTGGTCCTAAAGGGCTGACACAGACCCCTGCTGAATAGAGCTTTGATTCCCCTGTTGAGGACTTCGTCACACAAAATAAAGAGAGTTGGGGAAATCGGGTCTCCTTGTCTCAAACCACGAGAAGACTTGAAATACCCTGAGCTTCCCCATTAACCAGCACAGAAAACCAACAGTTATTCCAGTACTTTTCAACTAAATCCACTCAACCAGAACAGAAGCCAAAGCGAATAAGGATTAGCTTTAAGAACGTCCAATCGACCCTATCGTAGGCTTTTTCCATATCGAGTTTGATTGCAATATTCCCCCCCCCCGGACTTTGCTATCAATATCTCTGAAGATCTCCTGGGCTAGAGCAACATTTTCCACAATCGCCCGACCTTGAATGAAAGCTTCCTGTTCTGGGGATATAAGCTTGGGTAGGACACCTGATAATCTTGTTGCTAGCAGCTTAGAAAAAATCTTATATATGCAGTTACAGAGGCTTATGGGTCTGAAATGTGCAAAGGATTGCGGGACGCCGACTTCGAGATTAGGCAAATTAACGTTGAGGTGAAGGCTCTGGGTATTTCTCCCTCATTGAACAAATAGGTTGTAGCTTTGAGCAGGTCTGAAGCTACAATATCTGAAAGGGCCAAGCTATATGCCCTAGAGGGGGGGGGGGGGGGGTGAATAGGGCAATGCCAAATAAAACTTAAAACAGCGGAATAATAAAAGATATAAATAACAATGCTGAAATAATAACAATCTCAAAGCATATGAAATATGAGAATGATACTAAATCAGTTCTAAGGACAACCTTACACCAAAAAACCAATGGTTTATGGTAGGACAACCTTATTTCTAGAACGATCTAGAAAACACAAATGATATGGAAAATAAATCAAGAATAACTTAAAGAAATAAATCCTAAGTTATTACACTATTCAACCACACTTGCTTAAAATGAAAATTACAACATTCATCTACAAAAGCAATTCACAATACTGAAGGAATAAATGAATAAAGAAATCAAGCACATCCACAACACAACGATATATAGTGGTTCGCCTGTGTGTTCACCAACTGTTAGCCATGCAACATGACCACACGAATGCTACTCCACTCCTAATATCCTCACACGGGGGATATTAGCATGCACTATCAAAATAGGTTTTCACTGAGTTCACCCAAAACCTTCACAATTGTGTCTTTTTATCTCGGGCTTACACAATCCAAAACCCCCACAACTGAAGTTTTTCGCTCTCCTCGGATAACTAAAACAATGAGATTTTTCTGGCAAATCTCAAACAAAACCAGAGAAAGTAAATTACAAAGTAAAATACCTGGATCTCCTTTTGAAGTAGCCCAGTAGAACCAATCGGAGTAGATGAATGATACGTCGTTCAATGTCCAATACTTACATAAAGAATGGTTATATGTCTAATTGATTTTAGATTAAATCAAGAAGAGCAAGGTCTATTTAATTTTGATCGCAGAAGAAGGAATATCACAAATTCCTCTTTTCTAAATAAGATTGGAATATGGATCAAAATCACAATAGAAAAATGCTAACAAAAGGAATATTAAATATGCACAATAGCTTAAAAAAATAATCACAACTTATCTTAGAGTATAGCCTTAAATCGCTTAAATTGAATGGAATGGAATAAATAAACTCTGAAATTCGTGCATTATTTATAGCCTTAAAAATCTCATCTTCTACTGGTCTTAGAATCCTAGGACTGGTCGTAGCGTCAAAGATTTTGAAAGATTTCCGCGGGATTAGATTTACTATTCTCATGACTGGTCTTAGGTAGCCTACGACTGGTCGTGGACCACCTACGACTGGTCGTGAGATACCTACGACTAGTCGTGGGACTCGAGATAGGTCACTGGAGTTCGAGTCGTAGGACTACGACCGGTCGAAGGATGAGTCGTAGGACTTCCCAGGACTGGTCGAAGCAAGTCCAGGACTAGTCGAAGGACAACCAGGAAAATCCGAAAATCTGTAACAACCTAGGACTGGTCCTGAGAAACCTAAGACTGGTCGAAGCAAAGCTGGGGATCTGGTCTTAAGATTTCTAGACTGGTCTTAGAAACGATCACACCAAGTAAATTAAAATATTCGGATTATATATCCAGAATGACCTATCATACAGACCAACCTAAGGTCAATCTAAGGTCAAACAAACCTTGAAGTGAG
Source organism: Magnolia changhungtana (assembly GCA_030180095.1). NCBI lineage: Eukaryota > Viridiplantae > Streptophyta > Magnoliopsida > Magnoliales > Magnoliaceae > Magnolia > Magnolia changhungtana. The sequence goes on from JASAUF010000360.1 coordinate 2,527,404, forward strand.
ATGGACATTGAAGTCTTGAAGGTCTGTATTCTCAGAAGATCTTGAAGTAGAAGCTTGAGTCGAGTTGATGGTCTTTCTCGAGCTTGGTACATTCTTGACTTGTCCTGATGAAGTTTTCTAATCTTGAACTTGTTAGAAGCAAACTTGAAGTCTTCTATTCTTGTAGACTTCATTCATGACATGTCTTGCAAACATTCTTCATTTATGATCTTGTCTTGAAAACATTCTTCATTCATGATCTTGTCTTGAAGCAGTGTGTAGTCACAAACAAGAAACACAAGAAGTACAAGACATATAGGTTTTGGCACTACAAAATTTGACAACCAAAGGGATATGAAATCATAGCACTAACAATATCCCAGCAGCTAGCAAAGAACGCACCCCCGAATCCGTCTGGGCCGGGCGCACCATCCGGCGGAATCGACATAACAGCCACTTTGACTTCATCAAGGGAGGGAGGGCGCATTAGAGCCATATTATCTTCATCGGACAACAGACAAGGTATATGATCTTCCACCAAACTAGATCTGGAAATAGACTCTGCTGTGAACAAAGAGGAGAAAAAACGGACTGCTTCCGATTTTATTTCAGCTGGATCGGTTAGTAGGGGGCCCGCCTGGGAGTAGATTTCATGAATTTCAGCTATACGAATGCGCTCTGAAGCTGACAGATGGAAATACTTCATATTTTTGTCGCCCTCAGCTAACCAGTTGTTTCGTGCCTTTTGCTTCCAAAAAATTTCTTCGGCCAATTCACATTGCGCAAAGCGATTCTTAGCATCGATCAGAACCGAGTTTGGGACAAAATTTGGTGAAGCTTGCAAGTTGGATTCAGCCTGCTCGACCGCTGATTTAGCCTACCTCCTTGTGACAACATCACCAAAAACCGTCTTATTCCAAGCCTTAACCGCCAGCTTTGTTTTCCTTAACTTCATCATGAGCGCTAACATCGGAGACCCAACGTCCTCTCCGGACCAAGCCTCCTTAACGAGCTGTAAGAAGCCCTCGTGGAGGAACCACATACGCTGGAACCTGAAAGGCCTGACGATAGATCTGGAAGGGGAAGGGAAATTGAGCAACAATGGAGCATGGTCAGAACTATTCCGGGGAAGATGGGCCACATTGAATCTGGGGAAACATCTTATCCAATCATCATTACAGAAAGCCCTGTCCAGCCTAGCCCAGATGCGGGAGTTTCCTTCCTGATTATTAGTCCAGGTGAAACGGTTACCTGAGTAGCCAGCATCCAACAATCCTGTGTTATTTATGGAAGCTACAAATTCATCATCACTAGCTCTTGGTTGAGCTCTCCTGCCGAGCCTCTCCATCGAGCATAAAACAGCATTAAAATCACCGGCGACCGCCCATGGACCACCGATGGAGTTGCTGATGGACATCAGGTCATCCCAAAGATTACGCCTTAACAGTTTAGAGCATTTGGCATATGCAAACGATAGGAAACAGGGGGCCTGTAAATGCTGCAAAGAGATCTTGATGGACAGTAATTGGTTAGACAAAGAATGCAGGACAACATTAGCAGAGGAGTTAAAGAAAACCCAGATTTTGCCTCCATCAACACCATTGGAGAGGGAGGAGTGGAAGTCAATCTTTAGGCCAGTTGCCACTCTTCTTTCCTCCCTTAACATCGGTTCAAGAATGGCCACAATGTGCGGTTTGTATTGTGCAATCAACCGCTTGGCCGTTCTAATGGTAGGGGCATTCCCTACGCCACGGGCGTTCCAAACAAGGATACTATCCATCAGTAATACTCCCGGAAAAAATAGCCCTGCGCTTCAACCTTCGAAGCCTTCCTCTCCACTCCTTGGGACCAGGTAGACCAATCTAGAGATTTCGGGATTGCGCATGATTCTTGGGGTTGCCTCGCTTCGCTTCTGGAATTGTTGTTTCTTGGGTAGGATTATTGATCCTCTCCTCTCGCTGTGAAAAGGTGTCCCTGTCAGACAAATCCTCACCACCAACAGGTGGGATTGTGGTAGGGGCCATCTCCTCATGATATTGGTCCTGAACTGGGATCCTATCCACCAAAGTGTTGGCCGGTAGATCACAGTCCATAGCAGGAACCTTCGCTCCTTGGTTCTGCTGTCTGTTTTCTGGTAAGATTAAATCTGGGAAAGGGGAGAGGTCCACCATCAATGTTATCTCCTAATCACTGTTATCAACAAGCAGGAAGATTCTTCTGGGAGAAAGCACTTCGGATTGGTTAGCCAAGTATGCCAACTTCCAAAACCGCCATTCTGCACTCAAATCGCAATCATACATTGGGGATAAGGGGGAGCAACCTACTGATCTAGCCTTGCCCATTAATTTCGACTGGTCTTCCAAGTGTCTAGCAGGAAGGGTGGGTGAAAGGTTCTTGATGAGATCAGTCCCCTGGCATTGCTCAGCCCCAGTCTCAAAGGAGGTTAACAAGTGGTCGGTTTCTGCCTAAGGGGCATGGCTATCTGCGCCTGTATCAATTTGTGGGGATGATGGAGCTTCATTCACCTTCTGGGACTCACAGTCTTGAGGTTTGTCTCTATTATCCTTAGAGAAAGGTCCTGGCGTATCGACCATGGCTTCATTTTGTTGGTCATTTCCGTTCTGCTCAAGGCAAAAGTTGTTAACCGGTAGTCTGTCATCCTGAGACATCTGGAATGGTATAAGACAATCTCCTGCGAGCTCCTCAAGGGTCAAGGTCGGCACCCTGTCTAGGGAACAGTAAGAGACATAAGGTGGGCTGTCGATACGTGGGGATGATGACATGTCGGCCACCTTCCGGGATTGACAGATTTGAGGGCTGTCTCCATTTGCCATTAAGAGAATTTCTGGTGTGTTGACTGTGGCATCGATCTGTTGGTCATTCCCTTTCAACTCCATGTAACAGTTGCTGACCGGTAGCATGTCATCCAGAGGTATATGGCAGGGTAAAAGGGGAAATTTCCCTGAGAGTTCCTCAAGGGACAAGGTCGGCATCCTGTCTGGGGAAATTCGATGAACAGAAGATGGGCGTTCCTTGTCAGGGTACTTTCTGCAAACTGTGAGTGGGAGTTCCCTTTCTTGGGAGATTTTACAAACATTAAGGGAGCGATCTTGATCAGCGTCCTTACCTTGTGTAAACGTTCTCTCCACCCATTCCTTTGTGGCTTCCATGTGCATAGGGGGATCTCTGTACCGAGAAGGTGTGGGATGGATACGGTAGTCCTCCACTTCCATGGCCACACAGAAACGCCTTCCATCAACCATAAGGTTATGCGACCCACCCTTGTTCGCCCCTAGTTTCAGAATTACCTTGACTCTAGCAAAAGCCTGAAAGATGTCGCAAGTGCTATTGGTGTCAACCTGTGTAACTTCTCCATATAGGCTTCCTAGCACCCGAAAAACCTATTCTCCCCAAGCATGGGGAGGTATCCCGAAAAATCGAATCTAATGGCCATCGTAGATAGGGGTAGAATCAGGCGACCAAGGCAAAACCTCATTTAACCCCATGGTATGATGTAAACTGTGGTCAGAAGCAAAATCGTCGTATTCCTCGGTGGATTTGAAAACAAGGAGGAAGGCCTCTGTAGAGATTCTGGAGATGTCCATTGCCGATGCTTTGAATCTCGATGCCCTGATTGTATCCCACAATTGCAGGATGGAGATATCCGGGTTTTTCGCTCTCCCAATCATGCCCTTGCTCAGCTCTTCCCTTTTTGGTCTAACTAGGAGGGAATCAGCTAGAATGTGACCTACATTGGTCGGAAGCAGATTTGGTGGTTGGGGAGCAGATTGGGGTTTTTGTGAGTTAGGGCCATGAATCTGGTCAAACGTCATTTCCTTAGGTGGATTGCGATATGCCCCTGTAACCACGTTGGGTGGAGGTCGTCGTCTCTCTGATTTTGCTGCTTACACTATCACGACTCTTCCATCTATCCTTCTTCCGTGTAAGACGCCAATAGCAGCCCTTGCATCATCCTCATACTGGAATCACACAAAATCGAAGCCACGGGGTCTGATGGTTCCTAGAAATTTGGGGATGAAGGCGTCTGTGACCCTACCGTATTTCTGAAAGATTTTGAATAGATCCTCTGTACTGCATGAGAATGGTAGGTTCTCCACGAAGAGATTGAAAACCCCTCTGTCTGCCGCCCTTGAGCCAGTTGAGGTCACTGTAGGTGCCGTTCTGCAGGTCTGAGATCTGCTTGATCTCTGTCTGCAAATGCTGGCATACCGAGAGGGACGACGATCCCTTGAAGGAGCTCTGCTTCGTCTTCTCCTGTCCCCTTCACGGGGATTCCAAACCCTAGACATTCGCCCAACCACGAGAGAGCTCAAACCCTCCCCACCATGATATACATAAAAACCAATAATCAGGCTGATCTAATAATCAGATGGATCATAAATAAATTTTGAGGACTTTCATCCTGGGATTTAACTTCCAATCCCTTCCAATACCATCCAATCCCTTCTAATCCGCCTGGCCAAACAGGCCCTAAAATGCTTGTGTGACTGACTGACGAGGATGTCACTTTCCCTTTGAAAAAAAAACAAAAACTCTTTAAATTTGTATTGATGAGACAATGCACATCCTTTCGGGGCCACGAATAACAGAAAAACCGGAACGCCCCGACTATCATATACAGAAATCAAAGACAATGCTAGAGAAGAGGAGGGAAGCCGTGGCAGGCAGAGAGAGGCCGGAGGAGGGCAGCCTCGTCAGCAGGATCGGTTGAACTTGGGACTCAAGATCTTTAGTATATGTGGCCCCTTCGAGTTCACATGTGGAGATGGTCTAGTGGTTAGACCTGTATCTTCTCAACGCCATTATAAATTGTTGGACCTAGCTAGGTCAATGGGGCCCACTGGTGGACAATCACGAGCGGGTGGGTCTCATGAGGTTTAGTCTCTTTTTGATAATCATTTTTTTTCTTTGGTTTGAAGTTAAATTATAAATTCAACTTTAAATGAAGATTTAAATGATAATTGAAGATTTAAATGATGAGATAATGATAGAACTGGATAAATTTTTATCTCATTTAAACTCCCCACCCTTCCCTATAAATGGGAAGAGGTTATCTCGTGCATGAAAAATCAAGCAACAACAAGAGTAAAAAGAGAAAATTGGGAGATTGATATTTGCCCATCTAGCTTGTCCTTTAAGCGATCTAAGTTATAAATGTTGAATAGATGTCTTAAATCTGTAAATTTAGTAGTCTGTCGATGAGATGTTCGATGTCATCGAGCAGGTCAATATATCATCAAAATTGTTCAGATTTTCTCCAGTTGGTTGCTGGACTAATTGGGTGTTTTTTCGATGCCATCGAAGATATCTAGTTTGATGACATCGAATATAGCTTGGTGCAATCAAAGAAAATCCAAATTCCATGTTTTGTCTCTGTATTGTTTTGGTATTAGTTCGATGAAATCGAAGTGACTTTGATGACATCAAAGGTTAAGTTTTGATGATATCGAAGTGTGTTCGATGTCATTGATAGTTTCACAGAGATTTTCGCAGAGTTGTGATTTCGTGGGATTTATTTCTTATTTCGATTGTGATTCTTCTAAAGGCTATATATTTGGGTATAATCGGGATTGGGAGGTATTCAAGGCTTTCTAATTCATTCTAGGGTTTCAAGGGTGTAGCTCGGGTTGATCGAGGTTATTTGGATTGGGTAATCTCTCTACTCTGGTAGTTTTCTACATTCATAGTGATATTCATCGCTTTGTGCCATGGTTTTTCCCCGCAAGGGTTTTTCCACGTTAAATTTAGGTGTGTTTGTGTTAAGCTTGTTTGGTGTAGGGGTGTATACAAACCGAGCTAGCTCGGTTAGCTCGCTCGACTCGACTCGAAAAAGCTCGATTCGACTCGGTTTGAAGCTAAGTTCGAGCCGAGTCGAGCTGATTTTTTGAGCTCGAAAATGAGTTTGAGTTGAGTTCGAGCTGGGCCCACCTCGACTCAACTCTCATCGAATCCAGCTCGAATCGAACTCAGATTGAACTAGTTCAGTGACTCGGTTACTTTGATATTGATGTCACTCACCAAGTGTTTGATGAAATGACTCAAATAAGTGTGGCTAGTGGTAAGGAAGGTATGTATATGAAACCAACACCCTTTTTTTCTAGATTTTTATGTCACTTAGAAGGTGTTTGATAAAATACCTATAAAACCATTGCTACTATCTCAAATACAGTGAGATTTTGAAGGTGTAGTCCAGGTGTTTGTGAAAATGCCTCAATGGTGAACTCGACTCGATCTTGGCTCAAACTCGGCCCGAGCTGGCCCGAGCTGCTGACCAAACTGAGTCGAGCTGGCCAGTCAGACTCGAGGACCGAGCCGAGCTGAGATCGAGCTGAGGTCAGCTAGTGGCCAAGCCGAGTCGAGTTGAGGCCAGCTCGACTCAGTTCGACTCACTGTTGTTGAGGCATAAAAATGAAGGATCAAGAATAAGTAAGAAAGATGAATTAGAAGAAGAAATATGAGAAGAAAATGAAGAAAATAAGGAAATTCATAGCATTTGCGTGAACCCGCACAAACCATGTTAGTTGCGCAGGATCACGCAAAAGGTCATATTAATTGCGCGCACTTGTGTGACACTGTTTTCGGTAGATCAAATTGGATGGTTGAAATTTGATGAAAGGTGGTCCCACGGCACAGAGATCGAGGGTTTGCACGTGTGAAGGCTTATAAATACCCCACTCCCCCTCTCATTTACACGCATTGAAGATTCTGAAGAAGATCAGAGCTCTAGAGAAGAAGAGAAGTCTGAAGGTATCAGGAGGAGAAGAGAGGAAGAAGAGAAAGAAAGTTTTGCGCAGGACCGGGAACATCATGGTGCTGCGCGGGAGAGAATACTCAAGAGTCGGAATTCTGTCAAAATGACTGGATGAAATGCGATCGTCAATCTTCTTTTCGTACAGGAGAATGAGCTCAGAAAAGAGATATCCGATGATCCGATTCACACAACATTCCTATCACTGAGATTATCAAATCACAAGCCGAAATGCTGCTGGATTTAATATCCAAGACTTGACATTTAACTCTTTCAATTCTTGTATTCAGCATATGTTATCTTAGAATCAAGGAAAATCAAAGGATGTAAACGAACTCAGTATAAATAAATATGATGATTGTTCTCCACACGTTTTCTCCGTTATGATTGAATAAGACAATCTCCCAAACCAAATGCATTTATTTCTTGTCGAAACAAAATGGTGACTCTTTTGGGGATGTTTGTCTTATTTAAGATCAACATTGAGAAGGTTACGGGAACTTTTGTCATAGTTTGGCGTCTCCCTGATGCCAAAATGGCGATTCTCAACAGGAACATCCTCCCCCTCATCTCTAAGATAGAATGTTTTATCATTCGAATACTAATTGCGATTTCATATTTTGTCTAAAGGTAAGAAGACAAAACCGCGAGTTACAATCAATGGAAAACCTAACAAAGAAGATGAATTTCTATTTCATTGTGACTAGATTCATGGTGGAATATGCAACGAATCAGCTTTCAGGTCATAAGGCCCAATCTCCTGCAAGCAAGAATGACAAATCCCGAGCTACGGCCGGAGTTATATCCGCTTCGCCGCCAGCACAGGAAAGTGATAATGACTAGATCGTCGTAGCATCTCGAAGAACGAGAGCCCAAAATGCAGTAGTTGCCAGGGTGAATTCATCTCCACAAAGAGTCAATGGGCTAGTTGTTCACACCCAAATTGTATAGGGTTGTGATGTAGTAATAATCTCGGTAAGACTGAGGTCGAATTAATCCACAGGGACTGAAACTTGTACGTAATCTAAAAATAACCAAAACTAGAACTAGAATAAGATGAAATCTAAATCGAGTGAATATGAGGAAATAATGGTGAAATATTAATCTAAAACTTGTAGAAATCAAAGTTAGGAAACTAGGATGCCAAGGATCCACTTGTAGAGATCAGGGAGATCTACTCTTGATTCATAAACTTAACTAGACTTAAAGTCCCATCCTCATCCAGTTGGAAGATATATCTTTAAAATGCAATCTGAACTTCCTTTGATCTAGTTTTCAAAAGATGAGAATGATATAAATTAGAATTGATTCCATTACAAAACCATGCCCATGAGACAAAGCAAACAACAAAATTTAACCAATTCACAGCCAATCTGAGAGATGTATGAATGTTAGGGAGGATTCCATCATCCAACCATGTCCAAGGGGCGATGGTGAACAACAGGGCTTCCTAACTTCATAATCATAATAATGAAAAGGAAATACTCAAAGCCATCGCAGATCTATTGTAATTTAAGTCACAACAAACCATTAAAATCTAAAGGCATTCCTCATAATCAAACTAGAATAAAATTCTATTCATAAACAAGAATCAAAAGGCATAAAAAAAAACCCCCATCACACTACAAGCTTCACCTCTTAGCCCTAGCTAAGAGGCTTAGCCCATCATAGACATGGTGAACTCAAAACCCTTAAAAGCAGCAAAAGAAAGAAGAAACTAAAGAAGAAAAGAAGAAGGAAGACTCCTCTCGTGTCGGCCGTTTCAAGCTCTCTCTCTCTCTCTCTCTCTCTCTCTCTCTCTCTCTCTTCACATGTTAAAAGATACCCCTCCACGCTCTCTCTCTCTCTCTCTCTCTCTCTCTCTCTCTCCTTTTATAAAGGCATAGGTCGATGCTGGAGTGCATAAGGAGAGAAGTCGGTGCTGAAGCTTACGCAGCTCCCCAGCGTGTGCACGAAACGTAAAAACACAAACATGTTGCGTTTGGAGAAGATTCACGGTGCGAAATCCACCCATTCATCAATTCTTACATCTTGGTGAGGGTAAAAACCCCCTTCCTGATATTTTAGACTGTTCAGATCATTGAAATGATCAATGATCGTGGCCCACAACTCCCCCAATTTTTTGGATTTCCCAGACACCCATTTTAGAAAGTGATTACGCTGAGATGCTCGGTGGGCCCCACAATGATGTTTTTGGAGAGATCCACACCATTCATTGGATTCCTGGCGCGATTTCAGTAGGGAAAGGGTGGTTTTGGTAGGTTCTGGCGTAGCCCACTGTATCAACTCAAGCTACCGTTCATCCTGCGTTTGACGGTGGAAATCATGTGATGGCATGCATGGGACCCGATCGTGCAACGGAATAATGGTGGTGGCCAACTCAGCATTCCAGCGTCTGCTCCTTGCGGACGCTGCTTGAGAAATGGAAATTCCATTTTTTTAAAAGAAGAAAGTCGGTCAAAGACCCCTTGACTGAGTTTGCTGGTCCGGTGCACCGAGAGTGCACTTGTGCACTGTGCACTGGCAACTGCCGGTGGGACCCACTGTGATTTACATGAGAAATCCGCTCTATCCATCCGTTTTCTCGTCTAATATAAGGGGTTGAGACCAAATTTGAAGCATATCTAGATATCAGGTGAGCCCCAGATTGATGATTTATGGGCTGATTTATCCGTTGAGCCACTTCTACAAGGATTCAATGGTTGAAATTCGACGTGTACTGTTAATTTATGGTCCTCAGGTCAAATATAAAGTTTCGAGCTGAACGGATGGTGGGAACCCTGTGATCTTGCATTCTGGACGATTTTCAGGCCTCTTCAGCGTGAATGGCTTGATTTTCTCAGATCTCTGACGTGTAAATTCTTTGATCTCAGTCACCTGAGGTTCATCCCTTACCTTGGTGACTTCAGAGCGTTAAATCCATGCTTTTAGCACCATTTTTTAGTCCAAGCTCTTAAATTCACCTTGTAACACAAACATGATTAAAATAAGACGTTAAACAGTATCATGTTCGTAAAATCATGCAGTAACTGAGGTCCAATATGAAATATTTGACCCTCAACACAACCCCTAACCAACATTTTGCTAGTCCCGAGCAAAGTATGCGAAAAATAAGTTGAGAATTACAGGACAATTTCTATAAACTCGAGTGATTTTTGAAAGACAATCTAGATACTAGAATTCTAAGATTCATAAATGTTGGGCATTACTTTCTCCTGGACTCAAGTGCACGGTAAACTTCATAATCAAGTTCGAGGTATTAATCCATCAATTATAAAAATTCTAAACATTAAGTTTCATGGGTGTATAGTGTAATCTCGGCTTATCATCATTAAGATTCATTTCTCTATTTCATGATACCTTTAGAAACCAATAAGAGCATTCAGGAAAATGAAAACCCAAACCAAAACTTGCCTCACAGATCATCTTTTTATTCTTCCAGCTTTTGATTTTTTCTATCGATGGCTTTCATGCTATGTCAACCTTTTAAAGATTAAGCCAAGGAGAGGAATCGAATCCTCACTTATAGGGAGCAAACCTATGGCGAAGACCAGTTGCCCAACCCTTTCCGAATGTCAACCTTAGTGAATCGAACCTTCACCTATAGGGAGTAAACCTACGGTGAAGACCATTCGCCCAATCCTTTTAAAGGCAGCTATTTTTTTAGCTGGGTATTTATTTATTATTATTATTATTTTCTTCAATTCTTCTTTATGAGCATGATGGACAAATTTCCCAGGCTGGTTCCTTTCATGCTTAGTGATTATTAAGTTAACCTTTTAATATCGAACTGAAACCTTAATGTGTAAGCGAGATGTGACATGTGAAATCATGACTCAAGCAATGTTTACAACTTCTAATCCCGGATTAACAATTCAAACTTAACTGTGAAATCTAATAGATAACTGAATCCAAGAGTCATAAATCTAACATTACGTATCTTAGAATTCTAAATCAAATATGACTGTCAAAATCACTTCGAATTCACAGGAATGTCTAAAAAAATTTTAAAAATTTTTCACAATTTTTGCTCAAGACCAAGAAAATACTGATTAGGTAATCTAATCTCTCATCCCCAACCTAAAATCTACATTGTCCTCAATGTAAAAGATATAAGCATGCAATGCACATGAGACAATGAAATTGAAGGAGAAGCGATGGAAAGATAGTACCTGATGAAGGAGTTAAGAGGCTTCTTCCAAAGAGATATCAGTATGAAGGCGGCTCGGCACAAGAGTTAATCCCACAAAAGTAAACTATCCTAAAACAAATGAGAAAACAAACTAACCTAATGGTATAAAACTAACTAACCTAGAACGGCATAAAGAAAACTACCCTAGTCCTATGAAAGCAGAGGAAAAGCTACTTAGTCATGCCGCAAGGTTCCTCTTCCGACCAATACCTTGATAAATTTCTCAGTAGGTTTCTCAACAGGATAATCCAAAAGCCCTTTTTGTAATAGGCTTGGATGCCCTCGAGCATGAATTTCCAGAGAAAATTAAGAACCTCATCAAAAAATTGTCGTTGAATCGCTCGAGGTATCCAAAGGATATTTATGATTCACCTGTGATAGAAAAAGTTTCAAAGTTAGTATCCCACGGTGAATCAGAGACTACATGTAGATAAAATTCAGAATAATTTTCAGTGGATGATGTAGCCTCAATGCATTCCAAAGTGTTCGACTTCGGTTCAATTTTTAACTCCTTTAATGATAGACATTTAGGATCTGGGGAAGGAGGGGCTTCAGAATAAGGGTTCTCTCAGTATGAACTAAGTGCCCGAGAAGATATTCATGAAAGAGCAGAGAAAGAACATCGTAAGATTATAGGCAAAGCTGCAGTAATCACATTACGATCAGGAAAAAGGGTGACAAGTCCCCTGAAACAGAAAGTTGAAGCAGCAAAAGCAGAGGTTACCAAGAATTATCTTGACAATTATAAGAAATAAGAGAAGAACGAAACAAGGAAAGTGACTTATGATGTGATAAGTCATTTGAAAGGCATACTGGCTCGATTAAGCGTCTATGATGCGCTAAGATTGTCAGAAGACTTCCGGCAGAGCTTGATTCAAGCCTTGTCTGACAGTGATATTAGAGAAGCGTTACTTATAGAAATGGAAAATGTAGAACGCAAGGAGCAAGAGGATTGCATGCCAGTGGTTTCCTTCTCTGATGATGATTTAAACTGCAATATAGAGCACAATAGACCATTGATGATCGTGGGACATATTCGTGGTAAATAGGTCAAGCGAATGATGGTGGATAATGGGTCTGCGGTGAGTCTTTTGCCATTAACAATGCTAAATGAACTCGGGTACTGTCTCTCTAACTTACGCCTTAGTGGAATGATGATACACGGCTTTAACCAAGATGGGCAACATGCACTCGGTAAGATTACGGTAATGCTGGAAATAGGAGAGTTAACTACAAATGTTATTTTCCATGTCATTAATGTAGTGATGACATATAACCTCCTCTTGGGAAGACCATGGATGCATCATTATGGCATTATACCATCTACCCTTCACCAATGTTTCAAATATTGTAAGGACGGGGTATTACACAAAGTAATAGCCAATGCGAGGCTGTATACAAAAGCCAAAGCCTTCTTCACCAATGATAACTATTATGATGGATTCACCAGAAAGGAAGGAAAGGAGAACGATGAAAATAAAGCCCCAAGAAATGCTCATATGAAGGTAATAAGAAGAGAAACGGCAAAGACAGAATTGTTCGTAACAGCAAATGTAAGGAAGAAGTTTTACTTCATACTAAAGAGCTTGAGACAACCGGGATAGCATCCATTAACATTATTATTGCCCAAACAGCTAGAAATCTTACAGTCAAACTATACAGTGTCGCTACCATATGCGGAGAGGAATAAACCGTTCCCGACAATTCCAAAGAGATTTCATGTCAAGTCCAGCACAAAGTATCCAGAGGCAATCAAATTTTACGCCCCTTTAGAAGTGAAAAAGGAAGAAAGGGCCGATAACGACACGGGTTACGGAGAACTGACATCCGAAGATCTCAAGAGGTATAGTCTAGCTAGCAAGAGAATCATGAAAAATATGGGTTTTGATCACGAAGAACCGACTGACCTAAATTATGGGAAAAGAATTCAGATTTTGATCGTGGTCAATCAGAAAAAGCAAGATAAATTTCAAGGATTAGGAGTAGAGTCTTCAATGAATATGGTTACAGTTGACCCGGCAAAGGAAACATATTCTAAAATAATCAAACATCCTGAGATAGCTCCGAAGCAGATGGAAGACGGGGGGTAACCAACAATTGACAGTTTACGAGAAATAAATCTGGGGATGGAAGAAGAGACACGGAATACATTCATAAGTGTCGGCCTCCTCGAATAGGAAGCCGATCAGTATATCAAACTTTTGAAAGAGAATAAGGATGTATTCACTTGGACATATGCAGAAATGTCAGGCCTAAAACCATTGGTAGCAATGCATAGTCTGAATATTTCTAAATACAAGAGACCGATTAAGCAAACGCAAAGGCGATTCCATCTAGACCTAATTCCTCTTATAGAAGAAGAAATAAATAAACTAATAAAAGTCGGATTCATCAGAGAGGTCAAATATCCTAAGTGGATATCAAATGTCGTTCCCGTAAAGAAGAAAAGTGGACAGATCAAGGTATGTATTGATTTCAGGGATCTAAATGAGGCTTGCCCAAAAGACGATTTTCCACTGCCAACAACTGAGTTGTTAATTGACAATACAACGAAATATGTTGTTATGTCCTTCATGGATGGCTGCGCCGGCTATAACCAAATAAGAATGGCCCCAGAAGATGAAGAAGCAACAACATTCAGAACTTCATTAGGAATTTACTGCTATAAGGTTATGCCGTTCGGTCTCAAGAATGCTGGCGCGACATATCAAAGAGTGATGCAGAATATCTTTCAGGACATGATGCATAAACATGTTAAATGTTATGTGGATGATTTGGTAGTCAGATCAAATGACCATGAAGAACATCGCGAGCATCCGACTTCAGTCTTTCACTGACTCAGAAAGAAACAGTTAAAGATGAATCTGGCTAAATGCGCCTTTGGAGTATCGTCACGAAAATTTCTTGGCTTCATCATTAGGCATAGGGGAATCGAGATCGATCCAAGAAAGGTCAAGGCTATCCAAGATATGCCGCCCTCGAAAACGTTGAAAGAGCTTGCAAGGAAAATTGGCTTACATTCGTTGTTTTATCTCAAACTTAGCAGGAAGCTGTCAGCCATTCTCTCATCTAATGAAGAAAGGAATAGAGTTTGTGTGGGACAAGTCCTGTCAGAATGCGTTCGATTCGATAAAAGAATTGTTGAAACAACCTCCAGTATTAGAAGCTCCTGTGAAGGGTAAACCACTTATCTTATATATCTACGGCTGAAAATTCGTTGGGGGCCTTATTGGCACAAGTGAATGAACACAGGAAAGAAATAACGCTTTATTATCTGAGTTGAACTCTAATAGGTGGTGAATATAATTATTCTCTAATCGAGAAAGTATGCTTGGCACTAATATTTACAGTACAGAAACTGAGACATTATTGCCTCTCCTACGATATAAAGATTGGCCAAATGGATGTTGTTACTTTCAAAGTATATGATCACTTATGAGCCGACAAAAGCAGTTAAAGGGCAAGCAATGGCAGACTTTTTGGCAGCTCATCCCATAGCAGACGGTGACATTGTTAGCGACGACTTTCCCAATGAAAAGGTTATGATGATTGAATCTCCAAACCTGTAGTAAATGTACTTCGATGACGCTTCTCAAACATCAGGAACAAGAGCCGGAGTAATATTTATTACTCCTCAGGGCAACTTATTAACTTATTCTTTCGCAATGGGTACTGCATGCACAAATAATGAAGCTGAATATAATGCTCTCATCATCGGGATGGAGATAGCTCAGGAAATGAAAATAAAATTGCTACAGATTTTTGGGGATTCCAAGTTGATTATAAATCAATTAATGGATGAGTTCGAAATAAGAAAGCAAGAGCTCTTGCCGTATTGTTGGAGAGCACAACAATTACTAGAAGAATTCTGCCATGTCGAAATCAAGCATGTGTTGCGATGTGAAAATGCAAGGGCGGACGCTTTAGGTAGCTTGGCAGCGGCTTTATCCTATCCAAATCGGAGTCATCTTCAGGTAACAATAGAAGAAAGAAGGTTCTTGTCGTCATCAGAGATTATCGATGAAGTTGCTAAAGCACTCCCTATATCGTGTCTGGAGGTGACAACTGACGACTATCGCCAGCCTTTTGTAGACTACCTCAAATATGATATTCTGCTGGAAGATTTAGCACAAAGATAGCAAATCAAGCAGAGATCGAACAGATTCATCATATGTAGCGAAGTATTATACAGAAAGTCTTACAATGAAATACGGTTGTGTTGTTAATTAGATAGACAGGAAGCAAGTCAAATGTTGCGAGAAGCTCACTCTAGAGAATGCAGAGCACATCAAGCCGACCAAAATATATTCCATCGAATGCATCGAATGGGATATTACTAGCCCATAATGTTCAAGGATGTCATAGATTATGCGAAGCGATGCCACGAATGTCAGATCCTTGGAGATGTTATATATACGCCTCTTAAAAATCTTCATCAAACAGTCGCTTCTTGGCCTTTTTGTTGCCTAGGGGCTTGATGTTATTGTTCTGATAAATCCACCTTCATCCAAAGGAAAGTAATATATATTGGCAACAACAGATTATTTCTCTAAATGGATAGAAGCGATTGCATTAAGAAACATATTATTTTCACTTGATTGTGGTGGGAGCTGAAACCTCTTAATGGGCACAGAAGCAACCTCAGAATAAATTAAACACACAATACAGAATGAAAAACAACAAGCAAACACAGATAACACTCAGATTTTTACTTGAAAAACTCTTGAGGGAAAAAAAAAAAACCATAGTACAAAACGATAATGAATCCACTATAAATGATGAATTACAAGAGATTGAACAACTTACATAATAGAAAACCCTAGCTTTTCTCTTTACACAATCCTAAAAATCATGTAGGCTCTCCTTGTTCTACCCTAATCGATCTTAGAGATGTACTTATATACCCTCGTACAAGATTAGAAACAAAACCCACACTTTCTATATATATAAAAAAAACTTACGCATTCCGTTGGTCGCACCCTCGGTCAACTGAGATATAAATAGAGTTTGTCGGTCAATCGAAACAGACCTCAGTTAACTAGGAACATCACAGCATGCTTTGGTCGAGCCAACTGCACTGCACCATATTAAAGGCACTTGATCAATAATGCCCACCGTGGCTTTAATCATCTAGCTCCATTGTTCTAAGTTGTTCTCACAATCTTTAATCATCTTCATTATAACACAATCATCGTCGCTTATCATGCACACTCCATCTTCATTTCTTCTTTACCAAGCCTAGAGAAGTCGAATACTACTTGAACTTCTCTACAAGAACAACATTCATAAGCATGTCAAAACGATTTTTACTAGTGTGAATGTTCTCAAGAGTAACACCTCCTTCCTCTAGCATCTTCCGGATGAAATGATGACGAACGTTAATGTGTTTAGTCCGAGAGTGGTACACTGAGTTCTTCACCAATTGATAACGCTCTCATTATCACAATGCATAGGCACAATTTTCTAGTGAAACCCTAACTCATTCATCATCCCTTTCAACATACAACTTCCTTGAATGTTTCCATCACTACCATATATTCAGCTTCAGTTGTGGAAAGAGCAACCACAGACTAAAGCTTCAACATCCGACTGAAGCTTCAATATTCAACTGATTGCTCCACCCACTAACATAAACGAGTAACTAGAATTCAACAGTCTATTATCCATGTTTCCTACATAATACATATCAACATGGCCTACAAGTCTCTCCTTAGAATTTTTTAATGTCAGGATGTAGTCTGTCATACCTCGTATGTAACAAAGTAACCATTTCACTACCTCCCAACATGGCTTGTCGGGGTTTGACATGTATCTACTCACAACAACTATTGCATATGTAATATCCAGTCTAATACAGACCATGACAGTAATAAGACTATCCACCACGCTCGAGTAGGGCACACAAGATATATACCGCTTTTCTTTATCTGACGAAGGACATTGCTCTGAAGAAAGCCGAAAGTGAGCAGTGTGGGGTGTGCTAATCGGTTTTACCCTTTTCAATCCAAACTTTACTAAGACATTTTTAAGATACTTTTCTTAAGACAGTCATAGCTTGCTCCTTTCCCTATCTCGGTATATATCAATGCTGAGAATCCTTTTTGCATCACTCAGATCTTTCATCTGAAATGTCCTGGATAACTGAGTTTTCAATATATTGATTTTAGATATGTTATATCTGATGATAAGCATATCATCAACATATAACACCGGAATGATGAATTCCTTATCATTCAGTGATCTAAAATAGATACAATGATCGAATTTACTTATGATAAACCCCTGCCTCAGCATGAAAAAATCAAATTTGTTGTACCACTGCCTGGGAAACTGTTTCAGGCCGTACAACGACATTTTTAACCTACAAGTCATATTCTAGTTTGCCTGTACCTCAAACCCTTTAGGTTGTTTTATGTAGATTTGGTCTTCTATTTTCCTATGTAGAAACGCAGTCTTCAAATCTAACTGTTCCAATTTCAAATTGTATTGGGCAATCAACACCGATACAAATCTGATAGATACTTTCTTGACTACAAGCATGAATATTCAACGAAGTCAACACCTTTCTGAGTATAACCATTCGTTACCATTCTAGCCATGTGCATATCTAGTTTTTTTTTTTAATCCACTTACACCAGATTACTTTTCACCCAATGGGCAGCTCGACCAGATCTCACGTTTCATTCTTGTATAGAGAGGTCATCTCATCATGCATCACTACTATCCACTTCTCTGCATCTCGATCTTCAACTACTTCCTAAAAAGAAGACGAATCCCTCTCATCCGTAATGAGAGCAAACGTAACATTTGAGTCATCACTGTACTCAACGGTAATCTGCGACCCCTTGGTGAATTTCTCCTAACCGATGGTGGCACCACCTCTTCTTGTACCTAATCTATTTGTGGCTCAACTTCTTCAAGTGTTTTAACTTTGTATGCTTCAACATCAATCGTTAATTTTCCATTTCCTTGTTCTCATACTTTCGAAATAAATAAAAAAACCTTTATTAAACTTGATGTCCCAACTAAATATGATTTTTCATGAAACCCAGTCATACAATCTATATTATTTCACCCTCATCATCATAACCAACAAAAGTACACTTCTTAGCCCTTTGGTCCAGCTTATCTCTTTCAAATGACAATAGATAAGAGTAAGCATCACAACCAAATATCTGCAACCCCGAGTAATCAACTACCTGACCACTCCATACATCATCTATAATTTTACAATCAACAGGTGTAGACAGAAATTGATTCACTAAATAAAAAGTCGTAGAAATGGCCTCAACCCATAGCTCCTAGCCCAACCCAGTATTACTCAACATACTTTGGGTCCTTTCCAAAAGAGTGATTCATATGCTCAACCATATCATTCTACTCTGGTGTATACCTCATTGTGTTGTGCCTCACTATCCCTGCGTTCTTAGAATATTAATTAAACTCCCTAGAAGTAAATTTTCCTTCATTATTTGTTTCATTAATTTTCACCTTCCACCATGTTTGTTTTTCAACCATTGACGTCCACATCTTGAAAGTGGCAAAAACATTAGTTTTATATTTTTTTGGGTGAAAAAATCGTTAAGTCTATTAGGTCGACTTATGGAATGGACCAACTCTACTAAACAACACAGACCCTTTGAGATTCGAGCCCCAAGGGGCATTTACTTCCAAATACAAGCTGATCTCTAAGGAGGTCGATGCAACTGTAAGGACACTAAAAAAGAATGCAAATATAAGTCCACTCAAATGGCCAATTGCTGACCTAACCCATAGGTCGGCTATAGCTCGGCTATAGATTGGCCATAGGTCGGCCATAGGTTGACCAATAGCTCGAATATACTCGACTGTAGCTCGACCAGAGCTCGGTAATAGCTCGAGACAACCTTTAAACAAGGCAAACACTGACTTAGCAGGAAGTTCGGCATGACTTATCCAGTCTACCCTCGGATCGATAGCCCGAGAAGCTTTCTAACAACGTGAAGATCTCTCCCAAGATCTTTTGAGGATCAGATCGGATCCCGAGAAACTTAGACAACGATAATCATGGTGAAATCCTGGGCGAATATCTGAACGGATTCGTCCCAAACGTATCGGGAAAGACTCCTCATGCCATTGTCTTCCTCCCCCTATAAATAAAGGTACCCTCAACCAATGTAAGGTACGTGCACTCATTCTAACACTCGACTGGTAACTCTTTTCCTTAAAGATCATCTCCCTAAAAGACCCAAGGTCCTGACTTAGGCATCAGAGGGTCTCCGGTACTAGCCAGTGTCTCCTTTGTCTACTCTTTTCACCTGTACAGGTTTCAAAGGGTCAACCAGGGAAGGTCTACCAGAAAACTGCATCAATAGTTTGGCGTCGTTTGTGGGAACAATGTCTTAAGTCATTCCTGCTTTACCAGATAAACTTTAGACGATACTATAATGGTTAGAGGGAAGAAGAAAGCTTAGTCCCCTCCAGTTGCAATTCCAATTGTAACCCTACCTACACCTAATCGTACACCACCGCCCCTTGAACCAGAACAACCCGAACAATAGGAGAGTAATCGAGGTTCTTCCTCATAGCTTCATGCCAATTCTGGATCCGGTAGATGGGGGTAGCAATCTCGCATAAAGGGAGGTTGACTAAACACCCTCGAAAAAGAAGTTTGGGAAATAAGGGAAAACATGAGCTACATGAAGCAGATGTTGGAGCAACTGCAACCTCAGCATGTACAAAGAAGCAAACCAAGCAACAATCCCCCTTAACCTTCCCGCATGCGCGGTGTCTCTCACAGGAGCCAACAGCATAGCTCAGCCAGACCTACCCCGTCTCACATCTCGGCGACCGTGACTTTACCCGCCTCCGATCTACACCATGAGTTAGATCAGAAAAAAGCGCATGCAACAAGGCCCCAGCCGAGACTACTGCTGAGAGTGGTGAGCCTTGAGAGGTCGAGCTAAAGAACTTGAGAGATCAGATCGGGGATATGCAACATGCTTATCGAGCTAATACGCCAACACATGGCGCAGTGAAAGAGTCTGAGCCCCCATTTACAACCGACATCATGCGAGTACGGCTGCCGGATAGGTTTCAGCTGCCCCGGATCACTCCATTTTCAGGGAACACCGACCCGTCAGAGCACATGGAGTCCTTCCGAGTCTACATGGAACTCCACGATGCCTCTGATGAAGTCATGTGTCGAGCCTTCTCTTTAACTTTGGCTGGAGCCGCCCGACAGTGGTTCAAGCAATTGAAGCCGAACTCCATCAGTTCATTTTCTCAACTCGGCCAAGCCTTTATCACAAATTTCATCAAAGGAAAGAAAAGGCTCAAGGCACCTGCCCATCTCCTTCATGTCGTGAGGAAAGATGGCGAGCTTCTGAAAGACTATATCAAGCGCTTCAATCTGAAAGCCTTACAGGTTCGTAAGCACTCGGAAGAGGTCACCCTCAACGCTATCATGAGTGGGCTGAGGATAAGCAGTTCCTCTTCTCGCTAGACAAGAATCATCTCACAACAATGGTCGAACTACTGAATGGGTCACAGAAGTACCCTAATGCTGAAGAGTCTCGGATCCTATGAGATGTCGTCCAGAACAAGGTTCCTCCAACCAAAGAACAACACTAAAGGCAGAGCCAAGCTTGGCCAATATGAGTAGGAAGAGGAAGGACGACCGATCGCGGGACGACCGTAGGCCAAACAAGCAGCCCGACAGTAAGTTCAAAACTTACAGCCCTCTCAACAAACACCAAAATAAGTTCTGATGGAGATCAAAGACAAGTGTATCCTCCATTGGCCGAACAAGTTGAAGTCCAATCCCGATAAGAGGAGCAAAAGCAAGTATGCTTCTTCCATCAAGATCACAAACATAACACGAGCGATTTTTTCAACTTCAAGCAAGAGACCGAAGCACTCATTCGCGATGGCCATCTCGGGGAGTATGTGAACCGTGAAAGAGTCAGGGTTGTAACGACAGATGAGCAGTCGATCAACAATGAACCAACTGGGGAGATCCACGCTATCTTCAGAGGCCATAAAGGTGGAGGTGACTTGAAAAATGTTCGGAAGGCATACGTATAACGCCCCGATTTCTAAAGCCCGAGTACGAGGCTCGCTTTAGAAACCCGAAAGTTTATAAATCAGAGAACTCACGAAAGTATAAATTCAGAGTGCGATAGCAAAAATGAAGCATGGCTAATCATATAAGCCCAAATATTTGACCCGCCCAGCTGGGGGTCTTAGTTACAACATTCATAAGTTCCAAAACACTAATCCACTGAAATTTAAAATACTGATCTACTAATTTAGCCCGAAATACTTCACCACTTCTTGTTGCGCCTTGTCATCATAGTACCCTTCCTCGGGCTCCGCGGTCATGTCATCAAGGTCAGTGTTGTCATCCTCCACATTCGTCCCTGCATACTCTATACGGTTGGATAGTTGATGAATGAGTGGCCGGCTCAGTGTGAATTTCCCTCAATATTACACACCGCTGCCTTAGCAGACATAGTTCAAAGGAAACAAGTCAATAATCCAAAACAAGCAAGATGCAGTCTTATTAAATGCATGAATGTATGAATGCACATCGACCTGGGGATGCTCATCCAGTCAGACTTGGGCTCGTCACCCATGTAATCATTGACCTAGGAATGATCATCTAGTCGGAACAATAGATCGATAGTCGATGGTCTGGGAGCTAGCGAAACGATAACCCGATGATCCTAAGGGCACATTCTACAACATCCAAAATTAGCCACCCATCATCGCCAATATGCTATGCATGCATGATTAGCCAACCCATTTATTATTCCAGTTACAATCAGCCAGTTTGAGTAACTCAATGGTCACTATGGGGGGCTCATCACCCAGCCTATGCTGACAACTCGAGCATAGTGTCCCATGACCACCATCCTCGACTCATGAGGTTCTCCACCTTGGGATGTTTTAATAAGACCCCTCGATTAAAATGACACTTAGGTCAAGGGTCCTATTCATTTCCACATGATCAGTCTAATTACATCCCATGAGTGGCTTACATACAATAGTGGAATCCTCCACGTGTAGTGTTATGAGTTATATGATAAGGCAACCATGTAACATGTAACAACATATGATTTTAAATGATGATGCTAAAACATGTAGGGAGGCACCACGGAATTTAAATAATAACTATGGACAATGCATTACCAATACATGTGGGTAGAAATCATTTCTCAGGGATTAGCTAGCATGTGGGCCTATCATATAGTGTAAACATGGTATCATAAATTAGATTTTTGCAATGAATATAAGGACCTTAGATTAATAGTAGCAGTTTAGTGCAACTATGTTTAGCTAACTTAGAGATGGAAAGCCCAAGGGGAAAGTCATCACCTAGGGTTTGTAGCTCCTCCCTTGATTTGGATTTCTGTGGTTGTCCAATGGTTCGACATTGTATGGTTGGTCACCTAGGATTATTTTCGACCCAAGCATTTGTGTTAATTAACGTTTGCAGGGCTTTAGATAACTATTATGTGGTGATTTGAAAACCCATGTATAAGGTAAATTGGGCTCGAATTTGGAGTGATCAGGCCCACCAGAAGTTATTCCCAATAAATGGTCCAGATTTCTGGGCCCAAAATGGTCCAGGCTGGACCTTGCCCACCCCCACAGGTGGCATGAGTGCGGCCAACAGAGTTTTGGAGTGAGGCTCATCCATTTTGAATGGGATGCGGTCCACCTATCGCTAGTGTGGCCCACCGCATTTCATGGTGAGGCCCGAAGGATCTTATGGTGAGGTCCACCTGTTTGAATGTGTTACAGTACGGCCCACTCATTTGAAGTGTGGTGCGGCCCACCTGCCGTTTTGCAGGGTGCGACCCTCTCATTTGAAGTGTGGTGCGGCCCACCTGCCCTTTTGCAGGATGCGGCCCACACATTTGAAATGTGGTGGGCCCACCTACCTTTTTGCAAGGTGCGGTCCACCAGCTTTCGAAGTGTGGTGCAGCCCACCTGCCTTTTTGCAAGGTGCGGCCCTCTCATTTGAAGTGTGGTGCAGCCCACCTGCCCTTTTGCATGGTGCGACCTACACATTTGAAATGTGGTGCAACCCACCTGCCTTTTTGCAGGGTGCGGCCCACCTGCTTTTGAAGTGTGGTGCAGCCCACTATCTGAGATGGTGTGGCCTACTGAGATTTGAATCTCAGGTGCGGCCCACTGTCTGAGATGGTGTGGCCCACTGAGATTTGAATCTCAAGTGCAGCCCACTGTCTGAGATGGTGTGGCCTACTGAGATTTGAATCTCAGGTGCGGCCCACCCACACGGATTTCAATCTAATTGGACCGTGAGACTGTGGAATGCATTGAATCTGCATTGCTGGCTGAGACCGATCCATCACTGTACAACAAGGGAGGAAAAATAGGAAGTTGTGGTTTTGGAAAACAGAGGGTCCAGACTCTCATTTGGTGCGGCCCACCAGAGGTGGTTTTGAGCCCAACTTCCAGTCTTGCAGGAAGACCCAGTCTCCACCCTGCTACATGGCCCATCACGTGGCCGTTTCTTGGCCTGATGATGTCTGATTTTTGTTCAAACCTGGCCCATTTTCAGGCCATTTTTGGTCCCGTTGGAGGACTGCTCATGGTCCAACGCACGGCCCCAACTCAGCCCCGATTTCAACAGCCCTGATCAGAGTTTTGTTGGGGCTGTATTCCAATCCATCCCATGGTCCCGTTGGAAGTTGTTTTTACCTCCCAACGTGGTTCACCTTACCGTTATATTTCAAAGCTCGAATGGAGCCCGTTTTCAGTTTTCTGCACGTACTCGCTAGCGAGGCGCTTGCACCCTAAAACAGAGCTCTGTTTAGAGGGTTGTTCATGGTGTGGGAAAGATGTGATGGAGTTTCGATCTGAGCTTATTTTGGATCTCCAAAAAGGATGGAGGGAAAGGTTCTACCTGCTTCAGTCGGGTTCGACTCAAGCTTGGGCTGGTACGCACACACCCACCTTCCTTTCACTCTCTCTCTCTCTCTCTCTCTCTCTCTCTCTCTTCTTTCCTTATCTTCCTCTCCCTCAGGTGGTGAAGCTGTAGACCCACACTGACCCGATTCGGTCCGATTTTTACGGGCTGAGTTGGGGTAGTGTGTACTAAGCTCACCTGTCCGAACAACACTCCTTGTTTCACTCCCTCCTCTCTCTGTTTCTCCCTCTTTTCTTTCTCTCTGTTTCTCTCATATTTCCTCACCTTCTTTCCTTTCTTTTTGTGTGGGAACTAAAGGGCAGCATTGCCCATTTATAGGCAAGGCAAGGAAACCTCCGACGGTTGTGCCAGCCTTTCTCAGACAGAAATGGAAAACTCACTTTTTTCCACCATTAAGGCTTTCCTAGCCATTTTCGGCCATGAGGTGACTCTCCCCAGCTGGCTCATGGGAGGTCTAGATCCTCAGGATAAAAAGGGTGGTGGCTTGCATCTCAAGCCACCAGATGGTCCTTCCTCTTGGATCCTAGCCATTCGTGAAGGGAATGGACGGTTGAGACCCAAATCCTACATTCCTATGTGTGGGCCTGAATCCCTATACCATTTTTGGTTGGGTGGACCCTGTTGGGATTTTTAGCCTGCGGAATCACACAGATCTAGATCTAGGATAGCAATCCAATGGCACCAAGCACACACACAAGAAAAGAGAACACACAGATTTAACGTGGAAAACCCTTGCGGGAAAAAACCACGGCACAAAGCGACAGATCACCACTATGAAAGCATCAATTACAAAGAGAAAAGACTTACCCGATTCGAACAACCTCGAATCTCACCCTTGCTACACCCTTTGATAACCCTAGAACCCTTTAGAATACCTTTAGGAAGTCTTAGAATCATCTTCGAATAGCCCTATGGACCCCAATTTATAGTTTTGGCAACTTCCCTTTCGTATCCCAGTTGCAAAAGGACTTGCGTCACAAAATCTTCGAAACTCCTTTCGCATCCCAGTTGCGAAAGGACTTGCAACACAAAATCCGTGAAACTCCTTTCGCATCCCAATTGCGAAAAGACTTGCAACACAAAATCCGCGAAACTCCTTTCCGCATTCCAGTTGCGAAAGGACTCAGATTTAAGACATCTCGTAATAATCTCCACCATGTCTTCAATCTTCAACCGTGTAGCTTCTTGACCTCTTCTCTTATTTCTGCATCACATCATAACTCAAGATCACATTGGCCAACCAGCGCCAATCACGGATCTGATAGATACCTGTTATACCGTCGGCGCAAATATCTCTGAGAAGCCGATCTCTTCTCTCTGAGAATAACCCCTCGCTACCAACCTCGCCCTTTATCTATACTGTATCCTCCTGAACATCCACCTGCATCCAATCGCTCACCGGCCCACTAGAAGCTCCACCCGCTCCCATATGTCGGTCTGGTACAACGAATCTATCACATCGCCTATAGTCACCTTCCACTTCTAAGCACCAGGCTCACTTAAAGCCATCAGAATAGAAGATGAGTCTTCTATGATATTAGAGTCGTCCATGTACCACGCCAATATCCAGCGATCATGCCGTATGATTCTTCACACAGGTGGCTGCTTCACCTGCTCTGTATCCCTGTCCGCACGTCTCAGCCTTCCTACCCTGCTTGCTCATGTGGCCATGCCCATCATGCCACACACATGCAGAGGTGGAATCCGCTACATCCACTGTAGCTCCACCTTTTGAAGTGCTCCCGATCAACTTGTAAACATGATCGAGTCGTTGCGCTTTCCTGATTACTCGTGCCCCCTTAGATACTTCAAGAGCACCATCAATACATGTGTACTTACATCTTTTTACCTCAAGTACACCAAGAGAAATCAGATTCGGCTTCAAATCAGGAACGTGCCTCACATCTGTCAAGGTACGCTCCACCCCATCAAACATCCTGATGTGCACCGAACCAACAGCCACAACATTACAGGCAAAGCCATTGCCCATAAACACCTGTCCACCATCGCACTCCCTGTAGCTGGTGAACCAACTCGATGAGGAGTCATGTGAAAAGATGCCCCTGTGTCTAGCATCCACTCGTCCTTACGATCATCGTATGACCGTCTAAGCGAAGACACAGACAAAACATCATCATCACATCCACTCGATTCATCTGACGTGGCAATGTTAGCCTCCCTGCATGAAGCCTCAGAATCTTCCCTCTTAGATTTAGGATTTTCACAATCTCTCTTCGCATGCCCTTCCTTCCCACAATTCCAGCACTTTACCTTTCCTTTGTCCTTGCCCTTGGATTTGGATCTAGAACCTGAAGAACCTGTACCTTGTTCAGAATTCCTACCCACTGTAAACAGTGCATTAGAAGATGTCCCCATGTTGTTGTCTAGCTGTCTCATAGCCTTTCCTTGAAGGGCTGAGATAACAGTGTCGACACTCAGGGTTTTATTCATGCTGCACATAGTGTCCTTAAATGACTCATAGGACGCTGGGAGAGAATTCAGCTACATACATGCTTGTTCTTCTTCATCTTTCATCACTTCCTCCATATCCAGCAATTTGCAAACCAATTTATTAAAGTTGCTGATGTGAGCCTCCAGATCTCCACCCTCTGCAATCTTGAAGTTATACCACTGCCGCTTTAAGTGTAGGCGATTTTTAAAGGATTTCTTCGCATAGGCATCCTCTAACTTCGCCCATAACTTAGCCGCATTTTTCTCCCTCATGACGTTGTAGAGAACCTCATCCGTGAGACATAAACAGATCGATGATAAAGCCTTCTTATCAAGAGTATTCCAATCACCATCAGTCATAGTGGAGTTCCGCTCCTCAAGAGCATCATCTTCGCCTTGTTTGATAAAGGAACTCATCATCTTGATCTTCCATAACTCAAAATTATTTTTCCCTGAGTACTTCTCAATATCATACCTGGCGCTCGCCATTATTACTAATCCCTTAGATTCAAATCTGTGTCCCAACCGATTGCTCTGATACCACTTGTTGGGATTTTTGGCCTCCGGAATCACACAGATCTAGATTTAGGATAGCAATCCAATGGCACCAAGCATACACATAAGAAAAGAGAACACACGGATTTAACGTGGAAAACCCCTGCGGGAAAAAACCACGGCACAAAGCGACAGATCACCACTATGAAAGCATCAATTACAAAGAGAAAAGACTTACCCAATTCGAACAACCTCGAATCTCACCCTTGCTACACCCTTTGATAACCCTAGAACCCTTTAGAATACCTTTAGGAAGTCTTGGAATCATCTTAGAATAGCCCTAGGGACCCCAATTTATAGTTTTAGCAACTTCCCTTTCGTATCCCAGTTGCAAAAGGACTTGCGTCACAAAATCTGCGAAACTCCTTTCGCATCCCAATTGCGAAAGGACTTGCAACACAAAATTCGTGAAACTCCTTTCGCATCCCAGTTGCGAAAAGACTTGCAACACGAAATCCGCGAAACTACTTTCCGCATCCCGGTTGCGAAAGGACTCAGATTTAAGACATCTCGCAATAATCTCCACCATGTCTTCAATCTTCAACCGTGTAGCTTCTTGACCTCTTCTCTTATTTCTGCATCACATCATAACTCAAGATCACATTGGCCAACCAACGACAATCACGGATCTGATAGATACTTGTTATACCGTCGGCGCAAATATCTCTGAGAAGTCGATCTCTTCTCTCTGAGAATAACCCCTCGCTACCAACCTCGCCCTATATCTATACTGTATCCTCCTGAACGTCCACCTGCATCCAACCGCTCACCGGCCCACTAGAAGCTCCACCCGCTCCCATATGTCAGTCCGGTACAACGAATCCATCACATCGCCCATAGTCACCTTCCACTTCTGAGCACCAGGCTCACCTAGAGCCATCAGAATAGAAGATGAGTCTTCTGTGATATTAGAGTCGTCCATGTACCACGCCAATATCCTGCGATCATGCCGTATGATTCTTCACACAGGTGGCTGCTCCACCTGCTCTGTATCCCTGTCCGCACGTCTCATCCTTCCTACCCTGCCTTCTAATGTGGTCTGCCCATCATGCCACACACGTGCAGAGGTATAATCCGCTACATCCACTGTAGCTCCACCTTTTGAAGTGCTCCCGATCAACCTGTAAACATGATCAAGTCGTTGCGCTTTCATGATTACCCGTGCCCCCTTAGATACTTCAAGAGCACTATCAATACATGTGTACTTACATCCTTTTGGCTCAAGTACACCAAGAGAAATTAGATTCTACTTCAAATCAGGAACGTGCCTCACATCTATCAAGGTACGCTCTACCCCATTAAACATCCTAATGTGCACCGAACCAACAGCCACAACATTACAGGCAAAGCCATTGCCCATAAACACCTGTCCACCATCGCACTCCCTGTAGCTGGTGAACCAACTCCGATGAGGAGTCATGTGAAAAGATGCCCCTGTGTCTAGCATCCACTCGTCCTTACGATCATCGTATGACCGTCTGAGCGAAGACACAGACAAAACATCATCATCACATCCACTCGATTCATCTGACGTGGCAATGTTAGCCTCCCTGCATGAAGCCTCAGAATCTTCCCTCTTAGATTTAGGATTTTCACAATCCCTCTTCACATGTCCTTCCTTCCCACAATTCCAGCACTTTACCTTTCTTTTATCCTTGCCCTTGGATTTGGATCTAGAACCTGAAGAACCTGTACCTTGTTCAGAATTCCTACCCACTATAAACAGTGCATCAGAAGATGTCCCCATGTTGCTGTCTAGCTGTCTCATAGCCTTTCCTTGAAGGGCTGAGATAACAGTGTCGACACTCAGGGTTTTATTCATGCTACACACAGTGTCCTTGAATGACTCATAGGACGCAGGGAGAGAATTCAGCAACATACATGCTTGTTCTTCATCTTTCATCACTTCCTCCATATCCAGCAATTTGCAAACTAATTTATTAAAGTTGCTGATGTGAGCCTCCAGATCTCCACCCTCTGCCATCTTGAAGTTATACCACTGCCGCAGAGGATTTCTTCGCATAGACATCCTCTAACTTCGCCCATAACTTAGCCGCAGTTTTCTCCCTCATGACGTTGTAGAGAACCTCATCCGTGAGACATAAACGGATCGATGATAAAGCCTTCTTATCAAGAGCATTCCAATCACCATCAGTCATAGTGGAGTTCTGATCCTCAAGAGCACCATCTTCGCCTTGTTTGATAAAGGAACTCATCATCTTGATCTTCCATAACTCAAAATTATTTTTCCCTGAGTACTTCTCAATATCATACCTGGCGCTCGCCATTATTACTAATCCCTTAGATTCAGATCTGTGTCCCAACCGATTGCTCTGATACCACTTGTTGGGATTTTTGGCCTGCGGAATCACATAGTTCTAGATCTAGGATAGCAATCCAATGGCACCAAGCACACACACAAGAAAAGAGAACACACAGATTTAACGTGGAAAACCCTTGCAGGAAAAAACCACGGCACAAAGCGACAGATCACCACTATGAAAGCATCAATTACAAAGAGAAAAGACTTACCCGATTCGAACAACCTCGAATCTCACCCTTGCTACACCCTTTGATAACCCTAGAACCCTTTAGAATACCTTTAGAAAGTCTTGGAATCATCTTAGAATAGCCCTAGGGACCCCAATTTATAGTTTTGGCAACTTCCCTTTCGTATCCCAGTTGCGAAAGGACTTGCGTCACAAAATCCGTGAAACTCCTTTCGCATCCCAGTTGCGAAAGGACTTGCAACACAAAATCCCCGAAATTCCTTTCGCATCCCAGTTGCGAAAGGACTTGCAACACGAAATCCACGAAACTCCTTTCCGCATCCCAGTTGCGAAAGGACTCAGATTTAAGACATCTCGCAACAGACCCCATGAAAAAAATGGAAGGTTTGGATTGTCCAGAAAGTGACCAGGGTGGTGCACTTAGGGGCTTGAAACTCCTCAGTTTCAAACGTTCGAAATGGCGGGAGATCTTCTAGCTCATTTTCTTTCTTTTTGCGTTTTTGCTCGGTTAAAGTTGTTTGACCGAGCAAGCTTGGCTTGGTGCACCTCATGCACGGTGATACACGTTGCACATGCATTGTGTGTGGGGTCTACTGTGTTGTTTGTGATAAATCTACATCGTCCATTTGTTTAGGGGTCGCTATATAGGGGCCCTGGTCCAGTTTGGGGCACGTATGAGGCCTAAGTGGGCCATAGTAACTCTTTGGGGCTTTATCTAGCCCATTCATCATCATCCAATGGTCAGATGGGTCCAAGATGTTGTTTTGACAGTTAAACATGGGTTTGAGAGGTTTTAAGTGGTTGTATGGCCATTAATTGATCCTTAATCGTTGATAGCAAGTGTGTTGTGTCGACATGCATTGATTAGGTGACCTATAACAGTTTTAATCTTGAAGTACTTAGTTAGACTTACCCTGTCGACTTATATAGGGTCCCTTTCATCTCCAGACATCGTGATGGATGGCCTCAATGTTGCAATCCCATCCTACACGTGTTAAGTTCAAGTCGCCCAGTTAATCGATCTTGGTTTCCATAAATGTGGGTTTTAAAAGGTAACACCCATGTACTAGAGGTACGGGGTATTACAATACGCCAGAACCATTGGTCGTCTCGAAGAAAAAGTTTTGCTAATCGGGAGACTTCTAAAAGAACAAAAGGTGGAGAATCATAGCATGGCCTTCACTGAAGAAGATGCCCGAGGAATCCACCACCCACACGATAATGCTTTAGTGGTCACCCTGACCATAGCCAATCGAAAGGTGTTTCGGATCTTCGTCGACACCGGATCGTCTGCTGATGTGCTCTTCGCCCAGGCTTTCGATAAGATGGGAGTAGGTCGATCCCTACTTCAACCCATCATAACCATGTTGCTCAGTTTCTCAGGTGGGAAGATCATATCTAAAGGGGCAATTCATCTTCCGCTCTTAGCAAGGGACGGACAAACTAAGTCACCACGATGGTCGACTTCTTGGTAGTAGATTGCTCGTCCGTTTACAACACTATCCTTGACCGACCATCTTTGAATGTCCTGCGAGTTGTGGTCTCGACCTATCACCTGGCCATGAAATTCCCAACCGATCAAGGGGTCGGGTTAGTAAAGGGCGACCAACATGACGCCCGACAGTGCTACGAAATGGCACTAAGAACCCCACACCAAACAATGACTATTACTTCCTTGGATCCATGTGAAGAATCTGAAGAAAGAAGTCGCCCCATGGAAGACCTTGTTCCCGTTCCACAGGACGAGTCTGACCCATCCAGAACCGTCCAAATTGGGTCATCCCTAACAGCACCGCTATGGGATAACATGGTAGCTCTCCTCCGGAAATTTGCAGACGTCTTCGCATGGCCTCATAAAGACATGCCTGGCATCGACTCCAAGATCATCTTACATTGACTGAACACTGACCTCGCTTACTGACCAATTCGACAGAAGCGTCGTGCACTTGATCCCGAAAGATACGCAATGATCGGAGAAGAAGTCGACAAACTCCTTAAGGCCAAGTTCATTGAGGAAGTCTATTTTACGGACTGGATAGCCAACATTATGTTGGTAAAGAAAGCTAATGGGAAATGTCAGGTCTGTGTGGACTACAGCACGGTGGGGCATGAGCTACTGAGTTTCATGGATGTGTACTCTGATTATAATCAAATTGTAATGCATCCAAATGATAAAACAAAAACTGACTTTGTCACCGACAAAGGTCTTCATTGTTATCGAGTCATGCCTTTTGGATTGAAAAATGCAAGCGCTACTTTATTAGTGATTGGTCAACAAAATGTTCACCCAACAGATAGGGTGGATAATGGAGATCTATATCGACGATATGCTCGTCAAGAGCATCAAAGCTACAGACCATATTGCCGACCTCGAGGAAATGTTCCTCATCCGTCGCAAGTACCGAATGAAGCTAAACCCTGAACAAATGTGCCTTCGGGGTTAGCTCGGGAAAGTTCCTCAGCTTTTTGGTCAGCCAACGAGGAATTGAAGTGAATCTCGAGAAGACTAAGGCTCTCCTTGATATGCAATCGCCAAAGACGATCAAAGATGTTCAATGACTTATAGGAAGAATCACCGCCCTCAATCGTTTTGTGTCCCAAGCTACAGACAAATGTCTTCCCTTCTTTAAACAGTTGAAGGGGAAACAAGTGGTAGACCGGATGGATGAATGCGAGGCGGCCTTCTAGCAACTCAAGCAATATCTAGGGTTGCCACCACTGCTCTCTAAACCTGAGCAAGGAGAGTCCCTGTTACTATACTTAGTCGTTTCTGATACAACAGTTATCTCGGCCTTAATTAGGGAACAAGAAAGAAAGCAATTCCCAATATACTACGTCAGCAAATCCCTAGTTTCGACCGAGACAAGATATCCAACCTTAGAAAAATTAGCTTTCGCTTTGGTCGTTTCCTCTCGACGCTTGCGGCTATATTTCTAAGCTCATATCATCATCGTCTTAACCAATCAACCACTATGTTAAGTGCTCCAAAAACCCAAAGATTCGGGACGACTAACTAAGTGGGCAATCGAGTTAAGCGAGTTCAACATCAAGTATCAACCCCGGGCAGCCATTAAAGGTCAGGTAGTGGTAGATTTTATCGTTGAGCTAAATCCTGCGCCCGAGCAAGCCACCGACTCACCCCGGCGGGAACTCGTCCTTAGTGTAGCACCCGACCAAAAATCTGTCAAATCTTCCAACACTCAGGCTCTTTCCGACCCAACCAAGTCGACGCTCTATGTTGATGGCTCATCCAATTCTTAGGAAAGCGGGGCCAGGATAGTCCTGGAGACCCCAGACCATACATGCATGCAATATGCATTAAGATTCAGATTTTAAGCCTCCAACAATACAACGGAATATGAGGCCTTGCTCGTCAGACTTAAACTAGCAGCTACCATAAGGGCTCAACATCTCGAAGTCTTCAGCGATTCCCAATTGGTCGTCAATCAAATAGTCGAGGCATACCAGGCCAAAAAGGAACACATGAAAGCATATCTATGGAAGGCCAAAAATTAATCAGAATATTTCAAAATTGCAGTGTTGCCCTAATCCGTCGGGACGAGAATTCCAAAGCTAACATGCTGGCAAAACTAGCTACTGCAGATGAGGACGAGATCCCAAGATCTATCCCAATCGAGTTCCTTATAAAGCGCAGAGAGAGGGCTCCCTCTCGCCCCTCTCATCGAGAACCTTCACCGATTCGACCTCAACCGTCAACCAGCTTCAACAGGTCGTATTTCACTCTTTTGTGGGTAACATTCCATACGACTGTTCTAGGGAGGATATTTGGGGAATTTTTTGTAGGTATGGAAGGCTGGTGGATGTATACATTCCCACCCTCCCAGGGATTGCAAAACCCAGGGGTTATGCTTTTGTCAGGTTTAGATACGAGCAGGATGTAATGGCGACAATAGGAGTGCTGAATGATAAACGGATTGATGGTAGGATTGTAGCAGTTCAATGGGCCAAGAATAGAAGGAGAAACAATACGGCGGATAAAAGGAAATATCCCCGCTCTCCTGCATGAGAGAAATCAAGGCGGAAAAAGGTAACTCCTATGTTGCGGCGGTCTCGAGTTTTCACCAGAACCATCAGCAGAAAAGGGGGTCGGAACCCCTTCCGGCTGTCTCTCGAAATGTTCTCAATACAACCTCTATGGTAGATCCGAGAGTGGTCGCACATCGGTTGAAAGTTTTATGCCTTGCTCTGGTTGGTGTGACGACTAGCCCTTTCGTTTCGGTCCTTCAGGCTGTCGCAGCCAATAGAGAGTCGCGGTTCAGCTCTTCTTGTGTGGATGTCATTAGAATATTGGCATAGAAGTTCTTAGTGACCCTGAGAAATAAATCGGAATATGACAAATTGCAAAAAGATAGGGATCTCGTCGACAAAATGGGGATCAACTCGGTTCACCCACGGAGTCTGGAGGAAGTTGAAGACATTGACGGGTACTGGATCAGAATGTATGGCATTCCGGTGCATGCCTGGATGGAAGCAGTAATTTTAGATCTGGGTAGCTATTTTGGGAGGGTATCCCAGATAGATGATATAAGTAAATACGGGCTATTTCAAGTGTATGCGCGAATCAGAGTAATCCTTCATCCAAGGATTAACTTGAAGCCAGGTTGCAAGCGGAAATTACCCGATTGTGGCTGAATTGGAATCTAGAGGGGACTGTGGGACAAAGGGTTTGGATGCAGCTAAGCCAACTTCTCAGCAAGATGACAAGAGAGCTAAAAAGAACTGGGTCCTAAGTGCGGTTGATAATCCGAATGCTATACCCAATCCTAGCCACAACCAGGGAGAGGAAGTGTTGGGAGAGTGTTCGAATAGGCAGCAGATGCCTATGCTCTGCCTCCCTGTGCCCTCTAATAAGGATTTTTCTGATCAGTTGGACTGTCCACGACCTATTTGTGGTGAGGGCTCTATGGAGCAGCTATAGGATCCTCAAACAGCAAGCATAGAGGCTCAAACTGCTACTGTTCAGCTCGATGTGGAGCAGGATCCTATCCACAGGAGTCACCCACCTATTCAGGCTCTAGTCTTAGCGTCACCCAGCATTGACGCTCTGACTGTGGAGTTTCTGTTCGACTTGGAGCAGGTTCCTATTTACAGGACTCGCCCACCTATACAGGATAATTTGGACCAGGCTATGCACAACGGCTCTTTTCAGATTTTTGGAAATTACAGCGGTGAGAAGGCAAATAGAAACCTGAACAGGCCCCTAAACTATATTGTAGTGGACACCATATTTGAGAGATTGGCCAAGGGCCTAGGCTCAATAGACATCAACCAGGCAAATTGTCAGACTGAGGAGCTTATCAGGTAGATGTAGAGCTGCGTAGACTTCAAAGAGTTCACCTCCAGATCTATTGGCTACTCCCCAATGTTTCAGGACAAGATCGGTAGTGGCAAGGCAGAGGCAGAGGGAACTGATCTGTTCTTGCTCCCCAATCTTCAGGATTGGCGTGATATTCTGAAGGGTGACAGCGACTCAGGATTTTCGGATGACGAGGAGCCTGACCCACCTGATGCGACTGTCCGCATCATGTGTGAGGATGCTCCAGAGGAGATGGACCCTTGGTCTCCATCGACTCAAGGTAGAATGGTTGATTTGGAAGTTCATTTATCATCATTCTTTACAGCGGCTGTGGCCGGAATGGGGAACAGAGGCAGAAATATATCAAAGGCAGACAATCAAAGCAAGGTTGAAAGGAGGCAGTGTGAAATGCAAACAAGTGAGCATGATGGAAGAGAGGCTGAGTAGTCTCAGGACTTAGAGCGTTCAGATGGCAGGAAAGCAAAGGAGCAGAAGGTCCAGGGAACAAACCAGACATATTTACAAGGGATGTGTAGGAAGGATTTCAAGGGGAACCTGCAGTTAATCAGGAAGACAAGCAAAACCAGGATCCAATACTCTAGGGGGGACTGGGGATCAAGATTGCGTAGACTAAAGCGCCGGGCTGTGTCACAAATGGATAAAATCCTTATTTTGAATGCCCGTGGCATTGAAAATCAGTGCACATCTATAACTGCTAAGCGAATTATTAGGGACCACAACCCTTGGGCGGTTGCTATTCTTGAGCTAATGCTGAGAGAGGAAAAGAGAGTTGGTATTGGCCTAACCCTGGGCTACCACTCGTCTTTGTCAAATGGTAATGAAGGGGGTAAAATATGGGTGTTCTATAGAAACACAATTTCGTGTTCAGTTTTTGTCATGCGCTGACAGCCTCCGTAGTACCCCATTCTCGGCTCCTAGTGTCCATACGCCAGATTCCGATCCTGAAATCCTACAAGGAGGATTTTTTTTATACATTTAACTCATAATAAGCATAACCACAAGTATACCCAAATCACAAAGGTAACATCATCATCACATATCTACTAATATAATCATTTGATTAAAATACTGAAGGGAAATGCATAAATTAAAAATCAAGCTCCAGAAAACCGCTGTATGCTCCAAGCTCCAAGCTCAACACTACTGCAACCTAACATCACCTGCTCGCATCTATCGTGCATAAGCTTATAGAAAGCTTAGAGGATGGTGTAAGTGTGTGCACAAGGTAAGTACCAAGTATTCAATACAATGTCATCATCATACGGTACCGAAAATACCGGTAATCCATAAATCGTACAATATCCAAATAAAAAGAATTACTAACAAGATCATGAATTACCAGAGTAAGCAAAAATACTGACAAGAACAGGAATTATCAGAGTAAACAGAAATACTAGCAAGATCATAAATTATACGATAACAGAGTAAGCAGAAATACGGACAAGTCTATGAGTCAATCAATATCAGAATACGCAATATAGAGCAGCTATGCAAATGAGGAGTCATAAAGAGCCAAATATCAAATGTCGAGGATGCAATGCAATATGTAATTCCTGATGAGTCCATGAATAGTGTCAATCGTATCTAGACCATATAATGCAGAAACACAGTAACCCAAAATACCGTATGCCGTGGATGTAAGGCAATATGCGGTGTGAATGGAATGACCATGCTGGAGTGTGAAGTTGGAATGATAGTACGTAGTATCGCAGGCTATGGGGTCCATCACAAGGGACTTCTATCCAAACTAGTCCCATACCTAAATTTGGATAGTCAGACTCAATATGGTAAACTCCTGATCTCAGGTTAGTCGCGCGCCCAACCGAAATCCTAGCCATGCGAAGGTACACGTAACAAATAGTTGCGCACCGCCAGTCCGAGTGGATAGTGAATGAATGAATGAATGAGTATGCAACTCCTACTCAATAAGTCCACATATCAGTACGGTTCATCTCTGGGATCATCGCCGGGGTTTAGTACACTCCAAATGGCACTGCTGCTCTCCCAGCCGCACAGTCCAAGTGAGCGTAAGAAACCTCACTATCCGCCTGACCAATAGTCTGCCAATACGTATTCGGCACGTCGATAGCGGACCCATTCCTCAAGCTGATCAGACTCAGCCTAGCAATGCCCCCTGCGCTCGGGCAGGTAAGGCCACACCCCCTCCCAATCGACCACGACACAGTGGGAGACGCGGCCTCCTGGTATTCGGCGCTCGGGCGCTCATGTATCCACTCGGTCTCGATGTTGGGGCGTCTCCTGGCCACGGAGGTTTAGGAATTTTCACCCAGGGACATCTATAGCGCCCGTATGCTAGAACAAAATATTTTCGGTGTCCCCTCTGGCCATCCACAATATGCCTGTGGAGGCTACGACCCTGATATCGCTAGGGCGTATAAAAATCACAATGCAAGATCCATGAGTCATACAATCCAGACATGCATCAATCCTGTACATACTGTGAGTTCATGTGAAATAACCTCCTCCTATCAGGGAGTCTCATAACAACACACTCAATGATATATGCAATGATCAACTACATCTCATAACAAACATGCAAATGATGCGTATGGGCATGTATCATGATGCTACGCTATCACATACTCATAATCAGTATCAATAACCGGCATCAACAATCTGCCTCGATCGGTAATCGGTCAATCGGCTACGACAAGCGGAATTGACAATTGGCCACGTCAATCGATAATCGGCCACGATCGGTAATTAGCCTCGATCGGCAATCGGTCAATCGGCCACGACAAGCAGAGTCGGCAATCAGCCACATCAATCGATAATCGGCCACGATCGGTAATCGATCACAATAATAGGCCTCGATCGGTAATCGGTCAATCAGCCATGACAAGCAGAGTCGGCAATCAGCCACGTCAATCGATAATCGGCCACGATCGGTAATCGGTCACGATAATCAACCTCGATCGGTAATTGGTCAATCAGCCACGACAAGCAGAATCGGCAATCGGCCACGTCAATCGATAATCGGCCACGATCGGTAATCGGTCACGATAATCGGCCTCGATCGGTAATTGGTCAATCGGCCACGACAATAAAAATCGATCGATAATCAGAATCGGCAGTCGGTCACAACAATCAGGGTCAGTAATCGGTCATAACAATAGAAATCGATCGATAATCAGAATCGGCGGTCGACAACAATCAGAATCGATCGGTACTCAGAATCGACAAATCGATCATGTAAATCAGGGTCGGTAATCGGTCACGGCAATCGAAATCGATCGATAATCAGAATCGGCAGTCGGTCACAACAATCAGAATCGATTGGTAATCAGAATCGACAAATCGATCACATCAATCAGGGTCGGCAATCGGTCAAGACAATCGAAATCAATCGATAATCAGAACCGGTAGTCAGTCACAACAATCAGGGTTAGTAATCGGTCACAACAATCGAAATCGGTAAGAATAGACTTAACAAGGCTTAAGGGAAGGTCACAATGAGGACATCTAACTATCATTGCCCATCAATGTGGACATTTAATCAACATTGATCCCAAGGAGTAGCCCACACAGGGCTAAACATATAGTGGGCCCATGGTCTCACACAAGGGCCTAATAAACATCACTATGGGTCTCACTCAAAGGCCACATGTACACCACATCGGGTCTCGTCAAATGGGTGTCAAATACATTACAATGGGCCACGTACCTGGGCCTATATACATCCCAATAGGCCGCATCTTATGGGTCGAAACGCATCACAATGGGCCTTATCGCACGGGCTTTAAATACATGACAAATGGGTCATGCACATGGGCCATTACTACATGTCAATGGACCTTACCCAATGGGCCGGAAATACATCACAATAGGCCTCAAATACATTATAATGGGTTGCATCATGTGGGCCTCAAATACATCAAGTGGGCCGCATTAATTGGTCGTACCAATGGACCTCATATACACAACAGGTGGGCCCTGCACATGGGCCTCAAATACATAACATGTGGGCCCTACACATGGGTCTCGTATGCATCAAATGGGTCACGCGTTATGGGCCCAACACGTATTACAATGGGCCTTGCTCATAGACCACAAATACATCACAATGGGCCTGGTCCACAGGCCTTGAACACATCACAATGGGCCTTGCCTATAGGCCTTGAATACATCACAATGGGTTGGGCCCTGCTCATTCCAAATGGGCCCATCAATGGACAATTTAGATAAAACACATACATCACGTGGGGGGTCACGTGAATGGACGGTGCGAACAACACATTACAATGGTGGGCCCTATCACATGGGCCTCAGAATACAAGGCTAGTGGGGCCAGTCACATGACCAAAATACAAATAGGTGGGCCCTGCACCTGAGCCTCAAAACACGTAACAGGTGGGCCCTGCTCATTGGTCAAAGATGCATCATGAGGGGCCACAAGTATATCAAAGTAGGCTTCTCGAATGGGCCACAAAGTACATCAAAGTGGGCCTCATAGATGGGTCACAAAATACATCAAAGGTGGTCTCATGCAGGCAAAACAAGTGGACGGCTTGCGATGTAACACGTATATCAGGTGTGGCCTGTCGGCCACCGTCCAAATGCATGGTCTGGATATAATATTTATATACCTCATGACGAAGTCCACGGAACTTCTGACGTCCATGCAGATGGACGTTCTGGATGTAGCACATACATCATATGGGACCCTCAGCAGCTAGAAGGGCTGGTGCCTTTCAACAGCTGAACGGTTTGGATATAAGACATGCCTCATGATTAGGGCACAAGGCACGTTCAGATGGACGGCTAATATGGAACACATACAGCAAGGCCCCTCCCACACGTGCAGCACGTGTGGAGTGGCCCCACAGCAAAACAGATGGCCGGTGTGAATGAAACACATACATCATGGCGGCTCCTCAAAGCTCCTGCTCGTCCAGTTAAATGGATGGACGGCACGGATAAGATCATGCGCCTGGTGGGTCCCACGTGGGCCCACCATAACGTTTATCTTCATCCAATCTGTTGATAAGGTCGTAAAGACCTTTAAAAAAAGACAATTTTTTATACTAATCCAAGAGTTACGTGCCCCAAAAAGGGTTTCAATGGTGGACGTTCAATCTCCCACTGATTTTCAGTGGTGTGGACCACCTGAGTTCTGTGTACGGCTGGTTTTTTGGCATGTTCCCCTGCTGAAAGAGGGCCATCAATATGCACGGTGTGGATGCTCCACCTGCATCATGGTGGGGCTTGAGGTGGGGCCACTCTCCCTGCCCGTTACAAGCAGCAAGAAGCTGCTCGCTGCCAGCGTCCAGATGCAGCGTCCTCTGGACGCTGGCAGCAGCAGCGTCATCTTTTTGTTTTTTGGTTTTTTTTTTTTTTTTTTTTTTTTTTTATTTCTTATTTTCTATGGAATTTCAAAGGTGGGGCCCACATCAGGATCGTCCAATCCGTCCGCTGGATTATGGGGCTTGGGACAGTGCAAATGAGTCCAATATTAGACATGACCTGATGCATAGATACATCACTAGGGCCCCTAACGATTTTTACCACCCAAATACCACTTTCTATAATAAGGCCTGCCAGAGATTCAGATTAGCTTCAATTTTTTGGCTCAACGCCTAAAATGATCATGAAAATGGGATGGACGGTGTGGATTTGATTTATACATCAAGGTGAGACCTACTTGAATGGCCCACCCAAAGGGCTTAGAATCAAATTGATATGTATGTTTTGCCTTTCACGTGTGTACACCCACTCATTGTTCACGCCCCAGCAGACGCCCAGCTTCCCTGGACGCTGGAAAGACTACGTGGATATTTCATCCAGGTGGTCTCACTTAGACTTGACCCACTTAATTTAGATCAATCTAATACTTGTGTTTTCTCATCATCCAAGCCCATTGGATGGCCTGATAAATTGGATGGTACATTCATCATGATGGGTCCACGATTGGTGTAGATCTAGTGGACCACGCCCATCACAAGAGAGAGAGAGAGGCACCCACCTTTGATCTCCCCTTTCTTCATTCGCCTGTGGACTCTAGAGCTCCAAGGAAACGATTCCGATGGTTGAGATGAACTTTGAATGGTGGAGATGAGAGATAGGAAGGTGGGCCACACTAGCACTCTCAAGGAGAGCTCAGACGTGGGTTGCTTGGGAGGAAAAGAAAAATGATAGAAAGAATGGAAGAGAGAGAGATGATGGAAGAGGAGTGATGGGGTATGTAAGAGATGGGATGGAAGGGTTGACTTTGGGTATGGTGTTGTGTACTTGGGGGATGGGATAGGGCACTTGACTTGATGGGTGTACTTTTGACAAGTGAGGTGATTGATGGGATTGATTTGAAATGTTCTCTCTTGAATTTTGCAACTGCGCGGCATTTTCCTCGAACTGAACACGGGCCTACATCTCCTGGCCTGGGTATCGCCTCGGCGCGCAAGACGCGACATCGGAACCGCAGCGACGGCGCGGTAGCACTGGTACAAGTCTCAGGTCGAGTCAACTCAGATATGCAAGACTCGTCTTAGGAACGCGCGTAACATCGGAAACAGATCACGGATCACCGGAATTCGACCGGGAGGACCGCAGAAGCCTACGGAACGGTATGGGCTAGGATACGGGTCTTACAGTTTTCAACATATCTAGTTAGTCACTAACTATCTCGGTTACTTTGCAAGATATTTCAGCTCCTATTACTTTAGCTTTTGTCTATGCTAGCTACGATCGTTGCATCAGGAGGACCTTGTGGGAGGATGTAACGCCCTGAAATTCGGGGGTCGAATATGAACTCAACTCCCGAGTTCCAACGCATCACTTATGCAACATACACAATGATGGTTAAATGTTGTCTGAGTTAGCGCAATAGTCATGAATGAGATTATACCAAAACAGTAATTCATACTCCAGTTCAATTGTATAAAGGCAAGCGGAAGACTGAAATTTTATATTCAAAATATGTAAAGTATCAAAATTTTGTGAACTCCAGAGTATGAGTACTAACTGAGTACCAATATACATGTAATTGTTTCTAAGTCAAAAATCAAAATACAACTATGTAGATAAGCCCTGGAATCCCCGCGATGCAGTCGGCCTAAGCATAGCCGTCGAGAGTACTGCATAAAGGAGAACTCCTCGATCCTCCTCGAAGTCGAGCTCCGGCTCCTGAACAGAGGCGCCATCTACACCTGTGACAGAGTCTGGTGGGTGTTGCAAACACCGTCCCGTAACGTGGGAGTGAGTAGCTAACTCAGTGGAACAATAAAGCATAGGTTAACATGTTATCAAATCAATCAAGCAGTAATGATAACGCAGTACAAATCAAACATTTCTAATTACTCTTGTTAAGTGCAAAAATGATATGACATGATGCTATTTACCCTTGCCAAACCACCCTCAAGCGACATCATCTTACGTTCGCGAATGCTTACTCCCTCAGTGCGCCACATCTACAAAGCACATGCGGTGCGATGATGCTCATGATTACCAAGTTTTTATTAATTCATTTCAACCAGCAGTATTGGGAAACTAAGGTACCTCCCTTGTATCATTCCCAAACATGATCCATTCTAGGGTCGTCAATCCTAGCTAATCTCATACGATATTATGGTTTGAGAAGCGTAGTGAAGGCATCGCAAAGGGCTCGTCACCCGTCAGGCGCGGATGAGATCTCACCGTATGCGGCTCAATTGTCGGCCGTCGGCTCAAGTACATATCTCACCGTGCACTGGCTCAATCACTAGCCGTCGGCTCAAGTACAGGTCTCACCGTACTCGGCTCAACTCATACTCTAGATACTGTGAAAGACTCGTCGCCAATCACAGACACTTGGAGTATACTCGAAGATACTACGGAGGACTCGTCGCCCGTCAGCACGAGCACAGGTCTCACCGTACTCGGCTCTCGCCGTAAGTATCGACAGCTCGAATATAGTGTCCCATACCACCATAATCGGCTCACGAGTTTGGTTGCGCAATGGTCACTACGGGGAGGCACATGACCCCAGCGTAGGCCGACAGCTCGACCACGGTGTCCCATACCACCATGCCCGGCTCATGCGTCTTAGCGGATCGGGGTACCATGGTTAACGGGATCGCCACTGGCAAGTTTGGTACCCTAGGTTCAAGCAGTAGGGACCAAACATGGTGAACATACATATACACATATCGGTTTGCTTGACGAGCCTGACTAGCTCGAGCGCACCACAAGTTGAGCGATATGGAGCGCAAAAGCACTCCGTGTGGCCAACCACTATCGCCAACCGAAGTACGACTCGGGTTCGCCAGACACGTCCGTTGTGGCGATATGAATCTTGGCCACAACCGCAAGTCTGGTACCGAATGTTTGGACTATAGGCATAGTCCCAAACTCAAACAGTTGTAAAGCATGAAGTAAAGTATGAGGTAAAGCATGTTAGCAGGCATATTATAAAGCATGAAGTAAAGCATGTTATAAGGCATGTTGTAAAGCATGTTGTAAAGCATGTTATAAAGCACTATACACATAGGGATACAATTACATATGCATCACCAGTGAGTGGTTATAGCGAACCACCGTATAGAGGGGACCCTACATGTCTCTAAGGGATTCGGGAATTCCATATCAGCGCCTATCTAAGGCACTAACACCCAAGCTTCTACGCACACAAGCATGTACACCAAACACTTAGAGTGTGCGATTCCAACATACATAACGTATGTTAGCAATTGCGTATTAGGGCTATTCTTTTACCAAGCAGTTAATTTACCCGCGTATATCATAATCATACAGCAAATAATCATGACAATTACATTTCCAAATTTTACACATATGCGGTATTTCTAGAATACGCAATTTCAACATACTTGTCATTTACAAGGGAACATGTATTTTGGCGATTCCTTTCGCCAAACTAGCATTTTATACATATATTGTATAATCATACATTAAATAAACATGTCATACATTTTCCCAAAAAAGGTACATATACGGTATTTCTAGAATATACAATTTCAACATACGTAGCATTTACACACGAACATGTATTTCAGCAATTCCTTTCACCAAATTAGTATTTTATCTATATAACATATAATAATACATTAAATAAACATGTCAAACGTTTTTTCAAAAAAAATACGTATACGGTATTTCTATGTATACCTAGAGTATGTGAAATTCCAATTTCTACAACGTTAATGGAAACAGGAAACGGAAAGCACTTTGTACATGTGCATTTACAAGCAGATCATGAATCTACCATTATCTGACATTGAAAGCGTTGAAAATCGTAACTTATACACTTAAAGTCCTCACCTTTGCCTTTGGAAACGAAACGAATCAGCAAGGGTAGTAGAACTTCCGTCTACGGGAGATTTCTAGCCTAAAGAGCGGAATCGGTTAGTCGGTACACATCCCACATCGATCCCACTTCAAATCAGACCTAGGGTTAGGGTTTCTTACCTTCAAATGGGATGGATACCGCAAGAAAAACGCCTAGAACAGGGCGGTGTAGTCCGTGTAACAGTCCAACGCAGTAGGAGGAAGATCGGCAACAAAACCCAAGCCTTTCTCTCTCTTTTCTCTCTCTCCCTCTAGGGTTTTCTCCAAAATTCGTATGGCTGTGAGAGGGGCTGTTCTAAGCCCCTTTTATAGCAAAAAACATTCCGAAATTAGACTTAGGTTCAAGGGTCTGCTTATATAGGATATTCGTCGCTTTTCCAGCTCAAAAGGGAAGTTCGGTGGCCCTCCTTGAACCAAACGTCGGACTTAAGCTCACCATCGATGGATCTACGTGGGATTACGTTTTGACTCGATCGGATACCCGGATCGCACGTGGCGGACCACTTTCAGTTCGACGGTCAGTGGGCCACGATCGATCGAAATTCTAAGTACATGTAAATGTTCCTGAAATTTTTCTTAATCCGAGGGTGTAATTTGGTCTGATTCTGATGGTCAGGTTGCTTAATACTGACGCGTCAACGAATGATGTCAAATCACTATTCCAGATATTTATTTTGGCATGGGAATAGTGTTTTTCACACTCCCT
Source organism: Magnolia changhungtana (assembly GCA_030180095.1). Lineage (NCBI taxonomy): Eukaryota > Viridiplantae > Streptophyta > Magnoliopsida > Magnoliales > Magnoliaceae > Magnolia > Magnolia changhungtana. Next base: position 2,572,141 of record JASAUF010000360.1, read on the forward strand.
CGCTCCGAATCGAAAAGAATGGCCATGGAACATCGGATGGAGCTGATTTTTGAGATGATTGTTAAGCCCAATGGGGCGGTCCTAGTTCCTTAGCTTCGGGTTAATCGGACTCCCGATGTGCGATCTAGACCTAATACGAAGTTTCGTTTCATTCTCGAGAGCAGACGGGAAATGAGTTTGGTTCTAAACTTTAGGGTAACCTAGCGTCAATGATTCTGCAATTTTTGGGTCTTACAGATCGTATTTAAAGCGATCCTAACGGATTTCACGACAAATCGAGTTTAGTACTTAGTTAACTTTGTTAAATTTCTAAAGAATTTAATCTACGTGATTTCTGGTCGAGGTGGTACTCGACCCGATGTCTACGGAAATTTTCGGTCGTTACAATCTACCCCCCTTAAACAAAAATTTCGTCCTCGAAATTTATACCTTTCGTACTCCTCGAGAATCTGAGGGTAGTTCTTCCTGACCTCGGCCTCAGTCTCCCGGTAGCTTCCTCCTCGGAATGATGTGTCTAAAGCACCTTCACAAGTGGGATGACCTTGCTACGCGATACTGCTCCTTCTGTCAAGGATGCGCGTCGGGCGCAACTCATATGTAGCATCCTCGCTCAACTGTACCTGCTCCCATCTGATGATATGCGAAGGATCAGGAACGTACTTCTTCAGCATAGATACATGAAATACGTTATGTACAGAAGCAAGTGGTGTAGGCAAGGCGAGATGATACGCCACATCACCCACTCGATCCAGTATCTGAAATGGACCGATAAACCTCTGTGTGAGCTTCCCCTTCTTCCCAAACCGAAGGACTCCCTTCATAGGAGAAACCCGAAGGAACACATGATCACCGACCTCGAACTCCAGCGGTCGCCGCCTCGTATCGGCGTAACTCTTACTGCTCGCTCTGTGTATTGTGTGAGTAATCGACACGATAATGTCTACCTTCTCTGTAGTCGCATGAACCAACTCCGGGCCAATCAGCTACGCTCTCCAACCTCTGCCCAACAGTGCGGTGCCCTACAAGGCCGACCATATAGAGCCTCATATGGGGCCATGCCAATAGTCGCTGGAAAAATTTGTTGTTGTAGGCGAACTCTGCGTACGGAAGACAGTCATCCCAGCTGTCCTTGAAGTCCAACACACATGCTCGCAACATATCCTCCAGAATCTGATTCACCCGCTCTGTCTGCCCATCAGTCTGAGGATGAAACGCGGTACTGAACTTCAACTTCACACCCATCGCCTCCTGGATACGAGTCCAGAAGATGGATGTGAACCGCGTGTCTCTGTCCGACACGATCTCCAAAGGAACCCCGTGCAGACGGACGATCTCCCTGATGTACAATCTAGCCAGCTCGTCTGCAGAGTTCGTAACTCTGATAGGGAGGAAGTGGGCCGATTTGGTCAACCGGTCCACAATCACCCAAATGGAATCGTGCCCCTTCCTCGTCTTCGGCAACCCTGATATGAAGTCCATGGAGATGAAGTCCCACTTCCACTCCGCTATAGGCATGGGCTGAAGTAGTCAAGGAGGTCGGCGATGTTCTGCCTTGACCTGCTGGCACGTCAGACATCGAGACACATACTCAGCAATGTGGGCCTTCATGTTATCCCACCAATACGTCCGTCTCATATCCTGGTACATCTTCGTGCTACCAGGATGCATCGCAAACTTCGAGTTATGGGCAGACTCGAGAAGCTCGCGTCTCAAGTCAGGCACATCTAGAACACATAGGCGGCCACGGAACCGTAAACCCCCATTAGAACCAACTCTCCACTCGGAGTCCACGGCGTCGCTAGCCTGTTCTCGAAGCTCAGACAGCCGTATGTCGCCCTCCTGGGCCTCAACAATCCTGTCGTCAATAAGTGGTCGCACCCGAACGTGCGCAACACACTCAAATGGCTCCTCGACAGTGAGTCTCTGCTCGAAGTCCCGCACAAACTCCATCATGTCCCACTCGGCTATCATCAGGCCGGTGCGCAAATGCAATCGCCTTCTTGCGGCTCAACGCGTCTGCCACAAGGTTCGCCTTGCCGGGATGGTAGGAAACCTCGAACTTGAAGTCCTTCAAGGTCTCCATCCATCGGTATTTGTCTCATATTCAAATCCCCATTTGTGTGAATATGTATTTAAGGCTCTTGTGGTCGCAGAAAAGCTCGAACTCCTCACCATAGAGGTAATGTCTCCAGAGCTTCAATGCAAAGATGACACCGCCAACTCCAGTCATGTGTAGGGTAATTCTCCTCGTGCTTCCTTAATTGTCTCGAGGCATACGAAATCACCCTATCCTTACGCATCGCAGACACAACCCAAACCAACGCGAGACGCGTCAAGTATACCACAGTGTATTTCACCCCTTGCTGCGGCAATACTAGCACAGGGGTGGACGTCAGCCTGTCCTTCAGCTCCTGAAAAGGTGTCTCGCCTTCTCATTCCAGGCGAACTTCGAGTCCTTCCGAGTCGGTGAGACAATGGCACTGGCGATCTTCGAGAAATCCCGAATGAAACGTCGTAGTACCCGGCCGGACCAAGGAAACTCCTCACCTCGATGAACCGATTCAGTGCTTGCCAATCTGACAGTAGCTACCTTAGCAAGGTCCTTGCTATCCCATCCTTGGACACTACATGTCCCAGGAACTTGACTTCCTCCTGCCAGAAGTCGCACTTCTTGTATTGCGCAAACAACTGGTTCTTCTTCAGTGTATCCAATACCGCTCGCAAGTGCTCCTCGTGCTCCTCCCGACTCGTAGAGTATATCAAGATGTCATCGATAAAGACGATGACGAATCAGTAAAGGAAGGGCCGAAATACCCGGTTCATCAGATCCATGAACACGGCTGGTGCGTTCGTCAGACCGAACGACATCACCAAGAACTCATAGTGCCCAAAGCACGTCCTGAAGGCTGTCTTCTACACGTCCTCCTCTCTCACGCGCAGTTGGTGGTACCCTGACTGAAGGTCAATCTTCGAGAAATACTTCACCCCCCTCAACTGATCGAACAGATCATCAATCCTGGGCAGAGGATACTTGTTCTTCACCGTGACCTGGTTCAACCTACGATAATCAATACACAACCGTAGCGACCCGTCCTTCTTCTTCACGAACAACACAGGTGCTCCCCAAGGAGACACACTAGGTCAAATAAACCCTCTCTCTACAAGTACGTCAATCTGTTTCCGCAGCTCCTCCATCTCACATGGAGGCATACGATAAGTCGGCAACGAGATGGGCGTCGCACCAGGCGTAAGGTCAATCGTAAAATCAATCTCATGCCGAGGAGGTAAACCAGGGATAGTCTCAAATACGCCTGCAAATTCTCGAACCACCGGCGTACCATCTACGGTCGGACCATCAATCGGCACAAGTAAAGCAGCATAACAATCAACTCGACAGGGTTAACTGACCTGCACTGGGAACGTGAAAGCTGTACCGTCAGGTCCATAGGCCGTCACGATCTAAGTATCGCAATCTATCTCCGCCCTCATCCTGGTGAGCCAATCCATACCAAGGATAACGTCGTAGTGCCATAGTGGAGCAACAATGAGGTCGACGAGCACTGTGCTGCTACCCAAAACTACCGAGCAACCCTCGCATAATCGTGTGACATCCGAACAGGTCCCGATAGCCGTAGTGAGTCTCATTCCCTTAGTGGGAATCGTATGCAAAGATAGGCGTTTCACCGCCCCACAAGAAACAATAGAAGTGGTGGACCCAGTGTCTACCAATAAAGAAACAGGAGTGCCATGAATAAAAGCCGTACCCTCGAAAGCCGTCGGGGCTGAAACCGACGTCTCAGGTGCCTCAGCCACAAGAGTATGAACGCGAGCCTGCTGCTGGCGGTTCGGCTGAGGAGCCAAGGGTCGTTGTGGCGGCCTGAAGGACGGTACGGGAGGTCGGAATGAAGGATGTGCAGGAACAGTCTGTAGCGGCGGAGCTGATATGGCCTGTGGATAAGGGCGACCCAATCTCTGAGGTGGCGTAAAGCCGCTAGCCCTCATGGACACTTGGAGTATACTCGAAGATACTACGGAGGACTCGTCGCCCGTCAGCACGAGCACAGGTCTCACCGTACTCGGCTCTCGCCGTAAGTATCGACAGCTCGAATATAGTGTCCCATACCACCATAATCGGCTCACGAGTTTGGTTGCGCAATGGTCACTACGGGGAGGCACATGACCCCAGCGTAGGCCGACAGCTCGACCACGGTGTCCCATACCACCATGCCCGGCTCATGCATCTTAGCGGATCGGGGTACCATGGTTAACGGGATCGCCACTGGTAAGTTTGGTACCCTAGGTTCAAGCAGTAGCGACCAAACATGGTGAACATACATATACACATATCGGTTTGCTTGACGAGCCTGACTAGCTCGAGCGCAACACAAGTTGAGCGATATGGAGCGCAAAAGCACTCCGTGTGGCCAACCACTATCGCCAACCGAAGTACGACTCGGGTTCGCCAGACACGTCCGTTGTGGCGATATGAATCTCGGCCACAACCGCAAGTCACGGTACCGAATGTTTGGACTATAGGCATAGTCCCAAACTCAAACAGTTGTAAAGCATGAAGTAAAGCATGAGGTAAAGCATATTAGCAGGCATATTATAAAGCATGAAGTAAAGCATGTTATAAGGCATGTTGTAAAGCATGTTGTAAAGCATGTTATAAAGCACTATACACATAGGGATACAATTACATACGCATCACCAGTGAGTGGTTATAGCGAACCACCGTATAGAGGGGACCCTACATGTCTCTAAGGGATTCGGGAATTCCATATCAGCGCCTATCTAAGGCACTAACACCCAAGCTTCTACGCACACAAGCATGTACACCAAACACTTAGAGTGTGCGATTCCAACATACATAACGTATGTTAGCAATTGCGTATTAGGGCTATTCTTTTGCCAAGCGGTTAATTTACCCGCGTATATCATAATCATACTGACAAATAATCATGACAATTACATTTCCAAATTTTACACATATGCGGTATTTCTAGAATACGCAATTTCAACATACTTGTCATTTACAAGGGAACATGTATTTTGACGATTCCTTTCGCCAAACTAGCATTTTATACATATATTGTATAATCATACATTAAATAAACATGTCATACATTTTCCCAAAAAAGGTACATATACGGTATTTCTAGAATATACAATTTCAACATACGTAGCATTTACACACGAGCATGTATTTCAGCAATTCCTTTCACCAAATTAGTATTTTATCTATATAACATATAATAATACATTAAATAAACATGCCAAACGTTTTTCCAAAAAAAATACGTATACGGTATTTCTACGTATACCTAGAGTATGTGAAATTCCAATTTCTACAACGTTAATCGAAACAGGAAACGGAAAGCACTTTGTACATGTGCATTTACAATGAGATCATGAATCTACCATTATCTGACATTGAAAGCGTTGAAAACTGTAACTTATACACTTAAAGTCCTCACCTTTGCCTTTGGAAACGAAACGAATCAGCAAGGGTAGTAGAACTTCCGTCTACGGGAGATTTCTAGCCTAAAGAGCGGAATCGGTTAGTCGGTACACATCCCACATCGATCCCACTTCAAATCAGACCTAGGGTTAGGGTTTCTTACCTTCAAATGGGATGGATACCGCCAGGAAAACGCCTAGAACAGGGTGGTGTAGTCCGTGTAATAGTCCAACGCAGTAGGAGGAAGATCGGCAACAAAACCCAAGCCTTTCTCTCTCTTTTCTCTCTCTCTCCCTCTAGGGTTTTCTCCAAAATTCGTATGGCTGTGAGAGGGGCTGTTCTAAGCCCCTTTTATAGCCAAAAACATTCCGAAATTAGACTTAGGTTCAAGGGGTACTGCTTATATAGGATATTCGTCGCTTTTCCAGCTCAAAAGGGAAGTTCTGGTGGCTCTCCTTGAACCAAACGTCAGACTTAAGCTCACCATCGATGGATCTACGTGGGATTATGTTTTTGACTCGATCAGATACCCAGATCGCACGTGGCGGACCACTTTCAGTTCGACGGTCAGTGGGCCACGATCAGAAATTCTAAGTACATGTAAATGTTCCTGAAATTTTTCTTAATCTGAGGGTGTAATTTGGTCTGATTCTGACGGTCAGGTTGCTTAATACTGACGCGTCAACGAATGATGCCAAATCACTATTCCAGATATTTATTTTGGCATGGGAATAGTGTTTTTCACACTCCCTCGCTCTGAATCGAAAAGAATGGCTATGGAACATCGGATGGAGCTGATTTTTGAGATGATTGTTAAGCCCAGTGGGGCGGTCCTAGTTCCTTAGCTTTGGGTTAATCGGACTCCCGATGTGCGATCTAGACCTAATACGAAGTTTCGTTTCATTCGAGAAGCAGACGGGAAATGAGTTTGGTTCTAAACTTTAGGGTAACCTAGCGTCAATGATTCTGTAATTTTTGGGTCTTGCAGATCGTATTTAAAGCGATCCTAACGGATTTCACGACAAATCGAGTTTAGTACTTAGTTAACTTTGTTAAATTTCTAAAGAATTTAATCCTACGTGATTTCTGGGCGAGGTGGTACTCGACCCAATGTACGGAAATTTTCAGGTCGTTACAGAGGAGTTGGCATCTCTGTCCAACACGGTTTCAGGGATTTGGGCAGTTAGTGGTGATTTTAATGTCGTAGTAGGGGCCGTTGAGAGGAGTCGTATGCAGCTAGATGCGGCAGCTTCCTCCGAATTCTCTGAGGCGATCAATAATACGGGGCTGATTGATGCAGGATTCTCAGGAAATTAGTTCACGTGGACCAATAACTAAGCAGGTTCGTCTAGGGTGTGGGCGAGATTGGACAAGGTGCTCATCAATACTACTTGGTCCTCCTTCTTCCCTATGTTTTAGGTCAAGCATCTTCCTAGGATCAACTCGGACTACGCTCCTCTCCTTTTGGACTGACCTCCTGCAGTTGCCAGTGGCCTGAAGCCGTTCAGATTCCAGCGGATGTGGATCCAGCATGATTCTTTTCAGCAGGTGATTGCTTCAGTGTGGAAGAAGGCTGCATCCTCCCACCCGGTCTACAATGTTCTAGCAAAGCTTAAGGCAGTCAAACAGGATTTAAAAGAGTGGAATAAGAACGTGTTTGGAAACATTTTCGAGCGGGCAAGGCAGGCAGAGACTAAACTGGCTGATCTGGAGCTCAGATGTTAAGGTTTGGCAGTGGATTTGGGGCCGTCTCTGGAGAGGCAAAATGAGGTAATCTTAGCGTCAGATAAGCTCAGACGGTTAGAACAAATGCAGGAGACTTTTTGGAAACAAAAGTACAGAGTAAATTGGTCGATTGATGGGGATAGAAATACTCGCTTTTTTCATGCCTTAGCCACTGAAAATTATTGCAAAGGTACTATTCGCTCGATCCAGCTGGAATCGGGGCTGGTTATTGAAGATGCGACTGCCATTCAGCAGGTAGCGGTGGAGTTCTTCAGCCACCAATTCTCAGCTACATCCGTTTCGGCTGATTCTGGGATTTTGGATTCCATTCCTTCTTTAGTTCTGCAGCGGGATAATAGCATGCTAATGGAGCAGTCATCGATGCTTGAAGTGAAGAAAACAGTTTTTGATATGCCGGTTGACGGGGCTGCGGGGCCTGATGGTTTTTTAGCGGCATTTTTTCTTCTTGCTGGGATGTGGTGGCACAGGATATACATAAAGCAGCAGTGTTTTTCTTCCAAGGAGGTAACCTGCCCAGAGCTGTGTCTACATTGCTGATTTGTCTAATTCCAAAGGCACAATCCCCTAAGAAATTTACTGATTTTAGCCCCATTAGTCTCTACAATTGCCTATACAAGATATTTGCTAAAATCATGGCTTATAGGCTGAATCAAGTCCTTCCTTTGCTAATTTCAAGTGAGCAAGGTGCCTTTGTCCCGGATCGTTACATCACAGAGAATATAGCCCTCAGTTAAGAATTATTTCATGATATCTCCAGGAAAGTTCAAGGGGGGAATTTGGTGGTGAAGCTAGATATGGAAAAGGCCCATGATATGGTGAATTGGGGTTTCATGGAGCGAGTCCTCCGTCGCTTTGGGTTCAGCCATGCTTGGGTAGATTTGGTTGAAAGATGCTGGGGGAATAATTGGTTCTCTGTTTTGATCAACGGGGAAGCTTGGGGATTCTTCAAATCATCTAGAGGGTTGCGGAGACCCCCTCTCTCCTACTCTCTTCATTCTCTCGGTCGAGGTTCTTAGCAGGGGCTTCAAAGAGTTGTTGACCAGGGCAGGTGCACGCCTTTTAAGAGCCACAGGGGATGTCCCACAATCTCCCACTCTTGCATACTGATGATACGATGCTCTTCCTTAATGGCAGTCTGGCTACCCTCCGAGCAACGAAGAACTTTCTGGATGCTTATCAGGCGGTGTCAGGTCAACGCATCAATCTCCACAAAAGATCGTTTGTCTATTCAAGCAAAATTCAACCATCTAGGATTAGAGCAATTGAAAGTGCCATTGGTATCTCAAAGGCCTCTTCCCCTTTTACGTATCTAGGGGTTCCTATTGCGGCTGGTAGGCTGAAATCTAGCACTTTCTGTCCTCTGATGGAGAGAATCAAAGGCAAGATTAGAGGGTGGCAAGCTATGATTCTTTCTCAGGTGGGTAGAGTGGCGCTAATAAAGCATGTGCTGACTAGTATTCCTATACATGCTCTGGCTGCTACCCATGTCCCCGTTCAGGTTCTAAGAGCTTTGGAAGCAATGTTCGCTAATTTGTTTTGGGGTTGGTCACAAGGCAAGAGGAAAATGCATTGGATCAGTTGGAAGAGGCTTGCGGTTCCGATGGCCGAGGGTGGTTTAGGCTTCAGGAGATTGGAGGAAGTAATGAGGGCCTTTCGCATGAAGATGGCGTGGGCCATTCGATTCTCCAACCAGAAATCCCTTTGGTCTTCATTTATGATGGCCAAATATGATCAAAATAGTGGGCTGATGGGGCCTGATTATCCTCCCAATTTCGTATCCCCGTTATGGAAAAGGATCCACGCCCAGGCCCATAAGATGGTACCAATGGTACAAAAGAAGTTAGGGGAGGGCAAATGTAATATTTGGAAGGAGAATTGGACGAGGCTAGGCCCCCTTCTCGGCTTGGCAGAGGATCCCATACCCGTGGAGCTGCTAAACATGGAAGTCAGACAGTTTATTTTGCTGAACGATCCTTTTCCTTCGTCGGTGGTGCTCAGGTACTTACCACAAGAGGTGCTGGATTTTATTTTTCACGCAGGTTTTTGTACAAAAACAGGCCCCGACTCTTTCTTATGGGCGCTCTCCTCTTCTGGTAATTTCACAGTTCGTTCAGTTAGAGACGTCTGTAGGACGCCTGGCTCGCCTGTTCCCTGGTGTAAAAGGCTGCGCAACGCTAAGATTCCTCCCAGGATCTCCTTACTATCCTGGAAGGCGTTTAAAAATGCAGTGCCTGTTGATGCGGCAGTCCAATCTCGTGGGATCCAGATGGCGTTGGTGTGTGTATGTTGCAGTAATAGGGCATCTAGATCGGTGGAAACTGTGACGTATCTGTTTGTGGAGAGCTCTCTTACGCAGGCTGTGTGGGGTTATGTCGGACGTGTTTTCGATGTGAATGTAATGCATGTCGCTTCTGTTATAGCGAGATTCTCTCAATGGTGAAGCGCCCTGTCGTGCAGGAAGACTGAGGTGTTGAAACTCGCACCAGCTTGCATCAACTGGGAGATATGGAAAGCCCGTAATGCAGCCACGTTCGACGGTAGTCAGATTCACATTCCTACGGTGATCAGTAAGGTGTTTAGGTGGCTGAGATTGTTCAGTGCAAGCACCAACATGAGTATTTCCCATCCCCCACATGTCACGAATGCTTCTTCCAATCATCCTACTGCGGCTGTGAAAGCAGTTCACCAGACGGTTATTGTTCATTGGACCAAACCTGCTACCAAGTGGGTGAAGATCAACATTGATGGTTCCTCACGTGGTAATCCGGGTCTTTCTGGTGGCAAGGGGATCTGCAGGAACGAGAGAGGGGATTTTCTGTTTACTTTCTCCAGTGGTTATGGCAACGACACTAGCACAGGGGCGAAAATCAGAGCCGTGTATGATGGGCTTTCTCTCTGCCTAGTCAAGGGCATGGATATGGTGGTGGTTGAATCTGACTCTCAACTGGTGGTTGACATCCTTAATGGAAAAGCTTGCCCAGGGTGGAAGTGGGACTACTGGCTCCGTCGGATCGCAAACCTCCATAACCAGGGTCAGGTAAAGTTTGGGCACACCTTCAGGGAGGTGAATTCCCCTAATGACGCTCTTACTCGGCTAGGAAGCGAATCTCAGATTAGTCGAAGGTTCGATTCGCTAGGTGAGCTTCCAACCCATATACGTGGGCTGATTTTTCCTGGATAAAACTGGGCTTGGGTCGATCAGAGGCACTATGTGAAGCCTCCTTTTTGTAGGTAGTTTCTTTTCATGTCCTTCTCACGATAGGCCTGCCCAGCCTTTTTCTGGGCAGGCCCAAATGTAAGTTTGTTAAGCTATACATGAAATGAAATCTAGGCGATGAGCCTTTAAAAAAAAAAAAAAAAAAAGTTCCTTGCAAAGTTGAGTATCAACGAAGCTGACCGGCATCAGTCCTTTCTGTAAGCTCGGAACCAACTTGGATAGATCCAATCATCGACTACCTCAAAGAAGGCAGGTTACCCGAAGACCGAATAGAGGCATGCAGGTTGCGAACTAAAGCCACACGATACACCATACTCAACAACATCCTTTACAAGAAAGGTTTCGATCTCCCCTACCTCAGATGCCTCTAACCAGAAGAAGCATAATATGTCCTAAGGGAGACCCGTGAGGGGATTTGTGGAAACCACTCAGGAGGTCAAGCTTTGGCTCACAAAGTGATTTGACAAGGTTATTACTGGCCGACCATCCAAACTGATACTCGGCAATTTGTTCAGAAATATGACAAGTGTCAGCGCTTCGCGAACATACCTCGGTAGCCACCTGAGGAGCTCACTCCTATGACCAGGCCATGGCCATTTGCTTAGTGGGGGATCAACATCATTGGTCCCCTCCCGACTAGTAAAGGTCAGACCAAGTTTGCCATTGTAACTATTGACTACTTCATAAATTGGGCTGAGGCTGAACCATTAGCGAACATAACTGAATAGAAGATCACCAATTTCATCTATAAGAACATCATATGCAAATTCGGAATTCCTCGAACCATTGTCTCCAATAACAGGAAGCAATTCGATAACAAGCAATTCCAAGGGATGTGCGATAACCTCAGAATTCGCAACGTCTACTCTTCACCTTGACATCCACAGGCAAACGGACAAGTTAAAGCGATCAACAAGATCATCAAGCACCATCTCCAAACTAAACTGAAGAATACTAAGGGAGCTTGGGCTGAGGAACTCCCTAAAGTCATTTGGGCATACCGAGCTATCGCCCGGACGGCTACCAGGGAAACCCCCTTTTTCTTAGCATATGGAGCAGAAGCGGTCATTCCCGTAGAAATCAAACTACCCACATAGCTCGGACAGAGTCTTTCGATGAACAAGTCAATACCAAGCTGATGGCATTGAGTCTCGACCTTCTCGAAGAACGAAGGGAACAAGCTCGGATCCGGACCGCGCGCTGTTCGCCAACAACAAGTGATGCGTTTCTACAATGCTCGGGTGAAGGTTAGAAGATTCTGAACTAGTGATTTAGTCCTCTGAAAGACCTTTTAAAATACCAACGAACCAGGATCGGGAACCTTGGGCTTGAACTGGGAAGGACCTTATGAAGTAACAAGTATGAGCCGACCTAGCTCATTCTAACTGGAAGATCTGGACGGTTAACTTTTACCACATCCATGGAATGCCAAACATCTCAAAATCTATTATCCTTAATAGATCAGCGTAAAGCTCATTGTATATTTATCAACTTCAGATTAAGTACTAATAAGAGCATTGTCACAACTTGTTTCCCGTTCGGTCTGATATCCCCGTCGAGTCTGACCAAGGCCCAACCTCTATCCGACCTATCCAATTCGACCTCTGTCCAACCTATCTGGTCCGACCAAGGTCTGACCTTTGTCTAACCTACAAGATCCAACTAGGATTTGTCCTACCTAACTCAAAACCAATCCATCCATACAAGATTGAATGCGATCTACTTGACTTGGGAAAAATTTTGCAACAAGGAAGATCTTTCCAAAAAGACAAGATTTCATTAATAAAGCCCCAAAGGGCATGTTTACATCAATCAAAAGTTTACATCGGTCCAGCCCCAGAGGGCACATCTACATCAGTCTAGATCTACTAGAAAAGGGAAAGGTAGTATTGTTCACAACCCTAAGTGTAGGGTCACGATGTAGTAATAATCTTGGTAAGACCGAGGTCGAATCCACAGGGACTGAACCTTGTACATATTCTGAAAGTAACTAGAACTAGAACTATAATAAGATGAAATCTAAATCAGAAGGATTTAAGAAGATAATGGTAAATGAATAAACTAAAACTTGTAAAATTTAAATGTGGGAAACTAGGGTGCCAAGGATCCACTTGTAGAGATCAGGGAGATCTATGCTTGATTCATGAACACAACTGGATTTAGAGTCTCATCTTCATCCAGTTCGAAGATATATCATTAAAAATCAAATTTGAACTTCCTTTAATCTAGTTCTCAAGAGATGAGAAGGATGTAAATTAGAATTGATTCCATTACCAAACCATTCCCATGAGATAAAGCAAACAACAGAATTTAACCAATCTACAACCAATTTGAGAGATGTATGAATGTTAGGAAGGGTTCCATCATCCAACCATGCCCAGGAGAGGATGGTGAACAATAGGGATTCCTAAATTCATAATCAAAATAATGTAAAGGGAATACTCAAAGCCATTGCAGATCTATTGTAATTTAAGTCACAACTAACCATTAAACCTAAAGCATTCCTTAATATCAAACTATAATCAAAGAGAGTTCAGTGTAACATAAATCAAAGCAATAGAAGGCCACCCATCATGATACAAGCTTCAACTCTTAGCCCTAGCTAAGAGGTTTAGCCAGATATGATCATGCTAAAACCAAGAAAACATGAAAGGAAAAGAGGAAAAATAAAGATGAAGGAAGGAGAAACTCATTAAAGGCCAGCTGCTCCACGATCTCTCTCTCTCTCTCTCTCTCTCTCTCTCTCTCTCTCTCTCTTGTGCTCCCACGCTCCAAGATACCTCCACGGCTTCCTGGATCTAAGGATGCTTTCCCACGCCCTTCTCTCTCTCTCTCTCTTTAATAGTTCCCAGGAGTGGTTTAGAGGGCTGGAAGTTGGTGAAATCTATTTACACAACTAGCAGTCGCAAAAACACAAACATGTTGCGTTTGGACCGAGTTCTCTGCCAATCAACGTCCAAGAAATCAATTTGGACTCCATGGTTGGGGTAAAGACCCCCCTCTGAAGGTTCTGAATGGTTTGGATCACTCATCCAACCACAAACAGTGGCCCATAACTCCCCTCAACGTCCGAAAAAATCGGACGTGCGTATAGTGCGAATGGACTTGCGTTGACATGTTCAATGGGCCCCATAGTGATGTTTTTGATGAAATCCACTTCGTTCATTGGATTCCTTGTAAAATTTCAGTCTAAAAGGAGTGGTTTTGGTCGAGTTTTAGTGTAGTTCAGTGTATAAAATAAACTCACCGTTCATCCTACATTTTTCGGCAATCCACGTGTGTATGTGTGCATGGGGCCAAAAGGCCACCATGGCAAGGGTTGTGCCCTCGTGCCCCCCCCCCCTTCTTGATGTAATGAACGGACTATATCGTCCATATGGGAGATGGGTGAGGCCCACTAAACAAATCTATTATGTTTCTATGCAGAGAGAGACAGAAGGAGACGAGTCAGCATACGCTGACCCACTCTCAGCTTTTGGTGCACGGCTAGTGCACTTGTACACTGTGCACAGACCACTCAAGGTGTGGTCCACTTTGATGTTTATGAGAAATCCGTTCCGTTCATCCGTTCTGTCACCCCATTTAAGGAGTTAAGACCAAAATTGAAGTATATCTAGATATCAGGTGGGCCCCGAATCAGAGTATTATGGGATGATATGTCCGTTGGGTCACTTTCATTAGGATCCAATGGCTGAAATTCGACATGTACGGTTTATTTAGGATCCTCAGGCCAGATATAAAGTTTCGAACCAAACGGATGGTAGAAACCCTGTGATCTTGCATTCAGGACGACTTCCAGGCCTCTTTATCATCGATCTCTTGATTTTCTCAGATCTCTGGCGTCTAAATTCTTCGATCTCGATCCCCTGGGGTCGGTCCCTTTCCTTGGTGATTCTTGATTGTTAAGTCCTTGCCTTTAGCATCTTTTTCAGTCCACGCTCGTAAATTCACCTTACAACACAAACATGATTAAAATAGAGTGTTAAATGGTATCATGTTCATAAAATCAGGTAATAACTGGGGTCTAATATGAAATATTTGACCCTCAACAATTGCATGGCTAAGGAAAGGTATTGCACAGCCATGGAAAAAAGATAAGTCATCTTTAAGCCTCGGGAGGCTGCTCGAGAGCCGCTTCAGGGACCGCCTCATCACCAGACACATCAGAGCCCAACTCAAAATCATTGAAGTCGGAGAGATCTAACTCTAGGAAGGACTCCTTCATGGCCTCGACGCACTTCGCATACCCCTAACGATAGAGGGCATTTATGTCCTCTATATACGCCTGGGAAGACTCAAATTCCTTGACGGCTCCTTCCAAGATTGAGCAATGACAGCTCGAGTCCCTACCTTGAGTTCCTCAAGCTTTGCATCAATCTCCTTGAGCTTCGCTCCGCAGTCCTTAAGCCTCCCCTTGTCTTCCTCCAGCTTCGCCTTTAACTCATTCCTCTGTGCAGAAGCCTCTTTAAGAAGCTTCCTCGTAGCCTCTAGCTTGGCCTCTGCAGTCAAGGCCCGAGCTTCTGATTGGGCGAGCTTTTGGCTGGTCTCACCTACCTATTCTTGTAACTGAGTAAACTCAGCGTGCGCCTTCAGCATGCGTGGGGCAATCTACAAGACGGAAAAGTTAGGTGAAGGCGAGCAACCAAAAACCAAGATCAACCTAAATCTATAAAATATCCTAACCCCAAGGAGACTCGTCATCATGTGTGTGAGAGCCAACTCCGTTGGGGAGTCAAAAAAGATTCTAAACTTCCCCTCGGGCATGTGACGGTCTGCCTAAGGAAGGATCTCCTCGACAGTTCGGTGGAGACCCTTACCGCGCCCCTACTTAGCTCTGGAAGCATGAGCAATCTCTTCTACCTCTAAAGATCGAACTTCCGCAGAAAGTTCGAAGCTCCCTGTGCCTCGGTAGAGGCGTCTCCTTCTCGAACGGCCATCCCGACCGCTCCAGCAGCATCAAAGAAGGGCTCCACCTCCATTCCCTCTCCTTCTGCCTTCACCACGATAGGGCGAGAGGGGCCGACCTTCCCCTTGCTCTTGGAGGAGGTCTTTTGCCTCTTCCTCTTCGGTGCCGCCAACTCCTCCCAAGAGGGCGCCTGAAGTTTAGAAGCGGGTCACAGCAAAGGACGAGCTTTAGGCATCTCTGCATCGACACCAAAAAAAAACTATGTTAGAGGAAGTCACAAATTTTTCCAAAGTCCTAAAGCTCGGCCAGAAGTCTTACCAAAGGTCTTACCAGTAAGCGCGAGATCCAAGCTCGACTTAAGAAGTAACTCAGGTTAGAGCATCACTCTCCAAGAACTTTTCTCCTCTCCTAGCACCCTTGCTCCCCTGATTCGAGCAAGTGATCTGCTATCAAGCAAAGGAGCGTGCTTGGGGATAACTGTGACAAAGGACATATCCAGTAAGTTAAGTAGATTTGAAGACCGATCAAATACGGATGAGCTAAAGAATAACTACATCCGAAGTATACTAACCTGGCTCAGAGAACACTGAGGGGACCCAGTGGTGATCCGTTGCCATAGGTAGGTCGGCTACCTCCCAACACCCAGAAGCCCAAAATCACTTGTCCCTCTAGTTCTTGTTAGACGACGGAGGATAGGTAATAAGGCTCCCCCCAATCCCCCGCCAAGCGAAAAGATAGTACCAACTGGGCTGTGAGTTGTTCGGCTTCACTCGGTACAAATGGAGGAACTCCTCAACAATCAATTCGGGCTGTTCTAGCTTAAACCACAGGACCGCGCAACCAATCAAAGTCCTCCATCCGTTGGGAATCATTTGTCTTGGGGTTAAATTTAAGTGAGCGAGTGAGCACCGCACCAGACCTTGCAGCAGAAGCCTCATGCCATATTACAGAGTGACCTGGAAGATCGCGACAGCTCCTTCTAGAGGTCGGTCCGGGAGCTCGTCTGGTGAGGGAAGCTGAAGGATTACAGACTCTGGGATATGATATCCGAGTCTGATCTGAGCTAGCTCCTCCTCTATGAGAGTTGAGGGCACGGGACCAACTGAACCTTCCTCACCAGCGGACCCGTCTGATTCTTCCTCACCAGAAGGGTCTCGTTCTACGTCTACCGGCCTCTCTGCCAGGGACCTTTCTATTGCCCGAGATGCCAGGAAATTGACATCTGCCATCATCACCAATGGCAACGGTGGGTTTAACATCACCCTGAAGCTACTGGTCCCATTGTCGCCGCCGGAGGCCCCCTCCCATGAACTAAAAGAGTCCAACATGCGGCTCTTTATCGATGTTGAGAGTCGCTAATTAAAAGGGAAAAAGAAAGGAGGGGGCAAATGGAGTTTAGAGCTCACCGGAGAAGACGACCTTCACTCCGACGCCAGTGGCTACAGTCACCGGAAATCCCCCATTCAACGACTAAGGGAGATGGCAAATTGGGGAAGACAAAAATGCAGGCAAAGACAACTCAAGGTTAGGGCTTCCCTTATATAGGGAAGCCATGTGGCGTCGCTTGAGTACGACCATCAATGCTGGGCCGTACGACGTCTTTTCGACTACCCCCTACCGACATGTGGCGCGACCACATGCACTGCTCGACCCTAATATCGAGTATTGAACCACGTGTCGTGCCCTCATTGGTTTGTCACTGAAACGGCGTCCTGACGCCCCACATGACCTCGAACCACGAAACGATATGCCATGTTTAAGTACTGACACGCCTCGAGCACCGTGTTAGCCACCATACCTGGCATTTATGACTACATAACCTGACCTAAATCTGACCTAAAATGCGTCGGGTTTACTTTCCTAGCTGCTTAAGATCGACTTGAAAAGTAAAGGGGGCTTACTGTTGGGTGGAAAAATAGTTAAGTCGGTTAGGTCGACTTATGGAATTGGCCAACTCTACTAAACAGCATGGACCCTTTGAGATTCAAGCCCCAAGGGGCATCTACTTCCAAATACAGGCCGATCTCTAAGGAGGTCAATGCAACTGCAAGGACACTGAAAGAGAATGCAACTGTAAGTCCACTCAAATGGCCAATTACCAACCTAACCCATAGGTCAGCTGTAGCTTGACTATAGATTGGCCATAGGTCGGCCATAAGTCGACCAATAGCTCAAATATGGCTCGACCGTAGCTCGACCAGAGCTCGATAATAGCTTGGGACAGCCTTTAAACAAGGCAAACGCTGATTTAGCGGGAAGTTCAGCATGGCTTATACAATCTACCCTCAGATCAATAGCCTGAAGATCTCTCCCAAGATCTTCGGAGGATCAAATCAGATCCCAAGAAACTTGGACGACGATAATCTCAATGAAATCTCGAGCGAATCTCTTAATGGATTCGTACCAAACGTATCGGGAAAGACTCCTCATGCCATTGTCTTCCTCCCCTATAAATAAAGGTACCCTCAACCAATGTAAGGTATGTACACTCATTCTAACACTCAATTGGTGACTCTTTTCCTTAAAGATCATCTCCCTAAAAGACCCAAGGTCCTGACTTAGGCATCGGAGGGTCCCCTGTACTAGTCAGGGTCTCTTTTGTCTGCTCTTTTCACGTCTGCAGGTTTCGAAGGGTCAACCAGGGAAGGTCTACCGGAAAACTACATTAACATGTTTCATGAAATAAATATGCACCTTTCTAGAGAAATCGTCAATGAACGTAACAAAGAATGGTGACCCTCTTCTAAAAAAGACTGGCTATAGCCCCTAGATATCTGAATGCACATAATCAAGCTAGCATTTACTAACATGAATTCCCATTTTTAAATAATAATTTTGATTGTTTCTTATATATGCAATGCTCACATATATCGAAATCAAAATTTTTTTAATGAGAAATTAACTGACAATCAAGAAGTACCTTCATACCGCGCTCACTCATGTGGCCTAGGCGCACCTGCCACAAACATATTGACGTGGAGTCCACTATAGTCATTGCAGCTCCACCTAGCATAGTATTCCTACTCAACCTGTAAATATTTTTGTTCCTTTGTATATTTATAATAATGAGTTCCCCTTTTGAAACGTTTAGAACACCTTCATAACTGGCAAACTTTCACCTGAGTGCATCAAGAGCTCCCAGAGATATCATATTCTTTTTCAAATCCAAAATGTACCTCACATCGGTCAGAGCACACTCCACCCCCATCAAACATGTTGATGCAAACTAAACTAATTCCTATCATCTTTCAGGCATGGTCACTGTCCATAACAACCAAGCCACCATCATACTCACTATATGTGGTGAACCAACTCTAATGAGGATACATATGGTACGACGCCCCCGTATCCAAAATCCACTCTTGATATAAGTAACTGATCTTGGATACTAATAACATGTCACAATTCCTCGTCCTTTCACCAAATTCCACTGAATTGGCTTCCTTTGGCGAATCATCTGATTTCTCCTCCATATGGGTTTTGGGATTTTGACTGTCCTTCTCAACATGCCCCATCCTTCCACGATTCCAACACTTCAACTTCCTTTTATCCTTCGACATGAAACTCAATCGTGCTTCCTCTTCTCTCGTTCAAACAATCTTCCCCGAGCAAATAATGCATTCATAAAAGTACATTCGCCTCCACTCTTCCTTCTCAACTACTTCGATTGAAGGGTTGAGATAATGGTATCGACGTCTAAGGTATCCCTACTGCAGCATAAAATATCCACCAGATACTTGTAGGACTTCAGGAGAGACGTTAACAAGATTAGGGCTTTATTTTCTTTATTAATCTTCACCTCCACGCCTGTCAGTTTACAAACCAGTTTGTTGAAGACATTAATGTTCTCAGAGAGATCCAACCCTTCCACTGTCCTCAGAGTATAGAACTATCTCTTCAGATACACACGATTAGAGAGTAATTTCATCATATAGATACTCTCCAACTTCGTCCACAATCATGCAGTAGTCGTCTCATCAATGACATTGTATAGGACTTCATCGGTCAAGTACAATTGGATTGCGTTAATCACCCCTGATCAAGTTCATCCTAATCATCTTCCTTTATCGATTCTGAACATTTTGCTTTCCCAAGGAGTGCATGCTACAGCCCTTGCTAAATTAAGAGGGTCTTCATCTTCAACCTCCATAGTTCAAAATTATTTTTACCCGTGAACTTCTCTGTCTCGAACTTCAAATTCGATACTCCCAATGCCATGTTTTCATATTCAATCTGATAACCCAACCTATTCTCTTGTAACACTTATTGGGCGATGAATCCCCTTAATGGGCATGAAAGCAACCTCAAAACAAATCAAATACACTATAGAGAACGAAAAAGAACAAGCAAACACAGAGAACATAGAAATTTTTACGTGAAAATCCCTTGTGGGAAAAACCAAGACACAAAGTGACAATCAATCGACTATGAACGATGAATTACAATTGATGAAACAACTTACAGAATAGAAAACCCTACCTTTTCCCTATGCAAAATCCTAAAAACTGTGTAGACTCTCCTCGTTCTACCCTAATCGAGTTTAGAGACGTTCTTATATACTCCCATAAAATATTAGAAACAAAACCCACACTTTCTAAAAAATACTTGTGCATTCCATCGGTGGCACCTTTAGTCAACCGAGATATCAATGGAGCATGTTGGTCAACCAAAACAAACCTCAATCATTCAGAAACATCACAACATGCTTTGATCGACCCAACTGAACCTTCGGTCGACCTAACTGCATTGCACCAAATTAAAGGCACTCAATCAATAGACTAAACTATCTTACCTCAAGTAAGTAAATGGGTGACCTCGCTTTCACTAATTGAGCGCCACATGGGTGGAACATTCATGAGATCCACCTATCCACTAGGTAAGCTGCCTCATCTTCACTTGGAACCCAAAAACATAAAGATCCAAAAACTCAAGGAGGCCAACCATAGGAAATAGAAGTGGTGGAAACACCCACCATAATCAGTTGTGTAGGGCTCACAATGATGTTTATATATCATCCAATTCATTCATATGATATGATTCATTGAGATGAAAGAATTTTCCAAAAATCACACTATTCCATAGGCCTGTCAACAGGCGAGGCCTACTCAAAATTTTGAGTTTGTTCCGCCCAAGTCCGGTCCATTGACAGCCTCACCATTCTAAAACACATGTGGGTTGTACCACATGAATTCAAAAGTTTTAGGTATATATTTATATGGTTCCTATAGAGTTTCCCACCTGAGTGTTGAATAAGCCTGGTTTCTGGCACACATGATGTGTGTATGTACTTGATGGATGGGGTGTATCATGCACATAAAGTTGTTTCTTTTACATTAGAGAAAGTGACACCCTCCTTATAATTATAGAGTTACACACAACGTATCTTCTGTCCCATTTTATTGGACTAATTAAAAAATTCAATTCGAGCACATCCAATCATGCACATAAAGTTGTTTCTTTTACATTAGAGAAAGTGACACCCTCCTTATAATTATAGAGTTACACACAATGTATCTTCTGTCCCATTTTATTGGACTAATTATAAAATTCAATTCGAGCACATCCAATCGTTTGGGGAGTACGGAGCAAGGATGCACGCTCATTCTGTGTTAGGGAAACCTCCCAGCTAAGGTTAGAGGCTTGTTATTCCTAGACAAGGTGGGGCTCGGCTCCATTAGGGTAGATTCGAGATTCTAGAGGGGAGGAGCCTAAGTTTCTGCTCTTTCTTCTTTCTAGTTCTTTCTATATAGAGCTTTGTTTTCTTCCTGATCTCACGATAGGCGTCCCTCAGATCCTTTTTCTCCAGGGGGACCCCCGAATGTAGTTGGTCGTTTCATATATGAAAGCTCTTTATAAAAAAAATAAAAAAAATCGTACCCTTTTAGCTTTACTTTGCTATAAAATATTAAAGCTTTTCTTTAGAACACGTGGATCACCTAAATGTTTTGTACACTCTTTACAGTTTGCTTCTTTTTATATATAAAAAGGGTCATTTGGACTTTACTAGCACTGTGGTATGGTCAAATTCCCAAAAAGGAAGGGATGTTTCAAATATATTCTTAGACTAGTCATCTAACACGTCTTGAAATAATTTTTGAACTAAATTTCCCTTGTCATTTGATCAACATTTGTATGGATTTTGAGTGAAGAAGAAGTTACGTAGTATTCAATCCCGAGAAAGTGACATCGACGGAATTGGTTATTGGGCCTACTGGAACCTAGATACAATTCGTTCATTTTCTTTATAGCCCTCTATTTATATGTGAAGATCCTAACTTCTTACTGACATGATCTATGCGTGGCGCATAAAACCTGATAACTTATAACAGTATCTATTCGATACAAACTATTTTCTTGTGATGTGGCCAATGTGATTAGCGGATGTTAATCATTCTTCTAACTATGGCCTTCCATGAAATTTTGAGGTTAATGGATGGAATAGATTCCACACATATACGATGGTGGACCCCACAAATGGTGTACGAACGCCCTTAGAAAGGGTTAAGTGTTGCCTTTTTACACTTTATACAGAGGTCGTCCTTCTTTCTTGGAAAAGTGAAATTCATGGAATCTACTATCACATTCCCTACGTCGTTTCTCTTCGATATTTCTCTCATCCAAAATTTTTTCTTTTTTAAAGTCCTTTGTTTCTCTTCACCATTTCTCTCCTCTGCCATCTATCTAGCATTCTTCGACGTTCATCCAAAAAACTTCTTTTTGTTGAAGCTTCATCCATCACTCCCACCACTATGATCGTGTAGTTCTCCGGTGTCCCTTCTATCGTAGTAAACAATAGTGTTAGTCATTTATGAAGGTAAATAAAACCTTAGATCATTGTCAATGTTATTTTTTAAGGGACCAAGTTGTGATATGTTTTGGCATTATTTTAAGGAAGGTCGAAGTGGAGAAGAGGTAATAGTGTAGAATGTCATTCAATAAGGGTCGTTGTTATCATATTCAATAAGAGTCGGGGTTATCATCCACTAAGGGTTGAGTTTGACAGTAAAAAATTGAAGGGTTGAGCTTAATAGTAAAAAATTGAATGATCGAGATTGGGCGGCGTGAATTCAATGTACTTATCAACACAACTGTTCTTCTGTGGAGATGCAACTATCAGATTCTCCACACAAATCAGAAGTGCCAGCTTCAATGCATCCTCATGTTGCTTTTTCCCACAAAGCGAGAGATAAACTTCTTTCAAATCGTCATTTGTCACAATTCCTTCTTTCAAGTAAGTCTCCCTAATTCATTTTCTTTTATTTTCCCTTGTTGTTTGACCCATTCCAGACTCACTTGATCTAAAAGGTCCAAACCTAAGACCCGTAATGAGGGCAAAGTCTAGCTCAGTCAAATTCATGATGATACCTCGAAAGTCAGGTGACCAATATGTCTCTGCATTAGACAGTGGATTACTTTACCATAGGTCATCTACCCAGCTACCGTAAAATCCAATAAATGTCCAAAACAACTCTTCCTAAACATCTCTTTTCTAGTAGAATTGTTGTCAAAATCATCTAACATGTATTCCTTCAAAAACTGAATGGAACACTTTGGAGAGACTGTTGCCTTCTTGTAGTCCAAGTAAGTGATCTTCTTAGTTTTTTTCGGCCTACATTCCAATAAGGGTCGAGGTTGTCATCCACTGAGGGTCGAGGTTAACAATGGGATAGTAAAGGTCAAGATTATCATCCACTAAAGGCTGAGGTTGTCATCCACTTGGTTAAGGGTCAAGGTTGTCCTCCAATAAAGGTTGAGATTGTCATCCACTAAGGGTCGAGTTGACAATGGACATTAAGGGTCGTGGTTATTATCCAATAAGGGTCGAGATTGACAATCTTCCATTTAGGTCGAGGTTTTCACACTGATAATCGACCATTAGTGGATGTCAACCCCGACCATTATTGTAAGACAACCTCGATCGTTGTTGTATACCAACCTCGACCGTGTCAAATATTGGTAACCTCAATTGCTATTGTATGCCAACCTCGACCATGCCAAATATTGACAACTTCGACTGTGCTAAATATTGACAACCTCGACTGTTATTGTATGCCAACCTCGACCTTGTCAAACCTTAACAATCTTGATATAAAGAAAATGTTGACGACCTCGAACGTTATTATATGTCAACCTCGATCACGCCAACTATTGATAACCTCGATCTGGAGTGATACAGGTTGTTATCATTCCTAAAGCACATGATCACAACCTACAATAGTTAAAAATTCAAATATTGTCCACATACCTTCGTTTTCCATTTCTACAGTTTTCGGTTGTGAAACAAGGCATTTTACGAAAAGTACAAGAAGTCGGAGACGGAAAGATGATGATAGATGGTGAAATAACAAAGCTGGAAGGGGTGGAGTTGGGTCCCAGAGAAGAAACTTCAAAAGGTAGAGGTAGGGTTGAGGTCGAGATTCGAAATGGGACCCTACAGTCATTTTTAGCATTATAAATTCCTTTCTGTACATCTTTAGGTCCCATCTTCAACTTTCGGTCAAATCCACTCCGTCTGTTCTCTCCAAAATTTTAAATAAGGTAAATGTCTAGAGAATTAACAAAATCTTCAGATCTGGTGGCCCACAACACAACAAGACAGTAGGTATTGTTTCAGTAAACCGTTGATCTTTTTTTCTCACTATGGGTCAATGATGGCTTGAAACAGCGTAAAGTTCACACATGTTTATGAAAATCATAATCCACGGATATTATCAACGGATTAGATCTACCTTTTGATGGGCCTCGTAAACAAACGGATTGGATCGACCTTTTTTATGGGCATTGGGAATCGTAATGGTTGAAGCTTCTCACTCACGTAAATTTTTGATGTACCTACATGCGATTAACCACGAACGGTACAAAATCAGCTCTGTGGGGCCCACAGTGATGTTTATATGTCATCTAACATATTCATAATATCACAAATACATGGATGAAGGGAAAGCACAGATATCATATTTATTGAAAAGGTTTATTGTCCACATGGTATTTTTCAATGGCAACTCAAACTATTTATTATGGTGTGGTCCACTTTATTTATAAGTAAGCTTCATTTATTGGGATATATATTACGATAAGCTGGTACAATTGATGGATGGTATAGATTAAAAACTTAAATCACAATGAGCCCATAGCTAGGTACATTACCATCTAGCGTATGACTTAGAGCCGCTATCCTTTCTTCATTCATCATTATCTTTCATGGTGTGCAAGGGAAAATACGTTTTCAAGACTTATCCAATGACTAGTATAAGAAACATCCATTTCTTTTTGGAAATTACCATACCACAGTACTAGTAACGTTAAAATCCCCATTAAATTTTTATATATAAAATAAATTAATTAATTTAAAAAAAAAAAAGCCTAAACTGTTCAAGTTTTATCTAGGCATGCATGTCCTGGCACTGTGAGTTGACCATCCTGGATTTTGTGCCGAGCATTTACATCATGGGACCCTCCTGATGGACAGGCTGTATATGGCACATGTGATGGCATGCATATGGGCTACCTTAGACATGCATGTAGGAATATTATAAGCAAACCTGTACAAAAAATATATATATAAATAAATAAAGAAAGAAAAAAAATCTTTTCAATTACATATATATGGCGCACTACACCAAAATCGTCATTTAGGAACGGTTTTAAACCGTTCCTAAATGCTTCAGGAACGGTTTAATACCGTTTCTAAATGAGGCGTCGAGAAAATCAGGAACGGTTCAGAACCGTTTTGGGTACCGTTTCAATTTTTAGAAAACAGAATTTTTGGAACGGTTTTAAACCGTTCTGGTGCCAACGGCCACATTTTTAGGCAAAAAAATTCAGAACCGATTTTGAATGCTTATTTATTGCCAACGGTCAGATTTTAGGACGTAATTTTAAGAATAATTTTAAACCCCTTTATTCATTGTATGAGAGAGTAGGGTATGTAATCTACTTGTATTAATGCCTAAAATGGAATTTTGATTTTAAAACTACAGATATGCAAGTCCGATTATCGGTTGGGCCACATGAATTCATCCGGAGAAACACCTGTTAAATCCGTTGCTATTTGATGGAGCAATGGCTGGTATGTAATAATAAAAATAAACCAATGGTCCACAATCAGGAGGAAAGGGGCTAAAGATTGGACGGCTAGGTTCTTCCGATTTGGAAGATTTTGATTGCATGGTCCATCCATGATGGGCCCACCATATTAACGGCCATGGATAACCCAACCTTGACCCATACACATGCAATAGAGAGATTTCTCACACTCCATACAATACATATGAAATGTACTATACATCATCCTGATTATCTAATTGCACCCGAAATGAAAACCGCGCATGAACTGCCCACCTTAAACCGAGTACTATTGACGTGGACTCAGTGGGCCTGAGCCTGTCTGATTATTATACTGTCTAGCCCAAGTCCATCTGGGGAGGGCCCACACAAGCTATGGGCCAGGCCGGGTTTACTATTAGGGTTACTCAAGCTTCTTATGTGACTTCTATCTCCATCTTCGGGTCCGTTGGATCTTGACCGTTGGTTTTGTTCTCATGGGCTTCTTTCGGCGTGACTGGTGTTGGCCCACCAAACTGATTATCATTGCCACCGTTGATCTTGTAGGCCTCTTCTGGCATGATTTCTGTTGGCCCAGCTTCTCCATTCTCCACACATTGTCCGATGTCCTGGTGAGCTTTGTTGCTCTGGAGGATGCTCATGTGACCTACGAGCCGCTCAACGACCGCCTCATCTCACGCGGCTATGATCTGTTACTAAAACATTCTCTATATACATAAATATACATTTGAAGAGGAACTTTAGGCATGCATGGTCAAGCTATCCCACCTAATTATCATTGTGGCCCACATGACTAGCAGAGCTGCCTGATTTCCTGGCCATTTGGGAGACATGAACTGGTGGTGTACGTGAACTGCCATAAGTACAAAAACGAAAAGGTATCAAATTCAAATTCAGTGAAATCATGAAAGTAGAAGTTTCAGTTGTCTAGACCATTGATCTATTAAAGGGATAATCACATTGAATCACTCCAATGGGGATTTTCATGGCATCACATCACACCATAAGAAAGAAACAGTTGTACCTAGGATTCAATGAAACCCAAAATTCCGTTGTCACTCTTCAACAAGCAGTGCTAATCGATTGATCTTGAACACCTCTAGCAATGAACCAAACCAGAAACATCCTTCTGTTTCTACAGGAACAGAATAACAACCTGAAAATTATGAATACCGCGTTAGAAAACATGAACAGAATAACAACTACATGGTACCTATCCTTGTAAAAGAATATAATTCATTTATGATACATTTGTTTCTAGGGTTTTGACCAAAATCAGCATGTGAAATACCTGGTACATGTTGGGTCCATCGCCAACCAGTCCAAGCTCAGCCATATAAGGCCTGGCACAACCATTAGGAATTGTATGGCCTTCAAGTGAGATGGTTTTGTATGGCCTGCTTTTGCCAACTCCAGTGCTAGGAGTTCTTCCCATGGTACGTCCCACATTATCTTGCAGGGTTTCTCATCCAGTTTATCCTGGAGCGACACTATAATAGAAGTAGAAAGATAAGTCGAACATCAATAAGAAATAAGAGAAATAATAAAAAAGAAAGAAGACTTATTCCATTAAACACACCTGTAGTGAAGATGACACGCTTGTTTGTTATTAGAACAATCCTCTGGTAGGGCACAATGAAATGTTCTTCATAATAATCGGACCAAGCATATTTTGAAGGCTCCTTGAATATTTCGTATAACCGAAATGTCTACTAGCTTCTGCAAGGTATAGGATCATCTGAAATTGGGAAATGGTAGGTATGTCAATAAAATTGCTTCAAGAAATTTTGATTCTCCTAGATTAAATACACGAGTCTTTGAATCCAAACAAACCTTCCAAGTGGAAAGTTTTTGCATGTTAAAATTTGTTGATTTTTAGTTTCAAGTTACTAGGAATCTCTGGTGATCAAACCTCATAGTTGCAAGTTTCAATGCCCTGCAAAACTCATTCACTATTATCGCAACTTGTCTCTTTATTTTCTTCTTTTTTTCAATACGATCTTTGATTTATTTCAAGGATTAGAAATAACTCTTGAAACACTAGATAGTATAGGAAGGAATCCCAACTAAAGAACACAAACCAAGCATCCACACTGTTGTAGATTTAGCATGTATCATGAACATTGTTCCGAGTTTCAATGATAATATCACAGGAAGAACTCCTGGCACTGGAGCTGCAAAGCACTGGAGCCTTCAAAATTGATTTTTGTTTTTTTGTTTTTTGTTTTCAGTTCCCTTAGATGGATTCTTGGATTTTAATTAGGAATTGTTCAAATGAAATTGACATGAACAAAGAAATGACAAGATGAAAGTCAATCACATGCCCTGAATCTAGTTTCCCCCTAGCTCCTTCAGTTATAAATGAATGGGCATTGGCTACCAACACATATAACATGACCAACAAAAGTTCACAAGTCAATCTCATTCAGCATCATTTTCAAAAGTAAAATTTGCAACTCAATATTCAACAAGTACCTGAAGATGTGAAGCAGTTGCTGCAACTCTGAGTCACCTAGAAATAAAGCTTGCCTTCTTACATTTCTCACGTTTGCGAACAGATAATTGTATTAAGATCTAAATCATCCTGAATTAGAATCCATAGAGAGTGGACAGACTAAGATTTTCGCAAACCCAACTCAACCTAACCCTAAGAAATATACGCCATCTCAAAAAGAAGCTAGTATTTATCAGAAAATCTCTCCTGACACTAGCTAGTAATGCACATTAAAAGGAGAAAGAAAATGACAATATTTCACACTTCACAGAATCCCACTTCCAAACATCTTAACAACCAGTCCACTTCACAAAATCCCACTTAAATCTTTTCTGAAGTTGACAATTCAGTTCTATGACTAGGCACACATCAGCTAAGGAATTAGCTTTCATGTGGATATGCATTACTGACTGAAAGTCAAGCAAGAAGAACGTCAGAAGTCTATAAGGGCCTGTTTGGCCAGTTGCATTAGGTGGGATTACGGTGGATGGAATTGTAAAAGTTATAATAACTTACAGCTCTAAGAGAAGAGAACATTGATAGAGAGAGCTGTTACCTCGATTCTGGACATGCCATCGCCTAAGAAAGCGCAAGCATTCTTGACATGGGCGATGTAGTATGTATCACAGAGACCGCATTGACTGTGTAATTACATAAACAAAAACGACCGATTTTCAATGCAAGAATCCTCGATCTCTTTTATTGAACAAATCATTCCTACCAAAAAAGCACTCCCTTCTTTTTTCTCTGTTTTTTCCCCATGTTTTCTTTTTTAATGAATGGAGGATTTTACTAAAAAGTAAGAAAAATCTAATACAACAAAACAATAGACAATACACAGCAAAACAGGACCCTGCACACAGACAAATGAATCATGAGGATTCCAAACTACCATCTTTAATTTACCCAGTTCATTTATTAGATCTCAAATTCATTTATTAGATCTCAAATAGCCACACATTATTTCCACGCACATGATAGAGGAATTTCAGTGACTATTATATCATATTAGAACTATTCAATGATAGATAAGTTTGACACTAAAAGTTCAACAATGCCAAGTTCAAATGTTCCACCATCTGCCATCAATCGCATGCATTCACTTGATGAATTACATGCCTTAGAAGAAAGTTTTTCCATTGGAGTACCTGAAACAAATCAATGGAAGAATGTATGCATTGCCCTTTACATATGTGCATCAACTGGAAACCTGTGGGATGAAATGGAATCATGAAAAATATCAATATGGAGCTTATTTCATCTCCTTGTGACAAGTCATTATGTACAATTGAAGAGAGCCGAGAGACTACTACATTATTCCATGCCATTCATTTATGAACGTCATTCCTCATCCTATTCTTTTCTTTTTTTTCTTTTTTCTTTTTTATTCTTTTTGAATGAAGGGATGTCAACCTTGTTTGAACATATTTTCTTCTAGTTCAAAGAAGTTCTTGATGTGACTACTCGAGCATAAGCATTTGCCAAAGTTTACTAAATTTTGGGAACTCATAAAATTGATAGTCAAAATTAAGATGATCAGATCTACAAGTCGAACAGTAAAGTCAGATGGTTAAGATCATCCAACCAGTATATTGTTTGAGGCTATGCTCCATTAAAAGGGCACCCCAAAATTTAGATGGTTAGACTGACTCGCATTTCTACCTCATAGCAGTGGATCAATTGCCAAAAAATTAGTACTAAATTCTGCCATTAGCATTCATGATATAAAGCTGTGGCCTCCCATCATATGAACATTATTCTGTATTCATCACATGATACCAACAAAAAGTGAAATTTTTTAAAAGCCAAAAGCAAGTAATTTATTATTTTTATTTTTTATTTTTATTTTAAAAAAAGCAAACAACAAAAAATGAAGAGAAACAGGAGAAGACAAAGGGATCATTACTTTGGGCCATTGATTCCATCATCTTCACCCGAAATCATGGATGGAGTAGTGACTCCATCCATGAAACAGCGCTGCTCATGATTTGAGCTGAAAGCATATGTTTCTCTTGAGGTTTCAAGTGATTTGAGCAGAAATAATCAATTTCACACAAGGTTTTATCTAGCTAATTACTCCCATAGCTACAAAATTTAACTGAACATTGCTAAGCTGAACTGAATTTCAATACTCTTCTATCAAAATATCACTTTCCAAAGTATCAACCTTCTCTATTGGGATCACAAAGTAGGAGGCTTTAACAATAATATATCCAACAATAGTAGCTTGGATCCTCAACTAGCATCTTTGGATAGAATCTTAAAAGCGTACATGGAATACCCAAGGAATTGTCAAACAAATGGAAAACTGAGAATCCAACAGTAAACTCATTGTTGGAATACCCTAAGGAATCTAGTCTGATATGCTCAGTGCTCATCTAATGACTGGGAAACATGAAGAAGTAAATGAACATCAGGCAATTCGTACCTTTGACCACTTGCTTAATGGGTCTAGATTCATTCCTCTGTTGTCTCATCTCTGAGTCTGTTCAAAAACAGGGGAAAAAGAACATGAATGGTTGCATCTTTCAAGCCTAATTTGCGGTGATAGTCACAAATGGTTGTACAGGTGCCTAGTTAGAGTTCTTGCGCTTAGGCAACCTCTACTAGGGGACCCACTGATTTGGAGTGGCTCCACAAAAGTGCAGAAGTGTGCTCCAAAAAACCGTCCATACAGTTTTGTGGGCCTCAGATGATGTCTGAATGGTTAACCATTTCATACTATATTCAAAATCATGAACTTGAATAAAAAAATAATTTAAAAAAAAAAAAAGAAAAAAGAAAAAAAGAAAAAGAAGAAGAAGAAGAAGAAGAAGAAAAGAAGGCATCACGTGAAAGCTTGTTGATAATAGACTGGCTAAAGAAGAATTTTCATATATAAAACTAGAATTATTGGTTAACCATTTCAAACAGTACCTATTATCAAATGATGAAAAATAGCACATTCACTATCAACTCCACTGTAGCAGAATCTGCCATGGCGGTATCTGTCATGTGAGTGTGTTCAACCTGTATATCAAGATAGTTATGGACCACCAAAGATAGCTTACAAGAAATTTCTTAATTTATAAGAATGTAACATTCATGCTTAATTATGCCAGAACAATATTAAAATCCAACTGAAGGAACTCACAGAAACTCACCTGCCTAGACCTTCCAAGTTTGCTCTCCTATTTTCTCCAAAACCTGCATACATCTCATTCATAATTCTCTCCACCTACTGTATTAACACCCCCCCAGAAAATCAACCATTCCCTGGCATCTTGCCTTTCAACCATGCCCCAAATATGCTAGGTGGTACCCAATATAGAACAAGTTATCATCTTAAAGTTCCTAATATCTTGGAGGTAGAAGAAACATTATAGAAATGGCACATAACATCTAGAAAATAAACACAGTATAGAAAAATCTTAATTACATTACCTCATCAAAGAGAACCCTATGAGCATTCAAGTCATGATATAATGGTCGGCCAAGATGATACTACAATAATCTAATGCTTCTGCAATATAGAAAGCAACTCTTAAATGCATAGCCCATTCAATGGTTGGATTTTCCCTGCAAAAAGAAGACAAGATGCACATAGCTAAGGAATTATGACTGAAGATCTGTGCAAGAGCATGTGTAGACCAAATATTTGAGGCAAAAATTTAAACAGAAAAATGCACAAATAGATATGCAAAAGATTGTTCTATACAAACTCAAGGAGATGTGTGAAGATAAAAGTGAAGATAAAACCCATACATTCTTTAAACAAACCAGAAGAGGAGATGTGTGATTCAAATAGATATGCACAAGATTGTTCTATACAAACTCAAGGAGATCCAACATGATAAGAGCGTTGTTACTGAAATCACATGGTCACCTTACTAGGAAATTCATCTTAGGGATTTCTAAGGGCTGCCAACCTCTTCTCAAGCTCATCCACGTCCGAACTGCAAATCAAAAGCAATAAAAGATGGGAGTCAGATAACAACCAAAGAAGTAAAAATAAAAGAGACAGTATCATAAGAAGCAGGTGGCAATGATGATGGTAGTAAAACGAACAGTTCAGATCATACAAAAAAGACCAACAAATACATAAGAATAAGACATCCAAATATGCATCATGTCCAGCCAAATGTAGATGATCTGGGTGAACAAAGCAAGGCAATTAGATCAAGTTCACATATCAAACTTCTCCAACCTACACATAAAATAAAAAGATAACTATTTCCATCTCAATAATTACCACAACAATTGGATGTTATCCTATAAGGCATTGAATTGGTTTACAAGCACAATAGAGTGAAGATATAGGTCAACTGAATAAAAAATCAATGGAAAATAAAAAACAGATTGACTGAAGATGTATGTAAATTAAATTGATTTTGAATTTAAGATATATTCAATTTTAGATAAGATGTAGAAATTCATAGATAAATTGGTACGACATTAAAGATATAAATAAGTTCGTGAAATTAGAGATTTGTTTTCCACTTCAGGCAAACTAAATTTAAATGAACATAATTCAACGAAAATGGCTTTTTGTTGTAAGCAAAATCAAATAAACTTTGATCCATAGACTTTTTTTCTGGATGAATGGAAAGAAATTACAGTAATTAGCATTTTCTAACCATTTGATCTATAGACTTTTTTTTTTCTGGATCATATACCTGTATAGTTTTCTTGACCATCCAGAAACAGGTGAAGGATCAACTAATGAGGATTGGGATGGGCTATGGTGCATCTGAGTGATAGTCAATTCTTTCTAGCAAGAATGAAATGTGAAGTGAAAGAAAAAAGTAGAAGTAGATCTAAGAGTCACATTTCAATTCATCCAAAGATCAAACAAATAAAACCCAATACTTTTTATAAACAGTTTATAAGGCCTAAGGTATTAACCAAAATTACCTCTGTTTGAAAGTCCTTCTCGCCTTGCTTGGAATTAGTGGCACTTTAACCGCAACTATCTTGCCAGTCGACATCTGAGCCTTGTAAACAGGACTAAATGCCCCTTGCCCAATCACTAATGTAAAATTATGAGTTGCTTTTTGGATTTCTCTGTTAGTGCATCATCAAAGAAAAGGTAAAATAAGTTTAACATGGTGAATGACGACATGTCTAACATAGTAGAGAACTTATTTAGGTAAAATCTCATTAACACTTCTATCGACTTTCCTCACAATCTCATCCTCATTCGAAACCACCCTGCTTGAATTCTTGCTGACATAGACGATCGCATCTCTAAAGTGGTTGAATGCCCACGGACCTGCGCACAAGTGGCTTCTTCTAGTTCCTGCTCGCAACGGACCTGTGCACAAGTGGAACCTCTAAGAATTACTAAACTGGAAGATTGAAGGGCGTGTTTGGAAGCACAATCGGATTAAATTGCAACTAGTATGATATCAATGAATTTTCATAATTCAATTCACCTGTGTATCCAAATGCAGATCTAACGAGTACCCAAATGCAAATTGGATTGAATTGCAACAACTAGAATGATATCACTGAATTTTCAAATTTCAATTAACCTGTGTATCCAAATGCAGATCTAACAAGTACCCAAATGCAGATTGGATTGAATTGCAACAAATAGAATGATATCATTGAATTTTCAAAATTCAATTCACCTGTGCATCCGGTACCCAAGTTTCAGAATGCTAAAAGGTACCTACTTACCTTGGCTGTCCAACATTATGAATATCTGAAATTGATATATGTAGATATGAAAGAACTTCAAACGCAAGTATTCACAATGCTGATTGTAAAGCAGCTCTAGAAAAAAATATTGGAGAAAGAAATTTTGAAGTTAGATGCAAGATCGAAATGAATAATGTTTTGTTTCAGAAAGATAATATTTTCAGAAAGCACAAGTTCACCAAAAAGATAATATTTTCATATTTACCTCCAAGATAGACCCTGCAGCCAATAGTGATAGGATCATAGAGCATATATAGTAGAAAAAAATGGGACAAATTGTAGGTTCATGCATCATTTTTCGTAAATTCGCATTTCAATAATAAAATTTGAGACCAAACTGAATCACACACCAAGGTTTGCAAGTCATAAACCTGGTTTCTTTCGTTAAATACATGCAAAGTTTTTACTACCATAACGCGCAACAAGGCTGCAACAATTGGTGCCGGAATAGAATTATGAAATAAGATTCTTTCTAAAATTAGAGTGAAATGCTAAAGCAATTTGCACAAGAAGAGAATCATTGACAGGCCTACTGGGGTGTGCAAAATCTGCCCCAAAAGGAAAGCTGAACCACTCATCACATCGTTCCATGCCAACAAGTCTATGTTGCTTACAAACCATTGATCATCTTCTTTTTTACTTTTCTAATTCAAGTGCCTCCCTCCAAATGACTAGAGTGTCAACCTGACTGGTATTTAGCCCAGGACATGCTAACCATGGGACCCAACTGATGACTGGCTTGTATCTCATACACGTGAGTCATGTTGTTATTGGAGTGCAAATTCACCTCTACTTGTGTACATCACAAAATTATTCCTTGTAACAAAAAAAAAAGGACAACCATGAATTGCTTTTTGTTCAGGCAAGAAAGGATCTGGACTCTGCATCGGGTGGGGCTTAACTTGGACTACTGTTCAGAGAACCATAACCATCGAAAAAGCTACAACAAGAGAAAAAGGACAATCATGAATTGCTTTTTGTTCGGAGCAAAATATTAACAAGACAAGAAATGGCTCTGCAGGCGTCTACATCTCGCAGTAAGAAAAATGGTCCAATCATTGATGCAGACAATCGACACTGTAGACCTCACTTTGGATTACCATGCATGGCCAAAATCACTTCATTCCAAGTTCCCAACCATTGAGAGAATTACCTAAAAATGAATGGTCAAGATCAACTACAATAGATTGTTAATACAAACAGTGAAGGAAAGCATATGAGGAATCAGAAAGGTCTCCAATGTTTCATATGTTAAGCATGGAGTATAGGCAGAGTGTTGCAGATTTTACATAAGTGTGATCCCAACTGATTATTGGACTGGCCTGACTTTTGGGGTAAGTTATTCCATCACGTGGACCTGGTGAAACAGTTGAGATATTGTGCAAGTGTGCAACATTGGTGTGTATGGGCTGTGGCGTTTTGGTTAGGCTTCTGCAATTAGAATTCCTTAATATCTATCGAGGGTTCATCATTGCATTCCCTCATCCAAATGCATGAGGAGACATCTTACTTTACAAGGCAATTACTGTGTTGTTGAGTTGAGAAATTTCTGTGGCGCGGGGTTAGGGAGAGGCAAAGTGGTGGAGGGAGAGGAACCTTCACTGGTGTTCCCCTTGTGCAACTGAAAAAGTAAACAAATACAACAATTGCTTGTTAGTTTGGAAAATGGTTTGAATGATACCAAGCATGCATCCCCATTTGCAAACATTGCACATGTGTGAGGTCCAGGCCATTCTTAGGCAGGACTAAAAATTGGACAGTCAACTCATCGAGGCCCCCTCACATGTATCTTTGAATGAGGACTGTGGGCTCTCTTCTTAAAAGTATCCTCTGTTCCATACACGTGAGTCGTCGAAGAGTAGACCAGCCTCATTTGGGACAAATTAACTGTTGGGCCCTTCCTATGAATGCACTAGATCATGCAAATGCATTGGGTGATTATTTTTGCACTTGCAGATGGTTGCTTGAAACTAGAATTCCTCCACTAATTTAAATCATAGTCATGAATGATTTCTAAAAGACACGTTAATACCCCAAACGTTGGAGTTCTATTGTTGCTTTGTATTGTGATGGTATTTCCATCAATGCTGCTAGAGCAAACTCTGTCTCCTTCTTGAATGAGGGGATGTTTTTCGCCGTTATCTCCGTGAAATTCACAAACTGCAAGGGATAAAAGCAATAGTTCATTGCATATGAGCCTTTTTCAAATGTCATCCCACACAGAATCTGGTTTGGAAGTGTTCATAGTTTGGATTTATAACCTGGAAATTATCAAAGGACCGAGCAGGTATATATATTGTCATCAAATTGGCGCATCATATCCCAAGGTCCATCGTCAACACCAACCAGAACGATTGACAAGGGGTAGTCACTGCAAAAATACTTAAAATCAGAAATGTTCAGAAGATCCAATCTGCAAAAACCCCATAGCATGGCTTCCAGTAACTAGCTAGCTTTGACAATGGCACTAATGGTATCCTGTTCTTGTGGACTTAAATGGTCAGGATCCATGTTCACACTTCAGCTCACCTACATTAAGTGTGCATCAAGAGCATCAGCATTGAGTAGCCAAAACACTGGAGTTATGACAACTACGAAAAGAAAGAGAACATCCGCTCAGTGGTGGAGCCCACTTGAGAATGGCATGGATCTCACACACATGTGCCCCTCAAGAGTAGGCTTTAAAACCCAATTCTCATGAGTAGCCCTAGCAAGGATCCAGCTAGAGATGTAAAATCCCTGTATACAAAATAAACATATATACAAAATAGACGGTTGAAAATTTTGTTGATAGTCCACATGCAACTTACATGTCAGCACTTCCCATTGATAGGAATGGCCGAATTGTAGGGCTATGACACTCACATGATGAGCAGAACCTGATGAACAGCCCAGATCTTCAGATACATGCACATCAGTATGTGGTAAGAGTAAGATTTGATATCCTACTCTTGTTACCAAGTTCATTTCTATCTAGTTAAGGGGAAGGTGTTGAATGGATTTGAGAGAGCATCAGAAAAATGAACCACAGAGCTAAGATTCAGGAGCTTACCAGTCCATTCATTGCTCTTAGTGAAATCGATACCCACGATGAGATTGGAAGCCTCAAGACCAGTATCGGCAAGAGCTGTTGTCACCTAGAAAAGAAATAATAAATTGAAAATGGTCATAAATAAATTTTATTAAAAAAATAATAATAATAATAATAATAATAATAATAAATCCTCTGTATGGTCTACTCATAGCATGAGTGGC
Organism: Magnolia changhungtana; assembly: GCA_030180095.1. NCBI lineage: Eukaryota > Viridiplantae > Streptophyta > Magnoliopsida > Magnoliales > Magnoliaceae > Magnolia > Magnolia changhungtana. The sequence goes on from JASAUF010000360.1 coordinate 2,608,967, forward strand.
GTCAAAGGCTGAAGTGCTAGTTTGTAGGCCCAAGTTTAGGCACAATTGATTAAAAATCCTGCACAAATCAAAAGGTAGCCCCTCACATCCACACCATCCCTGCCAACAATTCAAATCTCAACTGTCAGTCTGTAATTTTAGAATAGACCACCCTAACGATTTTGATTATCTGACTATCTTTACATGTGGACCACACATGTAAAACATCAAAATATGAGACGGGAGTAATTAATTGCAACCACACCTGATGGCAGTTTGAGCAAACCGTAATGTCGTGCATTCAATAAGAAAGAAGTATGCTAGAACTCCCCACAATACTGACTCTACCAATCTTTAGTAGGATATTCTCTTGACATGATGCACATGCATGCACATGAACTCCCCACAATACTGACTCTTCCAATTTTATGATATGACATCAGTGAAAAACATCAGTCACTTCATGTTTTTTTTTTTTTTTTTTTTTTTTTTAAAAGACGGTTACTAAAAATGAATCACATGTCAAGGGACAAAACCAGGTGAGAGCATACATGCGAAGATCCAAACCAGGCTCGGTGCAATTCGTAGAAATTTTCGTAATTGCCTCTTTCTTCCGTAATGTGCCGTGATATGCGGGTTTGGATCTTTTCACCATTTCCAGATAAGTCTCATCTCCGCATTTGGGGGATTTGGGTACAAAGCGGTCTTCGATATGATAACCGAGAAGTTCGGACTTGCCCCGTTGAATCTTTCTTTGTATTAAAATCGCCATTCGGATCCTTCTTTGAAGCAATAGAGACCACTCGCCCATCGATCCTCCTACCATTCAGACATTGGATCGCATTTAGGGCATCCTGCTCGTAGTGGAAACGGATGAATCCAAATCCCCGGGAGTTGTGATCCATATCCCACGGGATGAAAACTCCCCGAAGCTATTTGTTGTAGTGTGGATGTTGCAGATCGAGAGTCAGACAGGGAGGGAGATCGAGAGAGGCTCGAGATAGGGAGAGGGAGAGGGAGATCGAGAGAGACGAAGATTGAGAGAGAGAGGGTCGACATCAAGAGAGGAAGAGGGAGATCGAGAGAGACGAAGATTTAGAGAGAGGGTCGAGATCAAGAGAGGAAGAGGGAGATCGAGAGAGACGAAGATTGAGAGAGAGGGTCGAGATCAAGAGAGGAAGAGGGAGATCGAGAGAGAGAGAGAGGATCGAGATCAGGAGAGGGAGATCGAGAGAGGGAGAGGAGGTCGTCTGAGAGTGTGAACGAGGTTTCAGCCCAAAAAAAAAGAGGAAATGGATTTGGTAGTCTGCGGCAAATAGAAACTACTGTGCCGCTAGGGCCGTGTGGGGTCCACCGAGGTCTCTAAATCAAATCCAATCCGTCCATATGTTTTAAAATATAACAATAGAGCAAAATCATAAAAATTAGGAATATAAAAAAGTCAAGTGGGACACACCAACAAAACATCAGAAATAGCAACGTTGGCCGTTAGAACAGGTACAAATTTTAACACGGCTTACAACCGTACCAAACCAAACACGGCTTCGAACCGTTTTTAAACCAGAATCCCAGCCGTTCCAGTCCAGTGATTTTGGTGTAGTGGCGGAACTCGTGTATTCCAGTTTGCTGAATTAGACACTCCATAGCCGTCTCTGATTCGGAGGCACATAACTATATTCATGCAACGCAGCCTTTGATCAGTGTCCCTATTTGGTTCACAGATTCTGCATTTGCAATAAATTGTGGCGGTCCAGAGATAACATCGGAAGATGGAATGGTGTATGATGGTGATGTCGATCCTCTCGGTCCAGCAACATATTATCTAGACAACGCGAGAAGGGTGGCCGTCAGTAATGTTATGGTGCATCGTAACAACGAAAATGACCTGAAGACTGCAAACTATCAGTCTCGTATTACGAATACTTCAGACCCAGAGCTGTTTCGGACAACAAGGATATCACAAGGATCGCCGAGATACTACAAGCTTGGGCTTGTGAACGGAGAATATAAAGTGACTCTACAATTCGCTGAGATACACCTGATAGATTCAAATACTCAGAGTGGCTTAGGAAGGCGTGTATTGGACATTTCTGCAGATTCAAATACTCAGAAGGCCTTAGGAAGGCGTGTATTCGACATTTTTTCCCAGGTGCGCACAATATAGTTTAAAAGTGATTGTTGTAGTGTATATAGTTTAAAAGGTGTGGTTACATTCCTTTCCAGCGGTGGTAACTGGTCATGGATACAGTCCTGAATGGGCCATGGATACAGTCCTGAGGCTCACCTATGTCCTAATATGAGAGGATGTGGTCCAACTCTTTAGCAGATTCCTGTACTCAGTGTTTGTGGTATTGATAGTAGTTGCCAATTCAGTATAGGGCTGATCCGAAACACATTAAAGAAAATATTGCACGTGTTGTTTGAGCCTTTTTTTTTTTTTTTTTTCTGTCGAGGTGCTCTCCTTTTGGTTAGCTTGGCTGCCCGTTTGGTACCGTTTGTTTTTGTTTTTGGTTTCTTTTTGCTGTTTTAGGAGATATGATAGGAGAGGCCCAAAATATTCTCACCCACCCAACAATCCTATCCACCGGATAGCATTACTTGTGAGGATTACAAATGAATGGTCAAATGTAAAGGCTCCAAACAATCCCAAAAGTCATCTGATCGGATGGATGGGATTGTCCAGCGTACGTGAATATCAACGTGGTCCCCTCAGGTGAACAGTCTGGAGCTCGTGCACAACGCCCGCGCGTGTGGCTTCTGATTCACTCACACAGGCTAACAAAAAGAAAATGACGTCCCCGTTCCAAGAAAAATAATTTTTGAAAATTGAAATATTACAGTAGTAGTCACCTCGGATACCGTGACAGATACTCATATTATAGTAATATAAAATTACAATACTCTACCAATCCGATGCACGGCGCATGCATACAACCGTTCGTGTATATGGTTTTCCCCGCCCATTGATACATCGAATTCTTCCTTCTTTTTTTTCTTTTTTCTTTTTTTTAAAGCTTGTTAGTACACCCGACTGTCAGTTCACACTTCACCGTTAGCCACCCTTAATAGGCATGGATGTCAAGACCTCAGTGTTGAAATGAGGTATCTTTCACTCAATCTACCACTTGAGCCAAGGATCAGGGTGTTTGATACACCGAATTCTTGGGTGTATATGCTATTTACCAACTTTTGAGTTCAGACTTATGGAAAAGGCAAATAATGACTATGGATACACCCACGAACACTAAGCATGTCGTGGACCCCACTCATCATGGCCTAACCATGATCAGAGGCGATAAAAATAAATAAATAAATAGATACACTGAAAGTCCAGTATATATTCCTTGAATCGAATGCTCTTAGGTAGGTGAAAGTGAATCTCTCACACTCAGCGTCCATTTCATGGCCCCAAAATAATTTTCCTTTCTTTGAGAAAGAAGGCCAAAAAAATAGCTAGAAATCTTAGATGGGTTTCACTTGTTTGGCTAGCAAAAATAAAAATAAAAATAGAGATAAAAAAATGATACTTCTACTCAGTGTTCAAAGTATCGGTATCGCTACAAGTTTCGTTGCCCAGGGATATAGAAACAATATCGATATCACCGATAATATCGCTAATAACCGAAAATATGAGGAAACATAAGAAAAACGGTGGAATTTTTAGTGAAACTTCAAGAGATGTTAAAATGTACATATTTGAATATTTATAATTTTGAAAAAAAAAATACAAAAAGAATGCATACATAACAAGTTTCTATTTAATGGGTCCTTAAAAGCATGTGTTGTTGTAAAAATTAGTCCAACCATTCCATCTAGCCTATTTAGCCAACCTTCTATCCAAATATCCATCGATATTGTAAAATATCAACAACACACGATATTTCACCACGAAATCATCAACAATTGTAAAGGAAATGAAAGATTATGGTCTCAATATCACGCATGTTGTGATATCGATAATATCGAGATATTATCAATATTATTAATGACAAATTAAACACAACATACAACCATGTACCCATGAAAAAAAAATGAAAAAAAAAATTCTAATAAACAAAAATTTGATGATATCAATACGTTGGCAATATTATTGAAATGTTGTCGATATACTTATGATACAATTATTGCCTAGAATTTACATAGTAAAAAAGATTGGTGATACATTGGCGATATTGATGCATTGGCAATACAAGCGACACCTAGAATTTACATAGTTAAAAATAATGGTGATTACATTAGCGATATTGATACGTTGGCGATAGTTAGCGTTACATTGCTAATACTTGGAATTTCTATTCTAGCAACATTATCGGTATCTATTAAAGTATATCTACAATCAAGGACTACAATCAAGGATCTCCAATCAATCAAGGACTACAATCAAGGATCTCCAATCAATCAAGGACTACAATCAAGGATTCTCCAATCAATCAAGGACTACAATCAAGGATCTCCAATCAATCAAGGACTACAATCAAGGATTCTCCAATCAATCAAGGACCACAATCAAGGATTCTTTCATGTGTAATCTTATATATACGTGTATACATAGGGATGAAAATAACAATAAGGAAACTTTCTCCCAACCTTCTTTTTTTTCTCTCTCTCTCTCTCTCTCTCTCTCTCTCTCTTCCATAGTTTTATCTTGGTATCAGAATAAGGTTAATATATTTTTTTATTTTTTTAATTTTTTCCCAGGGTTGATAATCTGGATTGAATCAACGCCTGGTGATATGATTTGATATATTTTTTTTTCTTCGGTGCCAAGATCTAGTTGTTGTTTGTTTGTTTTTGGTAATTTTTTTTTTCAATGGAGGACGACGGATCGTCCGTTGGAAAAACTATTATTGCACCTCTATCTTCTACGCAGCCCCTCGTAATTGAGAAAGAGAGTCTGACTCTCCAAATTACCACCGTCAAATTCAATGGAGCCAATTACTTAACATGGGCAAGATCTGTGAAGCTCTATATTTCTGGACGTGGGAAGATAACATATATTACAGGGGCAGTTAAGGCACCTGATACTTCAGACTTGGAAGCCGTTGAACAATGGGAATCAGAGAATTCAATTGTTATGTCCTGGTTACTTCATTCTATGAAGCCGGAGATTGGGAATACATATATGTTTCTGCATACTGCAAAATAGATTTGGGATCTTGTGCAACGGACATATTCTCAGAAGAAGAATGCTTCCCGCATCTATCAGTTGGATGTGGAGACCTCCCAACTCAAGCAGGGAAAGAAGACCCTATCGGAGTATTATAATACTCTTCGACAAAGATGGGAAGAACTTGATCAATATCAGACCTTCGATTAGGAAAGCCCCAAAGATGGAGAGATTTTTTCAAAGTTTATTGAAGAGAAGCGCGTATACCTTGCAGGTTTGAACCCGGAATATGAGACTGCTCGTGTGCAGATTTTGAGCAGAAAAGATGATTTTCCACTTTTAGACGATGTGTATGCTTATATTTTTTTTGAGGAAAATAGGCGTTACTCTATGAGCCATGAAATGATCCAGCCTAGAGATAAAGCGACAATGACTGTAAACAGACAGGGTTGGAGAGCATTGGTGACACCTACAATATCATCGCCACCTGTGTTTCCTTCTCGCCCAAGCAAGAATCAGAAGAACTCCCAGCGTTTTTGTGACCATTGCAAGAAATATGGACATACCAAACAATTCTGCTATTTTCTTAATGGGTTTTCACAGAAAGGGCCATTTCCACAGAAAGGGCCTACCTTGCCACAAGCGAATCGGAGTGCATCCTCACCGTCCGCTCAAACTGCCTCTATTGCTAAGATTCCGGTTCAGAATCATGTCCCTCCTGCTGCACCATCTGATCATGTTACTATATCTCGAGAAGATCTGGATCGATTTCAGGTCCTAATGGCACAGTTTGATGTAAAGACAGCTACCTCCACTTTTGCACAGTCAGGTACATTTGCTTCAGCGAACACTGTCTCCATTGTTCCTTCCCCATCCTGGATCATCGATTTAGGAGCATCTGATAATATGAGCAGTATGCCTTCTCTTTTCTGTGCATATTCTCTTTGTTCCGGTAGAGATAAAGCTCGGTTAGCGGATGGATCGCTTTCTTCTGTTGCAGGGAAAGGACTCATAAATGCTACCCCCTCTCTACCACTCTCTGATGTGTTGCATGTTCCTCAACTCACTACCAATCTTTTATCTATCAGTAGCATTACACGGTCGTTAAATTGTAGTGTTACATTTTTTTCATCTTATTGTCTTTTTCAAGATCTGATAACGAAGAAAACGATTGGCAGTGGACGTGAAGCTAATGGTTTGTATATCCTCGATGATCCGCAAACTCCAAGTGTGCTTCAACTATGTGCATTGTAGAGTCAGCTCGTAGCAGCAAATAAACATCAAATTATGTTATGGCATAACCGGCTAGGTCACATTTCCTTTTCATTTATAAAACATTTGCTTCTAGCTTTATTTTCTGGTCAATCAGTTTCTGACTTGCAGTGTGAAATTTGTCAATTGTCCAAACATTATAGAACTACTTATCCCTTGAGTTCTAATAAAGTTAGTACTCCTTTTTCACTTGTTCATTCTGATGTTTGGGGACCCGCTCCTGTGCCGTCTCTTTTGGGTTTTAGATACTTTGTGTTATTTATTGATAATTTCAGTCGCTATACCTGGCTCTTTCTTATGAAACGTAAAGACGAAGTTTATTACATCTTTAAAAATTTTATTACTATGGTTCAGACTCAATTTGATACAAAGATTCGTGTGTTTCGTTCTGATAATGGAACTGAATATGCGAATTCTAGAATTCAAAAGTTATGTGAAGATCATGGTATTGAGCATCAAACATCTTGTGTTAGAACTCCACAATAAAATGGTCGTTCAGAACGGAAGAATAGACATATCCTTGATTTGACTCGTTCTATCTCCATTGCGATGAAAGTTCCCAAAGTTTTTTGGTCTAAAGCTGTCTTGACAGCTTGCTACATTATTAACCGCCTTCTAGTGTGCTGAATTTTCAAACTCCTTATTCTGTTCTTCATCCTCGTGACATAGAATTTATTCTTCCACCCAAGATTTTTTGTTGTGTTTGTTTTGTGCAAGATTTGGGTCAGGAACGTTCCAAACTTGACCCAAAATCTCTAAAATGTATATTTTTGGGTTACTCTAACACATAAAAAGGATACAAATGTCATCACCCACCCAGTCGATAGAGGTTTGTTTCCAAAGATGTTTCCTTTTTTGAAAATCAGCCCTACTATTCAGGTCCAGTTTCTTTGCAGGGGGAGTGGTTTGTCACTTGTTGTAACCGTGATGTCCAACCATCACAGGTCCCTCTTCCTGTTGTCATCCCAGATCCGCCTGTATCCTTTCTAAAGTCTTCCATGTCACCTATGTCGGTTATACATCATGAACATACTACCGGTGACTCAGTTGTACATGCATGACCACATAAGGACTTGCAGTTTTTGGAAGGAAGTCCTGCTTCACAACACTACAATGTTTCTCCTGTATCAGACCAGTCCATGCCTTTCCCACCTGGTGAGTTAGAATCTTCTGATGTTCCTCCTTTTACTTCAGACCTTGAGATTCCCATTGCTTTATGAAAGGGTAAAAGACAAATTTCTACTAAATATCCTTTATCTGATTATGTCACATATCATGCTATGTCACCATCTTATCGTGCATTCTTAGCTTCTGTCTCTTTTGTCACGATTCCCTTTACTGTTCGTGAAGCAATGTTTGATCCTAAGTGGAAGGCTACAATGGAGGAAGAAATGAGAGCTTTACCTCACAATGATACTTGGGAACTCGTGTCATTACCCAAAGGGAAGAAGGCAGTTGGGTGCCACTGGGTGTTTACAGTTAAGCATAATTCAGATAGTACTGTGGATCAGTACAAAGCACGGCAGGTTGCAAAGGGGTACACACAAACCTATGGGATTGATTATTATGAGACCTTTGCTCCTGTTACAAAGATGAATTCCATTCGTGTCTTATTATCCTTAGCTATAAATAGTGATTGGGAACTTCATCAATTGGATATTAAAAATGCATTCCTT